>OY747131.1:23080787-24540787 GCA_963556465.1 Berberis vulgaris | reverse complement strand
TGCGCTTCTTCTTGTTGTTGTCCCCGTCTTCCTTCTTTTCCCACTTTTTCCTATCCTTCGGGATAAAGGGTTTATTCTCTGACTCTGCCTCTTTCTTGGTAGCTAGCATTTCGTCTAGAGTGATGTATCTCTAGGCATCTCTAAGCAAGTCTGTCATATTGGCTAGGGGGTTCAGGGTGAGGAAGTCATAGAGTTTGCCTCTTCTCAGACCCAAAGTGAAAGTCGTGACGACAATGACATCAATACAGTCGTCGATGATGGTCAATTCATCATTAAAACGAGTAATGTACTCCCTTAACCTCTCGTTCTATTTTTGTTTCAGGGTCAGAAGATAATGTAGGCCCCTCCTGAGCCGTTGGCTGTCCATGAAGCATGTAAGAAACGCTAATGACAACGTCCGGAATGAATCGATGGATTTCGAAGGAAGGCTGTGGAATTACGTCAGTGCTGACATTTTCAGGCTTGCAGGGAATGATCATCACATTATTGCATGTGACCCTTATTTGAGCGCCATAATGTGTTGCAAGTGGCGCAGGTGATTGGTCGTGCTCATGTCCTGTCGTAAAACTCCAACTTCAATGGGGTCTAGCTCTTAGGAAACGGTTCATCCATGATATGGTCCATGAATGGAGGGGCTGTGATATTGAACAACACATCTAGGTTTGTGACCTCGTTGCGGAGGGCAGTTGTGTGAGACATGCATGTCGGCTCTGGGTGCTAGGTCTCTATTGGTCGTGCCTCCGCTTCTTGTCCATTGAAAAGTGTTGGGGCTGCACGGTTTTCCTGAACATGTTCTCTAGAACTTTTTGGGGAATGATCCCTTCACTGCTCATGGTCTCCCTCTGCAGGTGGAGGATCCTCTGTTTGAGAGCCTCCAACATCTTTGCGATTTGTTGCATTTGTGTTAAGAATAGGTCCATCCTCGGGTTTGCTGCAACTGCCACTGGCGTGGGGGTCTGAGGGGGTTCCTCTCGTGGTGGTGGTGGAACTGGCGACGCTCTACTGGTTTGAGAGTTCGAAGGCTCGACAACATCTCGATTATTGCGAGACCTTGTCATCACCATCTCACTGATTATCTGGGGAAGGTGGAACTACAGTTCTTTATGAGGAACTTTGTCACTCCCCACAGACGGCTCCTAACTAATGTAGTTAATTTTTGTTTTCCTTCCTCATTGCTTACCTAGATCTGCACAAGTAGCAAGCGTGAGCCAAGGACCACCGTGTGGTGGCCGATGACATTCCAATGCTTAAGTTAGATAAGGCTTAGGAGAGGCTTAAAACTGTAAACTTAGTTATATTGTGTACCTCTAGTTCATCGATCTTATCTCCCTTTCAAAATGAAAGAGTCTTTGTTCGGCTAGGCCTTTAGTAGCGTAGTTTGGGGAAAGTGATCTTGCCGTGGAGATCCTTTCATGATTGAGAGTTGTCCATGTGGGATAGTTTTCCTACGCGACTTGTGCTCCTAAATCCGCGAGAAAGATTTCCTTTTCTGAGTGTTGTCCATGCAAAGAAATTTCCTTGCCGACTTATACTTTAATATATGTTTCCTAGTAGGATCCAATCTGTTGCTGACCTGCCTGTCTTGGGTAGATCTCTTAGATATTTGCCTTAGAGGTATTACGAGTATTGGGCTTGACTGCGTGACATGTGGGCTTACTGGCTAATTGCAACTCGGACCCGACTGTTTGAATTCTGCTAATGATGGGCTTGCTGCTGTCTCGGCCTCGCTGGATTGGGCATGCAACCAGGTATGCTTCATTCTGTTGACGAGATTATCATGACACATGTACAATGTTGATCAAAGGATGGTTTAATGTATCATCAGCCAACATTACTAATGCCAACGGAAGTAGCGTGGGTAGCAATCGCCTCAGCTTGCCTCTCTATCAACAAAGCCCGCTTAACCTCATTCATGTTGTACAAGCCACTGCGCTCCACCATGACATAAAAAAGGAAGGCCTCCAAAATAACCTTGGGAAGTTGCAAAAAAGCTCGCTGATCATTTGTTCTTCCGCATTCAATTGCAGGTCCCTCTGCCTGTTAGGAATCCGAAATGACCTTATGATTTGACAACCTCGCAAGCCGAAGTAGCCAGAACGGACGGAAGCATAAAACTGGTCTCGCAACCAACCCCTAATATTATCGCTAAAGATTCCCAAAACACGTCGGAGAATGAAGAAAGCAAATGCTCTTAGTCACCAACATACCAACCACCGAGTGCAAAGTCTTAACAGTCAAGGGAATACCAGAAAGGACTAAGGAATGTGATTTCTCAAAAAATGTCAAAATTTCACCGAATATTTCACTTTTTCGAGTTACCGAGATTTCTTTCGAATCCGAAATATTAATTTCTTTAGTAAGACCAATCTCAATTTTCCTACATTTTAACCCGTTATAACTTTAATTTAGTATAAAAATTTTATTGTATAAGTGATTCTTATGCAATATATTGTTTGTATGACATTATGAGTCTTGTATTACTCTTTATGTAGTAATTGAGAGTTTAAAATTCTTAAATTATATTGATAAATTTAAAATTACAACCGAATTTTTACGTTTTTTCTATACACATTCTTAAAATCAACTTATCGAAATTACCTCAAAAAACGAAATCACAATCCTTGGAAAGGACAACTCTCGCACAAGTGAAAACCATAACTCTCCAACCATTAGGGCCCATATGAGCATGAGGAATGCCTAGAAAGTCTAAATACGCCCAGAGTAACTCTGGATCTGGAAATCAAAGGCCGGATTGAAACATGCGCGAGTAGAGTGCAATAAACCCCTTTCTCGTACGACAAGGACTATCGCTTTGCCGGGGCAAAATGATCTCAAGGTCGGAAGGTAAAAGTAGTCAGAGCGAATGTTATCCAACATTGCTTGGGAAACCTTCTTGGGAGATAAGTGAGTTTTGCAGGCAACAAGCTACTCATCGGCAGGCATTGCAGAGGAACAAGAAAAACAAAGAGGGAAAAAAAAAAGAACCCTAATTTCAAAGATGACGTAAATAGAGAAACAAACCCGTCACGTCCCCCTTTATAGAGCCAAACAACGAAGAGACTGTTCACGGGATGACGTGCAGGATATGATGGTCACACGAAATCCCAAATATGTGCGCGAAAACAAACGAATGGGCAAGAGATCAAAACACCAACTAAGCAAAAGTTGTTGACAAACATTAAATGCGAGGCAATGATGGAATCAAAAGTTCAACCGTCGCGAAGTTAATGGCCACGGCAGCATACCCACTTACTAAGGGGGGAGTAGCTGATGATATATCAAAATAGACCATCATTACAGCTATACACGTGGCAGAAATCATCCATCACGAGGATCAAGTATCCCTCATACTGGGCCAGTTCATAAAGCCTAAATAGCGCAAAACAAAACATAAAAAGCTCGAAAAGGGTCCATTAAAAGAAGTCATAATTAAGGCCAAAATCCATACCCGAATGAGTTCTCTCATAAAGAAGAAAAATGTTGCATAAGAAAAAAGTCGTGAGGGAGTTACGCATCCATGGACGCGTCTTCATAAATGAGGGGACTTCACAAATAACATCTCTTTCTGTTGTGCCTCACATGCTTAAGTTATGCAAAAAATTAATCGTGACCATTATTTAAGATAAAATGGAACAATCGACTAAGGTATGCAACTTTAACTGAAATTTGTTCAGATTTACTTCATTTTTCAATAAAATTGCTGACTTAAGCATCAGAGTGCCTTCGGCCACAAAAAAGGTGATCCTTGGCATCTAACATCTGTTTCGCAGGTCAAACATTATGAATGACAAGATTTGGACGCATCAAGTGTAAAATTATATTTTGGTGAATGTGAGAGGATTTGTTATAAAAAAACCATGCTCAAACCCGGAAGAAATGATTGTAATTTTTCACATGCCCTTTTTATAACGAGTGTACTAAGTAAACTTTTTGGAAGGATTTGTTCTCCCATTTGACATCTTTCATAGTAAGTTACTAAAGCTCGTTCTAACAAGTTTTATGATTTATTTAGTGAAGTTGACACAAACTCAACCAATTAATGACCATTTTTGGAGGGTTGTGGTGGCAGACATAAAATACGTGGTGGAAATGTTTGGGTGCCACATTTACCCGAATCCGACTGAGCTAAAACCGAACCCATAAACTCGCATTTCCATTTCCTGCCCTGACATCTCTGTTTCTCTTTGTGCACGGCCCGTCTCGCGTGCGTGAACTTGTACTAGTTGAGGAATTTCAACAAACAGATTGATAGAGAGTTCCGTCCATCTGTTCTGTTCTGAAAACAAAGAAGCAAGCAACAATGGGTTACGTTCTGAGAGTGAGGTTGGCGTCGTTCTTCGCTGGTGCTGCAACAGCCTCGGTTGCAGGTGTCTGTCTCCTTCACAAGGATTACAAGATTGCTCATGAACCTGTCTCTCAACAGGTTCCTTTACTTTACTTCTTTTTGCACTCTTTTGCATGGATCCTTTCTTTCATATTTGATTTTGTTTTGTTTTGTTTTGTTTCGTTTTGGTTGCTGCACATCTGGTATTTGATTATTATGGTTATCTCAGAACAAATAAACCCCAATTTCCATAGAGAAGGAAATGGATGCAAATTAGAATATTAGAGATCAAGTAGGCTGGAAGATGAATGTAATAGAAAACACTGGAGTGTCTATTTGACTTGAATGAACTTTTAGGGGTTTTCAATATTTTCATTTTTTATTTTTGATATGGGGTTGTTTCAACCAGGCAATGTAATTCCATTATTCACTTAATTTTGGGTTTTCATTTAAATCGATTACAAATGGACATTCATGGCTACATTGTGAAGGGTCGCATTGAAACTCGGAGGCCATGTTGGGATTGTGACAACACTCTAAGTGCTAGCCTGCCCCATTTTGGTTTCCAAATGCAGTGTGTTAATTTCTTCTCTTCTAATGAGTGTTGGAATGCATGTAAGTAAATTTTAAGTTGGTTTTTTTTTTTTTTTTTTTTTGGGTCTTGGGGTCAGTTTGTTCGTCTGAGAAACAAAAGTGAATACAGTAAGAAAAAAAGTGATTACTAGTTTGAGGCGAGGAGATTCAGTTACACCATGTGGAGAACATGTGGGGAGTTTGGTTGAATTGAGATCATAAAGAACAATATTCTTTATTTATTTGTTTATTGGTAAAAAAATATCATGGAATCAGTGGTTTAGGTGAAACTTTTCCAAGAGAACTGACTCGCTAATGGCTAAGACATTACTTCTCAGATTTTTTGGAATGAGAGATTAAATGCCTTATTTTCCTATCATTGTGAGAAAAATCCAAATTCTGGAAAGTTGTGAAATTTCATTTACAATAATGCTATGAAATGAATAATTTGGGAGGTTAAGTTTTTTTTTTTTGAAAGCTTTGGGAGGTTAAGTTGTTGACTGAGAGTTTACTGTTGTGTCAGGTCTGAGTGTGGATGATGGTTTTGTGTAAGTTCTTTTGGGATTGAGTGATACAGTTCCTTCGGTTCTTTATGTTCGTCCATTTCTTCCCGCTTTTTGTTTTTCGTGAAACTTGGCCAATGATTCATTTATATGCAGGCTGATGTGATGAGACTGATTGATGACTTCAATAACAAGTCTTTAAATTGGAGACTCAACACTACTCTCATCTCTATAATCCCTAAGGTCAAGGAGCCTTCTTCTATTATGGATTTTAGATCCATTGGCCTACTTTCCTCAATCTACAAGGTCATTTCTAAAGTGCCCTCTATCAGATTTAACAATGTCCTCCCTCCGCTCCTGTCTCCTTTCCAATTTGCTGGGGTAGGGACAGGTAGTTGATTGATGGAGTGGTTATTGCTAATGAGATCCTTGACTCGAAAATTAGAAAAAACAAACCTGGGTGATGATAAAAGTTGACTTCTACAAAGCTTTTCATTCAGTTTCTTGAGGCTACTTACATAATTAGATGGTTTTTTTGGGTTTGCTGACAAGTGTAGAAGTTGGGTCCAAACCCATCTATCAGTCTATCAACTGCTTCCTTCTCCATTACAGTCATTGGATCCCTATTTAGTCACTTCAAATTATCTAGAGGTCTAAGGCAAGGGGACCCTACTCGGCTTTACTTTTCTCCTTGGCGGCTATGTAGTTAAAACGGATAACGAACTAGGACCGTTACAAGTTATAAAGGATTATATAGGAATATAATGGTATATAAAGGTCTATAATAAAATATATATTTTAAATATATTTTTATACCCCCACTAAGTATTTATGATTTAATGTATTTATAAGGAAATCAAATGGAAACCGAGAGAATAAAAATAAAAGTTCCATCAAACTGATTTTTTGTGTATTAGTGAGTTCTCTACAACCCCAAACAGATCTTTTGTGTATTTTATAGACCCAAATTCTTCAAACCAATCCAAAACTTCATCATGGATTACCAGAAATGGGTGGGGAAGCAGAAAATAAAAATGGAGGTTCAAGGGAGGTTACCAAAAGTGGAAGCAGGAAGGCCGGCAGTTCGATCGCTCGGTCTGGCGGTTTGATCGCACGGTCCGACAATTTGATCGCACGGTCCGGAGGTTCGATCGCACGGTCTTCGTCTTCTTTAGTTTCTTCTCGATTTCTTCTTCTTCTTTCGGTTTCTTCTTCTCCTTCTTCCTCCAGTTTTTTCTTCTTCCTTCGGTTTCTTCTTTGCTTAGATCTGAAAAAAGAAAAGAAAAGAAACTATGTAACGCCGTTACAAGTTATAACGTTTTATTCATAACGGCCGCTATATGAGCGATATATCGGTTGCCGTTACAACCTACCTGTATATCTAACATTTATATTTTTGTACATTCGTTACACATTATAAAGGAGTTATAAAGAAGTTATAACTCCTTTCTAACTGCATAGCTTGGCGGCTTAAGGTTTGACAACCCTAATCTTTAAAGCTCAACAAATTGGGCTCATCAGAGGATATAAAGCTTCTCCCAATTCCCAACCAGTGTCCATTTTCCAATATGTTGATGATATTGTTTTCTTTATTGATGCTTGCATTCAGGAGGTATTGGTGGTCATTGGTCAAAGATATGTTGCATTGGTTTGAAGTGTGCTTTGGGCTCAAGTTAAACCTCTCTAAGTCTGTGATTTTATTTATTTATTTATTTTCTTCTGTGGGTAGTGTTTCAAAGATTAACAAATGGGCTAGTATTCTAGGTTGTAAAAAAGGCAATTTTCCTTGCACATCTCTTGGTCTGCCGTTTGGCTTTCAATTCAGAAACATTAAGGTGTGGGATGACATAGTGGAAGGGATTGAAACTAGATTATGAGCTACCCTAATTCAAAGCTCAATTGCCTCCATCCCTGTGCAAATGATGTCACTTTGTGTGATCCCTGTCTCTCGGATGCTTCCGTAATTGAAGAATTGAATGATGTACGAGGAACTTCCTGTGGCGCACCTCCCCTTAAAGCGGGAGTGAGGGCGACATGCCAGCTCCGTTGCAAGAGTTGCAGCGGAGTTGCAACTTGCAACGAAGTAAGGCAAAACCATAATATTTTTGTCATTTTTATATAGTTTGCATACCAATAATAAATCACCATTCAAACAAGACTTACATGTAAATAACCAATCCATAACACCATACAAAACAACATGACAATTAAGCAACCAATCTATAACAAAAGACAACTTTAGTCATCCTGTAAGGCTACAATATCAAGTCTTAAAACAAAAGGCAATAGTATGTAATAATTACATTTAAATTAGTTAATTATTGAAATGTTAATCAATTATTAATTAAACTAATATAATAATAAAACAAGTATTAACAAATAATTAAAAAATTGGTTATAGGCGCCCCAAAAATCGCCTCGCTGTGACTGCAACGATGTGAAGCAAAAGAATAATTTTGGGGTGGGATTTTTTGATGCGACACGGCCCATTGGAAAAAGGCGACTCGTCCATTGCAACTTCTCCTCAGACAACATAGCTTCTTCCAAGAAGTTTCATCTTCTTAACTAGAAGAAAATATTCAACCTAAATGAAAAGGCGGTTTCGGGATCAAAAGAATTAGAGAATTCAACAAAGCTTTCCTATTAAAGTAGATTTGGAGATTTGGGATTGAAACAAACTCTTTTTGGAGGTAGCTAATAGAAATATGGGCTTCTCAGCTTGACCAGCTGACATGTTCAGTAAAAATCCAACCAATGCTTATGGGCGTTCTTTGTGAAAAGGCATAATGAAACAAAAGGCTTGTGTTCAAGATTGCATCTCCATTGAAGCTCACAATGGGGAAAGAATTAGGTTCTGGTACCTTGTGGATTGGTGAAACTGCTCTCAAAGTTTTTTTTTCCTGCAAAACTTACAATGTTGCAAGCAACAAAAAGGGCCTGGTGAAGGAGTTCTGGGATACTAGTGCTCATGGTTGGAATTTCAACTCGGAATAAACCTAATATGACTGGGAGATTCCACAGATGTCTCAACTATGAGACATCAAGGAGAGAACAAGTGGTTTTTGGAATGGTAAAGACTTTGATTTCACTGTGAGATGATGGTACAAATTACTTGCCCCAAGTCTCCACCAACATCCCCACCCCTCTCTTGATAACTTTAACAAAAGGAGTTTGCTTCTCCCAAATCACTGTGTGCTTTGTGGACAAGTTGAAGAATCAATAGATCATCTGTTAATCTCATGGCCAACCCTTCTCTGGCTTTGGGCATGTAATTGGGATAGATTTAGAGAATTCAGTTCTCCTCCTGCAAGTTGAATTGGGGTTATAGAGTGCTAAATAGTACTAATTAGCAGTGTTCTAAAAAGCGCTAGGCGGTGGGCGGGCGGCGAGCAGGTGCCTAGGCGGTCTTAGGTTTTGTATTATAACTTTAATAATTTACAAAAGTTAAGCATAATACCTTATCAATTACATCCAATTTAATGCCAAGATACATATGCAAAATTTAAAAACATGAAAAATTAACAATCATGAACAAAATTTATTAAAACTCAAATGACTGAAGTTGGTCATGATGGGTACTTTATACTAAGTTGAATTTGTGAACAAATATCCAAACCTGCTCTTTTATTTTTCTTCAAATTGCATGAATGACCTCAGTCATGTTTGATAAAATCTACATTACTAAAATTGGTACCGGAAGATCCTTTGAAAATTTCATTAAGTAATCATCATTTACTACATATACTGAATAAAAAAATTTAAATTATTTATTTCCAAAAAAGAGAAAAATAAAAAAATAATAACACAATCAACTTTATTAAAAAAAAAAAAAAAACTTGCCCAGACCGCTTACACCCCGCCTAGACCGCCCAGATCCGCCTAGACCACCCAGAACCCACCCAGCCATTAATCTGGGCGTTTCTCTAACGCCTAGCGCCTAGGCGCCGCCTAGGCCAATTTTTAGAACACTGCTAATTAGTGAATGTCCGAAGTATACCTTTTGTGGACGCTAGTGGTATTTTTGTCACTGATGCCTCTTCTCGTTATAACATATACAATACAATCGACTATTTTACTGATAAAAATAATTTTTTATAATTCCTAGTTCCTGAAGATGGTTTATACTGTGCAAGGAAGTTGTTTGGGAAGGATAGTGAAAGTAAAATGATCAAAAGGGACCGTGGAAAGCCAAAGATCCAAATGGGATGCAAGAGACCCTCCCATGGAAACAAATAATTGGACAACCCGCACTTGTTGGACCCGAAGGCGAAAATTGGTCAACCTCACAAAGTCATAGTGGGAGACCATAATTGTTTACATTTAGATCTCCTCGACTAGTGGAACTAAGGTTTAACCAACAAGGGGCAATAGAATAGCATTTAATGGACTTTCATCAATCCAGTTTGGGGATTGTTAGAAAATTGCTTCAGATAGGATGTTGAATCCACGAAAGATTTGGCTTCGTGCGTTTAACCAAGATTGATCTAGCCAAAGTTTCAAGTCACTCATGGTAGATCTCTCATTGTGGAAATTTTCATACATCATCAAAAAGGGGGGGACCAAATCAGAGTGTGTGCTTTGTAGAAGGGAAGAAGAATCAGTAGATCACATCATGCTGTATTGAGCCCTGACCAGAGTATTATGGGGCAACACCCTTGCTGAATTTTACATCAATGCCCCAGCGGTGGACTCCCTTCTGAGGTGGGCTGAACTGTGGCCTTCATCTCAAGCAAACCAACTTCATCTCACCCTCAAAGTCAAAGATCAATGAGCCTGGGAAAGGCTCCTTCATGCCATTGTTTGGTGCTAGTTTGGAAGGAAAGGAACAACTTTTTTAGAAATATTTACAAAAATGTAGACACTATGGACAGATTGATACTAAAGTAACCTTTTGATGCGGGGGCAACAATTGGAGGATGTTAAAGACAGTCATTCTCAGGGTGCATGTTCCATTGAGATGATATTCTACATAACCACTTGATGAACTCTTTTGGTGGTGAGTGATTTCCTTTATTGTACTCCAAGTGTTAATGAAATCCTTTTGATTAACAAAAATAAAAAAAAGGAGAGAGTAGAGAAGAAGTTGCTATCACTTAGCTATATAAGGAAAGATGTTGGAGATATCTAAAGCAAATCGAATTGCGATGAACCCCCCCCCCCCCCCCCCTGATGTTTAAAGGACACTCAAGTAGGGACCGGGGCTCTTCCCCCAATCCATGAAAGGTATTTTTTAGTCAGTCCAGAATATGATGGAGAATTCAATAGGAGCGGGGTTCGGGTTCTCCATTAAAGTTTGTCGCTACGGAAGGGGCATAGCCAGTGGGCTATAGCCTGGGGTAAAATTTTAAATTTTGTGCACATATTACCGCAGTATAGTATTTGACGTTTTAATTCATCTATAACTCAAAAGGTGTCAATATGAGTCTAAGATCAATCTCCATTATTAGTGCCAATAAATTGGCATATTCAACGTCTTCCCGCATATCGAACCATTATCTGTTCACCTCCTAGCTGAATCAATATATCTTACCAAAATGATTCTTTAGGTTTCTTATTATAGATTAAGCCCATCCATAGGGTGCAGCCCTATGACAAAGTCATCTCCTTGGGTTATCAACCAAGATGTTGTTTTCCATATTTAGCGATGATTATTTGTCTCCATAGAGCATTCTCCATAGTCACTTACAAAGCAACGACTCCAACTTATTTATTTGTTTATTTTTATTTCCAAGCTTACTTGGTTGTTTTGGCTTGCACACCTTATCCCAAGCAATGATGTGGCGTTTTCTAGATTGAGTAGTCTCCCATAAGAATTCCTTTTATCTTCTTTTCAACTTTGTTAGCAATGGACATAATAAGATGGGTTATTTAGCATTTGGGTCTTATATTTTATACCAGTTTTGAGTTTGGATCCCAAGTTTGTCCAATTTTGAGTCTAGGTCTCAAGACCATGTTGACCGTGAGGAAACCATAATCTAGAATGACAAATATGCCACAAAGGTTGTCAACAATTACAAAAAACCAAAAAACTAACTCTCAGTTACGATAGATCCTAAATGCATATGAGGAGACAATCTTGTGGATAAAAATAAAATTAAAAAATAATAAGTAAATAAAAAAAAACAACTCTTTCCCCATCTTCCTATCCACAGACCCTCGTCCTCTACCCATGCGAGATCCATGTTCACCACCCACCCTCCCCTCCTCCCTGCCTGCAAGAAACCATCCACCCTCCCCTTTTCCTCCTTTTCCCTACCTGCGACAGACCACCCACCCTCCCCCCTTTGCCTGTGAGACCACCCATCCTCTCCTCATGCTTCTCCTCCTTGCGTGTGATAGACCACCAGCCATTCTTCCTTCTCTCTGCCTGCAAGACCACCCACCCTCTCCTCATCCTTCTCCTCCTTGCCTGTGATAGACCACCAGCCATCCTTTCCTACTCTCTGCCCGCGATAGACCACCAACCCTCCCTTCATTCTCTTCCCTGGCACCACCTTGCGTTGTCCTCCATAATTCGCTTCCACCTCTAATTCATTTAAGGTAAAAACATATCGTTTAATACGACAATGGACACACCCCAAATCCATAATCTGGGTCGATTTTTACAACTTTGGCTTTTTTGATTATCTTCTTCTACCATGAATGTTACAATCCATAACTTCTACTACACCACTTGACCTCACACCCCATAGGTCTGCCACCACTTGCTACCACCTTGCCCTCTCCTCCTCCTTGCTATTACCATTGCCCTCCCACCACCACCACTTTGTTCCTCTCTTCCATCTCACTGTGGATTATTTGGCTAGGGTTCAATTGAGTATAGGAAGATAGAGAAGGGAGGAGAGATGAATAAATTTTTTTGATTTTTTATTAAAAAATTCCCTTAGATCGTAGTCGTAAGTAGGGCTGGGCATTTTGGGCTGAAAAACTGGATCGAACCGAAAATCGGACCGACTGGTCCGGGCTGGTTTTTTAAAGGTGTTTTTAATATTCAATCTTAAAAACTGAATCGAGTCAAAATTCTCGTCTGGGCCTCGGTTTCAGTTTTCAAAACCGTCGGTTAATCAGCCTGGCCCGACCCAATTTCAATAGCCTTTTAATAGCTCAAGAACAAGTCTGGCACAAAATCAAGTTTCCTTGAACTTCTCATTTCAGACTCTTCTTCCAGACTATTCTTCTTCTATTTGCTGCTCCGCTTCCGAGTTCTCTCCACACCTCAACGCCTCCCTCCACTCCAACTCCTCAGTGTCAACCTCCTACTTCGGTGACTTGTGAAAGATCGAGAATGAGAAGACCTTATACTCCACTGATTTCGATTTCAATCGAGAATGAGAAGACCTCATACTCCATTGATTCCATTTCGAAATTATTGATCCCTTGAAACCCACCGATCGCCTCTATTGATTGATTCACTTGTATGTTCCTTCCATTGATTACAGAGGTTAATGTGGAAGAGATCCAAGTAGGGAGATGGAAAAAGGAGAAAGTTGCCCAAGGAAGATTTCGATCATGCATGTGATGGAAGACATGGATCCCACTGGTGGTTCAGGAATATTTTTGCGAATAATCCTCGCCTCCGCCACCCCCAATCGACCAACCGCCACCATAATCAAGCTCGTCATCACTACCACTACCCCTGAACCAACCAACCCCGCTCTCTAAAACTAATAGTCACACCCACCTTGCATCCACTACTGTCAACACAATTGCTGCACATCGCCCTGGCCTATCCATCTTCTTTGGATTAATTGAACCACCAGAAGATGAGAAACCCTAGCCGCAATGCAACATAGTGCAACGAAAGAGAAAGAAGACAGAAAGCCTAATAGAGTTGCCCAGCGTTGCATGCTCAGTCTTTGTCGAATGTGTGATCGTCGTCAGATTTGGTTGTGGTAGTGTCAGTCCATCGAGTTCTCTGTTTTCTTCCCTCATGAAGAGGAGAAGAGAGAGGGGAGAGAAAAAAAAGAGATAAAAATATCTAGGCTAAAAGAGATTGGACTGAGACCGGCTCGACCCGACATGAGAATTCGGTCAACTGGGATACGGTTAATCGGTCCGGTCCTGATTCTCAAATTTGGGTTTTCAAAAATCGGTCCAAGCCTCGGTTGTAGGTTTTCGGACCGGTCACCTGGATCGGCTCAGCCCTAGTCGTAGGATTGGCACCCTACGATGCAAACATGTCACTTAACCATTCTTAGAAATAAAGTTATGTTTTTAATTTTTATAAATCTTTTATTTAGTAACAATCAATGACAATAACATGGTCTTGGGACCTAGACTCAAAGGTGGACAAACTTGGGACCAAAATAGGGCTGGCAACAGTGCGAATTTTCACTAATATCCGCCCCACCCTAAATGGGGCGGATTTGGGTTTGACTTAATGGATTTCGGGGCGGATACGAGTATAAGAAATTTATCCATCTAGGATGCGGATTTGGTCATATCCTTCCCGCAGATTTTCGTTTATAGGTGTGTTATTACTAATATTCCCTACAAGAATAAAGACCTAAGAACCCTAACTCCTCTCCAGTTTCCAAGTATAGTATCACTACTCAATCGCCTATACCAGGACCACAACGTCACCACTAGCCACCGCCGCCAACTGACACCGTCCACCACCACCAGGTTCTTTTTCTTCATCACCTTTCCTCTCCATCACCAACAAAGTCAAACTGCTCTGTTGCCATTCCTGGACCCAAATTCAAATCTAGTATAAACTTTAGGACCCGAATGCTAAATAAACCTAACAACATTTAAGTTGATCATATAAATTGAAAATTTTGATTTGATTTATGAACCCAAGAGTATTCAACAACTTCAAGTGGCCATTTACTCAGAGATTAGTGGATCATAAACTCATCAATGTTGGAGCATAAACTCATTTTACAACCTTGGGAAAGTCAAAATAATCATTTCAGTGATGGAGAAAGTGATTGGGATAAGCATGAAAGGATAGTCACTTGAAGGATTAAATACTTTGATTCATAGAACCATTGGTGTTGTCAGATGATGATTGGTGAGGTGGAAAGGGTGTTATGGATTGTAATATGGCAGTCGTTGAGGGATTGACCAAGGTCCTATATATTTTTACACCCCGTCCCGGGCGTAGAGCGCCAAAGCCATACCTTAGTCAAGGTGAGGGCTATCACTTAACACTAAAACTTCCATCCTTTTAAAAGAGTATTCGCTAGCTGCAACACCTTGCCTCGCCGAGACTCTAGTGGTGGACCTTGGTGCCTCATGCCTCGCTTACCCCTGAACAACGTAGGCGGGGTTATATGTTTTTTTTTCCTTTAGTAGCTTCTAATGGTAAGTATGGGCTCTCTACAAAGTATGGTGTGGAGATGGAGCTAGTATTCACAGATGGTAAACTCTTCCATGAGTTTGCGATAGGTAGTAAGAGATTTTCATGGATAAAGGGTCACGAAGTCCATTAAAGATTGGGATCCAAATGCAAGGCTATCTGCGCAGTGCTGATTATAACTCATTGGGCAGTCGAGCTTTATATGGAGCTTGAATGTGGTTGTTTGAGTGGGTAGAAGGTGCATAGCACAAAGTAGAAAAATGAGGCTAGGTGGATGATATTAGATGAGACACAAATTTTGTTCGTATCAAGGTGGGTAATGGAGGAAGCTCAAGTCATTTGTGTGTGTGTTCCAAGGGGAAGAAGTTTGTGATGGTTTTGAGGGTTGGTAGGGGTGCTTTGAGACCATTGCATTTGTTTCTACTACAACACTTGAACATACAAAAAATCAGCTTCCTTGACTCAGCTTTTATGAAGTCTCCGATTTGTGATGTGTCTGAAATCTTGGGCGATGCTAGGTGCACCTAGGCACAATGGGTGGGCGAAATTTGTGTGCTTAATGCCTAGCCTAGCAACTGGTGTTGACTTTACAAAGAGACTCTTATCATTAACACAAACCCCCAATATATCTACAAATTACAATCATCCACTTTTGAACCCAAATATACAAAATTAAATACACTTGTGCCGTATTTGTTGTTGGTGAGCAGTGTTATATGAATCGTTCCAAATCGCGAGTCAAATCGCCGATTTGACTCGAATCGGTACACCATCGATTTGAATCACAGATTAAATCGTGATTCTCCCAAATCGTAGCAAATCACCCCCTATTTAAGGAGTAAATCGCCAAATCGCGATTGTTACAAATCGTCCGAGTGTTGTTGAAGATGAATACATACAAAAAAATCAAGAAAAGATGGGGAAGAACTGAGAAAAGAGGGGAAAAAAAAGAAACAAACAGGAAGAAGAACCAAAATCTGAGAAAGAAAATCAGAGACATACCTTCGATCTGCTGCTTCTGCTCAGATCTGAGAAAGATGGCTCATATCTGCTCCGTCACGACATCTTTCCCTCGACTCCGGCTCAGATCCGCTGCTTCTCTGCATCTCGATTCTCTGCATCTCGCTGCATCTCGATTCTCTGCAAGTTCTCTGCATCTCTGTGCATCTCTCTGAATCTCGACATCTCGACTCTCTGCATCGATTGTGTGTTGAATCGATTTCTGCGGTAGTGTGGGTTGAATCAATCTCTGCGGTTGTGTGTTGTGTTGGCTGTGTTGTGTGTGTTGTGTTGTGAAAATGTGAATCGATTTTTAGATTTCTTTATATACGAAGGTCAGGGCCAGGGACCCCTAAATAATTATTTTTTATTAATTATCATGCTTAAACCCTCAAAGACAATTAAAATGATAGAGACAACCTTAATTTCCAGTGAAAGCTTTTTTCTATAAAGAGCAAATCCGATCCCCCATTAACTTTTCTAAACCTAACTTTAGAAAGACTATAATAGAGACAACTACTTCATGAAAGGATCAAAGTTGGAACCAAGGAAAGACTATAACTTCTAATTTAATAGTTATTATTGCTTAATAGTTTATATTTTGCCTTTTGAGAGTCATTTTGTATACGCTTCCACACATTCTTGGGTATATTTTGCGTATAGGATAGAATGTTAGAATGAACAAGAAGTGTTGAAGTCTTATACTTTTTGGCAAGTGAAATCTTTTACTTTTTGGCAAATGAAGTCCACTTTGCTCTACTATATTTTGTTTGTTTTCCTAGAATTTTCAAAAAGACTTGATAAAAGCAATATTCTGCACAAACAACAATATATTGGAACTGATCAATTTTTTTGTAAATTTTCATCACACAAACAAAGGATTACATTCATTCATCTTCATTCTAATAATTTCTCTTCAATCGCAATGGTCGTTCTAATGGTCATCTCATTCGCACCTGCCACATCTATTGCCCCACTTTTATACTTTGATCAAGCTGAATACACTTCGAGTTCCAGGTAATTTTGAAACCTATAAAGAGTACAAAGAATGTAAGTAAAAAGAAATGATATATTCCTAAATGAAGGCAAATATATATATATATATTATAATTAAAAAAATCTTACGATTTACAATTAAATCTAAATCTTACACGTTACGATTTACGATTCACTAACACTGTTGGTGAGTATAGTTCATTTTTCATTTATCTTGTTACATGGACCCAATGACCCAGTACTTTATTGGAATACACTTCTCCAAATTAATTGGATACACATTATAAAAGATAATTAGATCTTATCAGGTATGTTGGCAAAATTATTTTAGCTCATGAATTTGCCCTTCTTAAATCAAATTCTTTAATGTGTTTTCATAATTTCAAGTTCGGAGAATTTAAAACCATCGAGTCGCTTAAGTTGAAGTTATAAATACTATATGAATAATATGCACACTTAGAATATTATAAAAAATGAAATGGCCACGCACGCGTAGCGAGCGTACAAGTACTAGTATTATAAGAATTTTTTTATTTTTTCATTTTTAATCAAATTCAATTGACTTGTCCAACTTAAAACCCATGCAACAGTCACCCTAAACCCAACTAAACCCACAAAAGACAGTTGCAAATCCCAACTCTAAGGGAGCCACAACCCTTAATTGTCGATCATTCTCTCTCTTCTCGACCAGCCGCTAAGGTCGACCCACCATCCACAGGCCACAACCAACCTCTTCCCTGACCAATCTCAGATCACAAATTTATGCTTATGGTTTTTTTTTGCTTCTTTTTTTCGTTGCTTTTGAATGTTAAAACTATGTGTATGGTTATCGGGAAGGAGTGGAACACCAAAATAATTGGATAAAAAAAAACTTGTGGCGGTTTTTTTTTCCTTTGTTGTTTGTTTTGTTTTTGCTCTTTCCTGTATAAGTTGTTTACCCTTTCTTTGAGCTGCTCGCTCATCTCTGTATCCCGTGTTTAGGTTTGTTTGGTTCGAATGCAAGTGTTTGCCTTATAAATAAATAAAAAAGAAGAGTATGGTTGCCACGTTGCCTTTTGTTGTTTTCTATATTTGTTATTGGATTATGACTATGATTTTAACTTCATTTTTTCCTTAAATTCGTCACAGTTGACTTGTGAAATAACACATTTATAGACTGATGAAAAATTCCTACAAAGTCCATTAAAAAGCTTTCCCAGGATGTTAGGTGAAGCCTAGGCGAGCGGCACCCAGACCACTCTTGTCATCTCGCCCAGCGCGCGGGACAACATAGCCTAAAGTTATGCCTTGTTGATGAAGGACCAGCCAATACCTACTCAGTATCGGGTTAGATTGGGAGTCATAAACCTACCCCAGGATCTGGTGAGATTGAGAGTTCTACCAGAGAGCTGGTAGCCTTGACTAGGTTTGCGAGGGCTCAACTATGTGGGAACCTGAGTGCACGACTATGATACTTGTGTTCACTTAATTGTGGTTTTTGTGTTCATTGTTTCCTAACAGGGATGTTTTTTGGGGTTCTTGCGAAGAAGGTCGAGGTTGGATTGGATTGAGTCAACCATAGAGGATGACCCTTGGAGAGCTTTCAGAGTACTTCCAATGGGAGGATTGTGGGAGAAGCATCTTTCAAGTTGGGTCATCAAGGTGGAGAAGATATGGGTTTTTTGGTCAGTCTCAATGATGTGGTTGTAGTGCCCATTGATTGCAAATGGATTTTGATTTTTGGGGTTCTTGCGAAGAAGCGTGAGGTTGGAATGAAGCAACCATAGAGGACAGTACTTGAGAGGTTTCAGAGTACTTCCAATGGGAGGAATTGTGTGAGCAGGAGCTTTCGAGGTGGGTCATCATGGTGGAGTAGATAAAGTAAGGAAGATGAGTCCGAAGCATGTCAAGTGCAAGGACAACAAATTTTGATGGGATTATAGCTTCTGAGACAGCTGTTTTGGAAGGTATGACTATATGAGCGATACTCATCTGTGGGAGAGTTTGTGCGTGCCATGATACTCACTCAACCAATTCTCTTGATCAAGATCCCAGGATTGGCGTCAACCTATCTCCTTTTCCTTGCAAGGATTTGGATTGAAGTCTTTCGGAGACGGAGGCCTTTGACAATTATAGATTTTGGACTCAATGAACTTTAGTTTAAGGGTTGGGCCTGAAAATGATTCTCCATGATAACAACGAC
The DNA here is from genome assembly GCA_963556465.1 of Berberis vulgaris. Lineage (NCBI taxonomy): Eukaryota > Viridiplantae > Streptophyta > Magnoliopsida > Ranunculales > Berberidaceae > Berberis > Berberis vulgaris. The sequence goes on along the minus strand of OY747131.1, from coordinate 24,521,906 downwards.
CAAGGTTTCTTCTCATGCAAACCATCAAGCTGAAATGAGGTTGTATGCATGCTCAATTAACCTACGCTTGGTGGTATAAAAAAACTTAGCAAACAAAAGCTAGTTGATTGCCAATGTTGATAACTATCTTAAGAGGATTGGTGAGGAAGACACGGGTTCTCAGAAGCCTTGCAAAGGTTATCTTGGGCCATCATCTTCTTACTCCAATGAGAATGAGTCCTCTCTTCCTCATAGGAGTAAGGACTGTGCAGTAGATAAGATTCAACTTTGAATATTGGAAAGCAGATGAAGGGAACAGTTTCAGTTCGGACGAAGCCAAAGACTAGCAATTTGCATTTGGATGAATCCTATGAGGGTGTGTGTGTGTGTCGGGGGGGGGGGGGGGAGGATATGAAGCAGAGATGGATTGAGCCAAATATATCTGTAAAATCATCTGTCTATAGCTGTGGGTTGTTAGTATTTCGTTGGGTTTTCTTTTTCCTTAGCCTTGCTTATGTTTTTTGTTCTGCTTTTGCTCCGCTTTTTTCTAGTTGATCTTAGTGTACTGTCTTTGAACCTTAGTTGCCTTGATGGCATTCTTTACCAGTTCCTTCCATTGTAAGCTACAGACTATTTGCAATTAAACTTGTATTTTATATATATATATAATTCATTCCACAAAATAATTTGATCTATGGACAGCGTCGTTGTGGTAAAGGTCATATATACACACACACACAAATATATATATATATATATGTGTGTGTGTGTGTAATCCAATCCACGAAATAATTTGATCTATGGATAGCCGTCGTTGTGGTGAAGGTCATATTTATTTTTTTCAAATATATATAAAGCTCTGCCGCCACAACGTTGTGACTTCTGAAGCTCTGTTTTTTTTAATGTCCCTTCGCTTCGTAAAATTTCAGCCTGAAAATTTTTGCCGTTTCCTAGAGCTGCAATGCAGGCGGTGAAAAACATGTTAGTAACTTAAATAAGGTATAATAACTAATTGTATATTCATATTTTATTCAACAGTCTAATATTTACTAATAGTATTTAACATAAATACAAATTTAAGTCAAGTCGACTTTGTTATAATAACTATTAGTATACTCATACTTTATTCAATAGTTTGAATTATGGACTATAGTTAGCATGTGATGACTAATAAACTATATAAAATTAATAAAAATATTATGCTTTTTATTCTGTCATCAAATATCTTGGTCATCTGCCGGTACCTCTCACCCGCCTTTGCTTTTTATTTTTTTTCCCATGCTTCTCGCATTCTCATTTATTTTAATTTATGCAAAGCTCCTTCTAGCTAGTGGGATCAGTAGTGGGTGTACATCACTAGCAGATGGCGATGGGATGGTATAGAAGAAACTGGTTCAGGTTGGGGGACATAGGTGTATTGTGGTTGTGGATAGTAAAATTGGTTGTGGGTGTGGGACACCGCGATGTATTGGACTTGAATTGGGCTATATGAATATTGGTATGGGACTTAGAATGGTATGGGTAGGAATAATAAAGGTTTGACTATTGAGAATAATACGGGTCCCTCATTTTTTTTCTACTGTTGGGGTGTCTTAACGAAATTTGGGGTGTATATAACCTGCTAGTTGAACAATGTGAATGAACTGTAACAGCGATGAACAGTGTCGTGAACAATGTTTCTTTTTCATTTTTCAATAAAACTTTGTTTCTTAGTTTGTTTTTTCTTCTTTGATCTTTTTCCAATCGAACCCACCAATCCAAGAGCTGACCTGATACCAAATAATGTAACCTAAACTACAAACTAAAATAAATCTAAACAAAAGATGGCAAAACTAAATAAACCAAAATAATCTCCATTGGAGTTTCTTCATTCATCAAATATCTACTACAACCAATGGACTACAACCAATGGCCTACAGGTCCTATTTATACTAAACCTAACTTTCAAATCAAGCAGAACACTAATTTCCACTTATTCTAATGTAGCTTACTTAGGCGTGACCCAACAACGAAACTAAATTAAATAAACACACTAAATCCTACGTTACATCGGGACTTGATTTGGCCAGAGTTTAGAAGAGCATATTTTGAGCAATTCTTTATGTATGGGATACCTACTCGGTCAACGACTATCCATCCTTGTGGTCTATAAGTGTTTAATGGTTATAATTATCCTCTTTAGACAAATGAATTTTACGTATTATAAAAATAAAATAATAAAATATAAAGACTCGAAGATGAATTTGTAAGATGATGTTGGAATTGATCTTGTTTTGGATACTCTCATTGGTATTTTTTTTTTTTAAATAATGGAGAAATTCCAATATGTGGTGTAACTTTCACTAATGTTTGTTTCGTGTCTATTGTGGTTGAAGGTTATAGTTTTATTGTTTGTATAAGAAGGTAATTGCTCTTCATCGCAATGGATTTTTTTTTCCTTTTTTAATAAACACATTTAATAAAATTTTGACTTTGATGAAAGGATATCCAGATAATGTTACTTCTTACTTTGACATAGGCGAAAGCACATATCAAAGATAGTGTTATCTTATTTAGGCAAGCTCAAAAGCTGAATTGGAAGTTTGATTGAGCTTTGAAGGTGCATTCGTGCTCCAGTGGTTGTCTCATTTTCTTTCGCTCTCTTTTGAAGGCAGAAGTTTTCCTTCATTGTCAATGGTTGATAATAGGAAACAATCCAGGTGTTTTCAATCCGACATTATGAAATGGTTTAATTTGCTAATTAAGGGAAGGAGCCAAATATTGCATATGAAGAAATATCAGTTGTGCAAGCTCAGAGTTTGGCAGACCCCTCTGGTGAAGGAGACAAGTTGATCTTCCACAAGGGGAAAATCTTCCTTTACTTTTTCATTCCCCAGATGCTAAGGCCACTTCCAAGCTAGATAGAATGAGAGATAGATTGGAGGAGGCCTCGATGAGTAGGAATGTGATTGTGGATGACTAAGATGTCTTGGTGGTCTCATCTGAGCTTGAAGAGGAGGACTAGTATCAGTTTGATTTTGTGGTTGAGTTGGAGAGAGATGGATTCTCCGAGAATGATGAGTTGTTATTTTCCTTTCTACATCAATGGTATTGCTGCAGAATGATGGGAAGGAGATGTAGATGTAAAAATTGTGGGAAAAAGGGACTTAGTTGATTCAGGGCATATCAACATTGATATGGGCACTTTGGGAAGGGGAGTTAGAAAGAGAATACATAATTAATGGTAGTTTGGGTGGGCTGATGCTCAAGCTGTCTTTGAGCATCTAGCTCGGTGCATTGAATGTTTCTAGGGTTATCTTGTACTTCTTCCTTTTTGTATGGAAATGGTATTTTGTAAACTTCATCGCTTTTCTTAAAGAAGGAAGCTAATAAAGATTTCAAAGCTAAGCAAAAGGTATATTTGTTTAGCCAAATGAAAGTCAATGGCTGGAGGCTTTCTGAGACGAGTGTAGATGACCACAGTTGTATTGTCACCTTGCTGGTCTGAGATTTTGCAGGACCAGGTGGTGTGACTGGTATCGATTCAGAGGATTAGCAATTTAGAATCTTTTGCTAGATGCTCAGAGGATGGATATTTCATTTGAGAGGGAAGGGGGAATCGCCGAACTTGGTTGTGATTAGGCAGTGAACAGGATCAGGGCCGCGTGGACTCCAAATGAGTTTGGAAGAATTGCTCCAATCAAATAACGGTGAAATTGATTCCCTGGAAGAGGGAAGTGTCAGGATTCATCAGGTGAGGAGTGTATTTCGACCCTGATCCGGCCAGTGTAATGAAGGTTTTGAGGTGGAATGTCAGGGGTTTGGCAACAATGAGAGACCAAATGGTGATAGCTTGGGTTAAAAAATGCAGACCACTGGCTGTGTTTTAATGGTCTGTCTTAGTAAACAAAGCTACAGAATGTCCTGAATTCTCATTAGGAGAATGTTAGGAAGAGGAAGTCAATTCCTTCTTTAGGAATATTGCGAAGCAGCCTTTACAGGATAAGGAGTTGTATGGAGTGGCATGATAGCCTTACAAGATCAGCCTTTACAGGATAAGGAGTTGTATGGAGTGGCATGATAGCCTTACAAGATCAGTCATTGTTTCTTCAGAAAAAGAGCTTGCTTGAAAAATGAGATTGAGATTGTGGTTATGGACCTATGGTTTAGTGGTCGACAAATGAAAAAAAAAGAAGTGTAAAAAGCCACATTAGAGCTTCCTGATCTTAGTTGTATGTGGTGGAGGTAGAGCCGTAGAAAAGAGCATTGACTTTTATGGTGGTAGAACTACAAAGAGAAGTGCAATGGCTGTTTGAAACTTTGAAATTAATTGGAGATTTAGACGGGATTGTGTTTTTGTCTTCTTGAAAGAATTAATGCCACTAATGCCCTCATGTTATAGTATATTTTGAATACGTTTCAGGATGTCATTTGTGTGTCTGTTACTAGAGGCACATTTCACCTTGAAGTCAAAGACAAATTTTATCAGTTTTAATGAGTGGGGTTTTTTCAATAGAGTTGAAATTTTCAAGATTGTCAGTAAAAGAAATGAATAATAAGCAGATTGAGGTAGGGGTAGGCATCCCATCCCGCGATCCCGTCCTGTCCTGTCCCGTCCTGATTTTTCCTGGTCTTAATGGGATTGAATAATTCTATCCCGATTTCGTTCCGTCCCGATCTAGAATGGAATGGGATGGGATGAAGATTTTCAATCCCGTCAATCCCGTCCCGTCCCTAGCTAATTTTTCAATATTTATTATTAATATTTTTAACAACAAACAGGAAAGATTTCAGATTGGAGCCACTTGGTTCTACATTCCAGGTCTAAGAATCTTGTACTTTTCTAGCCTCATTAAGTCCACACAGTTGATCCAACATGTCCAGAAGGAAACAACCCACCATCATATAAATAAGCGCAGTGCTCCCATAGGTTCTCAAAATCTTGATACACATACTACTAGGTTGTCCACTAAGGTTAGCACTTGTTAGCACTAATGCGCTTCTGGAACCATGGGCAATGGCCCAAATAAAAATGAAATTTGGCACACAAACTCCAATGGTATCCAATCCTGGCCTGGGTTCGGAGACTTCTCAAGGATGATAGAATCACCTGCAAAAAGAAGAATGAAGTTTTTATAACTCCAATAATGGATAGTAGAGAATTACCATGATAAATTAGTTAAATGTGAGTCCCACAGTTTCAAACGCCCCAAAACTGGCATAGCAATACATGATGCATGTGCAAATAATAGAAACAAGGTTCTTAACCTTGCATAGGTAAGATCAGGTTATGATGTAAAAGAAACTCTGAACGTTGAAAAAATGCAAAATGTGCATATGACACAATCAGTGGAAGTTATATTGTTCGTCATATGCCTCCTATAAGTTCTTAGATCATACTTTTGTGCAATTCCTTATCTGGGATAAAAAAAACATGAATAATTTTTTTCTGTTTAAATCTATGGAGAGTATATATTTTGAGAACATAGGAAAACCTTAAATTATTTATTCCTGCAGTAATTTATAGTTTTATACCTATTAGATTATCAAAAAACTTGATCAACAAATAGAGCACGCTGATCTCGTCCCGAACCCGTTTGGGATGAGACGAGATCAGGATGGGGTCTATCCCATCCCGTATGAATGGGATGGGTTTATCTTGTCCCATCCCGTGCCCACCCCTAGGTTGAGGAACCAAGAGAAACTAGAATAATATAAAAATAATAAGTCTTGGTGTGTATATCCATTTCTTCTATTACCCAATCCATTACAGATGCTTTCTGGTCATCTACGTAACGACACGGACACGAGCATCAGTGTAATTGACATGGATAAGCGGTATCATACACGTCATCTAAAAAAACACAATACGAGATACATTGGGAAAATGTTTTACATTTTAGTATTATTTACCTTTTTAGCAATGAGTTTTGAATTATTAATTATATGCATTCACTTCTAGGTCAATATTGCTACTCTTATACTACTAACTTGTCATAATATATGTCGGTAACATTTGTAAAAAATGAAACTTTTGAAAGATATGTGAAAAAGATGATGATTTAAGCATAGCGTCCTGCAAAAGTATCCATGAGTGTCGACACGCCTTTATTTGGTATAAAGAGTCGTTGTTCTATAGCTGGTCATACTCTGAGAGTTATTTGTTACAAAATATTAGTTTTTCAAGTAAATCAACAATGTGGCTTTATCTTTCAATTTATGTCTTGTTGAGAATATCTATAGCAATTTTGGATGCAATTCTTCAGATCCAACTTGTATGAGGGTGAAAAAATTAAAAAAATGTGCTTGTAACCACTTAAAAAGTGGGATGTTACCTCCGAAAAGAAATCTGTTTTTATTATTTTCTCTGAAAAAGCAAATCTTTTAGTTCAAAGTCTGCCTTCTTGTTTTAAATCAATACCATGGGGCACAGTATGTATATTTTGAACGCTACCCCTAAAGTTACTGAGGAAATCCTCTTTGAGAGCTCAGCTTGGACAACATAACAGTCTCTCTTGACATTCTTGAACCATGTTGCTGCCTTTTATTACTTGCCAGATCATATTCCAAGTGAAAGAAATCGAATCTATGAAGAAGTTGAATATCAGTATGTCTAACAGCAAATTGTTTTGCTTAGGTGAAAGGTCTATACGAGACCCTGGATAGTCGCATCTCAGCTCTGGAGAAGTTGAAAAAAACTGAGACTCCACCTGTGGAAGCAACAGAGTAGTTGGTTCTGATAGCCGTAATTGGTTGTCATTATGTTACTGGGTGCTCTTGATTCAAAAGAGTAATCACTGGTGAGTTGTTCTGTGTCTGATGTAACTCATATGCGACATTTCTTTTCTTTCTTTCCTGTAATGTTTTAGTGAGCAAAAGTATCACTGCAGTGACCAATTCCTTTCAGTGATTTGACACAGGGTATTGTGACTTGTTGCAGCCACTGATCAACCACTTTTGGCATCATTGTTATTTTACATGTTGCCTCTGTGTATGTTTTAATGTGATGCATGGCAAATAAAAACATGACCTATTACTTAGATAGACATTATAATTAATTTAGGAGAACATGAGTACTGCACCGCAGATCTTTAGATTGGAAGGTAACAGTGGAAAAGGAAGAAAAAACAATTTAAGATCTTATAACTGACTACTTCCTTGGCTTCTGAACATAGCTTTGTCAAACACAAACAAAGTGAAGAGTTCTTGGGAGATTGTTCTTGGCTCCCATTTCAGCCCGAATGGTGTATCTTGCTTTTATGGTTTTTAACTAATCTACTTGATTGTTTTTATTTAAGAAAATAGGGCCAGAATCAAAGTCTTTTTTCCTCGTGTTCAACCAAATGGAAAACAATTGCAATCATGGTAGGGCCGAGTTAGTAAAGTGATAAACAGAACTGCCAACTGCAGAGGGAAGGAAAAAGAGACGGATAAGGAGAATCAATTGGTAAGTCGAAACAACTGCAAAAGCGAGCGTGTTAAGTGCCCAAAATCTGCAGGCTTCTGTCAAACAAAAGCATGACTTAAAATTTTACAAGTGAAAACACAAGAAAGTGGTTTGCAATCAGCCATTACTCATTTTCATCCCCAAAACGCTGGAATCTTCCAAATCCCTGAAAATGTCGGGATTACTTTGAATCCCTTATGTGCCATCCCTTTTAAACTCTTTTCTTCATCGTCTCTCTAAAATCCAAAATCCAACAGTTGCTTCAATCAAGCCCAAAATCATTTATAAATTTAACAAAATCATTTTTATGTTGATGTTTGCAGATGTTTATTGATGGAAGAATCATTTTTCAGCTGATAGGCCAGTAGTAGTGGGGGGAGGGAGGGGTTAATGGGATTTGAAAAAAATGATAAAAAAAATATATATATATAAATACAAAAATAAAAATTGGCTTTGCATTAATTTTCTTTATAAAAGCTCGTAATGGATGGAATGGTCGAGGATGAGTTAGTGGGCCCACGGAGGTGGACCAGGATTTTAGTAATAAGGTTTAGAAAGTGTGGGGCAACCCAATCTCTGAAACTGAAACACTAGTAGTTGTTGTTGATGTTGTTTCGTTCCGCTGCCACACAAGTGAAGCCATGCTCATTGCGCTTCTTCCGTCATCATCGACATCCTCCATATTGTTCTTCTCTCCATCTCACAAGTATCAAAACATCGTCGCCTCAGCCAAGTTCCGCCCAAGGCAACGCCGCAAACAACCCCCACCAGAACCAGAAGAAGAGGTCAGAGGGCGGGTTGTGCTCACAGGCACAACAACCAAATCCGGGCCATTGAATAAAACACAACCGGTCCTTAAGAAACGCACTTCTCCTCCATCTGATTCTGATTCAGATTCAGATCCAGATCCAGATCCAGATCCCAAAGCAGAGCAAACACCACCTTTCAGTGGTTCAGATGTACTTGTCGCATTACAGAGAGCTGCTGCTGCAAGTCAGAGGAGGAATAAACTCACAAGTTCGAAGAGCAAAAAGAAGATGAAAGAGACCATTACCAAAGATGATGAGTTGGAAGATGTGCGGCAAATTAACATTCGGGCCGATTGGGAAGTCAGGTTGGATGAGATGGATAGGTTACTTCAGCAACTTCAAACAAATGTTGGGGTGCAAGGATAAGTTTTTCAATTCATACATTGTAGAGAAAACACAACAAATTTAAATACCAATTCCTTGGTTTGCTTTGTATTCTGTTGCAAGTTTTTCCTTATAATTTACTAGCCTCAATAGTTGCGCACGCTTTCACTTTGGATTATTTGATTTGGTGTGTCTGGACTTTGGACAACTTCAACAAACCAAAATTTTACAATTTTGTAACTTCAAATACTAAATCAATGAATAACTCAAAATAGAGAGAACAATATAGGGTGTGTTTCGCGGCCAAAATCAATAGCACCCAACACTTGGATGTTTGCATGTGGTTCTAATTGGAGTCATAATTCTTCATGAGAAGTAGGACACCTTATCAAAACTTTTTTTTTCTTCTAACTAAAAGTTAAAGTTCTCATTGGAGTAAAGCACCCCCATGTTGTTGATCACTTAGTCTTGAGTGCTTAATGAAAATTCATTCTATTAATAACTTTACAATGCCAAAGGTGTGATGGCTCAATGGTTGAGTAGTGATGAATGATATCACTAGGTCACAGAGTCAAACCCAGCCAGCGGCATTTGGAGTGAGAGGGGTTAAGGAATTAAAAAAATAATAATAATAAAAAAAAAACCCTCACAATGAATTTGTAATGACTAATGGTATCTCTTTTTCTCCACCAGTTTTCTCCATCTCCTATTTATCACACGAAAAATGTTGCCACCACTACTCTCCTCCCCTCTTCCTATTTATCTTCCTCAGTTGTTCGAGAATAATAAGAAACATATAGTGATATTGGATGGTGGTCGAAGGGGATCTCAATAGTGTTTGGAGGAGAGAAAACTCGTGAAGGTGGTTATTATTGGTGGTTTCTGGTGAGCGATGAGAGTTGTGGTGTTGGGCAAAACTGTCAAACAACTTTATGTCAACACCTAAAAATAATCACCTTTTAACTTTATAACTTCTAATCAACAACTCATTCAGAAGAAAAACAAACAACTCATTATAAAGCCGGTTCAAAACTTCTAACGTCCAGCTGGAACATAGCTTCTAAACACTTAAAGAAATTAAACACCACCTTCTACTTATACTCATTTCAAATTCTAGGTGGGGTGTAATGCTACCACCAAGATGAGTTGGTTCAAAACTTCCAACGTCCAGTTGGAACATAGCTTCTAAACTCTTTAAAAAAAAAAAAAAATCAAACACCACCTTAAAAAAAATATCAAACACCACCTTCTACTTGTATTCATTTCAACTTCTAGGTTGGGTGTAATGCTACCACCAAAATGAGCTGGTGGGGGTATTTCAACATGATCTATTTGTAGATATGGGAATGCTACCATATCTATGCCACATATAGATGGAAATTCATTGTCTCCATCACCCTTTTACATGACAATGAGGAATATGATGATCACATTAGTTATTATGGTTATAAATGATTGACAAAGGTTGCAAGTATTAAGGATCCACCCAATGTCATTATTGCTTTGGTACGAGACTATGGAGTCTCTACGGTTCTTCTCTCCAAGTGTCTCTTTGTATTTCTATGCAACTCTACAACTCTTTGTTTCCCAAATTTCTCTCTTTCTTTTTTCTTAGGGTTATTTTTATTTTGGCCCGCATTAATTTATATGCACAACTCTGTTTGGTCCCTATTTTAAACGTTAATTGAGTCTAACCCCCATTTTTTAACAGCTAAGTAAACTCAATACATTGACTCAGCATGACAAAATAAAAGTCCAAAATACCCTTTGTTTATATTGCACATGTCTTGCACACGCAAAGCCACAAAACTCATTCATGTTTATATATATCTTGAGGCAATCAAACAGATTGCCCTCTTCTTCTACCCCTTACTTCACATTCTTCCCCTTTATCTTTTGTTTTGTCATCTCTCCGACCACCACCACCACCACTGCTCCTATCAAACTCGGTATTTCTCTCTCATTTCAATCCAAAAAGATTTTCAACATTGAATTGAATTCGACTTCGTCGATGTATTTAAGATTTTTGGATTGAAAATGTAAATGGTTTTACTAAGTCCAGTTTCAGTTCTAGAACCAATGGAGAGATTTCAATGTCATGGTTTGAAAACAAAAACAACTTTGACGAAGAGTGGAAGTAGTGGTGGTGAAGAGATTGGAGAAGAGGAGGCACAGAGAGGAGGAAAAGGTTTATATTGCGTTGGAGAAAGATGCAAACAAGAGTAAATCAATTTTGTTGTGGGCTTTACAACACTGGGAAGGGAAGAAGATTTTTGTTTTTAATGTTCATTAGCCTGCACATATGATCCTCCATGAGTAAGACTTTGATCAATTACTTTAGGGAATGACTTATTTTGATTGTGGTCCTCATCAAACTCCTACCATTTTTGGGTCCCTTTTATTCAGTCAATCTAAGATTTAGGTTGAATTCATTTTTAGTTTTATCAAAATTTGATCTTCTCGATAAAAAAATTAATTAGTTTTAGACCCCCACTGTTTCTACCTAAATTATAGTTTAGTGCCCATCTTCCCCAATGGAACTATGGAGACAGAAAGAAGATGGGTGAGTATACCAAGTAGTGGGTTAGGCAAAATTAAAACAGGAAGAAGAAGGAGATCGTGATGGTGGCGATAATGAAGAAGTGAAAGGGCTGTAAGATGTTGCTTCAAAAAGGGCAAGGAGATGTTAACTTTCTCAAGATCCATAGATGGTGGTGCTTCGTGGGTTTAACTTCATAGTCTTGAGCTTGAAAATCTTTCATTTTTGACAATGCATGTGTGAACTTTCAATGAGTTTTCTAGTTGTTGAACTTAGCCATACTGTGCCACTTTTTTGTATGCTTTGAGATTAGTGCTTGAATTTCTACAAAATTCATAAAGGACTTAACAATTGTATATTTAGAGACATAAATGTCTCATTTATATGTTTATCATGGGTTGGACTGTGGATTAGGGAAGATGATGGTGGTGGAGATGGGTTGGAGGTTGGTAAAGTCCATCAGAGAAGATAATGTAACCTTTTTAATCTCCAACAATAGTGTGCCTTAAGATACAATTTTGTTTATCTCCAGGTTTTTTTTTTATGTTTTTGGGGTTAAGTTGTGGTAAGGGCAATTTGGTCCTGGATTTAGCCAGGTTAAATCACTGACTTCACAGTTTTGTTCATTTTTGCAGTTAGACTCTATTAAGCGTTATTAGGGCTAAACAGAGTTGAATATAAACTAATGGGAGCCAAAATCAAAATAACTTTTTTTCTTATGTTGATGGGTGAGTGTTTTTTAAATAAACACACCCACTTAGTCGTTTCTTTGATTTACGCTTCTTTATATTTTTTGAGTTTCGCTTCTTAGTTGTAATCCTTATAAATCCACACATATTTAGTCAATATACATTCTCATAATTGTAGAGAAAATAACTATATGGGGTAGCTTTGTTGTTGAGGAAATCCTCGATATTCCCACACTAATCTCCTTCATATAAGTCGTTAATGTTCATCACCTCATTGATTGTTTTGATATTATGATATTTGTCAAATTTCCTTGAGATTGGTGTTGATTAATGTCATGTGGCACAATCTTAAAGGTTATATTAAGTGGTACGCACAATGTCTTATTACATATTCCACGAAACTACAAGCTCTACCCTGTTGTGCCTCCTTAGTTCCCCTCATTATTAATGAACTTAAATTTGTAAAAAATAAATAGTCTAAAACATTATACTAATACTGGTACGGGCAACATAAATTTTAATGGTAATTGGCGAAGGAGAAACCTTGAATCCATCTAATCTCATAAGTCTTTCTAATTTTATGCAAAAAAAAAAAAAAAAATTCCTAAAACTTACACAAGATTAAGTTTAACTTTTTTTCAAGAATTTTTTTTTTAAATTACATAATTTTTTTGAATATTTTATAAATCTCTTGGAAATTTTATTAAATTGTTATTATTATTAATTTTATTTTTTTTACCTTTTCTACATTTAAATCTCATATCCATACATACACACAAAAATATATATATTTGTGTGTGTGTGTTGTCATAAAATAATGGAGAATTTTTTTTTTTTTTTTAAATTGGGGATTCCTTTTTTCGTCAACTTTTCCAATTGATCTAGGATTACTTTTCCCTCAACTTTTATTTCCAATCGATATAGGTATTTAATTCCCATGGATTCCTTTTTTTTTTTCTTTTTTTTTTTTTCCATTCTCCAATAATCTATAAGAAACCAAAGCAACAAATGATTACTTTTTGCTTTACCGATTCTTCTTTAAATGTAAGTTCTATATTTTTATTTTTTTACAAAATTTTTGTAATTGTAATATGTTGTGGAAGTCACAAAAATTTTATTTTTTTTCTTCTATTTTCTCTCGCTACCAAAGCAATCTCTTCTCTTTCATCGCACAAGGTACGATTAATTTGTTGTATTTTTGGATTGATTTTTCTTACTTAATTTCTCCCTACAGTAAGTTGGGAGTCTATACTGTTTAAGTTCTTAACACTGAATAAGTTGATCAAGTTACAGAGTGTGTTGTTTGTGTGTTTTGTGTAATTGCACTAATATTTTCTTTAAGTTCTTAATACTGAAAAAGTTGGACAAAATCTCAGAGTATTATTATTGTGTGTTCGGTGTAATTGTGCTAATCAAAGTCTCAGAGTATAGTGTCAGGTTGCTACCTTTGTTATATTATAAGGGGGTCCATGGTTTAACAACGATCTCATATAACAGTGCTTCCATCTTCAAGTTGTGCACATGGAAATCATTTGATTTTAACGCATAAACAGTAAAAGATCATAGGCATAATAAGTAATATAAGTTGGATATCTCTATAGATGCACACATTCGGTGAAAATAACTCTGATGCATCTCTGTCGATTTCTAACCTGCTAAGATGAACAACGGTGAGCCAGAACCACCGTTGTGGCAGCCAAAGGCACTCCGATGGTAAAGTCAAGTACTGAACAAGGATGGAGATGGACTGATAAAATTATGGTTGGATGTGTGTACCTTTCTCATCCATTTCGTTCACCTTATATAATGAGTGTTTTCCTATTTTGTTGACTCTACTGTTGAGAGCATGATGAAGGGAAAATGTATTTCTTAGGATCTTACCCATCCGTGACTGAGTTTCTTTCGACACTTGGCTCTAATTGGGACCTAGTACTCAATTGGACCAAGAGTCGTGCGAACGGATTTTGGGCCTGCTATAGCCCAGATATCCATGTTCGGGCCTTATTGTCGTTGGCCAAACTCTGAGATTGCCATATTAGACTTGTGTAATATGGGCTTGGGCGCCTGACTTACAGGCTGAATGACATTTAGTCTGGATCTAGGCTGGACTTGGTTTTGGTCTGCATTAAACCAGATTAGGGCTTCTTGTTTTAGCGTCAATCTATGCCACGTGTTCAGCTACGATCAGTCGACTGTTTGATGTCTCATCAATTACTCCCCCTAGTTAGTGGGGTTGCGTGCAGGCTCATTAACTCTTTGAGTGGGGACTTACACAGTGTATAGGCAATAGAGTTAAACGTCCCTTCAAATTTTGCGCGACGTTTAGTGTCGATGCGACTACCCAGTGGTTGCCTTCCACAATCATTGCGCCTATATATAAGCTTGATTAGACATGAAGACCAAATTTCATAATATAATCTGACGTAATCCTGAGTAGGACTTAAGCGTCAGAGAAATCATGTATACCCGAACATATTAGATTACATAAAATAATCTGACTTAATCTTGAGTAGGACTTGAGTGTCAGAGAAATCATATTTTCCCGAACGGACAAGATTTCTTAAGATAATCTGACTTAATCCTGAGTAGGACTTAAGTGTCAAAGAAATCAGTTTTGCCCAAACAGACTAGATTTCATAGATGCGATGAGTCGTTGTACATCCAAACTCGTCCCACCACACAACACCATGGTTTCTTATAGGGGTGAGCATTTAGGACCGAAAACCCGGACCGATCGGGTCGGTTCGGATCGGATCGATTTTAATTAATTATAAAAGTTTCGGTTGTAAAAGCCCGGCCCGACCCGAAGTTTCTGGTCCGGGCCTCGGTTTCCAATTTTGAAGCCCAACCCGGCCCGGATATGAATAAAAAGTTAAAAACTAAAACCCTGCATTGCCATTTATTGTCCGCTACTTCTCCTCATTTACTGTGTGCGACTCCTCCCCTCCCTGACCTTGTGCGACTCCTTGGCTCCTCCTTTCCTCCTCGGCTTGGCTACTCCTCTCGGATCTCTCCTCCTCGACTCCCTGTGCAACGTTGTCTCCAGTCTCTCTTCACAAAGGTACTGTACTCTGTGTGTGACTCTGTTTTTGAATTTTTTTCTGTGTGTGACTCTATTTACGACATTAACTGGATTCAGTATAAGCATGCACATAACTAACACATGGTTTATGACATATCATGTACAATATAATAGAATCCTTGATCTGGGTATGTTTGTTACTTTTTGCATAGTTGTCTTCTTTCTGTCCCTTCCATTGTAACCATTGATAAGATACTTTATTTTGTGTTATATAAATTTATGGAGTCATATTCTCTGTAGGGAACTTATGTTGTGGGAATTAAGGAAGAAGTTGTTCTATCCCATGCTCACGCCCTTTCTTTGATCGCCTCTGGTGAAGGTACTTAACCTATCAAGTTCATCTAATTATGGAAATCATGTAAAAATACTTGTTCATCTATCTTGGTTCAGCTCGTTTGCCATTTGTACATTAATACTCTTTATTTTATGGAATATCTAATTTTGATTACTGAATAAAAAGTTAGAAAGGAAGCTTTTAGGCTTTTGTACAAATAGGACTATAGAATCACTCTTCAGAAGGTTTGGTTGACCACTAAAGCAAGTCTTGAAACCTCAAAAGCTTTATAAAAGCTGCTTAAAAGAAGTCTTCTTTCCTGTTGCTAAGAGTTTGAGGTTTGAATGAACTTCCGTATTTGCAAACTGTTGAGGACCAAATCACATGTGCATAGCCCATTATAAACATAAATTCCGTGTTTATGAGGACCGTGACCGGCCCGTAATTCGGTTAACCGGGACCTCGGTTAACCAGTCAACTCGGTCCGGTTTCGGGTCTCATAAACACGGGCTCGATTTTCTCGGTCCGGTTTTCAGTTTTTACACTTTGGGTCGGTTACCCGTACTTGCCCAGCCCTAGTTTCTTTCTTAGGTGGATTAGGTCACTTAGGTGCAGCGGGTTGTCGACATCCTGAGTAGGACTAGACTCAGTCAATGTGCGCCATTGTGGTCCCCTTGGTCGGCCTAGGTTATTTAAGCGGGGTGAGCCATCGTAAGATTGGACTCGTCCTGCCAGGTAGCACCATGATTCCTTAGGAGTACTAGGTCACTAAGATGTGGCGAGTTGTTGACATTCTGAGCAGGACTAGATTAAGCTGTTGTGCACCATTTTGTTCCCCTTGGTAGATCAGGTTATTTAAGCGCGGTGAGCCATTGCAAAATTGGATTCACTCAACCATGCAACATTGTGGTTCCTTAGGCAGAATAGGTCACTTATACGCGGTGAGCCATTGCAAAACTGGATTCTACCCCATCAAACGTCTTGCTGATGTAGTAGACATGCGTATGTTTCCCCTTCTCTTTCTGGACCAGGGTTGAATTGATAGCGTGCTCTGAGACTGAGACATATAGGTAGAGTGTTTCACCCAGAACCGATTTTGAGAGCAGTTTCATGCTTCCCATGTATGCCTTTAGATCTCAAAAGGTTTATACGTATTGTCCGCCCCCATTGAATTTTTTATTACCTTTTAGGATTTGGAGGAAAGGGCAACATCTATTTGAGGATTTAGAGATGAACCTGTTTAGAACTGCCACCCTTCCAACTAGGCTCTAAACTCCTTTGATGTTCATGGGTGGTCTCATGTCGAGAAAAGTTTAATCTGTTTTGGATCAACTTTTATCCCCGTTCGGTTGGCTATGCATCCCATAAACTTTCCCAACTGTACCCCAAAGGTGCACTTTTGTAGGTTGAGATTCATTCGGTCCTTGCGGAATTAGGGTAAGGCTTTTTGGAGGTTTTCGAGGTGGTCGAGACTACAAAGGATTTTTCACCAGCATGTCGTTGATTGGCAAGTTAATGGAGGAAACCAAGCACGGCGCCAATTAGAAAATGTTTAGATTGGCAAGTTAATGGAGGGTGTAGACGGAGGGGACGACCGTTGAAAACTTGGATGAAGACGGTGAATGAAGATATCATTGAGCTTGGATTAGGTGAGGAAATGTGGGAAGATCGCATTGCTTGGAGAACCAAAATTCATGTAGCCGACCCCGAAAATCTCGGGAATGGGCTTTGATGATGATGATGATGATGATGTCGTTGATGTAGACCTCTATTGTCTTCCAATTTGTTATTTGAACATTCGGTTCACCGATCTCTGATATGTGGCTCCTGCATTTTTCAACCCGAATGGCATCACCTGGTAATAGTATATGCCCCTGTCCATTATAAAGGAGATTTTCACCTAGTCTGGCAAGTGTATGTGCTAATATGATTATATCCAGAGTATGCGTCCATGAAGCTAAGGAGGTTGTGTCGGATGTCGCATCGATGATTTGAGCTGTCCAGGGTAGTGGAAAATTGTCCTTCAGACATGCCTTGTTGAGCTTCGTGTAGTCCACATAGATTTTCCACTTCCTGTTTTTCTTTTTCTACCAGGACCATGTTTGTTAGCCAGTCCGAGTAGCGCAACTCCCTTATCATGCTAGCATCCAGAAGCCTCTGCACTTGTTCATTAATTGCTTGGTTGTGCTCGGGCGCCACCAACCTTCTTATTTATCTTACTGAGTTCAGATCCGGATTGACTGCCAATCGGTGTGTGATTATGGCGGGGTCAATTCCATGTCTTTTATTTTCCAAGCGAATACATCTTAGTTTCCTTTTAAGAGCATGGTCAATTGGTTTGCCAATGGTTTGTTTAGATTGGAGCTTATATGGACAACTTAGGTGTTAGCCGAGCTGTCCAGGTATTTGGTGACATACTCTTCCCCGTGCTACCCAACATTCGGTCTTCTTCTTGGGCTAGAAGGAGGTTCGTCGTCTAAGGGTGGAGATGGGCTTCCTGATTCAGAACTTGGGACCTCTGTATCTGAGTCCCTTCATTTAGACCGTGGTGTCGTGTCGTTTGACTACTTGGCTACAACGTAGTGACACTCCAAAGCTATGGTTTGGTCTCCTCTAATTGACCATACTTCATCATCCGCAGGATATTTGAGACACTGGTGTTGTGTGATGGAGCAAAGGTTGGCCTAGGATTACATTGAATGCGGAAGGGCGTCCATGTATGAGAACTCCATCATCAGGATTTTTTGCAAGTTTGGCTATCCCTTAACTATCGACAACTTGATTGTTCAAACCGAGTAGCAGCTTTCCTCGTTGAAGCCGAACATGGCTTGCTTGGCCGGTGTAGTTATTCTTCTATTAACTGCATTCTTCGGAATGCATCTAGAAACAAGACATTGGTTGAGTTGCCCGTGTCCAACAATGATATCTTTACATCCCACTTTGCTATCCCGACCGAGATAACCAAGGCGTCATGTTGGGGGAAGCAGACTCCCCTTCATGTCCCATTCCGTGAATGTCAGGCTTGGAGCAGTTCATTCTTACGTACATGATTGATAAGGTGCTCCTTGTAGTGGGATTTGACCCTCAATTCCCGGAATGATATCTTCATTAACCAATTGGAATGATCCCCTACTTCGTTCGCCCCTTGCAGGATGCATATAATGTCCGGAGTTCTCTCTTTGGCTTCATTCAAAGATTTCGTTGTGTCTTTTCCTCGGGGTTGTCTGTCCCTGAAGGTGACAAACTCTATTAGCCTTCCTTTTTGGACCCAATATTGGATCTCTTTTCTGAGGCTTTTTCAGTCTTGGGTATCGTGACTCGCCTCCTTGATATAAGAACAGTGTTTGTTCTTATCATGTTTTGAAGGATATCCTCTGAGCATTGAGGGCCATTTCACATCCTTCCAATTCTTCATGGTGGATAGGATGTCAGAGAGACTGGAATTAAGTAGAGCATAGGAGTAGTATCTAGAGTTGTTGGCCTTGTTAGGCTTTGTTTTGCCAGATCTAGTCCGGCTGACACTCCGCCTTCTTTTAGAGATATCTTCTTCCCCGTCCTGCCTCTATCCCTGGTTTTGGAGAAGTGTTTGGTCTCGCTCTCTTTTCCTTTTCCAGCTGCCAACATCTCCTCTAGGGCGATCTACTTTTGTGTGCTTTTCAACATATATGCCATGTCTGTTGGGGGTTCCAGGGTGAGGAAGTTATAGAATTGACCTCTCCTGAGACCAGAGGTGAAGGCGGTGATTGAGGTGTCATCGCTGCAACCATCAATCGGAGTTAGCTCATCATTGAAATGATTCATGTACTCTCTGAGGGTCTTTCCATTCTTCTGCTTGAGGCTGAGTAGGTAGTAAGCCTTTTTCCTGATCCATTTACTTCTTACGAATCGGGAAATAAATGTTTTTGCCAAGACCTGGAACGAATCAATGGATCTTGGCTGGAAGCTGTGGAACCAGGTTAGTGCAACTCTTTTCAAGCTGGTGGGGACATTTCGACACAAAATGGCTTTTGAACTTTCCTTTAGTGCCATCACATGGTAGTAGTGGCGTAAGTGGTCAGAAGGGTACATGGTTCCGTCGTAAAACTCAAGCTTTGGAGGCCTAAATTTCTTCAGTAGTGGCACGTTCATGATCTGCTCGGAGAATAGTGGGGTTTTGAGATTGTACGGTATGTCAAGATTCGCAGCTCTAAGGTGAAAGGGATCCCCAATGATGGTCCCGCCGGAGTTTGGAGCGTTATCTCCTTGGGCACCTATACCTCTTTGGTCCCCTTCATTGTAAACATTCTAGTCGTCAATGAGGACGTTGTTTCTCTCATGAATGTGTTCTCTGCTGACTTCTTGGGTAAGAGATCTATCCAGATTCTTGTCATTCTTAGGTGGTGGTTGTTGACTTTGAGCAAGTTTATCGGCCATTAGTGCAAGAAAACTCGTGTGAAGCAGAATCTGATCTATGGAGGATCTTTCGTGGTTGCCTCAGTGGTTGGGCTTTGTTGTTGTTCTACTTTCATGATTGGATAAATTTAGCCTTGTGGCTAGGCTTCTTCTGTCGAAGCGCCGACGCTCAGTGTTGTTGTTAGCTCGTGATCTGGTGCTAGTAACCATGTTTCACAACTCTGCTAGTTTGACAAAATTTGTGTTTTTCTCTAAGGGGAACTTATTGTTCCCCACTGACGACGCCAAACTGATGTGTCCAAATCTGTCCTTGTAGATTTTTGACCTGCAAAGATGAACAATAGTGAACCAGAGACCACGATTGTGGTGGCCAAAGGCACTCCGATGGTAAAGTCAGGCACTAAACAAGGATGGAAATACACTGATAAAAATAGGGTTGCATGTGTGTACCTTTCTAATCTGTTTTGTTCACCTTATATAGTGAGTGTTCACTCTTTTACCAACTCTACTACTGAGAGCGTGATGGAGGGAGGAGATCTAATTGAGTATCTTACCCGTCCATTACTAAGTCCTCTTTGACACCTGACTATAATTTGGACTCAATACTTGATTGGACCAAGAATCGTGCAAATGGACCCTAGGCATGCTTTAGCCCAGATATCAGTGTTCAGGCCTTATTGTCTTGGACCAAACTCCAAGATTTGTGCCATACGAGGCCTGCGTAATCTAGGTTTGGGCACCTGACTTATGAGCTAAACAGTAATTAGTCTGGGTCTAGGCTGACCTGACTTGCGCTTGCATTAGACCAAATTAGGGTTTTTTCGTATTAGCGTCAACCCGTGCCACATGTTCAGTTACGAATGGTCGATTGTTTGATGTCCGATTAACTTTAGATTGTGTTGTTGCTTGGGATCCAATATGCATAGTTATTTATCTATACAACTAAATGAATATGCATGTGCTGAGAACGAGCTCCAAATCGAGTTCAATTACATGCGGTGTGTACAAGGCCCGGGAACGAATTCACCGCCGTATGGCTGACCGGCGATTACTAGCGATTTCGGCTTCATGCAGGCGAGTTGCAGTCTGCAATTCGAACCGAGGACGGGTTTTTGGGGTTAGCTCACTTTGTCTCAGCCATGGTAGCACGTGTGTCGCCTAGGGCATAAGGGGCATGATGACTTGACGTCATCCTCACCTTCTTCCGGCTTATCACCGGCAGTCTGTTCAGGGTTCCAAACTCAACAGTGGCAACTAAACAGAAGGGTTGCGCTAGTTGCGGGACTTAACCCAACACCTTACGACACAAGCTGACGACAGCCATGCACCACCTATATCCGCGTTCCCGAAGGCACCCTTTTCTTTCTAGAGGATTCGCGACATGTCAAGCCCTGGTAAGGTTCTTTGCTTTGCATCGAATTAAACCACATGTTCCACCGCTTGTGCAGGCCCCCGTCAATTCCTTTGAGTTTCATTCTTGCGAACATACTCCCCATGCGGGATAGTTAACGCGTTAGCTACAACACTGCACGGGTCAATACGCACAACACTTAGTATCCATCATTTACAGCTAGGACTACTGGGGTATCTAATCCCATTCGCTCCCCTAGCTTTTGTCTGTCAGTGTCGATCTAGCAGAGTGCTTTCACCTTTGGTGTTTTTTCCGATCTCAGTGCATTTCACCGCTCCACCGAAAATAAGACGCACATAGTTACGTAAACTAGTTCTTGATATAGGTTTTGCCATATTTTATAATCTCATAAAAATGTGTCAAATATAATAGGGTCGCTATGCTCGTTACTAAACTTGTTGAAGAGATGAAATATAACCAAGGTATATTTTTTTTATCAGAGGCTGAATCAATTATCAGAAGAAGAATTAGGCCCAAAATTAGGATACATTCTGGGATAATAAAACTTCCATGGAAGAAAAGCAAATGAAACTCTTTCATAAATAATCTTGTAGAATCTAGATTGAATTTTTCATTTTGTGCATGCCAGATCATGAATTAGTAATTGCATCCAATCTCCAAAAAAGTCACAATTGTTTCGAAATTTTGATTCTTGGAATTGGAATATTTAAGGAATCCCTATGAATATGATCAAACCTTATTCCAAGGTATTTACATATTTACATGAGATTCCTCTTTATTATTCTTAAGCAAGCCCCCGTTAGGGCTTAGTTGATCCATGGTTTATGTTTCATCTTTCGTTTCCTTTTCGTTTGTTTCGAGAAAGATATCGATCAATTCCGATTCTTTATTTTTCTATTGATTATTTTCTTATCGAGATGTATGGATCCATGGATTTATGTGTCTATATAGATCTTGTTCATGGATTAACGAAAATATGCAAATAGAGCCCCAATGATAGATTGATTATTGATTACAAATATCTATGATCCGCCTTCTCTATAAAGGGCCAGAAATATCTTGCTTACGTATCATTAGGAAGTGCATTAACATAAATACGATAGTAAGAAGAGATAATACAAAAGTGTGTAAACTATAAAAACGAATCAAAGTAGATTGACCCACACTAGCACTTGCACGTAATAACTTGACCAGGGGCGATCCCATTACAGGAAAAGCATCGGGTACACCTGTAGACGTGCCAATTAGTTCAACTTTCAACAAAATATGGATTTATTGTGTTAGGATAAAAGTCGTTGTGTGTCATGTACAGTCTAAAGTATTATATATGTTTTATATGCGCTTAATATTGATTACATGCTAAAATATATAATGAAATCCAATGAATAAATAAACATAAGAATGGCTCGAACTACAACGACTCCAACACAAGGGAGACATATGTAAATTCCTAATTTACATAAATCGTTGAAATAAAATAATAAGCCATAGAAGTAGTTAAAAATCTAAAATTAAATGCTATTTGATATAGTACAAAACCGTGATACTAGAACGACATTGTTAAATTGACCTGAATTACTTATTTGTATAAATCTCTAACTTGTAGGATAAGGAAAAAAAAATGAGAGCATAATCCAAATAAAAGTTAAGACATATTTTGCATAAGATTATATCATTAATTGTTTCACATTCTACTTTGTATCTGATAATACATCAAATAAGTCTGTCATCACAGCCGTACACGTGGTAGATATCGTCAACCACAAGGATCAAATATATATCCCAAAACCAGGCCAATTCATAAAGCCCAGAAAGGGCAAATCCAGCCACGAGAGCCTAAGCAGGGCCTGTTAGAATAAATCATAGACAAAGGCTCAGATCCAGGCCTATTAAAGTTTTCCCTTAAGGAGGATGAACGTTATAGAGAAAAAGAGTCGTGGAGGGAGTTACACATCCAAGTAAGTATTTTCAT
This sequence comes from Berberis vulgaris, assembly GCA_963556465.1. Taxonomy (NCBI): domain Eukaryota; kingdom Viridiplantae; phylum Streptophyta; class Magnoliopsida; order Ranunculales; family Berberidaceae; genus Berberis; species Berberis vulgaris. The sequence continues at coordinate 24,499,048 of OY747131.1, read as the reverse complement.
AAAGGAGGAGACTGTTACAAAGAACGTTTCCCATCGTTGCGCCTCATATGCTTAAGCCACACAGGGAATTAACAACGACCATTATATAAGGTAAATGGATCATTTGACAAAGGTATGCAACTTTAACTGAGTTATGTCTAGATTTATCTCCATATCTATCTGAATTACTAACTTAAGCATCGGGAGTGCCTTCAACCACCAAAAAGGTGGTATTTGGCAATCCAACATTTGTTTTGCAGGTCAAACTCATAGGAGACCAGATTTTGGATGCATCAGTTTGGCATTGTCTGTGGGGACTGACAGTTTCCATTCAAGAAGAGAGTCTGCAGTAAGAAACTTCCTTAGTTCTGATTAGTGATTAAGAAGCTTTTAGAATAAATGGAACAATCTACAAACCCTCAACCTAGCAACGATCAAAGCAATCCTCCAACTAATGAAGCTGAATTGTCAACACTGCATGATTCTAATCCAGCAACGACCATCAGGCCAATCACGCCTGACAACCCACAACATGTAATAGCCCAAACATCCCAAACATCTGGTGGCGCCACCATGGACCCTCGTGTGGATCTAATCATGGCTCAGATGGACCATATGATTAAAATGGTGGACAAACTCACCCAAGAGTTCACTCAATTTACGGACCCTGTCCAAGCGTCGCCCCAAAAAAACTCTGCCAACCAAGTCCAAATAAGTATTGAAGTTCCTGCTGAACCTTAGCAAGTAAATCTCGAAAGCAGCGAACCACCAGAAAATGGCTCTCCATAGAATGATGGAACATCTGCTGAAATCCCATTCATAATCGGGGTCAAAGGTCCTAACGTGATGTACGAATTGGCCAGACCACCATTCTCTAACACACTCATGGAGACTGCTATGCCAAAAAAGTTCACCCACTAAAGTTTGAAGTGTATGATGGTACCACCGATCTGACAGACCACCTACGGCATTTCCACCACATGATGGCGTTGAACGAAAACACAGAATCCATCCTATGTTGAACATTTCCGACCAGTCTCACCTCCACAGCAATAAGTTCGTTCAACAGCCTACCACCAAGGTCGATAGACTCCTTTCAGGCTTTAGCTACTGCCTTCATCATAAGATTTATTGGCAGTCAAAGGATAAGGAAAGGACCACACTACCTGCTTCATATCAAATAGAAGCCCGAGGAGACAATAAAGGAATACGTCACTCGTTTTACTAATGAGTTGACAATGATCGACGGCTGCAGTGACGACACGGCCAATGCCACTTTTACCTCCGATTGAAGATAGGACCATTTTTTTATTTTCTGAACCTAGACCCTTCAAAGAACATGGCGACTTTATTGAAGACTGCCCAGAAACACATCACTCTCAAGGAAATGGTGGCCGCTAGGAAGAAAAATGAATTTGAGAGGGGGAAGGCCACTCAAGGAGGCGGGAAAGAAAATAATAAAGAATGAGGGATGACAGACCACCGGGAGGAGAACATTCAGCCAAAGAGACATCGGACCAATGCGAGATCCGAGTTCAACCAGCAAGAGCCCGAAAAATTGCAATAAACAAGGCCCAGGCATGAACGAGTAACAACTGTGGTGAAAAAGACACATATGATACACGACCTTGAAAACAAGTCGGGCAAGCATACTGAAGTCTATTGCGAAATAGGAAGACATCAACTGGCAGCTCAAAATGAGAGGCGACCCGAAAGAGCGAGATAAGCGCAATTACTGCTCTTTGCACAAGGATCATAGACACAACACCGAAGACTCAGAGAATTCAGAGAGGGCGACTCGAAGAATTCATCGGACTATCAGATAAGCATCCCAAAGGAAAAGAGAAGGTGGATACCACTGCGGGATTGAAGAGCAGCCCATAAAACTTATATACGCCTTACACAGTGTAGTCGAAAGAAGCAAACAACCAAGTGAACCAAAGAGATGATCAATAACACCTCCCAATCGAACTGATCTATATCGAAGTAGGAGCACCAACGCCATCAAACGAGATCAGAAAAACCATTACGACAACTCACGGTGAGAAACACGAAGAAACTTGCTCCTCGAGCGGGGATCAACCAACTGACGTAATCTGAAGCCCTTATTGACAGACGCAAACTTGATCCACATTATCCATAAAAAAGCCAACAACGCCTCTTCCATTACAACAATGGAAGTGACGCAAATACATTTAATTCAATGAATAAAACTCGATACTAAAATGCATGACAGCCTTGGCAGTTGGTGCTTATGTGAGCATGATTGAACAATTTAGTACTGGATTCTACTTTGCTCGTCGGTATCGCATGTCAAGAACACACATCCAGGGATTTGATTAAGAAGCATTCCAATTTTATTAGCTACCTCACGACAACAATATACGACTATCAAAACAACAGGAGAATCGCGAAAGAAGAAGTGGCAACGAACAATTAAGTCCACTGCAGACAAGCATACTTCAGAACAATACGAAACCAAACCCGACGATCAAAAACCAGTACAATTCGAACAATAAGGGCACATAGGAACCACCCCTATCATTGTAAGAAACGATGTTAATCGAGCAGCAGTCAGAAAAACTCAATGCATATTCACAAACGGACTATACAACACATCATAACTTTATGGGAAGAAAATGACGACTACTACTATAAATTGTTGAGCACACGAAATGGGATTATCAATAAAACTCCGAGTTCAAACATTCCATCTTATGCCCGAGCAATAAAATTAAGGCAATAAAGCCAAACAATGTTACGCAATCGGCATGTTGATCCACGAGCAAAAGGTCAAGACACATAAGTCAGGCACAAACATCAAACTTCTGGTTTGATCAATCATGAAGTAAAAGTTGGGACGAACCAGTCTACTTACTCGTAAAAAAACTTCGGGTCAACTAGTATGTCAGACCAACAAAGTAAAAGTTGGGAAGAACAAGTCAACTTAATCTAAAAACTTTGGGTCGACTAATATGTCAGACCAACGAAGTAAACGTTGGGACAAACCAGTCAACTTACTCGTAAAAAACTTTGGGTCGACTAGTATGTCGAACTAATGAAGTAAAAGTTAGTATGAACAAGTCAACTTAATCGTAAAATTTTGGATCGACCAATATGTCAGACCAACGAAGTAAAAGTTGGGACGAACCAGTAAACTTACTCGTAAAAAACTTTGGGTCGACTAGTATGTCGAACCAATGAAATAAAAGTTGGGATGAACAAGTCAACTTAATCGTAAAAACTTCGGGTCAACCAATACGTCCGACCAACGAAGTAAAAGTTGGGACAAATAAGCCAATTTACACGTAAAAACCTTTTATTTCATTAATACGTTAGACCAGCGAAGTAAGAGTTGGGACGAATAAGTCAACTTATTTTAAACGCCTTTAGGTTGACTAATATGTTGAACCACGAAGTAAAAAATCTGGACAAATAAGTCAAAATATGTTCACAAAGTCTTATGGTTTTATCGACGCGTCAAAATAGAGAATACGTCTACAAGAGATTTAACACACAAGTCAAGACTTACTCAGGCAACTTTCTGGAGTGACCAAACACGTCCGATCACAAAGTAGACATGCAAGAATCTTAACGAGTAAAAATGAACCAGTACAGCTTCACAGCACAATCGACAATACCGAAGAAATAAAGACTTCGGAGGATCAAATAAATGAGTACAAGAAGCAGAAAATACTGACAAACCTAAATTATCAGAGAATGGATAATGCATGTAATGAGGTGAGCACTCACCTATCATTTACAATTAATCAATGCGATTGATCCATAAATGAATCACGACTTCAACAGGGAAACATGCGAAGCATAAAATAAAAGGCAACATACGATTATCAAAAGAAAAAAAATTTTATTCATAAATCATTATGTTACTTCCGAAAAAGAAGATAGAACAGCTAGAGAAGAGATATTAAAAGTATCGACAACAAGAGCATCCAATGGAAAAAGGGGCAACAATGTCAATAGTAGGAGGAGACGAGGTTCTCTCTTCAACAATAAGAGTAGATGATGGAGCCAGATTGGAACGAGAAGAGAATGATGATTCTTCATTCGCTGGATCACTCGAGTGACCCAAAATACCTTCCTCACTATCTTCATCCTCAAAAACTTGATCAACCAGATAGCGATACTTGGACAAATCAACGCCATCCCTCTCAATAGTCAAGAAGCTCGACTCGACCATTAACAATCCTTTCCAATCCTCCACTTCCGCAATCCTCAACCTATTTTTGGTTGCAACAAGCTCATTCTTAGCTGAGATGAGTTGTCCTTCAACGGTGGTCAACTTTGTGAAAATATCGTAACTAACTTCGTCAAACATAGTTGTTAACTGCTTACACGCTCCTCAATGATCTGACAGCTAACGAATTGCTCAATAACTGAACGTGTGGCCTCATCATGACCAGCTTTCTCAATGGATAATTCACTCTCCACCTCATCCAACCGAGTACGAACTCCATTTAGTTCATCCACCAAAGACTCAAGCTCAGTTGCAGGCCTATCTCGTGCTGCTTTCACCTCTCTGAAAAAAGCTTGAGCAGCCCCAGTTGCCTTCTCCTACTCCGCGCACTGCACTTTCAACACGTCCAACTGACGAAGGACATGAGAAGACACCAATAATTGCACTGCCATCTTCTTCTCAAGAGCAACCACCTGTCTACGACCAGCATGATAATCTGACCTCATCACCCCAGCATAAGTAAGGTGGTTCATCCCATCCATTATCTGCTTGAGGCCATAGTCGAGATAACTGCTAGGCTCCCACACAGTCATCGGGGGCCTCTCCACCAACCCTCTATGCCATTCGTTGATCAACTTGTCCTGCACGTCAATTTCAACAAACCAACAAAACTTCCCATCCGACTTAATACGAATGCCTTCCGGGTTGGGCTCCTTCCAACCAATTTGTGGATGAAGACCTAGGGGGATCAAGGAGCATAGAAGACCCACCCTCAACAGCCAGAAGAACTGTCGAAACAATAGTGATAACAAAAAAGTCACTTTTGCTCAGTCGTGGTGAGAGTAGGGAAAACAATAGTGGTAGCAGCAGTAGAAGTCGGGCAAGCAGGAGAAGAAACTATGAATTCCATCGCGTTGTCAACAGGAATATAGGAATATGGAGGAGAAGAAGCCTCATAACTGTGACCACGATCAGTAATCTCTTGTTCACATCGAGGGTTAATTTCGAAGTCGGTCAGGGTCTTTGTCGTATTCAGATCCTTGGATCGTTCTATTACTAGTTGAAACATCTTGTTATACATAACTCGAGGGTCATCATCCGACCACTCAACAAAGTTGAGCACACCATAAGCCGAGATGAGGTTTTTCTCATTATTGTCCAACGGACGAGTTATTTCTTTCTTGCTCCTCTTCACTGCCAGATTCATTTCCTCGACCTCCTCGAGAGGGAGACCATCCTCCTTCCCAACCTCCTTATCAGAAGATCTCGGATGAGGAGGAGTCCGACTAGCACCACTAGTAGAATTAGAAAGTCGTTTCCCCTTAGGAACATGGCCAGAGCTTATCACCAATCGCTTTGATGGACTGGCATGCCTCAAAAACTTCCTCTTCCTCGTGGTCGGGCTAGCGATACCAACGCTAGCAGGAACATCGAGATACATAACATCCTTATCAAAGCTCACTAATTTAAAAGATGTAGGCTTGTGCAGTTGCTATTGGAATTGTCATTTTCCTGATTTCTCGTACGACGTTTATTGACGCCTCTCCGTAAACTGTTACACCTATATATGGGCTGGCTATTATGCATTCAAGCACTGCAATGAAAATAGTGGAGCATGTTAATCAAATGCATCTTACTAGAGAGTTTGCTTTGGGTTTTTCAAAGGCTGAAGGAAGATCTTGTCACGCCCCGATTTTCGAGAAAAATGAAATCCTAAAATCCACGTAGGATTATCCGTTTCCCCAAAACTCGGAACGTGAAATTCAATAATGACAGAAACATTTAGCAGCAATGACAAAATATAATTTAGAAAATATGAACAAACTAAAAATTTTAATAAAACTCTAACCAGAAAATACTGACATCGCTAGCCCCACTAGCGAAACTCCCGTATCGCTGCTCAAAAGTCTCTGAACCTGAAAAGCTAATCGGCTACATTCCCAAAGGAATGTACCCAAGAAGCAAAAGCTCACTCAGGTCAGCAATAAAGCTGGTGTGAGAAATCTTCATTCCAAAAATCAATAAAATCGCACGTGATAAACATCAAGCTAAACACAAACAACAAACCATCACACCAATAGGTAGTTCCTCAACGAGGCAAAGGTGTGATGCAAGAAAACACAGTTCCAAGAATTTAGTTCCTCAACGAGGCAATCATATCATCATCCTAATATGTAAATATGCATTTACCTGTACTTACCATATAGGAGTTGACAATGGCAAGTCGGACCTGCAGAAATATTAGTGGACTTGCCATCCTGCATAAAAAGAATTAGAAACAATGCAACGTCATCTATTCTTTTTATTTGGATTAGGTTTATCTTTTTAACGGATTGATCACTTAGACGATACCACATTCGCACCACCTCCGTGCCGAACATACATGCCCGTATGCCTCTCTCATATAAAGGAGGACTACTCCGTCATCCATGCCTAAGTGGGGACATCACATACAGGCATGCATCGCGGATACCCCTAACTATATGAGTACCAAAAGCCACCCTTGGGCTATCAATGCGCATAAACTCACGTCACATTTTTGACGGATAAATATCAAAGCCTATTTTAGGCATACAAACTCACCACATTTCCGCAAGACTAACCCGAAGGTTATTTTAGTTTCTCTAGTAAGAAATGGGTGCCCCAACTCCGCAAGACGACCCACTGGTCATTTAGTTTCTCTAGTAAGAGAGGGGAAATCATAAACAAAAGAGATGTGGTAGTTCTAAGTGATACAAGCCCAAGTGTTTTATATTTTCAGCAATCCAATATCATTTATTTTTCATAAATTCAGAATTCTTCCACAATGACATTTTGTCAAGCATGAATTGATTCACAATCTATTCACCCACATTTTTGGGGAAAACATAGCATATTCATTAATCATGCTATATAACAATATGCCAATCAAGCCACTCCTTTATTCAAATATCTCAATTCTTCATAATGCATAAACAAGTCAATATGCAAATAAATCTCCAAATTTATGACAATGCATTAATATTCATCAACCATTCAAATACCAACCAAACAAAGTCACACCCAATCAATAAAATGGTAAACAGGTGTGACACCAACATGAATCCAGCAAGCTAAGAAAATCTCACACATCAAACAGATTAAAACTATTGGAGATCAAGCGTTTGCAGCACCAAACACCACAAATAAGACAGCCTAATTCTCAAACATGTCTAAAACCTCACAATTGGATTTTCTGAAATGAAACTCGTCATTTCCATACAAGCAATATACATACAGTATACTGAATTGCTCATCCAAAGAGATAAAGGGCTAAGAATTTCACTTACACCTTACACCCAAAACGTTTGAAATGTGATTTAAATCAAGCAACATAACAAGCCTAAGAATCCAATCCAAAATCATCAAGGGCACACAAATACAGGTCATCACACCACCAAACCAAAATCCAAATCATAACCACACATCCTCGCAACAAAACTGACAAACCCCATCATCAAATCCTCACAAATACAATCATTAATTCAGTCAAGAAACAAGGATTTGCAAAATATAGAGAAATAAGAAAACTCACAGTAAAAGAGAAAGAATGAAGAAAACTCACTGATTTCGCAAAGAATCCACGCAATAACCCTTCATAGTCAACGCCATCACCATTCGCAATTACATCGCTAAGAGCATCTGGGAGAACCCTCCAAATCAATGTCAGACCTTGCTAGTCCACACTGTCCAGCAGTAGTTTCGTGTCCTCTGGGGTGTGAGATTGACCTAAAGTTCACTCTCAGCCTAGTGCTTACTCTACTTGCAATTAGAGTGGTCTCCACTAGAAATCAATGAGACAACACCACCACTATATGGAGAGGAATTTATCAGATAACTTGCTTTCCAGAAACTTCTTGTGATGCTTCTGCTTTTAAGTGGACAATGGCTGAGGAAAAGAAAACTAGAATACCCTTTAACCAAAAGAGCTTGAATCTTAAAGCGGGCCATTCATAATTATCCTAATAACATTAGTACTGAAGGAAGTCTTCCACTTGCGTGATTATGATATTAGCCTTGCCGAATGGGTTCCAAGAACATGCCCATTTCCATCATTCACACCATTGAAGCAAACGATTTCAACATGCATCATGAACAGAGGTTGTGGGCACAGTATTTGTACCACCTGGTGAGCAAGAACCAAAAAGGAGAACCCATATACATCAAAATAATCTCACAGTATCATATAGAATCATTCCTCAACCCAATAATCATCATCAAAACACAATGACACACCATCAAATCCACTGGAGAGGTTCACAAATCCACCAAACTATCCTACACAGAGCAACCATGCGAAGGTGCAGATTCCAAGAGATTGTGCCATCAACCTGACGAACAATCTCAGCCAGGAATCCATGGTTCTTATTACACAAAGCAAACAACCTTGGAAGCAGTAACAGTAGGAGAATCAGTGATCAATTCAGTAATCCAATCAGTAAGCTCGACGAGGCTCTTAGTCTGTCCTCTACCAGCAGCAGCATTTTGAACACCCAATCTGTATCTCATTGATCGAGTTTTTGCTCAGATCCAACACTCTCACAGAGAACTCTCTGCAAGCAAACCCAAATAAAACCTTAGAGAGAAATCGATCTCATCACCTGAATCGAATCGATCAGATCTCTCTAATGGCGAGTGGATCACCAACGACAATGAGTTCATCATCACCATCATCATCTCCACCATCTGCTGAAGAAGAGATGGCAGTGAAAGAAGTCGTAAAAGAGCAAGAACGAGTCGGTACTCGGAACAGACTGTGTCGCCCGCCGAGTGGTCGAACTCCACCTCGGTGCTCTAATGGCGAGATGAGTTCTTCAACGTCTTCTTCTTCGCTTCGCAGCGTAAACGAGAGGGAAGAAGAGAGATCGAGATAGAGGGAGGCAGAGAAATCTGAAGGAGAGAACATCAAGGAGAAAGGTGGAAAAAGAAGAAGGATAAAGAAAAATAGGGTTTTCTCTTTATGTAGTGTGGGTGGCTATTCGCCCCCACTAAAATTCTGAGAACACCCGCCCTTTAACTCACCAAATAAAACCCTAATTTCGAAATTCACATTCAATTAAATGTAACCCTATTTTATTTAATTAAAATAAAATAAATTATCTTTATGAAATTTAGGGGTTTTACAGATCTCCTCCACTGGAGTCTTCGAATGTTCTAACCATTTGCGTTGATGAGTCTTGATAAGACTTTTTATTAAGTAGTGTTGCCTGATCTGGGTGGGCACTGGGTTAATCTCATGAGATCTTGTAATATCTTATTACATTTTGTAGAAGAAGTACATATTGTTCCTCAGGGGACAGGCTAACTGAAATTTTAACTCAAAGTTAGTGTTTTTAACAACCCAATAAGCACGATGTTCTAACTCAACAGGGTAAATGACAGGCTTTTTCATATATAAGCCGATACGAAAACATCCCGAGAATTGTCTTATAAGCGGTATGGTAAGCCCAAAGTGCATCAGGAAGGCGCAAGGACCAATCCTTCCTATTATGATTCACCATCTTCTCCAAGATTTGTTTTACTTCTTGGTTTGCCAGCTCGGCTTGGCCATTTGTCTGCGGATGATAGGCATTGGCGACCTTGTGATGAACTCCATACCTGCGCATTAAAGCTTTAAAAGAGCGATTACAGAAATGAGTCCCCTGATCACTAATAATGGCTCGTGGTGTACCGAAACGGGATAAAATGTGTTCTTTGATAAACCTGACAACTGTGTTGTTGTCATTGTTCCGGCATGCCACAACCTCTACCCATTTGGACACATAGTCTACTGCAAGCAAAATATACAAATATCTAAAAGAATGTGGAAAATGTCTCATAAAATCAATCTCCCAACAATCAAATATATCAATGACTAGGATGGGGTTAAGGGACATCATGTGTCTCCGGGACAGTGCACCTAACTTATGGCATCTATCACAAGAACGACAATAATTGTTAGTGTCCTTAAACAATGTAGGTCAATATAATTCCGACTGTAAAAATTTTGCAACAGTCTTTTTCATAGAAAAATGGCCACCACAAGCTGCACTATGACAAAAATGAAAGACACTTTCAATCTCACCTTCAGGGATACAATGCCTCATGATTTGGTCGGGGCAATACTTATATAGATAAAGATCATCCGAATAAAAATTGCTTGCCTCGACCAGAAATTTGCGCTTATCTTGAGCACTTCATGATGATGGAACTTCGCCGGAAACCAAGTAATTAACAATGTGCGCATACCATGGTACTTGAGTGACAATGAATAGGTGTTCATCAGGGAAGTCATCACGGATGGGTGGGCCATTGGCAGAGTCATTGAACTCCAGACGAGACAAATGATCTGCCACAACATTCTCGACCCCCTTCTTATCCTTTATAGTTAGATCAAATTCTTGCAGAAGTAAAATCCACCTAATCAACCTTGCTTTAGCATCCATTTTAGAAAGAAGGAACTTAAGAGCCGCATGGTCAGTAAAAACTGTGATAGGTGTACCAATCAAATAAGCACGAAATTTATCTAAAGCAAAAACTACGGCTAGCAACTCTTTTTGAGTAGTCGAATAATTCATTTGAGCGTCATTAAGTGTTCGACTACCATAGTAAACAACAAAGGGCTTCCCTTCCCTTCGTTGTCCCAAGATTGCCCCCACAGCATAGGTACTTGCATCACACATTATCTCAAATGGTAAATTCCAATCCGGTGGTTGCATGATGGGGACAGAGGTGAGCCTATAATTGAGTGTTCAGAAGGCGTCCTCACATTCTTGTGTCCATTGGAACACGACGTCTTTGACCAGGAGGCTTCTTAATGGTCTAGAGATGGCAGAAAAATTTTGTATGAACCTTCTATAAAAACCCGCATGCCCTAGAAATGATCTCACATCCTTGACACTTTTAGGTGTAGGTAATTTAGAAATCAATTCAATTTTTGCTTTATCAACCTCAATTCCTTTATCAAAAACTATGTGTCCCAGAACTATTCCATAGGGAACCATGAAATGACATTTTTCCCAATTAAGCACCAGACCCTTCTTTTCACATCTACTTAAAGCAGCCTTCAAGTGAAGTAAACATGAATCAAAGGAATCACCAAAAACAGTCAAATCATCCATGAATACTTTCATATATTTTTCAACCATGTCACTAAAAATACTCATCATGCATATCTGAAAAGTAGCCGGTGCATTATACAAACCAAATGGCATACGCCGAAAAGCATAAGTACCAAAAGGACATGTGAAAGTAGTCTTATCCTGATCCTCTAATGCAATTTCAATCTGATAATATCCTGAATACTCATCTAGAAAGCAATAGAAAGAATGACCAGCTACTCGCTCTAAGATTTGGTCTCAGAATGCAAGTGGGAAGTAATCCTTGCGGGTGGCAGAATTAAGTTTCCTATAATCAATGCACAAGCGCCAACCTATCACTACCTTACTAGGAACAGGCACCCCCTCATCATTAGTCACCACTGTTATTCCAGATTTCTTGGGAACTACTTGAGTTGGACTAACCCACTTGCTATCAGAGATGGGATAAATGATGCCTGCATCTAACAATTTTAAGACCTCATTTTTCACCACCTCTTTCATAGTGGGGTTAAGTCGTCTTTAAGGATCTCTACGGGGGTTAGCTCCTTCTTCTAAGTGAATCCTATGGCAACATATTATGGGGCTAATTGGGCTATAACTCCCTAGTCACTCTATCCAATTGGGCTCTAAGGTTGTCCTCTTCCCTAAGTTGGTAGACTCCAGCTGAGCGTGTTCTATCCATGCTCTCAGTAGCACTTGCATATCAGAGTCTCTACCCTTGTTTTAGTGGATTGATGTTTGAATCAGATGTAGATGCTTATAGTGTATAAACAGATGTACTAGTTCGTCGATAAGCTTTGTAATAACTCTTATTGCAATCAATAAAATCTATTTTATTTCTGGAATGTGTCCTGTACGAACAACTCTTCTACACTGAAATGAAAAACAAAAAAAAAAACCAAAAAAACAACAAAAAACAAAAAACAAAAAACAAAAAACAAAAAACAAAAAACAAAAAACAAAAAACAAAAAACAAAAAACAAAAAACAAAAAACAAAAAACAAAAAACAAAAAACAAAAAAAACAAAAAACAAAAAACAAAAAACAAAAAACAAAAAACAAAAAACAAAAAACAAAAAACAAAAAACAAAAAAAACAAAAAACAAAAAAAACAAAAAACAAAAAACAAAAAACAAAAAAAACAAAAAACAAAAAACAAAAAACAAAAAACAAAAAACAAAAAACAAAAAACAAAAAACAAAAAACAACACCCCAAAAAACAAAAAACAAAAAATAAAAAATAAAAAACAAAAAACAAAAAACAAAAAACAAAAAACAAAAAACAAAAAACAAAAAACAAAAAACAAAAAACAAAAAACAAAAAACAAAAAACAAAAAACAAAAAACAAAAAACAAAAAACAAAAAACAAAAAACAAAAAACAAAAAACAAAAAACAAAAAACAAAAAACAAAAAACAAAAAAAACAAAAAACAAAAAAAACAAAAAACAAAAAACAAAAAACAAAAAAAACAAAAAACAAAAAACAAAAAACAAAAAACAAAAAACAAAAAACAAAAAACAAAAAACAACACCCCAAAAAACAAAAAACAAAAAATAAAAAATAAAAAACAAAAAACAAAAAACAAAAAACAAAAAACAAAAAACAAAAAACAAAAAACAAAAAACAAAAAACAAAAAACAAAAAACAAAAAACAAAAAACAAAAAACAAAAAACAAAAAACAAAAAACAAAAAATAAAAAACAAAAAAAAGACCAAATCAAAACAACAAATAATTAACTCTGAGCGGAGACTAAGCCAATCCGGCCGTGAGGGAGACACAAATGGTCTTGACTCAGATTGCGTGGTCCCTCTAGCGAAGTATATATATAAAAATATATACATTTAAAAAAAAAAAAAACTAACGAAGTTACTGAATAGTGGACTTTGTGCTGGCGGGCAGTTCCTTGCTGATTAACAACTCTTGGAGTTGGTGCACGTTTGCTGAAGTATTGTTACTTAGCTCTATGTTAGTCTAGATTGCCTCTCTAGTTTTGACTTCTGGATCTTCACATAGCGGCTCATTTGTTATTTGGACTCCTCCGCCTTCACAGAGTAATCCACTTTTTTTTTCTTGGCCCAATGCCTGACATGTGGGTTCTGTGGGCTCGAGCTGTAGCTGGAAACAATTCAGTTGCTTTAGGGCTGCATAATGGCAGCCTCTTGCTGCCGACTGATCTCCTCAGATAGTCCTTTGAGTATGGTTGGCAATATATTTTATGCATTGGTGTAGGGTGGATACCAATGCTTCCATATGGTGTAGTCAGGGCCTTCCTAGAATGATGTTGTAGGTGGACGAGGCCTCGACTACCATGAACTCTTGGACAAGGTACTTTCATTGTTGTGGCTCTCCTGCCACCAACAGTAGATTGATCTTCTCGATAGGGAAACATTTTTCTTCGTTGAATCCGACCATAGGGTGGTTGGCTGGCGTTAGGCCCTTTTCTTGTAGGCACATGTTGCGAAAGGCACCGAGGAACAAAACATTTAATGAGCTTCCAGTATCCACCAAAACTCTATTTATCTCTTACTTAGCGATAAGGACGAAGATGACTTGGGTGTCATTGTGAGGATAATGTAACCCCTTGGAGATCCCTCTCCGTAAGCTCGTGTTATGGGATCGGGTTATAAACTCATGTGTGCTGCACTTGTCGGTCCTCATACTGAGATAGTGTCTGCATTTGGGTCAATGTTTTCTTGCGGGACTTGTTTGACTGCCCTCCCTCAGGATCGACCCCGTGGAGGACGTAGATGACGCCAAGAACTTCCTTTTTTATTTCCTTCACAACGACTGCTTTTTCCTATGCTCAGCCATGCCTCCTATCCGAGCCTAGGAACTCCTTGAGTTTTCCTTTCCTTATCCAGTACTAGACTTTTCCTCTGAGGTTTCTACAATCCTCGGTATCATGTCCGCCTTCCTTGTGGTAGGCGCAACAAATGTTGTTGTCGCGCCTAGTAGGGTCTCCTTGCTACTTAGGTTGCCACTTCAGCTCTTCCCAATCCTGGATGGAATCAAGGATGTCGGACAGACTGGTGTTGAGAGAGGTGACAGACTTGGACCCGACGTAATTTGAGGCCTAAACCTGTCTGGGGCGGTCCGAGTCAGTCTTGCTGTCTGTGCGCTTCTTCTTGTTGTTGTCCCCGTCTTCCTTCTTTTCCCACTTTTTCCTATCCTTCGGGATAAAGGGTTTATTCTCTGACTCTGCCTCTTTCTTGGTAGCTAGCATTTCGTCTAGAGTGATGTATCTCTAGGCATCTCTAAGCAAGTCTGTCATATTGGCTAGGGGGTTCAGGGTGAGGAAGTCATAGAGTTTGCCTCTTCTCAGACCCAAAGTGAAAGTCGTGACGACAATGACATCAATACAGTCGTCGATGATGGTCAATTCATCATTAAAACGAGTAATGTACTCCCTTAACCTCTCGTTCTATTTTTGTTTCAGGGTCAGAAGATAATGTAGGCCCCTCCTGAGCCGTTGGCTGTCCATGAAGCATGTAAGAAACGCTAATGACAACGTCCGGAATGAATCGATGGATTTCGAAGGAAGGCTGTGGAATTACGTCAGTGCTGACATTTTCAGGCTTGCAGGGAATGATCATCACATTATTGCATGTGACCCTTATTTGAGCGCCATAATGTGTTGCAAGTGGCGCAGGTGATTGGTCGTGCTCATGTCCTGTCGTAAAACTCCAACTTCAATGGGGTCTAGCTCTTAGGAAACGGTTCATCCATGATATGGTCCATGAATGGAGGGGCTGTGATATTGAACAACACATCTAGGTTTGTGACCTCGTTGCGGAGGGCAGTTGTGTGAGACATGCATGTCGGCTCTGGGTGCTAGGTCTCTATTGGTCGTGCCTCCGCTTCTTGTCCATTGAAAAGTGTTGGGGCTGCACGGTTTTCCTGAACATGTTCTCTAGAACTTTTTGGGGAATGATCCCTTCACTGCTCATGGTCTCCCTCTGCAGGTGGAGGATCCTCTGTTTGAGAGCCTCCAACATCTTTGCGATTTGTTGCATTTGTGTTAAGAATAGGTCCATCCTCGGGTTTGCTGCAACTGCCACTGGCGTGGGGGTCTGAGGGGGTTCCTCTCGTGGTGGTGGTGGAACTGGCGACGCTCTACTGGTTTGAGAGTTCGAAGGCTCGACAACATCTCGATTATTGCGAGACCTTGTCATCACCATCTCACTGATTATCTGGGGAAGGTGGAACTACAGTTCTTTATGAGGAACTTTGTCACTCCCCACAGACGGCTCCTAACTAATGTAGTTAATTTTTGTTTTCCTTCCTCATTGCTTACCTAGATCTGCACAAGTAGCAAGCGTGAGCCAAGGACCACCGTGTGGTGGCCGATGACATTCCAATGCTTAAGTTAGATAAGGCTTAGGAGAGGCTTAAAACTGTAAACTTAGTTATATTGTGTACCTCTAGTTCATCGATCTTATCTCCCTTTCAAAATGAAAGAGTCTTTGTTCGGCTAGGCCTTTAGTAGCGTAGTTTGGGGAAAGTGATCTTGCCGTGGAGATCCTTTCATGATTGAGAGTTGTCCATGTGGGATAGTTTTCCTACGCGACTTGTGCTCCTAAATCCGCGAGAAAGATTTCCTTTTCTGAGTGTTGTCCATGCAAAGAAATTTCCTTGCCGACTTATACTTTAATATATGTTTCCTAGTAGGATCCAATCTGTTGCTGACCTGCCTGTCTTGGGTAGATCTCTTAGATATTTGCCTTAGAGGTATTACGAGTATTGGGCTTGACTGCGTGACATGTGGGCTTACTGGCTAATTGCAACTCGGACCCGACTGTTTGAATTCTGCTAATGATGGGCTTGCTGCTGTCTCGGCCTCGCTGGATTGGGCATGCAACCAGGTATGCTTCATTCTGTTGACGAGATTATCATGACACATGTACAATGTTGATCAAAGGATGGTTTAATGTATCATCAGCCAACATTACTAATGCCAACGGAAGTAGCGTGGGTAGCAATCGCCTCAGCTTGCCTCTCTATCAACAAAGCCCGCTTAACCTCATTCATGTTGTACAAGCCACTGCGCTCCACCATGACATAAAAAAGGAAGGCCTCCAAAATAACCTTGGGAAGTTGCAAAAAAGCTCGCTGATCATTTGTTCTTCCGCATTCAATTGCAGGTCCCTCTGCCTGTTAGGAATCCGAAATGACCTTATGATTTGACAACCTCGCAAGCCGAAGTAGCCAGAACGGACGGAAGCATAAAACTGGTCTCGCAACCAACCCCTAATATTATCGCTAAAGATTCCCAAAACACGTCGGAGAATGAAGAAAGCAAATGCTCTTAGTCACCAACATACCAACCACCGAGTGCAAAGTCTTAACAGTCAAGGGAATACCAGAAAGGACTAAGGAATGTGATTTCTCAAAAAATGTCAAAATTTCACCGAATATTTCACTTTTTCGAGTTACCGAGATTTCTTTCGAATCCGAAATATTAATTTCTTTAGTAAGACCAATCTCAATTTTCCTACATTTTAACCCGTTATAACTTTAATTTAGTATAAAAATTTTATTGTATAAGTGATTCTTATGCAATATATTGTTTGTATGACATTATGAGTCTTGTATTACTCTTTATGTAGTAATTGAGAGTTTAAAATTCTTAAATTATATTGATAAATTTAAAATTACAACCGAATTTTTACGTTTTTTCTATACACATTCTTAAAATCAACTTATCGAAATTACCTCAAAAAACGAAATCACAATCCTTGGAAAGGACAACTCTCGCACAAGTGAAAACCATAACTCTCCAACCATTAGGGCCCATATGAGCATGAGGAATGCCTAGAAAGTCTAAATACGCCCAGAGTAACTCTGGATCTGGAAATCAAAGGCCGGATTGAAACATGCGCGAGTAGAGTGCAATAAACCCCTTTCTCGTACGACAAGGACTATCGCTTTGCCGGGGCAAAATGATCTCAAGGTCGGAAGGTAAAAGTAGTCAGAGCGAATGTTATCCAACATTGCTTGGGAAACCTTCTTGGGAGATAAGTGAGTTTTGCAGGCAACAAGCTACTCATCGGCAGGCATTGCAGAGGAACAAGAAAAACAAAGAGGGAAAAAAAAAAGAACCCTAATTTCAAAGATGACGTAAATAGAGAAACAAACCCGTCACGTCCCCCTTTATAGAGCCAAACAACGAAGAGACTGTTCACGGGATGACGTGCAGGATATGATGGTCACACGAAATCCCAAATATGTGCGCGAAAACAAACGAATGGGCAAGAGATCAAAACACCAACTAAGCAAAAGTTGTTGACAAACATTAAATGCGAGGCAATGATGGAATCAAAAGTTCAACCGTCGCGAAGTTAATGGCCACGGCAGCATACCCACTTACTAAGGGGGGAGTAGCTGATGATATATCAAAATAGACCATCATTACAGCTATACACGTGGCAGAAATCATCCATCACGAGGATCAAGTATCCCTCATACTGGGCCAGTTCATAAAGCCTAAATAGCGCAAAACAAAACATAAAAAGCTCGAAAAGGGTCCATTAAAAGAAGTCATAATTAAGGCCAAAATCCATACCCGAATGAGTTCTCTCATAAAGAAGAAAAATGTTGCATAAGAAAAAAGTCGTGAGGGAGTTACGCATCCATGGACGCGTCTTCATAAATGAGGGGACTTCACAAATAACATCTCTTTCTGTTGTGCCTCACATGCTTAAGTTATGCAAAAAATTAATCGTGACCATTATTTAAGATAAAATGGAACAATCGACTAAGGTATGCAACTTTAACTGAAATTTGTTCAGATTTACTTCATTTTTCAATAAAATTGCTGACTTAAGCATCAGAGTGCCTTCGGCCACAAAAAAGGTGATCCTTGGCATCTAACATCTGTTTCGCAGGTCAAACATTATGAATGACAAGATTTGGACGCATCAAGTGTAAAATTATATTTTGGTGAATGTGAGAGGATTTGTTATAAAAAAACCATGCTCAAACCCGGAAGAAATGATTGTAATTTTTCACATGCCCTTTTTATAACGAGTGTACTAAGTAAACTTTTTGGAAGGATTTGTTCTCCCATTTGACATCTTTCATAGTAAGTTACTAAAGCTCGTTCTAACAAGTTTTATGATTTATTTAGTGAAGTTGACACAAACTCAACCAATTAATGACCATTTTTGGAGGGTTGTGGTGGCAGACATAAAATACGTGGTGGAAATGTTTGGGTGCCACATTTACCCGAATCCGACTGAGCTAAAACCGAACCCATAAACTCGCATTTCCATTTCCTGCCCTGACATCTCTGTTTCTCTTTGTGCACGGCCCGTCTCGCGTGCGTGAACTTGTACTAGTTGAGGAATTTCAACAAACAGATTGATAGAGAGTTCCGTCCATCTGTTCTGTTCTGAAAACAAAGAAGCAAGCAACAATGGGTTACGTTCTGAGAGTGAGGTTGGCGTCGTTCTTCGCTGGTGCTGCAACAGCCTCGGTTGCAGGTGTCTGTCTCCTTCACAAGGATTACAAGATTGCTCATGAACCTGTCTCTCAACAGGTTCCTTTACTTTACTTCTTTTTGCACTCTTTTGCATGGATCCTTTCTTTCATATTTGATTTTGTTTTGTTTTGTTTTGTTTCGTTTTGGTTGCTGCACATCTGGTATTTGATTATTATGGTTATCTCAGAACAAATAAACCCCAATTTCCATAGAGAAGGAAATGGATGCAAATTAGAATATTAGAGATCAAGTAGGCTGGAAGATGAATGTAATAGAAAACACTGGAGTGTCTATTTGACTTGAATGAACTTTTAGGGGTTTTCAATATTTTCATTTTTTATTTTTGATATGGGGTTGTTTCAACCAGGCAATGTAATTCCATTATTCACTTAATTTTGGGTTTTCATTTAAATCGATTACAAATGGACATTCATGGCTACATTGTGAAGGGTCGCATTGAAACTCGGAGGCCATGTTGGGATTGTGACAACACTCTAAGTGCTAGCCTGCCCCATTTTGGTTTCCAAATGCAGTGTGTTAATTTCTTCTCTTCTAATGAGTGTTGGAATGCATGTAAGTAAATTTTAAGTTGGTTTTTTTTTTTTTTTTTTTTTGGGTCTTGGGGTCAGTTTGTTCGTCTGAGAAACAAAAGTGAATACAGTAAGAAAAAAAGTGATTACTAGTTTGAGGCGAGGAGATTCAGTTACACCATGTGGAGAACATGTGGGGAGTTTGGTTGAATTGAGATCATAAAGAACAATATTCTTTATTTATTTGTTTATTGGTAAAAAAATATCATGGAATCAGTGGTTTAGGTGAAACTTTTCCAAGAGAACTGACTCGCTAATGGCTAAGACATTACTTCTCAGATTTTTTGGAATGAGAGATTAAATGCCTTATTTTCCTATCATTGTGAGAAAAATCCAAATTCTGGAAAGTTGTGAAATTTCATTTACAATAATGCTATGAAATGAATAATTTGGGAGGTTAAGTTTTTTTTTTTTGAAAGCTTTGGGAGGTTAAGTTGTTGACTGAGAGTTTACTGTTGTGTCAGGTCTGAGTGTGGATGATGGTTTTGTGTAAGTTCTTTTGGGATTGAGTGATACAGTTCCTTCGGTTCTTTATGTTCGTCCATTTCTTCCCGCTTTTTGTTTTTCGTGAAACTTGGCCAATGATTCATTTATATGCAGGCTGATGTGATGAGACTGATTGATGACTTCAATAACAAGTCTTTAAATTGGAGACTCAACACTACTCTCATCTCTATAATCCCTAAGGTCAAGGAGCCTTCTTCTATTATGGATTTTAGATCCATTGGCCTACTTTCCTCAATCTACAAGGTCATTTCTAAAGTGCCCTCTATCAGATTTAACAATGTCCTCCCTCCGCTCCTGTCTCCTTTCCAATTTGCTGGGGTAGGGACAGGTAGTTGATTGATGGAGTGGTTATTGCTAATGAGATCCTTGACTCGAAAATTAGAAAAAACAAACCTGGGTGATGATAAAAGTTGACTTCTACAAAGCTTTTCATTCAGTTTCTTGAGGCTACTTACATAATTAGATGGTTTTTTTGGGTTTGCTGACAAGTGTAGAAGTTGGGTCCAAACCCATCTATCAGTCTATCAACTGCTTCCTTCTCCATTACAGTCATTGGATCCCTATTTAGTCACTTCAAATTATCTAGAGGTCTAAGGCAAGGGGACCCTACTCGGCTTTACTTTTCTCCTTGGCGGCTATGTAGTTAAAACGGATAACGAACTAGGACCGTTACAAGTTATAAAGGATTATATAGGAATATAATGGTATATAAAGGTCTATAATAAAATATATATTTTAAATATATTTTTATACCCCCACTAAGTATTTATGATTTAATGTATTTATAAGGAAATCAAATGGAAACCGAGAGAATAAAAATAAAAGTTCCATCAAACTGATTTTTTGTGTATTAGTGAGTTCTCTACAACCCCAAACAGATCTTTTGTGTATTTTATAGACCCAAATTCTTCAAACCAATCCAAAACTTCATCATGGATTACCAGAAATGGGTGGGGAAGCAGAAAATAAAAATGGAGGTTCAAGGGAGGTTACCAAAAGTGGAAGCAGGAAGGCCGGCAGTTCGATCGCTCGGTCTGGCGGTTTGATCGCACGGTCCGACAATTTGATCGCACGGTCCGGAGGTTCGATCGCACGGTCTTCGTCTTCTTTAGTTTCTTCTCGATTTCTTCTTCTTCTTTCGGTTTCTTCTTCTCCTTCTTCCTCCAGTTTTTTCTTCTTCCTTCGGTTTCTTCTTTGCTTAGATCTGAAAAAAGAAAAGAAAAGAAACTATGTAACGCCGTTACAAGTTATAACGTTTTATTCATAACGGCCGCTATATGAGCGATATATCGGTTGCCGTTACAACCTACCTGTATATCTAACATTTATATTTTTGTACATTCGTTACACATTATAAAGGAGTTATAAAGAAGTTATAACTCCTTTCTAACTGCATAGCTTGGCGGCTTAAGGTTTGACAACCCTAATCTTTAAAGCTCAACAAATTGGGCTCATCAGAGGATATAAAGCTTCTCCCAATTCCCAACCAGTGTCCATTTTCCAATATGTTGATGATATTGTTTTCTTTATTGATGCTTGCATTCAGGAGGTATTGGTGGTCATTGGTCAAAGATATGTTGCATTGGTTTGAAGTGTGCTTTGGGCTCAAGTTAAACCTCTCTAAGTCTGTGATTTTATTTATTTATTTATTTTCTTCTGTGGGTAGTGTTTCAAAGATTAACAAATGGGCTAGTATTCTAGGTTGTAAAAAAGGCAATTTTCCTTGCACATCTCTTGGTCTGCCGTTTGGCTTTCAATTCAGAAACATTAAGGTGTGGGATGACATAGTGGAAGGGATTGAAACTAGATTATGAGCTACCCTAATTCAAAGCTCAATTGCCTCCATCCCTGTGCAAATGATGTCACTTTGTGTGATCCCTGTCTCTCGGATGCTTCCGTAATTGAAGAATTGAATGATGTACGAGGAACTTCCTGTGGCGCACCTCCCCTTAAAGCGGGAGTGAGGGCGACATGCCAGCTCCGTTGCAAGAGTTGCAGCGGAGTTGCAACTTGCAACGAAGTAAGGCAAAACCATAATATTTTTGTCATTTTTATATAGTTTGCATACCAATAATAAATCACCATTCAAACAAGACTTACATGTAAATAACCAATCCATAACACCATACAAAACAACATGACAATTAAGCAACCAATCTATAACAAAAGACAACTTTAGTCATCCTGTAAGGCTACAATATCAAGTCTTAAAACAAAAGGCAATAGTATGTAATAATTACATTTAAATTAGTTAATTATTGAAATGTTAATCAATTATTAATTAAACTAATATAATAATAAAACAAGTATTAACAAATAATTAAAAAATTGGTTATAGGCGCCCCAAAAATCGCCTCGCTGTGACTGCAACGATGTGAAGCAAAAGAATAATTTTGGGGTGGGATTTTTTGATGCGACACGGCCCATTGGAAAAAGGCGACTCGTCCATTGCAACTTCTCCTCAGACAACATAGCTTCTTCCAAGAAGTTTCATCTTCTTAACTAGAAGAAAATATTCAACCTAAATGAAAAGGCGGTTTCGGGATCAAAAGAATTAGAGAATTCAACAAAGCTTTCCTATTAAAGTAGATTTGGAGATTTGGGATTGAAACAAACTCTTTTTGGAGGTAGCTAATAGAAATATGGGCTTCTCAGCTTGACCAGCTGACATGTTCAGTAAAAATCCAACCAATGCTTATGGGCGTTCTTTGTGAAAAGGCATAATGAAACAAAAGGCTTGTGTTCAAGATTGCATCTCCATTGAAGCTCACAATGGGGAAAGAATTAGGTTCTGGTACCTTGTGGATTGGTGAAACTGCTCTCAAAGTTTTTTTTTCCTGCAAAACTTACAATGTTGCAAGCAACAAAAAGGGCCTGGTGAAGGAGTTCTGGGATACTAGTGCTCATGGTTGGAATTTCAACTCGGAATAAACCTAATATGACTGGGAGATTCCACAGATGTCTCAACTATGAGACATCAAGGAGAGAACAAGTGGTTTTTGGAATGGTAAAGACTTTGATTTCACTGTGAGATGATGGTACAAATTACTTGCCCCAAGTCTCCACCAACATCCCCACCCCTCTCTTGATAACTTTAACAAAAGGAGTTTGCTTCTCCCAAATCACTGTGTGCTTTGTGGACAAGTTGAAGAATCAATAGATCATCTGTTAATCTCATGGCCAACCCTTCTCTGGCTTTGGGCATGTAATTGGGATAGATTTAGAGAATTCAGTTCTCCTCCTGCAAGTTGAATTGGGGTTATAGAGTGCTAAATAGTACTAATTAGCAGTGTTCTAAAAAGCGCTAGGCGGTGGGCGGGCGGCGAGCAGGTGCCTAGGCGGTCTTAGGTTTTGTATTATAACTTTAATAATTTACAAAAGTTAAGCATAATACCTTATCAATTACATCCAATTTAATGCCAAGATACATATGCAAAATTTAAAAACATGAAAAATTAACAATCATGAACAAAATTTATTAAAACTCAAATGACTGAAGTTGGTCATGATGGGTACTTTATACTAAGTTGAATTTGTGAACAAATATCCAAACCTGCTCTTTTATTTTTCTTCAAATTGCATGAATGACCTCAGTCATGTTTGATAAAATCTACATTACTAAAATTGGTACCGGAAGATCCTTTGAAAATTTCATTAAGTAATCATCATTTACTACATATACTGAATAAAAAAATTTAAATTATTTATTTCCAAAAAAGAGAAAAATAAAAAAATAATAACACAATCAACTTTATTAAAAAAAAAAAAAAAACTTGCCCAGACCGCTTACACCCCGCCTAGACCGCCCAGATCCGCCTAGACCACCCAGAACCCACCCAGCCATTAATCTGGGCGTTTCTCTAACGCCTAGCGCCTAGGCGCCGCCTAGGCCAATTTTTAGAACACTGCTAATTAGTGAATGTCCGAAGTATACCTTTTGTGGACGCTAGTGGTATTTTTGTCACTGATGCCTCTTCTCGTTATAACATATACAATACAATCGACTATTTTACTGATAAAAATAATTTTTTATAATTCCTAGTTCCTGAAGATGGTTTATACTGTGCAAGGAAGTTGTTTGGGAAGGATAGTGAAAGTAAAATGATCAAAAGGGACCGTGGAAAGCCAAAGATCCAAATGGGATGCAAGAGACCCTCCCATGGAAACAAATAATTGGACAACCCGCACTTGTTGGACCCGAAGGCGAAAATTGGTCAACCTCACAAAGTCATAGTGGGAGACCATAATTGTTTACATTTAGATCTCCTCGACTAGTGGAACTAAGGTTTAACCAACAAGGGGCAATAGAATAGCATTTAATGGACTTTCATCAATCCAGTTTGGGGATTGTTAGAAAATTGCTTCAGATAGGATGTTGAATCCACGAAAGATTTGGCTTCGTGCGTTTAACCAAGATTGATCTAGCCAAAGTTTCAAGTCACTCATGGTAGATCTCTCATTGTGGAAATTTTCATACATCATCAAAAAGGGGGGGACCAAATCAGAGTGTGTGCTTTGTAGAAGGGAAGAAGAATCAGTAGATCACATCATGCTGTATTGAGCCCTGACCAGAGTATTATGGGGCAACACCCTTGCTGAATTTTACATCAATGCCCCAGCGGTGGACTCCCTTCTGAGGTGGGCTGAACTGTGGCCTTCATCTCAAGCAAACCAACTTCATCTCACCCTCAAAGTCAAAGATCAATGAGCCTGGGAAAGGCTCCTTCATGCCATTGTTTGGTGCTAGTTTGGAAGGAAAGGAACAACTTTTTTAGAAATATTTACAAAAATGTAGACACTATGGACAGATTGATACTAAAGTAACCTTTTGATGCGGGGGCAACAATTGGAGGATGTTAAAGACAGTCATTCTCAGGGTGCATGTTCCATTGAGATGATATTCTACATAACCACTTGATGAACTCTTTTGGTGGTGAGTGATTTCCTTTATTGTACTCCAAGTGTTAATGAAATCCTTTTGATTAACAAAAATAAAAAAAAGGAGAGAGTAGAGAAGAAGTTGCTATCACTTAGCTATATAAGGAAAGATGTTGGAGATATCTAAAGCAAATCGAATTGCGATGAACCCCCCCCCCCCCCCCCCTGATGTTTAAAGGACACTCAAGTAGGGACCGGGGCTCTTCCCCCAATCCATGAAAGGTATTTTTTAGTCAGTCCAGAATATGATGGAGAATTCAATAGGAGCGGGGTTCGGGTTCTCCATTAAAGTTTGTCGCTACGGAAGGGGCATAGCCAGTGGGCTATAGCCTGGGGTAAAATTTTAAATTTTGTGCACATATTACCGCAGTATAGTATTTGACGTTTTAATTCATCTATAACTCAAAAGGTGTCAATATGAGTCTAAGATCAATCTCCATTATTAGTGCCAATAAATTGGCATATTCAACGTCTTCCCGCATATCGAACCATTATCTGTTCACCTCCTAGCTGAATCAATATATCTTACCAAAATGATTCTTTAGGTTTCTTATTATAGATTAAGCCCATCCATAGGGTGCAGCCCTATGACAAAGTCATCTCCTTGGGTTATCAACCAAGATGTTGTTTTCCATATTTAGCGATGATTATTTGTCTCCATAGAGCATTCTCCATAGTCACTTACAAAGCAACGACTCCAACTTATTTATTTGTTTATTTTTATTTCCAAGCTTACTTGGTTGTTTTGGCTTGCACACCTTATCCCAAGCAATGATGTGGCGTTTTCTAGATTGAGTAGTCTCCCATAAGAATTCCTTTTATCTTCTTTTCAACTTTGTTAGCAATGGACATAATAAGATGGGTTATTTAGCATTTGGGTCTTATATTTTATACCAGTTTTGAGTTTGGATCCCAAGTTTGTCCAATTTTGAGTCTAGGTCTCAAGACCATGTTGACCGTGAGGAAACCATAATCTAGAATGACAAATATGCCACAAAGGTTGTCAACAATTACAAAAAACCAAAAAACTAACTCTCAGTTACGATAGATCCTAAATGCATATGAGGAGACAATCTTGTGGATAAAAATAAAATTAAAAAATAATAAGTAAATAAAAAAAAACAACTCTTTCCCCATCTTCCTATCCACAGACCCTCGTCCTCTACCCATGCGAGATCCATGTTCACCACCCACCCTCCCCTCCTCCCTGCCTGCAAGAAACCATCCACCCTCCCCTTTTCCTCCTTTTCCCTACCTGCGACAGACCACCCACCCTCCCCCCTTTGCCTGTGAGACCACCCATCCTCTCCTCATGCTTCTCCTCCTTGCGTGTGATAGACCACCAGCCATTCTTCCTTCTCTCTGCCTGCAAGACCACCCACCCTCTCCTCATCCTTCTCCTCCTTGCCTGTGATAGACCACCAGCCATCCTTTCCTACTCTCTGCCCGCGATAGACCACCAACCCTCCCTTCATTCTCTTCCCTGGCACCACCTTGCGTTGTCCTCCATAATTCGCTTCCACCTCTAATTCATTTAAGGTAAAAACATATCGTTTAATACGACAATGGACACACCCCAAATCCATAATCTGGGTCGATTTTTACAACTTTGGCTTTTTTGATTATCTTCTTCTACCATGAATGTTACAATCCATAACTTCTACTACACCACTTGACCTCACACCCCATAGGTCTGCCACCACTTGCTACCACCTTGCCCTCTCCTCCTCCTTGCTATTACCATTGCCCTCCCACCACCACCACTTTGTTCCTCTCTTCCATCTCACTGTGGATTATTTGGCTAGGGTTCAATTGAGTATAGGAAGATAGAGAAGGGAGGAGAGATGAATAAATTTTTTTGATTTTTTATTAAAAAATTCCCTTAGATCGTAGTCGTAAGTAGGGCTGGGCATTTTGGGCTGAAAAACTGGATCGAACCGAAAATCGGACCGACTGGTCCGGGCTGGTTTTTTAAAGGTGTTTTTAATATTCAATCTTAAAAACTGAATCGAGTCAAAATTCTCGTCTGGGCCTCGGTTTCAGTTTTCAAAACCGTCGGTTAATCAGCCTGGCCCGACCCAATTTCAATAGCCTTTTAATAGCTCAAGAACAAGTCTGGCACAAAATCAAGTTTCCTTGAACTTCTCATTTCAGACTCTTCTTCCAGACTATTCTTCTTCTATTTGCTGCTCCGCTTCCGAGTTCTCTCCACACCTCAACGCCTCCCTCCACTCCAACTCCTCAGTGTCAACCTCCTACTTCGGTGACTTGTGAAAGATCGAGAATGAGAAGACCTTATACTCCACTGATTTCGATTTCAATCGAGAATGAGAAGACCTCATACTCCATTGATTCCATTTCGAAATTATTGATCCCTTGAAACCCACCGATCGCCTCTATTGATTGATTCACTTGTATGTTCCTTCCATTGATTACAGAGGTTAATGTGGAAGAGATCCAAGTAGGGAGATGGAAAAAGGAGAAAGTTGCCCAAGGAAGATTTCGATCATGCATGTGATGGAAGACATGGATCCCACTGGTGGTTCAGGAATATTTTTGCGAATAATCCTCGCCTCCGCCACCCCCAATCGACCAACCGCCACCATAATCAAGCTCGTCATCACTACCACTACCCCTGAACCAACCAACCCCGCTCTCTAAAACTAATAGTCACACCCACCTTGCATCCACTACTGTCAACACAATTGCTGCACATCGCCCTGGCCTATCCATCTTCTTTGGATTAATTGAACCACCAGAAGATGAGAAACCCTAGCCGCAATGCAACATAGTGCAACGAAAGAGAAAGAAGACAGAAAGCCTAATAGAGTTGCCCAGCGTTGCATGCTCAGTCTTTGTCGAATGTGTGATCGTCGTCAGATTTGGTTGTGGTAGTGTCAGTCCATCGAGTTCTCTGTTTTCTTCCCTCATGAAGAGGAGAAGAGAGAGGGGAGAGAAAAAAAAGAGATAAAAATATCTAGGCTAAAAGAGATTGGACTGAGACCGGCTCGACCCGACATGAGAATTCGGTCAACTGGGATACGGTTAATCGGTCCGGTCCTGATTCTCAAATTTGGGTTTTCAAAAATCGGTCCAAGCCTCGGTTGTAGGTTTTCGGACCGGTCACCTGGATCGGCTCAGCCCTAGTCGTAGGATTGGCACCCTACGATGCAAACATGTCACTTAACCATTCTTAGAAATAAAGTTATGTTTTTAATTTTTATAAATCTTTTATTTAGTAACAATCAATGACAATAACATGGTCTTGGGACCTAGACTCAAAGGTGGACAAACTTGGGACCAAAATAGGGCTGGCAACAGTGCGAATTTTCACTAATATCCGCCCCACCCTAAATGGGGCGGATTTGGGTTTGACTTAATGGATTTCGGGGCGGATACGAGTATAAGAAATTTATCCATCTAGGATGCGGATTTGGTCATATCCTTCCCGCAGATTTTCGTTTATAGGTGTGTTATTACTAATATTCCCTACAAGAATAAAGACCTAAGAACCCTAACTCCTCTCCAGTTTCCAAGTATAGTATCACTACTCAATCGCCTATACCAGGACCACAACGTCACCACTAGCCACCGCCGCCAACTGACACCGTCCACCACCACCAGGTTCTTTTTCTTCATCACCTTTCCTCTCCATCACCAACAAAGTCAAACTGCTCTGTTGCCATTCCTGGACCCAAATTCAAATCTAGTATAAACTTTAGGACCCGAATGCTAAATAAACCTAACAACATTTAAGTTGATCATATAAATTGAAAATTTTGATTTGATTTATGAACCCAAGAGTATTCAACAACTTCAAGTGGCCATTTACTCAGAGATTAGTGGATCATAAACTCATCAATGTTGGAGCATAAACTCATTTTACAACCTTGGGAAAGTCAAAATAATCATTTCAGTGATGGAGAAAGTGATTGGGATAAGCATGAAAGGATAGTCACTTGAAGGATTAAATACTTTGATTCATAGAACCATTGGTGTTGTCAGATGATGATTGGTGAGGTGGAAAGGGTGTTATGGATTGTAATATGGCAGTCGTTGAGGGATTGACCAAGGTCCTATATATTTTTACACCCCGTCCCGGGCGTAGAGCGCCAAAGCCATACCTTAGTCAAGGTGAGGGCTATCACTTAACACTAAAACTTCCATCCTTTTAAAAGAGTATTCGCTAGCTGCAACACCTTGCCTCGCCGAGACTCTAGTGGTGGACCTTGGTGCCTCATGCCTCGCTTACCCCTGAACAACGTAGGCGGGGTTATATGTTTTTTTTTCCTTTAGTAGCTTCTAATGGTAAGTATGGGCTCTCTACAAAGTATGGTGTGGAGATGGAGCTAGTATTCACAGATGGTAAACTCTTCCATGAGTTTGCGATAGGTAGTAAGAGATTTTCATGGATAAAGGGTCACGAAGTCCATTAAAGATTGGGATCCAAATGCAAGGCTATCTGCGCAGTGCTGATTATAACTCATTGGGCAGTCGAGCTTTATATGGAGCTTGAATGTGGTTGTTTGAGTGGGTAGAAGGTGCATAGCACAAAGTAGAAAAATGAGGCTAGGTGGATGATATTAGATGAGACACAAATTTTGTTCGTATCAAGGTGGGTAATGGAGGAAGCTCAAGTCATTTGTGTGTGTGTTCCAAGGGGAAGAAGTTTGTGATGGTTTTGAGGGTTGGTAGGGGTGCTTTGAGACCATTGCATTTGTTTCTACTACAACACTTGAACATACAAAAAATCAGCTTCCTTGACTCAGCTTTTATGAAGTCTCCGATTTGTGATGTGTCTGAAATCTTGGGCGATGCTAGGTGCACCTAGGCACAATGGGTGGGCGAAATTTGTGTGCTTAATGCCTAGCCTAGCAACTGGTGTTGACTTTACAAAGAGACTCTTATCATTAACACAAACCCCCAATATATCTACAAATTACAATCATCCACTTTTGAACCCAAATATACAAAATTAAATACACTTGTGCCGTATTTGTTGTTGGTGAGCAGTGTTATATGAATCGTTCCAAATCGCGAGTCAAATCGCCGATTTGACTCGAATCGGTACACCATCGATTTGAATCACAGATTAAATCGTGATTCTCCCAAATCGTAGCAAATCACCCCCTATTTAAGGAGTAAATCGCCAAATCGCGATTGTTACAAATCGTCCGAGTGTTGTTGAAGATGAATACATACAAAAAAATCAAGAAAAGATGGGGAAGAACTGAGAAAAGAGGGGAAAAAAAAGAAACAAACAGGAAGAAGAACCAAAATCTGAGAAAGAAAATCAGAGACATACCTTCGATCTGCTGCTTCTGCTCAGATCTGAGAAAGATGGCTCATATCTGCTCCGTCACGACATCTTTCCCTCGACTCCGGCTCAGATCCGCTGCTTCTCTGCATCTCGATTCTCTGCATCTCGCTGCATCTCGATTCTCTGCAAGTTCTCTGCATCTCTGTGCATCTCTCTGAATCTCGACATCTCGACTCTCTGCATCGATTGTGTGTTGAATCGATTTCTGCGGTAGTGTGGGTTGAATCAATCTCTGCGGTTGTGTGTTGTGTTGGCTGTGTTGTGTGTGTTGTGTTGTGAAAATGTGAATCGATTTTTAGATTTCTTTATATACGAAGGTCAGGGCCAGGGACCCCTAAATAATTATTTTTTATTAATTATCATGCTTAAACCCTCAAAGACAATTAAAATGATAGAGACAACCTTAATTTCCAGTGAAAGCTTTTTTCTATAAAGAGCAAATCCGATCCCCCATTAACTTTTCTAAACCTAACTTTAGAAAGACTATAATAGAGACAACTACTTCATGAAAGGATCAAAGTTGGAACCAAGGAAAGACTATAACTTCTAATTTAATAGTTATTATTGCTTAATAGTTTATATTTTGCCTTTTGAGAGTCATTTTGTATACGCTTCCACACATTCTTGGGTATATTTTGCGTATAGGATAGAATGTTAGAATGAACAAGAAGTGTTGAAGTCTTATACTTTTTGGCAAGTGAAATCTTTTACTTTTTGGCAAATGAAGTCCACTTTGCTCTACTATATTTTGTTTGTTTTCCTAGAATTTTCAAAAAGACTTGATAAAAGCAATATTCTGCACAAACAACAATATATTGGAACTGATCAATTTTTTTGTAAATTTTCATCACACAAACAAAGGATTACATTCATTCATCTTCATTCTAATAATTTCTCTTCAATCGCAATGGTCGTTCTAATGGTCATCTCATTCGCACCTGCCACATCTATTGCCCCACTTTTATACTTTGATCAAGCTGAATACACTTCGAGTTCCAGGTAATTTTGAAACCTATAAAGAGTACAAAGAATGTAAGTAAAAAGAAATGATATATTCCTAAATGAAGGCAAATATATATATATATATTATAATTAAAAAAATCTTACGATTTACAATTAAATCTAAATCTTACACGTTACGATTTACGATTCACTAACACTGTTGGTGAGTATAGTTCATTTTTCATTTATCTTGTTACATGGACCCAATGACCCAGTACTTTATTGGAATACACTTCTCCAAATTAATTGGATACACATTATAAAAGATAATTAGATCTTATCAGGTATGTTGGCAAAATTATTTTAGCTCATGAATTTGCCCTTCTTAAATCAAATTCTTTAATGTGTTTTCATAATTTCAAGTTCGGAGAATTTAAAACCATCGAGTCGCTTAAGTTGAAGTTATAAATACTATATGAATAATATGCACACTTAGAATATTATAAAAAATGAAATGGCCACGCACGCGTAGCGAGCGTACAAGTACTAGTATTATAAGAATTTTTTTATTTTTTCATTTTTAATCAAATTCAATTGACTTGTCCAACTTAAAACCCATGCAACAGTCACCCTAAACCCAACTAAACCCACAAAAGACAGTTGCAAATCCCAACTCTAAGGGAGCCACAACCCTTAATTGTCGATCATTCTCTCTCTTCTCGACCAGCCGCTAAGGTCGACCCACCATCCACAGGCCACAACCAACCTCTTCCCTGACCAATCTCAGATCACAAATTTATGCTTATGGTTTTTTTTTGCTTCTTTTTTTCGTTGCTTTTGAATGTTAAAACTATGTGTATGGTTATCGGGAAGGAGTGGAACACCAAAATAATTGGATAAAAAAAAACTTGTGGCGGTTTTTTTTTCCTTTGTTGTTTGTTTTGTTTTTGCTCTTTCCTGTATAAGTTGTTTACCCTTTCTTTGAGCTGCTCGCTCATCTCTGTATCCCGTGTTTAGGTTTGTTTGGTTCGAATGCAAGTGTTTGCCTTATAAATAAATAAAAAAGAAGAGTATGGTTGCCACGTTGCCTTTTGTTGTTTTCTATATTTGTTATTGGATTATGACTATGATTTTAACTTCATTTTTTCCTTAAATTCGTCACAGTTGACTTGTGAAATAACACATTTATAGACTGATGAAAAATTCCTACAAAGTCCATTAAAAAGCTTTCCCAGGATGTTAGGTGAAGCCTAGGCGAGCGGCACCCAGACCACTCTTGTCATCTCGCCCAGCGCGCGGGACAACATAGCCTAAAGTTATGCCTTGTTGATGAAGGACCAGCCAATACCTACTCAGTATCGGGTTAGATTGGGAGTCATAAACCTACCCCAGGATCTGGTGAGATTGAGAGTTCTACCAGAGAGCTGGTAGCCTTGACTAGGTTTGCGAGGGCTCAACTATGTGGGAACCTGAGTGCACGACTATGATACTTGTGTTCACTTAATTGTGGTTTTTGTGTTCATTGTTTCCTAACAGGGATGTTTTTTGGGGTTCTTGCGAAGAAGGTCGAGGTTGGATTGGATTGAGTCAACCATAGAGGATGACCCTTGGAGAGCTTTCAGAGTACTTCCAATGGGAGGATTGTGGGAGAAGCATCTTTCAAGTTGGGTCATCAAGGTGGAGAAGATATGGGTTTTTTGGTCAGTCTCAATGATGTGGTTGTAGTGCCCATTGATTGCAAATGGATTTTGATTTTTGGGGTTCTTGCGAAGAAGCGTGAGGTTGGAATGAAGCAACCATAGAGGACAGTACTTGAGAGGTTTCAGAGTACTTCCAATGGGAGGAATTGTGTGAGCAGGAGCTTTCGAGGTGGGTCATCATGGTGGAGTAGATAAAGTAAGGAAGATGAGTCCGAAGCATGTCAAGTGCAAGGACAACAAATTTTGATGGGATTATAGCTTCTGAGACAGCTGTTTTGGAAGGTATGACTATATGAGCGATACTCATCTGTGGGAGAGTTTGTGCGTGCCATGATACTCACTCAACCAATTCTCTTGATCAAGATCCCAGGATTGGCGTCAACCTATCTCCTTTTCCTTGCAAGGATTTGGATTGAAGTCTTTCGGAGACGGAGGCCTTTGACAATTATAGATTTTGGACTCAATGAACTTTAGTTTAAGGGTTGGGCCTGAAAATGATTCTCCATGATAACAACGACCAAGGTTTCTTCTCATGCAAACCATCAAGCTGAAATGAGGTTGTATGCATGCTCAATTAACCTACGCTTGGTGGTATAAAAAAACTTAGCAAACAAAAGCTAGTTGATTGCCAATGTTGATAACTATCTTAAGAGGATTGGTGAGGAAGACACGGGTTCTCAGAAGCCTTGCAAAGGTTATCTTGGGCCATCATCTTCTTACTCCAATGAGAATGAGTCCTCTCTTCCTCATAGGAGTAAGGACTGTGCAGTAGATAAGATTCAACTTTGAATATTGGAAAGCAGATGAAGGGAACAGTTTCAGTTCGGACGAAGCCAAAGACTAGCAATTTGCATTTGGATGAATCCTATGAGGGTGTGTGTGTGTGTCGGGGGGGGGGGGGGGAGGATATGAAGCAGAGATGGATTGAGCCAAATATATCTGTAAAATCATCTGTCTATAGCTGTGGGTTGTTAGTATTTCGTTGGGTTTTCTTTTTCCTTAGCCTTGCTTATGTTTTTTGTTCTGCTTTTGCTCCGCTTTTTTCTAGTTGATCTTAGTGTACTGTCTTTGAACCTTAGTTGCCTTGATGGCATTCTTTACCAGTTCCTTCCATTGTAAGCTACAGACTATTTGCAATTAAACTTGTATTTTATATATATATATAATTCATTCCACAAAATAATTTGATCTATGGACAGCGTCGTTGTGGTAAAGGTCATATATACACACACACACAAATATATATATATATATATGTGTGTGTGTGTGTAATCCAATCCACGAAATAATTTGATCTATGGATAGCCGTCGTTGTGGTGAAGGTCATATTTATTTTTTTCAAATATATATAAAGCTCTGCCGCCACAACGTTGTGACTTCTGAAGCTCTGTTTTTTTTAATGTCCCTTCGCTTCGTAAAATTTCAGCCTGAAAATTTTTGCCGTTTCCTAGAGCTGCAATGCAGGCGGTGAAAAACATGTTAGTAACTTAAATAAGGTATAATAACTAATTGTATATTCATATTTTATTCAACAGTCTAATATTTACTAATAGTATTTAACATAAATACAAATTTAAGTCAAGTCGACTTTGTTATAATAACTATTAGTATACTCATACTTTATTCAATAGTTTGAATTATGGACTATAGTTAGCATGTGATGACTAATAAACTATATAAAATTAATAAAAATATTATGCTTTTTATTCTGTCATCAAATATCTTGGTCATCTGCCGGTACCTCTCACCCGCCTTTGCTTTTTATTTTTTTTCCCATGCTTCTCGCATTCTCATTTATTTTAATTTATGCAAAGCTCCTTCTAGCTAGTGGGATCAGTAGTGGGTGTACATCACTAGCAGATGGCGATGGGATGGTATAGAAGAAACTGGTTCAGGTTGGGGGACATAGGTGTATTGTGGTTGTGGATAGTAAAATTGGTTGTGGGTGTGGGACACCGCGATGTATTGGACTTGAATTGGGCTATATGAATATTGGTATGGGACTTAGAATGGTATGGGTAGGAATAATAA
Organism: Berberis vulgaris; assembly: GCA_963556465.1. Classification (NCBI taxonomy): domain Eukaryota; kingdom Viridiplantae; phylum Streptophyta; class Magnoliopsida; order Ranunculales; family Berberidaceae; genus Berberis; species Berberis vulgaris. Next base: position 24,464,263 of record OY747131.1, on the reverse strand, counting down.
AGGTTTGACTATTGAGAATAATACGGGTCCCTCATTTTTTTTCTACTGTTGGGGTGTCTTAACGAAATTTGGGGTGTATATAACCTGCTAGTTGAACAATGTGAATGAACTGTAACAGCGATGAACAGTGTCGTGAACAATGTTTCTTTTTCATTTTTCAATAAAACTTTGTTTCTTAGTTTGTTTTTTCTTCTTTGATCTTTTTCCAATCGAACCCACCAATCCAAGAGCTGACCTGATACCAAATAATGTAACCTAAACTACAAACTAAAATAAATCTAAACAAAAGATGGCAAAACTAAATAAACCAAAATAATCTCCATTGGAGTTTCTTCATTCATCAAATATCTACTACAACCAATGGACTACAACCAATGGCCTACAGGTCCTATTTATACTAAACCTAACTTTCAAATCAAGCAGAACACTAATTTCCACTTATTCTAATGTAGCTTACTTAGGCGTGACCCAACAACGAAACTAAATTAAATAAACACACTAAATCCTACGTTACATCGGGACTTGATTTGGCCAGAGTTTAGAAGAGCATATTTTGAGCAATTCTTTATGTATGGGATACCTACTCGGTCAACGACTATCCATCCTTGTGGTCTATAAGTGTTTAATGGTTATAATTATCCTCTTTAGACAAATGAATTTTACGTATTATAAAAATAAAATAATAAAATATAAAGACTCGAAGATGAATTTGTAAGATGATGTTGGAATTGATCTTGTTTTGGATACTCTCATTGGTATTTTTTTTTTTTAAATAATGGAGAAATTCCAATATGTGGTGTAACTTTCACTAATGTTTGTTTCGTGTCTATTGTGGTTGAAGGTTATAGTTTTATTGTTTGTATAAGAAGGTAATTGCTCTTCATCGCAATGGATTTTTTTTTCCTTTTTTAATAAACACATTTAATAAAATTTTGACTTTGATGAAAGGATATCCAGATAATGTTACTTCTTACTTTGACATAGGCGAAAGCACATATCAAAGATAGTGTTATCTTATTTAGGCAAGCTCAAAAGCTGAATTGGAAGTTTGATTGAGCTTTGAAGGTGCATTCGTGCTCCAGTGGTTGTCTCATTTTCTTTCGCTCTCTTTTGAAGGCAGAAGTTTTCCTTCATTGTCAATGGTTGATAATAGGAAACAATCCAGGTGTTTTCAATCCGACATTATGAAATGGTTTAATTTGCTAATTAAGGGAAGGAGCCAAATATTGCATATGAAGAAATATCAGTTGTGCAAGCTCAGAGTTTGGCAGACCCCTCTGGTGAAGGAGACAAGTTGATCTTCCACAAGGGGAAAATCTTCCTTTACTTTTTCATTCCCCAGATGCTAAGGCCACTTCCAAGCTAGATAGAATGAGAGATAGATTGGAGGAGGCCTCGATGAGTAGGAATGTGATTGTGGATGACTAAGATGTCTTGGTGGTCTCATCTGAGCTTGAAGAGGAGGACTAGTATCAGTTTGATTTTGTGGTTGAGTTGGAGAGAGATGGATTCTCCGAGAATGATGAGTTGTTATTTTCCTTTCTACATCAATGGTATTGCTGCAGAATGATGGGAAGGAGATGTAGATGTAAAAATTGTGGGAAAAAGGGACTTAGTTGATTCAGGGCATATCAACATTGATATGGGCACTTTGGGAAGGGGAGTTAGAAAGAGAATACATAATTAATGGTAGTTTGGGTGGGCTGATGCTCAAGCTGTCTTTGAGCATCTAGCTCGGTGCATTGAATGTTTCTAGGGTTATCTTGTACTTCTTCCTTTTTGTATGGAAATGGTATTTTGTAAACTTCATCGCTTTTCTTAAAGAAGGAAGCTAATAAAGATTTCAAAGCTAAGCAAAAGGTATATTTGTTTAGCCAAATGAAAGTCAATGGCTGGAGGCTTTCTGAGACGAGTGTAGATGACCACAGTTGTATTGTCACCTTGCTGGTCTGAGATTTTGCAGGACCAGGTGGTGTGACTGGTATCGATTCAGAGGATTAGCAATTTAGAATCTTTTGCTAGATGCTCAGAGGATGGATATTTCATTTGAGAGGGAAGGGGGAATCGCCGAACTTGGTTGTGATTAGGCAGTGAACAGGATCAGGGCCGCGTGGACTCCAAATGAGTTTGGAAGAATTGCTCCAATCAAATAACGGTGAAATTGATTCCCTGGAAGAGGGAAGTGTCAGGATTCATCAGGTGAGGAGTGTATTTCGACCCTGATCCGGCCAGTGTAATGAAGGTTTTGAGGTGGAATGTCAGGGGTTTGGCAACAATGAGAGACCAAATGGTGATAGCTTGGGTTAAAAAATGCAGACCACTGGCTGTGTTTTAATGGTCTGTCTTAGTAAACAAAGCTACAGAATGTCCTGAATTCTCATTAGGAGAATGTTAGGAAGAGGAAGTCAATTCCTTCTTTAGGAATATTGCGAAGCAGCCTTTACAGGATAAGGAGTTGTATGGAGTGGCATGATAGCCTTACAAGATCAGCCTTTACAGGATAAGGAGTTGTATGGAGTGGCATGATAGCCTTACAAGATCAGTCATTGTTTCTTCAGAAAAAGAGCTTGCTTGAAAAATGAGATTGAGATTGTGGTTATGGACCTATGGTTTAGTGGTCGACAAATGAAAAAAAAAGAAGTGTAAAAAGCCACATTAGAGCTTCCTGATCTTAGTTGTATGTGGTGGAGGTAGAGCCGTAGAAAAGAGCATTGACTTTTATGGTGGTAGAACTACAAAGAGAAGTGCAATGGCTGTTTGAAACTTTGAAATTAATTGGAGATTTAGACGGGATTGTGTTTTTGTCTTCTTGAAAGAATTAATGCCACTAATGCCCTCATGTTATAGTATATTTTGAATACGTTTCAGGATGTCATTTGTGTGTCTGTTACTAGAGGCACATTTCACCTTGAAGTCAAAGACAAATTTTATCAGTTTTAATGAGTGGGGTTTTTTCAATAGAGTTGAAATTTTCAAGATTGTCAGTAAAAGAAATGAATAATAAGCAGATTGAGGTAGGGGTAGGCATCCCATCCCGCGATCCCGTCCTGTCCTGTCCCGTCCTGATTTTTCCTGGTCTTAATGGGATTGAATAATTCTATCCCGATTTCGTTCCGTCCCGATCTAGAATGGAATGGGATGGGATGAAGATTTTCAATCCCGTCAATCCCGTCCCGTCCCTAGCTAATTTTTCAATATTTATTATTAATATTTTTAACAACAAACAGGAAAGATTTCAGATTGGAGCCACTTGGTTCTACATTCCAGGTCTAAGAATCTTGTACTTTTCTAGCCTCATTAAGTCCACACAGTTGATCCAACATGTCCAGAAGGAAACAACCCACCATCATATAAATAAGCGCAGTGCTCCCATAGGTTCTCAAAATCTTGATACACATACTACTAGGTTGTCCACTAAGGTTAGCACTTGTTAGCACTAATGCGCTTCTGGAACCATGGGCAATGGCCCAAATAAAAATGAAATTTGGCACACAAACTCCAATGGTATCCAATCCTGGCCTGGGTTCGGAGACTTCTCAAGGATGATAGAATCACCTGCAAAAAGAAGAATGAAGTTTTTATAACTCCAATAATGGATAGTAGAGAATTACCATGATAAATTAGTTAAATGTGAGTCCCACAGTTTCAAACGCCCCAAAACTGGCATAGCAATACATGATGCATGTGCAAATAATAGAAACAAGGTTCTTAACCTTGCATAGGTAAGATCAGGTTATGATGTAAAAGAAACTCTGAACGTTGAAAAAATGCAAAATGTGCATATGACACAATCAGTGGAAGTTATATTGTTCGTCATATGCCTCCTATAAGTTCTTAGATCATACTTTTGTGCAATTCCTTATCTGGGATAAAAAAAACATGAATAATTTTTTTCTGTTTAAATCTATGGAGAGTATATATTTTGAGAACATAGGAAAACCTTAAATTATTTATTCCTGCAGTAATTTATAGTTTTATACCTATTAGATTATCAAAAAACTTGATCAACAAATAGAGCACGCTGATCTCGTCCCGAACCCGTTTGGGATGAGACGAGATCAGGATGGGGTCTATCCCATCCCGTATGAATGGGATGGGTTTATCTTGTCCCATCCCGTGCCCACCCCTAGGTTGAGGAACCAAGAGAAACTAGAATAATATAAAAATAATAAGTCTTGGTGTGTATATCCATTTCTTCTATTACCCAATCCATTACAGATGCTTTCTGGTCATCTACGTAACGACACGGACACGAGCATCAGTGTAATTGACATGGATAAGCGGTATCATACACGTCATCTAAAAAAACACAATACGAGATACATTGGGAAAATGTTTTACATTTTAGTATTATTTACCTTTTTAGCAATGAGTTTTGAATTATTAATTATATGCATTCACTTCTAGGTCAATATTGCTACTCTTATACTACTAACTTGTCATAATATATGTCGGTAACATTTGTAAAAAATGAAACTTTTGAAAGATATGTGAAAAAGATGATGATTTAAGCATAGCGTCCTGCAAAAGTATCCATGAGTGTCGACACGCCTTTATTTGGTATAAAGAGTCGTTGTTCTATAGCTGGTCATACTCTGAGAGTTATTTGTTACAAAATATTAGTTTTTCAAGTAAATCAACAATGTGGCTTTATCTTTCAATTTATGTCTTGTTGAGAATATCTATAGCAATTTTGGATGCAATTCTTCAGATCCAACTTGTATGAGGGTGAAAAAATTAAAAAAATGTGCTTGTAACCACTTAAAAAGTGGGATGTTACCTCCGAAAAGAAATCTGTTTTTATTATTTTCTCTGAAAAAGCAAATCTTTTAGTTCAAAGTCTGCCTTCTTGTTTTAAATCAATACCATGGGGCACAGTATGTATATTTTGAACGCTACCCCTAAAGTTACTGAGGAAATCCTCTTTGAGAGCTCAGCTTGGACAACATAACAGTCTCTCTTGACATTCTTGAACCATGTTGCTGCCTTTTATTACTTGCCAGATCATATTCCAAGTGAAAGAAATCGAATCTATGAAGAAGTTGAATATCAGTATGTCTAACAGCAAATTGTTTTGCTTAGGTGAAAGGTCTATACGAGACCCTGGATAGTCGCATCTCAGCTCTGGAGAAGTTGAAAAAAACTGAGACTCCACCTGTGGAAGCAACAGAGTAGTTGGTTCTGATAGCCGTAATTGGTTGTCATTATGTTACTGGGTGCTCTTGATTCAAAAGAGTAATCACTGGTGAGTTGTTCTGTGTCTGATGTAACTCATATGCGACATTTCTTTTCTTTCTTTCCTGTAATGTTTTAGTGAGCAAAAGTATCACTGCAGTGACCAATTCCTTTCAGTGATTTGACACAGGGTATTGTGACTTGTTGCAGCCACTGATCAACCACTTTTGGCATCATTGTTATTTTACATGTTGCCTCTGTGTATGTTTTAATGTGATGCATGGCAAATAAAAACATGACCTATTACTTAGATAGACATTATAATTAATTTAGGAGAACATGAGTACTGCACCGCAGATCTTTAGATTGGAAGGTAACAGTGGAAAAGGAAGAAAAAACAATTTAAGATCTTATAACTGACTACTTCCTTGGCTTCTGAACATAGCTTTGTCAAACACAAACAAAGTGAAGAGTTCTTGGGAGATTGTTCTTGGCTCCCATTTCAGCCCGAATGGTGTATCTTGCTTTTATGGTTTTTAACTAATCTACTTGATTGTTTTTATTTAAGAAAATAGGGCCAGAATCAAAGTCTTTTTTCCTCGTGTTCAACCAAATGGAAAACAATTGCAATCATGGTAGGGCCGAGTTAGTAAAGTGATAAACAGAACTGCCAACTGCAGAGGGAAGGAAAAAGAGACGGATAAGGAGAATCAATTGGTAAGTCGAAACAACTGCAAAAGCGAGCGTGTTAAGTGCCCAAAATCTGCAGGCTTCTGTCAAACAAAAGCATGACTTAAAATTTTACAAGTGAAAACACAAGAAAGTGGTTTGCAATCAGCCATTACTCATTTTCATCCCCAAAACGCTGGAATCTTCCAAATCCCTGAAAATGTCGGGATTACTTTGAATCCCTTATGTGCCATCCCTTTTAAACTCTTTTCTTCATCGTCTCTCTAAAATCCAAAATCCAACAGTTGCTTCAATCAAGCCCAAAATCATTTATAAATTTAACAAAATCATTTTTATGTTGATGTTTGCAGATGTTTATTGATGGAAGAATCATTTTTCAGCTGATAGGCCAGTAGTAGTGGGGGGAGGGAGGGGTTAATGGGATTTGAAAAAAATGATAAAAAAAATATATATATATAAATACAAAAATAAAAATTGGCTTTGCATTAATTTTCTTTATAAAAGCTCGTAATGGATGGAATGGTCGAGGATGAGTTAGTGGGCCCACGGAGGTGGACCAGGATTTTAGTAATAAGGTTTAGAAAGTGTGGGGCAACCCAATCTCTGAAACTGAAACACTAGTAGTTGTTGTTGATGTTGTTTCGTTCCGCTGCCACACAAGTGAAGCCATGCTCATTGCGCTTCTTCCGTCATCATCGACATCCTCCATATTGTTCTTCTCTCCATCTCACAAGTATCAAAACATCGTCGCCTCAGCCAAGTTCCGCCCAAGGCAACGCCGCAAACAACCCCCACCAGAACCAGAAGAAGAGGTCAGAGGGCGGGTTGTGCTCACAGGCACAACAACCAAATCCGGGCCATTGAATAAAACACAACCGGTCCTTAAGAAACGCACTTCTCCTCCATCTGATTCTGATTCAGATTCAGATCCAGATCCAGATCCAGATCCCAAAGCAGAGCAAACACCACCTTTCAGTGGTTCAGATGTACTTGTCGCATTACAGAGAGCTGCTGCTGCAAGTCAGAGGAGGAATAAACTCACAAGTTCGAAGAGCAAAAAGAAGATGAAAGAGACCATTACCAAAGATGATGAGTTGGAAGATGTGCGGCAAATTAACATTCGGGCCGATTGGGAAGTCAGGTTGGATGAGATGGATAGGTTACTTCAGCAACTTCAAACAAATGTTGGGGTGCAAGGATAAGTTTTTCAATTCATACATTGTAGAGAAAACACAACAAATTTAAATACCAATTCCTTGGTTTGCTTTGTATTCTGTTGCAAGTTTTTCCTTATAATTTACTAGCCTCAATAGTTGCGCACGCTTTCACTTTGGATTATTTGATTTGGTGTGTCTGGACTTTGGACAACTTCAACAAACCAAAATTTTACAATTTTGTAACTTCAAATACTAAATCAATGAATAACTCAAAATAGAGAGAACAATATAGGGTGTGTTTCGCGGCCAAAATCAATAGCACCCAACACTTGGATGTTTGCATGTGGTTCTAATTGGAGTCATAATTCTTCATGAGAAGTAGGACACCTTATCAAAACTTTTTTTTTCTTCTAACTAAAAGTTAAAGTTCTCATTGGAGTAAAGCACCCCCATGTTGTTGATCACTTAGTCTTGAGTGCTTAATGAAAATTCATTCTATTAATAACTTTACAATGCCAAAGGTGTGATGGCTCAATGGTTGAGTAGTGATGAATGATATCACTAGGTCACAGAGTCAAACCCAGCCAGCGGCATTTGGAGTGAGAGGGGTTAAGGAATTAAAAAAATAATAATAATAAAAAAAAAACCCTCACAATGAATTTGTAATGACTAATGGTATCTCTTTTTCTCCACCAGTTTTCTCCATCTCCTATTTATCACACGAAAAATGTTGCCACCACTACTCTCCTCCCCTCTTCCTATTTATCTTCCTCAGTTGTTCGAGAATAATAAGAAACATATAGTGATATTGGATGGTGGTCGAAGGGGATCTCAATAGTGTTTGGAGGAGAGAAAACTCGTGAAGGTGGTTATTATTGGTGGTTTCTGGTGAGCGATGAGAGTTGTGGTGTTGGGCAAAACTGTCAAACAACTTTATGTCAACACCTAAAAATAATCACCTTTTAACTTTATAACTTCTAATCAACAACTCATTCAGAAGAAAAACAAACAACTCATTATAAAGCCGGTTCAAAACTTCTAACGTCCAGCTGGAACATAGCTTCTAAACACTTAAAGAAATTAAACACCACCTTCTACTTATACTCATTTCAAATTCTAGGTGGGGTGTAATGCTACCACCAAGATGAGTTGGTTCAAAACTTCCAACGTCCAGTTGGAACATAGCTTCTAAACTCTTTAAAAAAAAAAAAAAATCAAACACCACCTTAAAAAAAATATCAAACACCACCTTCTACTTGTATTCATTTCAACTTCTAGGTTGGGTGTAATGCTACCACCAAAATGAGCTGGTGGGGGTATTTCAACATGATCTATTTGTAGATATGGGAATGCTACCATATCTATGCCACATATAGATGGAAATTCATTGTCTCCATCACCCTTTTACATGACAATGAGGAATATGATGATCACATTAGTTATTATGGTTATAAATGATTGACAAAGGTTGCAAGTATTAAGGATCCACCCAATGTCATTATTGCTTTGGTACGAGACTATGGAGTCTCTACGGTTCTTCTCTCCAAGTGTCTCTTTGTATTTCTATGCAACTCTACAACTCTTTGTTTCCCAAATTTCTCTCTTTCTTTTTTCTTAGGGTTATTTTTATTTTGGCCCGCATTAATTTATATGCACAACTCTGTTTGGTCCCTATTTTAAACGTTAATTGAGTCTAACCCCCATTTTTTAACAGCTAAGTAAACTCAATACATTGACTCAGCATGACAAAATAAAAGTCCAAAATACCCTTTGTTTATATTGCACATGTCTTGCACACGCAAAGCCACAAAACTCATTCATGTTTATATATATCTTGAGGCAATCAAACAGATTGCCCTCTTCTTCTACCCCTTACTTCACATTCTTCCCCTTTATCTTTTGTTTTGTCATCTCTCCGACCACCACCACCACCACTGCTCCTATCAAACTCGGTATTTCTCTCTCATTTCAATCCAAAAAGATTTTCAACATTGAATTGAATTCGACTTCGTCGATGTATTTAAGATTTTTGGATTGAAAATGTAAATGGTTTTACTAAGTCCAGTTTCAGTTCTAGAACCAATGGAGAGATTTCAATGTCATGGTTTGAAAACAAAAACAACTTTGACGAAGAGTGGAAGTAGTGGTGGTGAAGAGATTGGAGAAGAGGAGGCACAGAGAGGAGGAAAAGGTTTATATTGCGTTGGAGAAAGATGCAAACAAGAGTAAATCAATTTTGTTGTGGGCTTTACAACACTGGGAAGGGAAGAAGATTTTTGTTTTTAATGTTCATTAGCCTGCACATATGATCCTCCATGAGTAAGACTTTGATCAATTACTTTAGGGAATGACTTATTTTGATTGTGGTCCTCATCAAACTCCTACCATTTTTGGGTCCCTTTTATTCAGTCAATCTAAGATTTAGGTTGAATTCATTTTTAGTTTTATCAAAATTTGATCTTCTCGATAAAAAAATTAATTAGTTTTAGACCCCCACTGTTTCTACCTAAATTATAGTTTAGTGCCCATCTTCCCCAATGGAACTATGGAGACAGAAAGAAGATGGGTGAGTATACCAAGTAGTGGGTTAGGCAAAATTAAAACAGGAAGAAGAAGGAGATCGTGATGGTGGCGATAATGAAGAAGTGAAAGGGCTGTAAGATGTTGCTTCAAAAAGGGCAAGGAGATGTTAACTTTCTCAAGATCCATAGATGGTGGTGCTTCGTGGGTTTAACTTCATAGTCTTGAGCTTGAAAATCTTTCATTTTTGACAATGCATGTGTGAACTTTCAATGAGTTTTCTAGTTGTTGAACTTAGCCATACTGTGCCACTTTTTTGTATGCTTTGAGATTAGTGCTTGAATTTCTACAAAATTCATAAAGGACTTAACAATTGTATATTTAGAGACATAAATGTCTCATTTATATGTTTATCATGGGTTGGACTGTGGATTAGGGAAGATGATGGTGGTGGAGATGGGTTGGAGGTTGGTAAAGTCCATCAGAGAAGATAATGTAACCTTTTTAATCTCCAACAATAGTGTGCCTTAAGATACAATTTTGTTTATCTCCAGGTTTTTTTTTTATGTTTTTGGGGTTAAGTTGTGGTAAGGGCAATTTGGTCCTGGATTTAGCCAGGTTAAATCACTGACTTCACAGTTTTGTTCATTTTTGCAGTTAGACTCTATTAAGCGTTATTAGGGCTAAACAGAGTTGAATATAAACTAATGGGAGCCAAAATCAAAATAACTTTTTTTCTTATGTTGATGGGTGAGTGTTTTTTAAATAAACACACCCACTTAGTCGTTTCTTTGATTTACGCTTCTTTATATTTTTTGAGTTTCGCTTCTTAGTTGTAATCCTTATAAATCCACACATATTTAGTCAATATACATTCTCATAATTGTAGAGAAAATAACTATATGGGGTAGCTTTGTTGTTGAGGAAATCCTCGATATTCCCACACTAATCTCCTTCATATAAGTCGTTAATGTTCATCACCTCATTGATTGTTTTGATATTATGATATTTGTCAAATTTCCTTGAGATTGGTGTTGATTAATGTCATGTGGCACAATCTTAAAGGTTATATTAAGTGGTACGCACAATGTCTTATTACATATTCCACGAAACTACAAGCTCTACCCTGTTGTGCCTCCTTAGTTCCCCTCATTATTAATGAACTTAAATTTGTAAAAAATAAATAGTCTAAAACATTATACTAATACTGGTACGGGCAACATAAATTTTAATGGTAATTGGCGAAGGAGAAACCTTGAATCCATCTAATCTCATAAGTCTTTCTAATTTTATGCAAAAAAAAAAAAAAAAATTCCTAAAACTTACACAAGATTAAGTTTAACTTTTTTTCAAGAATTTTTTTTTTAAATTACATAATTTTTTTGAATATTTTATAAATCTCTTGGAAATTTTATTAAATTGTTATTATTATTAATTTTATTTTTTTTACCTTTTCTACATTTAAATCTCATATCCATACATACACACAAAAATATATATATTTGTGTGTGTGTGTTGTCATAAAATAATGGAGAATTTTTTTTTTTTTTTTAAATTGGGGATTCCTTTTTTCGTCAACTTTTCCAATTGATCTAGGATTACTTTTCCCTCAACTTTTATTTCCAATCGATATAGGTATTTAATTCCCATGGATTCCTTTTTTTTTTTCTTTTTTTTTTTTTCCATTCTCCAATAATCTATAAGAAACCAAAGCAACAAATGATTACTTTTTGCTTTACCGATTCTTCTTTAAATGTAAGTTCTATATTTTTATTTTTTTACAAAATTTTTGTAATTGTAATATGTTGTGGAAGTCACAAAAATTTTATTTTTTTTCTTCTATTTTCTCTCGCTACCAAAGCAATCTCTTCTCTTTCATCGCACAAGGTACGATTAATTTGTTGTATTTTTGGATTGATTTTTCTTACTTAATTTCTCCCTACAGTAAGTTGGGAGTCTATACTGTTTAAGTTCTTAACACTGAATAAGTTGATCAAGTTACAGAGTGTGTTGTTTGTGTGTTTTGTGTAATTGCACTAATATTTTCTTTAAGTTCTTAATACTGAAAAAGTTGGACAAAATCTCAGAGTATTATTATTGTGTGTTCGGTGTAATTGTGCTAATCAAAGTCTCAGAGTATAGTGTCAGGTTGCTACCTTTGTTATATTATAAGGGGGTCCATGGTTTAACAACGATCTCATATAACAGTGCTTCCATCTTCAAGTTGTGCACATGGAAATCATTTGATTTTAACGCATAAACAGTAAAAGATCATAGGCATAATAAGTAATATAAGTTGGATATCTCTATAGATGCACACATTCGGTGAAAATAACTCTGATGCATCTCTGTCGATTTCTAACCTGCTAAGATGAACAACGGTGAGCCAGAACCACCGTTGTGGCAGCCAAAGGCACTCCGATGGTAAAGTCAAGTACTGAACAAGGATGGAGATGGACTGATAAAATTATGGTTGGATGTGTGTACCTTTCTCATCCATTTCGTTCACCTTATATAATGAGTGTTTTCCTATTTTGTTGACTCTACTGTTGAGAGCATGATGAAGGGAAAATGTATTTCTTAGGATCTTACCCATCCGTGACTGAGTTTCTTTCGACACTTGGCTCTAATTGGGACCTAGTACTCAATTGGACCAAGAGTCGTGCGAACGGATTTTGGGCCTGCTATAGCCCAGATATCCATGTTCGGGCCTTATTGTCGTTGGCCAAACTCTGAGATTGCCATATTAGACTTGTGTAATATGGGCTTGGGCGCCTGACTTACAGGCTGAATGACATTTAGTCTGGATCTAGGCTGGACTTGGTTTTGGTCTGCATTAAACCAGATTAGGGCTTCTTGTTTTAGCGTCAATCTATGCCACGTGTTCAGCTACGATCAGTCGACTGTTTGATGTCTCATCAATTACTCCCCCTAGTTAGTGGGGTTGCGTGCAGGCTCATTAACTCTTTGAGTGGGGACTTACACAGTGTATAGGCAATAGAGTTAAACGTCCCTTCAAATTTTGCGCGACGTTTAGTGTCGATGCGACTACCCAGTGGTTGCCTTCCACAATCATTGCGCCTATATATAAGCTTGATTAGACATGAAGACCAAATTTCATAAGATAATCTGACGTAATCCTGAGTAGGACTTAAGCGTCAGAGAAATCATGTATACCCGAACATATTAGATTACATAAAATAATCTGACTTAATCTTGAGTAGGACTTGAGTGTCAGAGAAATCATATTTTCCCGAACGGACAAGATTTCTTAAGATAATCTGACTTAATCCTGAGTAGGACTTAAGTGTCAAAGAAATCAGTTTTGCCCAAACAGACTAGATTTCATAGATGCGATGAGTCGTTGTACATCCAAACTCGTCCCACCACACAACACCATGGTTTCTTATAGGGGTGAGCATTTAGGACCGAAAACCCGGACCGATCGGGTCGGTTCGGATCGGATCGATTTTAATTAATTATAAAAGTTTCGGTTGTAAAAGCCCGGCCCGACCCGAAGTTTCTGGTCCGGGCCTCGGTTTCCAATTTTGAAGCCCAACCCGGCCCGGATATGAATAAAAAGTTAAAAACTAAAACCCTGCATTGCCATTTATTGTCCGCTACTTCTCCTCATTTACTGTGTGCGACTCCTCCCCTCCCTGACCTTGTGCGACTCCTTGGCTCCTCCTTTCCTCCTCGGCTTGGCTACTCCTCTCGGATCTCTCCTCCTCGACTCCCTGTGCAACGTTGTCTCCAGTCTCTCTTCACAAAGGTACTGTACTCTGTGTGTGACTCTGTTTTTGAATTTTTTTCTGTGTGTGACTCTATTTACGACATTAACTGGATTCAGTATAAGCATGCACATAACTAACACATGGTTTATGACATATCATGTACAATATAATAGAATCCTTGATCTGGGTATGTTTGTTACTTTTTGCATAGTTGTCTTCTTTCTGTCCCTTCCATTGTAACCATTGATAAGATACTTTATTTTGTGTTATATAAATTTATGGAGTCATATTCTCTGTAGGGAACTTATGTTGTGGGAATTAAGGAAGAAGTTGTTCTATCCCATGCTCACGCCCTTTCTTTGATCGCCTCTGGTGAAGGTACTTAACCTATCAAGTTCATCTAATTATGGAAATCATGTAAAAATACTTGTTCATCTATCTTGGTTCAGCTCGTTTGCCATTTGTACATTAATACTCTTTATTTTATGGAATATCTAATTTTGATTACTGAATAAAAAGTTAGAAAGGAAGCTTTTAGGCTTTTGTACAAATAGGACTATAGAATCACTCTTCAGAAGGTTTGGTTGACCACTAAAGCAAGTCTTGAAACCTCAAAAGCTTTATAAAAGCTGCTTAAAAGAAGTCTTCTTTCCTGTTGCTAAGAGTTTGAGGTTTGAATGAACTTCCGTATTTGCAAACTGTTGAGGACCAAATCACATGTGCATAGCCCATTATAAACATAAATTCCGTGTTTATGAGGACCGTGACCGGCCCGTAATTCGGTTAACCGGGACCTCGGTTAACCAGTCAACTCGGTCCGGTTTCGGGTCTCATAAACACGGGCTCGATTTTCTCGGTCCGGTTTTCAGTTTTTACACTTTGGGTCGGTTACCCGTACTTGCCCAGCCCTAGTTTCTTTCTTAGGTGGATTAGGTCACTTAGGTGCAGCGGGTTGTCGACATCCTGAGTAGGACTAGACTCAGTCAATGTGCGCCATTGTGGTCCCCTTGGTCGGCCTAGGTTATTTAAGCGGGGTGAGCCATCGTAAGATTGGACTCGTCCTGCCAGGTAGCACCATGATTCCTTAGGAGTACTAGGTCACTAAGATGTGGCGAGTTGTTGACATTCTGAGCAGGACTAGATTAAGCTGTTGTGCACCATTTTGTTCCCCTTGGTAGATCAGGTTATTTAAGCGCGGTGAGCCATTGCAAAATTGGATTCACTCAACCATGCAACATTGTGGTTCCTTAGGCAGAATAGGTCACTTATACGCGGTGAGCCATTGCAAAACTGGATTCTACCCCATCAAACGTCTTGCTGATGTAGTAGACATGCGTATGTTTCCCCTTCTCTTTCTGGACCAGGGTTGAATTGATAGCGTGCTCTGAGACTGAGACATATAGGTAGAGTGTTTCACCCAGAACCGATTTTGAGAGCAGTTTCATGCTTCCCATGTATGCCTTTAGATCTCAAAAGGTTTATACGTATTGTCCGCCCCCATTGAATTTTTTATTACCTTTTAGGATTTGGAGGAAAGGGCAACATCTATTTGAGGATTTAGAGATGAACCTGTTTAGAACTGCCACCCTTCCAACTAGGCTCTAAACTCCTTTGATGTTCATGGGTGGTCTCATGTCGAGAAAAGTTTAATCTGTTTTGGATCAACTTTTATCCCCGTTCGGTTGGCTATGCATCCCATAAACTTTCCCAACTGTACCCCAAAGGTGCACTTTTGTAGGTTGAGATTCATTCGGTCCTTGCGGAATTAGGGTAAGGCTTTTTGGAGGTTTTCGAGGTGGTCGAGACTACAAAGGATTTTTCACCAGCATGTCGTTGATTGGCAAGTTAATGGAGGAAACCAAGCACGGCGCCAATTAGAAAATGTTTAGATTGGCAAGTTAATGGAGGGTGTAGACGGAGGGGACGACCGTTGAAAACTTGGATGAAGACGGTGAATGAAGATATCATTGAGCTTGGATTAGGTGAGGAAATGTGGGAAGATCGCATTGCTTGGAGAACCAAAATTCATGTAGCCGACCCCGAAAATCTCGGGAATGGGCTTTGATGATGATGATGATGATGATGTCGTTGATGTAGACCTCTATTGTCTTCCAATTTGTTATTTGAACATTCGGTTCACCGATCTCTGATATGTGGCTCCTGCATTTTTCAACCCGAATGGCATCACCTGGTAATAGTATATGCCCCTGTCCATTATAAAGGAGATTTTCACCTAGTCTGGCAAGTGTATGTGCTAATATGATTATATCCAGAGTATGCGTCCATGAAGCTAAGGAGGTTGTGTCGGATGTCGCATCGATGATTTGAGCTGTCCAGGGTAGTGGAAAATTGTCCTTCAGACATGCCTTGTTGAGCTTCGTGTAGTCCACATAGATTTTCCACTTCCTGTTTTTCTTTTTCTACCAGGACCATGTTTGTTAGCCAGTCCGAGTAGCGCAACTCCCTTATCATGCTAGCATCCAGAAGCCTCTGCACTTGTTCATTAATTGCTTGGTTGTGCTCGGGCGCCACCAACCTTCTTATTTATCTTACTGAGTTCAGATCCGGATTGACTGCCAATCGGTGTGTGATTATGGCGGGGTCAATTCCATGTCTTTTATTTTCCAAGCGAATACATCTTAGTTTCCTTTTAAGAGCATGGTCAATTGGTTTGCCAATGGTTTGTTTAGATTGGAGCTTATATGGACAACTTAGGTGTTAGCCGAGCTGTCCAGGTATTTGGTGACATACTCTTCCCCGTGCTACCCAACATTCGGTCTTCTTCTTGGGCTAGAAGGAGGTTCGTCGTCTAAGGGTGGAGATGGGCTTCCTGATTCAGAACTTGGGACCTCTGTATCTGAGTCCCTTCATTTAGACCGTGGTGTCGTGTCGTTTGACTACTTGGCTACAACGTAGTGACACTCCAAAGCTATGGTTTGGTCTCCTCTAATTGACCATACTTCATCATCCGCAGGATATTTGAGACACTGGTGTTGTGTGATGGAGCAAAGGTTGGCCTAGGATTACATTGAATGCGGAAGGGCGTCCATGTATGAGAACTCCATCATCAGGATTTTTTGCAAGTTTGGCTATCCCTTAACTATCGACAACTTGATTGTTCAAACCGAGTAGCAGCTTTCCTCGTTGAAGCCGAACATGGCTTGCTTGGCCGGTGTAGTTATTCTTCTATTAACTGCATTCTTCGGAATGCATCTAGAAACAAGACATTGGTTGAGTTGCCCGTGTCCAACAATGATATCTTTACATCCGACTTTGCTATCCCGACCGAGATAACCAAGGCGTCATGTTGGGGGAAGCAGACTCCCCTTCATGTCCCATTCCGTGAATGTCAGGCTTGGAGCAGTTCATTCTTACGTACATGATTGATAAGGTGCTCCTTGTAGTGGGATTTGACCCTCAATTCCCGGAATGATATCTTCATTAACCAATTGGAATGATCCCCTACTTCGTTCGCCCCTTGCAGGATGCATATAATGTCCGGAGTTCTCTCTTTGGCTTCATTCAAAGATTTCGTTGTGTCTTTTCCTCGGGGTTGTCTGTCCCTGAAGGTGACAAACTCTATTAGCCTTCCTTTTTGGACCCAATATTGGATCTCTTTTCTGAGGCTTTTTCAGTCTTGGGTATCGTGACTCGCCTCCTTGATATAAGAACAGTGTTTGTTCTTATCATGTTTTGAAGGATATCCTCTGAGCATTGAGGGCCATTTCACATCCTTCCAATTCTTCATGGTGGATAGGATGTCAGAGAGACTGGAATTAAGTAGAGCATAGGAGTAGTATCTAGAGTTGTTGGCCTTGTTAGGCTTTGTTTTGCCAGATCTAGTCCGGCTGACACTCCGCCTTCTTTTAGAGATATCTTCTTCCCCGTCCTGCCTCTATCCCTGGTTTTGGAGAAGTGTTTGGTCTCGCTCTCTTTTCCTTTTCCAGCTGCCAACATCTCCTCTAGGGCGATCTACTTTTGTGTGCTTTTCAACATATATGCCATGTCTGTTGGGGGTTCCAGGGTGAGGAAGTTATAGAATTGACCTCTCCTGAGACCAGAGGTGAAGGCGGTGATTGAGGTGTCATCGCTGCAACCATCAATCGGAGTTAGCTCATCATTGAAATGATTCATGTACTCTCTGAGGGTCTTTCCATTCTTCTGCTTGAGGCTGAGTAGGTAGTAAGCCTTTTTCCTGATCCATTTACTTCTTACGAATCGGGAAATAAATGTTTTTGCCAAGACCTGGAACGAATCAATGGATCTTGGCTGGAAGCTGTGGAACCAGGTTAGTGCAACTCTTTTCAAGCTGGTGGGGACATTTCGACACAAAATGGCTTTTGAACTTTCCTTTAGTGCCATCACATGGTAGTAGTGGCGTAAGTGGTCAGAAGGGTACATGGTTCCGTCGTAAAACTCAAGCTTTGGAGGCCTAAATTTCTTCAGTAGTGGCACGTTCATGATCTGCTCGGAGAATAGTGGGGTTTTGAGATTGTACGGTATGTCAAGATTCGCAGCTCTAAGGTGAAAGGGATCCCCAATGATGGTCCCGCCGGAGTTTGGAGCGTTATCTCCTTGGGCACCTATACCTCTTTGGTCCCCTTCATTGTAAACATTCTAGTCGTCAATGAGGACGTTGTTTCTCTCATGAATGTGTTCTCTGCTGACTTCTTGGGTAAGAGATCTATCCAGATTCTTGTCATTCTTAGGTGGTGGTTGTTGACTTTGAGCAAGTTTATCGGCCATTAGTGCAAGAAAACTCGTGTGAAGCAGAATCTGATCTATGGAGGATCTTTCGTGGTTGCCTCAGTGGTTGGGCTTTGTTGTTGTTCTACTTTCATGATTGGATAAATTTAGCCTTGTGGCTAGGCTTCTTCTGTCGAAGCGCCGACGCTCAGTGTTGTTGTTAGCTCGTGATCTGGTGCTAGTAACCATGTTTCACAACTCTGCTAGTTTGACAAAATTTGTGTTTTTCTCTAAGGGGAACTTATTGTTCCCCACTGACGACGCCAAACTGATGTGTCCAAATCTGTCCTTGTAGATTTTTGACCTGCAAAGATGAACAATAGTGAACCAGAGACCACGATTGTGGTGGCCAAAGGCACTCCGATGGTAAAGTCAGGCACTAAACAAGGATGGAAATACACTGATAAAAATAGGGTTGCATGTGTGTACCTTTCTAATCTGTTTTGTTCACCTTATATAGTGAGTGTTCACTCTTTTACCAACTCTACTACTGAGAGCGTGATGGAGGGAGGAGATCTAATTGAGTATCTTACCCGTCCATTACTAAGTCCTCTTTGACACCTGACTATAATTTGGACTCAATACTTGATTGGACCAAGAATCGTGCAAATGGACCCTAGGCATGCTTTAGCCCAGATATCAGTGTTCAGGCCTTATTGTCTTGGACCAAACTCCAAGATTTGTGCCATACGAGGCCTGCGTAATCTAGGTTTGGGCACCTGACTTATGAGCTAAACAGTAATTAGTCTGGGTCTAGGCTGACCTGACTTGCGCTTGCATTAGACCAAATTAGGGTTTTTTCGTATTAGCGTCAACCCGTGCCACATGTTCAGTTACGAATGGTCGATTGTTTGATGTCCGATTAACTTTAGATTGTGTTGTTGCTTGGGATCCAATATGCATAGTTATTTATCTATACAACTAAATGAATATGCATGTGCTGAGAACGAGCTCCAAATCGAGTTCAATTACATGCGGTGTGTACAAGGCCCGGGAACGAATTCACCGCCGTATGGCTGACCGGCGATTACTAGCGATTTCGGCTTCATGCAGGCGAGTTGCAGTCTGCAATTCGAACCGAGGACGGGTTTTTGGGGTTAGCTCACTTTGTCTCAGCCATGGTAGCACGTGTGTCGCCTAGGGCATAAGGGGCATGATGACTTGACGTCATCCTCACCTTCTTCCGGCTTATCACCGGCAGTCTGTTCAGGGTTCCAAACTCAACAGTGGCAACTAAACAGAAGGGTTGCGCTAGTTGCGGGACTTAACCCAACACCTTACGACACAAGCTGACGACAGCCATGCACCACCTATATCCGCGTTCCCGAAGGCACCCTTTTCTTTCTAGAGGATTCGCGACATGTCAAGCCCTGGTAAGGTTCTTTGCTTTGCATCGAATTAAACCACATGTTCCACCGCTTGTGCAGGCCCCCGTCAATTCCTTTGAGTTTCATTCTTGCGAACATACTCCCCATGCGGGATAGTTAACGCGTTAGCTACAACACTGCACGGGTCAATACGCACAACACTTAGTATCCATCATTTACAGCTAGGACTACTGGGGTATCTAATCCCATTCGCTCCCCTAGCTTTTGTCTGTCAGTGTCGATCTAGCAGAGTGCTTTCACCTTTGGTGTTTTTTCCGATCTCAGTGCATTTCACCGCTCCACCGAAAATAAGACGCACATAGTTACGTAAACTAGTTCTTGATATAGGTTTTGCCATATTTTATAATCTCATAAAAATGTGTCAAATATAATAGGGTCGCTATGCTCGTTACTAAACTTGTTGAAGAGATGAAATATAACCAAGGTATATTTTTTTTATCAGAGGCTGAATCAATTATCAGAAGAAGAATTAGGCCCAAAATTAGGATACATTCTGGGATAATAAAACTTCCATGGAAGAAAAGCAAATGAAACTCTTTCATAAATAATCTTGTAGAATCTAGATTGAATTTTTCATTTTGTGCATGCCAGATCATGAATTAGTAATTGCATCCAATCTCCAAAAAAGTCACAATTGTTTCGAAATTTTGATTCTTGGAATTGGAATATTTAAGGAATCCCTATGAATATGATCAAACCTTATTCCAAGGTATTTACATATTTACATGAGATTCCTCTTTATTATTCTTAAGCAAGCCCCCGTTAGGGCTTAGTTGATCCATGGTTTATGTTTCATCTTTCGTTTCCTTTTCGTTTGTTTCGAGAAAGATATCGATCAATTCCGATTCTTTATTTTTCTATTGATTATTTTCTTATCGAGATGTATGGATCCATGGATTTATGTGTCTATATAGATCTTGTTCATGGATTAACGAAAATATGCAAATAGAGCCCCAATGATAGATTGATTATTGATTACAAATATCTATGATCCGCCTTCTCTATAAAGGGCCAGAAATATCTTGCTTACGTATCATTAGGAAGTGCATTAACATAAATACGATAGTAAGAAGAGATAATACAAAAGTGTGTAAACTATAAAAACGAATCAAAGTAGATTGACCCACACTAGCACTTGCACGTAATAACTTGACCAGGGGCGATCCCATTACAGGAAAAGCATCGGGTACACCTGTAGACGTGCCAATTAGTTCAACTTTCAACAAAATATGGATTTATTGTGTTAGGATAAAAGTCGTTGTGTGTCATGTACAGTCTAAAGTATTATATATGTTTTATATGCGCTTAATATTGATTACATGCTAAAATATATAATGAAATCCAATGAATAAATAAACATAAGAATGGCTCGAACTACAACGACTCCAACACAAGGGAGACATATGTAAATTCCTAATTTACATAAATCGTTGAAATAAAATAATAAGCCATAGAAGTAGTTAAAAATCTAAAATTAAATGCTATTTGATATAGTACAAAACCGTGATACTAGAACGACATTGTTAAATTGACCTGAATTACTTATTTGTATAAATCTCTAACTTGTAGGATAAGGAAAAAAAAATGAGAGCATAATCCAAATAAAAGTTAAGACATATTTTGCATAAGATTATATCATTAATTGTTTCACATTCTACTTTGTATCTGATAATACATCAAATAAGTCTGTCATCACAGCCGTACACGTGGTAGATATCGTCAACCACAAGGATCAAATATATATCCCAAAACCAGGCCAATTCATAAAGCCCAGAAAGGGCAAATCCAGCCACGAGAGCCTAAGCAGGGCCTGTTAGAATAAATCATAGACAAAGGCTCAGATCCAGGCCTATTAAAGTTTTCCCTTAAGGAGGATGAACGTTATAGAGAAAAAGAGTCGTGGAGGGAGTTACACATCCAAGTAAGTATTTTCATAAAGGAGGAGACTGTTACAAAGAACGTTTCCCATCGTTGCGCCTCATATGCTTAAGCCACACAGGGAATTAACAACGACCATTATATAAGGTAAATGGATCATTTGACAAAGGTATGCAACTTTAACTGAGTTATGTCTAGATTTATCTCCATATCTATCTGAATTACTAACTTAAGCATCGGGAGTGCCTTCAACCACCAAAAAGGTGGTATTTGGCAATCCAACATTTGTTTTGCAGGTCAAACTCATAGGAGACCAGATTTTGGATGCATCAGTTTGGCATTGTCTGTGGGGACTGACAGTTTCCATTCAAGAAGAGAGTCTGCAGTAAGAAACTTCCTTAGTTCTGATTAGTGATTAAGAAGCTTTTAGAATAAATGGAACAATCTACAAACCCTCAACCTAGCAACGATCAAAGCAATCCTCCAACTAATGAAGCTGAATTGTCAACACTGCATGATTCTAATCCAGCAACGACCATCAGGCCAATCACGCCTGACAACCCACAACATGTAATAGCCCAAACATCCCAAACATCTGGTGGCGCCACCATGGACCCTCGTGTGGATCTAATCATGGCTCAGATGGACCATATGATTAAAATGGTGGACAAACTCACCCAAGAGTTCACTCAATTTACGGACCCTGTCCAAGCGTCGCCCCAAAAAAACTCTGCCAACCAAGTCCAAATAAGTATTGAAGTTCCTGCTGAACCTTAGCAAGTAAATCTCGAAAGCAGCGAACCACCAGAAAATGGCTCTCCATAGAATGATGGAACATCTGCTGAAATCCCATTCATAATCGGGGTCAAAGGTCCTAACGTGATGTACGAATTGGCCAGACCACCATTCTCTAACACACTCATGGAGACTGCTATGCCAAAAAAGTTCACCCACTAAAGTTTGAAGTGTATGATGGTACCACCGATCTGACAGACCACCTACGGCATTTCCACCACATGATGGCGTTGAACGAAAACACAGAATCCATCCTATGTTGAACATTTCCGACCAGTCTCACCTCCACAGCAATAAGTTCGTTCAACAGCCTACCACCAAGGTCGATAGACTCCTTTCAGGCTTTAGCTACTGCCTTCATCATAAGATTTATTGGCAGTCAAAGGATAAGGAAAGGACCACACTACCTGCTTCATATCAAATAGAAGCCCGAGGAGACAATAAAGGAATACGTCACTCGTTTTACTAATGAGTTGACAATGATCGACGGCTGCAGTGACGACACGGCCAATGCCACTTTTACCTCCGATTGAAGATAGGACCATTTTTTTATTTTCTGAACCTAGACCCTTCAAAGAACATGGCGACTTTATTGAAGACTGCCCAGAAACACATCACTCTCAAGGAAATGGTGGCCGCTAGGAAGAAAAATGAATTTGAGAGGGGGAAGGCCACTCAAGGAGGCGGGAAAGAAAATAATAAAGAATGAGGGATGACAGACCACCGGGAGGAGAACATTCAGCCAAAGAGACATCGGACCAATGCGAGATCCGAGTTCAACCAGCAAGAGCCCGAAAAATTGCAATAAACAAGGCCCAGGCATGAACGAGTAACAACTGTGGTGAAAAAGACACATATGATACACGACCTTGAAAACAAGTCGGGCAAGCATACTGAAGTCTATTGCGAAATAGGAAGACATCAACTGGCAGCTCAAAATGAGAGGCGACCCGAAAGAGCGAGATAAGCGCAATTACTGCTCTTTGCACAAGGATCATAGACACAACACCGAAGACTCAGAGAATTCAGAGAGGGCGACTCGAAGAATTCATCGGACTATCAGATAAGCATCCCAAAGGAAAAGAGAAGGTGGATACCACTGCGGGATTGAAGAGCAGCCCATAAAACTTATATACGCCTTACACAGTGTAGTCGAAAGAAGCAAACAACCAAGTGAACCAAAGAGATGATCAATAACACCTCCCAATCGAACTGATCTATATCGAAGTAGGAGCACCAACGCCATCAAACGAGATCAGAAAAACCATTACGACAACTCACGGTGAGAAACACGAAGAAACTTGCTCCTCGAGCGGGGATCAACCAACTGACGTAATCTGAAGCCCTTATTGACAGACGCAAACTTGATCCACATTATCCATAAAAAAGCCAACAACGCCTCTTCCATTACAACAATGGAAGTGACGCAAATACATTTAATTCAATGAATAAAACTCGATACTAAAATGCATGACAGCCTTGGCAGTTGGTGCTTATGTGAGCATGATTGAACAATTTAGTACTGGATTCTACTTTGCTCGTCGGTATCGCATGTCAAGAACACACATCCAGGGATTTGATTAAGAAGCATTCCAATTTTATTAGCTACCTCACGACAACAATATACGACTATCAAAACAACAGGAGAATCGCGAAAGAAGAAGTGGCAACGAACAATTAAGTCCACTGCAGACAAGCATACTTCAGAACAATACGAAACCAAACCCGACGATCAAAAACCAGTACAATTCGAACAATAAGGGCACATAGGAACCACCCCTATCATTGTAAGAAACGATGTTAATCAAGCAGCAGTCAGAAAAACTCAATGCATATTCACAAACGGACTATACAACACATCATAACTTTATGGGAAGAAAATGACGACTACTACTATAAATTGTTGAGCACACGAAATGGGATTATCAATAAAACTCCGAGTTCAAACATTCCATCTTATGCCCGAGCAATAAAATTAAGGCAATAAAGCCAAACAATGTTACGCAATCGGCATGTTGATCCACGAGCAAAAGGTCAAGACACATAAGTCAGGCACAAACATCAAACTTCTGGTTTGATCAATCATGAAGTAAAAGTTGGGACGAACCAGTCTACTTACTCGTAAAAAAACTTCGGGTCAACTAGTATGTCAGACCAACAAAGTAAAAGTTGGGAAGAACAAGTCAACTTAATCTAAAAACTTTGGGTCGACTAATATGTCAGACCAACGAAGTAAACGTTGGGACAAACCAGTCAACTTACTCGTAAAAAACTTTGGGTCGACTAGTATGTCGAACTAATGAAGTAAAAGTTAGTATGAACAAGTCAACTTAATCGTAAAATTTTGGATCGACCAATATGTCAGACCAACGAAGTAAAAGTTGGGACGAACCAGTAAACTTACTCGTAAAAAACTTTGGGTCGACTAGTATGTCGAACCAATGAAATAAAAGTTGGGATGAACAAGTCAACTTAATCGTAAAAACTTCGGGTCAACCAATACGTCCGACCAACGAAGTAAAAGTTGGGACAAATAAGCCAATTTACACGTAAAAACCTTTTATTTCATTAATACGTTAGACCAGCGAAGTAAGAGTTGGGACGAATAAGTCAACTTATTTTAAACGCCTTTAGGTTGACTAATATGTTGAACCACGAAGTAAAAAATCTGGACAAATAAGTCAAAATATGTTCACAAAGTCTTATGGTTTTATCGACGCGTCAAAATAGAGAATACGTCTACAAGAGATTTAACACACAAGTCAAGACTTACTCAGGCAACTTTCTGGAGTGACCAAACACGTCCGATCACAAAGTAGACATGCAAGAATCTTAACGAGTAAAAATGAACCAGTACAGCTTCACAGCACAATCGACAATACCGAAGAAATAAAGACTTCGGAGGATCAAATAAATGAGTACAAGAAGCAGAAAATACTGACAAACCTAAATTATCAGAGAATGGATAATGCATGTAATGAGGTGAGCACTCACCTATCATTTACAATTAATCAATGCGATTGATCCATAAATGAATCACGACTTCAACAGGGAAACATGCGAAGCATAAAATAAAAGGCAACATACGATTATCAAAAGAAAAAAAATTTTATTCATAAATCATTATGTTACTTCCGAAAAAGAAGATAGAACAGCTAGAGAAGAGATATTAAAAGTATCGACAACAAGAGCATCCAATGGAAAAAGGGGCAACAATGTCAATAGTAGGAGGAGACGAGGTTCTCTCTTCAACAATAAGAGTAGATGATGGAGCCAGATTGGAACGAGAAGAGAATGATGATTCTTCATTCGCTGGATCACTCGAGTGACCCAAAATACCTTCCTCACTATCTTCATCCTCAAAAACTTGATCAACCAGATAGCGATACTTGGACAAATCAACGCCATCCCTCTCAATAGTCAAGAAGCTCGACTCGACCATTAACAATCCTTTCCAATCCTCCACTTCCGCAATCCTCAACCTATTTTTGGTTGCAACAAGCTCATTCTTAGCTGAGATGAGTTGTCCTTCAACGGTGGTCAACTTTGTGAAAATATCGTAACTAACTTCGTCAAACATAGTTGTTAACTGCTTACACGCTCCTCAATGATCTGACAGCTAACGAATTGCTCAATAACTGAACGTGTGGCCTCATCATGACCAGCTTTCTCAATGGATAATTCACTCTCCACCTCATCCAACCGAGTACGAACTCCATTTAGTTCATCCACCAAAGACTCAAGCTCAGTTGCAGGCCTATCTCGTGCTGCTTTCACCTCTCTGAAAAAAGCTTGAGCAGCCCCAGTTGCCTTCTCCTACTCCGCGCACTGCACTTTCAACACGTCCAACTGACGAAGGACATGAGAAGACACCAATAATTGCACTGCCATCTTCTTCTCAAGAGCAACCACCTGTCTACGACCAGCATGATAATCTGACCTCATCACCCCAGCATAAGTAAGGTGGTTCATCCCATCCATTATCTGCTTGAGGCCATAGTCGAGATAACTGCTAGGCTCCCACACAGTCATCGGGGGCCTCTCCACCAACCCTCTATGCCATTCGTTGATCAACTTGTCCTGCACGTCAATTTCAACAAACCAACAAAACTTCCCATCCGACTTAATACGAATGCCTTCCGGGTTGGGCTCCTTCCAACCAATTTGTGGATGAAGACCTAGGGGGATCAAGGAGCATAGAAGACCCACCCTCAACAGCCAGAAGAACTGTCGAAACAATAGTGATAACAAAAAAGTCACTTTTGCTCAGTCGTGGTGAGAGTAGGGAAAACAATAGTGGTAGCAGCAGTAGAAGTCGGGCAAGCAGGAGAAGAAACTATGAATTCCATCGCGTTGTCAACAGGAATATAGGAATATGGAGGAGAAGAAGCCTCATAACTGTGACCACGATCAGTAATCTCTTGTTCACATCGAGGGTTAATTTCGAAGTCGGTCAGGGTCTTTGTCGTATTCAGATCCTTGGATCGTTCTATTACTAGTTGAAACATCTTGTTATACATAACTCGAGGGTCATCATCCGACCACTCAACAAAGTTGAGCACACCATAAGCCGAGATGAGGTTTTTCTCATTATTGTCCAACGGACGAGTTATTTCTTTCTTGCTCCTCTTCACTGCCAGATTCATTTCCTCGACCTCCTCGAGAGGGAGACCATCCTCCTTCCCAACCTCCTTATCAGAAGATCTCGGATGAGGAGGAGTCCGACTAGCACCACTAGTAGAATTAGAAAGTCGTTTCCCCTTAGGAACATGGCCAGAGCTTATCACCAATCGCTTTGATGGACTGGCATGCCTCAAAAACTTCCTCTTCCTCGTGGTCGGGCTAGCGATACCAACGCTAGCAGGAACATCGAGATACATAACATCCTTATCAAAGCTCACTTTCCCATCAATGCTAGCATCACTAACACAAATAGAACCATTACAATTGGCAATCTCAGCAGCTCGAGACTCAGTAAGCAAGAATCGTTCCGCCTCGTTCAGAGTGTACAAGCCACTACGCGCCACAACATCCTCAACAAGGAATGACTCCACAACAACTACAGGAAGTCTCAAGAAGCTGTCACTGATCATCTGCTCCTCCACAGACAATTGCAGGTCCTTCCGTTTATTAGGGACTCGGAACGATCGCACAATCTGATGACCTCGCAAGTTAAAATGTACAAACTTGACAGAAGCATGAAACTAAAACCTCGACCAATCCCTGATACCATCATTAAGCTTCCCAAAACAGGCAGGAGAGTGAAGGAAACAAATATTTTTTGTCACCAACAGACCAACTACAGTGCACAAAACCCTAACGGTCAAGGGAATGCCAGTAAGAATGGCTCTCGCGTAAGTAGAAACCATAACCCTCCAACCATTAGGACCCATTTGAGTAGGAAGAATGCCCAAAAAGTCTAAATATTCCAAGAATATATCTGGAACTGGAATCGAAGGCCAGACTGGAACATGCATGGGTAAAGTGCAATATAACCAGTCCTTGGACGATAAAGACTGTCGTTTTGCCTAGGCAGAATGATCTCGAGGTCAAATGGAAAAAAATACTCTGAACAAATACTATTCAACATTGCCTGAGAAGCCTTTTTGGGCGAGAAAGTAAGATTTGCAAACAGCAACGCCTCGCCATCTATTATATCATCGGCAGATATCATAAATGAGTGAAATAACATTGAAAATGAAAAAGAAGGGAGAAAAATAAGCCCTAATTTCGAAGATAGCGTAAAGAGATAAACAAACTTATCTCGCCCCTGTTATAGATCCGAGCAACGAAGAGACTGCTTATAGGACGATGTGCGAGATATGATGGCTGTACAAAATCCCAAAATGCCGGCAGAAACGAACGAATGAATGAGAGATCAAAATACCAAACCCACCCAAAGTTGCTAACAACATTAAATGCGAGACAATGATGAAATCAAAAGTCCAACCGTCGTTGAGTTAGTGGCCACGTCCGCATGCTCACTAACTAAGGGGGAGTAGTTGATGATATATCAGATAAGACTGTTATCGCAGCCGTAAACGTGGCAAAGATCGTCCATCACAACAATCAAATATCTTAAAAACATGCCAATTCATAATTCCCAGAAAGGACGAATCTAGTCACGAGAGCCCAAGCAAGGCCCATCAGAATAAATCAGAGAGGAATGCCCAGATCCAAGCTTAATAAAGTTCTCCCTTAAAGAGGATGAACAATACAGAGAAAAAAAAGTCGTGGAGGGAGTTACGCCTCCAAGGATGTATCTTCATAAATGAGGAGACTGAATAATGTTTCCCATCGTTGCGCCTCATATGCTTAAGCCACACAAAGAATTAATAAGGATCATTATATAAGTTAAAGGGAACATTCGACAAAGGTATGCAACTTTAGCTGAGTTATGTCTATATTTATCTCCATCTCCAACTGAATTACTGACTTAAGCATCAGAGTGTCTTCACCACCAAAAAGGTAGTCTTTGGCAATCTAACATTTGTTTTGCAGGTCAAACTTACAAGAAACCGAATTTTGGACGCATCAGTGTACATTAAAACCAAACTCACCCAAACATTGTATTATTTTTTATAAAAACACCTAACCCATAGCTTGAAGTTCACATATACAACAAGTAGGCACCCTAAAAGTGGCTACAACTTGTAGTCCAAATAATTTGAACTTTACAGCTGCAAAAATTCATAGCTTGTTGAGCTAGTTAATCATCATCCCATAAAAATTAACATTAAGATTGATGTTTAAAACTGCAATTTTGTGAATTGTAGTAAACTTAGACAAAATAACATTGAGATTGACGTTCATAAATGCAATTTTGTGAATTCTAGTATATAAATGAATAAAGCTAACTAATTGAGAATATATAAACACCAAACAATCTTCATATTGGTGAGCAAATCATATTTCTAGTTTTTGACATGTGTATAAAACCATATTTAAGTGAACTCATTGAACGAAATTTATGTTTCTGATCAGCCTTATCCCAGCCATGTTTAAAATTATCTCCAAATGCTTGGCTGAAACAAAAAAAAGGGTTCTCCACGAAGTAATTTCTCACGTTTAGTTTAATCCCCGGGTAGACAAATGGTAAACACAGTCCTAATTGCAAACAAATTGGTAGATGCTTGCATCCACCAAGCAAAATGAGACATCCTCCTCAAGCTCGACTTCATCCGAGCTTTTAATACTATCAATTGGGATTTTCTATTAGAGGTCCTCAAGAAGATGGGTTTAAGTAATAAATGGAGTTGGCAGATGAAAACAAACAGTCATGAGTACTACATCATTCCCTATATCCATAAACGAATATCTTTTGGGCACTTCAAAAGCACAAGAGAAGTGCGACAAGGAGACCCAATATCCCTCCTTTGTGTTAGTTGCTGAAATCTTTTTCAAACTTATCGAGAAGTTAAAGACATGGATATTATTCATGGATTCAAAGTACGTGACAAAGGCATAGAGACGATCTTCAGTATGCAGACGATACATTAGTGATTCTTGAAGTCAATTACAATAAAAAAAAAATCAAGACGAGAAAATACATGAGTAAGGCGGGAAGTGCCACCATCTATTACCCTTGCCGCATTCTAGTATTATATCTTTCTCTCTTCCACATTCAAGCCACAGTGGCGACCATGCTAAAGAAAATCATGTGTAAGTTTCTTTGGGGGATAATAAATATCATTTTGTAAAATGAAGCAATGTTTGCAAACCGAAAGGAAATGGAGAGTTGGGTGAGCGCAATGTAAAACAATTCAACACTGCTTTGAGAATGAAATGGATTTGGCGCTTCGATTTGGAAGGAACTGCTCTTTGGTGCAAAATAATTGCGGAGAAATATGGTGTATCCATAGGAAATTGGTTATCCGGTGAATGTTTCAACACTCATGGTTGTAGCCTTTGAAAAATCATTATGCAACTCAACAATCAATTCGAAGCCAAGATCCGCTATGTGGTTAATGGTGGTGATCAATTTTATTTTTGGAATCATACTTGGTTGGCACACAAACCCTCAAAACTATTTTTCCTTGATTGTTTTGTATGGTCATCAGCCAATCTGATCTTGTTAAGGAGTTTTGCACCATATAGCACAACAGACAGTCTTGGAACATTCAATTTTAGGTGTCATCTCTTCGAATGTGAAATGGAAGGCCTTGTTGATTTCTTGGGTTGTCTTCAATGACGAAGAGATGGAAGACCTTCATGATTATTGTGAAATGTGAAATAGAAGACCTTCATGATTGCTCTGATTCTTGGTGTTGGAATGATGAAGCCAAAGATTGCTCCATTAGGAAGAGTTATGAACTTTACCTTCCCCTCATCACCCCTTTCTCTAAAAACGTCTTGGTGGGAATGATGAAGAATAGCATATGGATCTCGCAAGGAAAAAAAAATATTTGGTTTGGTTAATTGCTCAATGAAAAGCTTTCACAATTGATAACCTTGTGAGGAAAGGGAACTAGTAGGTAAATAGATGCTACATGTGCGACAAGGATGAAGGAACCGTAGACCACATTCCGAAAATGTGAAGTGGATGCCGAAATTTGGATAAACTTAGAAGCTAAGTTTGGTGTTTCGGTAGCATAGTTTGGTTGTGTATTACAGCTAATAAGATACTAGAATGACCACAATGTCATTAAGCTTAATCTCACTCCCACTGGCCAATGGATTTGGCGAAGATTACTCTATGCCTTCCTTGGGTGCGTAAAAAAGAAAGAAATTAGTCTTTGTTTGAAAATAAAGCTGGCACAAACAACTACCTCATGGCAACCATCAAATACCTTTAGTGCACTTGGGGTTCTTTTTTGGGTATGTAGAAAGATATGTCTTATTTCAATTATAGGTATGATTGGTTGCATTTAGTTAAATTCTAATCAATCATTTTTGTAAACTTTATATAGTTTTTTAAATTGGATTACCATGTAATTGACACCTCATAGTGACATCAATACATTAATTGTTTTTTCGTTTAAAAAAAAAAAGAAAATTTAAGAAAATAATCTATGGTTGCTTGGATTAAGATAATCCATTCACATTAAAAAAACATACCAAATTTATTTGAAAGGCTATATGGAGTCTAATAATCTTGAATTTAAGTATAAAAATACTTAAAATTTTCAAGATTTTATTTCAGCTAGAAATATTGTTAAAATAATGCAAATCTTTATTTTCGAACCAAAAGCAAAATTCATGTAATTTAGAAAATTTCAAAAAATTGTCAAAATAAAATATAAATCCAAATAGTACAAATAATATATCAATTTTGGCTGCCTTAACATTTTCTATCCAATGGGCTTAGAATAAGAAATTTTTGATTAGTATTTATAGTAATTTTTTACAAAAATGATATTTACTTTTTCTTTTTATTTTTTGTTTGTAACAATCATGAACATGGTAATAGGTCCACAAATACATCATAAATCCTTTTTTTTTAGGGAAATTACCTATGATTCTTGTCACAACAGTCAAGAAAGAATACAGAAAAGAAGACAAAAATCACAAAATGAAAAAGCAATAATTTGTATTTCTCTTGTTAGTCCGTCTATTACAATAGGGAAGGTTATGCCAATATATAGGCATAAAGCTCCAATCCTGTTGCAAGCATTCATTATATGTGCACCACATTTCTAATGTGTGCATCCTCACAAGTAACAACATTAATAACATGGAGTTATTTTTAGGATGTATATTTGCTTTTTAGATAATAATAATAATAATAATAATAATAATTGATACGTCCATAAATCGTCCTCTTGTGAGTTTGACCTGCAAAACAACTGTTAGACTGCCAAGGACCACCTTTTTTGTGGCCGAATGCACTCTAATGCTTAAGTCAGTAAGTCTGTTGGAAGAATGATGTAAATTTGGATAAAACTCAGTTAAAATTGCATACCTTTGTCGGATATTACCTTCACCTTTTATAATGGTCATAGTTAACTCTCTGCGTGACTTAAGCATATGAGGCGCAACGGAAGGGAATGTTTCTTGTAACAGTATCCTCCTTAATGGAGATGCGTTCGTGGGGGCGTAAGTCCCTCCACGGCTCTTTCTTGGTGCAGCGTTCTTATTCTTTATGAGAAAACGCACATCGGGCCTGGATTCAGGCTCTGATTCGTCTGGGCCTGGATTCGGGCTTTGTTTATGTCTCCTTAGTGGTGGGCCTAGTCCAGGCCTTTATAATTGGTATCATTCTTCCTAGGCTTTACGAGCTGGCCCAATAGATTGGGCGTTGTATTCTCGTGATGGATCTTTATGCCACGTATACAGTCGCGACGTTCGGTCTATTTTGATGTATCATCAACTACTTTCCCCTTAGTTAGTAGGTATGTTCAAGTATCCACTAACTGTGTGGCGATTTTGCTTTAGATTGCAACATTACGGCTTGGTTAGTGCTCTTACTATCTGTCGTTGTTTTTTCTTTACGTTGTTCCATCCGCTTGTTCGTTTTGGCGCAATTTCTGAGATTTTTTGCAGTTGTCACACCCTACACATTCTCCAAGGGTGGTCCTTTTGCTTACCACTCCTATAAAAAGGAGAGACTCTGTATATGCTCTTCTTCCTTTTGCATATTCTCGTTTTTTGATTGTTGACCTTTCGATTTTTCGCATTCGTTCTGTAGTCATGTCTAACTCCAGAGTTTTGAGTGGTGATGCCCTTGATGTTTGTGAAGCTTTCTTCATGCTCAAAAGGGTGACACGCATGACCTTGGACAACATTCGTTACGACTACTCGTTGCCAAATGATTTGAAGATTGTTCTCCCCGGAGATGGCGATAGTCCTTATCATCCTATACATGGATACATTGCTTTGTATCTAGGTATGTTCCATTCCGATTTCAAGCTTATGGCTCCTCCTATCTTCTGGGAGTACTTGGATTTGGTTGGGATTGCTCCAGCTCAGCTTGTCCCTAATGGTTGGAAGGTAATGATTTCAACTTTGGCAAGGGTTGCCTCTGTTCGCATCCCTATGAATGTTAGGGTTTTGCACTCCCTAGTTACACTTGTCACTTGTGTTCTCATCCCTGCTTTGAGGAGCTGCAATAAGAGTATGTAGGTTGGTCGAGATCCTTGTTTTACGCCTCTCTTTCTTCCAACCATTTTAGGTTTCGCGGGAATCAGATTCTACGATCGTTCCGAGAGCCTAAACAGGTTGAGCTGTCACTGTCTTTAGAAGAGCAGGAGTTTTGTCTTCGATTTTGTTATCTTCCCCGAGTATCAGTAAAAGATTTCCTTACTAAGGATGTCATTCTTCGTGATGGTCTGTTTTAACCGGGTAGCGCAGGCTTCGTTTCTGAGGTTATTGTTGCACGCACTGGCAATGTAAGAGTCCCTGCTTCTGTTTCTGCTCGAGGTCCTAGGAACACTGGTGTAATCGTTAAGAAAATGAAAGTTCCTAGGCCTTTTTTCCTCTCCAAGATATCGGCCATCAATTCTGGCTGTGTCTTGAAGAGGAAGAAGCTTGCTTCTTTCGTCCTTGAATCCGCCAGGACCCCCTCTCACCTTGCCTGTTCCCGAGACCCCAAGCTTATTGTTTCTTCTGTTGTGACTGGGACTTCGGGATCTCGTGCTGCTCCCTCTGCATCTTGCCCCACTTCTTTTGTCCTTGGCAAGACCTTCTGGCCTTCCGAGGCTGATGTGCAGGACAACACTTGTAATCTTATTGGTGGCTGTCACGGTCGGTTGGCTAATAGAACTCCTATGCTCGTGCGTCAACCACGTCGTCATATTGACGATGGTATCCAACATCTGATGGAAGGGATGACACATCTTACCAATGCAGCTTTCATGGGGTCAGACTGTAAGGCATCTCGTGACCAGGCTACACATGTCGAGCGGAGGCGCTCAGGACACATTTTTGCCATTTCCCATGTTCTCCATCGATTAGATATGTTGAAGGCGCAGTGCACGACACACGGGAGGGTTGCAGGCTCTGCGCAGGAGTTGTTGAGAGAACTCGAGTCTACGCATGAGGCGTTGCTTCCGACCTCGAGACATACGAGGTGGAATTGGGCAGGTTGCGTTCCCGCTTGGATGTTGTCGAAAAGGAGTTGTTCGACCGAAGGGCCGAGCTTGACGAGGTTGTTCGTTCCGCCAAAGAGTGTTCTGCCAAGCTTAAGGCTGCTATTATTCGCATCGTTGAGCTAAATTCCAAATTTGTTAAGACCAACTCGGCGGTCGTTGTTAAACTTGTCGATGTCGACAAAAAGTTAGCATCAACCCAAGCCGAGCTATCGACTGTTAATGAGAAGTTGAAAGCAGCGGAGGCCGCGAATTTTCAGAGAATGGTTGAGGGTCGCCACGATTTTTTGGACTTCCTTGAAATGCAAGGTTTGAACATGTCCCCCTATCGCAACCTTGCAGAGCAGAAGTTCGACGATGTCGAGGAAGTTGTTCCAGATTCGATGGGTGATTTGGATGTTGAGGAGCCTGTTGACCCTATGCTTCCTGAAGATGTTGTTCATGACACTGATTCCCCTTGGTTGTTGTTTTCTTCCTTTCGTAATCTCATTTTTTAGAAGATAAATGGAAAATTTGTTATTTCACATTTTTGTGTCCCATATGTCTAGCTTGTTTAGATTTTACTTATGACTATTCTGGGAGATTTTCGACTTTTGGTTGTCCGAATTTTCGTGGGTGGCTTTAATACTCGACATTCTAGTCGTATGGAAACTGTGGTTTACGAAATCCTGTTTCTCATTCGGATTACGATGTCGTACGTTATAGTCGACGTAAAAGTCTGACTCTTATGTCCTAGTACTTTATTACTTCGTGGTTGATCAGGCCAGAAGTTTTATGTCTGACTCGTTCGTCCAACATATGTATTTGTTTGGTCGTTACTCTAGCCATGTTGAGTGTTCTCCCGAGTCTGTTTTAATCTAACTTTTTGTACTGATTAAATTTTGGTTGTTTCGAAATTGAGAGCGAAAGACTTTATTAATAATATCATTTCAGGTGTTCTACATTCCATGGTCGAGGTATCATTTCGCCATCTTTGTCGTTCAACCAATATTTTCCTAGTCTGTTGATTTTTGTTACCCGGTAGGGTCCTTCCCAACTTGGGTTAAGCTTGCCTGCGCCGGGCTCTTTCGTGCTTAGTTGGAATTTTTGTAACATCCAGTCTCCGACGTAAAGGTTTGGATCCACACCTTCTTGTTGTAGTACCCTGCAATACGTTGTTGGTAAGCTGTTGTTTTAATCAATACTGCTTATCATTTTTCTTTGAGGAGATCCAGTCCGACTCTTAATGCTTCAACGCGGAATTCTTCGGTTCGGAATGTTGGCATTCTGATTTCTACGGGTATCATTGCTTCTGACTCGTAAGCGAGTGTGGAAGGTGTTTCTCCTGTCAGACTTCATTTTGTTGTTCTGTATACCCAAAGGATGCCAGGTAATTCGGACGTCCATAGTCATTTCCTTCCTCGAGTCTTCTTTTGATTGCCTCCAAAATTGTCCGATTAGTGACTTGCTCGTTTGCTTGCGGATGAGCTGGCGCGGAGAAGTGTTGCTGGATATTCATGCTCTTGCATAACTCCCTGACCTTTTTGCCTTCGAACTGCCTCCCATTGTGTCACGACCCAATCCACAAAGTATTATATTGTCCGTTTTGGGCCCAAGGCCCGCACGGCTTTAAAACGCGAAGTACTTTGTAGATCCAAACTCGTACATATACAGTACATCACCATCCCGCATCAAGGCGATGTGGGACTATGATCTCCCCTTTGTAGTTTGCCCACCCTCTTGGGATCCATGAGCTCTTGGGCTTCTCCCTCACTCTTCCCCTCAAGTCCGCCCACACAAGGGTATCACAGTCCACCCCCCTTTGGGAGCCCAATGTTCTCATTGGCATATTTCTGGCTGGGCCAGGCTCTGATACCATTCTGTCACGACCCGATCCACAAAGTACTATAATGTCCACTTTGGGCCCAAGGCACGCACGACTTTAAAATGCGTAGTACTTTGTAGATCCAAACTCGTACATATATAGTACATCACTATCCCGCACCCAGACGATATGGGACTAAGATCTCCCTTTTGTAGTTTTCCAACCATCTTGGGATCCATGAGCTTTTGGGCTTCTCCCTCACCATCCCCTCAGGTCCGCCCACACAAGGGTATCACACATTGTCTGTAACGATTACTCTTGGGATCCCAAATCTGCATATGATGTCTCTCC
Source organism: Berberis vulgaris (assembly GCA_963556465.1). Lineage (NCBI taxonomy): Eukaryota > Viridiplantae > Streptophyta > Magnoliopsida > Ranunculales > Berberidaceae > Berberis > Berberis vulgaris. The sequence goes on along the minus strand of OY747131.1, from coordinate 24,427,999 downwards.
AGAGAAATTTCTCGACTTGTGCTTCCCCTATCTTTGTGAAAAGCTTTATTTCTACCCATTTGGTGAAGTAATCTACTGCTATAAGGAGAAACTTCTTTTTGTCGGACGCTGGGAGTGGTCCTACGATGTCCATTCCCCATTGTGTGAACTGTCAGGGGTTGTTCATTGGAATCAGATTTTGTCTCGACATGTGAGTGTATGGGGCGAATCTTTGGCACTTGTGGCATTTGTGAACTAGCTTCTAAGCATCCGCCTGCATTGCATCATTGGCCAGTAATACCCTAATGTGAGAGCTTTGTGGGCCAATGTTCTCCCCCCCCCCCCCCCCCCTTCAGGTGATTCCTGGATGTGCCATGGTGTATTTCTTCTAAGACGTATTCAACATCTCCTGGTGCAAGGCATCTTAGTAATGGTTTGTGGCAGACCTCTTGTACAATTTGTCATTGACCATTGTATATCATGCTGCCTGATTGCGTAGTTTCTTGGCTTCCATCTTATCTGTGGGGAGTTCCCCGTTTAGAATGTACGTCAGAATTGGAGTCATCCAATTAGCTCCTTGGTTTACAACGCATGCTTCTTCTGATTGATTTTCCAATATGGAGCTTCCTTGTGTCATGACGAGTAGGTTACCATTATATATCCTTCATTGTTGAGCCTTCTTTTGCTAGCTCGTTTTCTCTTTTGTTTTCTGTTCGTGCACATTGTCGGAAGGTATCATTTCAGAAGTTTTCTATCAGCTCGGTGGTTCTCTGGTGGTAGGCTTTCATTCGAGCGACTTTAACTTGGAACTCGCCACTTAGTTGATCAACCACAGCCTGGAGTCCGTAAAGACATTAATGTCCTTTATTTCAAGGTGTTTTGCTAACTGTAGCCCTGTTATAACAGCTTCGTACTTGGTTTCATTAATGGAGGCTTCAAAACTAAATTTTATCGCCTTTTCTGATGCAATGCCTTTCGAGTTGTATAAGACTATTCTGGCTCCGCTTCCTGCCTCGTTGGATGCCGCATCACAACGGAGGATCCATCCTTCAAGGATTGATTCGGGTTGTTATGTTCTTCTTTATTTATCTTCGGGTTGGTTGTTGCTTCCTGTGAACTCGACGATGAAATCAGCTAATGCCTGAGCTTTGATATCAGTTCTAGAAGCATAGGTAATGTCAAATTATCTGAGCTCTATTGCCCATTTTATTATTCTTCCTGACAGGTCCTGGCAAAGTGGTTGTTCGGTCATAACCGTGATCGGGTGTGCCTGGAAGTACGGTTTCAATTTCCTTGATGACACGATCAAAGCAAGAGCTAGCTTCTCTAGGGCCGGATAATTGATTTCTGTATCTACGAGTGTTTTGCTAATGTAGTACATTTATTTATACACCCTCTTTTCTTCTTGTATTAGCGCTGAACTTACCACGAGATTGGACACGGATAGATACAAATACAATGATTCTCCTAAGTTTGGTTTTGTTAGCAGCTTTGTACTTCCCATGTATGTCTTAAAGTTTTGAAAGGCTCTTTCGCATTCGTCATTTCATTCAAACGTTTTGTTCCTCTTTAAGATTTTGAAGAAAGACAGACACTTGTCTGATGACTTGGAAATAAATCTGTTCAGAGTTGTTATCCTCCCGTTAAGACTTTGAACACATTTTATGTTTGTCGGTGATTGCATGTTGAAAAGTGCTTGTATCTGTTTTGGATCAGCTTCAAAGGGGCATTTATCTGGGTTTAGCTTCATCTTGTATTTTCAAAGCTGGGAAAAAACATGTTCAAGGTCCATAACATGGTCTGTTCTGCGTGAGCTTTTGACGAGCATGTCGTCAATGTAAACTTCCATCGTCTTGCCGATCCGATCTCTAAACATCTTGTCGTCAATGTAAACTTCCATCGTCAATGTCGTCAATGCAAATTATTTTTACTGAAACTTACAAAACATTCACTTGAACTTTTAAAAAAAAGTACATATAATTTCATAAATATTTTAGAAAATTATTAAATTGCCAGAGAGATTATTGATCATTTGTATGAATTGATCGTCGATCCACTGCATCCCCATTTGCACCATATTATATCACTATCATGATCTAACATGAATTTGTTTATCTTCTTTCAGGATATCCCAAGCAATGGCACACCATAATATCACTTCTACAAACAAACACCTTAACGAACCCCTTTGAACACCCCAAACTTTAACATAAGCACAAGCCAAGCTTTGCTAGCGAATCTACACGAGAGTTGCAAGTGATCAATACTTTTGTTATGTTGTCTACAATTCGCACAGCTACTTGGAGTTGCCCATCCACTTTTCCTGAAGTTATCAAAGGCTAAGATTGTCCTCATGAAGAAATTCAAGGATTTTGAACCTTTATCGGATACTCGTTATAACCAATAAAGCATTGGTACGTAAACTGAATCGTGTTTACCTTGCCACTACAATTATCTTATTGATTGGAGACGAAAAAGTTATTAAGCTTGTTGCTTATATTGTGCATTTAATTTTTGCTCTCTATCATATAACCTCCTCCCATAACTCCTTTTTTAGCTAGTTATTTTTTTTCCAAAATGATCTACGCAATCAATTTTCACAAAAGCCACCATATAAATAGTTGGAAATTCATGACTAAGGATACCTTACCTATTGTGTTCCTGGTTTGAAAGACAAGTGCCTCTTCACATTTGATTTATAGTTCATAACCATGTGCCACAAATTACACCCATATGGTTGGTGCTATACCTTTGAGAATTAATTAGTGTTCTCAGTGCCATATTTTTAAGCAACTACTTCAGTAGTTTTTTTGCACACCAAATCACCGTACCCATTTAACTAAGTTGTGCCCATAGTACTGATTTCACGATGCACGAGCCATTTTTCTCTCAAAGAATGCAAATATTATCCCATGCAATAAGGATATAGCAACCCTATAGGAATTGTCTCATACGTTTTCCAATTCTCTTGACAAAGGGATTGAGATATTTTACCGAACGAGATATTGTAAATTAGCAAGTTGGAGATTGAGGACATTATGAGCAAAATACCACCTATATTGGACAAAAGCATAATTTTTCAGTATAGGTATCCTCGTCTCAACTCGCTCTAAGATATCATCCCAAGAGTGTTTATTCTTATAAGTAGCTTCGTAGATACTTGGAGGAAAAGATTTATGTAAGTCTTACTGTAATTGGTTTGTTTGGAAATATAAGTACCCATATTTTTCCGCTGCCATGCAGATATTGCATCCTTGATCATCGCCTCGCTTATTTGTTAGTGGGTTCAAGTGCCTGAAGAGCATATTTACTGAAACAAATACGTATGGATGGATTTATTGGATTGGTTCATAAATTGTCTTCCTTCAGCCACTTCATTAATTTCCAAAAAGTCGGGGTATAAATATGTATGAAATAGAGAAATTCTAGCCACCCAAGTAAAGTTAGTCGAGTAAGAACTCAATCAGACTTTGCCCCCCAAAGGAATCTCTAAATCTATGCTTATTTTCAACTTTTCGAAGCATTTCATCGCTTACTACATCCTTCCGCTTCATTAATTTTTAATGTGATTTGTGAAAATTATAATTTCCAGCCCTAATATAGTTTCAAATCACATCAGAGTGTCTTTTATTGCCAACACATACCTTCCCTTTGCACCAATGAACATTATCGTGTCACTACATATTGTTGTCGCGCGATGGTAAATCCATTGTTTCCTATTTTGAAGTCTTGGAGGCCACAATCTTGTCTTTTTAGATCATCTTCATAAGCCTTTTACCCAACTGATTGAAAAGAGCAATGGTGATGGTAGGTTCCATTGTCGAAGCTTCAGTTGCACCCAAATAAATCACGAAGATTCTCATTTAAACTTAATCAAAATTTCGTTGTGGGCTTACATGTTCTTATCAACCTTCTCCATTTCTATGTGAATCCTGTTATTTGAAATAAATTCTCCCCCCCCCCCCCCCCCCCCTAATTCAATCTTTTTCTAGAGCCTATTACCGCATTTGTATTCAAAGAAACATCTATGATTTGTCGATCGCATGTCTACCATGGAGAACTGGTATTAGGTTATGATAAAGTCAAAGACATGTTTAAGGTGGAAAAAAACACATTTGTTATGATTTGTAAACACTTGAAAGAAAGTTGATTGGCATTAAAAGTCTATATATGTTACAGAATAGTAAAGTTAGAATATTTTAGAAAAGTCAAAGTAAAATTAAAAGTCTTAGATTTTCTGTTTTCACAAAATTAGGTCAGAGTTAGCTTGTATTCAGAAAAAGAATAAAATACAACAAAACTAAACCCTACTCACCGACGGGGTTCTATACCTAATTTGATGATTAAGGCTGTGGTGATTTGAACCAAAAGAAAAAAATAATAATAAATTAAAAAAAAATAAAAAAAAAAATACCCACAGCGTATCCGTGTATCCACCCAACCTCTTCTTCCCTCACGCACATACAACTGTCGATCAACTCAACCACATCATAGACGATCGCAACCTGACCTCGTATCGGTGCCTTCTGATCGCCGCCAGGCACAACGCCAATCGCCCTTCTTCCTTCCTCTTAGCCACCAAACAGGGGCTTCTTCTCCGTCACGACCGCTTCTTCCCCTGCCTTCTTCCACCCATAACAAACAAACTAGCTAACAAAATAAACTTCTCTTCACCCACAAACGAATCAACCACCTCTTCCATCGACACAGCTCATTCTTCATCTCGATCTCACCCTCTCTTCTTCACCTTGCAGCAACCCCATTACAAATCATCGCTTTTCATCGCCTGATCTCACTAGCAACTCGAGCTCCCTGCTTCGCCCTCTCTTCTTCCTCGCGCGCAGCAAACGACACCATTTCTACCTCCTCTCGCTGTCCAACATAGATAGGAAACCTCGCCACTTCGTCCTCTCAATCTCGTCTGCTTCTTCCACGATCGCCAGCCACCACCAGTGAACACCTCGCCACAGATCCCACCATGACTGATCGTCGTCCATCCTTGCCACAGATCCCACCGTGACTGATCTTCGTCCATCATCGAGGTTCGATCGTCGTCCATCCTCGCCGAGCAAGCGATTTGGGCTTTCTTCGTCAGAAAAGAATCGTGGGTGTGAAGAAGAACCTTTATTAAAAAAATTAAAAAAAATTAAAAAAAAAAAACTGATTTTAAAGGATCAGGCTATTAGCACCCAAGGTTCAGTCAGAGCCACCAGTGCATTACGTAGCCGCTGCCACCATGGGCAACAGTACAAGCAGTGGTTCAAACACCACCACCTCACTATATGACAATCCTCATCACTCATACTTTCTTCACCACTTCAATCAACCTGAAGTGGCTCTTGCGTCACAGTCGCTTACGCCTACCAATTACAACATATGGAGTCGAGCGATGACCATGACTCTCAAAGCCAAAAACAAATTGGGTTTTGTTGATAGATCTATCCGAAAATCGGCGACAAAGCCAAAAATGATGAACTACTACAATGGGACCGTTGCAACAACTTGGTAAAATCATGGCTCATCAATGTCATCTCACCTTACCTCCAAGCAAGTGTCATATACTGTGAATTGAATTATGGGTTAATTTGAAAGAAAGGTATGCACAAACTAATTACGTGCAGATCTCTCATATTGAATCTGAAATCCATAAATGCACTCAAAGGACGATGAATGTGAGTGTCTACTTTACCAAATTGATGGATGTATGGGACAAATTGGATATTGTGGTTGATTTTGTTGAAGACACTAGCGACACCATGAACACTGTTCTTACATATATCCACACTCAACGCTCGATCAAGTTCTTGATGGGGCTAACCGACGCCTACAATTCTGTTAGGGGTCAAATTTTGTTGATGGATCATCTTCCGTCACTCAACAAGGTTTACTTTCTTGTGCTTCGTCACGGACGCCAGCAAGAGATCGCTACTGGCAAACCCACCATACTTGATGCTGCAACTTTTGTCATGCGGAATATTGATCCCAAAAGTGCACGCAACACTGACAAGTCGAGAGGACCCCGAAAGCCCTTTAATCTCGAAGTCAAGTGTGGAACATGTGACGTGGTAGGTAATACTGCTGCTGACTGTCGTTCTCATCTCACTTGTGATTATTGTGGATTGAAATCCCACACTGTCGACAATTGTTGGAAATTTAAGAAAGCTAATCCGGCTAAACAACGACGTTTTCAGAAAGATCGTCCTAAGGGAAACAATGTGCTACTTCTTCGAATGTGCAACCATCTAATCCTTCTCCATTCACTTCCGAGCAGTGCAAGCAAATCCTGGCTTTGTTGACTAATAACAAGTTCAAGGCACACAATATTGGTAATGACCTTTCTATTACAAAATTGACAGGTAAAATACTCTTTCTCAAATCTCATGGCTCTCGTTCATCTTGGATCCTTGATAGCGGCGCCACTGATCATATAGTTCATAACTTTCATTTACTCACCTTTTCCAAACCCATCCACAATCGAACCGTTGAGTTTTCTGATGGTACACTTGTTGTTGTTACCCACTTTGGTACCATGAATTTCTCTTCTATTTTTACCTTGCATGATGTTATTTGTGTTGCCTCTTTTAATCTTAATTTAGTTTTCATTTGCAAACTCACAAAACATTTTATTTCTCACAATTTTTCTCAACAATTCTTGTCTGATATATGACCTTCATTCGGGGAAGATAATTGGGATAGCAACTTAGCTTGATGGTTTGTACTACCTGGATGGCACCACCACCACCACTTTCACCACTTGTCACATCACTCAAGACAACAACCTTGTGTTATGGCACAATCGCTTAGGTCACCTTTCGGACAAAACTTTTCATCTCCTTCCTGTTTCTTTTCGTGATGCTAGTACTTGTGTTTCCAATAAATGTATTATTTTTCATTTGGCCAAACAAACTAGAAATAAATTTCTTTTATCACATATTTCGAGTACTACTCATTTTTCCTTATTACACGTTGACATTTGGGGAGGATATCATGTTGTTTCTCTTCCTAGAGCGCGTTATTTTCTCACCATTGTTGATGACTATACACGATGTAGAAACACAAGTCCGACACACACTCACTCTTAATTTCATTCATTAATTGTATTGAAAATCAATTTTCTTCAAAAATTCAAACCATTCACAGTGATAATGGACTTGAATTTTTCTTCACTGATTTTTATGCTTCAAAAGATATTACCCATCAAACTTTTTGTGTCTCTACGCCCCAACAAAATGGGGTGATGGAACGCAAACATAGACATCTTTTGAATGTCGCTCGTGCTCTTTTGTTTCAAGCACATCTCCCTAAACATTTTTTGGGAGAAGCAATTTTCACCACTGCCTATGTCATTAATCGCACATTTTCCTCTGTTCTTAAAGGAAAAACGCATTTTGAATTTTTTTATAACAAACCACCCACCTACTCTCACCTTCGAGTCTTTGGTTGTCTATGTTTCGCTTCAACACATGCCCAACATCCTAGCAAATTTGATGTTCGTTCTAGTCAATGCGTCTTTCTAGGATACCCTCACGAGCAAAAAGATACAAAGTCTATGATTTCACCCACAAAAAGGTCATTGTTTCTCATGACGTCATCTTTCATGTGAAGACTTTTCCTTATTTTTATAACAAAATGCAGAATCACATAGTTGACCGGTCCGACACACTTCTCCGATCGGTCGCCCATGCTCTATTTTTTTTATCATCCAAAGGTGTTTTTATCCGACCAGTCAGACCACTTTCTCCGACAGGCCGCCCAATCCTACACTTCCGTCACCGGCCGGTTGGAAACCCCGAAACCCCAACCCCGAGCGGTCGCTTCTGCCCCTATTCCACCCCTAGACCCTTATTTCCTACCTCGCACCTCCACTCGTGTTACCCGTGAACCATCTTATCTTCAACAATATTATCTTGATGCTCGATTGCCTTCCTGATTGTCCCACTCATCTGCTTCGAACGTTTGGCCTTTTACAGGTATTGTTTAACCCATTTTCGATTTTATTTCCTATGACCATTTATCCACATTTCACAATGCTTACACCACTTGTCTTTCTTTAGTCAAAGAACCCACCAGTTTTATGTAGGCTATGCAGAATTCAAAGTGGCGTTAGGCCATGAGAAGTGAGATCGATGTTCTAGAAACCAAAAACCCTTGGAATTTACAGTTTCTTCCTCTTGGCAAGCATCCGGTTGGTTGTAAACGAGTCTATAAGATCAAATTTAATCCAGATGGTAGTGTTGAGCGCTACAAAGCCCGTCTTGTGGCTAAAGGATACAATCAAGTTGAAGGTATTGATTACGAAGAGACCTTTGCTCCTGTTGCTAAATTGGCTACTGTTCATTTTCTCCTTGCTCTTGCAGCCACACAAGGTTGGCATTTATGTCAACTTGATGTCAACAATGCTTTTCTTTATGGTGATATTTTTTAGAATGTGTACATGAGTCTTTCTCCTAGATACGGTCGAAAGGGGGAGACTCGAGTATGCAAGTTGAACAAGTCAATATATGGTTTCAAGTAAGCCTCGAGACAATGGTTCCTTAAGTTATCCTCTGCTCTCACATCGATAGGCTACAATCAGTCTAAGGCTGATTACACATTATTCGTCCGATTCAAGGGTAACAACTTTACTGCAATTCTCTCAAATACATTGAAGAAACAAAGAAATTTCTAGCTGCAAAGTTCAAGCTCAAAGATTTAGGAAAATTGAAATATTTCCTTAGCATTGAAGTCGCGAGGTCATCCAAAGGGATTATTTTATCTCAACGAAAATATGCACTTGAAATATTGGAGGACACAAGGTATCTTGGAGCAAAGTCTTCACGTTATCCTATATATCAAAACTTGGTGCTCACACAGGATGATGAAGATTTACTACCAAATTCCGCAATGTGCCGCAGACTCGTTGGAAGATTGATATACTTAACGATCACGAGACCAAATTTGGTTTATTCTGTACATGTCCTAAGTCAGTTTATGGACAAGCCCATAATACCACATTTGGATGTTGCACATAAGGTCTTGAGGTATATCAAGGCTTCACCCGAAACAAGGTATTTTTTCTCTTTCACTAGCTCATTATAATTGAAAGCTTATTGTGATGCAGATTGGGCTAGATGTAGAGATACTAGGAGATTCATCAAAGATTATTGTGTCATGCTTGACGATTCACCAATTTCTTGGAAAGCTAAGAAACAAACTACAGTGGCAAGATCTACAGCTGAAGCAAAATATATGGTCATGGCTTCCACATGTTGTGAGTTAACCTGGTTGAGGTACATTTTTAGTGATTTGCACATTAATCATCCTCAGGCAGCCCTATTATTTTGTGACAACAAGGCTGCACTCCATATTGCATCCAATCCAGTTTTTCATGAGCGAACGAAGCATATCGAAATTGATTGCCATTTGATTAGAGAGAATATACAAGAGGGTAATATTCAGACTAAGCATGTTGGAACACTACATCAACTGGCAGATTGTTCACTAAAGCTTTGAGAACTTATCAATATGATAATCTTCTTAGAAAGTTGGGTGTTACATACACTCCAAGTTGAGGGGGTGTTAAAAAAAGAAAGTCTACATATGTTACAGAATAGTAAAGTCAGTATAGAATATGTTAGGAAAGTCAGAATAGAATTATAAGTCTTAGATTTCATGTTTCCACAAGGTTAGGTCAGAGTTAGCTATATAAGTTTGTATTCAGTCAAAGAATAAAATACAACAATTCAATACAATTCTATAAATATTTTCTTTTCCATTGGTCTGTAATGATTCAATAATTGGTCACTGTTTTTTGAGGATGAAGACAATATTTGTCATGTTTAGTCTCAAATCTAAAAAACTGCTCTTGTTGAAGTCTAGAGATGTTGTCAAAAACTCATGTTTGATAAATCCCTCAACAATGCACGAAGAACACCTCCCCCGGAGCTTGATGGCCTTTCATACTTTTGAGTTCAAAGCATGAGCTTCCAAGTTGGTTGCTAACTCCTCATTGATGTAGTTGAATACAATCCCATCCAACGTGGGGCTCCAATGCTCTTGTTTCAAGTAAAGGTGATTGTAGAACTCAACCATGTGCTCGACAAACTTCTTGTGTAATTCTATTTGATATTCACGTAATTATTACATAATATATCCCATAATTTATATATGTTAGTGTTTCAATTAGTATATTTTATTCTAATTATTTCATTTTCATGTTTTTGTAGAAATTTGAGCGTGAACGATGAAATCGCATTAAGGCGACAATTTAAGGAATGATCAATTGATTGATTCTAGCGGCGGTACAAAGTAGAGGGTCACATATCTAAACCAAGGTCCATCTAATTTAACCTAAGCCCAAACCTAAAATGCTAATCTAGAAACCCAAGCCCAAGGAAATAAGAGAACCATATTTAGGTCTTCCCCATTTTTAGATAAAGCTCTCTTCTCTCTTCTTCCACGTTCCTTTTCTCCTGCTCTCTTTCCAAACCACCACACCAATCCACCCTGCCGGCGATCCTCGCTCGATAGGAAAACCGGCAGTACGATCATCCTGCCATCACCACCTCACCTCGCCATCACCGCAGTCCTCCTCTTCTTTTTCTTTCTGGTCCTTCATCTCAACTCCTGCGTCAACACAACCACCGCTCCTCTCCATGTTTCTTTCTCTAGTTGCCACAACCACCGAGTACCACCATCAGACGCCCCCACCATCACCATCCTCGCGCACAAAACAGAGGAGAAACAGGGAGCACGTCCCTGTTTTCCTCTATCACAGACGACTAACAACCCACACACACCACCATCATCGTCGGAGCTTTCTCTCTCACGTTACTCCTCCATCTCTCCCTAATCCCTCTCCTCTGATCAACCTCGGACCAACTCGCACACCACCACCGAGACAGGAGCAACAAACAGGGAGCATCGCCCCTATTTCTCTCGCCCGTTCTCATCCTCCTTCTCATCTTTTTCTCGCTCTCGTTTCTCCTTGATTTCTCTTTCACTCTTGCAGGATTAACAGCAACGAAGAAGGCGTAAGCGAAGCAAGCAGCAGCGGCGGGGCAAAGCAGACTCACTGGATACGAAGGCGCAGGTTTTCTGGCGAGAGAAAACTATTTTTCAAATTAGTTTGGCTATTGTCACCCCCAATTTCTGTTTGAACCACCACAGTCCACCAACAACTATTCCTCGAGATGCGCGTTCATGCTGAGATGGATTCCACCTACACCAGTGCTATGACGCCATCCACCATGATCTTCTAGACCCCACGCCGAGGCGAAGATGAAACCATAGGGTTTCCTAGAGTTTGTCGTATCTTAATTTATTGTTTTCCATATGATTGAATGTTAAATACAATTGATTTCTGAATGTCAATAATTTGCTTTCACCGATTATATCCGAAATAATTATCTAGACTAATTGGTAGTTAGAAATATCATTTATTGATATTCAAAGCCTACTTTAATCAATTAATCTAAATATGTGATTGTGTGTGTCGTAAGAAGACATGCAATGCTAGGGGTTTAGAATTAGTTAAAATAAACATGTGATTGTGTGTGTCGTAAGAAGACATGCAATGCTAGGGGTTTATACCTTTGCTGAAATCAGTTGTGAACTTAGATTAATCTTTAGGTTAGTCATGTTAATTCTTGAAAACAATAATTTGGATTACACAAATCTCGAAGAACCTGTGGTGGATTCGATGTCTCGGTCCCCTCTCTATCATCTTATCAGTTTAATTTTAGTTGTCAATTTCATTTTCTTAATTTAGTAATTTTCATTTGTTGTAACCCCCAACTCTAAATTAGTTAAAATAAGTCTTAGAATTCGACTGTCTCGTCAATCCTCGTGGGATCGACCCGTATTTGCCACTGTCTACCAGTTAGACAGTCGTGCACTTGCGGTATTACAAGTAGGGTTTATTAGCTTATTAATTTAGGTTAATAAAAACTCCATCAAAATTTTGGCGCCGTTGCCAGGGACTGTAACGGTACAATCGAAATCTAGGGTTGTTTTTGCTAGTTTATAAATTATGTTTAATTTTCTTTTTAGAAACAGTGTTACGAGTCATTTTCTTATTTGTTTTATTTGCTTGAGTTTGAATTATTTTTTTGCATTTATTTTGCAGCGGTCACACACATAGGAGCTCAAGTGTGAACGAAGTGAAATATAGCGATTCGCGAAGAAACTCTCAGAAATCGACTTCTACCCGGCGTCGCAAGTAACCTGAAAGAGGTTCACGCCGGAGGTAACTTCTACCCACCGCATCTGCACGCGGTTTTTGTGTGATCACTTGTGTTTAGCTTGTTCTAGGTTGTATTGCATGCAAATTTGAATAGTGGCAGGATTGAGTTGAAACTTCTGTGTCCTCTCCTACGGATAGATTAATCACCATCTATTTTAGGGTTAGGAACCTAGACCTTCACTATTTAAAAGTTGTAGCAAGATAATTATCTATAAAATGTGTGGCGCTCATAGGAACCCTCTTTGGACGTTTGATAGCTTAAAGTGGTCGAGTGAAGGAACATATCCCATCTGGGAACAGTTTTTGAACTGACATTTCACTTTGAGCTAGAGAGTGGAAAAAAAAGGTAAGAGCAATTTTGTAGTGGTGGATTCATAGGAAATTACCATGCCTCTCCCACGGTTAGGTAAATTTAATTGAATTTCAGCCCGCATTCATTTTGTTTGTGCATCATTTAGGGGGTCTCATTGTTTTTAATTTTTTCAGAGTTAGGTCAACTTCATATAGCGGTTAGGCTTGCATTAAATTGAAATTTTTTTAAAAATTTTAAAAAATTGAAGCCTGTTTAAGAGTGTTGACTTTGAACATTCGTTATCCAGTAGTTTATGCATACCTGGGTGCGTGATTCTAAGAATAGACTTGTCCGACAAGAATTTGAGGAGTTCTTTGAAATCCCCATTACCTATTTAGGTTCATCACCCTTGTCCACTGAGATGGCTGAGGGGAAGGCATTTAAGGATTACTTCACCCCTCGTTCTAGAAGTGTTCCGTCTTGCATTGTCTTACCTGAGACAAATGTAAACAATTTCGAACTCAAACCATCTATTATTCATCTCTTGCCCACTTTTTATGGTTTTGAGAAAGAGCACCCTTATCTTCATGTCAAAGAATTTCTTGACATCTGCGCTACCCTGAAGTATCAAAACTTTTCTGATGATTCGGTCCGTCTTAGGTTATTTCCCTTTTCTCTAAAAGATAAGGCAAAATCGTGGTTAAATGCATTAGAGACATGATCCATCACATCATGGGATACGTTGTCAAGAAAGTTCTTGACAAAGTACTTCCCCATTCATAAAACGAATGCTCTCCGACGAGATTTATCTAATTTTCAATAAAAAGAAGGCGAACATTTCTATGAATATTGGGAAAGGTTCAATGAGCTCATTGTCAGGTGTCCCCATCACGGATTCGAGAAGTGGCAGCTAGTTCAATACTTCCAAGACGATTTAACCCCTAAAAACCGTCTTATGATTGATGCCACTAGTGGTGGGTCATTAATGAAAATGAGTGTCAGTGAAGTTTGGGAATTCTTTGAGATGCTTTCCAAAAATTCTTTGATAAGCGTAAGGGCGTTCTATATGAAGTTAGAGATACATCTGTTCAACCCCCTTCTGCCTCAAAGTTAGAGACGACTGTTATGACCATGACTCAAAAGATAGATGCACTTTTGAATTGAAGTCAACCTGTATTTCCCACAAATGCTTCATCTGAAGTTTGTCCTGCATGTTCGAGTCCTGGTCATTCAATAGCTAATTGTGACTTGCAAAACGATTATCCTGCATACTATGCTGAGCAAGTCAACTCTTTTAATGCGATGCAGCGACTTGGCAATAATCTGCAACCTAACTATTACAATTCAGGGTTCGCCAAACATCCAATTCTCTCCTGGACCCATGGCCCACACCAAGGGGGACCTGTTGTTGTCTCCAAGGTTCCTTAAGCCTCTAGCCCTGTTAGGCCCCACCTTAACCAAGTTCTTCCATCAAACACATCAAGTTTAGAGGACACAGTTAATCGATTTTTGCAGCACTCAAAAAGTATAATTGAGCAGCATTCTAAGGACATATCTGAGTTGAAAGCCACGACTCAACACCAATCTCAAGCCCTCAATAGACTTGAGATAGCTGTGAGTAAGATTACTCAGTCCTTTTTGGAGAAAGAGCCAGGGAGATTTTCTAGTCAACCTGTTTCAAACCCAAAGGGTCAATTCGTAGTTGGTAGTACATCTGAGTCACACCATGAAGATGTCCAATCTATTACTACCCTTCGGAGTGGAAAACAAGTTGACAATCGGGTACAAGTGCCTGATTCGAGTGTCGTTGCATCTCCGTCTAAGTCAACGCAGGTTGCATCTCCATCTGACAAGGAGGCTGATAAAGCCTCATCTTCTAAAGATGTGCCTCTTGACTCTGACCCCACTCAGGCATCTTATTTGCCTAGGGCACCGTTTCCATCACGGTTAGCTCCTGCAGAGAAAGGAACAAGTGTAAACGACGTAATGGAAATAAACAAGTTCACATAAATATCCCATTACTTGATGCTATCAAGCAAGTTCCTAATTATGCCAAGTTTTTTAAGGATCTTTGCACACAAAAGAAGAATCTCCACGTGCAAAAGAGTGCCTTCCTCACCGAGCAATTGAGCTCAATTATTCAACACAGAACCCCGCCTAAGTATAGGGATCCTGGTTGCCCGACTATTTCTTGTATTATCGGTGATCATGTGATAGATAAGACATTATTGGATTTAGGGGCGAGTGTTAATTTATTGTCATATTCTGTTTATGAGCAATTAGGTCTCGGTGGGTTAAAATCGATTAGAGTAACACTGCAATTGGCAGATCGGTATGTCAGAGTCCCCCGTGGTGTTATAGAGGATGTGATTATCAAGGTTGAAAAATTCTATTACCCTGTGGACTTTATAGTTCTTGATACACAACCTGTTCACAATCCCTCTAGTCACATTCCAGTCATTTTGGGTAGACCATTTTTTGCCACATTCAATGCCATTATTAACTGCAGGAATGGAATTATGAAATTGTCATTTGGCAACATGACCGTTGAACTCAACGTTTTTAATGTTAGTCAACAACCTCCCGAGCCCGAGGATGTTTGTGAAGTTGACATGATTGAGAGTTCGGTGGAGAATTCTTTATTGCAGTCTGTATCAGATGATCCCTTAGCAGTATGTTTGACTCACTTCGATTTAGACTTCAATATTGATGATTCCATTAGGGAAGTTTAGACTTCAATATTGATGATTCCATAGGGAAGTGAATGTTTTGCTTGATTCAGCCCCTATTATGGATCCGGGTTACACATGGAAGCCTAGAGTGGAACTCCTTTCACTCAGTGAGTTAAAACTGAACCCTTCTACTAATACTATTGGCCTTTCTGACCCATTCCCTTTCCCGCCTGTTCATGATGACCCATTTGACATATGTCATCCTAGTGACTATTACATAAAGTCTGATTCTCAGTATTCTTTGGAGAGAATACATCCCATAGGTAGGGTTGATTCCAGGTTTGGGGGTGTTATTGAGCTGTCTAGCTCATCATCTTTGTGCAATTCATTTTGTTATGATGAGCCTGTACCACCTGATATATCTATAGACATATCGTTTTCCATCCCTTTAATAGTGACTGACGCTACCTATGTGGATCCCTTGTTTTTAAGGGATGATTTTAGTTTTGGCCATCCTATTGTGCAACATTCAATCTTCCGATTTGACACCAGACATAGGATGTCCCTTTTTAGGAGTAGGAAATAGTCATTTGCAGGATATTTCTGTTGGTGACAACTTTCTTCTCCAGATCCCTATGACTTTTTTACGACCGCGAGTTCGTTTGCATTTTCTCTATGATTTTGCATGGCGTCTTCGTCGTTTTAGGGATGTGTTAGTTTTTGTTGTGTCGCATGTGGGTGTCACTGTATGTTGGACGGATCCTCAACTTTTTCGGTTGTTGCTATATGATCTAGTCAACATCGTGGACTAAGTGTTTAGGTTTGGAGGAGTGTTTGCTATATGTTCTTCCTCGTCATTTCATGGTACATCATTTATGAGGAAGAATATATGTCGGGTTGACGACGTTAAACCAAGCGCTCCTAGGAGGCAACCTAGCTTCAATTGTGTCATTACGGTTAGTCTGGATTGATTTTCGAGTTCTTTCTAGCTGCATTTCACTCATACTCGTTAGCTCCGTAACAATTTTGATTTACAACTGATACATGTAATTTTTTATTTTATTTTATTATTATTACTATTATTTTCATTTGTAAATGTTTTTGTGTCCTGTATTGTTTTTATCAATTTATCATGATGAGTCCACATTTCTTATGTCTCTGAGCGTTCATTGGTGGACAATTTCGTCGAAATTGGTAAAAACTTTCCTATGGTAATATGACTCTAACTCTCATCTTTTCTTTTTCCTGCATTTGTCATGATCATATTTTATACATTGAGGACAATGTTTGGTTTAGGTTTGGGGTGAGGTTTATGAGTTTTTATGCATTTTTCAAAAATTTTGAAGTAAAATTTATTTCACAATTTACTATTGTATTCTACCCAGTCTCCATTGAATACATAGTTAATTATGATTGTGTGAAAATTTTTGGATTTGAAAATGCATTCAAAATCTAAGTTCCTTTCCAATGAAGAGGATGTGCTTTCAAGTATGCCTGAAAATTTTAGGAATGCATGCTTACACTTGTCACTTTTATATATCAATAGGAAAACAAATGGTTTGATATTATTTTTAAGTTAAATATATTTCATGATATTTTTCAACTCGACCACTCTTGCACAATAAGCAAAGTTAGCATAATTTGAAGTTAATCAGTAAGATATTAATTAGAAAACCTTAGAATAATAGTGGAGACTTAACCCTTGTGAGTTTCGAGACATTCTATTTTTCTTGAGGGTTATTAAATAAACTCTGACTTTTCTTGAATCTGCATTATCTCGTTGATGATTTCATTATTCTTGTTTCTTTTATTGATTGCTTTGAGAATGACGTTAAAATTGAATTGTTACACTAGAACTTATTGATTTATTTAGTTGAGATGTCATAATACTGACTAGAGCTTAAGAAGTGATATAGGCA
This sequence comes from Berberis vulgaris, assembly GCA_963556465.1. NCBI lineage: Eukaryota > Viridiplantae > Streptophyta > Magnoliopsida > Ranunculales > Berberidaceae > Berberis > Berberis vulgaris. The sequence goes on along the minus strand of OY747131.1, from coordinate 24,410,914 downwards.
TTTTTTTCTTTGAACCGTTCTTTAGCCTTTTAGCCTACCTAATGATAAATATCCGTTTGCATCCCTTTGAGCTTTAAAATAAACTTTTTCTTGCTAACCCCATCTCCATTACCTACTCCAGTTAGGGAGTAATATCTCGTACTATTTTTATCCTTACCTAATGTCTCTGAGAATGTGTATGGTTGATATATTTTTTGGAATGGGCAAATAAAAAGAGCTGAAACTAAATATTCCATGAATCCTCGGGACTGAAATGTTTTATTGTGCAGAAGGGGAAAGCATGTCAAAAAAAAAAAATCGATGCTTCGAAAAAAAATATGAAGAATTTCAAAGGAAGAAAAATTAATGGTGTACAACATTTGTTTATTCTTCATAGCCCAACGTGTTTATTAAATGGTGTATCCATTCTTAGAGAATTTTCTCGTATCCTTTTCCATTCTTGTTAGCCAAAATCTTAGCCTCATTACAACCTAATAAAGACCTAATTGATCTTAAGTAAAAGTCTGGTTCATAGATGTGGAGATTAAATTGACAAGAACTATGGCGTATGATTCAACATTCTCAAAGTAATTGATATTCATGTCCATGAGATCATATTCATTTCATTCTTTTAAAAGTCCATTTTGCATGATTATTATATGTGAGATTTTTGTCTTTCCATAATTTATTCTCTTTCTCACATATAAACTGAGTGATAACTAACCAATCTCTGAGTGATTCATTTCTGAGTGACAAGAGAGATTTGTAGTCGAAGCATATTATCCAAAGGTTATCTAGTTGTATATTTACTGAGAAAAAAAAAGTTATGTTGATAAGGCTATGCACACACACACTTAGAGTTGAGAATAATTGATGAAATTTATTTTACCTTTGGGTACTATTAAATCGTTGTTAGACTCGTTGATATATTATTCTGACAATGTTAATTGCTTTTTGAAAATTTTGGCAATTAGATTATTTCTCTGAGGATAATAGATCAAGTTACCATGTTTTGGAAATTTATTGAGTCATAATGTTTGTGGGTAACATTTCTGAAAACCCTCACGAGACTATAACTTGTCCACTAGAGGTAATCTAGCGGTTTAAAGCCTTGTTACATGTTTAAGGTAAGTACAACCGATGATTCTTGCGAAAGTGAATTAGAATTTTATTTTTATTGTTTTGCTCGAGGACTAGCAAAATATAGGTTTGAGGGTATTTGATATTCACGTAATTATTACATAATATATCCCTTAATTTATATATGTTAGTATTTCAATTAGTATATTTTATTCTAATTATTTCATTTTCATGTCTTTGTAGGAATTTGAGCGTGAACGATGAAATCGCATTAAGGCGACAATTTAAGGAATGATCAATTGGTTGATTCTAGCGGTGGTACAAAGTAGAGGTTCACATATCTAAACATAACCCAAATAAACCTATGTCCACCTAATTTAACCTAAGCCCAAACCCAAAAAGCCAATCTAGAAACCCAAACCCAAGGAAATAAGAGAACCTTATTTAGGTCTTCCCCAGTTTTAGAGAAAACTTTCTTTTCTCTTCTTCCACGTTCCTTTTCTCCTGCTATCTTTTCCAACCACCACGCCAATCCACCCTGCCGGCGATCCTCGCTCGAAAGGAGAACCGACAGTGCGATCATCCTGCCATCACCGCAGTCCTCCTCTTCTTTTTCTCTTTGGTCTTTCATCTCAACTCCTGCGTCAACACAACCATGCACAACCACCGCTCCTCTCCCTGTTTTTTTCTCTAGCTGCCACAACCACCGAGCACCACCATCAGACGCCCCCACCATCCTCGCGCACAAAACAGAGGAGAAACAGGGAGCACGTTCCTGTTTTCCTCTCTCGCAGCCGACTAACAACCCACACACACCACCATCATCGCCGGAGCTCTCTCTCTCACGTTACTCCTCCATCTCTCCCTAATCCCTCTCCTTTGATCAACCTCGGACCAGCTCGCACACCACCGAGACAGGAGCAGCAAACAGGGAGCACCGCCCCTGTTTATCTCGCCCGTTCTCGTCCTTCTTCTTGTCTTTTTCTCTCTTTTGTTTTTCCTTGATCTCTCTTTCGCTTTTGCAGGATTAGCAACAACGAAGAAGGCGTAGGCGAAGCAAGCAGCAGCGGCGGCGCAAAGCAGGCTCCCTAGAGACGAAGGCGAGGGTTTTCTGGCGGGAGAAAATTGTTTTTCAAAATAGTTTGGCTATTGGCACCCCCGATTTCTGTCTGAGCCACCACAGTCCACCAACAACTATTCCTCGGGATGCGTGTTCATGCCGAGATGGATTCCACCTACACCAGTGCTATGACGCCATCCACCATGATCTTCTAGACCCCACGCCAAGGCGAAGATGAAACCATAGGGTTTCCTAGAATCTGTCGTATCTTAATTTATTGTTTTCCATATGATTGAATGTTAAATACAGTTGATTTCTGAATGTCAATAATTTGATTTCACCGATTATATCCGGAATAATTATCTAGACTAATCGGTAGTTAGAAATACTCTTTATTGATATTCAAAGTCTGCTTTAATCAATTAATCTGAATCTGTGATTGTGTATGCCGTAAGAAGACATGCAATGCTAGGGGTTTAGAATTAGTTAAAATAAACCTGTGATTGTGTGTGCCGTAAGAAGACACGCAATGCTAGGGGTTTATACCTTTGCTGAAATCAGTTGTGAACTTAGATTAATCTTTAGGTTAGTCATGTTAATTCTTGAAAACAATAATTTGGATTACACAAATCTCGAAGAACCTGTGGTGGATTCGATGTCTCGGTCCCCTCTCTATCATCTTATCAGTTTAATTTTAGTTGTCAATTTCATTTTCTTAATTTAGTAATTTTCATTTGCTGTAACCCCCAACTCTAAATTAGTTCAAATAAGTCTTAGAATTCGACTGTCTCGTCAATCCTCGTGGGATCGACCCGTATTTGCCACTGTCTACCAGTTAGACAGCCGTGCACTTGCGGTATTACAAGTAGAGTTTATTAGCTTATTAATTTAGGTTAATAAAAACTCCATCACTATTCTATTGTTATCCACTGTAATATTTTTACCGAATTTACAAATCTTATGTAATTTGTATATTGGTGATATTATTTAGTATAAAAGTCCCCTTTCACTCCCCACTTCAACCGTGCTTTTACTTTTCTAAGATATTTCTTCTTTTTCAAGAAGTTCATATGGTTTGTTTGTAGGCCATCTTCCCCAATCTTTAGAGTTTAAATAGGCATGTCTTCTTCTACGTTAATGAAGTGGTCAAGGAGTTGGCTGCACTCAACATCAACAATTTTAGTTTTCACATTGCCAGACGCATCCTTGTTTCAAACATGCTCCATAAAACGATTTTGGAGTTTTCTAGCACTTGGAACTGATTCCACCCTACTTTATTTTGTCTTGGCAATGACTTCTCTTTGAACCACAGTATGTCAAATTTGAAACTAGACCCGCCACGTTCATTGGTCTCTGGCTTAAGTATGATTGCTCGACGATCTAAAGCTCCACAGTTCATAAGAAATTCCCTTAAAATGATCATTTCACGCCACATTAGTGAAATGAGTCTAGCATATACAAACATCATCTTCTACATGGAGGACAAACTCATCCTATACTAGCTAGCATTTGGTGCCACAAAGTAAGGACTGAATTGTTGAACCACATTTAAAATGCAAAGAAACAATGGATGACTCATGTGACAATTTCTTTAAAATAAGGTTTACGATAAGTCAGACAACATAATTGTTTCATAGTCGCATGTGACATTCCTCTCTTTCACGTTTAATGTGATTCATTCCTTCCATGACATAAATGACAATAGGGGTGGGCACGGGACGGGATGGGACGAGATAGACCCATCCCCATCCCATCCCGTTCATACAGGATTGGGACGGGATGGGATGGAAAAAAACCCCATCCCGATCTTGTCCCATCCCAAACAGGTTCGGGACGGGATCAGCGTGCTCTCATTTTTTGACAAATTACTGCTTACTCAAGACCCAATTTGCTTAGTTGAAAAGAGGCAAAGGCAATTCGTAGAACTACACATAAATGATAGCCTTAGATTGAGTATGCAACATCATAATAAACTACCATAAATGATAGCTGAAATTCACCCTGTAATTAAAATTTCTGCAGAGTTTTGAATGACTAAGAGGTGGACAGTATAATGGCAATGGTGGACCTGCTCTACTGTTTCGAATAGTGAACAAAAGGATGAGTAGATTTGGGGTGCTAAGAAGAATGTTTCACTATTGCTTTAAAAAAAACAGTCATTAAATTCGTTGTCTTGACACGAAATAAAACTCTCCAATGTAGTTATCAATCTCATTTTGAGTTTTAAAGAGTTTGCAATTAAATAATTCATTTAGAATTTTAGAAATAAACCAATATCAAGTAGTTACAGATATAGACTAAAATCAATTACACTGATTTCAACTAAATTCATTTTTCTTCAATTACACTAATATTGCAATCCAAAAATAAATAAATAAATAAAAATATTAATAATAAATATTGAAAAATTAGCTCGGGACGGAACGAGATTGAAAATCTTCATCTCATCCCATTCTAGATCGGGACGGGATGGGATCAGGATGAAATTACTCAATCCTATTAAAACTCGAAAAAATCGGGACGGAATGGGACGTGGCGAGATCGAGATCGCGGGATGGGATGCCCACCCCTAAATGACAATATGATTTCAATTATACTTTATAGGCAAAATGGGAGCTCAACCATACAACAGTCAAATGTAATACATTACCAATAATAAAGGAGAAATTGGTAAATACACAATTGCAGTCAATTTAAAACAATTAATCGAAATAGACGGACACGACTGAGCAAAACTTATACTTTAAACTTCATGAAAATGACAAATCAACATGGGCCAATGAAAGGTCGTTCGATCAAAACTAATAAAAATTCCCTAGATTAGCTATTGGAATCGAATGGATGTGTAACCTTGTAATATGTATAATTTGGACTTTACACTAATTATACATGTTGCTATATGTTTTATGTGTTCATGTGTTTTGCATGAACCTAAAGAAAGTGAGTTACGACTCAGTGAGTTACAATGGGATTCCTCAAATTTGTTGGGAACGTAGCCTAAAACCAAGGTACAAATACACACAAGTTAATGCTTCTCTGTTGGTTATAGCCCCATTCTAGCGACATTGCTCATTTGTACCCTAAAAGCAGAAAGAAGGAAAGAAAACAGAGAAAGGAAGAAAGGAAAAAGGAAACACTCGAAAACTACAACAAATGCAAAAACTCTAAAACCACTGGTAAGCAAAGTCTCTCTCTCTTTCACATTTTTCTCTCCTTATCTTTTTTTTGTAAATATGAATCCGTCAAACACGCTATTCAATTCCAACAATCCTTTAGACCCCATTCATACGCAAGTGGCAATCTTGTAGGTTTTTCTAGTAGGCTTACTGTTTGACCATATATTGGATTTCCATGGTAGAATCTCCTACTGGTGTTTTTGTTTTTGGGGCGTTTCTCAATCTGGGGTTTCTTTATTTCTGGGTTCTTCCCTTTCTTTTATGAGTTTTCAGTTTTTACTTCACTGGGGTTTCATTATTTTGTGTTGCAATTGTTGTTATGATTATCAATCTTGTGTTAAAAATTTGGTGTTTCCATTTTGATTGGAAAATGTGTGGAATCCCCATTAATCATCTCTCTGATTAGGCAAGGTTATCATGTTTTTCAGCTCAGGCAGCAATGTTACAATGTTTTTCAGTTCAGTTAACGTTATTATTTATCTTAAAACAAGTTGTTTAACCAATCCATTAAAGGATATGTTGTTTTCCATTTGTGATGTTATTGGTTTTAGAATTATGAATGCGGCAGCAAGGATGTGACTGGAAAATTTGCAGTATTCTCTTTTTGTCTGGAAAATGTGTTGAATCCTCATTAATCATGTCTCTGATAAGCGGAGATTACAATGTTTTCGAGCTCATTGGTGCCATTATTTGTCTCAAAACAAATTGTTTTACCAACCAATTAAAAGATGTGTTGTGAGATTTCATTCCGTATGTTTTTCCTTTTGTGATGTGTTATTTTTTATTGTTATGAATGCTACAACAAGGAAGGATGTGATTTTGTGTGTCTAAACTCTGGAGATGATTTTCTTTCCCTCTTGAAACTGTGGGGGGTCCTCTTTTAATTACCATTCTCTACCATCATCTCAGTTCATGCCAGTCTCCATTAAAAAAAATTCAGTTAGTTTTTACCAACCCACTAAGGGAAATCTGTCAGCATTTCATTCTGGAAGAAGTATATCTCATGGTGTCCAACCCTCTCTAGATTCTTCCCAATCTACAAATCATGCTGGCCTTATTACTTTTCGTTTTGCCTACTCCCTATCCTTATCATTCTTTACTGCAAATGCTTCTGGTCTCTTTGCTTCCTCCGCGGTTTTCATCCAAACTTGCAGGTGGTCTATTTGGGTTAACTTGGACAAAACAAGTACATAAGCAGTCATGGCGGAGGATGCTCCTCTGGTGGAAACAGAAGAGCGAGTGGACTTGGACAGCGACAACTATAACGAAGAGATGGACGATGAAGTTGAGGAGCCATTAGAGGAAGATAAGGCCGAGGTAGAGGATGGCAGAGCTGAGAATGTACAAGAAGAACAAGAGCCTGTGCAAATGGAGGAACATGAGAAGGATCCATCACCCGATGCTGATGAAAATCATATTGAAACTATGGAGGATGAAGAGAAGCCTACTGCATCCATCGATGAAGATGACGAAGCTGTTAAAGTAATGCATGCTGAGCTTCTTGCTCTTCCTCCTCATGGATCAGAGGTTTTTATTGGTGGGGTTTCTCGAGATGTCACAGAAGTAGATTTGAGGGCTCATTTTGAACAGATTGGAGAGGTTACTGAGGTGAAACTTCTATTTTTGAGGTTTTGGTTCGCACTTAAATATATGCTTCTTATTAATCTGTTAAATTGTCTTATATTTTTGCTAATATGATAGATAAGAATTATAAAGGATAAAGATACTGGTGAGAGGAAAGGGTATGCCTCTATAACATACAGAACAAAAGAGTTTGCTGAAAAGACCATTGAAGAGTTACACAACAAGGAATTTAAGGTAATTTGATACTTTTGGATGTTACATCATATGTCTTCGATACATTACTATATATTCTTCAGTTGGTGATTTCCCTTTTGTTGACCTTTAGGGAAGAACACTAAGGTGTTCTTTGTCTCAGGCTAAACACAGATTGTTTATTGGGAACATTCCAAAGAATTTGACAGACGAAGAGTTTAGAGTGATCATTGAGAAGAATGGGCCTGGAGTTGAATCAATTGATCTTGTAAAGGTTTGAATCTGCTTGTGCAATTACATAATTTACATATCTTTTTTAAAGGAGCATATGTGATTTCCTCTTTAGGAAATGTAATGCCTACTGTAAATTTTTCATGCTTCTTTTGAAGGAGCATATGTGATTTCCTCTTTAGGAAATGCAATGCCTACTGTATACTCTTGTGTTTGCAGGATCCAGTAAATCCAGGAAGAAATCGTGGCTTTGCTTTTATTGAGTATTACAACAATGCCTGTGCTGACTACGCGAGACAGAGAATGTCGGACTCGCAATTTAAGATGGAAGGAAACGCTCCAAGTGTGACCTGGGCTGATCCTAAAAGTGCACCTGATCCTTCTGCTGCAGCTCAGGTAAACTTTAAAGGCTTCCTGGAAAATTAAGAAGTTTGTGCATGGGGTTGATAGTTATAACCCTCACATTTTTGCTCAATCTGATATGGGCAATGGTTTAGTAGTGTTCATGTATGTACGAGGTAAGTTAGGTCCTGTTTTTAGTTCTTCTTACAATTATATATATATACAACCATGACAGACAACACCTGTAACTTGGTTGCATGGAATTACATGGAAACTTTGTAAAGAGTGAGTGTTAGACATGTGTCTGTGTACACACAGATAGTTGTGGTCTTCTGCACCTGCTCCTACAACTAAAGTAGAGACACCAGCTGTTGTAGCCTGTACAACTGCACCTACAAGTTCCCAAAAACTTCTCTCAGGACCTATTTTCACTAATGAAATTAAGTCTAAATTTTGAAAAGTTGAAAAAACAGGCTTATATAAGAAAGATGCTATTAATATTTCGAAAGACGCTCCTTTTCATGTTGATAGAGGCACAATGCCTGCCCCCGTGTCATGGGCGTAGTTGTTGCGACACTAGCCGTGTGGCACTTTCAGGCGTGACATGCAAGTAAGCCAAAGAAACCCAGTCCTAATCTAACTTGAATTGCAATTGATGCTAATTAGCCAAAAATCATATATTCTATGGATTAGGTATACTTTTGGTATTAGTAAAAGAATTAGATTCTAATTATAGTTCAAAATACGTTTCAGGCGCGGATACTTATTATAAAAATACATTTCAAGCGCGGATGATTATCATAATAGAGTCTCAACAGTAAAAGAGGGCTTTCTTGTCTTCCTGGCAGGGGTGAGCTGTGGGGCCATTACTTAGAAGTACAGTTTGTGCAACAATGCTTCCTATCTGATAGAAAAGGATTCCATGATCCTGAACTGATCTTACCTTGGATTGCAAATCCGTATGACTTATTTACCAATAATTGAGACTCAATTGGGAACCAAACCCATTCGTACCTGATATACACAAAATTACTTCATCCCCAAAACTCCCTACCTTTCTTTGAAGTTTGAATAGTGAGACATCCACTTTTATTAGCGCCTCCTTTTCGGACGCGCAGTCATGGCATATATATATATTTAAGTATTGTGGTAGCAAGTCCTTACACCAGATGATTATATCCTTGCAATGCATGGATAATAAGTTGGATTATTCAAATGCACAACATGAAAGACTATTTTCATGATTTTTTTATTGATATTTGTTGAATTCCTTAACAATAAAAAAATGTAATCTTTTCATTCATCTGATTAATAAGACGAACTTCTCGTATCGTACATGTGGCAGCTCAGCTAGAAAAGGTTGTCTTGACTTGACAATTCCCTTGGCGACCAAGGCTCATAGGACGCCCCTATGTAGTTTTTAAGAAGTAACTTTGTGAACTAAAGTTGTAGTTTAAGTTGTTTGTATATAGTTTTTTCTTTATTTTTATTTTTTGTTTAAGTTACTTAAAAAAAAAAAGACTGAAATAAGTAGGATTCTAAAAGTACCTTAAAAAATGATGTACTATAGGATTTAATTTAGTTTAGTTGTTGGGTCGAGCCTAAGCAAGCCCATTAGAATAATTGGAGATAGCGCTCCAATAAAATCTAGGGTTAGGTTTTAGTATAAATAGGTTCTATAGACCATTGCTAGTTGATGAACGAAGAAACTCCAATGGAGATTATTAGGTTTATTTAGTTTTATTCATCTTTTATGTAGATTTTTTTAATTCGTAGTTTAGGTTTCATTAAAAAGGCTCCGTTGTGGCTGGGAAACAACTTGCCAATTCTCAAGTCGGACCATGGGTCTTGCATCTTGCCTCAACCCACCCCTGAAAAACATATTTGAGCTTTACAGTCTGACCTTTCTAAATTAATACGATTCGTATTGCATACTTAATTAGCAAAGGTTATTAATTTGTAGAACATCTTAAAAAAATAACGTCATTACTAAAATTCAATCGATGGATGCTGGAATTATAGCAGCATTTAAGAGGTGATATCAGTGTTTCCAACTCCAAAATGCAATTGATAGAGATGAATAACAAAAAGCAAACATCTACATGGTTGATCAATTAACAATCATGAAAAGAGCTAAAGCAACATGGAACAACATTGCCAACATAGCAATAGCCAATTGCTTTAAGCACACAACTCTTTTTGAAAAGGAAAATTAAGAACTTGGAACAAGCAATAGAACAAGAACTTGCAGTTGTCATTGATCAACTTTCAGTTCATTATGCAATGTCTATTGATTCCCTTGTAAATCCAAAGGAGGATCAACAAATTGCCCATGAGGAAATACCGGATGAAGATCTCATAACAATTGCATCGTCACAAGACCATCATGAAGAGGAAATCGAAGAAGATATGGTTGATGACCCTCTTTTGTCTAAGAAAGATAAATTAGGTACCTTTCACTCATGTGTTTTTTTTATTGACCTTTGGAGCTCATAAGGTACTCCGATGTATGCAGTTCGAGATTAGGACAATTGGGAAGAAACAAGCTACTCCAGATATATGGTTCTCTAGGAACGTGGTTATGCTAATTAATTTTATTTTGAAATTTTGTATTAATTATTAGATAGCCACAAATTAAATTATGCCTATAAAACATGGTCGATTTCATGATATTTTGTTAAATTTCAGAGTTTATTAATTATTGGGGTATTAATTTAGAGATCTTAGACTGATATGTGCTTATTGTAAGATTAGATATGGTTAGAGTGGTTCCATGATTTCCCGGGAAGAAATGTAAAATTAGAAAAATGTATTTACCGTGCCATATGCTTGAAGCATCTAGTGAAAGGAAATTAGTCATTGTGTTCAACAAAATTTTTGAACTTATTATATAAATACATTAATCTGCTGCCATGTAGTAGTACTAATGCATTCTTATTATATAAGTTCATTAAAATCTACCACCATTCAGTAATAAGTAAATATGCAACGCATGTTTAAAATAGATTTTTTTTTTCATAAATAATGTAATTGGGAATGATGTAATTTTCACGCGTAATGGCCTCTGAGTTATTTGAATAGCACTGAAGACCACTTGATATAATGTAGTGATAAAGTGATACTAAGGACAACAATTTTAAACTTTTAATTAACATGTATATTTACTATTGTTGTACGTGCTTTCAAATTTCAGAAGTTAAACGTGACGTATTAGTATCATATGGAATGTCTATATGAGAATTATTTCTATCTGTATGTCCTACTATTTTGTAATACCATTTTTTTCATTACGATAGCAATAACTATCACCATAACTGTTGAGTGAGCTTTTCCATGGAGTGACAAAACTCAGAAATTAACAACACAAGTACATGTCCTAATCAACCAGATTCAACTGCTTTTGCCTTTGGTGATGAATTTTGAATATTACGAATATCTACATAGAATCAATAAAATATTGTAAACACGACAATGCTTTGCAATTTAATAATGAAAGATCAAGTTAATGGATTTGGAGTATGCAAAGAAGGGGAATGCATGGTGTGAATTAAAGATGCTCCTCCAGATTGCCATGGATGGATGCTCATTGTTGATATTTAAGAAGCGGATCACAACTCGCCAATAGATGTTGCTTATATGGATGTCCCGAGGAGTCTATTGATAAGATTTTGATTCAATACCCTTTGCTAGAAGTATTTGATATGCATTTTTGGGATAATTTGGAACCACAAGATACCTCAACTCATCCGTAAAGATTAGCTAAACGAGTGGAATGCAGATGGTCCTCTTTCTTCAGTTGGGAAATGGTTGTGGAAGTTCCTCCCGCTCTTCATCCTTTGGTTCATCTGGAAGGAAACTACCTGTACATTATTTTACAACTACACACATCATTCCATGGTAACAATTGAAACTATTGTGGAATGGGGGACATGCTCGAGGCATTTCATGAGACATTCCGCTTTGATAGGTTGATGTTCAGTTGGGGGAATTTGTTTTAACTCACATCCACCTTGTCTTTTTGACTGAATGATTGTCTCTGTCAATGTGCATTTTTATTCTTCGATTTGTCAGCAATAGAATCCTTATTTTTTGTACTGCTTATGAAAAAAAAAGAGTTCCAAAGATCTGACTTAAGTAACATAAACTGGAAACCTGGGATCAAATAAATGGCATTATGGTAAATGGTTATTGCATTCACGGTCTATAATCTAAAAGAGGAGGTTTCTATGGTAAGGAGACATGGTGGTGGAACGCGGATGTGCAACAAACCATTGCGGAAAAGAAAAGATGCTTTAAGGCGTGGCAAAAAGATAGGTGCCTAGAGTCTTATGAGCTTTATAAGCAGGCTAAGAAGTTGAGTAGTAGAGCAGTAGGGGAAGCTAAGAAGAGAGCGTATGATGCTCTTTATAATAGGCTAGGTACGAAGGAAGGGGAGAAGGATATTTTCAAGATAGGGAAGGCTAGAGAACGAAAAACTAGGGACTTGAGTCATGTTAAGTGTGTTAAGCATGAGGATGGAAGAGTCTTAATGCAGGATAAAGCTATTTTAGATAGATGGAAGGATTACTTTTGGAACCTACTCAATGGAACACATGTAGGGGAGTTAAACTTGGAGGGGTATGCTTCATAGGAAGGGAGAGATCGCGTGTTCCATCGCAGAGTTAGTGCCACAGAAGTGAGAGAAGCTTTAAAAAGAATGAAGACAGGGAAGGCCGTTGGACCGGATGATATACCAATTGAAGCATGGAAATGTCTGGGAGAAGTTGGAATTCAATGGCTAACTAAGCTCTTTAATAGGATTTTGGAAACTAGAAAAATGCCAGATTCATGGAGGCATAGCATTGTGATACCAATTTATAAGAACAAAGGGGATATCCAAAATTGCTCGAACTATAGAGGGATAAAGCTTATGAGTCATACGATGAAACTTTGGGAGAGGGTTATAGAACAAAGACTTAGGAGTTTAACCACGATTTCAGAGAATCAATTTGGATTTATGCCAGGTAGGTCTACTACGGAGGCCATCTTCCTGCTTAGGCAAACTGTAGAAAAATATCGAGAGGCACGTAAGAGTTTGCATATGGTTTTTATTGATCTGGAGAAAGCATATGATAGGGTCCCCAGGGAGTTAATTTGGTGGGTGCTTGAAAGGAAGAAAGTGTCTCAATGTTATGTCGATATCATTAAGGATATGTATGAAGGGGCTGTAACAAGTGTTCGCTCAGTAGGTGGGATGTCTAGTGAATTTCCAGTGACAGTAGGACTACATCAAGGGTCGGCGTTAAGTCCATATCTCTTTGCTTTGGTCATGGATGAGTTGACGAGACATCTGCAAGAAGATGTACCTTGGTGCATGTTATTTGCAGATGATATTGTCTTAATGGATGAGACTAGTGCAGGTTTAGGTCAGAAATTAGTTAAGTGGCAGGAGGCTTTAGAGAGTAAAGGTTTTAGAATTAGCCGTTCGAAGACGGAGCATCTAGTGTGCAACTTTGGGTGTGAACCAAGAGGGAGAAGTAATGCAATTGAGATCGAAGGTGTCGAGGTCCCGGAGTGTGAGGCTTTTCGATATCTAGGGTCTATAATTCAAAAGAATGGGGCTATTGGAGCAGATGTAGACCACAGGGTTAAAGCTGGTTGGTTGAAATGACGAATGACGTCAGGAGTATTGTGCGATAGAAGGATGCCTGCAAGGCTAAAAGGGAAATGCTATAAGACAATTGTTCGACCAGCCATGCTATACGGTTCAAAATGTTGGGCTACTACGGGACAACATACGCATAGGATGGTAGTAGCAGAAATGCGTATGTTAAGGTGGATGTGTGGTAAAACTCGTAAGGATAAAATTAGAAATGAAAGAATTAGGAGATACTTAGGTGTAGCGCCCATAGAGGAAAAAATTAGAGAAAGACGTTTAACTTGGTTTGGTCATGTGCGGAGGAGACCAAGCACGGCGCCAATTAGAAAATGTTTAGATTGGCAAGTTAATGGAGGGTGTAGACGGAGGGGACGACCGTTGAAAACTTGGATGAAGACGGTGAATGAAGATATCATTGAGCTTGGATTAGGTGAGGAAATGTGGGAAGATCGCATTGCTTGGAGAACCAAAATTCATGTAGCCGACCCCGAAAATCTCGGGAATGGGCTTTGATGATGATGATGATGATGATGAAGTAACCAAGCCCTCACATTACATTTGTGATATAAAGTTTTTGGATAGAATACGGTAATGGAGAATGGTAACAATATTGTCTACTGAATTAATTACAATCTCCATCATGTAAAACTCAGTAAGCTTCTATTCTACTATTTTTTGTTTTTTCTTTTCCTGCCAAAATCCTGATATCTATTTCTGAAATAAGAGTACTTTTGTTGCATTTCCAGGTTAAGGCTCTTTATGTGAAGAACTTGCCTGAGAACACTACAAATGAAAAACTAAAGGTACTATTCCAACGACATGGAGAGGTCACAAAAATTGTTCTACCACCTTCTAAATATGGGGAGAACAAGCGCGATTTTGGATTCATCCATTACGCAGAGAGGTCAAGTGCATTGAAAGCTGTAAAGGAATCAGAAAAATATGAAATTGATGGTAATGATCCTCCATCTCTACGCATGTATTCAAATCTGCATCTGAATTCAGTTCTGGATTGGGATATGAATCATATGATTGATCTCTGAACCTCAAACCGCATTGCGATTTGTGCCATTTCTTATGCATGATACAGTCAAACTTGTAGAATATGTCAACACGACCTTATAGGCCATTTTCCAGTTATTTATTTACGCTTTAAATTTTAGATTTTGTACAAAATAATGTTTTAGTGCTTCAAAAGCGCTCTAGTTTTAAACATGTGCTTTAGAACATTTTTGGAAACTTTTCTCTTCCTCCATCTCTTTTTCTTTACTCATCTTTGAAATTATTTATGCTTGACAAAGGGAAGTTTAAAGTTCTCAAAAAAAGATGAATGGATTCTCATAACATTGTAAGTATGAGGGGAAAGTCTAGAATGGACTTTTGAGAGCAATTCAATGGGTTTCAGATGTGCACACTGCCTTTTGAGGTCGCCACAGTTGGAAGGAGCTTAAGGTTGAAGATGAGGATGAGACGGTCATATCGGATTTGATTCAGTGTGTAGGAAAGCAGAGTGGAGGGTGCAGCAGGGTCGTTGGAAGATGGGCATCTTCTTCTGGTTGACGAGAAGGGGCCACATGTTGAGGGGAGGAGAAAGACTTTACATCTCAGACTCTGAATTCAGCAGAATGGTTAGATGGAGACTGATCTGATCCATTGAGTGGATATACAAATCCAATCCTAAGTATAGGGTAGAGGACGATATGGGCCTTTGGAGGGAAAGGAAAATCGGATACTATAGTATTTTTTATTAGATATTCGATTGGATACCCCATGGCATCACCGTTCACAGGTTGGGCTTTGAGAAGACTAGGCCTCGTAGTTAATATCCATTGTAGACTGCTCCTTGTCTTTGCCCAATCAGGTTCAGATCTGTTGGGTAGGACTCATCTTGTCTAAATGATGGATGGCTTGGTTAGGGTCAATTTGCATGGGAGTCAATCAAGCCCAAATCACTTGGGGGTCAATTGAGCCCAAAATGTTATCTTCACGAGCATAGGTGGGAGGTCCAGTCCGTTTGATTTGGAAACCAAGTGTTGACAATGGAACACCTTGAGGAAGGTGGGGACGAAGAAGGCTAAAATTGACTACTTCAATGTAAAAGCATCAAGGTTGATGAAGCATTTGTATTCTCTTTAGGCTTCATCTTACATGGAATAGTGGGAAAACAACACCAATTTCATCTACATTGTTATAAGATATGATTAAATGTCTCTTCTCTACATGTTTGGTATTGTAAGATGAAAGGATGGTGATGGATTTTCTGTGGTATGAGGGTGATGATCATGCCAGTGTTTCCACATTGAATTAGTAATTAGTTTGTACACAATACATGAAAGAGGTGGCAGTTTTGGCATTATCCTTGAACAAAACTCTCATGTAAGTGGTATGGAACATAGGAAGATTGTCTTTGGAAAGCCAAGTATGAGTCTCATGACACTGAATAGCCTCCTAAGCATCTAATGGGATCTCTTGGCACTAATATGCTATGCAGTTAAAACGGATAACAAACCCACAACGGTTGAGGAGCGTTATAGTGAGTTAAAATTTTCTATGTAGTTATAAGTCCATGAAGTAGATTATTTGGATTTTGTAGAGTTGCTCACTCTTATCCTAGTGAATATGGATTATGGCATAGGTACACATTATTTCTAAGAAATTTTACTACTGCAACATCAACCACTAAGATGGCTAATTTTTTTTTAAATGCAAAAGGTTCCCTTGATGTAAATGGAAATTCTAACATTAGTTTCAGGCTATCACATGATGCAAATCATGGCGGTCCCCCTCTTATCTAAAATGCATAAATACAAAGCATATCCAAGCCTTATCTTGCAGCTGATTTCCTCCACACTAAGCCAGTGCTTTTATTTTGTTGTTGGTTGTTGGAAGTTGGACCAAAGCCAACCACCACGTCATCCAAGGTCAAATTCTAGAAGGGCAACCTAGAAGCTACCATTGGGTAAGTATTGACTAAATAAGTCGAGCTTCAAAATATGGTGAAATCGCAATAGTATCCATCTTCAAGAAGATGGAAATTCTAGCCGACCTGGTATTCGCGTCTGGTTTGCATGCCTGGTCGGCTAGAATGACTATTTTGTCCCACTTCTTTAAAGTGTTTGTGGTTGTGTTTAAAAGAAGAGGGACAAAAAGTGTAAATCTGCCGACCAGGCTCGCTAGAAGTACTCGAAAGAAGAATCAGACAGAAAGATCGCAGCAGCAGCACGTGAGCAAGCACAGGTCGGAGATCCAACTGTTCTTCCTCTTCCCTTTTTTTTTCTTCTCCTTTTTCTCTTTTCTTCTTCCCTTATTCTTCTTCTCCTTCCCTTCTCTTCCCCGTTCTCTTCAAAGATTCTTCTCTTCTTCCCTCCTTTTCCTTCCCTTCTCTTTCCTCTTCCCTTCAAAAAGATCGCAAAGGAGGTCGATCGATCTCTGTTTATTCTTTTCTTTTTCTTCCTTCTTCTTCTTCTTCCTTCTCTTCTGCTCTGAAGTTAGGTCTGAAAATTTCAGATCTGAAAAATGAAAAAAAAAAAAAAAAATAAAAAATATATATATATATATATAACGGCGTTACCAAATAAAACGTTATGAAAATAACGACCATTATAATATCGTTATAACACCAGCCGTTAAATCCAACCGTTATACTCCTCAGGTCCATTAGCCGCTATAATGCAGTTATTTCGTCGTTATAACTCTGTTTTAACTGCATAGCTTTATGTGAAGTATTTCTAATCACAAGTGTTTCCTCTTGAAAGGATCGGAGGTAGTGTTGGGGAAAGGTAAAAACTAAGATTTTTGCTTGATATATGCAATATTGTGAGAATCGTTTAGATCGCTCGATTTGAATCAGTAGTCCATTTGAATGGGCCTGGTGCCGTTTGAATCAGTGCACTTAATTGTTATACACCAAAATCCTATGATTCAATTTTTCGCGATAAATCATAAATCGGGTGTTTCAACATCACAGCCGAAAAGAAATGGAAAAGGAAAAAAACTGTACCTGGAATTTCGGTGTAATGGTGGCATTTAGTTAACAGACATATTGGAGTTTAGGGTTTGTAGTTTGATGTTTCCATCGTTTGGGTTTTATAAGTTGGCCAACTGCCCAAATAACCAAATTGTTTAGTTGAGCTTTCAAGGATAGAGCCTAAGTCTCAATCCTCTATTCCAGTAGAGACCTAGGCTGACTTAAAGCCATGTTAACTTTAAACCAACACTGTAATCTAAAATTAAATATAAATAAAATTGTTATTATCGAATTTAGATTATTTGATAATTCTAACACAATGTTTGTGTCTAAACGTCATTTGAATCTATTAATTGTGTCTACTTTTATATATATATATATATATATATATATATATATATATTGATGCAGTCGATTTTTGCTCCCCGCTTTGACCATATTCCTGCTGACCTACACAAGTAACGCACGTGAGCCACATTACCATGAGGTGGTCGATGACACTCCGATACTAAAGTCAGACAGGGATCTGAGGAAAGTGTAATGCTGTAATAGGGAATTTGTAGTGTCCCTTAGCTTACCAACCTCATGTCTTATTTATAGTGCAAGGAGTCCTGGTTCAACCATGCCATCGTAGGCGTAGTTTAGGGAGGAGATCTTCCCGGAGATCCCACTCTAGTTAAGAGTCGTGCTGTAAAAGGGAAGTTCCTGTTAACTCTGCACTCCTAAATATGCGGGAGATTGTTTCCAATCCAAAAACAATCCGTAGAAGGGAGTTTCTCTGTGTGGAAGATACTCTGGAGTTTGCTTCCTATTTGGAAGTAGAGAGCAACTGTAGTTGCCCGTTCGAAGCCGATCCTCGAAATACTTGTCTGAAGAGGGCTTATGGGTATCGTAGATAGCTGTGAGACGTGTGGGCCTAGCATGCTATGAGAGTCTGGGTCTGCTTGGCGGACTGAAGTTGAGCGGACTTAGATCCGCTTGGGCTGGATCTGTGTTGTGCCGATGCTTGGGCCGGATCTGTGTTGTGCCGATGCTTGGGCCCGTAGTTCCGATAATCATGACACGTGTTCGGCTTAGGAGTGTGACTGTTTTTATGTATCATCATATATGTAGGGCGTATCAAGTTTTTTTATGTTATAGTTTGAATCCCAACTTGAATATTAAGGTAAATGATCTGAATCCCAATTCTATTTTCAAATGGTCCTCACAATTTTTTGTTCGATTTTTGCTTTGAAGGATAACCCTTGATGTCATGTACCCTAAGCTTCATGGTTCAAAAAATGGAATTGGTTATGGATTTCGGGGCGTGCAATTATGATGCATCTTATTGAAAACTCCACCTTCTCCAAATGTCACTTTCTATTGGTAAGTTCAGTGAATTTGCTAATTTGTCCAATCTCTTGGAAGGAGTTCAATCTAGGTTAGAAGGGGGACAAGTGGATTTGGTAAGGAGGTTGAGAAAAGGGATTCTCGGTGAACTTTAATCTCAAAACCTTGGCAAATGATTATTTTCATGCAGATGTCTTCGTTAACTTTTTGGTAAAAGTGGTTTGGTCAAAGAAAATTGGGAAATTAGACCTTCCCCCAGTTGTTAGTTGATATCAGTGTGGTTCAAATCGTCAGAAAATCACGAGTTAACTCGCGATTTATAGCAGATCTCCCTCATCCCGAGTTGAATCAGGCCATAAATTGTAACTACCCTAAATTGTGACTAATCGTTAGCGAGTTGAATCTAATTTGCAAAATCATGATTGAGGAAAGAAACTTTTGATTTCAGAGAAGAAAAATAAGAGGAAGAAGAAGACAATCTCCCCAATTTCTTCTTCTCTTCCTCTTTCAACTCTCTTATCTTCCTGAACAATTTTCCAAAGATTTGTTATTATCACTGTGAGAGATCTGAAAAGAGAAAGCGATTTGAAGTGTGAACATAAAGGAGGAAGAATAGAAGTAGAAGAATCAGAGAGATTGTTGTTGTTGTTGTTGTTTTTTTTTTTTTTTTTTTTCTTCTGTAAATGAGATATTGGGAGATGGGTTCATTTAATCAAAGATATGAAATTAAATGATATGAGAGATGAAATGAATGACGAGTTTGCGCTTCATTTAATTTCGTTTTCGTTTGGGCTTCATTTAATTTCATTATTTTCATTTAGGCTTCATTTAATTAGTTTTTCCTTTTGGGCTTATTTTTTTGAAATATGTTTCTTTTGGACTTATAAATTTAATGAAAATGCACTCTTACATATTCAAGTTTTTTTTTTTTTAATTTGTGTATAAATTATGGATATTTATTAACTTAAATATATAAGTTATAATATTATGAATCTTACGATTTACGATTCAGTTTACGATTAAATCACGATTCAGGAAGACTGGTTGATAGTAGACATACATGGCATACTAATGTCATAACTAGGTGTACCCCAAAACTCCCCCAAATGGATGGATACTACACTGTATTCCTTGACTTACTTTTACTACCAATACTGCCCTTAAAAATGGGAAAACTGTATTAAGTGAATTTTCTTGAGATAGTTGTATTTTAGCCAAATGACATTAAAAGCAAAACCATTGAAGGATCAAGTACAATTTTTTCATTAAAAAATCCTCAAGATATCACACTACTTTCCCATGTCTATCTCTCTTAAACTTTTTTGTCCTTTAGAATATTGTTGGTGGTTCAGGATTTTTTTTTTCTTGGGGTCAGAAAATTTGTTTAATCCACCAGTAAATAAAGGTTAGTGAATCCACCTTTGATTGATAAATCCAAGCGTGATGGAAGTTATGTTGACAAAAATGATATATGTTACATCGATAACCTTGTTAACATTTCAGGCTGATTATCCTTCTTGCATACCACCATAGAAGAGAGTGGTTGAAAATGCCAGTGTAGGGGGGGGGGGAGGTCTTAAGATCTCTTTTTAAGGGATGCTCAAGATCCCATTCAACCTTTTGCTGACATATCTCTTTTAAATTTTAAGATCTGTTTTAGTGTGAGGGAAAGTTTTCTTGAGGGCTTTCTGGCCAATCTCTATATGACACAAAACTTTAATTTCATCCCCCCCAAGGAAAAAGGATAATTGAAGGAATTTTTCCCTTAGACCTGAAATTTGATACCATCCCTTCCAATATTCTCTTTACAATCTATATATGAAATTTGCATCGCCCTTTCCCAGCGAAAGGATGTACCTTGTCGATACTCATCTTTTACCCCATATGTTTTGATAAGATGACCGACCATATACCTTCTTTTTTTGTCATGGTTATATTTTTTGAGAAAGATTCTAACTTTATGGCAAGAGAAATTATTTACAAAAGCCAAAGGCTCACAGACATGGAAACAATAACAATAAATTATTGAACCTTTTAATGATTTGTGATGTTAGATTTTAGGAATTATTAAACCTGTATTTGTAGCTATATATATATATATATATGTTTATTTATATGTATGGTGTGTGTATAATTTTTTAATGCAGTTTCTTCAAAGTGAGAAAACACAAGTACACAAAATTTCACTTTTAACTATGAATGCCTTTCTGGTCCTTTGTTGTTTTACATCTGGAAGCTCAGAATTCTTCAAACTTGGATCCCAAATATGGGAGACATAGATCTGAAGGGGAGGAGAAAAAAAATCTTTATTGATCATGTACAAGTATTTCCTTTCAGTATGGCAGTCTTACGGACTATTTTCTTAGTTTTGGCTAGGCTACTCGTTCTTTGTAGATTTTACTACCCTGTACATAAGCATGACTTCATCTGATTTCTGCAAATAGGCACAGTCTTAGAGGTCACCCTGGCTAAGCCCCAGAATGAAAAGAAGTATGAACAAGGTTATCAATATAAACAAGCAACTTTTCCAGGTTACCTTCCGCAGCCTGGTTATGGTTTTGCTGATCCATATGGAGCCTTAGGTGCATATGGTGCTGCTGCTGGTTATCAGCAGGTGGGTGTCTTATTGCCATCTCTATGATGTAATGTAGTTTTTTTGGTGGTTGAATAAATATTTGAGGATTGCACTTGTTAGCAGCCTATGATATACGGAAGGGGACCAATGCCAGCAGGAATGCAGATGGTGCCCATGGTTCTTCCAGATGGTCGTATCGGCTATGTCTTGTAAGTAGTGTGCTTTCTTGTTTTTGGTTTCTATTTATTTATAATTTATTCTTGTAGTACTGTAAAAAACTAATGTCATTGACAGGCACAAGTGATTCCCGTTTGAAGATGGGAATCTTGTGGAGTTGGTTCTTTTGCACCTGAGACATTTCCTTTTGCTCCCGATGTTCAAATCACATTTAAATTGCGATTTTGTTCATATACAGATTTAAATTGCTGAATAAATCTGTTTGATTCCCAAACTAAATCCTAAATAGCTGTTCAATATTCCATGTGATTGCTGTCCAATGGTTAGGACTTGAACCTCATCCTCTTTTCTTGGACTTGGAATTGAGAACTCACAAGTTGCACAAGTTGGTGTGGATCAAGGAAGTCCCTCCTAGAGCCAGTTTTCTTTGCTTTCTTCTATATTGAGCTTTCATTTGGAGATATGCCATGCAGATTCTGTATCAACTCTCCTGCTCTCCCCTATTTTCTGAACTGAACTGAAAGGTGGAGCTTGGCCAATAGTGCCAAGCTGAATTAATCTTTATCTTTGATTGGATAATGGAGAGAACTCTCCATGCTTTCGTTTGGATCATTTGGCGAGAGAGAGAACAATAGAATTTTCAAAAGTAGTGCCAAGAATGTAGATATCTTGCAGATAGAAATCAAAGCAAATCTGTGGGTTGGGGATACACGGGGGTTATTTTGAAAGAATTTCACTACTCTTGCATGTTTGATTGGGGGACGTTGGTTTACTCTTTAGTGCTCATTTCACTAAGTGCTAGATTTAGCCTTATTCAGTGAAGTACCTTTTGTTTTGGTGATTTTAAAAAAAAAAATAGGACTTAAAAAACTTGCCTTTAAACTTAAATTCCAATGGCTATCTACAATGTTACAGGATGTTAAAGTTGGAAAAACAGAGTAAATTCTGTTGATAAATGTTTTTGTTTTTGTTTTTATTTTTTTTTATTTCTTAAAATTCAATGTTAAATTTCCTATCGGGCCAATGGCATGGGTAATACACTAATATATAGTTTGGCAAAACTTATGATTTACAATTAAATCTGGATCTTAATCTTTGAGATCTTTTATAATATTTACATTTCAATAACAGTCTACCCCCATAAGCGTTTCTTGTTATTTTCAATCCAAAGTGCCTTCAGGATGAAAAAAAAGTAATTGTTTTCTTGGTCTTTTATAGATTGAGTTTGGCAGTTCACTAATGTCCCTGTGGACATCTACTTATATTGATTTAGTTCCCTTACCATGTGTGTATGCTTACCTTATCTGTACATTATACAGACAACAACCTGGTGCTCAGGCTCCATCTCCACCGCCTCGGAGGCACGGAAGAAGGCATGATCGAAGCAGTGGCTCATACAGTGGACGAGGGGACAGTCCTGGCAGTGATGGCAACCGGGGCAGAAGGCACCGCCCATACTAAAGTTAGAAGATTGATTGGATGGGGATTCCTAGTCGATAACTGATTCTATATAACAGAAGAAAACGCAGAATGGGGACCAGGCAGCATACTAATTTACGTTGCCTAAACTTTCTCATTGTAACTTTCTGATCTTTTGGCACAACAGAGAATTTGAGAATGATTTTTCTTATTTGGTACTAATATTATTCTCAGAGTTACCTCAGACATTGTTTTACTGACAACCGATAGAAAAGAGAAATTTTCTTCATATTTTCTTGGCATTAGTTGATCTGAAATTAGTTGCATCAATTCTTTAACTGGGTTTATTTCCTTAAGTCTTTTTTGCGTAATTGCAATAGCCTATTCGAGACACCATCAAAGGATGTCTGATTAACTGATGTCCAATTGTAATGAGCAGTGATTACCTTAGGAGTGGATCTAGTTTTTGTTACCTGTACTTAAACCTACCAAAAGTGGAACTGCAAAATGTTTCATTTCTATCCACTTAAAAAAATGCAGCTCGGTATCAGAATTAAATATTAGTTGAACTGTTAGTCTGAAATAAAATGTGTTCAAGGAGATTTGGAATGACATCCCCGTTAAAAATGCAGTACACATTCTATTTGTCTCTATGGAAAAATTGTATGACAGGGACATGATTTAGAGTTAGAAGAGTACATGCTAGAGATTCTGATGTAAGTTTGCTAATTCGATTATCCTTTGGTGCATTTATTTGGTTCCAGTATTTGATTACTACAAGTTTCAGAAAATATTTGTTGAATTTATATTTGCTTTGGTTTAGGTAGGTTTGGAGAAACTCTATTATTGATACCATGAAGAATAACATCTATACACTAAATTGCTATTCGTTTGTTTTTAAGAGAATAATATATGTATGTATAGAGAGCATCTAGAAACTAATATAAAATAGATTATGAGTCAGTCTAAATGGCGAGGAAACCAGCGATGGAGGGTTGAGGACCCTACATCCCCCTCGTGATGCGTGTAGATAAGGGAAAACACGTATCGCGAGGGGGATGGAGGGTCCTCCCTCGCTGGTTTCCTCGACAATTAGAATTCCCCATAGATTATTTTGTTGTTAAAGCTACATGTTTAGCATTTAAGCTGTTTATTTTTCTTGTCAACCCACCCTATACGACCCTTTAAGATATGCTTTGGAGTCTAATCTTCTTAAACTTGCTGCTTTGCCATTTTTATAAGCAGTCTTCTCTCAACACTCTCCATGTGCTTTTGTATATAAAACTTCTCTTGTATCATTGTTGCATTCCATTGTGCCATTAAATTAGAGCATCAAAGTGTGTTTGAATTCTTGTCTTTGGCTTGGTCGGCAGCATCCTTCATCCTCGTCACAAAACCAGTATACTGACAATAGGTAGAAAACTTGGAAAGCAAAACATGGTTCCCAACCCAAGTGATGTTTAAAAAGAAGACTAGTAGAGATACTGAATAATTTTTCTTGACAATGGGTTTACTTCCATGGATTGAACACACATGACATGTTACTACAACATCAAGTCATAATAGAGCAGAGAACCAGAAGAAGATAGATCTCCCTTGCACTGCCCAACCAGCCATGTTGTTGCCCTATTCTTTTTTTACCATTATTTCCCTGTTAACTTGTCAAAGCTCATCAACTTTATTACCTTCTTCAGCCATTTCTCTCTCCACTTTCATCAAAGTATGCAAGAATCCTCTCAACAACTGTTGGTCTAGAATTCTTCTTCCCCATGCCAATGGTCTGGAGTTTCATGCTACCATGGCAGTGGTTACAGAGTTAAATCATTGAATCTCTCTAGTTTTGGATCTGCTGTCTCAACCATTTAGTATCTATTGACCTCAGCAGCTACAACTTCACAAGTCTAATTCCTCCACTACTCGGAAACTGCAGTTGGTTTCGTACACTTATCCTCAATGACAACCACTTCGAAGGACCAATACCTCCGGAGCTTTTCCTATCCAAGAGATTTATAAAACTCGACTTGGGGGACAATTTCCTTACTGATCAGATTCCACCTTAGTTAACTCTCTCGGTCCACCTCGAATATCTTGGTTTATATAATAATTACTTGAGTGGGGAGATTCCAAGGAAGATATTTTCATGGTCGAATTTGAAGTACATGTATCTGAACACTAAAATTCATACTGGTACCTTACTACCTTACCATGTTTTCCAGGATTTTGTTCAATAACAGATCTCTGGGTACATGAGAATGTGTTCTCTGGATCTTTGGGCAACTGTGGCAACTTACTACTACATTCTTTGCTTTTCCAGGATTTTGGGCAACTGTGGCAACTTACTACATTACCAAGTTTTCCAGGATTTTGGGAAACTGTGGCAACTTACTACATTCTTTGCTTTTCATAATGGTTTTGGAGGAATTATCCCCGAAGAGACGTTTGTCAATCTTTCCAAGCTTGAAATCATATATCTTGATGCAAATGGGCTAGTTGGAGAAATACCAGACACCGTATGGGTCTTGAAAATTTGCAAGAGCCGGTTCTTTCAGAGAACAAACTCAATGGGACTATATCCGAAGTAATCAGTCGATGTCAAGAGCTGACGGTGGCTCTCTTCCGAGAATTTTTGGAGGGTTGGATTCCTCGGTCAATAGGTAGTCTTAAGAGTCTGAGCTGTTTGCTTCTTTCCGACAACATGCTTGAGGGCTCATTACCTTAGGGAGCTCGGCAACTGTAGTTCTTTGGTTGATCTTGAGTTTCAAAATAATTTTATTGAAGGATCCATACAACTGGAGATCTGTCAGCTTGAGTGTCTTGAAGTGCTGTTTTTGTTCAACAATCTTCTTGGAGGTTATATTCCTTAAAACATAGGAAGTCTGAGCAATCTTGCTCAGCTAGCATTGTATAACAACAGCTTGTCTGGTCAGATTCCCGTGGAGATCACCTGGATAAGCAATCTCACGTTTCCGTCTGTGGCTTATAATGACCTCATTGGAGAAGTGTGATCTGAGCTTCGGAAGAACACCTTTCCTGGTTTAGTCAAATTGGACTTGAGTGGGAATCGGCTTTCTGGTCAAAATCCTTCTGGTCTATGTGCTGCCAATAACCTCTCTGTGTTGGCCCTTAGAAACAACCATTTTAATGGTATGTAGTTATCCTATTTTTATTGGGCATTGTGCATCACTCAGGAGGGTGATTCTCAGGAATAATCTTCTGCATGGAACGATACCAGATTACTTGGATCAAAACGATGGGATTTCTTTCTTGGATTTGCAGGGTAACTTGCTTAGAGGAGACATACCACCAGTAACTTGGATCATGGAGTATTCCCGATTCATTTACTTCTGTCCAGAATCTCATCGAATTGCAGACTGGGGGGACAACATGCTACAGGGTGCAATTCCTTGTGGTTTGGGTACTTTGCAACATTTTTCTTCTGTTTTGAATCTAAGCAGTAATATGCTGATTGGACGGATTCCAGATTGCCTGGGCATCTTAGATCATTTGCAGGCTCTTGATCTATCTAGCAATAGATTATCTGGTGAGATACCATCAGAATTGAGTAACATGGGCTCTCTTTCTTTCGTGAACATTTCATTCAATGATCTCTGACAAGCTTCTATCAGGTTGGATACGAATTATGGGCTCCTCTAACGAGTCTTTTCTTGGGAACCCAGAGTTGTGTGCAATTGATTATTGTGGACAGGTGAGGGAACATCCCCATACAAGTTTACATGGCTCATATTAGTTGGCATACATTTTTTTTCTGTACTGGGACTGTGCTATGTGGTTTATTGGCTAGTTGTTAAAGTTCTTCGAAGGGAATGGGCCAGGTTGCATTCTATGATTCATGATATTAAATCGATAACTGAATACTTACCTGAAGACCTAATTATGAAGATATAATGCAAGCGACTGAGGGCTTAAGTGACAAGTATGTGATCGGGAAGGGCAAGCACGGGACTGTTTATCATACGGAGTCTATCAACTCTAGTAAAAGCTGGGCTGTATCTGAAGTGAACTTTAGCTAAGAAATGAGGACTCACCGTAATTTGGTAAGAATGGCGGGTTATTGCATCAAACATAAAACTGGTCTGATACTTACTGAGTAGATGCCCCGTGGGACTCTATTTGGTATTCTGCACAGCAGTGAATCTCGCATGACTTTGGAATGGGATGTTCGACATCGTATTGCTCAAGGCCTCATATCTTCATCATGATTGTGTGCCTCAAATTGTTCATAGAGGTGTTAAGTCAGAGAATGTTTTGATGGATTCTGATATGAAGCCGAGGGTTGGTGATTTCGAAATGGCCAAGTTGGTCAGTGACCCAGATGAAAGCTTTTCTCGGTCTTCAATTGTTGGCACGCTCGGCACATAGCTCCAGGTTTGTGAGAGTTCCACTGAAAGCACTTATTTTCATCTAGCTATTATTGTTCGAATTAGAAGCTTCATGTTCTAATGTTTTGTTCATTCTTCGTCAAATTAGAAAATGGCCGTTCGACTCGGTTGACAGAGATATGCGATGTGTATAGCTATGGAGTTATTTTACTACAGTTCCTTTGCAGAAGAATGCCCGTGGATCCCAGTTTGGAAGATGGCCTAGACATTGTGGTTTGGGTGAAGGGCAACTTGCAGAAGCGTGAAAAGTGCTGCCCCTTTTTGTTTCCTTGATAAAAGCACTGGAAACTCTCCATTTGGCACTTTCTTGCACGCAAGTTGTCCCAGACATAAGACCATCAATGTGAGATGCAGTCAGATTGATGAAGATGAATGCTCAACAGAAGAAATATGCTGACTCCAAGGTGAAAAGTTGATTAATGATACTATGGATTACATCCTACTTTTATGAATGCTAGTTTACATGGTGCTATAATCATAGTGAATGGAAGCTTAGGGTAGTATTCTATTCTACTACATCGAACTTAATTTGTTACGCTTCAGGCAGATGGCATGGATTAGGTCTATTTGATAATTAGATTGAATGTTTAAAACTGGTAATGATTTTCATTGAAAACATTTGTTCAAGGAATTGAATTTCCATGATATTTGGTGTGCCACAATTCCTATTTTAACGTTAATTTAAGAACTATGTACAACACCCCAAATTTGTTATTAGAGCCATTAAATTTCAAACTATTTTTGGTTTAATTAGCTCTATAAATGAAAAGCTCCAATCTCTTCGTCGATAGAAATATCAAATGCTAAGATTGATGATATGTGTAGCCAGTGACGGAGCTAAGATTTAAGTTGAGCGGGGGCAAATAGTTAGCTAAAAAATATTTTACATTATATAATAAGATTCACATAATTTTTTTCTTGATAAAGATGTAAAACTCACTTTTATTCTTGATAAATTATGAAGTTTATGTATTATTTTTAAGCTCAACAACCATTAGAGGTATTTAGTGATGGACCACGACCAAAGCTCAAGGCTCGAATCTCAGGCCCAATGAACCTCTCCTCTTAAAGGATAGAGACGTCACGAAGGAAACAAGTCATGGCGGAAATCTCTTTCCCAATGACGTATCATAATGAAGGAGAAGAATGTTGTGAGTAACGCCCCCCTTCATTGCGCCATGTATGCTTAAGTCACACACATACTTAATTACTCCCATTATACAAGGTAAAGGAGATAGAGATATGAAAGGTACGCAAACACAACACAACTATATTCTGTCCAAGTTCATTATCTCCTACAGTTAACTGACTTAAGCATTGGACCACCGAACATGTGATTTTTTGCTATCTAACATTGTTTGGCATATCAGATCTCGATGAGGACGAATTTGGACATATCAGTTTGGCGCCATCCATGAGGAACGACAATTTCCTTAAAAACAGAGTTGGTAATTTCCTTAGAATGAACCAGCGATAAAAGACACAATGGAAATGGAACCCCCTACAAACTCTCAGCTTAGCAACACTCAAGAGAATCCTTCCATTGGCAAAACTCAATTGCCGAGTGGATACATCCCTAATCCAGCATTGGGGGGACCAATTGCGCAATAAGTGAATTACCATCAGGAGATATGGTGGCCCATACCAGTCAACTAGAATCACAACAAGCATCTGCTCTCGGGGGGGGGGGGGGGGGGGGGGGGGGGGATGATAATGGACCCTCATGGGGATCAGCTTTTGGCCACTATGGCCCAACTCACAAAAGTTGTTGAAACGCTTACACAAGAATGTGTTTCACCTGTCGACCATGCAGAGATCTACCTCGGCAGAACTCTGCCAATCATATTCAGGAAAATCAAGAAGCTCATGCAGAGTTCCACCTAGTAAATCATGAAAGGAACGAACTTCAAGATGATGGATCCAAAACTTGTGGACTTCCTCCACAAGTCCCATTCAGGATTGGGATCACAGATCCAAACATGCTGTATGAACTTGTCATGCCACCCTTCTCCGACAAAATCATGAACACCCATCTGCCCAAGAAGTTTGTCCCACCAAAGTTCGAATCTTACAATGGCACTACTCACCCATCCGATCACCTGCACCACTTTCACCATATGATGGCTCTGAAAGAGAGCTCAAATTTTACCCTGTGTAGGACCTTCCCAACCAGGCTCACGTCCATGACGGTAAATTGATATAATAGCCTTCCGTCACAATCGATAGACTCCTTCCAAGCACTGGCCACAACCTTCATCGCAAAATTTATTGGCAGTTAGCGAATCAGAAAGGGTCCTCACTATTTGCTTCATATCAAGTAGAGAACTGACGAGACTATCAAATAATACGTTACACGGTTCACTGACAAGTTGACCATGATTGACGGGTGTAGTGACGATACGGCTGTGACCACCTTCACCTTCAGACTCAAGGGAGGACAACTATACAACTTCCTAACTTTGGACCCTCCAAAGAGCATGGCAACATTGTTGAGATTGCACAAAAATATATCACTCTTGAAGAAATGTGAGTAGCCAAGAAGAACAACGAGTCCGAAAAAAGTTTTGTCCCAATGAACCGAGAAAGAAGGGAAGACAAGAGGCGAAATGATAGACCGCAGGAGGACAACGACCAACCCAAAAGGTATCAGACCAGCAATATGTCTAAAAATGGCAGACATGAGTTCAGTAAGCCGCAATCGGTTAGAGTAAAGCTCGACTCACTCAGTTAACACGAAGTATAAGTCATGTGCCACTTTAAAAATGAATATGGAAACGGTTCTAAAGTCCATGACGAACTGGGAAGACGTAAAGTGGCCACCCAAACTAAAGGGAGATCTATCCAGACATAATAAAAATAAATATTTTTATTTTCAAAGGATCATGGACATGACATCGAGAATTTCACAATCTGAGGAATGAAATCGAGTACTGGGTCTAGATAGGGAGCTCAGTGAGTTTGTTGGATTGAAAGAAAAACAGTCCAAGGGAAAAATTGCGGATCCCGCCGTAGGACCAGATGAACAAGCTAGAGGATTGATACACGTCTTGCATGGCACGACCGAAGATCGGAAACAGTTCAACCAATCACGAAAATGATTTGTCAGATATTTGCGGACAAGAATACATCATCTAGACCTTCCTACTCGGCGCGCCGGAATATACCGCCCAGCTCTGGCTTTTTCAAAAAATAATAATATGTAGGGTGTCCATTTCCCCCATAATGACGCCCTAGTGATATCAGTGTCAGTAGCCAAATGGGATGTCAGAAGATAACTCATTGACACGGGTAGCTTTGCCAACCTCTTATACTTGAACCATTCCGCAAAATGCAGTTTAGTGAAGAGGAAATCACACCTACCGATTAGCCTATGGTGGGCTTTAGTGGTGAACAATGCTACCCACTCAAATGAGACTGATTGCCAGTAGTAACAGGATCACCAGGCAAGCAACAAGTCTTGTTACGAACTTCTTTATCGTCGAAGCTCTGTCAGCATACAACATCCTTCTAGGGAGACCCTGATTACATGAGATGGGCGCAGTATCCTCCATTATGCATCAATGCCTCAAGTATCACATTGATGATGATGTCGGGGTCATCAAAAGCGACCAACCAGCTACACGTGAATGCCACTATGCAGTAATGATGACTCCCAACAAATAACAATCACAGCCAGGACCAAGGGAACCGTCATAACAGTGGCTCAATCAACTGTGGATGGGTTAGTTCCTCCCAGATGACAACGCAGTTCCAATCAATCCAAAAGGACAAGCGGATATTGACCAATTAGAGGAAGAGACAATATCAATCCACCTTGACAGTTTAGAAGGCAGCAAAATTGTTTGGATCAGGACAAAATTGCATCCAGAACTGACTAAACAATTGATCCAACTATTGAAGTACAGCCAGGACGTATTGCCTGGACAATGAAGGACATGGTGGGCATTTGTCACGGACTAGTAATCCGTGCGGCACTAGCTATCCAATTCACTAGTAAGCCTATGAGTAGTTACTTTGACGGGCACAAATATTAACTTGAGAATGCACAATATCAATCTGTAGACAATATAACAATGCACAATAGTCAGTAAAAGCTCTCATTCACATTCAATAGATTACAATGGGGAGGAACGTTCGGAAGGACGTTGCTCAAGACTAGTTCGATGCTATCGATCGATGGAAATACAAGTTTGAAGTTGAAAAACAATGCAAAGAAAACAATAAAAATGCTAGCGGTACAGTCTGGCCCGACTATGCAATGTTGGCAACACGCCCTCACAGTCAAGAGCTCAAACCTTCCCCCTATAATATAGATGCTAAGCATTTGGGCACTTTTCAAAAGGGAACATTGAGTTTTGAGACCATTAGGAAAGTCTTGAAAGGCCTCTGAACCTTGATTTTCCTAACCAATGGTACTAGTCCTGACACTCTCCCACACTCAATTCGCTGACGCCCTCGCAGCGAACTTTTCCAAGTACTCTTCCAGCCTTGAGAGGTATGGCAGCAGATGCTCGACTGGCTCCCAACTGATCTCTGAAGGAGGTTCATCCTGCCACTTGACCAAATATTCTCTATCCGGGCCTGTGTTGTTGATGAGGCGGTCAGCTAAGATTTCTTCCACTTCTCGATCTGGCTTAGTAGGATGCTTAGGCAATGCTCGGGTAGATACATTTCTTGTGGGATCAGTGGCATCGGCATGGTAAGACTTCAAGTTACTTGCATGGAAGACAGGATGGGTGAAACGGAGCCAATGTGGTAACTTGACGCGATAGGAGACTTTGCCTACTTTCTCAATAATCTGTACCGGTCCCTCATACTTGCGAAACAGATTGTTGTGTGCTCTACCTGTCCGTTTATACTTGTTGAACATATCTAGCTTCACCAATACCAAGTCCCCGACTTCAAAAGGATCGATTCGTCGTTTCTTGTCGGCCCATTTCTTCATGTGACGGGAGGCTTTCTCAAGATAGGCTCGAACAACTTCAATGTTTTTATGCCAGGCTTTGACAAATTCAAGAGCTCTTGGGCTGGGTCCTTGGTATCCGGTCAGCACTGTATGTGGTGTCAATGGTTGCTGACCAGTGACTAATTGAAAGGGGCTGGAGTGAGTAGCTGAGCTCTTTTGTAAGTTGAAACAGAATTGTGCAACATCAAGTAGTCCCACCCAATTTTTCTGGTTTGCACTTACAAAATGACGAAGGTATTCTTCAAGCATAGAGTTAAAGCGCTCAGTCTGTCCGTCAGATTGGGGATGTTGGCTTGTCGACATATTAAGTTTGGATCCCAAGAGCTTGAACAACTCCTTCCAGAACTTTCCTGTGAATCGAGCATCACGGTCGCTAACAATGTTTTCGGGCAGTCCCCAATACTTCACTACATGCTTGAGGAACAATTGCGCCGTATCTTCGGCTGTGCAAGTTAGTCCGGTCGGCACAAAGGTCACATACTTTGAGAATCGGTCAACAACTACAAGGATGCTCCTGAAATCCTCCACTTTCGGTAACCCAGTAATAAAGTCCATGGAAACACTTTCCCAAGGACGAGTTGGAACAGGCAGGGGCTCTAGTAAGCCTACTGGTCGATCTCTTTCAACCTTATCTTGCTGGCAAATAAGACATGTTCGAACATAGGCCATTACATCCTCCTGTATCTGCGGCCAATAGTGCCCCCTCTCTAGCAATGCAAGTGTCCGTCTCCAACCTGGATGTCCCGCCCAATGGGTGTCATGGCATTCTCTCAAAAGTTCTTTCCTCAAACCAGAAGTTCTCGGAACATAGAGGCGATTACCAGTTGTGAGTATTGCTCCATCTTTTATCCAGAACCGTCGAGTTTTGCCCTGCTTGATCAACTCTGTAATCGCCTTCGCTTGTGGATCTGTCTGTAGGCCTACTTTGATCTTCTCCAAGATGGTGTGACTCGGACCAGTATGGGTTAGCACTGCAAGGTCTGCCCTTCTACTGAGTGCATCAGCTACATTGTTAGTGCGCCCTGGCTTGTATTCCAATACTAAGTCAAATTCTGCTAATTTTTCCTGCCATCGAGATTGCTTGGAGGTTAGCATCTTCTGAGTAAGGAAATGGCTTGCTGCAGCATTATCCGTTTTAACAAGAACTTGAGATCCCAAGAGGTAGTGTCTCCACACCCGTAAACAATGTACAATGGCTAGCAATTCCTTTTCCTGAGCTGAGTAACGAGACTCTGTATCATTCAACTTTCGACTCTCATATGCTATCGGGTGACCATCTTGAAGTAAAACTCCCCCTAAGGCATAATCAGATGCATCTGTTTGTACTTCAAAGGGCTTGGTGATGTCTGGCAAGGCCAATACTGGATCTTTCATCATGGCCAATTTCAAGTCTTGGAATGAAGCTTCACACTGCCTATCCCATTCCCATGTTCGGTCTTGTTTCAACAAATTTGTCAGGGCAACAACTCTCTTAGAGTAGTCCCTTATGAAGCGACGATAATAGTTTGCGAGTCCAAGGAAAGAACGTAGTTGAGACACGTTCTTAGGAGAGTTCCAATCATGGATTGCCTTGACTTTCTCCATGTCCATCCGAATCTTGCCATTGCCAATAACATGACCCAAGAAATTGATCTGGGTCTGGCCGAATGAGCACTTTTCCTTCTTGACAAAGAGATGATTATCCTTAAGGATTTGGAACACTTCTCGCAAATGATGTAGGTGTTCTTCTATAGTCCCACTATAAACCACAATGTCGTCAAGATAGACAACCACAGACTTGTCCAGAAGGTGACGGAACAGGCCATTCATAAGGGTGCAAAATGTAGCTGGAGCATTGGTCAAGCCGAAGGGCATTAATAGGAACTCATATGACCCATATCTAGTAGAACAAGCAGTTTTGGGTTCGTCACCAGCAGCAATGCGGACCTGATGGTAACCTAATCTCAAGTCGAGTTTTGTGAAGTATCTGGCGGATCCAAGTTGGTCGAATAAGTCTGCAATGAGCGGCAACGGGTATTTGTTCTTTATAGTGACTTTGTTCAAGGCTCTATAATCAACACAAAGGCGAAGACTGCCATCATGTTTCCGCTGAAAAAGAACAGGTGCCCCATAAGGTGCTTTAGAGGGCCGAATGAATCCTGATTCCAACAAGCCATCTAGTTGTGTTCTCAATTCGGTCAGCTCTGGAGGGCTCATGCGATATGGACTACGTGCGGGTGGCTTGGCACCAGGGACTAACTCAATTTCGTGATCAATGAGCCTTCTGGGAGGTAGATTCTTTGGCAATTCATTCGGCATCACTTCGCTGAAGTTAGCAATAACTTGGGCAACTTCCTCAGGGATTTTGCTAGTATCATCTTCCATCTCTAGCTTTGCCACAGCTAAGTAAGTATCTTCTCCTTTGGCCAAGCCCCTCTTGACTTGGAGCGCCGACAATATTCTATCATGAGTTGTTGGTCGAATTGAGGTTGGTACAATGCGTAGTCTGGGTCCGAAAAACCCCAAGGAGTCCATGAAAGGTAATGGTCCTGCTGCAGCTCCTCGGAAGAATTCTTGGCCAAGAATCACCTTAAAATCATCAAGTGGAACGGCCAAGAAGTTTGATCTTCCTTCCCATGGACCAACCTGTAGTGGCACAGCTCTAGCCATACCATTAATAGAGATTGCCTCAAAGTTGACAGCTTTCAACTTACCCACATCTCCTTCTAAGTTCAGACCCACACGTCTAGCTTCATCTGGGGCAATAAAATTGTCTGTCGCTCCGGAATCCAACAATGCTTGGGAAGGGAACCCATTGATAGTGATGTCGATGTATTGTAAAGCCTTCTTGTGTGGGTGCTCATACATTTCTCCTTTGACAGCATTGAGCTTGCGTAGAGCTCCCATTTGGGAGGTCTCACTGTTGGTGGGGTTCGAGCTCGATGCGGTCGGGTTAGAAGGTTCTGCTTGAAGCAAGGACATTAATGAGTGTAGAGCTGGTTTGGATGGACATTTGCCTGTTGGGTGATCCCTGCTATTGCAAAGAATGCATGGGGCAGGGGCAGATGGTCTCCACTGCCCAGAGTAGTTTTGCCCTCCTTTGTTGTTGTAATTTGAGTTGCTAGAGCTGGCATTCCAATTTTTGTTGGAACTCCAATTCTGGTTGGACGGCCGGGAATTATAGTTTCCTCGATTCTGACTTGAGTTTCCCCAGTTTTGGTGAGGTGAGCGAGCATTCGACCCTGAGCTTGAATTGGTACTGCCAGTTCTAGCTGTGGAGTGATTGAGCGAAGTGGATCCAGTCTTGGGCATATAATCGCTAAACCTTTCTGCTGCTGCAATAGCACTTGTAATATCTGTCACCTTCTGCCTTTGCAATTCTGCTTGTAGAAGCGGCTGAGCTTGTTCCATGAAACAGAAAACTTTGTCCTTCTCAGACATGTCTCGAATATCTAGCAAGCAAGTTGAGAATTGTCGGACATAGTCTCGAATATTGCCTGTCTGTTTGATGGTGTGGAGCTTCCTCCTTGCTAAGAAATCAGTGTTCTCAGGCAAGAATTGATTTCTGAGTTCCTTCTTGAGGTCTGCCCAAGTTCTAATAAGGATGCGACCTTCTTCCATATCTGCATATTTGGTTCTCCACCATAGTTTCGCATCACCTGCTAAGTACATGGTCGCCATGGTAACCTTGGCTTCTTCTGATTCGGGGTTCACCGCGCGAAAATACTGCTCCAGATCAAACAAGAAGTTCTCTAACTCTTTCCCATCTCGTGCCCCAGCATATGACTTTGGCTCGGGTACTTTCATCCTAGGGTGTTCAGTCGTCCCTGTGGCCTTAGTTAGCAAGCCAACCCTTGCAAATAAGTCCTCCAACTGTAATTGGAAGTCACTCA
Organism: Berberis vulgaris; assembly: GCA_963556465.1. Taxonomy (NCBI): domain Eukaryota; kingdom Viridiplantae; phylum Streptophyta; class Magnoliopsida; order Ranunculales; family Berberidaceae; genus Berberis; species Berberis vulgaris. Next base: position 24,374,927 of record OY747131.1, on the reverse strand, counting down.
TCACCTGAGCTGTGGGGTGAGGCGACTCTTCCATTGCGACTGTTCGTCCCTCTAAGTTATCAACGTGCTCGGCCAACGAATCCACTCTGTCTGCCAGTGAAAAGAGTCCATCCAACCGACTAATCTGTTCTCCCAAAGTGTTCAACTGGTCCATTCTGCTTTCCAGTCTATGCATTCGACTGGCCTGTCGTTCCTCCATAGCGCTAAGGCGCTCATTTATTTCCTGCATCCTGGTTTGCATTCAACAAGCTTTGGCTTTGATACCAACTGTCACGGACTAGTAATCCGTGCGGCACTAGCTATCCAATTCACTAGTAAGCCTATGAGTAGTTACTTTGACGGGCACAAATATTAACTTGAGAATGCACAATATCAATCTGTAGACAATATAACAATGCACAATAGTCAGTAAAAGCTCTCATTCACATTCAATAGATTACAATGGGGAGGAACGTTCGGAAGGACGTTGCTCAAGACTAGTTCGATGCTATCGATCGATGGAAATACAAGTTTGAAGTTGAAAAGCAATGCAAGGAAAACAATAAAAATGCTAGCGGTACAGTCTGGCCCGACTATGCAATGGAGGCAACACGTCCTCACAGTCAAGAGCTCAAACCTTCCCCCTATAATATAGATGCTAAGCATTTGGGCACTTTTCAAAAGGGAACATTGAGTTTTGAGACCATTAGGAAAGTCTTGAAAGGCCTCTGAACCTTGATTTCCCTAACCAATGGTACTAGTCCTGACAGCATTGACCCCTCTGTCATCACACACAGATTGCAAGTCGATCCAGACAAAAAACCAGTTCGACAGAAAAAGGTCAGTCGCTTCATAACGCAATCATGCATCAATGACGAGGTGCACCGCTTGCTGAATGCAAGGATGATAAAAAAAGTCCTTCTACCTAGACTGGCTAGCCAATACATTTTTGAAAAAAAGAAAAACGAAAAGCGGAGGGTGTGCGTGGATTACACAGACCTTAACAGAACATGTACAAAAGTCAGCCTTCCATTTTTTCTTATAGATCGGATAGTCGATGCTACCTCCAGACATGGACTCATCAGCTTCATGGATGCATATTCTGGCAACAACCAAATACAAATGCATCTACCAGATCTGGAGAAAATGTCCTTCATAACAGAAAGATGTAAGCACTGCCACCGAGTGATGTCGTTCGGATTAAATAATGCAGGATCAACGTACTAACGCCTGTTCAACCAAATCACTACAACACAAGTGCCCTTTAATAGCACTTAAATATAGCGTTTTTCTACTTGTGTTATGAATAGCCTTGTTTTAATAGCATTACAATAAAAAAAAAAGTTACAGAAGTGAAAGCGGGAAATAAAAGTATGGCGCCGCTCGAATTTCACTTGAAAGTTTAGAAAAGCCCTCGACTCTCTAACAAAACATGCACCCAATTCCAATTTCTTTCATTAAGGAATACAGGGAGATGGTAGAGAGAGCGAGAGAGGGAGATCAATCCGAGAGAGAGCGAGCAAGGGAGAGAGCCAGATTCAGGGAGAGAGATCAAGGGAGAGAGCGAGGAAGAGAGATCGATCCAAGGAGAAAAAGAGAGATCCATGGAGAGAAAGATTAGGCTAGATGGGTTTTTGTTAATTGTAGCCATAGATTTGTTACTTGTTGTTGTTGTTGTTGCCTTGTTGATTTGTTACTTGTATATGTTTCAGTTTGTTGGTACAATTTGTAGAGAGAATGGAAGTGAAGAGAAGAGAATAGAAGAGGTTGTTGGTGATAAGAGGAATAGAGCAATAATAAGGTGGTTAAGAGGGATTTATGTCGGTTGGTTATGATCTGATCATCTATGGAGCTCAAGAGAAGCTCTGGGTTTCTTTTTCTCCTCAATCTCTATTTCTTCTTTTGTTGCTTATTTTAGTGCTTGTTTCCTATGTATGCATATTTGCTGCCGGCTCGAACAAGGGGTTGCAACCAGTTTCAATGCGATTGAGATCAAAACGGTCAGTCATGAGAAATTTTTCATACCTTTTTTTTTTTGGATCTGTGGTTTAATAGGTTTTGGGTTTTGTGATTTTGTTTTGCAAGACTGGTTCTGGAGTCGAATCTTTTGGGGCTTTTCATATAAAACGCTTTTTGTATCTCTTCTTGTTTTTCAGAGGCTGTTTAACTTGAGATTGTTAGAGGGACGGATTTAACAAGGCAATCTGTCTGATAGACTGGTTTGTTCTTCTTTCTTCATTCTATTTTTGCTCTGATTTCGGGTTGCAAAGCATGCCAGTTAAACCAGTCTTTCATCTTTGGTTTCCTTTCTAAAACATTTGTTAAGATTTTCTTGTTCCACATGCAGAATGTTGATGCCTGCCTTCCTGTGGAAGACGTGGAGAAACAACTTGCTGAATGTGTACTGGATTGTGTTAGCACATGCCGAAAAGGAAAGCCATTATCGCAACTATGGTTATAGGTAATATCTTCTTTCGAATTAGATCAAATTTTATATACAATCTGCAGAGCATTTGAAAATAAAGACATGGGCTAAATACGTTGTTAGCTGCAAGGCTCCAATTCTGCCTAGGCACCTACCAACTTGGCATGGCTAGGCATCGTTGCTGCGGAGCCTTTTTTTTCAATGGTAGAATTTTTATATTTCTAATTATTTCAGATTCTTATCATGTTGAAAATTGAAATGTGAAACAAAATTTGTTGTGATTTAAAGTTGCTTCTATAAGTTTTATTTCCCCCCTCAATTCAAGGTACTTTTACAAAAAAAAAAAAAATCTAGGAGTGTCTTAGTTGCCCTATTTACACTCCAACTTGAATAAGGTGTGGTGAAGCCAGTGGAGCGAAGCAACATTGATTAACATTGCATGGACCCAAGTGGCACGTCGAAGGCATGCCACCAGGGAGACAAAAACAGTGAGTTGCCATGCTTAGTTATTGGCAAAAAAAAACATAAAAAAATATGCAAATGATGGGAGGGTAAGTTATTATAAAAGCAATAATATACAGCCCAATCCATGCTTATTTCCTCAGCAACATGGAGAAAAATGAACCAGCTCACCAGGCTAGCATGTGGTCAGATTCCTTCAAGATCAATGCCAGTCCAAATACTGGTTCTTCCTTGCTTGTGGAGATGAACTCGAATCTTGACAACAAGGTTGAACTTCATCTATTTGTGTTTACTAAATGTTAATGTTAGAACATATATCTCTAGTAGAAGCTCTTCTGATTCCAATTCTTTTAAATCTGATTTTCTAATAACCCTTCTTCCGTCAGAAGATTCGTCTCAAGGAATCTTAGGATCTTCAAAACAGTATGATCAAGAAGGAAAAAAGCCCATTGAGAAGGTAATGTTCATTGGTACACTTAACTGATGATGCTCTTGACATTATTTCAGTTAAAATTTAGCTCATATATTCCAGTTTTTATATTTCAGTTATGTATGCTAGATCAAAATGTGTTTACTTGCTAAAATTTCCCTTCACAACGTGTAAGTAGGCATATCGTTTTGGGGATTAACAATGCCTTTCAACAAGGAAAACACAAAGATGACTCCCTCATGCTACTATTATGCTACTATTAGTTATACATTTACCTGTGTTTTTATGTGCAAATTACACGGGATACTCATGGAACAGTGCATACCTTTTATTTAGTTTCGATTTCAGTTGTTATTCAGGATAACCATTTAACCATTTTAGAAAAAAATTTCTCTTTATCAGTTTCCTATTTGGTCAAAATTTATTTCTTAACTAAGACTATATTATTGTTAACAAGGTAAGAAGTAGTGTCAGCTGCTTATTGGACTTTTTATTGATGTCTACAAGCTTGTGTTTTGAAAGCTATTGTTCTAGGTGTGAAATAACACCTAGTTATTTTAGAGACTTCTATTTTTTATTATCTATGTGTCTGTTTATTTTGCTTCTGCGTAAATTGTCACCAGTTGTGTTTATTTCTTTCTTGACTTTTAATAGTTGTAGTGCTAACCACGATTTTGTATTTCGCTGTTAGCAAATTGTAAAATATGCCCTTGACCTCAGACGCTGTCCTTGGACATGATTGTTCTTGCAAATGTTATGAATTATTTCAGGAGTTTCAATAATCTTAAACGTAATAGGCTATGTGTGATAAGCTGAAAATGTAGTTAGATTGTGTTAAAAAATATGAAATGCATATGTATTTGTTTGCAAATGCGCCTCTTTACATTGCATTACAATTCAGTTGCTGGCTGGAATGAGTTGAAGTTAATGGAATCTTCGTTGGCAAACAAGAAATCGCCTAAAATACCCCTATACGTTCTCCTTTAATGCAAGCGTGCTATTTCGGGTTTAATTATCACTCATACGAATCAATAATAATTCTGAAATGGAGCAGCTGGGGAGGATGCTACTTATAGAATAAGGATAATTGATGGAAGTTATTTATTAAGTACTGTGTGAATGGAATAAAGAAATGTTGTTCATTGCAGATATGGATGTGAAGATGCATTAATGGCAATCCTAGGAATGAATGTATTTACTAAATAAGTAGTTGTCCCTGTCGCTGATAAACTAACAGAAAACTGTCGAGACAGTTAACAATGTGTATATAGGATTGTAGGCTGAAGATTCTGAGATGATCACAAGAGAGATAAAATTGGACATGAATCAAGGTGCTGAGAAGCGGTTTTGAAGACCCAGAAATTTATAATAGGGGAATAAGGTTGTATTTCGGGTTTTCTTCTAGGATTTATTTTGGGGACTAAGGGTGTAACTTCTTTGCTTTTATTTTTATGTTGTGTGGGGTGTATGCATATGCATTTGTTTGCAAATGCGCTTCTTTACATTGCATTACAATTCAGTTGCTGGCTGGAACGAGTTGAAGTTAATGGAATCTTCCCCCACGCCGCAAATTTTAAGTTCCTGTATACATGAAAATCATGGCAAGAAGCCAGGAACTCAAACTAGCTTTGAAGCTTGATTTTCAATCAACTTGGAGATAAATGTTTCTGAGAAACCTTTGCTTAAATTGATATGAAAAATTAGTGTGTTTAAACCGGCCTTGCCAAAAACAACGTACTCACTATGCTTTGTATGTGAACCTTTTACTGCATGTTTCCAAAAACATTGAGGCTTATGCCTAATGAATTTTTGAGCCAACACTGTCAAAAAGGTTGATAGTGCTTCAAAGAACTCTATTTTAGTTGAAATCTTACGCTTATTCAAAGTGACAATGATGCCTTCAGGGAGGGAATTTATTTTATTTTATTATTATTATTTCTTGAATCTTGGCTTATTAGATTGAAAAGGAAATCAGGCAATATCAAGTTTGAAGTTGAGAAATAAATTTGACAAAGAAAAAGAATGTAGACTCTACTGCTGCAGGTATGTCATCATGAAATTCATCTAAATTGTGACATTTGAATTACATGGAAATGCTGGTTGTGACAGGATATTATGTACTTGGTTGGGCCATCTGGCCATGTACCATGCATAATCTGCAAATGACACGCATTTTATCAATCTGTACCAAACAACATGCACTGTTACCATGGACTTAGATATGTATATTAGATAGAATGTACACAGATGGTAAGCTTGTGTTATGTTATATGTTTGGATGAAAATGAGTTATTTTCTTGTATTGGGTTTCATTGATTTGCTCTGTTTTTGTGTGTGGGTGTTGCAGTAAGAGATTGATCATGCTTGTGTTATGTTCTCTTGTGTGTCGTTTTGATGTTAATATGCAGGGTTTTGACATTAACTTGAAGTGCCGTGGACTCGGAGCGCGCAGCGAAGTTTGCTTGCAGGGCTGGTCTGCCGAGAATTGGAGCCGCTCTGTCCATTTTTTTTCGGTGCTGCAATACACTGGACAACACGCTCTGTTTTGACAGAGTGCTCTGTCCTGATGCACTCTGTTGCTTGGTTTTTTTTTTCTGCTATTAGCGTGATGGTGTGCTGGAATTCAGCAGGGGATTGGGCTAGAGTCAGCCGGGTATGGTGTTTTTATTGCTTGCAAGTTTATGGTTGTAATTTGGGTTTTGAAAGTTTGGTTGGCCTAGTTCATGATAAAGGTCTTTTAAGGTCTAAACTTATTTTTATTTTAGGCCTTATCCTTGGTGAAGTTAGGGTTGCTAGTTTATAAGCAAAATGATCAGTTTGTGTCTTTGTTTCGAATGAGTGCGCTGTACTGATTTGGAGCATTGACCGAAATACTGCAATTGTTAACCGGTATACTGCAATTGGCAGGTTAACGTTGTGAAAGGTTTAAAGCTCTACGAGGATATCTTCACTGAATCAGAGCTCTCCAAACTTACAGACTATATTAATGAACTCCATCTTGCCGGACGCAATGGAGAACTCTCAGGTGAGTAGTCTTTCTGCAAAGTCAGCCCCCGTTGGCTATTTCTCAATTTTCAGCGTGACATTTTTGGCTATACTGCCTTTATGAATCAATAGCTCACTGACTTGAGGTTGTTTTCTTTGCAGTATATGTGAAGCATATTTCAAGAAGTATCCAGCCAGAATAGGGTAATACTTGCTTATTCTCTTTCGATTCTATAGTTTCACGTTCTTTTGTGTTGGAAGGATAATCAATGGTTTGAAAATGGAACATAATTGAGAAAATGCATCTTCACCATAATCAACAACCATGCACTTGTGCTGGGTTTAGGGTTTGCAATTCCCACTTTAATTTTGCTGAAGGCTTGTCTGTCTACGTTTCAGGTTCTTGCGAGTTGATGTTTTATCTCTGCTCTTATCTTTGGCTAATGTTAGCGCATATTCGGATGTCCTTGTGGTGGATATGGTAGGGGGAATGCTTACTGGTGCCGTGGCAGAACGCTTAGGAGGTATTAATGTATCAACTCCCCCTCCCCTATTTTTGTTTTTTCAATTGGCATCGTCTTGGATAGGTTATCATGTTTGTACTGATTTTCATATTTCAGGAATGTTATGCATTCATTAGTTATATAGCATTTATATGTGTTGTTATTACTGATTTGTTCAATCATCAATGCTTATCTGTAGCATAGAGAAGGTCAACTGTGGAATAACTTATGTTTCATTTACTTGAGTATACCTTTGCTTTGTTAAATGATTTTGTTGTATTCTAACAACTCTCTTGTGCATCCCAAACACACTTTAGAATAGCTTTTCAACCTTTTCTAAATTTCTCAAACAATTTTGACATGCCATAGCTTTTCAACCTTTTTCTAAATTCCGAGTTACATCACTTTCACTGGAGATTGCATGAAAAAATTTCTTGTACCAGAAGAATCTCAATAACAAAGATTATTGCATTATTTTGGAATTTGCAACTACTTTTTCCAGGTTATCAGATTGAATTTCTCAGTAGTTTCTTTAGGGAACTTTACTGATGCTGCTGGTGTGATGTGTTGAATTTTGATAGCAGGTTCTGTGAATTTTAATGATTGATTTTGCTTAATGAACTGTTTCTTACATTCAATGTCATCTTCTTTTTTGCAACATTGAATCCTGGAACTAACAAGTTTGTTACTGATGTGGATGAAGAAGACTAGAGTGTAGGAACAACATATAAAATGGGTGTTCATTCATAAGAAAAGCTAGGGCTCATTTTGTTGTCCTCAGAGTTTGTACAGGCTTTTGGGTCGATGTTTTTGACTTGATGTAATACAGGGAGCTGATCTTTATTATTTGATAGATTTTGTGACTCGATGTAATACATTATCTTATTAATTACATTACTTAATTCGCCTTCGTTCATGGAAATGTTTAAGTGTTTAGCACATTTTGATTTTTATTTTCTAGAAATAAAACTTATAAGATGTTATAAAAAGTCATTTGATAGCAAAAAAAAAAAAAAAAAAAAAATTCTATAAATAGTAAAATTACAATAGCGTTTTTAAAACGCTATAATAGACTTACAATAGCGTTTCAGAAACGCTATAAATACTATAAATAGTGAACTTATAATAGCGTTTCTAAAACGCTATAATAGATTTACTATAGCGTTTTAGAAACGCTATAAATAATGTTACTATAGCATTTCTGAAACGCTATAATAGTCAACTTACAATAGCGTTTTTAAAACGCTATAATAGACCCTGTGTCTATTATAGCTCCGGCAGACACAACGTTTGCTAAAACGCTATGGTAGCCTACCATAGCGTTTTTGAAACGCTATTAATGACTCTGTTTCTTGTAGTGAATGTTCAGGGATCCGATTGGCAAGACCATGGAGGTAAACATTGATGACATGCTAGTCAAAAGCTTACACAAAAAGGACCACATCATGGACTTACAGCAAGCCTTCTCCCAGCTTTGTAATTACAAAATGAAGCTCAATCCATAAAAGTGTACATTTGGAGTAGAATCAGGAAAGTTCATCGGGTAAATGGTCAACCAAAAAGGAATCAAAGCTAGTCCGAAATAGATACCAGTGCTTCTATACATGCAATCGCCCACCAACATCAAAGGTGTACAAAGCCTTAACGGTAGGGTAGCATCCAAATCATCATACAAATGTTTCCCATTTTTCAAGATTTTGAAAGGGATTAAATCGTTCAAATGGAGTGAGGAATGCAAACAAGCTTTCCAAAATCTGAAGACATACATGGGGAGTACAAAACTACTATCAAAATCAAAGCAGGGCGAGACATTATACTTGTATCTGTCAGTGTTAGAACATGTAGTTAGTTCCGCTCTGATACGCGAGGAGAATTGAATACAAAAGATAGTCTACTACGTCAACAAGACATTTGCGGACGCAAAAGTCAACTATCCACCCTTGGAGAAATTAGCACTGGTACTGGTTGTATCTTCCAGAAAGTTACGCCCCTACTTCCAATCCCATTCCATCACCGTATTGATCGAACATCCACTTCGGTCAGTACTACACAAACTGAAGTTATCTGGCAGAATGCTGAAGTGGGCAATAGAGCTCAGCCAGTTTGACATTAATTATGCTCTTAAAACCGCAATAAAAGCTCAAGCACAGGCTAAATTCAACGACGAATTCACAGGTGGTAGCAAACATCAGTCGGACAATGATAAGGAGCAAGAAACCACTGAACCCAACACTCAAGAATGGATCTTGCGCTGTGATGGAGCATCCAACGAGAATGGAAGCAGAGCTAGAATAACTCTGCACAACTAAGAGGAGGTGAATTTGGAAAAGGTCATCAAATTAAATTTCATCGCCTCCAAAGTTCAGTATGAAGCACTAATAGCCGATCTACAACTAGTCAAACACCTCAGAATAAAAGAAGTCAATGTTTTCACTGTCTTCAAATTGGTGGTCAATCAATTGAATGACAAATTCCAAGTGAAGGACGCACAAATGAAAGCATACCATCAAAAGCAAAACGACCCGATTGAAAGCTTCACTATAATCAATGTTCAACGATGTGCAAAAGAGGAAATCACAAAGCAGACAGCTTGGCTAAATAAGCATCACATACAAAAGAAGTCGATAATTCCCTCATCACAGTACAAGAAAGCTCAATTTTAGAGAACGATGCACACAAAGTATGTACAATAGATCAAGAAAACAGTTGGATAACTCCAATTTTAGCATTCATACAAAATAAAACTCTGCCAACACACAAAATGGAGGCTCGTAAGCTGCAGAACATAGCAACACAGTATACATTGATAAATGTACAGAAGATCCGCCACATGTCCGCTCCTAAGATGCACTACAAGAATTAAGGCATTTTTCAAGAAAACATTTCTTGAGAATAATACAAATTTTGTTGAAAAATACTTTTAACAAGGAAAAATCGTTACTAGGTTCATGGCGGCATCCCTCTAGCTAAAGGTTTTACCTAGGAATTAAATTTTCTGTTGGTAAAACAGATGATAAGTCAAGGAACTATGGTGCTGCTAATACTGACAACTACCAAGGAAATTTGTGGGTAAAAATCAAATATTTTTACCAACAATTTGTTTTGTTGCAAGAAAACTTTTATTTACGTATGAATTTTTTCTCGAAAAAGCTTAGAATCATCAAGGAAAATTGTGATGAGGAAAATATATCTACTTTATCAAAGAACTTTTTAGTTGGTAAAATGCATGTATATCAACGAAAGTTGTCATAGGTACCGTTAACAATTACCTAGGAAATTCATTGGTAAAAAAAATTAAAATTGTTGGGAAATATTGGGTTTCTCAAAGAAATATATTCGTCGAGAAAAAACATCTATATACCAAAACAATTTATCATTCTTGGCTTTTATAACACCCGACCTACCTCCCAAACTCTAAGGACACCACTCTTGGTGTTAACACCCCACTATGGATATCCGTATATGACGGTGTAAATTTTTTTTTTTTTTTTAGGCTCAACAGGGATCAAACTCTTGAACTGTAGTAAAATCTATTGCAAATTTTACCAAAATTGAGCCATTTGAATAATTGTTTTGTTTGAAGCAATTTTATATCTTATTAAATCAAATTACACTTCTTTTGCAATAAAAAAAATCATTGCTACGTATATGATATGGACCAATAAATAATATTTTGTTACTATAAATTTGGAATAAATATTTTAACGACTATACGTTTTATGTAAAATATTTACCACTTTTAGCAATGAAAGGAAATCCATAATAACACCATTATAATTAGCATCGAAATACTAATAGCATTTCATTGCTAGATATGTTATTGAAATTGGTTATATCCCAAATTAAATAAAATTAAATTGTTGTAATTAAGAAAACGTCGTAAAAAATTATATCAATCTTTAGCAACGAAATAAATTGTTACCCATAATATTATAATAAACAATAAAATAACGTTTTATTGTTAAAGAAATGCTATTTGATTTTTCAATTTTCAACAAAATAATGATTTGTCGCTATAAAATAGTTAGTAAGCTTTAACGAGAAATAGGTTTCCAGGAAAGTAATTATTTACTTACGAAAATAATTTGTTACCAACAAGGTTATAATTACCAACATAATTTTATTTCCATGCTACAAAAACTTCATTAAAAATATACTGTTTCCAACAAAATAAAAAAGTTGCCAATGGTGTAACAATTTTCAACGAAATATTACTTTGTTGTTATAAATTAATAAATGAGCTTTAACAAAGAAAAAACTAATGGAAAAATTATCAATCACTATCAACGAACCAAATCATTACTAATAATGTGATTATTATCTAGGAAAACATATTTCCTTACTAAATTGAGATGAATAAGTGTTAATATTCCGTTAACAATGAAAGTGATTTGTAATTAAAATTAGTCTTCTTTAGCAACAAAATATTTCATTGCAAATGATCTCATGATTACCAAGAAACTAGTATTTTGTAGCCATAAAAAATATATTTAGTTGCTAAATCAATTCGACGGAAATTAGGTTTGGAGAGAATGTTTGCCACCACCTATTTAACAAGGAATGTTTCTCACAAAATACTTTGTTGGAAAAAAGTAACAAGTTTATGGTTCTTTCAATGAATTTTTTTATATTTTGAAATAATGCCATATTAACAAGGAACTTAAAATTCGTAGAAAGTTTTTTGTTGGTAAATGATAGATTTCTTGTAGTGCTGTCTTTCACCCAGCGACGCTGACTATGTTCTTTGTGAAATTCATTTTGGCATATGCGGGAATCATCCAAGAGGCATAACACTAGCTCACAAAGCTCTAACATTGGGTTACTATTGGCCAATAATGCAAAAGGATCCAAACGAACTCGATCGGGTATGTGATAACTTAAATGCCAATGATTTGCTCCGTACACGCACATGTCGGGACAGGATAAGATCTCGATGAGTAGTCGGTGGCCATTCGCACAGTAGGGAATGGATATTGTAGATCCACTTCCAATCTCCTATAAAAAGAAGATCATCATTATAGCAATCGACTACTTCACCAAGTGGGTAGAAGTAGAGTCACTGTCAAAAATAGAAGAAGCCCAGATCGAACACTTCTTATGGAAGGAGATAAGATGCAAATTCATAATCCTCAGGACAATTGTCACTGACAATGGGTCCCAATTCGAAGGCAAAAAGGTCCAAAAGTTATGTGAGAATTTGTGCATCAATCACCACATTTCAGCATCTGCTCATCCACAAGCTAAAGGACAAGCAAAAGTAATAACCAACTGAACAATCCTGGAAGCCATCGAGAGAAAACTTGAAGTAGCAAAATGATTGTGGGTAGCTAAATTATCAGGCATTTTCTGGGCCTACATGACAACAAAAAGAACTTCAACTTGAGAAACACCATTCGCCCTAACTTACGGGTCCGAGGCAATGGTTGCAGTCGAGATTGGCATGCAACCCTTCAGAACTGAAGAGGTTTGAATAGAGGAAAATAATGAAGCACTGCGTGTCAGACAAGATATTCTCGAAGAAAAATGAGACATACCAACAAAAAATGATCAGCTACTACAATAAAAAAAAAGTCAAACCCCCCACATTCAAAATAGATGATTGGGTACTCAGAAAGATCCAAGTGAACACAAAAGAACCAAGTGCGGGGAATTTAAACCCAAATTGGGAAGGGCCATACAAGGTGGTGAAAATCAATAGACAAGGAACATACTGGTTAGAAAATTCAGAGGGAGAGCAATTCAAGAGGCTATGGAATGTAGAACGCTTGAAAAGGTATTTTCAGTAAACTATCAAATTCCAATAAACTTCCATCACTCTTCTAGTAATCTCAGCTAGTCAGAACAACTAAGTTATACTAGACATATAAATATTTCTATTTGTTCACCATATCGGACAACGAAGTGCATTGAGCTAGTCAAGACACCCGAGTTAGACTACAAAAATATTTATAAATCTTCTTGTCCTATCACCATGTCGGATAGCGAAGTGTGTAAGCTAGTCAGAACATCCGAGTCAGACTAGAAAACTATTTGCAAATCTTTTTGCCCGATCACCTAGTCAGACAACAAAGTATATCGAGCTCGTCAAGGCATCCAAGTCAAACTAGAAAACTATTTATAAATCTTCTTGTCCGATAACCATGTCGGACAAAAAAGTGTATTAAGCTAGTCATGACATCCAAGTCAGACTAGAAAATCATTTATAAATCTTTTTGTTTGATCACTGATATTCACATAATATACCTTCTAATTTATATTTGTTAGTGTTTCAAATAGTGTATTTTAGTTTAATTATTTTTTTTTGTATTTTTGTAGGATTTCGAGTTTAAATGAAAAAAGTGCATTAGCGTGGCAAATTTGGAAATTCATAGATAAATTGATGTAGTGGAGCGAGAGACACTCAAGCCAAAGATTAATAAAGAGAACCAAAGAAAAAAATAAAGGAAATTAGTTTTGAATTTTGGTGGAACAAAAGAGTAATATGGATGAACATAGCCAAACCCACCTTTCCTGTTATTAGAACATAACCCACCCCTTTGTTTCCTTTTGTTTTTTTTTGTTTCCAATTTGTATTTGGTTTCCAATTGGGTTTCCAATAAGGAGTTGTTTCCTTCTACCATAAATACAACAACACAAGACGAGCAGAGAATGCAGGAACAACAGAAAGCACATCTCTTATTCACCACGTGCTGCCATGCAGATGAAGCTCCACACTGCTATTGCTGTCATCACCTTCACCATGTGTCACTAAACTCCACGCAAGGCGAAGAGATGAACTCCTAGATGTAACACACTTAATGAACTCCCCGGCAACGACGCCAAAAACTTGATGCAGATTTTACTAACCTAAATAAATAGGTTAATTTAACCTAATTGTAATAACTGCAAGTGCACAGTGTCTACCTGGTAGACAAGGGCAAGTACAGGTCGATCCCACAAGGACTGTGGTTGCAATTAAATTTTAGAGTTGACTTAAACTAATTTAAATTGGGGTTACAACAATCAAAATATCTAAACTAAAAATCAAATTAAAAAGCAAAATAAAAAGTCTTTAAGAATATGAGAAGAAAAACCAAGGCATTGAATCCACCACAGGTTCTGTGAGATTTGTGTAATCCAAATTATTGTTTTCAAGAATTAACATGACTAACCTAAAGATTAATCTAAGTTCGCAATTGATTTCAGCAAAGGTATAAATCCCTAGCATTGCGTGTCTTCTTACGGCACACACAATCACAGGTTTATTTTAACTAATCCTAAACCCCTAGCATTGCATGTCTTCTTACGGCACACACAATCACAGATTCAGATTAATTGATTAAATCAGGCTTTGAATGTCAACTAAGGGTACTTCTAACTACCGACTAGTCTAGATAATTAATCCGGATATAATCGGTGAAAGCAAATTATTGAGACTCAGAAATCCAATGTGTTTAACGTTCAAGCATAAAGAAAACAATAAATTTAAATACAACAAACTCTAGGAAACCCTGTGGTTTCATCTTAGTCTTGGCGCAGGGTTTAGCTGATCATGGTAGCGGTGGTCACAGCATCAATGGAGGTGGAAGTCATCTCTGAACGGACGCGGATCTCGAGAAAAGGTTGAAATTGCACTGTGGTGACTCTTACAGGTTCTCGGGGTGTCAATAGCCAAAACTATTTTGAAAAACAGTTTTCTCCCGCCTGAAAAGCAGCGCTCTTCGTCTCTAGCGAGACGCCCTGCTTCGCCGCTGCTGCTTCGCTCCTCGCGAGCGTTCTCTTCTCCCTAACGGGCTCCGGTACCTGCAAGAAGACAGAGAGAGGGTGAGGAAACAACGAGATAACGAAACGACGAGAAGGAGAGGAGCGATGGTGCTCTGTCGCGAGCTCTGTTTCGCGGCGGCTGATGGCGTGGTTGCGTGGTCTGTTGTGATGCAGGAGCAGAGAGAGAGAAGTGGAGGAGGGAGAAATCGTGGAGAAGAGAGGAAAACAGGAAGGAGGGTCGAGAGAGGGGAGAAACAGGGGCGGCGGCGAGGGCGGAAAACAGGGACTTGCTCCCTGTTTTGTGCGTGAGGTGGCTGTGGTGGTGCTCGGGTGATGGCGGAGAAGGTGGTGCTCGGTGGTGGTGGTGGCTGTGTGGCGTGATGACGTGAAACAGAGTTGTCACGCCCCTGTTTCAGTGGGATGAAGGTGTTGGACGATGGTGAGGTGAGGTCTTGATGGCGGGATAAAGGTGTTGGACGATGGTGAGGTGTTGGACGATGGTGAGGAAAAGAGAGAAGAAGAGCGAGGAGTTTCTTCAAACTGGGGAAGCTAAATAGGGTTCTCCTATTTTCTTGGGCTTGGGTTTTTAGGTTAGCATTTTGGGTTTGGGCTTAGGTTAAATTAGGTGGACCTAGGTTTATTAGGGTTAGGTTTAGATATGTGACCCTCTACTTTGTACCACCGCTAGAATCGACCAATTGTCATTCCTTAAATTGTCGCCTTAATACGATTTCATCGTTCACGCTCAAATTCCTACAAAGACATGAAAATGAAATAATTATTATAAAATATAATAATCGAAACACTAACATATATAAATTAAGGGATATATTATGTAATAATTACGTGAATATCACTGTCATCACCTTCACCATGTGTCACTAAACTCCACGCAAGGCGAAGAGATGAACTCCTAGATGTAACGCACTTAATTGATATTTGATTTTTTTTATGCTTTCATGATGAATAATGGTATTTATGATTTTCATTTTTATTTAATATAGGAGTTTATGTTATTTTAGTGACAAAGATTTCATCAACTTCTTCGTAAATTATTATTCCGGTGGTTGTCTTTTTCTTTTCCATGTAAGTCCAGTCATGCTTTTCTTATGTGTGGAATTTTAAAGATCAATTAATTTCGGTAGGTTAGTTATTTGTGATTGTCTTTTATTACGTTATTGTCTCCGGATATATCGTAAATTTAGGATATCATATATGACCAATCTTTGTGTTTTCTAGAAAAAGTGAAATCTAAAATCCATTTACATTAGAATATATTGGTGCATTAAAGACAATTTTTCCAATTATGTTGTTTTGGATGCGAAACACGTAATTGAGTTATCATAGCGAATCAATACTAGTTGGCGTGTGAAATCTAGGAGGGATTCTTGGAACCTTGTGATTTTTCTAAACTTGATTTTTATTAAACTAAATTCAATTTCATATTTTAAAATTGCTAGAATTTCTTAAATTTAGTTTCGCGTAGTTCTTCTTCCTTGACCTTGTTTTGTAGATTGCTTTTCCTCGTGGGATCGACACCCCAATCTTTACTGCAATTGACCGCGTGTACTGTTTGGGCGTAATCAATCACCATGTTGGACAACGAAGTGTATTAACTAGTTAAGACACTAAGTCAGACTAGAAAACTATCTATAAATCTTCTGATCCAATCACCATGTCGGACAAAAGTGTAATCAACTAGTCATAACAACAGAGTCAGACTAGACATAGAAATCTTCTTGTCCTATCATTAAGTCGGACAACTAAATGTATTAAGCTAGTCAGGACATCCGAGTTAGACTAGAAAACTATTTATAAATATTCATGTGCAATCAACATGTCGGGCAACTAAGTGTATTGAACTAGTTAGGACATCCAAGTTAGACTAGAAAACTATTTATAAATCTTCTTGTATGATCACCATGTCGGACAACAAAGTGTATTAAGCTAGTCAGGACATCCGAGTCAGACTAGAAACTATTTATAAATCTTCTTGTCCAATAACCGTGTTGGACACCAAGCTAGTCAGAATGACTAAGTTAGACATCTATTCAAAAGTCTTTTTGTCCGATACCATAACGGACAACTAGGTATATTACGCTGGATAAAACAACTAAGTCAGACAACTAAATAAAAATCTTCTTGTCCAATCACCAAGTCGAACAATGAAGTGCATAAAAATAGTCAGGCTACAAAGTCAGACTAAATGTTTAAGTTAAAAATCATTTTGTCCGACCACTAAGTCAAACAACGAAGGGTATTCATCTAGTCAAGACCACAAAGTCAGATTAGATATTCTTCTTCTCGAATTCAAGAACTAATTCGAACGACGACGGGTATTTTGCTAGGCGGGACTATCAAGTCTGCCCTTGCAAAATTCTCTAAGTCTAAACTACCGAGTTAGGCTAAAATATCTATGAAGCCCAGACATCAAAGTCAGGCTACGTTTATTGTATCTTCTAAGTCTAAACTACCAAGTTAAGCATAGACTATCTATGAGAATAGACGTCCAAGTCAGACAACGCTTATTACGATTAAGGAAGACAGAACAACAAGAGAAATACACATACATAAAATAGAATCTTCCAAATTTGATAACTCAGTCAATTACATCGGGGGAAGAGATTACAAGAGGACTAGTAGGGGAGAAGAAGCCTTATCGCATCAGTAGGATAAGACCGAAGAGACGAAGCTTTGTCTTTGATAGTAGGATCAACCGGATGAGACGAAGCTTTGTCTTCGTTGGTAGGATCAATCGGAGGAGAATAAGCTTTGTCTTCATCAACATGGTCACTCGGAATAGTTGGAGCAGGATCTTCATCATCCTCAGATGGAGTGGAAACATCCTCAAAGACGTTGTCTGCTATAGCACGATACTTGGACATGTCCCAACCTTCCTACACTTCAATATAGTCAATGATTTCAATTCGGCTAGCAACAATATTACTAAACTCTACTGCATTTGCAGTGGACTTAGCCTGCTCTGCAAGTACAGATAGTTCATGTTTGGTCCGAACGAGCTCTTCTTCAACTCCATAAAGCTTCTGAGATACTTGCTTCTTACCGCTTCTCTCCTCACCAAGTGGCCCCTTAACAGAAGCGAGCTTCGCAACAAGTTGTTCCACCCGCTCCTCAGTGGTCTCACAGAGAGAAGATTGCGAATCAACAACACCTAATGCTTGATCAAGAGATGCCTTCTCCGTGAACAATTCACTTTCACTGGCATGTAACCGCTCACGCAAGCAATCCATCTTCTCTGTAAAAGCTACTTTAGAAGCATACTAATCCTTAACATCCTCAACTTCTTTCAGAGCAGTCCGAGAAGCATTAATCACCTTTTCCTGATCAGCACACGCCTCCTTCAGCTTATCCACCTGAGCCAGAGCATCAGAAAGTAGCAACAGCTGTTCCGCGTGCTTCTTCTCCAAGGCATACACATAATCACAAGCAACCTGATAATCATACCCCATCATTCTAGCATAAGTGAGAAGGGACATCCTCTGTTTGGACAAAGGAAGAAAGTCAAAAAAAAGGTTGAGCTCTTTACTTCCATTATTTGTTTTACACCTTTGTCAAGGTATTTTCCAGCAGAACGAACATGCATCGAGACTTTATCCATCAATCATTTATGCCATGAGTTGATGTGATTATGTGCACTCTCCCGCACGTCAAACTCCTAGTACCAATTGAACTCACCATCCGTATTGATATGGATTGCCCCAGGAACAAGCTCCTTCCAACTAACTTGTAGATGGAGCACGGAGGGATCCAGAGTGACTAAAGCTCCTTCCAACTAACTTGTAGATGGAGCATAGATGGACACCCCTCAATTCTAGCCTGTCTGACATACTAAAATCCATGAATAACTGGAAGGATCTGAAGTGGCCCCTGAAGCAACGCGGGGACCTTGCCAAGCGTGATAATGACAAGTACTACGCATACCACAAGGAGGGTGGCTACGATACCAACGACTGCAAGAGTCCGAGGTATGAAGTTGAGTACTGGATCTGCAGAGGCAAACTGAAGAAAAACAACCAGAATTAATCGAGGACAGGGGGAGTCAGTTAAAAAGATAGATAAGGACACCCCAGGGATAATCTATGTCCTTCATGGGGTCGGACCGAATGAATACCAGTCGTACAGGTCTCGCAAGCGGACCTTACTGGAGATGTGGACACAACTCGCGGACGAGGACAAACGCATCTGCCACTCAAGGATTCAAGGCCCCATTCCCACCTTGACCTTTACGGACAAAGACCTCGAAGGAGTCTGAGCACCACATAACGACGCCCTAGTCATCTCAGTCTCCATAGCAAGGTGGTAGGTAAAGAGAGCTCTAGTGGATACAGGTAGCTCGCTCAACGTCCTGTTTTGTAGTGTGTATCACAACATAGACTTCAAGGAGGAAAACCTGACACCCTTGGATCACCTGCTGATCGAATTCAGCGGGGAGAAATGCTTCCCCTCGGAAAGATAAGGTTAGTAACAATGGCAGGGGAGCCACAGTTAAGAAGGTCATGTTCCTGGACTTCATGGTAGTAGATGCGCCATGAACCTACAACCTTATCTTGGGAAGACAATGGCTCCACAAGATGGAAACACTAATCTCCACCCTTCACCAGTGCGTTAAGTATACCGCTAACCACTTCGAAGGGACAATACGTGGAGACCAACCTATGGCAGGAGGCTTCCATTACGCCGCACTGAAACGGATAGAATGCTCCCAAATCCAACTACATCCTGCAGAGCAGCCTGAACCAGTGCTAGGCAAAATGCCGGTAGAAACGTCATATCTAAGTGGCACAGAAGTGACAAGCTTTTCTGCCCAACGAAACGAAGAGGCCATGGCAAGCTGGAACATATCCCCCTGATGTTCCGTCGATACGGAGATTGACCCCTCTGCAAGGCTTACTCTTCAGTAACATTTGAAGCTCCTCGACAGTCCGCTAAACGATCCACAAGAGCAACCCAAATCTTCTTCAAGGCCAGGATCATTTTCTCCCCGTCAAAGTTATTCTACTTTTAGTTGTTTGTTTCCCTTTCCATAGTCAATGTAGAGTTTTAGTTCTTAAAGACTTGTGTGATTTGCAATCATTTAAGAAATAAAGGAAGAATTACGAAAACAAACTTTATTGATTACTGGAAAGATGTAACAACAAATGCCTTGAGGCGGATACAAAAGACTACATACTACAAGCATTTGAATACAGTGCGACATGAAGTAAAAAAATCTCTTAGACGATCTAGCTACGAAAGTCATTCAAATAAGACTTCACTACTCAACTTCTCCGCAAAGACAAGATTGAGTAAAAGCAGGATGAAAACATTATGTTCAAACGCCTCCACAGACACACCCCTCAAATGTGGTATGAGGTGGTACAAAATTGCAACCAAGAACACCAGCTAGTTCCCAACTCACACACTCTGTGAACTTGGGACAAGTATCAGATGATTTTAGATCACATATACCTTCCCACGCAAGGAAAACAGGAATAGTTGGGAATCAATGGCCCATTCCGACAGCCAATGTCAAACTCCACCTCAACCCAGATGCCGACTTCCAGCACAAGGCGAAGCTACGGAGTTAATCGAGAAGTGGTGGGGGCAGGCGCTCGAACGATGGCTGCTAGTGCTATCTCTGAAATTAAACATTTAGAAACAACGATGAGGCACCAGCAAGTGAATGGCAGACTCTTCCCTTGAGAGAGAATCGATACTACTTCTCTGCGATATGAGAAGAAATAACAACAACTATCATCGTGCCTGATCAGTACAAATGTCAGAACATTCGAGGAATCCATTGCTAGAGATCTCCTTTCTGCCTTCGGAAAACTCAAAGCATTTTCTTCAAACAAGAACATTCAGGAGATAAGCTCTGCGAAAAATAATGCCTACAACAATTGGGAGACATCATTATATAGATGAAATGGTTCACCAAATGGGTCTCCTGCATTAACTGCTAAGCACAGAATACTGTGTGGGAAATGAAGAAACGGCGGCTCCAAAGGAAAGTGCACAAACCAACTTCGTTCAATTAATGGTGCTGCACGCAACCCCATCAATTCAGGGGGAGTAATCAATACTCAACTGTCCCGCAGTTTACGCCGTACAGGTGTCACCGCGCGATCTATGTCATACATGTAGCGCAACCATATAGGAAACCCTAACTCTTCCTTTGCAGGCCCAAAGGTTCGATCCACTCGACCCACCATTCAAATAGTATTTTGTTACATGCTTGGCACGAGCGCAAATCCAAATCAGCCTTAACGCACAGACTGTATCTACGGATCTTTGTTCGTTTTAAGGTAATGTTGTCCACACAGTGCGCGACACTGGCGGACATAGGTTCTACTGCCCTCAAACGGGCGTAACCCCTTTCCAATCGAGCAAGCTTAGTCAGCCTAAGTTGATGACGACGACTTCTGGTATCTCCCGACACCTAGTTCGCTCAGTGCGGATCTCGATGGTCTAGGAAGTGAGAGTCTATTCAGTGCTATCATGCCTGGTGACGACGACTTGCCAGGGATCATTGCCCCCTTTTGCAGTCAATGATCGCTGAACCCAATCAGGTAAGCTTAGCTGGTGTCGACTGGCAACGAAAGCTTCTGATAAAAACCCAGACCTGTAGCCCCCATTGCGCGAGTGTAGATGGTTTGGAAGGTGGGAGCCTAGTCAGTTCCGAACTGATTCCGACGGCTCGCCACGGGACTACTGCTTTTCAGCATGGCCACCAAATTACCAACCCTGGACTTGTAGCCCCAACTGCGCGAGTGTAGATAGTTTAGAAGATGGGAGCCTAGTCAGCCCCGAACTGATTCCGATGAATCGCCATGGGACCACTGCTTTTAAGCGTGGACGCCAAATTATCAACCCTAGACTTGTAGCCACCACTCTGTGGATGTAGATAGTTTAGAAGATGGGAGCCTAGTCAGTCCCGAAATGATTTTGATGGCTCACCATGAGACCATTGCTTTTCAGCATGGCCGCCAAATTACCAACCCTGGACTTGTAGCCTCCACTGCGCAAGTGTAGATAGTTTAGAAGATGGGAGTCTAGTCAGTCCCGAACTAATTTTGACGGTTCGCCATGGGACCACTGCTTTTCAGCGTGACTGCTGAATCACCGACCCTGGACTTGTAGCCCCCATTGCGTGGGTGTAGATAGTCTAAAAGGTGGGAGCTAAGTCAGCCGCGAACTAATTTTGAGGGCTTGCCACGGTACCACTGCTTTTTAGCGTGGCCGCCGAAAACTCCCAAATTTGTAGCTTGATGCTTACAGGTGTAGATGATTTTGAAAGTGGGAGCCTAGTCAGTACCGAATTGATTTCGTCGGCTTGCCATGGGACCACTGCTTTTCAGCTTGGTCGCCGAACCCCTTTTTACTCGAATTTGTAGCCCCCATCGTGTAGGTGTAGATGGTTCGAAAGGTGGGAGACTAGTCAGTCCCGACTGATGTTGACAACTCGCCACGAGACTACTGCTCTTTAACGTAGTTGCCAAATCCTCACTCCTCGATCTTGTAGTCCACATCGTTCGAACATAGATGGTTCGGAAGGTGGGAGCCCCACACAGCTCGCCACACGACCCCCACTTTCTTTCAAAACAGTGGCCGCAAGACTAATCTAGCTGAGTCAATGTCTTCACGCTCAAACAAATTGACACCCTATTACCAGCATAGGCCATTCGAGTCGATACATAAAGCGTACGGCTAGTGCCCAAATAAATGCTACATAGTGTGTCCGCCCGAGCTTACGACACCTGACTCGGCACAAACGCTCTGACGTATACGCTCGTCCATAGCAGCTGTTGCAATCGACCGATTTGACAAGCAAGGCAAGCCTCAAGCAACTTACCTTGGGGACAAGACACAGTTCGGGCAACTCGGCC
Organism: Berberis vulgaris; assembly: GCA_963556465.1. NCBI lineage: Eukaryota > Viridiplantae > Streptophyta > Magnoliopsida > Ranunculales > Berberidaceae > Berberis > Berberis vulgaris. Next base: position 24,352,514 of record OY747131.1, on the reverse strand, counting down.
CCATCTAAATTGTTCGCAACATGCCCACTACTGGTCATGACTACAAAACAACGATCCTGAGTCATTTGCAATATAGAGCGGTCAAGCTCTCTACTACAGACAGACCATTCAGTGTCCTATTTATTCAACCAACCTATGTCAAAGAAAGACGACAAGGCGAAACGAAAAACATGCAATAGAGACGACAAACACAAAATGGACGAAACTGTTTTTTTTAACGGTTGTCAAAATGGATACAAAAGTACAGAGTTCACTCCTTATCAGGAGAATGTACAGAAACAGAAGAGCTAAGCTTAACGAAAGAATGAGTAGGAGCTGCATCAACACGCACCACAACCTGGGCATTAGGATCCGAACTGTCCTCCTTGTCCGACAATGCAAAGGCAACATACATGTCTACATATGACATCTTCTTGTAACGGCCAAGATTCGACTTCGGATGTTCCTCCTTCATTAGCGCCAACAGTTCTAGCCTGCCATGTACAACCCAACGGTAGTCGCATCTGCCTTGTTCTTACAGAAGATCTTCCTCTCGTGCCTTCGAGTCAGCAAGTTCACACTCCAACAACTCCAATTTGCCAGTCAGCGCATCAAACTAAGAATGTTTTTCAAAACACTAAGCTCATGCCACTCCAGTTCGAGCTGATCCTCGGCCTTCCTTGCCTCTCGAGCATTGAACTCCACATCGGATTCCAGTTGCTACTTCTGAGCAACCCATTTGGCCTTCTTCAAAGCATTCTCATCAGCAAGGGACGCAGTTCAGAACACGCCTTAGCCGCACTTTCCTGCACAATCTTTATGTCTCAGCGGATCCGGCTCAACTCCTGTTTGAGTTCGTATCTCATACATCGCATTTGCCAGATCACGCTCAAGGGCCTCCAGATGAACCTTCTGAGTCTCAGCGGCCACGGTTGACTGATCCGGTCTCTTCTCCTCGGCCTACTTCTGCAGCCGTTCAATTTCATAGAGCGCATCATAATACAACGCCTGCATGTGCGAGAAGACACGCTCCATGGTGTATACCCTCTCCCGAACCACCTCGACTTCCATCCCAGCAATGACCACCTAGCTCAAGTGAGACATACCAAGCATAAGGTACTTTAAACCCTTATCCATACACCTTTTTAGCGTATCCTCCTCGGGCTTCAGAGTGCATTCCATCAGCCAGCTGTGAAGTTTGCTTATATGCCTATTGGAAGCGTACTCCACATCAACCTCTGGGTGCCAGACCCGAGAACTCATCCTCACCAAGTCTGGTGCAAACAGACTTATCCGCGCATCCAGATGAAGCCTTTTTGGATCAAGAATCATGCCGGCACCACCCTTCGTAGTTTCCACTATTCCCAAGCTATCTTCCGCGCCCTTTCCCTTGTCACAAACAGTTGACCTTTTAGTGCGAGATGGCTCAACGGTGTCCGGAGGAAGAGGAGGAAGTTAATTATCCAAAGGACCCTCCAACACTTCTAATTGTGGCCTGGAACGAGATGACAAACAGTGCGGACTACAAGAAACTGTGCCTGTACCATGGCCACTTTTAGACAGCACACCAATGGGACGATCAAATTCTACAACCTCAGGAGAACCTTCGCTGAAGCCTTTTACTGGGACAGTCCCACACGATCAAATTCGCAGATGCCGCCATTGCAACCCGCACTAAACGCTCATTCAAAGATTCGGCCTGCGCAGTACTGAGATTCGACCTGTTTTCAACTCCTACAAACCGTAGGTAATCCTTCTCCCAACCGGACACATTAGTCTCCGCCCTGACAGCCCGATAAGACTCGCACACTTCTCCCTCTGGAGTGGGTCGTGCTGAAAGCAACCAAGATCGGACACAGGACCTCTTTGAGCTCACAAAATAGGCAAGTGTTTCAAACGACTCTTCCACGTCAGACAGAATGAGAGCTTTGGCCCCAACGGGCTTCCTCTTCCTAGAGAGGGCCCCATCCTCCAACTTGACTTGCGACACTTGGTAAACAGTGGGACCACGTGTCAGTTGTCCCACAACCCACTACGAATGAAGTTGGAGACGCTTATGACATCCACCACGTTTTTCATCGACAAGCCGCGGAACGTCTCCATAGTGTCTTGCTCCTCTAGGGTAAGGGGAGTGGTGGGAAACCTTCTTGCAAAAAAGAAAAAGTGATGATCAGCTAGCTTGCAATCAGGCATATCAAATTCAAGAGAAAAAGTCAAACTTACGAAGTGGCCTGAACTCTTGTTCGAGCGGACAACCCTTGCACAGAAAATACTTCGAATCCGCAGGGGCTAAGAAACAATACTTCTGCCATAACTTAAAATCATCGGGCAGATTCATAAAACAAGCCAGCGACATCATCTTATAGAGAGCATTACTCATCAGCTGAGGAGAGGTCAACAATTGGATTACTTGCGGAGTCACGCGGACGCCAGCCTTCTTCGCTTTAATAAGGATGATCTTATATCCATTAGGCCCCAACTGGGCCGGAGGAATCCCCAAAAGTCTAAGAATTCCTAGATCACATCCAGGATAGGCAAATACACTCCAGTTTGGGGCATCCCTCGATGCAAATGGATGAAACCCGCCAGTGGCGACATTGGCTTCTGGTCACCCTATAGGATATACAATGGCAGATCCTCAGGGACCCCGAACTTCGTACGAATCTCAGCAAGGCTAGGCTTGGAAAGCAACGTGTTTTCGAAGAACTCCAAGCCCTTGGCCTAGGTTGCGACATCAAGAAGATTTTGTTGAGCCATGACGAAGATGAACAATCATTTCTAATCAGAAGATGAGCAGAGCGGTAGCTTCGAAAACAAGGAAAATAGAAGAGTCAAACTCTGCATTACGAATGACCTAAAGAGGGATTAGGTTTTCGTTCCTTTTCTGCTGAACCGACGCACGTTCAATTAATGCAGCGTGCGGCTCAAGCAACAACTCAAACTCAATCATCATCATGAACGACATATCTTTTCAAAGAGATGACTTAGCGAGCCGATGTGATGACCCACTAACTCGAGGGGAGTAACTGATGATACATAAAAATGATCACATCCCTGAGCCATACACGTGTCATGATGATCTTGAGGAATCACGGGCCCCAACGTTAGCCCAACACTGATCCAGCCCAAGCGGTTCTAAGCCCGCCTGATCCAGTTTGCCAGACGGATCCGAACTCTTGCAGCATGCTAGGCCCCCACACGTCTCACAACTAAGTATCTCGAGTATCAGCTTCAGACGAGCAACTACAACAGCTCTCGGCTTCCGACTATGAAGCAAATACCAAAGTACATTTCACGCAAGGAAACTTCCTTCTATGGATTGCACTTGGATTGGGAACTATCTCCCACGTATCTAGGAGCACAGGGCTAACATAGAACTTCCCTCCTACAACACAACTCCTAATTAGAGAAGGATCTCCACGAAGATCTCCTTCCTAAACTACGCCTTTGATGGCCTGGTAGAACCAGGACTCCTACACTATAAATAAGACATGAAGTTGGTAAGCTAAGGTACGTTACAAATTCCCTGTTTACAACATTACGCCTTCCTCAGAGCCATGTCTGACTATAGCATCGGAGTGTCATCGGCCACCACAACTGTGGTCCATGGCTCACGTGCGTTACATGTGTAGGTCAGCGAATCGACAGAATTAGATCAAAGCAGGGAGCAGAAATCGACTGCATCGGAAACAATATGAAGTTTAACTGAAATTCAAACGCAAACTCAGGTTAGTGGCATGATAACCTGACAACCATGCATCTTTGAGACAGGGAAAATGAAGAGATGAAGGCCAAATTGTTTACAAGTTCATGCTCTATTATTCATTTCCAACAATAATAGTACATTTTAACTTGAAAAGTACTTTGACACTGTTTATGGAAATAAATGTTTTATAACTTCATAGGAACAAGCCAATGGTGTTATGGCCTAGTGGTTAGGGCTGTGTGGGTTTGTCCCCCACGTCTTAGCTTCGAATCCCACCTGCGGCATGGTTACTTTCTAATGAGTGTTGACCTATAGATCGCCCAATTGATAGGTTATGAAATCCTTCAAAACCCAGCTCACCTTCAAAAAAAAAAAAACTTCATAGGAACAAACTCACACATCATTCACTCCCAACTAAACAAATTCCTTTAAACTCTACATTTTACTCTTCCAGTTTCCATGTGCAATGCCTGCCATCATTCAAGCCATGCTGTCAATGCTCACGAGCTCTACTTTCTCGGTTGCTTTATGCACATTAACCAACAAAATAACCCATTTGAGAACCATATGGAAGTAAGAGAGAAAAAAAGAACAAAGAAACACCAACTTTAATTCAACTTACTTTAGACTCAAGCTGTTCCAACTTGGTCATCTTGGCAAACATATTTCTATAAAAATTTAGCATCTTTCTTGTTATACTCCTTAACCTTCTCCTTTAAGACCTTGCATTCCAACTTGACATCCCTACAACCAAAGTGCAGATTCTTGTTAAATATGGAAAGTGTAACTAAAACATCATAATTTAGCATGTAAGAAACTTCAGGTGCCTGTTGTTGGGACAAATTTCGAGCGCCTTCTTGATGTCATTCTCAACTAGGTCGAGGTCAGCAAGCTGGATATATGCTTGTGCTTGTCTGTAGACGGCTTTGACAATTTTGCTTTCAATCTCCTAGAATATAGGTTAATGACATTTTCAAACAATAATAAATTATTCTCTAATGATGATGTCCAAACTCATTTACCTTTGTGCACAATTTTTCCGCTTGATTAGTTTTTAAGTTTCAGCTTGCAAGCTGCATTGTTGAGATTGCAAGAAACCTTCAATGCCTTAGCTTGCTTCTTCTCCTTCTCACCAAATGAGGTATCTGTATTCTATAAACTTTGCCGTCTGCGTTCACAAAGGATATTTAATTAGAATGGCATATAGAAGAATGACAAGGGCAAGGAAAACCAACCATAGCTTACCTTCTCGTATCTCTTTGAAGCCCTAACATATTTTTCCAGCTTTGAACAATGCATTTCCTTCATCCTTTTTTTAAAATATATAGGGCTTGCACTCAACATAGCCAAGCTCAAGTCCAAGATTGATTCACTTCTACAATAAGAAAAGTATAAGAAGAGGAGAGTTACAAGAAGGAAAGTCAGAATATGTACAAGAATAGGAAAGTGTTACAATTATTTACACGGTATCAGAATAACTTTCTTTGGTGACCTAAGACTCGAGGGATTCAAGCTCTTCCCCGTCTCCAACGACTAGGCTAGGCGCAAGAGGCGGGGAAGGGATGACAACAACAGGAACATCCTCAGCAGCAAGTTCAACCAAATTGAAGGGAAATCGCACTCTGTAATAGAGTTCACGCACCATCGCAAGTCATCGCCTTGCTTCCTCTCTCCCTAAAAGATCGTCAACCTTGACGCCAATCAGCAAGCCCAAGGAGAGATCACAAAAAAAAAGTGTTGACTCAAATTGAACAACACCAAAACCTGTGTTGTCTCGAATTGACAATACCAAAATCTGTATTGACTCGAATTGAGCAATACCAAAATTTGTTGTCTCGAATTGAGTCATGATTTCTTCATACAAGGATCATTCAAAATCTGTGTTGACTCGAATTGAGCAATACCAAGACTCGAATTGAGTCATGATTCTTCATACAAGAATCATCTAGAATCTTTCTTGACTCGAATTGAGCAATACCAAGACTCGAATTGAGTAATGATTTCTTCATACAGAAATCATCCAGAGTTCGACAATCTGATGCCTCGAGTCGAGCCATTAGCAGCTTCACTCGACAGTCATGATTTCTTCACCAAATTGGACTTCAAAGTTTCCCCCAAGTTGCACATTTCGTATGCGTCTACATATCCAGCTTTCGGGGGAGTGTTAAAATATATAGGGCTTGCACTCAACATAGCCAAGCCCAAGTCCAAGATTGATTCACCTCTACAATAAGGAAAGTACAAGAAGAAAAGTCAGAATATGTACAAGAATAGGAAAGTGTTACAGAATAGGAAAGTTAGTATAGAATATGTTAGGAAAGTCAAAATAGAATAAGAAGTATTATGTTTCCTATCTCCACAAGGTTAGGTCAGAGTTAGCTTTATAAGCTTGTATTCAGTCAATGAAGAAACACAACAATATTACAATTCCACAATTATTTTCTTTACAATTCCACAATTACAAACCATTCACGCAGCCACAACACACAAACACTGCAACAGTAATCTCAATCAGCGTCCATCATCACCGTTGAGCATCAATCTCAGAACAATTGGTGATTAAGATCGCCGTCCATCAGCGTCCATCATCATTAGCGTCGATCAACATTCATATTCCATCATCATCATCATATCCATCATCATCGTCGAACCGATCATCGTCATTGTCGAACCAATCATCAACACGTTGCAATCATTGATCGAACTGATTATCATCGTCCAAATCGTTCGAATGACTTCAAATCACCATTGTTCGAATCACTTCAACCCCATCGTGCAAGCCCTATATATTTTAACACCTTTTTAACACCAACAACCTCAATCTTCTCTGCGGTATTCATGTCCCATGACTCTTTGTCCTAAAGATGAGAAAATTAAATTCCTTAATTTACAAACCATATCCAGCACGTGTCAATAAAAAGATAGCAGATTGAAAATTACAGATAATAATAAGATATCACAGACAAAGCATTTATATTGAAGAAACCTTGGATAACCAAAAAGTGATTGGACTCTACAAGAATGTAACTTGTACTAGGCAGCCAAACAATTTTGAAAATGAACAGGAACCAAAGTCATCAACCAGTTCCAGGAACCAAAAAAAATAGACAATAGTATGTAAGATCTTCAAATTAAAAAGGAACAAGCACACAGTAACGAAAATTATATGTATCTTAACAATCATTCTCACCTTTACAAAGGACTCAAGCTCCACTTCATAGAAACCAGTTGAATTTGCAGGAACAACAACTAGTTCTTGCTGCGAATCAGACGAACCAAATGCGTGCTCTGGCGTGATGGTCAACTGTGCAACCTCACCCTTCTTCATTGTCATAATAGCTTTGTCAAGCCCATCACTGACTTGTTCTGTTCAAGGCACCACAGTTAACTTTTTGAGTCGATTCACTTACACTTGATTACGTTTTTCAGTTTCACCAAATTCAAAGGTCACCATTAAACTAACTAAATCATGCAATATAAAACTCAAGATAGTAAAACTAATACCAAAGCTCTGGCATTGACAAATTTTAATGAACATAATTAGTAATTTATTAAGCAGTTAACACTTAATAATTAGATCATACTTTTAAACCCACAACACTAAACAAATCATTGATAAATGTCATCTTCATCTATTTTGAATTCAAACAACTCCTCATCTTCAAAACCCTTCTTGAAGAAGACAGTTCCATCTTGCAGCTTCCCAATCAATATCACTGCCAAATACCACAAAGTATCGTTAGAAACAATTCAATTCATTAGCAAAAGCACAGAGACTAGATGCTTTATGTTCACCTTTGACAACAGTCTCGTCATTCGGGCGCTCATAGCCCTCTCCTTCCTTGAGGGTCTTCTTCACAACCTTCCTATTACCTCTGGGACAAACTTCCAAGAAACCAACTCAATATTTATTAGAAGTGTAGCATTAGGTGGAGCTGCACCTTCTTCCCCAGAAGCTGCCCTACCCTTCTCCTCGAATCCATCTATTCGGAATCAACAAGTAAATCACCCTAACAAAATCATATCATCTTAGAGTACATAATGCAGTAAAAGCAAACAAACCTACATTGTGGCTTCACCATGAAAATGACTTTCTCTCCCTTCTTCATTGATTTCACAGCTTTAGACAATGCAAGAAAGAAATGCCCTGAATGCAACCACCCCATTCAAAAAACTAGCACAAACAAAAACCACATTCAATTGATTAACAAAACATTCTATCAAAACTCGCATAAACAACAATTAAAATCAATCAACACTTCATTGAATCATCAAGATAAGTATCAAGTGACCTGAGAATCAATAGTTTAATTTGTAATTAGAATCAAGAACACATTCTTGAATGTAATCAAGCTCAAATAAGCACACAAAACCCTAGAGATCAAAAGCAAGAACACATTCGACAAACTCATTTCACCATGACCAAATAAACAACTCTCTTTACTAACTCTCAATCAAAATCAAAATCGAAGACAAACACAACTTCTTGAACACTAAAGAAGCTAAAGATTTCGAGCTCTAAATTCACCTGCAGATGAATGAAATCTGATGTAGTTGATTTTCGCTCCCTTTTTTACCTTGACCTACTGACCTGCACAAAGAACGCACGTGAGCTACGGACCACCGTTGTGGTGGTCGATAGTACTCCGATGCTAAAGTCAGACAAGGATCTGAGGAAGGCTTAATGCTGTAAATAGGGAATTTGTAGTGTACCTTAGCTTACAAGCATGTCTTATTTATAGTGTTGGAGTCCTAGTTTGACCAGGTCATCGATGGCGTAGTTTAGCGTAGGAGATATTCGTGGAGATCCTTATCTAATTAGGAGTTGTGCTGTGGAGGGAAGCTTCCCTATTAGACTTGTGCTCCTAGATATGTGGGACATAGTTCTCAATCGGAGTGTTGTCCATAGATGAAAGTTTCCATGTACGACATATACTTTAGTATTTTCTTCATAGTTGGAAAAAAGGTGTTGCTAGCTTGCCTGTCCGAAGTTGATCCCCTAGATACTTGCCTTAATAGATCTTACGGGTATTGAGAATGGCTGTGAGACGTGTGGGATTAGCAGGCTGTAGTAATTTGGGTCCGTCGGGTGGATTGCACTGTGCGGGCTTGAAACCGCTTGGGCCTGTTATTCCTCAAGATCATCATGACACGTGTACGGTGTAGAAGAGAGGATGTTTCAATGTATCGACAGTCGCTCCCCCCGAGTTAGTGAACCATCGTATTAGTTCACTAAGTTACTTCTTGAAAATATACGATGTTCATGATGATTGAGTCTGAACCGTTACTTGAGTGGCGTGCTTCATTAATTAAGCGTGCGTCGGTTCAGTGAAGAAAAGGCGGGAAGTCAATCCCTATTTAGATCTCCCTTTCTGCAGAAATAAACTCTTCAATTTCTTCGTTTCTAAAGACTTTGTTCTGTTTAGCTTTAGATTGAAAGCTTATTCACTTTTCATGAGCTTTTTGCCAAGGGCCTCCAATTCTTTGAAGATAGGTCAGCTTCCGAATCGAGCCTTGCTAAGATTTGAAAGACATATGGGGTCCCTGAAGACTTGCCACTCTACACTTTGAATGATGATCAAATGCCAATGTTTCCTCTGGAAGAATTCGTCTGTTTGCACAGCGGCATGTTTTAAATTAGTGTTCGTTTTCCCGTGCTCGATAAGATTTGGGGCTATCTGGAATTTTTTGGAATCCCTCCTGCCCAGTTGGTACCAAATGGGTACAAGACTATTCTTCTAATATTGATCAGGGCAAAGGATGTCGTTGTCTGTGTGACTCTGAGGGTGATCCAGCTACTGACTTCTCCTTGGCTGAACGATCATGTTGTGTGCACGATGACATTGCCAACTTACTATGAGAAACTGTCGGATGACTTTAAATTATGGCAGAAATTCTTCTTCCTGGCTCCTTGGATTCAAAGTACTTCAAGTTCAATGGTTGTCCGCTTGAGCGGGAGGTCAAGCTACTTCGTAAGTATAGTTTCGCCCTTTGATTTTGTTGTGTTGATTGTATGTTGATCGTCACGTATGTTCTTTATAGGGATGTTTCCCACTATTCTTCTTTCTCCGGAGGAAGAGGCTGTCATGGTGGCGTACCGTGTTATGCCTAAAATGAGTGTTGAAAAGTTATCTGCCCTTCCAATTTCAATCTTAGTGGGTTGTGGGCCCACTGGCATGTGGCTCCCACTATCTTCAGAGCGTCGAAGGTTAAGTCCGAAGGTAGAGCCCTTTCCAAGAAGAGGAAGGCCTCCAAAGTTAAGGCTCCAGCCCTGCCAGATATTTCTGGGACGCTAGCCTCTTTCATAAGCTTGAAAAGGCCTCACGCTAGGGCCGAGCCAGCTTCCAAACGGCTTGCTCCGTTGAGGGAGGAACATGATTCTGACCTATCCCCTGAGGGGGAGGTTGTAGCATCTGGCTTGGAGAAGGACCATCTGTGGTTAGCAAGGGTTGATGATACATCACAGATGAGTACCGAGCAGGCTGAAGCTTTGAATAAGAAGTTGATGTTGGCTGTTGTGGTGGCTTCTACTGGTGCTGACCAATCCATACATGTTTTACTTAAAGGCTCTGATGAAGATTTGCTTGTGGTCCTGGATGTCAGTCGTCCTGTTGGTGGATCGTCTAACAATGGCCGTTGCAGAATGGACCGTCCCTCTTGTAGTCCGCATTGCCTTCCATCTCACTCCAGACCGTACATCAAGGTAATGGATTGTCCGCTAGACAATTCGCTTCCTTTTCTCCCTTCGGATTCCACTGAGTCGGTTCGCAACAAAGGGTCGGCTATTGGTGACAAAAGGAAGGTTGTAAATGAGGGCCTAAGTGCGGTGGAGACTGCAAAGGGCAATGTTGGCATAATCCTGCATCTGGGAGAGCTTCACCCAGTCGTGCGAATGAGTTTGTTTGCTCCGGACGCAGTGAAAATAAGCAATCAGGCCTGACACCAGGAAGTTGACATTGATTATGCTTCGAAGAAGCATATAAGCAGATGTTGTACCTGGCTGGCAAACTGTGTTTCGAAGCCTGAGGGGGGTGCGCTGGAAGAGCGTATAGATAAGGGGTTGAAACATTTTATGCTGGGGAAGTCCCATTTGAGCCAGATGGCCGTTGCTGGGACAAAAGTTGAGGCGGCTCGTGAGAGGCTATACACCATGGAGTGTATATTCTCAACTATGTAAAAGTCGTATTCTGATGCACTTTTCGAGATTGAGTCACTGAGAAAGCAGATCGAAGAGAGGAGACTGGAACAATCAACCGTTGATGTTGAGACTAAGAGGGCTCGTGTTGAAGCCCTTGAGTCTGATTTAGCAAAGGCAATGTTCGCAAGGGATAAATACAGATAAGAGCTGAACCTGGTCTGCCATGATCTGGAAGTTGCACAGGAAGTTGTGGCTAAGATGTGCTTTGAGTTGCAATCTCTTGTTGAGGAGAATAATATGAAGGAATTTGAGTGGGTTGTCCAGAGGCAGCAGTTAGAGGCCGATGTGGAATTCAATGCTTGGGAAGCAAGGAAGGCTGGGGACCAACTTTTCTTGGAGCAACTTGAAACTTTGCACGGGCAAAAGTAGCCTGATTACTGAGCAGTTTCAGACTGATGCGTTGACAAGCAAGCTGGAGTTGCTGGAGCATGAACTTGCTGAAACAAAGGCGCGCAAGGAAGAGTTTCTCAAGGCGCAAGGCACGAGCGAATTCTTCAGGATCGTGCATGGGAGGTTAGAACTATTGGCGCTAATGAAATAAGAGCATCCGGATGGGACCTTGCTTATTACAAGAAGGTGTCTTATGCAGAGTTCGGAGTGGTCTCTGAGTTGACAGATGAAGAGGGCGATATGGATCATGACACTCAAGTTGAGGCACGTGCAGATGCAACTCCCGCTTCTTCTCTTGTTAGGCTTAGTTCCTTGTAATTGCACCTCCTCCTGATGAGGAATGAACTTCGTACATTTGTACATTTTGTTTCAACTGTTAATAAAAACAAGTTTCTTTTGAGTATGCTTTGTACCCGTATTCTGTTCGGTCTCCCTGTTGCACGCTTTCCATTTTCCCTTATTGTTTTATTTTGATGTATGTCTGGTTGGGTTATTAGGGAGCCGAGTGGTCTGTCTGTTGTTGAGTTCGTCCGTTTACGCCCAGAATACTTCTGACCTGTTTTTCCATGAGGTCTCATAGTTGCTTTCGCGTGGTTATGTCCAATAATGAACATCCTGCGGATGGTTTAGCAGCGGGGTTACACTACCCAGGCTGCAACTCATCCTTGAAGTGAGCCATTAAAAACTCGAGTTATGTATATGGCTGTCAATTGCGGTCGTTGGCATGAGTGAACTGTGGTAGCCGAGCACATGCGATGTCGTATGTAGTTGAGCAAGAGCGGTTGGCCTGAGTCAATTTTCGTAAGCTCGAGCTGATATCCCATGCAACATTCATCCGTGCATAGCTGGTTGATGTTTGAGTCGGCTCAAGTGGCTATTGCTGATAACGAGATGTCAGCCTATGTGGGCATGAAGACGCTGCTTGAGCTGTAATCGGATTCAGTGACCGTTATCCTGAAAAATAGTGGTCCCGTGGCGAGCCATTAACATTAGTCGGGGCTGATTGGGCTCCCACCTTCCAAGCCATCTACGCCCATGCGGAGCGAGCTACAAGTTTGGGATGAGAGAATTTGGCAATCATAGTTTGTAAGAGAACAATGATCCTGTAGCAAGCCGTTGACATCAGTTGGAGCTGACTAGGCTCCCACCTTCCAAACCATCTACACTCTGCGCGGAGCGGGCTACAGGTTTGGGATGCGAAATTCGGTGACCATGGTCTGTAGGAGAGCAGTGATCCCATGGCGAGCAGTCGATATCATGTGTAGTAGGGGTTTCCAAAAAGGATTCAGTGTCATGAGTGAGGATTCACCACTTTTATGGATATTGATTGTGGCAAATTCCTATTTATATTGGGCTAATACCCCAAAAGCCTTAATCTTGGTGGCTTAATATCTAAGAAGCAAGATGAGGGTCTTCAACTCCATTTTGAATGGGATCAGCTGATGAAGTCTTAATCTTGGTGGCTTTGCTGGGAGGTTTTAACTTAGTGGTCAGGGTTTAATGCCTTTTTTCTTTATATTCTATCTTATTTCTCTTGAGGTTTTGGGATGGAACGCAAACCTTTGAGTGATATAAGTTTGCAAAACTTGACAAATTGTACCACCTAGGTCCTAAAGGTTTGTGATAGTAAATCTTTCTAACGGTAGGCCAACCAACTGAGCCATAAACCAAGCAAGGTGCTATCATGTTCCATTCAGATAGAGGTAACTTTGTTCTCTGCTTCCCCAAAGGTGAAGGTCACAAATTTTTTTAGTACAAATGCAGGGTGTGAGAATCGTGTTAAGTATACACGCTGCAACAAATTTCTCAGCAAATTTTTTTTATTGTCTGATGGTCTTGTTGTGTCCCGAACCCGTTTAGGATGAAGTGAAGTTGGGATAAGGTCTATCCCATCTTGATCCCGAATGAACGGGGATGGGATAGGGATGAGCTCATCCCATCCTGTGCCCATCCCTAGTTCTTTTATTAAATCAAAAGTTGACTTAAGATTTTTCAATTTAGGGTCTAAAACAAAAAACTTGGGATCAAAATAAGATTACCCATGATTATTACACGAAATTTTAGTGTGTAATGCTTGTCCAAATATGGCTGAACTAGTAAGGACAACAGTGAGAGTCGTATCTACTCTAGTTTTGAAGCAGAAGTAATTGCAAAGCAGTCGGGTGGTGTGCAACCCAACATCTTCATAATGTGGTCATTGTTGCTTAGTTTATGCTAGTAGTCAAAGCCAAACAGGAAAGCTTGAGTATCTAGATTGGCAACAGCTGATCTTTTGGAGATGGCTAAATTGGTTAAATATATCTATATCACCAGGAACAAAAACTGGATCGCACATCTCCTCGCCAAATCTGCTATGGGTAATTACTTATTCTGCTCTAACTTTTTGTTTATTAAGTCAATTTGGATCTTGTTAAATAAACTTGATGATACATCAAATAAGACTATCATCATAATCATACACATGGCAGAAACTGCTTGTCACGAGGATTAAGTATTTCAAGACCGGACAAACTCACAAAGCCCAAAGAAAGTGGATCCAACCATAAAAACCCAAACATGGCCCATCAGAACAAACCATAATCAGATGGCCAGATCCAGGCCAAACAAAGTTATCCCTTAAAGAGGAGGAATGTTACAAAGAAAAAGAGTCGTTGAGGGAGTTACTCCCCCAAAGACGCATCTCCATAAAGGAGAAGATTGTTATAAAGAATGTCTCCCTTTGATGAGCCTCACATGATTAAGTCATGCAAAGAATTAAAAATGACCACTGTCACTACACTAAAAGGCTTGATTAGCTACACAGAGATGGCTACGGCTCAAAACCGTTATTTTATTTGCCACGGCCTATAAAACCGTGGCTAGATTAGCTACACGGATATGGTCACGGCTCAAAACCGTTGGTTTATTTGGCATGACCCAAAACCGTGGCTATAGCCTAAAATCAGAGGTCTTGCGCGGTCTTGCGAAAACAGAACTCACATCCCGCCATTGCGAAAACAGTTTCGCGGTATTGAGTGAAAAAAATTGGCGTAGAAGAGAGAGGAGCTCCATTTTCGTTCAAATCAGAGTGTTGGAGAACTCAAATCAGAGAAGGGAGGAGCTCCAGTTTCGCGGTCTTGTTGTCGCTCTTGTTGTCGTTCTCAAATCAGAAGAAGAAGGAGAGATGAGCCTCCAATGCTGAGTTTGGTGAGAAGAAGAAGAAGAACACATTGATCTTTCCGTCCCTCCTTCGGTTCAGATCTCCTTCCAGGTAAGATCCTTCTTCTTCTTTAGATCTCCTCTTCTTCTTCTTCAGATCTGTTTCAGATTTAATTTTTTTTTCTTTCAGCTACTAGTGTTCTTTCGCCTCTGTTGAGATCTTCGACGAGAGAGAGAGAGAGAGAGAGAGAGAGAGAGATGTTGAGGTTGAAGCGTTTGACATCTCTTCACTAGCAGAAGCTCGAACCTGCTTTCGCGAATCTCCTCGATACAACAAGTGCAAGAAGAAGAGGAAGATATGAACAAGACGAAACCTTTCTTCAGACTCTCCCTTCACAGAGAACAACCTATCGCTTCCTTGACATCTACCAGGTTCTTCTTCTTCTTCTCCAGATCTCTTTGTACCCCACTTCGTTTTTCTCTATCTTTAATCGAAAGATTCAATCTTTTCGTTTAGTAGATGGGTAACAAAGCGGCCATCGAGAAAGAATGAGCTAGACTGTATGGTTCTCCTCGAATTTCCTAAATTTTTACTATAAGTGATTTTTTTGGTTTAATGGTTTTTTCTGCTCGGAATTTATTCAAACAATTGATGGGCGTATTTGGGTTTTGTGGGTGTAGGGCAGTAAAGATGAATTGAACAGAGGGTATTTTGCGGACATTTCGGAGCTCAAGAAACATGGTGGCAAGGTAAGGTATGACGCCTGCTAAACAAGGCATACTAGTGATAGTATAAGCTGGGATTTTAGAACCATTGGTTTTGTGTTGCTCATTCAATTTGTGTTTTTATGTAGATTTCTGTGGCCAATAAGATTATCATTCCAGCCATGGCAGCTGTTAAGTTTCCAGAAATGGAAGTGAGTCTGTCTGACAGTACTAGTCTGAAGCTGCCCATTATTTCTCAACATAAAGAGGTTAAAGAAGGAAAAATTGATGTCCCCCCAGCATCGCTAATATGTCTATCGTTCCGAGCAAACTCTCAGGTTTGTGAATTTTTGTTTTTACTAATTGGTTACGAAGTATGGATCGTTTGCACTTTTTTCCTTTTGCAAAGTTAGTAATGCAAATGATAATTTATGCTTTAATATCTATATAGTAATGCAAACGATAATTTATGCTTTAATATCTATACAAACTCGAAGGGGCGGGGGGCCTTTCAAAAACAACTTCAGTTTCTGTTGATTTAAGTGAATAATAGTTGAAAAGAATGGTTATTGACTAAACCCTTAAGCCACAATAGTGTTGTTTAATATTTGATACACTGATGTTTGTTTGTTCTTTCGTTGTTAAATTAAGTTCATAATTTGAAGTTCTCGTGATTGTATATGTGATGTGATATGTTGTTGCAAGACACTAGTTGTTGCTCTAAACTATGTGCCCGATTGTGTGCCTTTAGAAGTCTCTTGAACCAGACAATGAAGTTGGAAATAATGCTCGTTAAATGTCTAATATGTTCAATATGCAGCTTGGAAAAGAAATCAAAGTGACCCCAAACTCTTCTAGCAAGCTTGCCAACTATGGAGGTGATGAAACGATTCAGTCTTGTGAGAAGTATAACATGGACATCTTGATGCAAGCTTCACCGTACACTTTTGCACCTGTGAATCTACTCCAGCCCTTTAATCATATACATGAAAAAGCCAAAATTTTATTGGGGATGAATTTGTGCCATATCTTCTTATAAACCTCAACTTTTGATGTCTTGCTTCGACAAAGTTTATAGGCTGAACTTACCGAAAACTTCTCATTCGGCTCTGTGCACCAAACTCTTGCATCCTCTGTCATTATATACCTTGAAACAGGTATCCAGCTCTTGCTTCATAGGTCTTTCTATTCCCGCTGGCACCAATGGATTATGAAAAATCACAGTGCATTAGAATTTTTAGAGCTGGCCAATTTTGAACAGAGTCTGAATCTTCAACTACATCCCTTTCCTTCATCTCCTTTACCCACTCTCCGGGTCAAGTTGTCGATGAGTGTAACTCTCCATTCATACAGCCTTCTCCACAATAATGAAGAAGATGCTCATAACTTTGCAATCCATGTTGGCATCCTCGGGTTTAATTACTTAAATATCTCAAGATGCATTGTTGGTGATGGTTTTGTAGATCAAACATCAAGGTGGATTATTACTGATGGTTTTGTTTGAGCAGGACTCGTAAATAGTGTTTGTTAACAGTAGCACAAGTAATGTATTGTTAACATTGCTTTGGACTGCACAACTTTAAGAAGGTGAAGGAAGTGCTACTTGGTAGCAGTATAGCTTTTGGAGGAGAGTCATCCCAAGCGAGGTATGATGAGAATGGGAGGGGAGGGTTGGATCCCTGGGCACCCAACTAGACCTTACAAGGGAAGACTTACTCTTTTCAACAAGTAATGGTGGAGTCTTCAAGAAACCTATTTTTTCTTTCTCTTTTAGTGTTTGTTCATTGCCTGTTGGGGTGGTTAGTTGTTTTGTTGAGGGTGGGGAGAGTAAAGGATGGTAGAATCTGATTTTCCATAGCAATTCAATGACTTTGAAGTGATGAAGGGGCAAATTTGTTAATTCTCATCTTTCCAAGTCCTTGAAGAAAAACGAGGGTGTATGGACTATGGAAGTGGGACACTAATGGGGTTTTCTCGATCTCATACTCTCATCCTTGTATGAACACCCCCCCCCCCCCCCCCCCCTGCGCGCACCACAATGAATGTATTACTCCTAAAAAAAATCTTATTAAGAAGGGGGTGCAAGTAAAGAAGGGTGCTTACTTTGTAGAGGTGGCTTGGAATCTAGAGATCATGTGTGTCTATTTGCCCATTTTCTTCTCTTTAGGGCCCCTTGGGTTATGCCTTGCACATATTTTACTTGTGAAATGCAAAAAAAGTTGACTTTTTCTCGCTTTTAGTTTCAGTGTTTGCCTTGGATTTACTCCGCTTTCCGCACAAAGTGGTTATTTTGGCTCTCTTTGACTACATTGGATTGTTTAGTGCTAGTGAAGCTCAAAGATGATTGTTGCTATTTGTTGTTGAAAGTTTTGCTACATTGGTGTTATTTATTGTGAGGCTGAGTGTTGGTTAGTTTGTTATTTTGGGATGTTCTTTTCATTTCATCCCACGATTGACATTCATCATATTCCAATTTGACGAGGGTTACTACTGAAGTTTATTTGTTATCAATTGCTAGAGGTTGGCTTTGGCCTTTTTCTAGGTTTCTTGTGTTCCAACTGGCCGTTTTTGTAGTTAAAAAATCTTTAGTTATAAGATTGTTTGAGTTGACTGTATTCATTTTCAAACTATTGATAGGCATGATCTCTGTCGCAGGGATGGGTCTTCTTTTTCAGCTTGTTAGGAATCACGCCTTTAGCTGAGCGTCTGGGTTATGCAACAGAGTAAGGACTATTTGTCTAACTTGATATTTTTTGCCTGATATTTGTTTGATGTTATCTTACGTATCCATGTTCTTTTCTAGACAGCTTGCATTCTACACAGGACCTACAGGTACGTTTAATGTTATTGCTACATATTTCTTGCCAAGTTATCATTTCAAAATATCCACATTGTCAAATTAATTGAATTTTGTAGACTGTGGATCTATAATTAATTGGATTTATATTACATTTAATCTGATTGTGAAACACTTTCTTTTCCCTATGATATCATGGTTAGTAACACATTGATTTGTTTTCTGAAGAAGGTGTGCTTTTGCGTATCATTAGTGAAATTCATTTGGTTTTGCAGTTGGAGGTCTTTTAAATGCTACATTTGGAAATGCGACAGAAATGATAATTTCAATTTATGCCTTAATACATGGTATGATAAGAGTTGTCCAACAGTCATTATTGGGCTCCATTCTTTCAAATATGTTGCTAGTTCTGGGATGTGCCTTCTTCACTGGTGGGATTGTTCACTACAATAAATTGCAAGTATTCGATAAGGTACACTTGTCACAATTCCCCAACAAAGATGTATATCAATTATTATTTGTAGTTGAAATACTATTGAAGTGGCAATACAATTGAAGGTGTACTATCAATTGTTATCTGGGATCTCTTTTGTTGGCAATAGATTTCTGACATAAAAATAGAAATACAATTGAAGTGTCGTTATCTTCCCAACAGGCTGCTGCTGTGGTGAATTCAGGATTACTCTTGATGGCTGTCATGGGTTTAATGTTTCCAGCTGTGCTTCACTTCACTCACACGGAGGTGCATTTTGGGAAATCAGAGTTGTCTCTTTCGAGATTTAGCAATTGTATTATGTTGGTGGCATATGCAAGCTACCTCTTTTTCTAATTAAGGAGTCAGCAGAATCTTTATAGTCCTGCTCCTGTTGAAGAGGTTTGTTTTTCTCCTGATCCTTGCACTTATATTTAGTATATGGAGCTGGTTTCAGTAACATCACTAATTTTTTTAGCCTTGTTTGTTTCATTGAGAAATGACATTGTATCAATGTCATCTTATCTCGAGTTCATGGAGATGAGTTAAAAAGTTAATTGTCGGTCACACATGCATTCGTCTGACATATTTTCCATAGAACGCACTCTTTTGCATGATGAGTTAAGAACCAATTAATACTCCTCAAATGCCCAAGTTGTCAAGGAGCGGAAACCAATTTACTTAAATGGGATCATAACATCCATCATTGGCAGCCATTGGCAATCGCATTCTTTTTGTAAAAAAGAGATGATCAACTGTATTCATGTCATTTATGTTTTTTGCAGCACCTTTTTTCTATATGATCTAATTCTGTCTGTTTTATTCAGATTTGTTGTCATCGACCTATCTGCATGCCCTTGCACGTATGGAAAGATAGAAACGGAAGAAGGAAGTGTCAGTTACAGAACACTGCCCCGATTATGGAATTTAATTTTCCTAGAGGTTCAGCTGCTGCTAGCGTATCCTCTACGCATGATATTTCCAGATAATTGAAAGATGTTTCAGCCTACCTAGTATGATATTATAAACATAACTAGACTTAAATTGCTCATCTGTCGCATTTCAGTTTTGTGATGTCATTGGCTGATGTTGATGCGAAGCTTCTGATGGAGGACGAAAGTCTTGTTTGGACGAGCAAGGATAGTGTTATTGTTCTTCAGCACGAAAATGAAAAGATTCCTCTGAGGTAAGTGTATCATGAAGTCTCTTCATTTTCTTCGTTTGTTTCTAGTGTAAGGTTTCAGTTTATTGTCCTTTTGAACTTGCTCAAGGTTCTATGGGTGGTAGTGGAATGTGTTTCCTAGAACAAAACATATTCTAGACATTTTATCTGTAGTAATATTGAATGCTTTTTCTTTGTTATTAGTTCTTAAAATTTTGAAGCTTTCTCATGCATGGTAAAGTCAAGTTAATGCATGAAATAGTACTTCATTATCAGTTTGGATAATTGAGTCGACAGTGGCAATGTTTTATAGGGTTGTTTCTGTCCTTTTGGAGGTGGGTAGGATGGATGATTGATAGGCAGATTTCATTCACATGTCAAATGGAGTGCAAATATTCTTCTAAGCAAGTCTCACGAGTTTGCCATTTCTGTTTTTCAAGTGAAACTAAGATAAGTTCAAAATTAGGACCAACTTTTGTGTGCAAAACTTTCAAAACGCTAAAGAGTAAAATATCAAGACAAGTTTCTGTTTTTCATGAACTCCAAATGGAGATTAGAAGGACATGCTTTTTCTAAGATGATCTCGTCACCAGACCATTTTCCTAGAAGATATGAATTTGTTCTATACTTCTATCGTTTCAGACTAACATCTCTAATTCAGCGTAGTCTCATACTCAACAGTAAAACACTTTTTTTTTCCTTCCTGTACTCGGAGTATGTAGCATACTTGGTATTTGTCGCCATGTTCAATGACAATATCTGATTCCTTAAATTATATCCTCTGTGTGTCTATATCTTGACAATTATGTTTCAGAAACAGAAAGAAGGTATGCAATTCCATCTCAAGCTCAACGTCACATCTTGGCAGGCCTGGCTTCTGCAGTGGGTGGTTTGAGTGCGCCGTATGAGAAAGCCTCGCATGTTCATGAGCGACCAGTGGTGAATTGGCTCTGGGCATCAGGCTGTCATCCATTTGGACCATTTTCAAACACTTCTAAAATCAGTCAAATGCTTCAAGATGTTGCGTTGGTAAGCCTAGTCTCATTTTCATCTCCTTTGTTGTTTTAATAGCAGAATGGAGCAATTTATTGATTTTCATACAACTCCACTTCTTGCATAGTACACATGATAAAGATCCATTCACACTTGTATCTTATATTACTGCATTCTTTGCAAAGAAGCACAATATATGCACGTGTAGATGCTGCACTGCGTAAAATTAGAGAGACTTCAAAGGTAATCTAATTCATATTATCATTTACTCATTATCTTTATTGAATTTGGAACTCACAGAAAGCCACCGTGTTTCTGCAGTCTGTCCAAATTTTTGCAAAGGTGGAATAAAGAATTTGGAACCAAGGGCCCAGAGATTGGTTCAATCAAGTGGCAAAGGTGGAATAAAGAACGATATGTCTTTATTGTCTTCTAGAGATGGGAATGTTAAGAAGTCTCAAAACAATGTCCTATTTCCTTTTTTGTTTGAAAAGCAAGCAGGGTTGTAAGGACCCCTTAACCTTTATATTAAAGAAAAAAAATAAGATGTCTCAAATACAATCTCTCAAAAAAGAAAAGATTCTTAGCAAAAACAATCACACAGAAAAATTAGGACTATTCTAGTCTCCTTGTTGGCAATATATCATATATTATGTCTTAAAAACACTTACTGGTTTACTGATTCAGTGTGACTATACATGTGGCCATATCGTTGCTTTCTTTGTTTATGAAAACCATAATTTTGCTTTACACTCATCTCACTTGCAATTTTTTATAAGTCAGTTGATAAAGTATTCTTTAATTGTTGGATGAATATCCTCACATGTATTTTTGTTTCTTATTAACATCAAGAGTCGAGAGATTTCACAATAAAGCAAAACAGGCCATTTGAGATATTTGGTACAGGTTTTTTTAAAAAATTTTATTTATTATTATTATTTTTTCACCCATGAAGCAAATGATCTAATATGAACCAGTGTCTTCCCATGCTTCTTAAAGAAACTTTCACTTAAAAGCCTTGTTGACTTTGACTTTACTAGCAGTATTAGTTTGGCATCACTTGAAAGTAGTTTTTAATAGCGATGAAAGTATCTTGTAATTTCTGAATGTTTAACATTAGGTTGTTGATTATTTTCAGAGAATGTTGTAAAAGTAGATTGGAGGAGGTGAGCTCTTTTTGCAAAGAGTCGTCTTGAAGGCAAACCTTTATGTGTTTATGCAGTCTTGTCCTTGTGTTTTTGTGTAAAATTCTGTTGTAAAACTTGAGATCTGGATAAATAACAGGTGTGTGGTGTGCCTAGAGCTTCTTGTAGTTTGGGTGTCATGAGTAAATGTATAGAACTAAGGCTTTACTTTGTCGTTGTTGTTTGATTCTTCAGGTTCATACAATACCATGTCTTATATTTTCTTCATTTTCTCATTTTTGCCTGTTCTAATATTGAGTGTACTAGTTCATGACTTAAGATGTTTACAATCTAGGAATAAAGTATTCATTTGCAAAAATTGTTGTGGTTGCTGCCTTGTAGTAGTCTGAGTTGACTGTTTTAAGGATTTGATTTTATATGGATGCTTTGTTATGATATATTCTATAACCTGAAGAAAATATTCATCTTAGTAAGGACTGATTTTGCATGTGTGGGGCTGTGATTTTGCTGCAGCAGCAAAAAAAATGTAATTTTTTTCGATTATATTAATTTGCAACAGTTTCAAATCCTCGCAACAAATCAGATTTCTTTTTTTTTGAATTTTGTTTTGACTGGCCACGGCTTAAAACCGTGGTACTTCATGTTTGCCACGGCGTAAAACCGTGGCCATGATGCTTACCATGGCTTAAAACCGTGGCTAAATGCAGAAAATCATCAAGCGTCCTCGAACATAAAATCGTTGCTAATATGTGTTGCCACGGTTTATAGCCGTCAATGGTGATTTGGCGACGCCTCCAATGGCCAGGCTTCGAAGCCGTGGCAATAGGTTACCCCCATGGTCCCAAACCGTTGCTGATGGGTATTTTTGGTGTAGTGTGTATAAGGTAAATGGAACATTCGTCAAAGGTATGCAATTTTAACTGAATTATGTCCAGATTATTCTCCATCTCCAACAGTGTTATTGACTTAAGCATCGGAGTACCTTCCGCCATCAAACAAGTGGTCTTTGGCAATCTAACATTTGTTTTGCACGTCATATTTACATGAGACCAGATTTGGAGTCATCAGTTTGGCATCCTTCGTGGGGAACGATAGTTTCCTTTCAAGAAGAGAGTTTGTAGTTGGAAACTTCATCAATTCTAATCAGTGAGAAAAAAAAAACTTTTAGAGCGAATAGAACATTCTACATACCCCCAACCCAGCAACAATCAAGGTGACCTTGCCTCTAGCGATGTTAAGTTACCAGTAGTGCATGTTTTAAACCCAACGACGACTGAGTTAACTATGCCCGGTAATATAGAGACACAACATGGAGTGGTAGCCCAGTCATCTCAGACATCTAGCAACACTGTCGTAGACCCCCACATGGATCAAACTCATGCCCCAGATGGATCATCTAATCAAAGTGGTGGACAAACTCACTCAGGAGCGCGCTCAATCTGCCGACCATGTCCAAACACCACCTCAACAGAACTCTACCAATCGTGTCCGAGAATACATAGGAGTTTCTATAGAACTTCGACGAGCGAATCTCGAAGACAATGAACCGCAGGAAGATGGTATCCAGAGCGATGGGGTCCCTGCACAAGTTCTATTCAAGATCGGAATCACAGATCCCAACGTGTTGTACAAATTTGCTAGACCACCATTCTCTAATGCACTCATAAGGAATCCTCAACAAAAAAAAGTTCACTCCTCCAAAGTGCAAAGCGTATGATGGCACTACCGATCCGACAAACCATCTGTTGCACTTCCACCACATGATGGCCTTGGAAGAAAGAACAGAGTCTATTTTGTGCTAAACATATCCTACCAGTTTCACATCCACTACAATGAGCTGGTTCAACAGTCTACTGCCCAGGTCGATAGACTCCTTCCAAGCGTTAGCTACTGCTTTCATTACAAAATCCATTGGTAGCCAGCGGATGAGAAAATGTCCACATTACTTGCTACACATTAGGCAAAAACCTAAAGAAACCATCAGGGATTACATTACGCGTTTCACTAACGAGTTAACTATGATCGACGGATGCAGCAACGACAAGGCCATAGTAAACTTAGCCTCTAGATTGAAAAGGGGACCATTTTATGATTCTCCGAACCTAGACCCCCCAAAGAACATGGAGACTCTGTTGAAGGCCGCCTAAAAACACATCACTCTCGAGGAGATGTGGACGCTAGGAAAAATAATTAATTCGAAAATAGACATGCTTCAACTAGTCAGTTGAAGAAGAAGGAAGGATGAAGAAATGACAGGCCTTGAGAGGAAAATAACCAGTCGAAAAGACACCAAACCAGTGGCAGGTCTGAGGTCAACAAACAAGAATTCGAAAGACTGCAGCCCAAAAGATCCAAATATGAACAGTCAAAAAACAAACCGTTAATGACTTTGAAAACAAGCTGAGTTGAGGTCTTGAAAACCATGGCGAAGTGGGCATGTTAAATGGCCACCCGAAATGAGAGAAGATCCAGATGGGTAAAATAAGGGCAAATATTTCTCTTTCCACGAGGACTATGGGCAATACACCAAGGACTGCTACAAGGACGAAATCGAGCACCATATCCAAAAATAATGACTTGGAAAGTTCATTAGGCGAGAAGAGTCCAAAAGGAAAGAGAGGGCGGACGTTACTACTAGATCAAAGGAGTGAAAAAAGGAGCTGATATACGTCTTGTATGGTGTAACTGGAAAAAGGAGTTATCCAATTGATCTCAGAAGCGATCAATCCGGGATTTACGAACAAGGATTAGATATAGAGAGCCTTTTGCACAACGCGCTAGAACGACGCAGCAAACTCTAACCTTCTTCAACAAGGATGCAAAGGGAGTCCATTTCCCTCATAATGACGCTTTGATAATTACAGTACTGATAGCAAGGTGGGAGGTCAAAAGGGTACTGGTCGACACGACCAGCTCGACCAACATTCTGTACCTAACAATGTTTAAGAAATGTGATTCACTGAGGAAATGCTCTAACTCAGTGATCAACCAATGGTGGGTTTCAGCAGAGATTAGTGTCGTTTACTCGGAATGATCCAACTGCCAGTCGAAGCTGGAGAACAAGGAAGACAACGAGTCTTGTTGACAAACTTTTTTGTTGTCAACGCTCCATCCGCATACAACATGCTTCTCGGAAGGCTTTGGATACACGAGATGGGTACAGTGTCCTCCACCATATATCAATACTTGAAGTACCACACCGACGACGGCGTTAGGATAATCAAAGGAGACCAACCAGGTGTACGCGAATGCCAATATGCGGCAATGAAAGCTCTGCACATATAGCAATTACTACAACGACTAGAGGAGCCGTTGTAACAACCTGGTCAAACAAACCCCGACCTCCCGGATGACAATATGGCTCCAACCAGTCCAAGAGATCAAACAAATATTAATTAGACAACAAGAAAAAGAAATGACATTGGTCTACTTGGTCGATAGAGAAGGAGACAAAGTAGTTTGGATTGGCACGAAAATCCACCCAAAATTCGCCATGAAACTTGTCTAACTACTGAAGGATGCCAGGATGCTTTGCCTGGACAATGAAATATATAGTGGGAATAAACCCTTCTATTATTACTCATAGACTACAAGTCAATTCGGACAAGAAGCGGATCGGACAAAAAAGAAGGTCGATTTCCCCAGAACGCAACCAAGCAATAAATGAATAGGTGCACTGTCTGATAACTTCAGGAATGATTAGGGAATCTCACTACTCGGATTGGTTAGCTAACACGGTGTTGGTAAAAAATAAGAATGAAAAGTGGAAAGGATGTGTAGATTACACTAATCTAAACAAAGCCTGCCTGAAAAACAGTTTCCCACTCCCGTGTATAGACCAAATAGTGAATGCCACTGCTGGACACAAACTCCTGAGCTTCATGGATGCGTACTATGGTTACAACCAAATACAGATGCACCCTCCCGACCAAGAAAAGACGTCTTTCATAACATAAAGAGGTACATATTGTTACCTAGTGATGTCGCTCGGACTGAAGATTGCAAGAGCCACGTACCAATGTCTGGTCAACAGAATGTTCAAAGACCAGATCAGCAAAACAATGGAGGTGTACATTGACGACATGTTGGTCAAAATCTTGTGCAAAATAAACCAAATCAAAGACCTCGAACATGCCTTCTTTTAACTTCGAAGATACAAAATGAAGCTGAATACGGAGAAATGTACATTTGGAGTAGAATCAGGCAAATTTCTTGGATACATGGTCAATCAAAGAGGAATCAGAGCTGATCCGAAATAGATACAAGAACTTCTCAACATGCTATCACCAACGAACATAAAGAGCATGCATAACCTTAATGGCAGGATAACAACTTTGAACATATTCATTTTCAAGTTGTCAGACAAATGTCTACCTTTCTTCAAAATCTTGAAAGGAAATAAGACGTTCAAGTGAAATGAAGAATGCGAGAAGGCTTTTCAAAGCTTGAAAGCATACATGGGGAGCACATAACTGCTATCAAAACCGAGCACAGGGGAAACACTGTATTATATTTGTCCATGTCCGACCATGCAGTAAGCACAACACTAATACGAGAGGAGAAGGGCGCCCAAAAGCCAATATACTACATCAACAAAACACTTGCAGATGCGGAGATCAACTACCCGGCTTTGGATAAACTAGCGCTCGCCCTGATCGTATCTTCAAGAAAGCTAAGACCATATTTCTAAGCTCATCCCATCATTGTCATGACCGAACAACCACTTTATTCAATATTGCACAATCCAAAGCTATCCAGAAGAATGGTGAAATGGGCAATAGAATTTTGGCAATTTGAGATCGGCTACGCTCCTAAAACAACAATAAAAGTTCAAGCATTGGCATATTTCATCACCGAATTCACAGGCAGCAACGACTGCCAACCAGACAATAATCACGAATAGGAACAAAACATACAAATTGTTCATGAATAGATTCTTCGCTACGACGGAGCATCCAACGAGTCGGGAAACGAAACTGGAATAATTTCGCACAACTCGGAAGGCGTAACGTTAGAAAGGCGATAAAATTCAATTTTACAGCCTCAAACTACGAAGCCGAGTACGAAGCAATGATAGCTGGGTTGCAGTTGGCTAAACACTTGGGAATAAAAGAAGTCAGTGTCTTCACTAGCTCCAAATTGGTGGTCAATCAGCTGAACGGTGAATTCCAAGTCAAAGATGCTTGAATGAAAACCTACCACCAAAAGACTATCGAGTTGATGGAAAGTTTCCAGGCTGCAACCATTCAGCGATGTGCAAGAGCAAAGAGTGAAAGAGTTGACGAACTAGCTAAGGAAGCATTACAGACTAAAGAAAATGATAATCAGCCTATCACAACACAGGAAAGTTCCATACTGGAAAATCAAGTGCAAGAAGCATGTGCAATTGGCCAAGAAAATAATTGGATGATTCCAATCCTCGCGTATATAATGAACGGATAGCTTCCAACGGATAAGATGGAGGCTCGAAAACTGCAAAACCGAACAGCACGGTACAGGATGTTTAACGATAAACTCTACAAGAGATTTGCCACTGGACCACTACTAAGATACCTCTCACCCGACGATGATGACTATGTGGAAATTCATCTAGGAAAAAGAACATTAGCCCACAAAGCACTGACACTAGGATACTATTGGCTGACAATGCAAGCGGATGCAAATAAATGCTTTCATGCTTGTGAAAAATGCCAAAGATTTGCCTCGTATACCCACATGCCAGGCCAAAATCTAATATCGATGAGCAGTCCATGGCCATTGGCACAATGGGGGATGGACATCGTAGTGTCGCTTCCAATGTTTGAAAAAAAAAATTCCTCCTTGTAGCGGTATACTACTTCACTAAGTGGGTAGAAGTGGAGCCGTTAGGAAAGATAAGAAAAGCTCAAGTCAAAAATTTTATCTGGAAAAACATAATATGCAGATTTGGAGTCCCAAAAGTAATTGTCGAAAACAACGTGAAGTAATTCGAAGGCATGAAGGTTAAGAAGTTGTGCAAAAACTTGAGCATCCAACAACACTTCTCAGCACCCGCCCATCCACAGGAAAATGGACAAGCCGATGTCACCAACATAATAATCCTAGAAGTGATCAAAAGGAAGCTCAAAACATCGAAAGGATTGTGGGTGTTCGAATTGCCAGGCATCATTTGGGCTTACAGAACAACAAAAAGGAACTCCAATAGGGTAAACTCCATTTGCCCTCTCATACGGGTCTGAAATAATGATACCCATATAAATTGGTATGCCAACATTCAAAACTGAAAAATTCCGAGCAAATGATAATAATGAAGCAGTGAGAGTATTGGATTGGATTTCCTCAAAGAAAAGCGAAAAAAGGCTTCTATCAAAACAACAACCTACCAATAATGGATGCTAGGTACTATAACAAAAAAGTAAAGCCTCGCATGTTCAATATCAGTGATTGGGTACTCCGAAAAATTCAACTCAACACAAAGGAACTAGGCGCGGGCAAACTGAATTCGAATTGTGAATGACCATACAAATTGGTAAAAATCGACAGACCGGGAACATACTGGTTGAAAATTACGAAGGGCTAACAACTACCACGACCGTGGAATATAAAGCATTTGAAAAAATATTTACCATTAAAACTTCAAAGTTTACACCCTTCATCTCGCGTTCAAGCGATAAAGTTCAGTTTGGACGACAAAGTCAGACTTAAGATTTTACTCGAAAAAAACACATTGCACGACCAAAATATCAGGCTACGAGTAAAGTTAAAATATATGTATCAGGACAGACAAGTCGAACATAAACATAAAACTTTCGGTCTGATCAACCATGAAGTAACAAGTACCTGGACATATGAGCCAAACTTTTTCCTTTTTCAACTAAAACGTACGACATCAAAATACATTTGAAAATATAGACATACAAAGTCGGATTTGATAAAAAGCTTCTGCACGACTAATATGTTGAACCACAAAGCACACTTAGAAAAATTCGGACAAAACAAGTCAGAATTCAATCAGAAATGTCAAAAACAAAAACAGCTAAATCTAATAAGTTAGACGAAAAGACATACAAATACAAATGACAATTATAAATAAAACAAAGACTTTCATTGATTCTCTACTTCATTACATCAGGAGAAGTTACATAGGTTGGAGCATTCAAGAAGAGGCAAACGAGGGATGTTGAGTATTCGTATTAGCAACAATGTCACTTAATGGCACGGGTTTGGACGAACGAATAGATGATGATTCCCCATCAATGGGATTACCTCGTGAATCCAGAACAAATTCTTCTTTGTCCTTGAAGACCTGGTTAGTAAAATAACGATACATCGACAAATCCAAACCTTGCGTCTCCATAAAGTTAAGGAAGTCATGACGACCATCGACCAATTGAACTTCTTACGAGCAACAACTATAGGATGGGTACCAGAGAGAGTAACAGGCAACTCCAAGGTACCCCCAACGACGGAAGAAACAAAAAAATTAGCACTTCGACCACGAGCAACAACATGATCGTCCAATGAGGGATCAAACTCGAAATCAACCAAGGTCTTTGTGTTGTTCGGATTATTAGACAGCTCAAAACCAAGCTGAAACATCTTGTTGTCGAGAACTCAACGATCATCAACAGACAAGTTGGCGAAATCGGGCACGCCATAAGAAGAAACGCGACTCTTCTCTTGATTATCCAAAGGATGAAACTCTTTTTTTTGCTCCTAGTGAGAGTTTGATTTATCTCCTCAGTCACTCGAGCAGCAGGGTCAACAACCTCACCACCACCCTTTCCGAAAGATATCGGACGAGAGGGAGCCCTGGTAATACCATGAACCAAACTAATAAGTTTCTTCTTTTTCGGGACAAAACCAGGAGCATCAAGATCCGTAGGCTTCTTAACAGAGCTCACTTCCCAATCAATGCTCACATCACCAACGCCAGCTAGAGGAGTACGCTCCTGCCCCTCTTCAGAAACAACAACATTACTAGCACGTGCAACGGTAACTTCGAAGCACAAGCCGTTGTAGGCGCTGCACGATCCGTCTCACTCATAGTATACAAACCACTGCGATTGATGACATCCATAGTAAGGAAAGCTTCTACTGTGGCCTGGTGTAGCTTATTAAATTGATCACGAAACTCTTGCTCCTCCACAGACAACAACAGTTCATTCCTTTTGGGTTATCAAAACGACCGCAAAATATGTACATTGCGTAATTTGAAATAATCAAAAGTGATGGACGTGTAAAGCCGATGTCTTGACCAACCCCTATACTCATCCTTAAGATTCTTAAAACAGGATGGACCACAGAGATAGCAAGTGCAGTTAGTATTTACACTAAACCCCACCACAGATTGCAAAACCCTGATATTCATAGGAATTTCGGATAAGGCCCTCGCTAAGGTCGCATTCATCACCTTCCAGCCATTAGAAACCATTTGAGCAGAAACAATGCCCAATAAATCTAGATACTCCCACGAGATTTTTGGAGCCAAAAGCCTAAGACTCGCCTAAAACATGCCAGGGTACAACGCAATGTAGCCAGGCCTTGGACGACAAGGATTGTCATTGTCTCCAGGCAGGATGATCTCGAGGTTAGCTGGCAATGAATAGTCGTAGCGAACACTATCCAGAGCCGATTGCATCGCCCGCTTAGGCGAGAAGAAAGCTTCACAAGTAGCAAGCACATCACTACTTAGAACACTGAAGCTAGACATCGTTATGAGACGAAAACGAAAGAGAGAAAAATCGAAGCCTGGGAATGAAGAAAATGTAAAGAAGAAAATATGTCTTCACCTCTCATTTTTATCAGTTGAACAACGAAAGAACTGCTCATGGGAAAATGTGCATGATACGATGACCACACGAAATCCCAAAAATCACGACTAAACAAATAGGCTGATGAGACATCAGTGAAACAAACGTAGCAATAACTGTTAATGACATTAAATGCGTCACAATGATAAAATCAAAAATCCTACCGTCGTATAGTTAGTGGCCACGTCAACGTACCTACTAACTAAGGGGGAGTAGTTGATAATACATCAAATAAGACTATCATCACAACCATACACGTGACAGAGATCACCCATTATGAGGATTAAGTATTTCAAGACCGAACCAATTCACAAAGCCCAAAGAAGACGAATCCAGTCATAAAAGTCCAAACAGGGCCCATCAGAACAAACCATAATCAGAGGCTCAAATTCAGGCACACCAAAGTTCTCCCTTAAAGAGGAGGAATGTTACAAAGATAAAGAGTTGTGGACGAAGTTACTCCCCCAAAGACGCATCTCCATAAATGAGGATACTGTTACAAAGAACATCTCCACTCGATGAGCCTCATATACTTAAGTCACGCAAAAAATTAATAATGACCACTATATAAGGTAAATGGAATAATCGTCAAAGGTATACAATTTTAACCGAGTTATGTTCAGATTATTCTCCATCTCCAATATAGTTAAGCATCAGAGTGCTCTCGGCCACCAAACATGTGATCTTTGACAATTTAACATTTATTTTGCAAATCAAATTTATAGGAGACCATATTTGGACACATAAAAACCTTTTGAGCAAACGATGTAGTAGTTAGGGGTGGGCACGGGACAGGATGGGACGAGATGGACCCATCCCGTTCATTCGGGATCAGGACGGAATAGATCTCATCCCGACCTCGTCCCATCTCAAACTGGATCGGGACGAGACGAGATGGAACGAGATGAGCACGTACTAAATAGTCCTCCAATAAAAAATAATAAAATAAGTTTTATCTCACATTACTCACACACCAATAATGTTAAATTTATATACCTATAACTCACATTATCTCACATTACTCACACACCAATAAATATTAAATAAATAAATATTAAACTTTTTTTGGAAGGCAAATAAATATTAAATTTCATTTAGAATTAATGATTGAATTCATTTAGATTTCATATAGAATTTCATCTTACATTGATTTAATTTCAAAACAGGCTAAACTTTAATTTAGAATAATATTTTGATTAAAATTAATAATAATTATTATTAAATAAACAAATTCCGGACAAGACGGGATAGGCTGGATTGAAAATCTTCATCCCGATCTCATCCCACTCTAGATCGGGATCGGGATGAGTTTGATCAATCCCAAAAGAACCCAAAAAATTTGGGACAAAATCGGGACGGGTTTAGAATTGCGGGATGGGTTTACACTACTACGTAATTGATAAAGTTGATACAGTAGAGTAGACCTTTCTTAGTTGCTATTTAAATAGGAATTTTCTTATTAAAAAAATTGAAAAAAAGAAAAAGGTTACGCTCTTGGCTATTGAAGTTTCACCATCTCTGAAATTGAAGGTTTGAGTAGGGGTGGGCAAACGGGTCGAGGAACCGCGGATCCAAACCGAACCGGACCGTTTTACTCCAAACGGTTCGGTTCTGATTTTTAAAAATGTGAAACGATTCAGTTCAGTTCCGGAACCGTTCTTAAACGGTTCGGTTCCGGTTCCTAATTATTTTTTTCAAACGGTTCGGTTCCGATCCGTTTCGAATCGAATATATATACCCAACCCTAATTACTTTAGTTTCTAATTCTATTTCTAACCCTAGGTCCTCTCCTCTCCTCCTTTTTCATTTCGATTTATCTCATTTCTCCACAACGAAGAGGCGAAGAGCAGGCAGCAGCCGCAGCACAGCAGCGACTCGCGATCAACCACGACCACGAGCAGGCAGCAGCACAGCACAAATGTATCATGACATGAAAGAAGGTTTAAAAGGGAAACTGAGGAAGCACAGAGTCAGTTTAACTACTGTTACATGGACAAGTGTCAAAAATGTGAACTACATGGTGCTCACAGCTCATTTTTTGGATGATGAATGGAATATGCACAAAAGAATCCTGAACTTTTGTGTCATTCCTAATCACCAAGGTAAACAAATAGGGAAGTTGATTGAGCAGTGTTTGGTAGAGTGGAAAATTGAGAAGGTGATGTGTATTTCAGTTGACAATGCATCGGCTAACAAGGTGGCAATTGAGTGGGTAGTTGGCAAAATGAAGAAATGGCAAAAATTTTCACTTATTTTGGAGGGTAAATATGTGCATGTGAGATGTCTAGCTCACATTATGAACTTGATAGTGAAAGATGGGTTGAAAAGGTTGGATAAATGTGTGGCATCAATTAGAAATGCTGTGAAGTATGTCAAATCAAGCCCTCAAAGGTTTGATTATTTCAAGGCATGCGTTGAGAAGGAGAAATTAAGTGATAAAAGTTTTCTTGTACTGGATGTGCCTACTAGATGGAATAGTACATATTTGATGCTAGAATCTGCCTTGAAATTTAAAAAAGTATTTGATAGGATGGGTGAAGAAGATGATAGTACATACTTGGGTTATTTCATAGAAGATGAGGAGTTGGATGATGATGAAGTAGATTCTAGAAGAAAGATTAAAGGCAAGGTTGGGCCACCTGGTGAGAAAGATTGGGAAAGAGCCGAGGTTTTTGTGACTTTTTTGAAAGTCTTCTACCTAGTGACTATTAAGATGAGTGCTAGCAAGCATCCGACGTCCCAAACAGCTGTCCATGATGTGATTGCCGTGGAGGCAGAGATTGATAAGTTGTTTTTGCCAGAACATATGCATTTTGGAAGTGATGTGGAGAATGTGCTACGTGACATGGCTGTGAGCATGAAACAAATATATAATAAGTACTTTGGTTCAATTGGGTCCTTGAACCAAATATTTGTTGTTGCTCTCATCCTAGACCCAAGGTTCAAGCTGAGACACTTTTTACACTTGTGTATAAAGAAATTGGGGTATGTTGAAGAGGATATTGAAGACAAAAGTACAGAAATTACGGCATTAATGAAGGAGTTGTGTGATGAATATGCTCAACAAGCTGCCGGTCCCCAAAAGCAACTAAAGGGTTCAAAACAGGTAATCACAAGTTCAAAAATTTCTTCAAATGTTTTTTCATTATTATAAAGTTTATTGAGTATTCAATTCATACTTTAATTTAGTCAAAATTTCTATTTCTTTTGGTTATTAGAATTCTCAATCAAGTGCTAGCACTTGCTCTTCATATGGAAAAAAAATATGTGAACTAGCACCAACCGAAAGTCCTTCAATACTTGATGAGATGATGGATGATTGGGAGAAGGAGCTAGAAGATATGGAAGATGTTGTGCTTTCACATGAGGTGGATAGGTATCTCATGGATCCATTAGAGAAAACTAACAAGATTGAGATGTTTGACATTTTGAGATGGTGGAAGTTGAATGGGACCAAGTACCCCACACTTGCACTGCTAGCAAAAGATGTATTGCCTATTCAAGTGTCAACAGTTGCTAGTGAGAGTGCTTTTAGCACCGGAGGCCGAGTGATTGATCACTTTAGATCATCTCTCACTCCGAATTCTGTGGAGGCATTGATATGCCTCCAGAATTGGATAAAAAGCGACTACGTCAACAATATCAACAACATAGACTATGAAGCAAATGCAGAAGAAATTGAGTTTTATACAGAATGTGAAAAAGGTAATACAATATTTGTGCTTTGTGTTGTTTGAATTTGAGTTATAGTTATTATTTATTAACATATTTATGTTTCGATTCATTGTCTTGTTTGTTTGTCAAAGACTTTGCAAAGTTGATGATCACAACATCTAAAGGCAAAGAAAAGGATGCAAGCTCAAGTGATCCAAGTTCTCAATCAACATTAAAGGGAAAGGGAAAGGCAAAGGGATTGTTGATAATTTGATTTCAGAATTTTCAGGGGATAGGGCTTTATGTTTTCAATGTAATAGAATTTTGAATCTGATTTTGAACAATGTAATCTGATTTGTATGCTGAATCTGATGTGTATGCTGAACAATGTAATAGAATTTTGAATCTGATTTTGAACATTGCAAGCAGAAATTTCAGTGTGTGTTTGTGGAATGAGGGTGGCTGTTTGTGGAAATTTTAGATGTATATGATTGCAGACAGAAATTTCAGTGTATGTTTCATTCTATGATTCTCAATTTCCAAGTATGTCATGGCGTGAGGGTGGCTGTTTGTGGAACTGTTGCAGACTTGCAGTCTGTTGGTTCAGGCAGATTCTAGCATTTTACTTGCTTTCATGCATTTGGGTGAAGTTCCTAAGGTGTCACTGTCTGGCATTGAAACCTACAACATTTGTTATGAACAAATATGATCATATGGAAGAAGGGATGAACATGCTATAAAAACATCTACTTTTGACATGGATCCTCAAACTCTGACATCCACAAGCACTGAACTAAAGACCCATGTCGAGCAAGTGTTGAACACAGAATCTAACAGGTAGGCAGAAATTGCTAGTGCCAATGCAACTGCAACTTTGGGCTTGCAATACAAAGGGGACTATGAGCTCGACCCTAAGTAAAATGTATGTCACAGTTGTGCTGCAACTCATTTTCGCCTTCTGTTTGTTACCAAGTCAGGGTTGCTTTTCCTCATCATTGCGGCAAACTCGTCATAATTAATTCGTCCATCCTGCAAAGAAATATAGTAGATGTATAAAAGATCTATAATGTCACGTTGCAAAGCGACATGATTAGATATAAACTGCATGGATATGGTTTTGTAATTCAAGTAGACATTCACGGTGTGACAATAAACTACCAAAGGTGGTTAATGAAATGAGATTCTTTGTTTCAAGGAACCGAACCGTTGTAAACGGTTCGAGTTAGGTTCGGTTCCAACGTTCAAAATAGAGGAACCGAACCGAATCGGAACCGATAAAATTTTAAACGGTTCGAGTTAGGTTCCTCAAAATTTGGAACTGAACCGAACCGTGCCCACCCCTAAGTTTGAGGGTGTGGGTGCCCATCAGATAGGCCATCTGGCCCATCTCAGTTAAATTCTATCGCGACAGTTTGCTTAACGTTTACTATACTCCACCATCGTTTCGTACTCAGATCCACCACCATGTCTAGAAAAAAACTTCCTTTCCGCATTTTTGAGTCCATCGTTTTACTTCGTTTCACTATACACAACAGCGACGCAAAGCAAGCAAGTGTGAAATTCGCTTCTCAACTCAGCCATGGCGATGATCTCAACTCACCCACTCACGTTCCTCTTCATCATCTTCTTCTTCACCCTGTCCACAGCCGAAATCCGATTCTCTCAAATCCACTCAGACGACCGATCCATAATCCCCTTCGACGAGTTCGGGTTCACACACACAGGGGTCCTGGAACTAAACGTGTCACACATCTCTCTCTCAAACCCTAACCCCGATCTGGACCTCTCACAGGTGGGATTCTTCCTGAGCACACGAGACTCATGGATCCACGTCCTCCAACAGATCCAAGACCTGGACATCACTTGCGCTCTCCAATCCGAGCTCATCAAGATCGTCTTCACCTTCGACAAACTCAAAGGCTCCAAAACCTTCAACACAACCTTTTCCGAAACTGACGCCAATCAATTCACTCTGGTGTTTGCCAATTGCTTGCCACAACTCAGAATTTCTATGGATGTGCAATCCGCTATGTATAATCTTGATGGGTGGAGCAGGACCAGAGATTATTTGTCGGCCGGGAAGACTGTTCTTCCTAAGGTTTACTCTATATTCTTTATAATTTACTTTACTCTAGCTGGGATTTGGATCTATGTTTTGTACACCAAGAGATTGACTGTTTATAGGATCCATTTCTTTATGCTCGCTGTGGTTATATTGAAAGCTTTGAATCTCTTGTGTGAGGCTGAAGATAAGTCCTATATTAAACGCACTGGTAGTGCCCATGGGTGGGATGTTCTCTTCTATATTTTTAGTTTCTTGAAAGGAATTACGCTGTTTACTCTAATTGTTCTCATCGGAACTGGTTGGTCCTTCTTGAAACCCTATTTGCAAGATAAGGAGAAGAAGGTTTTGATGATGGTGATACCACTTCAAGTCGTTGCTAATATGGCGCAGGTTGTGATTGATGAGAGTGGTCCATATGCGCAAGATTGGATTACATGGAAGCAGATATTCTTGCTTGTCGATGTTGTTTGTTGTTGCGCCGTCTTGTTTCCTATTGTTTGGTCTATTAAGAATTTGCGGGAGGCAGCAAGGACAGATGGAAAGGCGGCCGTGAATTTGATGAAGTTGACGTTGTTTAGACAATACTACATTGTTGTTATATGCTACATTTACTTCACACGGGTTGTGGTGTATGCGTTGGAAACTATTACCTCGTATCGGTACCTTTGGACAAGTGTTGTGGCTGGGGAATTGGCAACACTTGCGTTTTATGTGTTCACCGGGTATAAGTTCAGGCCTGAAGCACACAATCCTTATTTTGTGATTGATGATGAAGAGGAGGAAGCTGCAGCTGAAGCCCTGAAATTTGAAGATGAGTTTGAATTGTGATTCGTTCCTTTTGGACTCACAAGGAGGATTTACATTCCATTCGTCTTTGAAAGTCAGGGATCATCATCATCAATGGACATCAGAGTGGAGAAATCAAATGATATATGATCAAATTAGCAAGGATTGGAGGTAGATACTTGGCTTTAAATATTTGCATAGGTTATCTAGGTGGCATGAATTTCTTGTTCAGCCTGTACTTTTGTGAATTATCATATCCTTCACTTTGTTATAGTTGTTCTTTTTTGTTTCCTCCTACATGTATGTGTTGTACTAATGCTACATATTGTTATGACCTTAGTGGAGTTATGATACCAAATACTTTGATTGAATTTGACGAATGATCGCATGCTCCCTTGACCATTTATATAAGAATTTAACATTTTATATTGCTTACACTTCTGGATGTTTGTGTCTTTTTCTGTAACAATCGTTAGAAGTTTGATAATGTGAATAAGTGACCTTATGTTGTTTCATTAGTCATGTTGATGTGTATCCTCGATCGGCCAACATGAGATTGTATCATGAACTTGGATGCAGTCCATGAGTACCTTGATGTGCGGATCTGGTTTGGTCTTAAGTGGCTAGAGTGGCTTTTTGTGAAACTTGGGAGGTTCCGGAATTGTATAATGCATGAAATGCTTTGATGAGCAACTGACACCAGTGCTCTGTGTTAGTACTTGAAAACGATTGAAGTTTGATCTCGTTTTGAATTTTCCATCTTTGTATGCCAGGGTTGTAGCTAGTCAATCTTATGTACCTTTTTCTTCTAGGTTCCTTCTACAAAACTTTTAAGTAACGTCTAGGGGCGTCAGTTCTTGTAAATTGTTGTGGGAAGTCGTACAAAATGTTGTGAAGCAGAAACAAAGCAGGCATTTGTTATGTTATATGGTGGTTTATAATTACCAGGGGTTTTCTGTGCCAGTTTATCTAATAAAACTTGTTGCACTGAATTAGCACTTAGCTTGCAGGATTTTGTGAATGTTCTTCACAAACGCTAGAGGTGGTTGTGCAATGTTATTTAACCAAAGAGCTTCAGTGTTCACAAAATTTTTGATTGCTCATAGGAAGTTTGATGTTTCCAATAAGGCACAATCTGACTTTTCTATTCACTCAACAGAGTTTTCTTAGTAGTAGAGTTTACAGGGTTGAAAGTGAAAACCTGAGAACCAAGGCAGTCTAAGAGAGAGACACTAAGGAGGCAGGAGCAAAATGAGAGCAGATTAAATTTTAAAGGACTATATTGTAACTGAACCAAAGCTAATCCTTATCAAGCAATTAGGTATGCATATAGTTACA
Source organism: Berberis vulgaris (assembly GCA_963556465.1). Lineage (NCBI taxonomy): Eukaryota > Viridiplantae > Streptophyta > Magnoliopsida > Ranunculales > Berberidaceae > Berberis > Berberis vulgaris. Next base: position 24,314,194 of record OY747131.1, on the reverse strand, counting down.
TGTGAAGAGAGCTTATCCGAATGCATGCATGCATTTGTACACAGTTGATTGGGTTGGTAATTAGCCCTTTGGTGCACAATTGATGTCCTCTCAGCAATTACACAACGCTTAACAGAATATTGACACTGGCATCAAGCAGTAGTCTTCAATTGTTATGACCCTAGTTGCATTGTTCATTACCCTTTGGGAAATTGAGACCAACTCCCTCCAGTAGCACAACACAATCAAGTACGGAATCCAATCCAGTCTGGCAGTCCCTTTTCCTAACTCCCCTCTATTGTCTCACAGTATGTTCTGGTTCAGTCCTTTGGCATTTTCTTGTTCATGTTCTAGATGTACCTCTGAGGGTCCTCTCAATCAAGTTAATATTGAATCAAATTAATACTGAAACTGGTTAAGAAACAAATCAACATATGCAGGATTGAATTATTACATGCTAAGAGAGCTAAGTCGAGTATACCCTTATTTGGAGCACAATGGATGTTGTTTGAAAATATACACTAACTCCTCCTTTCTTTATTATCGTGACATCGCCTCTCAACCTAAGAATTTGATCGCTCAATTTATTAGAGAACAATCCCATTGGATTATACTTATCTTTCACCGTCAAAAATGCTTCAGCTTTGCAACAACACGATTCTTTCCCCAATGGGGTAATCTTTCATACTTGAAGAATGCAATTTTTTCTACTACTACAAATATATCTTTGTATACTCTAGGTGGCATTGGGTCATGACTAGGGATGGCAATAGGGAGAATTGGGACGGATTTGAGAGAGAATTGGGACGGATTTGCTCAAATCCGTCTCCACCCTGAATATTCGTTTACATTATATTTATAAACTATCCTTGCATTGGACGGATTGGCAGATATCTGCAGCCCCTACCCCCACCCGCAACCAAATATCCGTTTAAGCTTCAGTTTTCCTTGTGGATAATGGATCCATGCCTCGAATATCCATTTAAGCTATGATTTTCTTTGTGGATAATGAATCCCCACCCAGAGGAATGCTTCTTCCCTTCACGGCTACAGAGCTTCCAAAAGCTATCAGTTGGAGAAATACAAAGTTCTGGCTCACAATTGCTACTTCACGCGAACCGTTGTTGGTCTTCTCAGACACGGTGGAACAACTCGAAGGAGGTGAAGCGTCTTCAAGAGAGAGCTCGTTTTGGGTTTTGGGCTTCTCTTCTTCTTCAACGATGGAGATACCATCTAACTGCGAGGCTGCAATTCTGTCGGTGCTTCCATCCCGCTTATGTCATAAAACACATGCGACATCACTAGTAAATCCAACAACTCACTACCTTGACTCACCCACGACTCGTTCGATCCCCAAACTAACTTGTGCACCTCAACTCGGTTTGCAAACTCATTCAACTCCACATGGGAGCAATTGAACTACATCAGTGAGAATAACACGACTTGCATTGAGTTGCTTAGTTGTTAAAATTGGAGCACCCGTTCCTGAACCAAGCTCGAGAACAATCTTGCCATAGAAATCAAATATGGATCAACCATCATCATCCACTCTCAGCTAAGAAGAGAGAGGAGTTTCAAACCCATGACCCAGTGAGTATATAACATGAGATTGAGTTGCACAAATCGTCAAGCTCCTCAATTGTGAGTTTGTAGCCTCCAATTTCAATTTCATTTGTGAGAAGAAGAAGAAGAAGAAGAGAGGCGTCGCTCGCCTAGTTGGAGAGTGGAGAAAGGTGTTGATGGATGGGTGGTTTGGTACTATGGTTTAGGTTTAGTGTTTTTTTGTGTCAAGGGAAAAGGGTATTTTAGTAAAAAACCTATATTAACGGATATTTGCGGGGCTGATATAGTCAAATCTGTATCCTCGAGTTTGTGACAAATACAATTTGGATCCTCGAACCCGCCTTGAAATTTGTTTACGCACACCCAACTTTGTCCCATTCGGGGTCGGGCAGAGTGGATATCCTTGAAAATTCGCCCCACTGCCAACCCTAGTCATGACTTCGATATAGTTAGTCATATCTAACTCGAGTGAGTCCATTGGCTTACCCAAGTATGCACTTGAAACCTTCACGTAACGGAAAATAACCCAGAATAAATCTCCAAACCACAAAATGCTTCGAGCACCAAGTTCCTCAGTTTCTTTTACATCATCAATGAAGTTCGTGACATGTGAGATTGCAGCGACTAGATTGTCTTGGTGCATGAAATGGTGACCCTTAACTCTTGGATCCCATGCACAATTAGCGACTAGATTGTCTTCATGGCTATCGATAATTGCTGACCTAGTAAGGGACTGACTGCCTTCCCCCAACTTTCAAAACATTTTTCATATATAACTAGCCTCACAAAAAATCAATTATATAATGTGATGTGTCAAAAAATTGTCCTCTTGTGAGTTTGACCTGCAAAACAATTGTTAGACTGCCAAAGACCACATTTTTGGTGGCCGAAGGCACTTCGATGCTTAAGTCAGTAACTCTGTTGGAAGAATGATGTAAATCTAGACAAAACTCAGTTGAAGTTGCATACCTGTGTCAAAAATCCTCTTTACCTTTTATAATAGCCGTATTCAACTCTCTGCGTGACTTAAGCATGTGTGGCGCAACAAAATGATATATTTCTTGTAACAGTCTCTTTCTTAATAGAGATGCGTTCGGGGAGGCGTAACTCCCTCCACGACTCTTTTTAGCGCAACGTTCATCTTCTTTATTAGAGAACTCGTGTCGGGCCTGGATCCGAGCATTTATTCGTTTGAGCTTGGATTTAGGCTCCGTGTACGTTTTCTCAGTGGCGGGCCTCGTCTGGGTCTCAGTAGTTAGCTTTATTCTTCTTGGGCTTTACGAGCTGATCCAATAGACTTGATGTTATATCCTCGTGATGAGTCTCTACGCCACGCGTACGATCGTGATGATCAGTTTATTTTGATGTATCATCAGCTACTCCCCCTTATTTAGTGGGTATGTTCGTGTATTATAACACCTTGTGTGGGCCGGCTCTGAGGCTGATGGGCTGCCATGTGTAAGCGAGCTCTAAGGCTGGCAGCTCCGTGTGTGGGCGGGCTCAAAGGCTGGTAGGCTACCGTGTGTGGGCGGGCTCAGAGGCTGGTAGGCAACTAAGGGTTTTAGTCTCACGTTGCCTGGGCAAGGGAAGGATATGTACAATATATATACGAGTTTGGATCCATGTGACACGTGTTTTAAAGTTGTGCGGGTAGTTAGGTTGGGCCCAGAGCGGACAATATTGTATCATGTGAATCGGGACGTGACAGAATGATATTAGAGCCGGACCCAGTCGAAAATTTGCCAACGAAGACGTTGGGCCCTAAGGCGGTGGATTGTAACACCTTGTGTGGGCAGACTCTGAGGCTGACGGGCTACCATGTGTGGGCGGACTCTGAGGCTGGCAGCTCTATGTGTGAGCGGGCTCAGAGGCTGGCATGCTACCATGTGTAGGCAGACTACTAGGGGGTTATAGTCTCACATCACCTGGGTGAGGGAAGGATATGTGCTATATATGTGCGAGTTTTGATCCACATGACACAAAGCGTTTTAAAGCCGTGCGGGTAGTTAGGTTTGGTCAAGAATGGACAATATTGTATCATGTGGATTAGGTCATGACATGTATCCACTAACTGTGTGGCGATTTTGCTTTTGATTGCAACATTACGGCTCATTTAGTGTTCTTGCTATCTTTTGTTGTTGTTATCTCTCCGGTGTTTCATCCGCTTGTTTGTTTTGGCGCAATTTCTGAGATTTTGTGCGGTTGAGAGTGGTCATTTCATTGCCCATTCCTTTAAAAGGAGAAACTTGTGTATCCCCCGCTTTCTTCTACATTTCCTCATTTTCTGATTGTTAACCATTTGACTCCTTGCATTCGTTTTGTAGTCATGTCTAACTTCAGGGTTTTTGGTGGCGATGCTCTTGATGCTTGCGAAGATTTCTTTATGCCCAATCAGGCAACACACGCGACTCTAGACAACATTCGTCACGACTACTCATTGCCAACCGATCTGAATTTTTTTTTCCTCGGAGAGGGTGACAGTCCTTGTCGTCCTAAGCATGGGTACATTGTTTTGTATCCTGGTATGTTCTACTCTGATTTCAGGCTTCTGGCTCCTACTATCCTCTGAGAGTACTTGGATTTGGTTGGTATTGCTCTGGCTCAACTGATCCCTAATAATTGGAAAATAATGATTTCAACTTTGGCGAGGACTGCTTCGATTTGTATTCCCATGAATGTTAGGGTTTTGCATTGTCTGGTAGGGTTCAACGTGAACCTTAATCACACATGTCGTCTGCGTTCTCCTCCTTGCTTTGAGGACCTGCAAGAAAAGTATGTGGGCTGGTCGAGGTCCTGGTTCTATGCATCTCTTTCTTCCAATCACTTTAGGTTCCATGGGAATCAGATTTTGCGATCATTCTGGGAGCCTAAGAAGGTCGAGTTGTCACTATCTTGGGAAGAGCAGGAGTTCTACCATTGGTTTTGTGATCTTCCTCGAGTATCAGTGGAAGATTTTCTCACTACAGATGCCAATATCCGTGGTGGTTTGTTTTCACCGAATAGGGCAGGTCTCGCTTCAAAGGTTACTGTTGCATGTGCTGGTGATGGAGGAGTCACCACTTCTGTCTCTACTCGAGGCCTTAGGAATACTGGTTCAGTTGTTAAGAAAATGAAAGTTCCTAGAGAAGATTCATCAACAATTATAAATAAACCACTCTTGACATTGTTTAGCAAAGTTGACTAGATTACGGCTTTGACAAGGCCAGACAGTGGCATTTTTACTAACATAATGTCAAAAATATTTCATAAATGAAAAGCTGGGTGGCGAAACTAGAAGGTAATGAAATTTAAATTGCAGCAATAAATGGAAAATTAAGCCTCAAAGCAACATTACAACACAAGGAAACATGGTAAGATGCATATTAATAAATACAACTCTCGAGTTATCAATAAGCACACAATGGTAAGATAACACTTGCATATGTATCCAATCAATATAGCTGACATGGTATTGTGTATTTGGAACAAACAAATAGGTGGTATGACAATGTAAAATAAAAAACACCATGTTTATGCCCAGTTCCATTGTATCTTCATGTATAAGTCTTTGAGATTTATCAACAACATCATTACTTGTAAAACGGGATTCCATTATATTTGAAGGGATTCTGAAAGGGAATGATGAATAAATTATGCATATTAAGACAATGGGAATGAAAACGATTAAAATACATGTCAGTAGTTGAAGTAAGACTAAACATAAACTAAATTCTAAAGAACTAACAAGAAGAGTATGTCATGTTACTCCAATCACCCTACTTTTTCGCCAGCTTGATAGGTTTGGTTGAATCACTACCAACGACGAATGTAACTTACCAAGAATTTTCTTTAAATTAGATTCTCCAGTGAATGAAATGTTTATTACAGTTTACTGAATACTTACCTGGGAATCCAAGTATGAATAATAATTTATAAATCATGGTTCAAGCGTTCAACAAAATGCAATTTCAAAAGACAATAGTAAACTTCTAACCATGCATCAATCTAGTGAAAAAACAATCAAGAAATCTACAACACAATACAAGATATTCATATTGATAGAAGAAAAAAAAACAAACATAAAAGAAAAGAAAAAGAAATTACCTATTTAATGGGAGGTAATCTTTAGTCAAATCCACAAGACCCCTCAATCTGAAGGTTTCGCAAATCACTGTCCCAAAAGTTGAAGTGATTATTAGAGTAAAAATTGAAAAGTTGAAAACCCTAAAATTTCCAACATTCCAAAGAGTAGCTTTTCATCTTCGAAGAGGATGAAGAAGAACATCATTTGGCAACGTCAATGTTCATGGAAAGCACGAGAGAAAGGCGAATCGAGAGTGAGATCCAGTGATAGAGAGAACGAGAGTGAGGGAGAGCGACAGAGAGAGGGAGAACAATGAAGAGATGGTGGTAGAGCGACGGGGAGAGGGAGGGATAGCATCGGAGGGAGTGGGAAGATAAAAAGAGGGAGGAAAGAGCGACATAGAGGGGAAACACTGTGCGTTTATCTTCTTTTAGACTAGAGAGTAGTGCGATAACAAATTTTTGGGTCAAATTTTAAGCAGTTTTACGTTTTTCAATCTCCCACTTATTTTTCACAGCGTTTTCAGATTAAAAAGTTGTTTAAAGTAGGGCTTTTCATAGCACAAGTATAAAAATACTATTAATAAAACTTATGGTGTAGTGTAGGGACAACCTGAGCGTTGGACGTGTCCCCTGGTTCTCCGTTGTGGCGTGACCTAGTGGTCACCATCTCTCTGGGTTTTGATAGGAGACGGCGATTAGTGTAAAGTTAAGAACTATGTCGTCCCCACGAACATCACCAAACTGATGAAGTCTTTTTCCGCTCCCTGTTTTGACCTAGTCCTGCTGACCTACACAAGTAACGTACGTGAGCCACAGACCACCGTGGGGTGGCTGATGGCACTCCGATGCTAAAGTCAGACAAGGCTCTGATGAAGGTGTAATGTTGTAACAGGGAATTTGTAGCATACTCTCCTTACCAACCTCATGTATTATTTATAGTACAAGGAGTCCTGGTTCTACAAGGCCATCGGAGGAGTAGTTATGAAAGAGATCTTCGTGGAAATCCCTTTCCTAATTAGGAGTCGTGCTGTAGGAGGTAAGTTCCCTATTAGCTCTGTGCTCCTAGATACGTAGGAGATAGTTCCCAATTCAAGAGCAATCCGTAGAAGGGAGTTTCCATGTGTGAAAGATACTCTAGTGTTTGCTTCCTACTTGGAAACAGAAAACAACTGTAGTTGCCCGTCCGAAGCTAATCCTCGATATACTTGCCTGAAGAGAGCTTACTGGTATTGAGGATAGCTATGAGACGTATGGGCCTAGCATGCTATGAGAGTTCAGGTCCGTCTAGTGGACTGTAGTTGGACGGGCTTAGAACCGCTTGGGCTGGATCAATGTTGGGCTGATACTTGAAGCCATAATTCCTCGAAATCATCATGATACGTGTACGACTCCGGCCTTTGACCATTTTTATGTATCATCAATAACCATTCATTGAAAAATCGTCATCGAAAGAAAAGGGGATTAATGATGGTTAAATAGTTTTTTTTATCATCGAAAGAGGTAGGAAAAATTCTATCTTAGAAAAGAATTTTCTTTTGAGCATTGGTCTTGAATTAAAAATTAAAGGAATTTATGTAAGTGTTCAAAAAAATATTTACAAAAATTTGTTAAATTAATCTCTACAAAGCTAAGAGGTGGTTTCTCCTCATCCTCAATTTTGAATCAAAATTTGTTTTAAAAAAATTAAAAAAAAAATCATCTTCTATCCTCCAAATCTTATTTCTCTTCTTTCCACCAATTCTTAATTTTAGTTGATCTTCTAAAGTGTTTTCCTTGAATACTTTTAACTTGGTGAGTAGGACGATAACCCCTACGAACCACTTTATTTGTATTTTTCTTAAAAATTTGCAAGCAATTGATAAATAGGGAACAAAAAAAAATGTTGATTTGCTTGGAATTTTAGGCGACAAGAATGTCGAACAAATCAAATGGCTATCCTCGCGTGGTTGGATATCCTGACCATTTCTAATGGTCATTTTTCTGGAGCAGTTACGCTACATTGTGGAGTGATTTCTTTTTAATCATCGCGTGGTTGATGTCTATCCTCGCGTCGGTGTTTCACACCTTTGTTGTTCTTTCTTGTCTAATTTATGATATCCTTTGCTTGACCTGTTATTGCTTCTCGCTTGGCTCACTCGCTGAGGCTTGATGGAGTTCGTTGTTGCTAATTCTTTTATTGGTAATTCGGATTGAATTTGTATGCGTTGGTAGAGTCCCCGAGTCGATCAGTGCAATCGTCTTCAGGGCGTTAATCTTTCCACTTCGATATAGGTCTGCCTGAGTGGGAAATGCTTCTTTGCTAGGTAGATGTAGTGCAGAGCGTATATTAGTTCCCTAGATTATTTTTTCGATCCTGTGGCAGTGGTATTTGCATTTTCTTTTCCTTTGAGTTGTTTGTCTGGCATTCCAATGAATTCATCGAGTCGTCCTCTTTGGATCCAATGCTCGATTTTCTCTTTCAGCTTGTAGCAGTCTTTGGTATCATGTCTGTGATCCTTGTGAAATGAACAATACTTTTTTTTGTCTCTTCCTTCTAGGTCTCCTCTCATCCTGAGTGGCCAGTTGACATTCTCCCAATTTTCCATGTACTTCAAGGTGTTGGTCCGGCTTGTCTTTAGGGCCGTGTATAGTTTTTATTCCTTTTTCATTACGTTGGTTATCCACTCGTGATTGGGTCATGCTAATTGTGACTTCCTGGATTCTCGCTGGTTGGACTCGGTTCTTCTATCATTTTGATGTTTATTTGAATGATTGTTATCTTCCTGTGGTCCATCGTCTCGCCTTCTTTTTTTTTTCCTTTCCTGTTTCCTTAAATGGTTTTCCCTTTCTTGTTCATTCTTCCTCTTGGCAGCTTTCATCTCTTCAAGGGGGTGTGTTTTTGTGTTGTTTTCAACAGGATTGTCGTGCCTTTTGGAGGCTCCAGGTTAAGGGCATAAAAAAAGGGGTCTATCTTCAGTTCGGCGATAAAGGTCGCAGTGGCTGTGTCGTCGCTACATCCATCGATCATTGTCAGTTCATTGGTAAAGTGAGTGACATATTTATGTATTATCTCTTTGACCTTCTGTTTGACATGCAAGAGTTAGTGTGTTCCTCATTCACTGGCTCTCGATGAATCTGGTGATGAAAGCCATGGCTAACGCTTGGAAAGAGTATTTCGATCTCGATGTAGGCTGTTGAACCAATTCATCGTTGTAGATGTGAAACTGGTCAGAAATGTTCTGCATAAGATTGACTCTGTTGTTTTTTTCAGAGCCATCATGAGGTGGAAGTGTCAGGTGATTAGTTGGGTCGGTAGTACCATCATATACTTCAAACTTTGGTGGAGTGAACTTTTTCGGCATGGCAATCCTCGTGAGGGCGTCGGAGAATTGTGGTTTGGATCCGTGAGTCCTATTCTAAATAGGATTTCAGAAAGCGTTCCGTCGCAATGTGGAGTCTTGCCTTGGGGGAGCTCGTTGCTTTCGAAGTTCCCTATTGGGGTTCTGTTGGTACTTTGTCACTTCTTTGAGTTCGGTTGGCGGAGTTTTGCTGCGGCGGTGCCTAAACAAGGCCAGCTGGCTGCTGGAATGTAGTTCATCTGGGCCATGACCAGGTCTACTCGAGGATCCATGGCAGTGTTGCCAGGTGTTTGAGTTGTCTGGGCTATTGCGTGTTGTGGATCCGAATTCTCGGGTGCCATAGGTCCGATGATCCGGGTTGCTTATTGTTCGTGAGCTGTTTGTGATGCATCGTTGCCAGTAGGAGAGTTGTCGTGATCATCGTTGGGTTGAGGATCTGTAAAGTGCATCATGTGTTCTGACGGCTTGTTGATCTTCTATCAAATTGTGGTGAGTTTTGTCACCGTGGATCTTATTTTTAGAAAGGAAGCTCATTGTTCCCGACACACGGCGCCAAATTGATGCGTCAAAAAATCGTCAACTGTGAGTTTGACTTGCAAAACAGATGTTAGATGCCAATGACCACTTTTTTGGGGGATGAAGACACTCAAAAGCAACTCTGTTTGAAAAAGAAAGTAAATTTGGACAAAACTCAGTTAAAGTTGCATTGTGTTGATAGGATAATAGAATTGACCTCATTTCTCATACATTTTCCTTTACCTTATATAATGAGTGAATTGATGACTGCATTCAGTTGTGTTTGTGACTTAAGCTCGGTTGGCGCAATGAAGGGGGACGTTTATTATAATGGTCTCCTCCTTCTTTGAGATGGGAATGTGATGCATATTTTATTAACCTAAATTAAAGAGCTAATAAACTCTACTTGTAATACCGCAAGTGTACGGCTGCCAAACTAGTAGAAAGTAGCAAATATGGGTTGATCCCACGAGGATTGATGAAACAACCAAATTCTAAAAAACCTATTTAAACTAATTTAAATTTGGGTCACAGCAGTTGTGAATTACTAAATTAAGATAATTAAATTGAACTAAAAAATTAAATTGATAAGATAATGAGATAATGGACCGAGACATTGAATCCACCACAGGTTCTTCGAGATTTGTTTAACATAAACTACTGTTTTTGAGATTCACTACGACTAATCTAAAAATTAATCTACATTCACACTTGATTTCGGCAAAGGCATAAACCCCTAGTATTGCATGTATTTCTACGGCACAAACAATCACACGTCTAAGTTAATTCTAAACCCCTAGCATTGCATGTCTTTCTACAGTACACACAATCACAGATTTAAATTAATTAATTAAAAACAGGCTTCGAATATCAATAAAGAGAACTTCTAACTATCGATTAGTCAAGATTTTATACCGGATATATCGGTGAAAGCAAATTATTAAAATCCAAAAATCAAATGTATTTAACATTCAAGCATATAGAAAACAATAATTCAAATACGACAAACTCTAGCCCGGTGGTATCATCTTTGCCTCGGCGCGGGATTTAGAAGATCATGATGGATGATGTCACAACACGGTCATAGGTGAAATCCATCTCAGCACAAACACGCATCACGAGAAAGAGTGCAAATGCACTATGGAGTTCGTTCGGGGGTGCAAATAACCCAAAATTTTTGAAAGTTTTGTTTCTTCCCTCCAAAAGGTCGTGGCCTTCGTTCTCATGAAAGCTTTGTTCTTTGTCCTAGTGAAAGAAGCTGGGAGATTCTCTGTTGTTGCTGCTTCTTCTTTCTTGCTGAACCTGCAAGAGAGAGGGAGATAAAGTAAGGGAGAAAGAGAGATGCGAGGGTGTTGTGGTGGTGGTGTCTGCGATGGAACAAGGATAGAGGGATGGGACGGTGGCTGGCTCTGTTTTAGGACGTTGTGGCTGAAGAAGAACAGACTGAGAGAGAAGAGAGGGAGTAACAGGAAAGATACGAGAGAGAGGGAGGAAACAAAGGGAAAACATGGAACTCATCCATGTTCTGGTGGCTAGACGACGGCGAGGTGGTTGCGAGCTTGTTTCTTCAGTTGCAGTGTGAGAGAGATGAAGGAACAAGGGTGGTGATGGTGGTTGTTGTGCGTAGTTGTGTTGTTTGGCTGTTGGTTGAAGACGAGAAGAAGAAACAGATATTGACAGTAAAGATAAAGGGGCAAGGGATGTGAGATTGTATGATGGCATGGTTATAGTGGTTGGTTAGTGGCGAGAGACGAAGGTCTCTATGTTTCTGCCAAGGAGGAAAGGAGAGGTATGGAAGGGAGTAGAAGGAAAGGAAAAGGGACGTAGGAAGGAGAGCCCAAAGGAAAGGGAGGAGAGGAAGACTCTAAGGGGGTGGTATTCAATTACGAATTTTAATGGACTGTGAATGATTTTAAAATCCAAGGGTATTCAATTAAGGATTTAAAATAATACATGTAAATTTAGGGGTATTCAAATACCGGTTTTAAATGATTGTTTTAAAATCCATCAAAATAAGGGGGTATTTAATTCATGTTTTTCAAAAGTTCACCAAAATCAGAGGGATTCAAGAAGTAGTGGATTTTAATGGATTTGTTAAAGTTGTGGATTTTGAAGGATTTGTGAGTGGAAAGTATATATAACAAGAGTTATTCCAAATCCAACCTTCCCCCTCGTATTTCAACGGATTTGTATTGGTTATTGTTAAATAACACCACAATTTCCGCTGAAGGACACCACCATCCCATTTTTTGTGATCTGCTAAAGGACACCACCACCTTCCCTTCTCTTCTCTCTTCACAGGATCAGCACCACCTCGCCCCACAACTTTCGGCCACACCACCATGCCCTGTCACCGCTGGTTGCACCATCACCCGTACTTCCTCTTCTCTTTTGTTCTTGTTCTTTTTTTATGTTATCATTCTTCTTCTTTTTCTCATCCTCTTCCTCTTATTTTCTCTTCTTCTTGTCCTCTCTTCATCTTTGTTTTCTGTTTTTTTTTCTTCTGATTTCTTCTTTTTCTACATTTCTCTTTGTTTTTCTTCTTCTTATATTTTTCTCATTTCTTCTTATTTTCCCATTTTTTTATTCTTCACTCTTGCGAAGGTTCCTGCTAGTGGAGGTTCCCTACTTGCCAGAACCTTCGCGAGGGAAAAAAAAAGATAGGAGGAAAAGAAAAAAATAGAGAGAAAAAAAGTGGAGGAGGAAGAGAAGAAGAAAAAAAAAGAACAGAACAAAACAGAGAAGAAGAAGAGGTGAGGGGGAGGAGGTTGAGAATAAGATGAAAATGGGTGGAGGTGGGATGAGAGGTGGCGGTGGTGATTGATGGAGAAGAAGAAGAAGAAGAGGGGGGAGGAGGAGAGGTGGTGGTAGCGTGGTGGTGGTGGTGATTGAAGAAGAAAAAAAAAGGGAGGAGAGGTGGCGGTGGCGGGGCTAACAATTTGAAGTGAAATAGTTATTTGTATTACTTTTGGACCATCTTCAATGTATTTGATTTTTTTTTTAATTTGAAGCAAAATTCTTGTAACATACAAACAATTTGTTTTATTGGCGTCGTGATGGTGGTGTCTGCGATGGAACATGAAGAGAGGGATGGAACGGTGGCTGACTCTGTTTTAGGATGTTGTGGCTGAAGAAGAACAGATGGAGAACGAAGAGAGGGAGGAACATGAGAGATACGAGAAGGAGGGATGAAACGAAGGGAAGACAAGGAACTCGTTATTGTTCCGGTGGCGAGGTGGTTGCGAACCTGTTTCTTTAGTTGTAGTGTGAGAGGGGAAGGAACATGAGCGGTGATGGTGGTTGTTGTGCATGGTTGTGTTGTTTGGCTGTTGGTTGAAGACGAGAGGAAGAATAGAGATTGACAGTAAGATGGTGATGATGGCGTGGTTATGGTGGTTGGTTAGTGGCAAGAGACAAAGGTCTCTATGTCTCTGCCAAGGAGGAAATGAGAGGCATGTAAGGGAGGAAAAGGAAAGGAAAAAGGATGTAAGAAGGAGAGCCCAAAGGAAAAGGAAAAAATGAAGACTCTAAATAGGTTTTTCTCTTTTCTCCCAGTTAGGTTGGGTTTGGGCTTTTAGGTTAACTTTCGGACTTAGGCTTAGGTAATAGGTGAATTTGGTTTATTTGGGTCAGGTTTAGGCATGTGATAGTCGATTTGTCACCCGTTACTTTGTACTATCATTTGAACCAACTCATTCTTCAAATTGCCGCCTTAACACGATTTCATCGTTTACGCTCAAATTTCTACAAAAACATTAAAACAAAATAATTAAAATAAAATATAATAATCGAAACACTAACAAATTAAATAAAAGGATATTTTATGTAATAATTATGTGAATATCAAATACTCACAAACCTATATTTTGCTAGTCCTCGATCAAAACAATAAAAATAAAATCATAACTCACTTTTGCAGGAATCTTCGGTTGCACTTACCTTAAACGTGCAACAAGGCTTTAAACCACTAGATTACCTCTAGTGGATGAGTTATAGTCTCGTGAGGGTTTCCAGAAATGTTACCCACAAACATTATAACTCAATAAAAAAATAAAAAAAATGGTCACATAATCACTCTATCTATTATCCTCAAAGTAATAATCTAATTTCTAAAAATTTCAGAAAACAAGTAACAGTGTTACAATCATATATCAAAGAGTCTAACAACGATTCAATAGTATCCAAAGGTTAAATAAATTTCATCAATCATTCTCAACTCAAAGTATGTTTGTGCATGGCCTTATCAACAATACTCTCATTTTCACTGTAAAGATAAGACTAGATCACTTTTAAAAAGTACGCTTCGACTACAAATCTCGCTTGTCGCTAAAAAATCAACCACTTAGAAATTGATTAGTTATCACTCAGTTTATATGTGAAAAAAAGAATAAATTATGGAAACACAAACATCTCACATATAATTATCATGAAAAACAAAATTTTCAAATAATGAAATGAATATGATCTCATGGACATGAATATCAATTACTTTGAGAATGTCGAATTACACACCATAGTTCTTTTCTATTTAATCTCCACATCTATGAACCGGACTTTTACTTAAGATAAATTAGGTCTTTATTATGTTGTATTGGCGCTAAGATTATGGCTAACAATAATGTAAAAAGATATGCAAAAACTCTCTGAGAATAGATACACCATTTAATAAACACATGGGGCCCTGAAGAATAAACCAATGTTGTACATCATTCACTTTTCTTCCTTTGAAATTCTTCTTCATATTTTTTTTTATTTTTCTTTTTCTTCAAAGCATCAATCTTATTTTCTCTTGTTTTTTTACTTCTTTTTTTTATAAAATCAATGACATGTTTTTCCCTTCTGCACAATGAAACATTTCAGTCCCGAGGATTCATGGAATATTTAATTTTAGCTTTTTTTATTTGCCCATTTCAAAAATATATCAACCATACACATTTTCAAAGACATTGGGTAAGGATACAAATAATATGGGATATTACTCCATAACTGGAGTGGGTAATGGATATGGGGTTAGCAAAGAAAAGGTTATTCAATGGCTCAAAGGGCAGCAAACAAATATTTATTATTAGGTAGGCTAAAAGGCTAAAGAACGGTTCAAAGAAAAAATGCCTATATTACTTCCTAAGCTCTAGTCGGTATTATGACATCTCAACTAAATAAACCAAGAAGTTCTTGTGTAATAATTCAATTTTATTGTCATTCTCAAAGAAATCAATAATTTAAAAATAAATAAATATCAAGAATAATGAGATCATCAACGAGATAATGCGGATTAAAGAAAAGTCGGAGTTTATTTAATAACCCTCAAGAAAAATTGAATGTCACAAAACTCCAAAGGGTTAAGTCTCCACTATTATTCTAAGGTTATCTAGTTAATATCTTAATGATTAACTTCAAATTATGCTGACTTGGCTTATAGTGCAAGAGTAGTCGAGTTGAAAAATATTATGAAATATATTTAACTTAGAGATAATATCAAACCTTATGTTTTCCTATTGATATATCAATGTGACAAGTGATAGTATGTATTTCTCAAATTTAAAAGCATACTTGAAAACACATTCTCTTCATCGGAAAGGAACTCGGATTTTGAATGCATTGTCAAATCGAAAATATTTTCATACAATCATAATCATTAGATTGAGTAGAATACAATAGTCAATTGTGAAATACATTTTAGTTCAAAAGTTTGAAAAATGCAGAAAAATTCATCAACTTCACCCCCAAACCTAAACTAAACATTGTTCTCAATATATAAAATAAGGATCATGACAAATGAAGGAAAAAGAAAAGATGAGAGTTAGAGTGAATTTACCATGGGAAAAATTCTACCAATTTCGTCGTAATCGTCCACCAATGAATGCTAAAAAAACATAAGAATTGTGGCCTCATCATGATAAATTGATAAAAACAATACAGGACACAATAGAATGTACAAATGAAAAATTACATGTATCAGTTGTAAGTCAAAATTATTACGGAGCTAACGAGTATAAGTGAAATACAACTAGAAAGAACTCAAAAATCAATCCAGACTAACCATAATAACACAGAAATAAACTATTTAATGCCTGGGCGGGCAGTCTGGGCGGGTCTAGGCGGGTCTGGGCGGGGTCTGGGCGGCCTAGGCGGGCTAGGCGGTCTAGGCGGGGTCTAGGCGGGGGTCTAGGCGGACTCTAGGCGGGGTCTAGGCGGTCTGGGAGATTTTTATTTTTTTATTTTTTTATTTTTTAATAAGGTTGATTGTGTTCTTATTTTATTTTTCTTTCCTATTTTTTAGAAATAAACTATTTAATTGTTTTTTTGAAAATCTCGGGAATGGGCTTTGATGATGATGATGATGATATGTCTAAATGTAGCGAAGGATGATTACTTAATGGAATTCTCAAAGGATCTGCCGGTACCAATTTTACTAATGTAGATTTTATCAAACATAACTGAGGTTATTCATGCAATTTGAAGAAAAATAAAAGAGTACACAAATTCAAATTTATATAAAGTACACATCATGACCAACTTCAGTCTTTGAGTTTTAATAAATTTTGTTCACGATTGTTAATTTTTCATGTTTTTAAATTTTGCATATGTATATTGACATTAAATTGGATGTAATTGATAAGGTATTATGCTTAACTTTTGTAAATTATTAAAGTTATAATACAAAACCTAAGACCGCCTAGGCGCTCGCCTAGGCCCCTGGGCGCTAGGCACCTGCTCGCCGCCCGCCCAGCGCCTAGCTATTTTTAGAACACTGGTGTCTGCGATGGAACAGGGAGAGAGGGATGGGACGGTGGCTTGCTTTATTTTAGGACGTTGTGGCTAAAGAAGAATAGACATAAAGAGATAAGAGATGGAGGAACATGAGAGATACGAGAGAGAGGGAGGAAACGAAGGAAAGACGGGGAACTCATCCTTGTTCCGGTGGCGAGGTGGTTGTGAGCCTGCTTCTTCAGTTGCAATATGAGAAAGAGAGGAAGGAACAGGGGCGGTGATGGTGGTTGTTGTGCGTAGTAGTGTTGTTTGGCTGTTGGTTGAAGACGAGAGGAAGAAACGGGGATTGACGGTAAAGAGAAATGGGCAGGGGATGTGAGATGGTGATGATGGCGTGGTTATGGTGGTTAGTTAGTGGCGAGAGACGAAGATCTCTATGTCTCTGCCAAGGAGGAAAGGAGAGGTGTGGAAGGGAGGAGAAGGAAAGGAAAAAGGGACGTAGGAAGGAGAACCCAAAGGAAAGGGAAGATAGGAAGACTCTAAATAGGTTTTTCTCTCTTCTCCTAGTTAGGTTGGGTTTGAGCTTTTAGGTTAACTTTCGAACTTGGCTTAGGTAATAGGTTAATTCTGTTTATTTGGGTCAGGTTTAGGCATGTGATAGTCGACTTGTCACCTGTTACTTTGTACAGTCGTTTGAACCAACCAATTGATCATTCTTCAAATTGCTGCCTGAACGTGATTTCATCGTTTACGCTCAAATTCCTACAAAAACATGAAAACGATTTAATTACAATAAAATAATAATTGAAACACTAACAAATATAAATTAAAGGATATTTTATGTAATAATTATGTGAATATCATAATGATTCCTCCATCTCCTTTGTAACGGTCCATCAATATTTATTGTGCAGTCAATTTTCACTCCCTGCTTTGAAATTGACCTGCGAACTTGCTGATCTGCACAAGGAATGCACCTGAGTCACAGACCATCGTTGTGGTGGCCGATGACACTCCGATGCTAAAGTCAGACAAAGATATGAGGAAGGTGTAATGTTGTAAACAGGGAATTTATAACGTACCTTAGCTTACCAACCTCATGTCTTATTTATTGTACTGGAGTCCCGGTTCGACCAGGCCATATGTGGCGTAATTTAAGGAAGAATACCTTTGTGGAGATCCTTCTCTAATTAGGAGTTGTGCTAAATACGCGGAAGATAGTTCCCAATCAGATAGTAGTTCATAAATAAAAGTTTCCATGTGCGACGTATACTTTGATATTTGTTTTTTTAGTTGGAAGCAAAGTGTTGCTGTCTTGTCTGTCCGAAGTTGATCCTTGAGATGCTTGCCTTAGTAGGGCTTATGAGTATTGAGGATAGTTGTGAGATGCGTGGGCTTAGCAGGCTGTAATGATTTGGGTCTGTCTAGCGGACTGCATTGTGTGGGCTTAGAACCGCTTGGGCCGGACCAATGTTGGGCTGCAACTCAGGCCTATTATTTCTCGAGATCACCATGACACATGTATGATGTAGAAGAGATACCGTTTTGGTGTATCATCAGCTACTCCCCCCCTCCGAGTTAGTGGGCCATCTCATCGGTTCACTAAGTCACTTCTTGAAAAGATACGCCGCTCATGATGATCGAGTTTGAATCGTTGCTTGAGCCGCGCGCTTCATTGATTAAGTGTGCATCGATTCAGTAGGAAGGGGTGGGAAACCAATCCCTATTTAGATCTTCATTTCTGTGGAGATTGACTATTCCATTTCTTTGCTTTTAAAGATTATGCTTTGTCAGTCTTTTGATTGAAAGCTTGTTCACCTTTTCATGGCTCTTGATGATGAGACTTTGGCCTAGGGACTCGAGTTTTTTTAAGATAAGCCGATTTCTGAGTCGAGTCTTGACCAAATCCGAAAGACGTTCGGGGTCCTGAGGACCTGCCATTCTATGCTCTGAAAGATGATCAGATGTCGATGTTTCTTCCGGAAGGGTATGTCTGTTTGCACCACGGATTACTTCAAACTGAAGTCTGCTTTCCTGTTCTTGACGAGATTTGGGGCCTTTTGGATTTCCTCGGAATTTGTCCTACCCAGTTGGTACCCAATGGGTACAGGATCATCCTTCTTATTTTGATCAAAGCAAATGATGTTGGCGCCCACGTGACTCCGCGGGTGATTCAGTTGCTGATTTCTTCCGGCTGAATGATCACGTCGTTTGTCAGATGACATCGCTAGCCTGCTTCAGGAAGTTGCCAAATGACTTCAAGCTCTAGCAGAAACTCTGTTTCTTAGCTCGATTTCAAAAAACTTCAAATTCAAGGGTCGTCCGCTTGAGCGGGAGTTCAGGCCACTTCGTGAGTACGGCTTCACTATTTGATTTCGTTGCATCGATTGTATGCTGATCATGCGTGTGTTTCTTTGTAGGGAGGTTCTCCACCACTCATCTTTCTCCAGATGAGCAATACATTATGAATACGTTCCGTGAAATGCCGAAAATGAGTGTGGAGGAGGTCATATGTCCTACTAACTTTAGCCGCAGTGGGTTGTGGGCCAACTAGCATGTGGCCCCTACTCTTTACCAAACGCCAAAGGTTAAATCTAAAGGTGGAGTCGCTTCCAAAAAAAGGAAGGCTTCCCAAGTTAAGGCTCCTACTTTGTATGACACTGAGGGACTTTCTGAGACATTTACCTCCTTTGTAACTTCAAAGACGTCCCGTACTAGGACTGAGCCGACTCCCAAATGGTTTGTCCCAGTGAGGGAGGAGCGTGAACCTGGTCAGCCTACGAGGGCGGAGGCTGAAGTATACGGCTGGGAAAGGGACCACCAACGATTACCATGGGTTGAAGATGCGTCAAATCTGAGTGTCGAACAAGCTGAAGCTTTGAGTGAAAAGCTGATGTTGGCTGCTGTGGCGGCTTCTACTGGTACTAATCACTCAAGAACCGTTCTATTGGAGGTTCTTGATGAGGACTCACCTGAGGTCCCAAAGTCTAATCGTTTCGCTGATGGTTCGTCCGATAGTGGTCGTGGAAACGCAAGCCAACCTTTTGGTAGTCCGCATTGTTCCCCATATTGTTCCAGGCTGTATATCAGGGTGATAGAGGGTCCGTTAAACAATTCGCTTCCTTCCCTTCCTTTGGATTTCGCTGAGTCATCTCGCAATAAAGGGTCGACTGCTGGTGACAAAGGGAAGGCCGTGGATGAGGGCTTGGGTGTAATGGTGACTACAAAGGGCGGCGTTGGCGTAATTCTGCATCCGGGAGAGCTCCATCTGGAAGCATGAATAAGTTTGTTTGATTCAGACGTAGTGAATATGAGCAATCGGGCTTGGCACCAGGAAGTTGACGTGGACTATGTTTCAAGGAAACACATAAGCAGGCGTTATAGCTGGCTGATGGACCACACTCTGAAACCCGATAAGGATACGCTAGAAGGGCGTATGGACAAGGGTTTAAAGCATCTTATGCTGGGGATGTCTCATTTGAGCCAGGTGGTCATCCCTGGGATGGAGGTTGAGGCGGTTCGTGAGAGGGTGTACACCATGGAACGTGTCTTCTCAAATATGCAGTTGTATTCTGATGCGCTGTTCGAGATTGAGCTGTTGAGGAAGCAGATTGATGAGAAGAGGCTGGGGCAATCAGTCGTTGTTGCCGAGACTCAGAGTGTTCATCTGGAAGCCCTTGAGTTTGATCTGGCAAAGGCGGTGTCTGCAAGAGACATATTCAAACAAGAGTTGGATCTGATCCGCCGTGATCTGGAGGTTGCGCAGGAAGTTGCGGCTAAGACGCTCTCTGAGTTGCAGCCTTTTGCTGAGGAGAACTCCATGAAGGAGGCCGAATAGGCTGCACAAAGACAACAATTAGAAGCCGATGTGGAATTCAATGCTCAAGTAGCAAGGAAGGCTGAAGACTAGCTTCAACTAGAGCAACACGAGCTCAGCGTTGTTATGAATAGTCTGGCTATGAAGCAGTCTCAGGTTGATGCGCTGACTGGCCAGCTAATGATGTTGGAGCGTGAACTTGCTGAAGCGAAGGCGCACGAGGAAGAGCTTTTCAAAGCGCAGGGCAAATGTGAATTCCTCTGGGTCGTGCATGGGAGATTAGAGTTGTTGGAGGTTATGAAGGAGGATCATCCAGAATTGGACCTCGTGTAGTATAAGAAGATGTCATACGCAGACCTAACAGTGGTCTCTGTGTCATCAGAAGAAGTGGGCGATCCGGATCATGACGCTCTGATTGAGGTGCGTACGGATGCAACTACTGCTCCTTCATCTGTTAAGCTAAGTTATCTTGTTTCTATACCCCCTCCTAGAGAAGAATAGACTTTGTGCACTTATAATTTTTAGTTTCAACTGTTAATGAAAAAAAGTTTATTTTGAGTACGCCTTATACCCGCATTGTGTTTGGTTTCCCTGTCCTGCGTCTTCCATTTTGCCTTGTTTTACTATTTATGACATCTTCCATTTTGCCATTTTCCCTGATAATACAATGCCAGCCTGTGTGAGCATGAAAATGCTGCCTGTGTGATTTCTTTTGGCGACCGCTGTTTTGAAAGGGAGCGGTGGTCATGTGGTGAACCGTGGACATCAGTTGGGGCTGACTAGGCTCCCACCATTCGACCCATTTATACCCGTGCGCAGCGGATTACAGGTTTGGAATGTGAGAATTTGGCGATCATGGTATGTTGAAAGCGATGATCCCGTGGCGATCCGTCGACATCAATTCGGGATTGACTATGCTCCCACCTTTCAAACCATACACACCCACGCGGAGCAGGCTACAAGTTTGGGATGAGGGGTTCGGCGACCATGGTTTGTAGAAGAGCAATGGTCCCGTGGCAAATCGTCGGAATCAGTTTGGGACTGACTAGGCTCCCACCTTCCAAATCATCTACACCCGTGCACATCGAGCCACAAATTTGGAAGTTTTTGGCGACCATGGTCTGTAGAAGAGTAGTGGTCCTGTGGCAAGCCGTCGGAATCAGTTCGAAAATGACTAGGCTCCCACCTTTAGAACCATCTACACCCGCGCGGAGCGAGCTACAAGTCTGGAATTTGTAATTCGGAGACCATGGTTTGCAGAAGAGGAGTGGTCCCGTGGCAAACCGTCAACATCAGTCGAAATTGACTAGACTCCCACCTTCCAAACCATTTACACCCACGCAGAGGGGCGTACAGGTCTGGGCTTTGATCAGAAGCTGTCGTTGTCAGTCATCACTGTCGGCGAGGCAATGGTCCCTGGCTATTCGTCATAGCTAGGCATAATAACACTGATTAGACTCCCACTTCCTAAACCATCAACATTTGCGCAGGGCGAACGAGGCGTCGAGATGAACCAGAAGTCATCGTCATCAGTCGAAGCTGACTAAGCTCGCCTGATTAGGTAGGGGCTCTACCTGTTACAGGCGTGCGAACCTAAGAGAAGTTTCCTTGTCGCCTGACTAAGCTGACTAAGTTTCCTTGGCAACACATTGAGACCTTAACTGCCTTGTCGCTTGCAACCATCTTTGTCTGTCCTCATCTACCTCTTTTGGGAAGCCGAATGCCAGATTGAAGATGTCTACAGCTCGTCGCAAAAACTGCATTGCCATTGGCGGGCCATTTTTTCTAGGTAATTTGGCGGAGCAATTAGCTACGCTCGTCCTTTCAACCTTTTTTGCACATTTTTCCTTGATCTTGGGACATCTTCTTCGAAGAAGTCGCTAAGCGGATTTTACTTTGGGTACCTTAGTTCACTACAAGAAAAGTGTTCATTGATAGCATAAGTTTATAGCGTTTTTGTGAAAACCGCTATAATTGACCGAATTCAAAGCCAATTAAAATTGGAACCGCTATAGACCAAAAGCCGCGCGGGAAGTGAAAAAAGAACTTCTCAAAAGCCTCGCGGGAAGTGAAAAAACTCGCTCGATTCCACTTCAACATCTACGTCTTTCTCCCTCAGTCTCGCTCTCCTCCCCCGTCAATCGCAGCAGATCGGAGAGGCATTTTTCTTCTCCAAAGGTATGCCACTCTACAAGCGAGAGTGAGGGAGAGTGAGAGAAATCAAGAGCGAGAGTGAAAGAGTGAGGGAGAGAGAAATTGAGCGAGAGAGAGAGATCCAAGGAGAGTGGGAGTGGGAGTGAGAGAGATCCAGGGAGAGGGATGCCGCTCTTCTTCAAACCAAAGGCACGCCGCTTTTCTTCAAACCAAAGGCACGCCGCTCAAGCGAGAGTGAGAGAGATCCAGGGAGAGGGAAAGAGTGAGGGAGAGAGAAATCGAGAGATCGAGAAATAGAGATCTAGGTGTAGAAGCTCGTCCTCAACATCTCCGTCGGCAAGAGCAGAGATCGTCTCACCAAGGCCTCCAAGGTATGTATACTAAGTCTATCTCTCTCTTACCCCCTAAACCCCATTGCACATCTTTTCCTCCCAAACCCCCATCGTTTTTCACTGATTTTTATTTGTAGGTGTTGGAGTTGTTGAGTGGACAAACCCTAGTTTTCTCCTAAGGTATGTATCTAACAAACAAAAAGGGTTTCTCTCTTTTATGTTTTTTGTTCATTTTGATTTTACATTGATTTGGTTGATGGGGTTTTTGACCCTTTGATTTTTTTATTTTTTTTTTGTGTTAACAATTTTTTTTTCAGAATTGGGTGTAATGAGAAGATTTCTTGCTATGTCACCGTCGAGGTGACAAGTGGATGCAACTTCTTGAGAGTGGATTGAAGGTGAAGGAGTACGACCTGTTGAGGAGGAACTTCAGTAAGACTGGATGCTTTGGTTGAAATTGGTTATCTTTTTGAATATTTCGTGGTAACTGATGGTTGTGTATAATATTTAGGTTTCTTTGGTGTCAATGGTATGCACATTTGGAAAGGGGCGGATGTCAGCCATGCTTAGGCTTTTGGGTAATGGAAATTACCCTGAACTAAGTACAGGTATTATTAGCTACAACATTAGAATGCCGTAAAATTTAATGTTTTGATATGGATGTGATGTGAATCTAATATGCTATTGTCTGCTTAGATACTTTTAAATTTCAATCTTTCCTTTCCAATATTATTGGTCAGATTCATGACTAAGGGCCCTTTTTTTGTGTGTGTGCGTGTCTGAAAACTTTCGCAAAGTGTAGATGATGTTGATTTTTAGACACATCCAATATTATACTCACAGTTAGAGGAGTTGAAAGACTCCATCTGTTTACACCTACAGGATCAAGTAAGCCTCTCTAACTAAATTAATATGTAGTGAATGCATGTTTGCATGTATCCCTACCTTAGTGATCATGATTGGGTTTAGCTCATTTGTTGAAGCTAACATGTATCCCTACCTTAGTGATCATGATTGGGTTTAGCTCATTTGTTGAAGCTAACATGTATCCCTACCTTAGTGATCCTGATTGGGTTTAGCTCATTTGTTGAAGATAACAGGCAAAGGGAAATAATGTTTTCAAATCAAAACATGGTGCATGATCCTATGACTATAGCTCTATTTGCAAAAACTAATCTATATGTTCAACCACCTTATTGTGAAAGCTACATCAAAAGAAGATGTTCATGAACTAATCAATCAAGTTCCATGTAAACTTTTGAAATTGAGGTTCCGTTTTGACTTGTCCACTTGGCAGCTTTGTCTAGGATTTTTTTTTTCGGGGAATGCTTTATTTCCAACAGAAATTTTGTAGTAGTGGTCATAACGAAGGGCACTAATTCTTGTTATGGGACTATCTTTTATGTGATTCATGACAACATTATTATTTATATATTTTTTTTTAAATAACGTTGTAGTTGTTCTATATCGCCAGGTTAAGTTGCTGTTCGGGGATTGTTGAAATTAAAGAAATCTGGTATGACATTTGAAGAGCTTCAGAAAGCACGCTCTAATGGTTTTCAGTCTGTGCATCGAATGACCAATGGAGAGAAGAAGGCCGGGCGAGCAAACAAGAACATGTAAGTTTCTTCCTTGTAATTCTATTACTCTCCTCAAGTCCTCATCTTTCTACCAATACTTGATCATGCAAATCTATGGTGAAGGCCAATGGAGATCAGCAGCAAGAAGCCTGTTGGCAGGTATAGGGAAGTCATCCAAGCACCTAAAAAGGTAAGCATGTTTTGGTGTGCAAGCTTCTTGTTGAATATTCCAGGACTAACTTGGATTTGCGGTCTTCTAAAACAATGATTGATTGGATTCCTCGTGATTTGTGAAACATATAATTGCAAAAACATTTATTGAAAGATCATACACGAATGACTCCCTGTTGAGGTTTGTAAATGGTCTCCTTGTTCATGACTTACTATATTTATTAACTTAGCATCCTATTCTGGATGGGTTTGTTTATCATCTCCTTTTGTTTCTAAGCTCATGTATGCTACTATGCTAGCCCAAAAACCCGGACTTGATGCCAACTACTATAGTAAAAGAAATCCATTGAAACTACTTAAGTAAGAGTGAGATAACAATTTGATTCTGGGTTGCATTTGCAAATCAATCTTGTTTTTCAGCACCTCTACATTCTGAAAATCCTTAACAAATTATTTATTTTGATGATATAGATATATTTATTTTGTATTTCTGTAACAAAAAAAACATGGGATCACTTAAATCAAATGCCTTCAATGAATCTAATAGATGAAACAAAATTCTTTATGAGAAGAGTGCCTGTAAATGGCTCTTCAGGTGGTATAAAGTCAATCCAGGAATCCCCATCACTCTCATTATATTCTTTGCTGTTGCTTCTGCCAGAATTAAAAATTAAAATCAATTCATAGATTATACATAGAGTAATGATAGGTATAATATAATAGCTCGACAAAATAACTAATCAAGTAACTTACTGTCTGCACCTCCAAGCTGAGCGACGGCTTCGATAAATCTTTGATGAAGCACTGGAGTCCATTTTAGCTTGGGCTTTGCATCTGTAGACAGAACCAAATCCATATCTGGGTTTTTCATTCTCTGCAGAACCATTTCAATTTAGTGCATAAATAAAAATTACAAAGTGCTCATAAGACATGAAAAACGATTTCAATGTTTACTCTTACTTATATATATAATTGTGTGACAGCTTTAATTGTATATATATTTGGGGTGGTTGTCTTGTCCACAAGATACCACTCAAATTTGAAACCAGATTTGGGATGTGTTGAAGAATATATACAACAATGAGCTGTGGGTTTTTTTTGTTTTCAATCCATCTCTCTTTCACTCACTCCATGTCATTTTTTTTCTTCTTTTTTGACTTGAAAGAAAGAGGAGAATCTCTGAAACAGCTAAAACAAAGAATGTAACACAGTTTCATTTGGGGTCTCTCAAAAGGAGAGAAATAAGATAAAGTGCATGGATTGTTTTTTCTCATGCTACTCCCCCACTTCTTTCTACTCACTTTGTTTGATCCTTTGCTTCATTAGGGGGAGTCCCACCATGAGGAATAATGGGATCAACTTTTTCTTCCTCCATAGCGAGAAAGCTTTCATAGAAATAATGCTTTATTTGAATTTTATTTTTTTATTTTTCTTTTAGTGAATGAAATGAATTCATTTTCTTCTTTTTTTTTCTTTTGTTTTTTCAGGAGTGTGTGGAGTGGTTGGCAGATTCTTTTAAATCAAAGAATCTCAGTCTTTAGATCTTAAAACAACAAGCTCTTATCCTACTCCATATTACTTAATAGTGCCTTGATTAATAATGCATAAAGTCAGTCTATTTCATGAGCACGATGGACAAAATTCTATAGTATAGTTAGTCATTCCTATACTTTTTTTGGAAAAAGGGATCTATCTTATGACCTATTTCTATAAATTATCTATGGCCTTTGATCATCTTATACACTATCAATCATACGACGACTGTTCAACAAAAAAGGAGCTAGTGTCAGGTGAACCCTATAGTAGTAAAATCCTGTGCCATAAACCTTATCAGAAGGTTTCACCCATCTGACCTAATGCTTGCCATAAACCTAATGCTTACAGTCCTAGATTACAATACTTGTATAGATCTAAGGCGGTATTTGTTTTTGAAATAGAGTCTGAATTTTGTGAATTTTACAAAAAATTTTTAAAGAAATTCAGACCTCTAACTAGATTAAGAGGCAAAAACAAACACCAGAAAACGAGTTTCATGTGAAATATTACCAAGGGAGAAGTCATTTACTTTGCACCATTCAACAATTAGCTTTGGGGAGAATCAGAGCACTTTCAGTTCTTTTGGTTTGATAGAATTTTCCCCATATCATCAATATACCTATATGTATTTCAGTTTTCTCATTTTAGTTACCCGTTTTCTTACATACAGGGATGGTGTGAGCGAATGCCAATTTAGTGAAATGTTACTGCATGAGGTTGATGCAATTAGAAATGTTACTTTAAACTAATACAACGATCTCATATTGTGCCTCAATTATACTTTGTTAAACAAAGATGTAGGTTGGGGTGCAACAATGTATGGAAGCTATTCCTTTAGTTTGCATGTACTTTTTACTCTATTTCTGTATGCCTTTTAGTTTTCTTGGTAGGTTTTTCTCCTCTTCTGCTTGGTATATTGAAGATATTTAGATTTTACTAAAATTGTCTGGCTGCAGTAAGTTTTAATTTATTCATAATGGAATCTCTTCTTTGCAAATGTCAGTCTCTGTCTCTCTCAATTGCCTGTGTACACATTTATCTTATCATGCTTATTTAGGTTTATTATTTGTAACTATTTTGTAGCCTCAAACTTTAGCTTTGTGATACATTTGTTAAAATATGATACATATATGTTAAAGGATATATGCAGTTGTGCCTTTTTGTTTGTTGAAGTCATTCATAGCCTTTGGTTCTTTACATACATTAAGATGCAGAGCGAGACATGGTACCTGTCCATGCCCTTTGTTTCAGTGTTGATAATGTGAATTATTCTGCCCTTGTCTTTCCATTTGATTGAATTTTTGGTTTCTGTTTCCTAGTGCTTCTGTATTTTGGCTGATTGACATGTAAATGCTAACAAGTAGGCGTTGTTTCCTGAAATGCAGGAAATTATTAGAAAATACATTAAAATGTCTGCAAGTGGAAGTAAGCATGCAGCTCTTGCTAGTGCACTGGGGTCTTTGACTTGGGAAACACCCTCATCTACAGACTTCAAAGAATTGGCTAGGTAGGTCTCAGTTTCCCTGTTTTGTGAATAAGTGTGTTTATTGGCTATAGGAGCAATACAAAACTCTGTTTTTTACACATTGACTTGCTTTTTCACACCGAGGGCTTACTTGTTACCCAACTTTTCACTGATTGGGCATGAAAATATTTCTGTACTTCTGTTCCATCTCAGGTAAATTGGATGCAATGTCATACACTTTTTTTCTAAGCTGCATATTCTCAAGATCACTGAGGCTCTCCACCTGTCTACAACTAGAATCACTCAACAAAGTTTTGAAATTCTGGGATGGGAATCTTACTATTTGGTTTTTGGGTTCCCAGGGACAGTGAATATGCTGCGTGGACTCTAGTTAATGGCTATGCATTGAACCATGTCAGCATCTCTACCCATCGGCTAAAATCTCATTTGAAAAACATCAAAAGCCTCGATCAATTCATTGAAGAAAATGGACTCAAATTGAATTCAGAAGGAGGACTTCTAAAAGGTGCACTCATTGTTCCCTATCCCCTATATGCACAATGTTGTTGTTGCTTGCACATGATTTTGATATTTTCTAGTTGTTGCCTTTTTGTAGTTAGGTAGTGGTGGTGTTGTGTTTTCTTTGTTCTGTTTGATTTTTTTCTTCTTATGGCCAATCTTATTAGACATGCATGATGTTTAATACGCTTGTATCATCTACATGTTTTTTTTGCTTCCCAATATTCATACTTCTCAAATTTTTTTCATTATTTATTTTTTCTTATTCGAATTTGATATATGTATATCTAACACTTAATACGGATGAGTGGGGGTTTTGAAGGATCCCCAAACATTTATGATTCGCTTTGATACTTAGATTGCAGGAAAGTATCTAATGCTCAATATGGATGCATGGTTCTATCCTCTGATATCTTTTTCTCCATATGGATTGTTTGTAGGGAGACCAAATTTCTCCTGGAATTATACCCTTGGCAATCAAGGATGTGTTCAGTATAATTCAAGATGAGATGGTGGTGTTGCATGATATAAGCGGGTTTCCAACATTAAAATTCAAGGCAACTTTACTTCGGTGGTGTTGCATGATATTACGGGTTGAGGGTTTATTTGCATATATTATTCTGAATGAGGAATACCCTGAACCTAAAAAACCAGTTTTACTTCCAGGATGGGGTCAATGGACTAATATTCAGAAGAATAAAGGTATGCCATCATAATACTTACTGTTATTACTTGTAGGCAGTGGGTGAAAAGCAGTAAGTATTACTTACTGTTATTACCATTTTTTTGAAGAAATTGATCAGTGTTTTGGTAGTTCTGATGTCAAAATGATGTTCTATCTGGAATTAATCACATTAGATGCATGTGGATGATGGCTTTTATGTTGTAATGATAACAAGAGGACTGATCTGAATCGCACCACATTCATGAATTGGTCAAGGTAACATCAAGAAAACCCTTTGTCAAGAAGTCCATCTGGATGATGGCTTTTATGTTGTAATGTACTTCCCTTAGGAAACTCAACTTTAGGGGTGACACTAAATAGAGTAATTCTGATCTGAGTTGATTGATTCAGCAGGTTGGGGTAGACTCCCCTTGGCTTTTTGGTAGGGGATTTCAATTTCATAACATGAAGAAGAAAAGGAAGGGGTGTGTACTAGGAGAAACTCTAGTATGGCTGCTGCTGTTGTTGTTTCTGTTGCTGTCGTTGCTATCGTTGCTGTTGTTGCTGTCGATAGCCCCTGTTGTTGTTGTTGTTGCTGTTGCTGTTGATGTTGCTGTTTCTGCTGTCGTTGTTGTTGTTGCAGTTGTAGATTAATAAGAGTTTGTACATTATGTACATTCATCATCACAAAAATTATGTCGTTGTTTTCGTTCCCTTTTTTCCCTTGAAACATTATGTACATTCAACATTTCTTTTAGCAAAAGGAAGTGAAAATAATACATTTTATTTTCTTTTGCTTGATCACCAACATGGTGTTTCTTGTCTTTGTCACAATGAATTTCGAGTGCTCAGGCTAATGCATACATGATAAGATGCAATAAAATGTCAGTTGATAGCAAAAAAATAAAAAAATAAAAAAAAAATTCTATGTATACTTACCAAAGCGGTTTTTAACCGCTATTGATCAGAATTTTTCTTGTAGTGGTTGTCGCTTCTGAGTCTTCTTCCAGAGTCAGACTGTTTAATTGAGTCTTTATTGTATGTCGCATTGGATTTAGATGTTTGTAGTTTGTAGTCTTTTGTATCCGCCTTGAAGCGATCGTTGTTACATCTTTCCAGTGATCATTCCAGTGATCAATAGAGTGTGTTTGCGTAATTATCTTTTATTTCTTAAATGATTGCAAATTACATAAGCTCCTAAGAATTAAAACTCTACATTGACTATGGAAAGGAAAATAAACAAGTGAATAGACTAACCGTTGGCGGAGATAGGTCGATCCGACCCTGAAGTAAATTTGCATGGCCCTTCCTGGATTGTTTGTACCTTCAGCGAACTGTCAATCTTCACCGATGTCGTTGAGGTTACGGAAAGTAAACCTTGCATGGGAGTTTTCATCCGCGCTGACTGATTGTCGGGGAGTTGTGCTCCCATCTGCAATGACCTCTCCACTTTGCTATGTTGAAGAGCGGATTGCTCCTGTGATGTTTGAATGTTCTCCATTTTTAAGTTGAGCCACCATTGTTGGGATTTTGTCTCTGTGTGAGTGGAGTGACTTTTTCGCAATTACTGGGTCTGGCTTTTGTTCAACTTTCCCTGTGGGCTCCAGTTGGATCTGGGAAAATTCTATCTTGTTCATTGCAACATAATGACAGCCTTGTGTCGTTTGTTGATCCCCACGTATTGTTCCTTTCGAGTGGTTAGCGGTATACTTAAGCACTGGTAAAGGGTGGAAACCACTGTTTCCATATGGTGAAGCCATGGTCTTCCCAGGATGACGTTGTAGGTAGACAGCGCATCCACCACCATGAAGTCCAAGAATAAGACTTTTCTTAGCAATGGCTCTCCTGCCACCACTTCTAAACTTATCTTCCCGATCGGGAAGCATTTCTCTCTATTGAATCCAATCAGTGGGTAATCTGAAGATGTCAGGTTCTCCTCTTGAGGTCCATACTGCGGAACATGTTGTTGAACAGGACGTTGAGGGAGCTTCCCGTATCCACCAGGGCCCTCTTCACTTTCCACCTTGCGATAGAGACCAAAATGATGAGAGCGTCATTGTGCGGTGTGCGGACGCCTTCGAGGTCCGTATGTGAAGGTCAAGGTGAAGATGGGGCTTTGCACCCTCGAATAGTATACGAGTATTCGGGTTGCGTCCGCATTTTAGTAGAGTTTGCTTGCAAAATCTGTTTGACTGGTCTTCGTCCGATCCGACTCCATGAAGAACATAGTTTATGCCCGGAGTCTCCTTCTCAATCTCCTTAACTGTCTCTTCCCTGTCTCGAGGTCAGTCTTGTCGCTTCTCCGAACCCAAGAATTCTTTTAGCTTGCTCGTGCGGATCCAATATTTGATCTCATACCTTACTCTTGCAGTCGTTGGTGTCGTGGCCACCATCTTTGTGGTATGAGCAATATTTGTTGTTGTCACGTTTGTTGGGGTCTTCGTGCTGCTTTGGGGCCACTTTAGATCTTCCAAGTTTTCCAAGGAATTCAAGACGTCCGATAGGCTAGAATTGAGGGGGGTCATTGATCTGGATCCAACATAATTGGAAGCTTTCTCAGGCCTGGCCTGACCAGGGTTTGACCTGTTGTCGTTGCACTTTCATTTGTTCCTTCTTCGTCTTCTCGTCTTCTTCCCTCATTCATATCCCTAGGAATGGAGGGCTTCTTCTCAACTTCGGTATCCTTCTTTGTTGTTCTCATTTCTTCTAAGGTGATGTACCTTTGGGTGCCCATCAAGAGTTCTGCCATATCTAGAGGGGGTTCCAAGGTGAGGAAGTCGTAAAACTTTCCCTCTCTTAGTCCAGCGGTAAAAGCCATCACGGCTGTGTCATCGCTGCAACCGTCAATGAGTGTCAGTTCGTCGTTGAAGCGCGTGACATACTCTCTTAGCGTCTCATTAGATTTCTGCTTCAGAGAGTATGTAGTGTGGGCCTTTTCGGAGATGCTGAATTCCGACAAAGAGCGTCAGGAATTCCTTCGCCAGCATCTTGAACGAGTCGATTGATTTTGGCGGGAGGCTATGGAACCACATCAGTGTTGACTTCATTAGACTGGTAGGGAACGTTCTGCACATCACCGACTCGGAACCATCTTTGAGTGCCATTACATGTTGGTAATGACGCAAGTGATCAAATGGGTCAGTGGTCCGATCATAGAAATCGAGCTTTAGAGGCGTGAACTTCTTTGGAAGATCCTCGTTCATGATACAGTCCACGAACAGACGGTGGAACAGATAAAAAGTTAGCACGTCTGGGTCATGAGCCCCTCGACGAAGGGAGTTCTATGGGGCGAGCCTGTCTACCCTGAAGGTTGGGTTCGCATTAGCTGCGTCACTTCATCGGGTCCAATGAGAATTAACAGGGCTTGACTTTCCTTTGCTTGCTATCTATTATCTTCTGAGTATGGGAGCATGTGCTGCTTCTGATATCCATTAGCAAATGGAGGGTTTTATTGTATGAGAGCCTTTGTTGCTTCGGTGATTTGCTGTATTTATGACGACAGTAAATCTATCCTAGGGTCAGTAGTTGTTGTTGCCGACGCGGGGGTGTGAGCCC
The DNA here is from genome assembly GCA_963556465.1 of Berberis vulgaris. Classification (NCBI taxonomy): domain Eukaryota; kingdom Viridiplantae; phylum Streptophyta; class Magnoliopsida; order Ranunculales; family Berberidaceae; genus Berberis; species Berberis vulgaris. The sequence continues at coordinate 24,282,229 of OY747131.1, read as the reverse complement.
GCTTCCCATGTGTCACCAGTATCGCTGAGAGCGGTGGTATAGCGCCAGTTTGAGCATTTGACATGTCCCATTGTTCTTCATTGTTGCATGATCTGGTGGTCACCATTTTTCAATGGCACTCGGATGCTAAATTCAAACAAGGATCTAAGAAATGCGTGATAATGTAAACAGGGAAAGCATACCTTAGCTTACCAACCTCATGTCTTATTTATAGTGGTGGAGTCTTGGTTCGACCAGGCCATCGATGGCGTAGTTTATGGAAGATCTTCATAGAGATCCTTCTCTAATTAGGAGTTGTGTTGTGAAGGAGAGTTTCCCTGTTAGCCTTGTTCTCCTAGATACGCTAGAGATAGTTCCCATCAAATAGTAGTCCATAAATAGAAGTTTCCATGTGCGACGTATACTCTGATATTTGCTTTCTAGTTGGACGCAAAGTGTTGTTGTCTTGCATGTCCGATGTTGATCCTCGAAATACTTGCCTTAGCAGGGCTTACAGGTATTGAGGATAGTTGTGAGAAGTGTGGGCTTAGCAGGCTGTAATGATTTGGGTCTGTCTGGTGCACTGCATTGTCCAGGCTTAGAACCGTTTGGGCCAGATTAGTGTTGGGCTGACGCTCAAGAGCCTATTATTTATCGAGATCACCATGACACGGGTTTGATGTAGAAGAGAGACCGTTTTGGTGTATCATCAACATTTATGATTATTTGAGCCACGTGTATGAAAGATTTTATATGTCATCATTCATCAATAGACATGTGAAGCCTAGCCAAGTTGGGGAGACTGTCTTGGCTGATTTTCCAGAGAAGGAAAAAAGCGTAAGTGAGGGCTTAACTTTGCATGACTCTCGGAATTGTTTAGCCCAAAATTCCAGATTAGGTGAATTGGAAGTAGAACTTTCAAATTGATTGTGAACAAATGCGCAAGTTACGCTTTTAACAGAGAAAATGTCTTTTTTTTGTCAAACAATTAAATGAGTTTGTCAGGGCACAAAAATGATCTGATAGTAATATCTATAATACCCCTAGCCACCGGGCCAGGAAAAATGGACATGATGAAATTTGTGTTCCACTGTGACACCTGGCCTGAGGAAGGAAGCCAAAGATTTGTAATGGTACTTGAGATAGTTGGGGTTATAGAAAGAAGAACACAATCAGCAGAAATGAGATCTGGCTTGACCCATCAGTCCCACCAGAGGTCAATGTTGTCTCCCGAAATAACTTGCCAAATGAGATAGCATTTCATTTTGGAGAAAGCTGTCAAATTGCCTCTCCAAGAATACGAGGATTGTGAGGCGAGAAAATTGTCTGCCGCAATTTGTTTTGCCATTAAGGCAAGATTTTTAATCTTAGAGATGGAATGTTGAGACCTTTTACATGGCGAGGCAAAGTAATTCGATCCCAAGTACACATATGCTTGGCCTTGCTATCCAAGCTCCATTCTACCAGAAGTTTCGGGCTAGACTGTCCAGTTTGGTGGTAATAGAGCATGAAAATAGAAATGTTTGTTTTGTATAGACAGGTATCGAGTTCAGGACGCTTTGTCATTACCGTCCTCACAGCCTGGGAAAGGACTTTAGATTTCCAGCTTGAAAGATTCATGTTGACTTTATCAAGAAGGAACTGAAAATCTGAAGCTTTCTTTTTGGACAGCAGTATAGGGGAACCCAGGTATTTCTCCTTAGGATTGTAAAACTTAGAACCCAGGATCCTACTTATCATTTTGGTGTATTTCAAGTGAACATTTAGTTGTAGAAAACAAAAGGTTTTTCATAGTTCACTACTTGATTTGAGGCCGAGCAATATTACTGTAGAATGTCTTTTACTGAGTGGACTTCCACAAGAAAAGGCCAACAAAAAAAAACATGAGATCATCAACGTACAACAAATGGCTGATAAAAGGGGAGTGTCGTCTGATTTGGATACTTTTGATAAAGCCCTCATTTTTTGTTTAGGCCAACAGTCTAGATAGAGCTTTCGCCATAAGGATGAAAAGGTAAGGAGAAAGCGGGTCTCCCTATCTGATTCCTCTGGTAGGTTTGATGGTAGAGAGTGGAGATCCATTAAGCAAAACTTGAAGAAATGAGATGGAGATGCAATGTTCAATCATTTGGATCCATCATCTAGCAAAACCTAATTGCTCAAGAATTTGGAGCATAAAGGACCATTCAACCTTATCATAGGCTTTGGCCATGTCAATTTTAATAGCCATCCAACATTTTTTTCTTTTTTCGACAATGTTTCATTTGAAAGAAAGTTTCATGTGTTGGACTGACATTGTCCACAGTGGAGTGGCCTTTGAGAAAGGCAACTTGATTGGGGGAAATGATGTTATCTAATAGGGGTTTCAAACGGTTTGCTATAATTTTTGAAATGGCCTTATAAATGACATTGCAGAATTTGATGGATCGAAATTTATCAGGAGTAATGTGATTTGAAACATTCGAAATCAGGGCTATGAATGTCTCATTGAGATTCGGGTCTAACTTCCAGGTGATGAAAAAATTGACTACTACTTCAATCACGTTGATGATACATCAAAATATACCGTCATCACTGCCATACACGCAGCAGAAAAATATCCATCACGAGGATCTGGCGTCCCATCTACTTGGCCAGCTCGTAAAACTCAAGAAGGTTAAGCCGGTCATAAAGGCCTAAACATGGCCCATTAAAGGAAGACGTAAATGAAGCCCAAATTTAGGCTCGCACGAATCAAAGCCCAAATTCAGGCCCGCACGAATCAAAGCCCAAATCTAGGCCCGATACGAGTTCTTTCATAATGAAGAGGAACATTGCACAAAACAAAGTCGTGGAGGGAGTTACGCCTCCACAGACACATCTCCATAAAAGAGGAGACCGTTACAAAAAAGATCTCCTTCCGTTGCGCCTCACATGCTTATGTCACGCAGAGAATTAACGGGGACCATTATAAAAGGTAAATGAAACATTTGACAAAGGTATGCAACTTCAACTGAGTTTTGTCCATATATTCTTCCTTTTTCGAACAGAGTTGTTGACTTGAGCATCAGAGTGCCTTTGGCAATCTAACATTTGTTTTGCAGGACAAACTCACAGGAGGACGAGATTTGGACGCATCAGTTTGGCGCCATTCGAGGGGAACGACAAGTTTCCTTTCTAAAAAAAAGATCCATAGTGTCAAAGCTCACCAAAATCTGATCAACGACCGACAAGCTGTCAGAATAGATGACACACTTTATAGATCCTCAACCCAGCAACGATCACAATAACTTTCCAACTGACAACAGTATATCGCAAACAGCTCGTGAACAAGACGCAGCAGTAACCATCGGGCTAATTGCACCCGACAATCAAGATTCACAACATGCAATAGCTCAAACAACCTAGGCATTCGACGACCCCGCCACGAATCCTCAGGTAGACCTGCTTATGGTCCAGATGAACAACATGACAAAGATGTTGGAAATGCTCACCCGGGAATGCATTCAGCCAGCCGATCCTATCCGAGCGCCACCCCAGCAAAACTCCACCAACCGAACCCGAGAAAGCAACGAGGCTCCTATAGGACCTCAATAGGGAAATATTAAGAGAAATGAACCTCCTCAGGATAAGACTCCCCAAAAAGAGGAACGCCTGCTAAAATCTCGTTCAGAATCGAAGTTGTGATTCCCAATGTATTATACGAACTAACCAAGCCGCCATTCTCCGACGCCCTCATGATAACTCCCATGCCAAAAAAGTTCACTCCACCAAAGTTCTAAGCGTATGATGACACCACAGACCGGATCATTTGAGACATATTCACCACATGATGGCATTGAAGGAGACTACGGTATCAAGCTTGTGTAGAATATTTTTGACTAGTCTTACTTCCACAGTAATGAATTGGTTCAGTAGCTTACCACCGAGGTCAATAGACTTCCAGGCGCTAGCCACCACCTTTATCACAAGATTCATCGAAAATCACTGGATGAGGAAAGGACAACACTACCTCCATATCAGGTAAAATCCCAAAGAGACGATATGGGAATACGTCACTCGTTTTACTAACGAGCTGACAATTATACCACTGGGCTGAAAAGAGGACCCTTTTTCGACGCTCTCAACTTGGAACCCCCAAAAAACATGACGATCCTACTTAAAACAGCCCAAAAGCACATTTCTCTTAAAGATGTGAAAGCGGTTAGGAAGAAGAATGACCAAGAAAGGGAGAATCATTTACAGAAATGAGAAATGATGGAGGAAAGAAAACGAGATGATGGACCCTGGGAGGATAGCATTCAGTCAAAGAGGCATCAGAATGTGGAAGAATCGAATCCAATCAGCGAGAATTCGAGAAGATACAATCGGCATGACCTAGACATGAGTGGATAACAAGTGTGATGAAAAAGACATACAAACCATACACAGCTCTGAAGACAAGCCGGGCCAATATACCAAAATATATGGCGAGTTGGGAAAATGTTACTTGGCCAATCAGAATGAGATGAGACCCAAAAAGGAAAGACAAAAGCAAGTATTGTTCCTTCCACAAGGATCACGAGCACGATACTGAGAACTGTTACAAACTAAAAGATGAAATTGAGCATTGGGTTCAGAGAGGACGACTCGACGAATTCATTGGAATGCCAGACAATTAGCTCAAAGGAAAAAAAAGGACAGATTCTACCACAGGATCAAAAGAACGACCTAAGGAACTAATATACACCTTACAATGCGCAGCCAAGGGAAACAAAACCAGATGAAGAAGCCAAAAATGCTTCCCACTCGAGCTGATCTATATCAAAGTAGGAGTACTAACGCTAAACGAAACCAGATGAACCATTAAAAGAACGTGGAGAAGCTAGCATCGACCAACTAACACAATTCAAATACCCTACTAACAGATGAAAGCCGAACTCAAATTATCGACGATGAAATTAACGGCAACGATCTTGATTAAACCTTGGAAGTTGGTGCCAAACTCAGTGTTGATGTGAGCATGATTGGACAGTTTGGTGCTGATGTGAGCATGATCGGACAAATCAATATTGTTCAGATACCGAATCAGAAAGCACCCCGAGTGCACTAGCTACGATAACATATCCGACAAACAGAGAAACATAACCAACAACAAATTTGGTGATTTAAAGACATGGGCGATACGAAATAAAGTAACAAAGACGTAAACTCTAATGACTTGAGGATCGACATCAACAAAGCAAATCACTCTTCAATCTAGCATAAATTCTTAGGAAGAACAACCGTTAAGGTTCGTCAGAATGTCAAGAAAGGAATATCAATAAATTACAAATTTAGAATCTTTATCTTACGCATGGACAACAATATAAAGGCATCAAAATTCAACCACACAGAGCAATCAGCATATTAAGCCGAAAGAAATCAAGACACAAGTCAGATATATATAATAAACTTTTGGTCTGATCAACCATGAAATAAAAAGTGGATGAACCAATCAACTAAATAAAAATAACTTCGGGTTGACTAGTACGTCAAACTAACAAAGTGAAAGTTGGACAAACGAGTCAATTAAATAAAAGCAACTTCGGGTTGACTAGAATGTCATACCAACAAAGTGAAAGTTGGACGAACGAGTCAACTGAATAAAAGTAATTTTGGGTTGAAAAGTACGTCAAACTAACAAAGTGAAAACCGGACGACGAGTCAACTAAATAAAAACAACTTTAGGTCGACTAGAACGTCGAACCAATGAAGTGAAAGTCGGACGAATGAGTAACATCAAGTTGACTAGTACGTCAAACTAACGAAGTGAAAGTTAGACAAACGAGCCAACTAAATAAAAGCAACTTTGGGTCGACTAAAACATCAAACCTACAAAGTGAAAGTCGAACGAATGAGTCAACTAAATAAAATAAACTTAGGGTTTACTAGAACATTGAACCAACGAAGTGGAAGTTAGACAAATGACTCAACTAAATAAAAGCAACTTCGGGTAGACTAGAATGTCGAACCAACAAAGTGAAAGTCGGACGAACGAGTCAACTAAATAAAAGTAACTGCGGGTTGACTAGAATGTCGTACCAATGAAGTGAAAGTTGGACGAACGAGTCGACTATATAAAAGAAACTTCGGTTTGATTAAAACATCAAACCAATGAAGTGAAAGCTGAATGAATGAGTAACTTAATTCAAAGAGCCTCGAGTCAACTAATATCTTAACCAACGAGGTAAAAGATGAACGAACAAACCAGTTTTCTCATAAAAGCTTCGAGACAAACAACACAAGGTCAAGACAAACGCGAAAAAATTTAGATCAACGAAATTCAGACATGATCAAGACCGTAACTGTAAAGGCCTCCTGACCAATTGAAAAAATCAAACTAGAGATACACGGAGCAATTCATTTCGACAACTATTGTTGATGTCATGCCTCAATTTTGAGAAAACGATAATCCTTATATCCACATAGGATTAGAATTATCTGCTTCCCCAAAACCCGGGACGTGAAAATTTAACAACAAAAACATTAAATAAAAATTAATATAGACAAAAATGCTAACCAGGTAACTCTTTCGAGATGATCGCTCCATAAAATAAACTGAAAAAGATAAAGCCCCAAAACTCTATAACCTAATTCCAATAAGAACGTACCCAAGAAGCATAAACTTACTTGGGTCAGCGAGGTAGCTGGTATGAGAAATCTCGTACAATAAGTTGGACATTTTAACATGAAAAATTCACTTACAATAAATAACACATCACAGATTGGTAGTTCTTCCATGAGGCAAACATGTCATACTACTAAGTTTACCATATTCAAGTAAACATTTACTTATCCAACACTTGCAACATGGTAAGTCAGACCTGCGGAAAGGTTAATAGACTTACCATCCTATACGAAACGGTTAGAAACAAATGAATAAAAAATTTAATTTATCGGTCCTTATAAATACATTTATTGTCAATCAAATACAAATCATAGTCATAATACACCACTATTTAAATATCAACAAAATAAAGTTTACCTTAAGGGATGCATGTAGTTCTCATTCAATAATCGAATGAGCATTTAGTTTCTTCCCTTAAGGCAACCATGCACATAGACAAAAAAAATTCTTTTTTCCACAATCGCACTCTCCTCCTGTGTCGAACACACCTCACCCAATTGTGCATCCCTTGCCTTCGAAACCACTCGAAGCATACATGTTCCAAGTGGGGTGCCACATCAAGGAGCATGTCATCTCACCCGAGTTTGATCCATGGAAAACATTTTTTAAACATTACACGTACTACCGAACTCACATGGGATGGCGTACCCAATATGCAAACAAGTCTGCATACCAAAGTTATATATCACGTATACAAGCAAGTCTGTATACAAAAACACATTTTTCATTTTTTTCGAAGTTGTGGAAGTGAACCTAAAAATCAACTAATTCTCAAAATTGTTTTACGGTAACACTTTGTCAACCATTAACAAATCAACCACAATATTCACCCCCTTCTTTTGGAAAAACAAATAACATTTTCATAAATAAATTTTCTATAACACAGCAGGGATCAAACTTATTCAATATAATGATTCATACTCTTTATCTTTCCCAGATCACTAAAATCTAACTTGCACTTGCACTCAATCACATAAGTTATATACTCGGAGTAGTTAAAAAAATATCCAATGGGGTGCTCAGTATTGAGTGTTTACAATAAATTAATGAATGTGTATATCATATAAATTAAATAAACATTCCCAATGACTTCTACTTGACCACGACATGGTCTCAACAATAGGAGAGCAGAAATTTCATGGCCATATAACAGTAACAATATAGTAATAACAACCATATAATAGATCTACTAACAATAGTAAAAATATAATAACTAACAATAGTAATAATATGAGAACAGATAATACCACGAGTAATAATATAACAACATATATCTTCCATTCATACCAACCCTTAAACTAAACTACATCCACTTTGATCCGAGAAGAAAATCTTTCAAAATTTTCCACTATACCATTATAATCGTCACAATAATCATAAAATAATCTCCTAATATTGAATTGCTTCAAGGTCAAACATACACACACTTTTCACTCTTAAATTTTAACTACTAAATTATGGACCTAATTTATTTGTTGTTTGCTTCCCAAAAATTACAAACATCATTAGTTCTATCATTTATCACCAATAAAAGAACAAGGTCCTTTAATCATAACAATAGTAACAAAGGAACCTTAGAAAATGATCTTATTTTATAAGTCATAAATCACAACCCACTGCCCGAAATTTGAAAAATAATCCTGGCACAATCAACAAACAAAGGGCTTTAGATATCCAAAATGCATTCATCAACATGATTATTTCAATTATATTTCCATAACATGTCATATGGCTATAACAAAAATATTAAAGTATGGTAATAATAGCAAATAAATTTTAATTAATAGACAATTAAATAGCGAGATATACTCACCTCAACTAACATTTAACAATTTTAGAAATACAATTTACTAATCATAATATCATATCAGAAAATGAGAAAACTCACTAACTTCTATTAAAAAAATTTATATACAAGGATTTCTAAAACTCGATTAGTGAAATTCTCTTCTTCGATGGAGATCTAACTGTTAGATGAACTCCAACAGGGGCGGAGCCAGGATTGCAGATAAAGGGGGGCAAACAGTACATAACTATTTATGAAAATACTAAAAAAATTGGATTTTTACAATCATATTTTGCAATCAGGGTGACATGGCGTGATCGTGAAAAAATGATGATTAATTCAACCATACAAACAAATACATGACATGATTAATTCAATTGTAGCTAGCTAATTAAGAGCTTCCTTTTTTACTTGAAGAAAACAGAAGCAGGCATAGTGGTATAAGATTTGGCAAGGAGCAGACCTCTAGCTTTCTTTCTGGCTTTGAGGTAGCTGGACGGTATAGTCCAAGTCCAAGGAGTAGTAACAACAGTAACTTGACTGGACTGGATGTATTCAAGTGAATTTGTCGAACAACAGTTTTATTTTTGGAATCCTCCTTCCTCTTCTCCTTCTGCTTTATCTGTCTGTCTGTCTCCTCTTCTTTGAAACTCACTCCTGAGTCAGAGCCTCCGAGGATAACACTTACACAACTAACCCACTCTCTTTTGTGTTCTTATTCTTGTCTGTCTTCTCGAAAGGGAAATATATGTGTGTATAGGGAGAGAGAGAGCTTTCTCCTTTTGGGCTAGCTCAGGTGAAGCATACAAACAACAACTTAACTGAATTGACCTACGACCATCGTGTTTTTCCAACCGCCCCAAACCCAAATGATTACTTTTAATTTTGAAAGATCATTGAGAAAGCAAAGCAAATCAGATCCCAACCCCCAATTAATCTAATGTGTTAACTAATATTTTATCACTCTTACCACCATATGCTAGCTGAGTCAGAGGTAAGATAATCCTTATTCTTTTTTTTTCTTTTTTTTTTAACAAAACAAAAGAAAACCAATGATGATGACGATGTAAAATTTCCTCGGCCGGTCCCCAACCCAATTAAAATTTTTAATATGAATATAATCACATGGGAAGCAAACCCACCATGTATGGTACCTCTCTTCTGGTTTCTTTGTTGCTCTCTGCATGTGTAGGGGGTGAATGGATTAAAATGAGTTGGTAGGAATTAAGAGAGAGAGAGAGATTAAAAAAGAGAAATAAAGATAGAGAGTGGGAATTAAAAAAATTAATATAAAGAGATATTAAAAAAAATAGAGAGATTGAGTGGGATTGGGATTGGGATTGGTGAGGGTGGAGTTAAAAAAAAATTGTTGTTTTAATTTTTAGTGGAGTTAGAAGTCAAGATTTCATAAAGGGGGGCAACATAAAATTTTAAAGGGGAGCAATGTAAAAAATATGAGTAATTTAGTGAAATTTTTTAAAAAGATAAGGGGGCCAATTGACCCCCTTACCTAACACATGGATCCACCCATGAACTCCAACCCAACGGTATGTTTTTCATACGTGTGTCATAAATCTACAGATTTAATTTGAAAGAATTATGACTACTAGAAGGTCTCGATCCACATGAACCATTAAGACTGCGTAGAGTTGTCTTTATTGCAGGATTTAAATAAAAAACCTAGTTTTAGGTTTTTTCTTTTAACTCAACCAATTCCTACAAAAATACAATAAAAAAAACTTTCATATTTTAGAGTTATATCCATATTAAACTCTAACCTTAATCAATTGATTAATCTAAAAAGGTAAAAGAAAACAAAGAAAACTCACAAGTGTTATGCATTCTTTTTCTTCTTCTTTCACTCTTTTCTTCTATGTAAAGTTTTCTCCCTTTTGTTTTATTATGTATAAAAGAATGTGGCTATGTTTTTTACCCTAATCAAACTATTATCTAAGATTCTAATTTAGGGTTTCCTAATTTTGGTTAAATACACTCATATACACACACACAGTTTCTAATTCTTTAACCACTACAAATAAAACAAGGTTTTAATACAATATATAAAATTATAATGTATTACTAAAATAGTAAATACAGATTATTTATATTTATGTAATTAGGCATGTATTACAATACACACACCTCAAAATAATCTCATCCTGAGATTCATAAGGTAAGAGAGTCCTGTGAATTTTGAAAAAACAAAATACTACTTGGGTAACAAAATGAGATTTTAAAAATACATGTTCAGATGAGAGGTTACTCATAACTTATACGTATAGAAAAATTTCACATCATACAAAGCAACTCACCAAAAAACATTTTATGTACAATTTTTTTTTATTAAGGACAGTAAAAAAGTACGGGTGTTACATTTGTACCCCAAAAAACCAAGTTGGCAGCCTCAAACTAAACCTTGTGAGGTTGACTCGCATTAAATAGAGTGGTGTCCGCTTGGCACCAGTAAAAAAACCTTAAAATAGGGATTCGAGAGACGGATTAGACTCGGTTTTACAAATTTTGGTGTGTTCTTAATGACCGTAACCCCAAAGACTTATCAGGGTTAGTTGAAGCGTGAAGGTGGTTCTAGCTGCGTGGTGGTAGCTGATGATTTGAAATTTTCGGTTAGACTTTGATTTTAATGTTTTCCTAGGTAATTAGATGTAGGGATTAGTTATTAATGCTCGAATTTTGACTCAAATATTTATTTTGGATTGATTAATGTAATTCTTTTTTATGATTTATTTTGTGGCTTAGGTATGATAAATGTTGACCTCATTTTGAGATGAAGAATTTTAAAGAATTTATTATTTTATATATTGCCTCATAACTGTACCATTTCAATGGTTCCTATCGTGCCTTGGTTTTTGGACAACCTATTAATTTAGGTAGTTTAAAAATCAGGGCGTGGCAACTAACCTAAAAAAGGTATAAGCAACATGAACAAGTCAACAAGACAAATTACGACTACGAAGATAAATAAGAACATCGAGGAAAAAATTCATGTTCCTTAATAAAAAATAAATAAATAAAAAACTATTCTATTACATTCAAATAAAAAGGTAAAGGAGTAGGAGATAAAACAGAAGTATCCATAACATCATTGGCGACGATGTCTAAGGAGTAGGAGACAGCTGGATCATTGGAAGAAGCATTATCTTCAAGAGGAGAGGGAAGCAATGGTTCATCAACCGTTAGACTATCCGAAGAACCTGAAATGTTTTTGTAACCATCTTCATCTTCAAAGGTTCGATCGACCAAGTGACGGTACTGAGACTAATCAACACCAAGCCCCTCGATATAGTCAAGAAGCTTAGTCTGTCCATCATTGATTCGCTGCCAATCTACCACCTCCATAATGCGAAGCCTGTCTTTAACGAAAGAGAGTTCATTTATAGCCACAATAAGTCATCATTCAGTGGTGATAAGCGTTGCGGAAGTATCTGCCTTGACCTCATCAAGTGCATCCATTAATTGTTTCACCCTTTTTTCGGCAACATCGCGATTGATATATTGCTCTACCAGGGCACGAGCAGCCTCATAATGAATCGCATTCTCGGCAGACAACTCTTTTTCCACATCGTACAAGCGTGCACGAACATAGTCCAATTGGTTCTCAAAGATTCGAGCTCAGCTGCAGACCGATCTCGTGCACCCTCCGCCTAAATCAATGAGGCTTGAGCATCCCTGGCTGTTTTTTCCTGTTCCGTACGTCGCATTCTTAACACGTCGAATTGACAAAGGATGTGGGAAAACACCAACAACAACACCACGAACTTTCTCTCCACAGAAGCCACCTGGTTACGACTAGTTTGGTAATCTAAGCTCATCACCACCATGTATGTAAGATGATTCATCCCATCCATTATATGTCTAGGGCCATTATCAAGATGAAGGTCCGGATCCAACACAGGCATCGAAGGCCCCTCCACCGACCACCTGTGTCATTCATTGATCAACCTACGTGTGCCATCCTACACGTCGAGCAGGGAAAATCAGCAAAACTTCCCGTCTGACTTAACCCGAATCTCTTAACGGATAGGCTCCTTCCAACTAATCTGTGAATGAAGGGCGCGAGGATTCGAAAGCACTGAGGAGCCACTACCAACGGCTGGAAAGGAAGACGAAACAGCAGAAAATCATCCTTACCCTCTCGCTGCATAGTAATCGCAGCAGAAATAGGACGAATGGTGATGCCAACAAAGACAGAAGAACCAAAGCAGGCAGAAGATGGCAGGACCTTCGCTGCATTATCAACAGGAGAATGAAGAGAACGGGGAAACCACTCATCAAGAACTCAACTGCGACCACCGATCTCCTCAAACTAAACAACTGCCAGTTGGAACATCTTATTGTCGATGGCTCTAGGATCGTCATTAGAGCATTCGGTAGCGTCAGGACCACCATAAGCAGAAAATGGCATCTTTTCATTATCATCCAACGGGCGATGGTCTCTTTTTCACTCCTCTTCAACGCCAACCTCATCTCTTCAGCCTCTTCTAGAGATAATCGATCCTCCCTTGCAAGCTCCCTATCGACAGAACTCGAATAAGGAAAAGCGCGATGAGTAGAACCAATGAGCCATTTTCTCTTCGGAACACGGTCAGAACTTATAAAGAACCTCTTCGAGGGACTTACAGGCCTTGGAACCTTTATCTTCTTAGAAGTTGGACCAACAACGCCAACGCTAACAGGAACATCAAAATTCGTGACATATGAGCTCACTTTCCCATCAACGACAACATTACCAACGCCAATAAGAGCATCGCGGGCAACAATCTCCTCATCTTCCTCTCTATCAGCAGAGCCTGCTCAGCCTCATTCATATTATACAAGTTGTTGCACTCTACCATAACATCGGAAATGAAGGTGTCCAAATGAACTTCAGGAAGCTACAAAAAAGCTCGCTGATCATCTATTCCTCTGCATTCAATTGCATATCCCTCCGCTTGTTGGAAACCCGGAAGGACCTCACTATTTGCTGACCTTGCAAGTTAAAGAGCTAGAACGGATAGAAGCATAGAACCAGTCCCGTGACCAACTCTTGATATCATCGTTCAGATTACCAAACAAGCAGGAGAATGAAGAAAGTAAATATTATTGGTCACCAACAGACCAACCACCGAGTGAAAAATTCTAGCAGTCAAAGGAATACCAAAAAGGATGGCTCTCGTATATGTGGAAACCATTACCCTCCGACCGTTAGGACCCATCTGAGCGGGAGGAATGCCTAGAAAATATAAATACGCCCAGAATAAATCTTGAACTGGGAATCGAACGCCGAATTGAAACATACGCAGGTAGAACACAATATATATTTTCCTCGAACGACAAGGACTATCACTCTGCCAGGGCAAGATGAGCTTGAAGTCAGAAGGTAAATAGTAGTCAGAATGAGCGGTCTCCAGCATCGCCTGAGATAACTTCTTGGGAGAGAAATGAGTTTCGTAGATGGAAAGTTGCTCACCGTCCAGTAAATCACCAACAGCCATCGCGAACAAACAAGAAAAGAAGAAGAATGACGAGGGAAAGAAGAAACAACCCTAATTTCATAGATGGCGTAAAGAGGGAAACAAACTCGTCACGTCCCTTTTTAATAGAGTCGAACAACGAAGAGACTGCTCATGGGATGACGTACGGGATATGATGGCATGCAAAATTCCAAAAAATGTGCTAAAAACAAATGGATAAACAAGAGATTGAGACACCAACCCACCAAAAGTTGCTAACATTAAATATAAGGCAATGATAGAATTGAAATACCAACCATCACGAAGTTAGTGGCCATGTAAGCATACCCAGTAACTAGGGGGAGTAGCTGATGATACATCAAAATAGATCGTCATCACAGTCATACATGTGGTAAAACATATCCATCACGAGGATCTGGTGCCCCATCTACTGGGTCAGCTCGTAAAACCCAAGAATGTTAAACTGATCATAAAGACCCAAACATGGCTCATTAAAGGAAGACATAATTGAAACCCAAATTCAGGCCCGCGTGAATCAAAGCCCAAATCCATACCTGATATAAGTTTTCTCATAAAGAAAAGGAACGTTGCAAAAAAAGAGTCGTGGAAGGAGTTACGTCTCCATGGGCGCATCTCCATTAATGAGGAGACCGTTACAAGAAACATCTCCTTCGGTTGTGCCTAACATGCTTAAGTCATGCAGAGAATTAATTGTGGTAGCTACAAAAGGTAAAGGGAACATTCGAAAAGGTATGCAACTTCAACTGAGTTTTGTTTAGATTTACTTTCTTCTTCGAACGGAGTTGCTGACTTAAGCATCGGAGTTCCTTCGACCACAAAAAATGTGGTCTCTTGCAGTCTAACATTTGTTTTGTAGGTCAAACTTACAGGAGGACGAGATTTGGACGCATCACACATCATGCTCACTATATTCTAGTAATGTTGAAAAAAGAAAACATGAAAACCATCAGGTCCAAAGGCCTTGTGGCTACCCATATCAAAGCGGGTGACGCGAATTTCATCTTCACTCGGGATAGTGAAGAGAAGTTCATTGTCTTCTGTGGTGTTGGAGGTTCGAAATGAGAAAGGATTTAAGGGTACTGGTTAGGGTTGGATGAGTGGAAGATATCTTCAAAATAATTGTGGAGAACATGTCCTACAGAGTCCTAGTCAAAGTGTCAATTTTGAGAAACATTTTTAAGATGGAAAATGAGATTTTTTTTTCCTATGCAGCATAGAAGCAATATGAAAGAATTTTGTGTTCTTATCTCCTTCCATGAGCCAGAAATAACCCAATTTCTTACGCCAAAATAAATCTTTTTTAAGATAAAGGTCTAAGAGATGGTCTTCCAAAATAGAAATTGTAGTGCCATTATCCTCAGAGGGATTTTCATTTTGGAGTTTATCCAAGGCTACTTGTGTGTCTGAAATGCAAAGTGAATATTTCTCAAATCTTTTTTATTCCATCTAGTGAGATAATAACTAAGTTTTTTAGTCTTAAGATGAAAGTTGTGAGAGGGGAGATGATGATGTTGAGACCCCAGGAAGAATTGATAAGATGACAACACTGGGGGTCCCTAGCCCACATATGAAACAGCCTAAAGAGTTTGGGGCCACTATTGGCATGTGAGACAAGTTGCACCGAGATGGCCTACGGTCAGAGGTTAAAGTGTGAATAGTGTGGGCGATAACAGAAGGGAAGCAATCCATCCAATCAGTAGACACCAGAACGCGATCAAGTTTAATTTTAATCCCAGTTTATCCTTACGTTCATTATTCCAGGTAAAATTTGAACCATTAAGAGGGAAATCCAGGACATCGTGTTTATCAATGGAAATCCTAAGGTGTCTAAAGTTTGAGAGAACATGCTTCTTTCTCCCCCAAATTGTCTTCTGGAAGTAAAATTGAGTTTAGATCTCTAATAAGGAGATTGAGCAAAGGTTGGAGATCATAAATATGAGACAAACTAATCCAGAACGGGACCCAGAAGGAAATGTTTGGTTTCCTATAAACAAAAATGGCAGACCAAGTAGATTGAGCCAAATAATCATCAATAATGCAATTGAAATTGCATTTGCATGAGGAAAAGATAATAAGATGAATACTTTATTTTCATAATAGAGCAAGGCCATCGGATTGTCCATGTGCTGGTACTGAGGCTTCATGCCTGAAGTTGAGTCTTTTAACGAAGGCAATCCATCTTGACAGAGGTAGCTTTTTTTTTGAAAATGAAGATAATGTCTGGATTGGACTTTCGGAAGAGGGCCTTTAGGTTTTGGAACGCATCAATAAATCTAATGCCCCAATACTTCGTATTTCTTCTCCATCAACACATTTTAATCTTCTTTTCATTTTTCTTTGTTTTACATAAATGACCCTTTAATTAGATTAACTTGTTACCCAACAAACTCGGTTGATGATGGAACCCACCTTAATTTGGGTTCCCTAATCAAACGATGGGTTTAGATGTTTTGGTTAAATTTAAGTGCCCCTCTAATTTTACTAGGTTATGGTGGAAAATCTTTGAAATGTAATTTTAACCATTTTACATATTATTGACGCAGTAACAACAATTTGATTAAGAATGTTATACGAGGGATCTCAGAGTAACTTAGAGCATCTCCAAGGGATCCCCTAAAATAGTCAAAAAGTTATTTTGGGGGCTCATGTGGGAAAATTCATGCTCCAAGAGAACTCCTAAACTTCCCTTATTTTAACTTCATTTCTACCGTCCCCTATATTTGGGGGCATCCATTCCATCCCTCGGCTCTTAAAGAATATTAAAATATTCCAACTCTTTTAATTTCTAAAATTAAAAACAAAATAAAAATCAAAACAAATTAATAATATTATTTAAAAACTAATTATTAATACTAAAAGTATTTAAGAACTCCCAATTTTTTTAATTTATTAATTTTGAAATTAATAATAGTATAATTATATTAAGTTGAAATTAATAAGAGTATAATTGAAATTAAATCAATATAGAAAAATGAAAGATATATTTAAATAATAATAAAAAAATGTTAAAATGGGAAATGTGGTTAGAGTGAATAAAAAATAGGGGATCTCTGAATTTAGCTTTTAACCTTTACCCTTTGGTGATGCTCTTAGGCCACCAAAGATCTAATTGGGTTCGGACATCCTGTTTCCTAGCCCCTTCTGGTGTTTAACTTGGAACCAAAAGATGTAGAAATAGTGCTCCGTATAGTTTTGGTTTCACAGCCCCTTCCCTCTGGGCTTGTGTCAGTTTGGAAGGCCTTGCTTGGGGCTTCCTTGAGTGAAGGTGCTATGAAGTTCCAGATGAATTATATGTAGATGGCATTTAGAAGCCTATTTTAGTGTTTTTGGCTTTGAAACTGACACAAGCCTTCTAAATTAAAATTTTAGAAGATCTCTAAATCTCTATACTTGCCTGTTGGAGATGCTCTCTAAAAGTTTCAAACACATTCTTAGATTTTGACATCTCCACCACATAAGATTTGTTCAAACTAACACCTCTAACCCAACAGTTCTATCATCTTCTCAAATAACGAATTTTGCTTTCCAACCCAACTCAGGAAAGTGAGAAGTTATGTTACAATCTGCCATAGATGATGTGTCTAAGCGAACCAAGAAAATTCCGATAACAAGTTTTTGGCTAATTTATCCTCTTCGCTTTATTTATTGATACACACTGAGATGTATTCAGTGTAAATCAACTGATGCTTTAAGCTAAAAATGTATTACAAGACTTGAGTATAATCTGTCGACAAAATCCAATGTGTTCAATTATATCTTGAGTTTTTTTTTTTTTTTTTCCTTTCGAAATATAAGTTCTATATGTCCTTGTTACTTGAACACCGGCATAATGTCATTAGCCCCACGCCTTGACATTTATTTTGTTGAAAGAGGAAAATTCAAAAAATTCTTCCAAGGATTTGATTATACACAATATCAGATCTCATTTGCGTTGGTTGAAACATTGGCATCTTCTACATGGACCACATTTACTCTTTTGGGATACTCTTCATTCATGAACAATGTAAAACCACATGGGAAAGGGACCTATTAATTCCTTTTCCTTTACTCAAGCTACGAAGCAAGCAATTTCAATATGATTCTTCAATCAAGTAAAGCAATTGAGAGGGAAAGCTGCCTATACTTTGGCCAACCTTCATGCTTGTTTGGTTACACTGTTACATCTTACAATCACATATTCAACCACATTGTTTAATGCAACTAGTCATAATAAGTTGTGATTACGTAAAGAACCCGATCAAACCATAAGTGCACAATTGATCATATATGGAGCTCAGATTCGGTTAATCCAGAGACAATTTTATTAATTGGTTTAACTATTTTTATAATTCTCTCCAAGAGATCGTTGTTGTGCTTCACGCGATACCTGGTCTATATAACCAGGTAAACAAAGAAACCAAAGGCTACTAGCGAAAAAAGTAAAGTAAAAGGGAGAGCACGTACACCTTTGAGTTCACCTTCAGGCTAAGTATTTGGACAGCGGAGTATTCTTTTAACTAAGAATTAACCATGGATCGTATCTATACACAACGATGGCAAAAATGATACTAGATAACTTCCATCTTCAGTTACTCAGCGAATGGATGAAGGACAATAACTCTGTAAAAGGTTCAGATTTGCACTCTAAAATTTGAGGTTTTTTTGTTTCAACTGTAAGAAGTTGTTAGATATACTTTCACCTCATCATAACTACATGAAATTAAATTAATTAAATTGGAGCTTATTTCAAAAATGTCATCATGGCTCATTAATCACACTACATGCTCAGAACAAGGGTTCAAATGTCTTTTCTGGTTCCATGAGGTTTCTGAAAATCCAATACTAGAACTACAGAGTGATCAAAATAAGTACAATTCGCAAATATAGGGAGAACGAGAAGCATCAAAATTCCTGGGCAACTGAAATGATGCCATAGATGCTTGGATTCACTCCTAATAAAAGATAATGAAACACAACCTTAAGCTTCACAATTGAAGGGTGGAAGTAGAACATACACATCACGAAATACATTAGTTTTGACAAATCTTCCAGACAAAAATAGCCCCCAAAAAATATAGCCCTCAGATACCTCCAGAGTTGGCAGAAGCTCAACCAGAGTTTCCTCGAAACAAAACATTCCCATAAAATCATAACCATGGACAGTAACTACCACCAAATTTTCTTCTGACATTAATGTTCCAAAGTAAGCCCACCTCTCTTCCTATAGAACAAAGTATGTGAGCAAACAAACCAATTCAGTAAAGAAAAACATAACAAAGTGCAACAGACGTCCCTCCATTTTGTCGTTCTCTCACCCTTTTTCAAGTTGAAGGTAAATTGCTTTGGTTTGGGTTTATCCTTTGAAGTGCGAACTCTAAATTCCTATTGGCTGCAAAGGTGGGACTGCTATTACCACTGCTGTCAGAAAGTGAAGCGAGCGTCTTCTGAAGTACACCTGAAGGTGATGAGATCGTTGTTGCTCGTGGACTAGGTTCATTACTACCTCCCCAACCTTCAGTCATCAAATTAAGACCCCCACCACTACTAGAGCTCCTACTATGACTATTTGGATAATTAGCATTAGACCCCTTTGCTGAAGATTGTAGAACCTCGCCTAATGGTCCACCAGGTGGCGAAGCAATCCAAGAACCTGGAGTCATCCAGTTAAGTGGTGCAGATTTAGTGTTCCCACTTCCATTGTTGCATGCAGAGTCGATGACATTGAGATCCATATGGATCTGATCCATATCTTCTTCAACTCCCCTGCCATTGTCGCCTGACATTGAGAGACTAAGTGTGGATGGTGAGAGATTTGCATTTGGAGAAGTAGAGGACTTGTTCTCCATGGGTGTTGGGTTAGTATCTCTAGCTGTTGACCAAGCATCTATGAACCTTCGAGGCATCTGTCTTTGATCAGAACCCAATGGGTCATCCAGGGGGGCTAACTCGGAACTGAGAAAGAGGCAACATTGATCATTCTGTTGTGAAGCTTCACCAAAATTGGTATAGGAGTTCAAATTCAAATTCTCTTGATACTGCTGGGGTAAAGCTGATAAGTCTGTAATAGAGTTGGGTTTCCCTTGCATCAATTGCTGCAAATCCTGGTTCGATGAAGCCATTGGAACACTTGACCCTTTGAGCATCCATTCTGTAGACCTTCAACAAAAGTAACAAAAAAACTCTCTCAAAACATGTACAATAGAATTCTTAAATTTATACAACATTTGTCAATTTTGAACCTGATTGGATCATCCCAAATAGTTTAACACGTCATCCAAGCAAAAACATGCCAATCAAATTCTCTTAGTATAGTCCAAACTTGGTTAATCCACTCGGAAGTAAAGACAGTTTGAAATAAGTTATATTAATTAATGCTCACCTCGAGTCCTTGTACGGTGTAGCGGAAACCATTGATTCAAAAGGAGGAATTTTGAAATCAGGTTCAGAGAAAGGCTCAGAAGGCTGATTATACGGTCTTGAGGTACCAAGATGATTAGAGGCATTCTTTGCTCTTAGCGTCCCAGAAGTAATAGAGTGAGTGTTACTGTTGTTGATGTTGTTACTGATCTCTGATTGTACTTCCACATGCTTTCTTGAACGAGGGCGGCCTCGGTGCATGTGTCGCTCACAATATTTTTGATCTGGCGCCACATCTCGCGAGCACCGCCATTTCTTTCCATCTGTTCTTCTACACCTTCCTGGTTCGGGATCAGCATTGTTTGCGAAACGTAGATTGAAACAAGTACCTCGAGCCACTAATTATCGAAAACATAACAAAAGTAAGATCAAATCTCAGCAAAACAAGCATTCCATTTCAAATCAAGCACATATAACAGAGGACTGAAGTCAAACCCAATAACAGATTTGTTAATTAAGCCGGTAAATTCCTATTGAAGATTAACGAAACAGAACAAGTACCATGACCCAACACTACAAATACACAAGAATTTCAGCTGTGCATTGAAGCCTAAAGAAGTTTGAAAGGCAGACATCCATTGAATAAGTATAGAATCAACATACAAGCCGAGATAGCAACATTAGCAGTGTTTGAAATTTTGAAGAAACACAAAAAAAAACCCCACAGAACAAACATAAAAGTCTTGAATAATGATGAATAAGCCTACTAAGAAAAAAAAAATCAGAAAGAACAACAGTACACCAGAAAAAGAAAACAAGCACCCCAATTATTATTTAGGGGGAAAATTAAGATACTGTAGAAGATTGAAGAAAATAAAAGAACAAAACCCACTAAAAATCAGTCAAAGACAGAGGTCACAAGTAGATTTGAACATAGATTATGAACCAATAGAAAAGAAGGTAGAGAGTAGTGTGAAATACAAGAAACCCAAATAGAGATGGATAAAATATGCGAGTTACCCATTGAATATTTGAGACGAAAATAAAATCATTAATAAAAACACAGTTTAGTAAACTAAAAGAGCAGAGAAAAAACTGAAAGGGGAGAAACACCCCGTTAAAAAAAAACTATGAAAACGCAGTAGCCGCATTGAGAATCACAAGATAAAAGAAATATCCATTAAACATGATAGAATGATGATGAAGAAAAAGGTGGTGAGAGAGAGAGAGAGAAATTACAGGCAGGATAAGAAGCAGAGGCAACAGCAAGAGCAGTGTCTGAGAAATTTCTGACTAGATCAGGCGGAATAGGCACAGCAGCCTTCATGTGCTTGAAGATCAAAGCTTGTCTCTCAAGTTCCATCCACTGTGCACAAGTAAATGGGTACTTCAGTGATGCTGCTGCCATTATTCCTGCAAAATTCCACACAACAAACCATATATCTTTCAGATCTAACACCACAACCAAAAAAAAATATGGTATGCATAAACACACATATTAATTATTAAAAATAAAAAAACGTCACCTCTGAAAGGCTGCAAAGACCTTGAAACTCCACAACCACCAGCACCACCTCCTCCTCCTCCTCCAATACCATCATATACATCAAAACCTGGTCCACCACTACCACTCTCAATCTGACGGTTCTGATGAGTTATCATCTGATAAGGAAATGATCCAGTACGTTGAAGCTTCGACCCCAAACTCCCAGCATGATCACTTGTAGTTATCTTTTCCGATCTAAAACAACCATTACTAGTATCACTCTCCATAATCACTGAAAAACTTCTTTTTTAGACTAAAAAAACTCTCAGCTTTTGGGGAACCCCTAGAGAAGTAAAACTGCTTTTAAGCTGGAAAAAGGGGTCTGTAACACTCTAGAGCGGAGGGTCTATAAGGTTTAGTTGTTCACTACTACTGCTAGAGTGTTGTCTGAATGAAAAAGAGAGAGGGCAAAGGTGGGTATGGGGGAAGGGGTTTTAGTAGTAAGAGGTTTTTGTAGTGGCCGCCATTGTTTTTCTTGCTTCCATGCTTCCAACATTCGCACCTATTCAAGACAAATTACTTACTGTACTCAACCAAGTCTTTAAAGTTGTCCTTTGAGTAAACACCCTCCTAACCTCTGCACCCTTGGATCTTCCTTGAGATTTAATAGCTTTATGACTCTTCATTTTATTTTTTTTCATTTTTATTTAAGGCTTTTTTCAATTAAGTAAATGAAATAATGTTATTAAAGTTTTTGCCTCGATAAATTCTAGATACGCATTGAAAATGTGACATGTACCTCAAATTTGACAGAGATTAGAATGGTGGTCACTTTTAAACAAACAAAAAAAAAAACTTATCTATGTTGTAATCCTTTGCACCTAAATTTAGATAATGGTAGCAGTGCATCTTCAAATGAAATGCAATGTTGCATGGCAAACCGACTAAATTGGGCTACTGTGGAGATGCTCTAAGTGTAGTATTGAACTAATTGATCCTTCAATTACTCCAAAATTTTGAAACCAAAAAGTATGGTAAATTTTTTCAGATATGGTTTTGACACTGACGTAAGAATTAGATGTCCAATTTTTTAGAAAGTCAGGCCAGACCCAATACCATCCATCGTCTTACAGATGCGCTTGATTCGCCTTTAGAAAAATAGTTAGACGTCTAATGCTATGTTGTATGAATAGGATGAAAAAGTAATATGTGGGTGCATGACCGTTATAATAAAGAAGAAGGATAATGATGAGTACCAAACCACAAACATCCATCTACCTCTATCTTTCTTTATCTCTTGGGAAAGGAAGATTTTTTTTTTTTTTTTTTTAAATTAAAGAGGGAAGGGAAGAAGGATGGTCTGAATCCGTCAAACACGGCGTTACAATTGGGGTTTGGCATTGGAAGGCGTGAAGTGGGGTCCTCAAACCCCAGCCAGCCTAGCCAACAAAACAAAAATACCCATGGCCATAGAGAGGGAGAGATTGATGATGAAGATGGATGGATGATGAAGATGGTTGGGAGGGGCAAAGCAGGGAAGGCAATGATAATATTGGATAAAGGATTGGAGCTTAATTGACTGACGTGATGCCTTAACTACTTTCTTCTCTCTTCTCTTTGTACCACCGCCTGTTATACGCAACTCAACTAGCCCGCGCGTCACAGTTTAAGGTCAACTTAATTTAACTCGCCACTTTTTTCTATATAAATTCATGTCGGCTTCGCTTGGCTCTTTTTCATGTGAAGCCATCAATGCTATTACGCCATGTTCGATGAATGGCGGCGAGCTCAGTCTCCTGTCATCACCTCCACCGTTCACTTCTTTCAAAAAGGCTCATGACAAGTAGCACCGTTACGTGGACACCACCATCCACTATTTTTTTATTGGGTAATTCTACATGCGAGAAAACGAGCGAGGAAAACAGCGAGGGAGGGGACCGTTCATCCTCTTCGGGATGCACGCAAGAAAGTCAACACACGTATTTTGAGGGAGATGAACGGTCCCTCCCTCGCTGTTTTCCTCGCCCACTTCCTGAACATTTAGAATTTTCGTTTTTTATTTGAGTCGTTCTAGGCGGCGAGGGAGGGGGCTTTGACCTTCCATTATCCTCGAGATTCACACGGACATGCATCTTGAGGGGGATGAAGGGTCACACCCCTCTCTCTCGCCCTTTTCCTCGCCATTTAGAATCATCGTTTTTTTTTTTTTTAGAAAATTCTAAATGGCGAGGAAATGGGTGAGGGGTGAGTGTGACTGCTCATCCCCCTCGAGATGCACATCCTCACGAATCTCGAGGGGGATGAGTGGTAATACCCACCCCCTTGCCCCTTTCCTCGACGGCTAGAAGGGCTCTTTTCTTCCTTAAATTTTTTGAAAGACGCCACCGTGTATATATATATATATATATATATAACATAACCTTAATCCTCATTCTCTCCATCTTTTCCATAAACCTCACCACCACCACTCTTCCTCCTCCCCACCTCATTTTCTCATCCCACCTCCTATCATCTTTTTATTTATATCTGTTTTTTTTCTTCTTCTCCTTATGGTTATTATTTATCTCTGTTTTTTCTTCTTCTTCTCCTTATGGCATGGTGGTGGTGGTGGTATGATAGTAGTTAGGTGACGGTAAAAAGGAGGAGAAGGGGGTGCCGGTAGCCTCCTCATTTTTTCTTTCTTTTTCTTCTCCCTGTGGCTTGATGGTGATAGTGAAAGGGAGGAGGGGGTGGCGGTGGCCTCCTCATTTTTTTCTCTCTGTTGCGTGGTGGCTGTGGCGAGGTGGTGGTGAAGGAGGGGGTTGGCCTCTTCATTTTTTTATTTCTCTCCCTATTGCGTGGTGGTGATGGTGGTGGCAAGGTGGTGGTAGAGGGGAGGAGGAGGAGGGGTGGTGGTGGGGTGGCCTCCTCCTCCTCCTCTTTTTTTATTTTTATCTTCGCCCTCGCGACGGTTTCTGCGAATGGGATACCCAAACTCGCCCAAATCTCTGCGAGTATTGGCTCCCCATTTGTAGGAACCGTTGCGAGGGACAAATTTTTTTGCCCTCGCAGTGGTTCCTGCTAGTGTGGTGGCCACATTTGCAAGAACCGTCGGGAGGGCAAAGATAAAAAATAAATAAATAAATAAATAAAAGGAAGCATCATCCTCCTCCCCTTCACCACCACCATCACCACCTCGCTATCACCACCACTACCTCGCTATTGCTAGGGGAAAAAATAGGAGGATAAGAAGAAAAAAATATGGGAGGAAGTGGGACACCGCTACCTCTCCTCCTCCTCCCTTTACCACCACCACCGCCACCTCGCCATCACCACCATCTCGCCACGCCAGGGAGAAAAAAGAGTAGGAGAAGAAGAAAAAATGGGAGGAGGTGGGACACTGCCACCTCTCATCTTCTTTCCCTTCACCACCGCCACCTCACCAGTGCCAGAGAAGAAAGAAAAAAATGAGGAAAATAAGAAAATAAAGATGGCAGAAGTTGGAATACCGCCACATCTCCTCCTCCTCCCCCTCTTCTCCTTCACCACCACTGCCACCTTGCCATCACCACCACCACCACATCACCACTGTCAGGGAGGAAAAAAAGGGAGGAGGTGGGATGATAGGTGACAATGGTGAGGTGGTGGTGGTGAAGAAGAAGAGGGGGAAGGGAAGAGGATGAGAGGTGGTGGTGGTGGTGGTGGTGGTGGTGGTGAAGGAATGAGAAGGAGGTGGCGGTAGTGGTTGATGGAGAAGAAAAGGAGAGGGGAGATGATGAGTTAGGATTTTTTTTTTTTTTATAGGTGGTGTCCTTCAACAGGTGGATGTATCCTTCAGAAAGGTGGTGATGTCCTTCAGAAAGTAAAGGGTTGGTGGTGTCCATCAGTATAAGTAGTGGTGTTATTTAGGAGCAACCTTCAAAAAAAACCCATTAGACACCATCCACAGTAAGCAAGGGCAATCTTGTTTTTAAAAAAAATTGGGTCATTTGCATATTGCCTCCTATTATTATTGGCTTTTTCATGTTTACCCCCAGAATAAATGCGTGTTGCACTCCCCCTCCCAAGACTACCGGTCAACGTACCTTGACTGTCAAGGCACGTGCTAGTTTCAAAAAGGCCATATTTTACTGCCCAAAATACCCTTTAATGATCTGAAGGCTGAGATTCAAAGTTGAAATAACCAGATGCAATTAAAATCTCATAATCTGAGGGCTGAGATTCAAACTTCCCATTAGCCGTTAGGATAATCCGTCTCCTCCTCCTTCACCACCACACTCTCCACTTCACCACCACTAATACTCGCATATGCTTCTACTACTACATTTACATGTTATTTCACTGTAAATTAAATATTTGGAGTGGAAAAGCTTGTGCAAACCCAAGTTTTGAAGTTAAGCTTGAGTTGCAAGTCATCTTCATCATCTCTCAGGTCTATTTTGTTTTAAGGGACAACATTAAATTCCAATTTATTATATGGGTTAAGTTACTACCAGTAATTTGTAAACCTGAAGTTTAACAACACTTAATTGATTTTCTTGCAGATCTCATGTTGTCACTAGCACAATCAAACAAGTGAATAGGAGATTTGAAGTAGGCAAGATTTTGAAAGAGTGCATGTAAAGCACGATGTAATTACATTTGATGTTCATTGGATGTTCTTACAACAAAGTTTTACATAGAACATTGTAATCAAATGCCTTAACATCTTTGCAAAAACCTGATTTAACACAATGGTAATTCAAATGACACAACATCCTTGCAAAACCTAACATAGCAATGTTACTTTCAAATGCCTTAAAATCCATGCATATTGGCATAGCACAAAACCAACCTGAATTTAGTCAATTTACAAACATTCAATATCATTCAGTACCTAACAACCTAAAGTTACAAGCATTTAATACCATACCATATCAACCTGAAATGCAATCCATTTAACATAACTTGCAACCCACAAGTGTATCATTAGCATACTATACCAATAAGTCTGACATAACACGAGTGTATCATTAACTGTACCATACCAATAAGTATGACATACATTCCATCAGATAACACAAAATGAAAATGTCATAAAAAAAAAAAAAAAAAACAGTCTCCCACTAACTTATATGCAGGTCATCTCCTAGGCCCCTTAAGTCTGTTACTCCAAGTGTTTTTTCCCTTTGCAAATTGAGTTCTCCTCCTGCCCTTACCATTCCCAGGCTGAAACACTGGTAGCCTCATTGGTGGGGGTTGAACTCCTTGTGCAAAAGGCTGAGTTGTGAACATGGTTGTCTAATTGTTGTGTATAGTTGGAGCTATACGCATCTCAAGCTAGAAATTTGGTTGTTGTGGAGGACATGTGGGCATTTTCTTCAATTTTTTCTCTTCCAAAACCACTACCAGTCTTTGCACCTCTTGGCTTGTTATTCCTTACCCTAGTGCATTTAGGCCCCTTGGACTTCTTAGATGTCTCTCCATTCTCATGTTTGCTCCATGTGAGGGTTTTTACAGGTTCTACTACTGTGACCCGCCATTCCACACCTTTTGCAACTCCTATGTTCCTTGTGAACAACTTCATCTTCATCCTCATCTCTTATCATCTATGTCCTAGGTCTCCCTAGACTTCTTTTCACTAGAGGTGGCAACACCAAGTATCGCTGCAACATCAAAACCCTAATCAGACATGGAAATAAGCAAAGGATTTTAGTACACATAAGCAATGAAAATAAAACTCACTTCATCCCATTCACGCATATTTCTTATGTTAACAATGCCCCTAGAGTATGCTTCCACATAGGCCTTCATAGAATGATAGGGGTTGTGGTACCTGCATCAAATGGAAATAAGTATAGGAACAAGATTATATAAGTAGATATGGTCACTGATTACGCCCAAACAATACACGCGGTCAATTGCAGTAAAGATTGGGGTGTCGATCCCACGAGAAAAAACGATCTACAAAACAAGGTCAAGGAAGAAAAACTACGCAAAACTAAATGTAAGAAATTTTAGCAATTTTAAAATATGAAATTAAATTTAGTTTAATAAAAATCAAGTTTGGAGAAATCACAAAGTTCCAAGAATCCCTCCTAGATTTCACGCGCCAACTAGTATTGATTCGCTATGATGACTCAATTACGTGTTTCACATCCCAAACAATATAATCGAAAAAATAATCTTTAATGCATTAATATATCCTAATGTAAATGGATTTTAGATTTCACTTTTTCTAGAAAGCACAAAGGTTGATCATATGTGATATCCTAAACTTACGATATATCCGGAGACAATAACGTAATAAAAGACGATCACATATAACTAACCTACCGGAATCAATTGATCCTTAAAAATTTCACACATAAGAAAAGCGTGACTAAACTTATATGAAGAAGAAAAAGACAACCACCGGAATAATAATCTACGAAGAAATTTATGAAATCTTTGTCACTAAAATAACATAAATTCCTATATTAAATAAAAGTAAGAATCATAAACACCATTATTCATCGCGAAAGCATAAAACGAATCAAATACTAATTAAGCACGTTACATCTAGGAGTTCACATCTTCCCCTTGCGTGGGGTTTAGTGAAGCATGGTGAAGGTGATGACAGCAACAACGGTGTGGAGCTTCATCGGCATGGCAGCGCGTGGTGAATCAGCGATGCGCACCCTGCTGCATGTCCATTGCTGCTGCGTCTTGGCTGCTGTTGCATGCGTTCTCTGCTGTCCTGGACAGCGTATGCGCTGCTGCGTTATGGCCGCTTCTCCCCCGCACTATGTTGTCCCCTTTTTCTTCTTTTCAAATTTTTAGCGTTTTGCTGCCTGCTGTCTTGCGTTTTTTGCCAAAGCCAAAACTCTCCTCCACCAATTTTAATTGGAAGCCCCCATTTCAATTGTAAACAAACTCCTCATATATTCTAATGACACATGCACGCATATCATTTACATATTTGAGACATGAAGCATTTACTATCTTCCACCAATTTCCATTGGAAACAAACTCCTTATTGGTCCTCCAATTGGCAACCCAATACAAATTGAAAACCACCAACAAAAGGAAACAAAATGGGTCCATATATACTTGGAAACCAAATACAATTGGAAATCACCCCTTTTGTTTAGATTCTCTTATAATAACAGAAAAATGGATTTGGCTATGTTCATTCATATCACCTCTTTGTTCCACCAAAGTGCAAAGCTAAATTCCTTTATTTTATTTCTTTGGTCCCTTAATCTTTGGCTTGAGTGTCTCTTGCTCCACTTCGTCAATTTGTCTATGAATCACCATTATTCGCCACGCTAACGCACTTTTTAAACTCCAAATCCTACAAAAATAACATAATTAAACTAAAATACACTATTTGAAACACTAACAAACATAAGTTAGGAGGTATATTATGTAATAATTATGTGAATATCAAATACCCCCAAGCCTACATTTTGCTGGTCCTCGAGCAAAACAAAATTAAGAATAAAATCCTAACTCACTTTCGTAGGAATCACGGTTGCATTTACCTTAACGTGCAACAAGGCTTTAAACCCCTAGATTACCTCTAGTGGACGAGTTATAGTCTCGTGAAGGTTTCCAGAAATGTTACCCCCAAACATTACTGACTCAATAAAACAAAATCTATTTTCTAAAAACATAATGCAAAAACATGGGCGTTCTCCTTTATTTTCCTCAGAGTAATTTTCTAATTGCTTAAAATTCAAGAAAAACAACAAACTAAAAATGTCACAATAGTATATCAATAGAGTACAATAATTTAATAGTATCTAAAGGTTAAATAAATTTCATAATCATTCTCAACTCGAAGTGTGTGTGTGAGAAACCTAATCAACATAACTCTTCGTCTCATAGTAAAGATGTGACGAGATAACCTTTAGAAAGTACGCTTCGATCTCTCATGTCACTCAGAAATAAAACACTCAGAGATTGGGCACTCAGTTTATATGTGAGGAAAATGATATAAATTATGGAAAATGCAAACGTCTCACATATAATCATCATGAAAAACGAAATTTTCAAAGAGTGAAATGAATATGATCTCATGGACAGGAATATTGATTACTTTTGAGAATGTTGAATCAAACACCATAGTTCTTGCCTATTCAATATCCACATCTATTAAACCAACTTTCACTTAAAATCAATTAGGTCTTTACTAGGTTATAATGGGGTTTGGATTATGGCAAACAATAATGGACAAAAAGGATACAATAATTTCCTGAGAATGACTACACCCTTGAATAAACACATAGGGCATTGAAGAACAAATCAATGTTGTACACCATTAACTTTTTCTTCATTATTTTCTTCTGCAACTTTTTTTTTTTTTTTTTTGTTCAGCCCCTTTTTGTTCAACCTTTTTTTTGTATGCTTTTCCCCGTTGATACAATCAAGCACTTTTACTTCGAGGGCGCATAAAATATCTATTTTCAACTCTTTTTATTTGCCTATTCCATAAATATATCTCACCGTATACATTCTCATAAAACTGGGTAAGGATAAAATAATAAAGGTATTACTCCTTGATTGGAGTAGGTATTGGGAATGAGGATAACAAAGAGAAGGCTATTTAAAGCCTCAGAGGGATGCAAATGGATATTTATTATTGGGTAGGCTAAAAGGCTAAAAAAAATGGTTTAAAGAAAGAAATGCCTATATCACTTCATAAGTTCTAGTTAGTACTAGGACATCTCAACTAAATAAAGCAAAAATTTCTAGTGTAAAGATTCAATTTTTATGTAATTCTTAAAGCAATCAATAAGAAAATCAAGAATAATGAGATCATCAACGAAATAATGTGGACTCCAGAAAAATCAGAGTGTAATTAAGAACCCTCAAGAAATAAAGAATGACTCAAAACTCACAAGGGTTAAGTCTCCACTATTATTCTAAGGTTTTCTAGTTCAATATCTCACTAATCAACATCAAATCATGTTGATTTGGCTTATAGTGCACGGATAGTCGAGTTGAAAAGTCTCACGAAATACATCTAACATAAGGATAATATCAAATATCATGTTTTCTACTAATATAACTATGTGACACGTATTAGTATGTGTTTTCTCAAAATTAAAGGCAACAAAAATATTCTCTAAAATTAAAAAAGACTCAAAACCCTTTTTTCACTTTTTTTTTTTAAATTCACCAAGAGTTCAGATTTCGAATGCATTTTCTTAAAGAGTTTGCACAATTACCGTAATCATCTAAGTATTCAATAGAGATTGAGTAGAACACAAAAATGACTCGGTTTAATTGTAAAATACGTTTTAAGCTCAAAGATTTTTGAAAATTGCACAAAAAATCTAATAAACCACACTTCCAAACCTAAACCAAACATTGTCCTCAATGTATAAAATAATAATTATGACAAATGAAGGAAAAAGGAAAGAGGAGGGTTAGAGTGATATTACCATGGTGAAGCTTTACCAATTTCAAATAGACAATGTCTTCACAGTCATCAAAATATAAGAAAATCATACCGACGGGAGAAAGGAACATATGGGATGAAGTCACCAAGTGACTTCAGTAGCAACACTTAAAAATAACCTGAAACACAAAAAGAAAAACATAAAAGCAAAAACCTAAACTAAACTAAAAAGAAATGAAAAATAATAAATGAAAAATAAAATAAAAAAATAAAAACATAAACTAAAGATAGGGTGGAGAACATTAAATCAAGTAGACATGGGCAACCAGAGAGATCTCTTTTGGCACTCTACGCACTCCACGTAGTGCTTCAAAAGTTGCCCATTTACTCTAAATA
Source organism: Berberis vulgaris (assembly GCA_963556465.1). Classification (NCBI taxonomy): domain Eukaryota; kingdom Viridiplantae; phylum Streptophyta; class Magnoliopsida; order Ranunculales; family Berberidaceae; genus Berberis; species Berberis vulgaris. The sequence continues at coordinate 24,250,780 of OY747131.1, read as the reverse complement.
CTCTCCCATCTGTTGGATCTTCAATTTCTATGGACTCATTGGGAAAAACATGTTTTACCATGAATGGGCCCGTCCATCTCGATCTTAGCTTGCCAGGATGAAGATGAAGTCGTGAGTCATAGAGATAGACTCGTTGGTTGGGCTCGAAATGTTTCCTCAGAACTTGCTTATCATGAGTTGCTTTCATCTTCGTCTTGTATATTCGGGAATTGCCATAGGCATCATTCCGCAACTCCTCAATTTCAGCTAATTGAAGTTTTCGCTGAATACCTGCATCATTGAGATCAAAGTTAGTGCTTTTTACGGCCCAATAAGCGCAATGTTCTAACTCAACAGGTAAATGACATGCTTTTCCATATATAAGCCGATATGGAGACATCCCGAGAATTGTCTTATAAGCGGTACGGTAAGCCCAAAGTGCATCAGGAAGGCGCAAGGACCAATCCTTCCTATCAGGATTCACCATCTTCTCCAAGATTTGTTTTACTTCTCGATTTGCCAACTCAGTTTGGCCATTTGTCTGCGGATGATAGGCATTGGCAACGTTGTGATAAATTCCATACCTGCGCATCAAAACTTCAAAAGAGCGATTACAGAAATGAGTCCCCTGATCACTAATAATGGATCGTGGTGTACCGAAACGGGATAGAATGTGTTCTTTGATAAACTTAACAACAGTGTTGTTGTCATTGTTTCGGCACGCCACAGCCTCAACCCATTTGGACACATAGTCCACTGCAAGCAAAATATACAAATATCCAAAGGAAGGTGGAAAAGGTCTCATAAAATCAATCCCCCAACAATCAAATATCTCAATGACTAGGATGGGGTTAAGGGGCATCATGTGTCTCCGGGACAGTGCACCTAACTTCTGGCATCTATCACAAGAACGACAATAATTGTTAGTGTCCTTAAACAATGTAGGCCAATATAATCCAGACTGTAAAATTTTTGCAATGATCTTTTTCATAGAAAAATGGCCTCCACAAGTTGCACTATGACAAAAATGTAAGACACTTTCAATCTCACCTTCAGGGATACAACGCCTCATGATTTGGTCGGGGCAATACTTATATAGATAAGGATCATCCCAATAAAAATTTCTTACCTCGACCAAAAATTTGCGCTTATCTTGAGCACTCCATGATGATGGAACTTCGCCGAAAACCAAGTAATTAACAATGTGTGCATACCATGGTACTTGAGTGACGGCGAATAGGTGTTCATCAGGGAAGTCATCACGGATGGGTGGGCCATTGGCAGAGTCACTGAACTCCAAACGAGACAAGTGATCCACCACAACATTCTCGACCCCCTTCTTATCATTTATAGTTAAATAAAATTCTTGCAGAAGTAAAATCCACCCAATCAATCTTGCCTTAGCATCCTTTTTAGAAAGAAGGAACTTAAGAGCCGCATGGTCAGTAAAAACAGTGATAGGTGTACCAATCAAATAAGCATGAAATTTATCTAAAGCAAAAACTACAGCTAGCAACTCTTTTTTAGTAGTCGAATAATTCTTTTGAGCATCATTAAGTGTTCGACTAGCATAGTAAACAACAAATGGCTTCCCTTCCCTTCGTTGTCCCAAGACTGCCCCCACAGCATAGTTGCTGGCATCACACATTATCTCAAATGGTAAAGTCCAATCCGGTGGCTGCATGATGGGGGCAGAGGTGAGCCTATCAATGAGTTTTCGGAAGGCGTCCTCACACTCTTGTGTTCATTGGAACACGACATCTTTGACCAGTAGGCTGCTTAATGGTCTAGAGATGGCAGAAAAATTCTGTATGAACCTCCTATAAAAACCTGCGTGCCCTAGAAATGATCTCACTTCCTTGACACTTTCAGGTGTAGGTAATTTAGAAATCAATTCAATTTTAGCTTTATCAACCTTGATTCCTTTATTAGAAACTATATGTCCCATAACCATCAACCACAACCATCAACCTCCTATATGGCATTAACCTCTTTGACATTCTGAGAGTCTGAAGTAGAGGTTTGTGCCATAAGTTGGCCCTTTGGATTTGCTTGAGGCTGTGATGGAAATTGGCCTCACTTTTGTACTGTTAATGAACTTGTCAGCTTGGTTATCTGGCTTTTGATCTCCTTGTTCTCTTCTGCCAACTGTGTCAATGCAACCTCAAATTTTTGATTAGTTTTACCTTGTGCCTCTATACAAGCATGCAATGTGTCTGATAAGGAACTTCTGTTAGATTGCGCATTGTATGGAAGTGCAGGGTATGACCTAGGTGGTTGTGCCTGTGAGTGTGTATGTTGGTCTGCTTCGGACCTCCAGCCTAAGTTAGGGTAATCTCTCCAGCCAAAATTGTAAGTGTTAGAAAATGGTGAGTAAGGCTTCTTGTACATCCCTAAGGCGTTACATTGTTCCTCATAAACCCCTCTCATCTCAGTCAAGGTCGGGCAATCCTGTGTGAAGTGTTCAACTCCCCCGCATATAAAACAGGCGTCCTGTAGCTCAACTCTGGCAACAGTATGTGTGGGCCTACCATCATTGGTCTTAAGTGCCTCTAACTCCCTAGTTACTCTATCCAATTGGGCTCTAAGGCTGTCCTTTTCCCTAAGTTGGTAGACTCCAGCTGAACGTGTTCTATCCGTGCTCTCAGTAGCACTTGGACCAGTCTAAGTATGAGCCTTTTCAGCCAAGTCATTCAGGTACTCAATGGCCTCGTCAGGGTTCTTTTGCAAAAACTCTCCATTACACATCATCTTAACGAACCGACGTTCTCTACTGGTGAGCCCCTCATAAAAATAACTGACTAAGCGCCAACTCTCATACCCATGGTGTGGGCATGCATTCAAAAGATCCTTGAACTTTTCCCATGCTTGATATAATGTCACTCTATTCTTTTGGGTGAAGGTAGAAATCTGTCTCTTTAGACCGTTGGTTTTGTGGTGAGAAAAGTATTTATTAAAAAATGCTTGGGTCATCTCCTCCCACGAACCTATAGACCTTGGTCGCAAAGAGTATAGCCAACTCTTCGCTTTTTCCTTAAGAGAAAGGAAAAAACTTTAGTCTAACCGAGTCTACAGCCTCAACTTTGTTGTGAAAAGTGGCCACAACTTCCTCGAATTCCCTAATGTGAACATAAGGATTCTCACTCTCTAGGCCATTAAAAGTGGGTAATAATTGTATCATACCTGGCTTAAAATCTAGCTTTGGTGTACTTGGTGCAAACATGATACATGATGGAGTAGCAGTGCGCGTGGGGTGGAGATAGTCCTTTAGCGACCGAACATGGTCATCTTCGTGATTACTTATGGTGTTAGAATTAGAAGTAGAACTTAATTTGGTCTCAATGTGAATTTGTGGGTGTTCTAAATTTGGGATCCTAATTAGTCTCCCAAAGTGGTCTCTATTCCAACTCACTCTCCCAATGTTTATTTTATTTGTTTTATTTGTTTTTTTTTAGAAATAAAATAAAATTAAAATTAAACTGGACCTAAAACCTAAAAATAGAATAAATAATGAGCAAGAAAGATAATACCCGAAACCTTCCTTGTAGAATGACGCTTGTTCCCCGACAACGGAGCCAAAATTTGATTACGCCCAAACAATACACGCGGTCAATTGCAGTAAAGATTGGGGTATCGATCCCACGAGGAAAAACGATCTACAAAACAAGGTTAAGGAAGAAAAACTACGCAAAACTAAATGTAAGAAATTTTAGCAATTTTAAAATATGAAATTAAATTTAGTTTAATAAAATCAAGTTTGGAGAAATCACAAGATTCCAAGAATCCCTCCTAGATTTCACGCGCCAACTAGTATTGATTCGCTATGATGACTCAATTACGTGTTTCACATCCCAAACAATATAATCGGAAAAATAGTCTTTAATGCATTAATATATCCTAATGTAAATGGATTTTAGATTTCACTTTTTCTAGAAAACACAAAGGTTGGTCATATGTGATATCCTAAACTTACGATATATCCGGAGACAATAACGTAATAAAAGACGATCACATATAACTAACCTACCGGAATCAATTGATCCTTAAAAATTCCACACATAAGAAAAACGTGACTAAACTTATATGGAGAAGAAAAAGACAACCACCGGAATAATAATCTACAAAGAAATTTATGAAAATTTTGTCACTAAAATAACATAAATTCCTATATTAAATAAAAGTGAGAATCATAAACATCATTATTCATCGTGAAAACATAAAACGAATCAAATACTAATTAAGTGCGTTACATCTAGGCGTTCACCTCTTCGCCTTGCGTGGGGTTTAGTGACGCATGGTGAAGGTGATGACAGCAACAGCGGTGTGGAGCTTCATCGGCATGGCGGCGCGTGGTGAATCAGCGATGCACACCCTGCTGCGTCTTGGCTGCTGTTGCATGCGTTCTCTGCTGTCCTGGACAGCGTATGCGCTGCTGCGTTATGGCCGCTTCTCCCCCGCACTATGTTGTCCCATTTTTCTTCTTTTCAATTTTTTTGCATTTTGCTGCCTGCTGTCTTGCATTTTTTGCCAAAGCCAAAACTCTCCTCCACCAATTTCAATTGGAAGCCCCCATTTCAATTGTAAACAAATTCCTCATATATTCTAATGATAGATGCAGGCATATCATTTACATATTTGAGACATGAAGCATTTACTATCTTCCACCAATTTCCATTGGAAACAAACTCCTTATTGGTCCTCCAGTTGGCAACCCAATACAAATTGAAAACCACCAACAAAAGGAAACAAAAGGGGTCCATATATACTTGGAATCCAAATACAATTGGAAACCACCCCTTTTGTTTAGATTCTCTTCTAATAACAGGAAAAATGGATTTGGCTATGTTCATTCATATCACCTCTTTGTTCCACCAAAATGCAAAGCTAAATTCATTTATTTTATTTCTTTGGTTATCTTAATCTTTGGCTTTAGTGTATTTCGCACCACTTCGTCAATTTGTCTATGAATCACCATTATTCGCCACGCTATCGCACTTTTGTCATTTAAACTCCAAATCCTACAAAAATTCAAAAAAAACATAATTAAACTAAAATGCACTAAAAATAACATAATTAAACTAAAAATAACGACTTCAATTTATTCTCATATTTGGCAAAGGAAGGTGTATTTCCATTTAGGAAATGACGCATCCGACCTCTATACCATAATAAAAACGACCCCAAACCCAAGATCTAAACATCGCTTCTCCAATACCCTAGTAGACGACACTTCTCAAAATTTTCTTATTAGTTTATTCATTCATTTGGGCAAACACATCATTAACTTGATCGTCGGAGCTCTTTGTGGGGATGAACTCTCTTATCCTCATTTTGAAGAGTTCTTCTCCAGATAATAAACTAGTTGGAAGCCACTTATTTCGCATATTACTTGGATGCCAATTGCCTGGCAACTAGTTGGAAGTTGGTTTTTGGCAGATTAATAAGAAGCCTTATTCGGTAGACAAGTTGGAAGTCAATTTTCTGGCAGACTAGTTACAAGCTAGCTGTTGGACAAACCACTTGAAAGCTCTGTAGACTTATCCATCTTTAGATTCACATTACCTAATATGCGAAGCTTTCGTTTGTCCCCTTGTTGAATGATTTTTCTACTGGTAGTTGACTAATCCACCCTTTATAGAATCACAATTAATCTAAGTTTGACCCTCCCCCTAAAATAATAAAATAAAAAAGGGAGATCGAAAAAAAGGGTTTTTAAAAAAAAATGGAGATCGAAAAAAAATGGATTTTCAACTCAACATGCAATTTAGAGTGTCATACTAGGACAATAGCATGTTGGTTTTTCCATCATACAATCCACAGGGCCTTTAGGTGATCTACATCCACATAGGGGTTCTTTGCTCATGGTGTTGCCTTAAAAAATCAATGTTGTGTTGTAATCGGACTAGTTTCGAGTACCCCATACTTCTCGAAGGGTTTCATTGATCCTAAAATCTCATATTGATTGGATAGTATCTTGATCGTTGAGGTGAAATGACTACCCTACCATATTCTTACGCTCAATCAAGAGATTTTTTTAACTAAATCATGACAGTTCATATATTCATTGAGATGTGTGCAAAGGATGTAACTATGTCCCTTGCCAAGATGTATCTCGTTTAGGCCAAGATCAACCTTGTGCACTCTCTTTCTTCTTCTTTAGGTGGTAAAATCTTTCCCTTCGCCATTTCCCTTTAGCTAATTTCAGGTGCCTCTTACTATCTTTTAGGATAGTTTTGTTAGTGATGATTTCTAGTTGCTTGGGCTTCATCCATCCCCGCCTATTTTCCTTTTCTGGATTCCCCATAGCGTCCGAGCTCATCATATCGTGTCTTCCCGGGTTGTTGTTCCAGAGCATATGATATATCTAGGTGGAACGTGGACAAAACATGCTTTGGCACATGGACCACATGTGCTAATGGAATCGAACCCCTGACAAGGTGTTTTACGATGGTGAAGATCTCAAAGACTATTGAGGAGGATGAGTATGGTAAGGTTTTCATTTCACCTCAAAAACAAAGTTACTACTAATCATATACAAGACTCGAGGTGCAAAACAGTGACTGAAATGGTTTTCGACGATATTTTAGTAAGTGATCTGAATATTAGGAGACACTATTTAAGTACATTGGGAGAACATAGCCAAAATATTTGGGCATACATACTAACTCCATGAAATAACTTATTTTGTTAAAATTTACCTACTAGATACCAAATACAATTATGAAAATGTGATGTAAATTGAGATAATCTAATAAATATATTATTAAATTAAGCTAGAAAATGTCTTAATGTTGTTAATTGAGGTAGTTGTTCAAAGTAGTATGATGGTTGAAGGATCATGAGAATTTCTCAAAGAGGATTGTGTAGGTCTAAATTGAAATAGAAAAGAGTTTGGTGGAGAGGGAAGCATTGATGATGCCTGTAGGGAGACAGTTGCGCTTGTTTAAGGGACAATCCTACCACCCCCAAAGGGAGGGTGTCGTGGGGTACCCAAAGCCAAAGGTAAGGCACCCCCAAGTCTAGAGAGCCAGGGCCCTAGCGTCAGACCTGTGCCAGGCCGTGCTGTAGCACGTGAAGATGAGAGAGTGACAAAAAAAGAAGCCTAAACAAATTGTTGGGGCTGCATCCCTTCACGTCTCTTCTTCTGCAAGTTCTCTTATCTTATTTTTTGTTCTTGCTGCATCCACCACAAGAAGAATAAGCAGAGGAAGAACTCATTCCCAGCCGTTAGCCGTTAGCCGTTTGTTAGGGTTTCTCTCCCAAAACAGAACTCATACCCTATTCTCTCCCAAGCTCAATCTCATACCCCATTCTCTCCCATCTCAAAACAAGGAAAAACAATCAAAGGATCTTCTTCCTATTTCGTTTGTTAGGGTCATCAGTGCTTCCCCATATGATCTTCTTCCTGTTCCTCGAGCTCCCCCAACAGTGCTTGAGCTTGGGTCGATACACAACAGATCGTATCCCTTGTCCAGATCTGAGAAAACCCAGTCAAGATCCTTTATTTTTCCCCTTTTTGTTAAAAAGGTTGGTTCATTTTTCCCCCCTTTTTTGTTGATATTTGTGGCTAAACCACTGTTAATTTCATCACAAAACAACTATTTTTCATTTTTCTGTTCGATTTGGTGATAAAAATCAAGTCTTTATCTACTTCTGATTTGAAGATTTGCAACCATCAACTTCATCTGATTTGAAGATTTGAAGACTATGATTCAGAATGGATAGTGTTGAAGATTTGAAGACTATGATTCAGATTTGAAGCTTTACTATTTGCTTTGCTTAGTTGCTTACTGTTTTGTTTCCTTAACACCTGATTCAAAATTTTATAGCACCTTACTTAGCTTAGATCTTCTTGATCTTGGTAGCTTACTGTCAAAATTGTATGTTATTGATTCTGAATTGTATTGAAACTAGCATATTACCCGTGTCGTTGGCACTCCACATATGTTTATTTATTTTTACTATTAATTATCATACACTGAACACCCACATCACCATCCCTACCATTGCCCTCAATTAATTCAATTAAAATATCATATTTTAAAATATTAATTTTTTTAGAGTCAAACTCGGTTAAAATTATAATCGATTGAATGTTCGGAGTCTTTGTTAGAATGTTCAATAAAATGTTCATTCATTTCTTTGAAAAATATTATACTTAGGCATGAAAATCTTTAAAATACCTACATGTTTTAAAAATAAAACACATATTTTCAACGACTACTCCACAACACCAAAAGCGCTATCTCACACCACCATTGAGTTTTTTTTTCTTACACACTCACACCACCAATAAATATGCACAACCTATCAGAGAAACCCAAACTCAAAACGAAAAAAATGTAAAACAGGATAAATTTGTATTAATTTAAACCCTCAATTGAGACTGATTCTCAAACTCATTCAAACACGATAATTGTAGTACTCTTAGTTATCTAATAAACACAACTTGAATCACTTGAAAATGTTTTTAAATGAGCAAGTTATTGTCATTTTATTAAAGTCGCGCAAATCTGTCTTGCAATGAAAACGGGATAGTGTCTCTGATTTTCGGCTAACTTATATGCTCGATCAAGATCGATCTTAAGTTGATCAAACACAAAAATTGTAGTACTCTGAATTATTTAATAAACACAACTTGAATCACTTGAAAATGTTTTGAAATGAGCAAGTTACAGTCATTTTACTAAAGTTGCACAAATTTGTCTCGCAATAAAAATGGGATAGTGTCTCTGACTCTCGGCCAACTTATGTGGTCGATCAAGACAGATTCTCAAGTTAATTAAAACACAAAAATTGTAGTACTTGAAGTATCTAATAAACAAAACTTTAATCATTTGAAAATGTTTTGAAGTGAGCGAGTTTTGATCATTTTACTAAAATCGCGCAAATCTGTCTTGCAATGAAAACGGGATAGTGTCCTTGATATTCGGCTAACTTATGTGCTCGATCGAGACCGATTCTCAAGTTTCTCAAAGCACAAAAGTTTTATTACTCTGAGTTATCTAATAAACACAACTTGAATCACTTGAAAATGTTTTGAAATGAGCAAATTATGGTCATTTTACTAAAGTCGCACAAATTTGTCCGAAAAACATTTGCTGAAATTTCCTGTTCGCCCAGAACAATGCGAGTTTTTGCAAAAACTCGCATTGTTCTGGTGAAACATGAAATTTCAGCAATTTTTTTTACTGTTCGCCCAGATCAATGCGAGGTTTTGCAAAAACCTCGCATTGTCTCAGGTGAACAATATATATATATATATATATATATATATTTTTTTTTTGTGATTTCTGAAAATTTTTGTTAAGTTTACACTACACCAAATTGGTATATTTGTAACAACTTAATAAATAATAACACTTTTGAGCTATTACAATCCACCAAACAATTTCAAGTTAAAACTAAATTTAGTCAACAAAATGAAAAATAGCTACACAAAAAAGTGATACAATAAATTAGATCACCATGAATAATATCACTTGTAAACCCATACTATTTGTGGTGATACAATTATTGAATCACTTTGCTTGTGAATGTGTAAAATTGTTTTGTGGGTTGTGATAGCTCAAAAGTGTTACTGTTTTTTGGATTGTTACAAAAATGCCAATTTGGTGTAGTGTTACTTTGTTTTTGTGATTGAAAATATTTTTGAAGTTTCAATGAGATTACTTTGTTTTGCTGTAAGTTTTTTGGGAGGTTGCGATTTGGGGTTCGATTTTGAGGGAGGGAGAAGATATTTTGAGGGAGCGGAAAGAGATTTTCAAGGAAGAGAAAATAGATTTGCAAGAGATTTGAATGTGAGAGAGGGAAGAGATTTGAAAGGGGGAGGGGGGAATCGCGTTTCGATTTGAATGGGTAAGGGAAAATGTTGATTTTTTGTTTATATAGGTGGTGTGTGGGAAAAAATGGTGGTGTGGGAAAGAAAGTAGGTGGTGTGGGAAAGAATGGTGGCGTGGGAAGAAAGTAGGTGGTGTGGGAGAGTAGAATAGTGTGAGAAAGCACTTATGATGGTGTGGAGTAGTCACTGCCATTTTGAAATTTGAAGTGTATGTATTGATCATTGGTGTTGTTGGAAAGATCTTTAAAATTGCATTTCAATGATACCAAGTTTATCAAAATCTGACAACTACGTAAAGAATTATGATAGTTTTCATTTTGAAAAAAAAAACACAATACTTTCTCTCTGTCACATGTACATCTCACTAACTTTTTCACAATTTTTCAATTTTTTGCCATTCTACGTGTTTTATATTTATAAACATGTCATTGTAGAGAAGAATGAATCCCAACCGTCAACATCTTCCCAACTTTTAATCGATCCTAGCCCTTATTTATCTCCAATTCTCATTTAATGTTTATCCCAGTCAGCAATGAATAGTAAAATATTTATGTAAATTTAAGATAGATTCAGAAGTGTATGTTACTTTGAATTTGTATGTTATTGTGAATTATATTGTATTGAAAGTCAGAATTTGTATGTTACTATGAATTGTATTGAAAGTCAGAATTGTATGTTACTAATTATGAAGTTTTGGCTAAATTTTTATATCACCAGTCAGAGTATAGCATAGTTGCTTACTGTGAATTTTTATAGAACCAGTCAGAGTATATCATACTGTGAAGTGAATTTGGGTTTGTTTTGGAGAGTAAGAAAAAAATAAGCCATTTTTCCAGCTTCGGCAGCTTTTCACTTGACAAAGAATTTGTTCATTTGTTGTTGTAGCTAATCTAATTGATTCATTTTGACAAAATAAAATGAAAATGAAAGGGCATTTAAATTGGTTGAAGTTTTGTAGCATTATGACTTAGAACATTGAAGCAAACATTGAATCTCTTTCCAAACTCAAATTTCGACTTCTCAATGTAGCAACTCCAAATTCATAATTGACAAGGTATAGAAACTAAGTAGGCAGATTTCAATATGTTTGCTTTGCTTAGAAATGCATGAAGGTAAACTAGAATCCCTGTAATTTATAGCAATCAACAATCAACAACTACACCACCATTACCACTGTAATGTTTTGGATGTTATTTTGCTGTTTTATAGCAGCAATTAGCAATTACAGTCTGATAAAGCCACCGATGTGCCTACAGTCACTATCTTCATGTCCTTAAATCCGCTCCTCTTATAAGGCTTATGAGGCAAGTCGATGACTTGAAACTTCTTAGTGTCTATGTCAAGTGTGAGGATGTGTTTGAACTTACACTTCCAAGGAGGCTCTCCATATTTGCGCTCTTCATTTATACGAGGATCTATTTGATCACTAATAAGCCAATGGAATGCACCATCCAAGAATACAGAATGTGAGCGAGACACTGAAGGATGATTATCATTCACATTCAACTTTGGGTAAAACTTCAATTAATGAAATGGAAGAACAGCCAAGAACCAACCACAAACAACACAAAGACAATTAACACAAAACGGAGAAAATATTAGCAAAAAAAATGATCTTTTCATTGAAATTTCATGCTAAAGCTCATTTACAATACCCAGTACCAAGATCTCACCACACAAAACCCCAAAACCCATATTACATCAAAAGCCTAAAACTCTTGAGAAGCAGACCCAACGTCTCCCTTCCCTTTCCCGGTCTTCTTTGGCAACAAATTCTGGTGATTGTTGGGCAAAACTTTTCTTTTTGTTGTCCCTTGCTGCATTCTCAACAAGTTCAAGAACCTACAAAATAAAGATAAAGCACAATAGAAGGAGAATCACAAGATAAAGCAAAAATCCTTAAAATCACAAGATGAAGCACAATCATTCAAGCCCAACCCAACCCTAATAGCTTGCTTTTTATCAGACTCAAGCAAGTCGACCAAGCTAAAACCGAAGGAGAAGAAGATAAAGACTTGATTTTTATCACCAAATCGAACAGAGAAGATGAAAAACAGTGGTTTTGTGATGAAATTAATAATGGTTTAGCCACATATATCAACAAAATAGGGGAAAAAAAAGAATGAACCAACCTTGTTAACAAAAGAGGGGAAAAAGGAAGAAGGATCTTGACTGGGTTTTCTCAGATTTGGACAAGGGATACGATCTATTGTGTATCGACCCAAGCTTGCTTGCCTTTGAAGAAGATCCTATGGGGAAACACTGATGACCCTAACAAACAAAACAGGAAGAAGACTCTTTGCTTGCTTTTCCTCGTTTTGATGAAGGGTTCGAAGGAGTTGAGATTAAACTTGGTAGAGAATGGGGCTTGGGAAAGAATGGGGCAGTTTTTAGCTTACACAGCTTACAGGTTATAATAGAACACCAGAAGAAGAAGAAAACACCAGAAGAAGAAGAACTAAGATGACAACCATTGAAACATAGGAGATAAGAAGAAGATAACAAGCATAATATAACACCAAAAAGCTAAAACGATGATAAAAATCATTTTGAAGGCTTAATAATGACCTAATCAATCGATCGATCTAGTTCTAAGACAGTTTCCTGTTTTACACTTAGAAATTGACTAGAAGATCTTGTCAGAGATTGGTCTGAATTAAGTTTTTATAAAAACTTAGATAAAGGAAAGGATGCTTATATATAATGAAAATAGAAAATAATACAGAGGAGTCTTAGAGACTTACAGGTGAAGAATATACAAGACGGGGAAGAAAGGATTACAAACTCAGATGCTTATGGTTTACAACAGTAGGTTTGGGGTTCTAAAATCGTCTGCTATGCTCTGAGAGCTTACACTTATTTATATTTAAGAAGGGATGAAGAGATAAGGCTCTTCATTGAGTGGAGGATGAGCTGTTGCTTATCCAATTGATTGTCTTTTGTGTGAGTGGAGGTGGACTGTTGAAGATGCTTCGACTGTTCACCTTTTGACTGTCGGCAGGTACTGTATGGCGACTGTAGCTGCACTAATTGGAGGAACTGTAGCTTCACATGGGATGCTTTTGAAAAGAGAAGATAATGCTGTCCGGATTTGTCGGCAGACCATAGCCGAAAGCATTTTTGTTGGCTTGTGATGTTGGCAGATACTGCCTTTGGTAATAATGGACGTGGGTCCATATTACATATCTCTAGGATCAATGACCCCATAACAGTCATCTTCATTGAGATCAACTGTAGGATCATCTTCTTCATCATCAGCAACATCAGAACATATTTGAGACAATGTTTCGATGAGCTGAGCTCTGGTAGGTTTGGTCGTAATTGACTGCAGAATCTGTTGCTTCAATTGCTTCATATTGGAGGATGATTCTGAAGGGAAACCAATTGGTAACTGTGAAGGTGGTGTAGGAGACACCTCTTTTTTGGAGAAGAAAGCAGTGACGCCTTCTTTTGTGACTCTGGAATGATCAAACCGTTGCCACCATTTTACTTTATAGCGACGGCAGAACCATTGTGGTTTGGCTTTGGAAAGATTGATAGCTAGATCAAGCGGGGAACAAACATAATCCCAGCACATGATCCATGCTAGATTGAATCTGATAAAAAACCAGATTGAAAGTACCTGCTGGTCAGAAGGAACAGGGGGCTGGTACTTATCTTTGAAAACATTCCAACCTTCTCTGACAGGCGAAGGGAGGATTTCAATAACAGGACCATAAGAACTCCACCATTGATGCTGAAACCAGAATGGTAGAACCTTTTGATGGAACTTTTTACAAAAAAGAAAGAACCATGAATGGCCACTTTGATGAGGACTGACTAAAAATGCTCTAGACCATGCATTTTTATAGTCATAATAACTGTAGATTAAACTTGGTAGAGAATGGGGCTTAGGAAAGAATGGGGTTTTCGTTCTGTTTTGGAAGAGAAACCCTAATAAACGGCTCTCACAAAATGGCTGGGTATCTATTTATTTTTTAATCTCTCTCCTCGAACACGTGCCCAGGAGCCTCCCCTAGCACTCTCCTGGCGCTAGGGGTTGGCTCTCTAGAATTTTTCGGCACACCCAATGAGTAATACTACAGTGCACTGGTAAAGTGCCTGGTGGCTACCAGGCACCGTAGGATTGCATCGAGATAAATGATAACACTTATCTCGATGCAATCCTACGGTGTCTGGTGGCCACCAGGCAAGTTACCAGGCACTTTACCAGTTCACTTAAGAAAAACTGACACCCAATAGAGCCGTTCTAGCCAGCCTGGTTTAGACTCCTTGAGCATGCCTGGACCCTCCAAGGCACGTGCGAGTGAAGGGTCCTAGGCACGTGGTTGGCTGGGTCTATTAGAGTGAGAGAAACGGAGATCTAGGCATCAAAACAGAGATATCTGTTTTGGCTTGGAAACAAAACAAAGATCCAAAATTTCTTTCTAGCAAACAGAGAGTTTCGACCAAGATCCGACCAAGGCAAACAGAGATCTAGCCAAGATCCGACCAAGGCGGAGACCTCGACCTCGACCAAGATCCAACCAAGGCGGAGTTTCGACCTCGACCTGAGTTCAGAGATCTGAGTTTTGAACACCACTTTGAAATTTTCTCTTTTTCCAGCCATCAACCAAGAGTCCCAAAGGTATGGGTTTTGCAATCTCAATGCTTCTTTTACATTTAGGTTTCCGAAGAGTGTTTGGTTCATTTTCACTGATAAATGGGGTGTTATAACTTTGGAATTTCATTTTTTGTTTGATTATAGGATTTTAGGGTGTTATAATTTTGGAATTTCATTTTTTTTTGGACATACATGAACATCTGTCCATTACACAAAATGCATGAACATCTGTTTTGAGTTTTAGAACACAAAATGCTTATACATTTCCCGGATCAAAATGAATACAAAATGCTTATACAAAATGAACATCTGTTTTGAGTTTAAGCTCTAAATTTGTTATGCCCACTTACAGAGGTTAGTACATGCATTGAGGTCATACTAAAACTTTACCCTCACTATCTGCTCAACTAAAACTACTCATGATCGAAACCATTGGGGTTGTTAGCTTGTGGTGTATATCCTTCTTTGTTGCTTTTCTTTTCTGAATTTTCAAAAAAATATTCCTTCTTTGTTTCATTGCTTTTCTGATTTTTTTTAAATGCAGGGATGTCATTCAAAGCATACGTTGTATCGTGGTCGTAAACCCGGAGTATACCTGAACTGGCCAGGATGTTTATTTGAGGTATCAGGGTATAGCGGTGCTTTCTATAAGGGGTTTATGTCAGCCGCCGAAGCATATGAATCATATGAGTTGTCGGTTCGCTCAGAAGTGGCGAGAAAAAATCGGGATACATTAAACAACATTGAAGATGTGAAAGTTAACGATCATTTTTTTGACGATCAAGCCGATAAAGTAAATGATCAAAGAAATGACACCCAAGGGAACAACGATCATTGGGCTTTTACGAGGGACTTAATCAACGCTTTATTAATAGTAATTATGATGATACTTGTACTATTTTTCTTAAGCTCTTGGCCGAATGATGTGTAATGTAATATGTACATAAATATGTATTATGTGAATATATTTGGTAATCCAATCCAATGTGTGTTTCCAAGCACTCCCTTTACTTTATTTTGATAGATATTTGGTAATCCAATCCCTATTTTGCCATCTATTATACTTGCTAGCTGGTGCATGAAAAACACTCGAAATGTTTAGCTAATTTGAAGTTGTTAGTCAAACCAGGTCTTATGTGGTTCGAGTGACTGCTGAATGTCCATGTAATTGAGCGAACAATCATTTTCAGGCTGATGAACCATTTTCAGACTGTTTTAATTTGAAGATCGACCATCTGTTAGTTTTATGTGGTTTGAGTGACTGCTGAACCATTTTTAGAATGATTGAGAAGTTTGATTCAGTTCAAAATTGTTGAAATTGTAAGATGTATTATTTTTTAGATTGTCCAAGCCCTACATAATAATGGGAGAGTTGCCATGAATAAAATACAATCTTTGATCAACATTTTTCTTTTAATTTTATGGATGTTTTTCTAAATCATCCTATATTGTGAATGTCCATGTAACTGAGCAAACAATAACTCTTATGCTTGTAATCAAGAAATAAAAGCAATTCAGTAGATGTTTTTATCTGAAAATGACGTCACAGACAGAGTTGCTGCTGTTATTGTTGGAGATAAACATGCATGGTAGCAACTCTACACTTAGCAATATACATCAGTGAATGATGTTTTTTTTTTCTTCATAAAAGGAGCTAGTTAGAATTCATACAGAAGTTTATCAATATACATTCACTTAGAAATATACATCAGTGAATGATGTTTTTACATCAGTGACAGTCACTTAGCAATATACAGTCACTTAAAAGAAGCTCATTTGATCAGTGACATACTACAAAAAATCTCCTGTTGCTTCATTTGATCAATGACATACTACATTAGTGACATACTACAAAAAACCAATCGCCATATTCGTAATCGTCAGGGTCATCTGTTTTTCTGCAATTTCTAGCCAACGAAGAGTCTTGTTGCTTCAAAAATACTAGCCGGACTCCATGTTTGAGAACAACTATATGAGGATCGTCTGGGTGCAACCCTTTAAGCCCCTCTCTTACAGCTTCTAAGTTTGCATTGTGTTCATCCGAAACTTGTATAGCAAATATTCCTTTATTACCAAACCTTCTCCCTAACACTGCACGAGAATCTTTAGCATTTGCTACATAGAGGGTTTGTTGACAGATTACACCAACAAGACAACACGATCCAACAGTCGCTAATTGTGGTCGTGTACTCCATTGCTGAGAAACAAGATTTGTAAACCCTTCCTCTGTTTCTAGATATGCTTTTCGAATGGCGTTTGATGTTACTCCCTGGGGCTCTTTCGAAGCCTTTGTAAGAAGATAGGAACAAATCAGAAGGCTACTATCACACTACTTTTCAATTCAAGAACAAATCAGAATGCCATTTTTTTATTAATCATTCTGTAACTAACAATATTGCTCAAAACAAGAAGGGGATGAATTCCATCTTTGGGTTAATACTAGCTTATACAAATCAACAACCATTATCAAGTAACATGATCACCAATCCCATTAAACTAGAAACTGAAAATTTTACAACATGTCTGCTTTTCTAAATGTAATAAAATGCTACTTGGCAGAAAAGGAATTTTCAAACAGATTTCACTGAATTGGTTATGAAACACCAATTTATGTTGGAAAGGTTCAGATTTCTAGCAGAGGAGAAACTCAAATCAAGATCAATCCTTTTTCTGGTAGTTCCGGCCAAATAGACTACAATAGAAGTACTATACAATACAAGCTAATGACAAAATGTATCCCTAAACAAAAATTCTATGAAATAATTACAATACAAGTAAAACATTACACTACTTAACTGAAATAATTTGAACTTCTAATTACTTCAATGTTGAGATATTACTAAACTAAAAGAGTTACCTTTATCCAGATGGAATCGAAAGAGTTTGAGAATAGCTTCGAATGATGGAGAGCAACACAGAAGATTTACTAATCCCTAAAATTAGCAAAAAAAAATGAATTTTATTACACACTGTAGCTAAGAGCCGGCTGAAGTGTGAGACCCTAAGTGGGCGGACCTGAGGTGAAGGTGAGGGTTGGAGCCCAATAAGCCCAATAGGCCCAACAGGCCGAGAGAGGTTGGACGAGCTACAGGGGGAATCATAGTCTCATATCGCCTGGGTAGGGGAGGATGATGATCCTTATATGTGCAGGGTCAGCTCCCCATTGTACAGACGCGTTTTAAAGCCGTGAGGTTCGGATGGTAGCCCAAAGCGGACAATATTTGTACAGTGCGGGAGGGGGGTCGTCAGAGTTTGGTATCAGAGCCCGACCCAGCCGGAAGTATGCCACGTGGAGGTGGGCCCTCGGGCAACATGGACGTTGTGCCTGTGTGGCCAACGAGGACGTTGGGCCTTAAGGGGGGTGGATTGTGAGACCCTGAGTGGGCGGACCTGAGGTGAGGGTGAGGGTTGGAGCCCAACAGGCCCAATAGGCCGAGAAGTGTTGGACGAGCTACAAGGGGAATCATAGTCTTATATCGCCTGGGTAGGGGAGGAGGATGATCTTTATATGTGTGGGGTCAGCTCCCCATCGTATCGAGGCCTTTTAAAGCCGTGAGGGCCGGATGGTAGCCCAAAGCGGACAATATTTGTACAGTGCGGGAGGGGGTCGTCACAGTTTGGTATCAGAGCCCGACCCAGGCTGAAGTATGCCACGTGGAGGTGGGCCCTCGGGCAACGTGGACGTTGTGCCTGTGTGGCCAACGAGGACGTTGGGCCTTAAGGGGGGTGGATTGTGAGACCCTGAGTGGGCGGACCTGAGGTGAAGGTGAGGGTGAGGGTTGGAGCCCAACAGGCCCAAGATGCCCAACAGGCCCAATAGGCCGAGAGGGGTTGGACGAGCTACAAGGGGAATCATAGTCCCATATCGCCTGGGTAGGGGAGGAGGATGATCCTTATATGTGCGGGGTCAGCTCCCCATTGTATCGAGACCTTTTAAAGCCGTGAGGGCCGGATGGTAGCCCAAAGCGGACAATATTGGTACAGTGCGGGAGGGGGTCGTCACATGAAGCCAAACATAAAAACATCTATTTCTTAAAAATCAGTGAAAATGAACTTTGAAGAAAAAAAAATTCAAGAACTGGGTTTTCTTCCTCATTCAAGAAGAAAAAAACACTTAACAGACAAAGCATCAAAGCAGTGCCGACTATCGACTCATCTAATAAACACAAAACCTTCTATTCAAGCTAAAACCTTTCACTTTTCCCCCTCTTTCTCTCCCAAACACCATTTTTTTCACAAGACAAGGCTGGCTAGAATTTTCTTCCTCATTCGATTCTCTACAAAACCCATCAACCCCATTCGATTATCTGAAAAGCCCATATTATATTTTCCCATTTTTAACAATTTTCCCATTTATTAGTGAAAATGGACCAAACACTCATCAGAAACCTAAATGTAACGGGACAATTGAGATTGCAAAGACCCAAAGAAGAAATTTTTTCTGACAAGTGACAATGTGTGACCTTTGTGACTCTTCGATGATGGATGTTCTACCAAGGTTCCAAGTATTTGTTTCAACCTCTTTATCGAGGTGGACGTTGAGTTTGAGTTGGTTGAGGTCGAGGTTTTGGATTGAGGTTGAAACTCAACACGAGGTCGAAACTTAGCACGAGGTCGAGGTGGTAAGTCAGCACAATGCTTAGATCTGGTCTCTGATGTCTTTGATTTCTCAGCACAAGGTCGAGGTTTTCGACCGAGTTTGAATTTGCGGGACTCACTACAATCAACACAAAAATTCGATGACAAACCTTACTCTGATTTTTTCCAAATCGTCTTTGTCGATTTTCTTAAAAGCTCTCGAGAGAAGGCTTAAGTGGTCGAGATGACGCCTCAAGATGTCGAAAACCAAAGATCGGAGTTTGCTTTTTGCCAAATCGTCTTGGTCGATTTTCTCAAAACCAGATCTGAGTTTGCTCTCTGGTTTTTGCTTTTTGGAGCCAATAAGATCTCTGGTTTTTGCTCTGTGGCGCCAAAACTAGATCTCACATGCCCAGACCTTCAACGCACAGGTGCCCAGGAGGGTCCTGATAGAGACAGGACTGCGATACAAGGCTGACTAGAATTTTTCCACCCAATAATTTGCCTAATAATGTTATTATCTTTAGCCACCAAGCTAGCAAGGATCATAGTACTCCAAGAGCAAAAAAGAAAAACCGTTCACCATTGCTCGAGATGTGTACTAGAACTTTGATTTGTCCACAAGTTAACCAACTTTATATAGTACTCCATCCCTTCCTATGCTGACATGGACAAGGGGACACATTATACGGTCCTACCCCTTGTGTCCTGTCTTAATCGACTGACAAAATGATTTTTAACATATCTACTCTCAACTCAACTTGGGTTACTTAACACCAATAATAATTGAACTGTAGTATAGTGTGGACCTCCTCAAAACAGCCGTCATCACTTTTCTTATCATTTAACAACAATATCTAAATAATATATTTTTGTTACAACTCATTTCATCCAAATTAGCTTGATAAGTTTCATTTTCTCTAATAAACCAAGTGCCTTTTTTTTTCTTTAATTTATGGTTCAAGTTTTCTTGTTGCGATTTAGTAGTGTGTGATCTTCTCTATAGTGGCTTGTGAAATACGTTACGTGCATAGAGTGTAGATTGTCGAGTGTACTTGGTTGAGGATGGGGGAGGGATGACAGATGGGCTGAGTCAACTATAATTTAATGGGTTTTGATATGAGAGAGGGGGAATTCTAATTGTCGAGGAAAACAGCGAGGAGGGACCCTTCACTTCTCTCGCGATGCGTGCTTTTCCTCTTTTGCATGTATCGTGAGGGGGATGGAGGGTCCTCTTCCCACCCTCGCTAGTTTCCTCGCCATTTAGACTGACTCATGAGAGAGAGAGAGAGTTGGATTGGAAATGGCGAGGAAACGGGTGAGGGAGGGGGTGTGACAGAGATGGCAGAGGAGGGATGGGCTGATTCAACTATAATTTAATGGATTTAAGTGATTCTAACTGGCGAGGAAACTAGCGAGGGAGGACCCTCCATCCCCCTCGCGATGCGTTCAGGGGAGGGAAGGTACGCATCGCCTCGCTGGTTTCCTCGACAATTAGAATTTCCCAATGGGTTTTGATATGAGAGAGAGAGAGTTGGATTGGAAATGGCGAGGAAACAGGCGAGGGAGTGGGTTGTGACCCTCCATCTCCCTCGAGATGCGCGCTCATGTGAATCTCGAGGGAGATGGGGGGGGGGGTCAAACCACCCTCCCTCGCCCGTTTCCTCGCTCGTTTCCTAGCCGCCTAGAACGACTCGGATTGGATTGGGTGTGTCTCCAAGAAAGGCAACAAGGGAATGAGGAGGGTGGGTATGCCGCTTGCTTGCTTTGCATGGTGATTCCCGAGCTACAAACTGCCGAGGAAACAAACCCCCCCTTCCCCACCCACACTTTTTTTTTTTCCTTAAAAAAATACTAAGCGTTAAGTATTTACTAGTTACTAACTTACTACTATCTTTTGTTAATATTTGCTACAATATCTTCATTTCCTAAACTTCACTTTAAAGGATTTATTATTATTATTGATGCAGTCGTTTTCTGCTTTCTGCTTTGACCTTGATTTGCATAAGGAACGCACGTGAGCCTCGTACTACAGTTATGGTGGCCGAGACACTCCGATGCTAAAGGCAGACATGAATCTGAAGAAGGTGTAATGTTGTAAACAAAGTATTTATAACGTACCTTAGCTTACCAACCTCATATCTTATAGCATTCCAAAAAAAAAATCTCATGTCTTATTTATAATGCTGGAGTCCTGGTTCGACTATGCCATCGATGACGTAGTTTAGAGAAGAAGATCTTTGTGGAGATCCTTCTTTAATTAGGAGTTGTGCTGTGGAGGGAAGTTTCCCTGTTGACCTTGTGCTCCAAGATACGAGGGAGATAGTTTCCGTTCCGAGAGTAGTCTATACGTAAAAGTCTCCATGTGTGACATATACTCTAAAATTTGCTTCCTAGTTGGAAGAAAAAATTGCTATAATTGCCCGTCTGAAGCTGATCCTTGAGATACTTGCCTTAACATGGCTTACGAGTATTGAAGATAGTTGTGAGACAAGGCTTAGTAGACTGTAAGAATTTGAGTCCGTCTGGCAGATTACATTGGCCGAGCTTAGAGCCGCTTGTGCCAGATCAGTATTGGGCTGATGCTAGGGCCTGTTATTTCTCGAGATCATCATGACACGTGTACGACGCATAGTTGAGAGCATTTTGGTGTATCATCAGCTACTCCCCCCGAGTTAGTGGGTCATCACATCGGTTCACTAAGTCACTTATTGAAAAGATACGCCGCTCATGATGATTGAGTATTAATCGTTGTTTGAGTCGCGTGCTTCATTAATTGAATGTGCGTTGATTCAGTGGAGAAGAAACGGTAACCAAATCCTTATTTAGGTCTTTTTTTGTGCGAAGACTACTCTTCTATTTTCTTTACTCTTAGAGATTTTGCTCTATTCATCTTCTAATTGAAAATATTGTTCATCTTCTTCATGGCTCACCAAAATCATCTTGATGACGCGACTTTGGCCAAGGGCCTTGAGTTTTTCGAAGACAGGTTGCTTTCTGAATCGGGCCTTGCTGAAATTCAGATAAAGTTCAAGGTCCCTGAGGACCTGCCATTATATGCTCTAAAGGATGATCAAACGCCAATGTTTCCGTTGGCGGGGTTCATCTATTTACACCGCGAGATGCTCCAAACTTGACTCCGCTTTCCTGTTATTGACATGATTAGGGACTTTTTGGATTTCCTTATAATTCCTCCTGCCCAGTTGGTACTTAATGGGTACATGGTCGTTCTTATCATTTTGATTAGAGCGAAGGAAGCGTGACTCCACGGCTGATCTAGTTGTTGACTTTTCCTCGTCTGAATGATCATGCCATTTGTAAAATGACGTCACCGGCTTGCTTTGAGAATTTTCCTGATGACTTCAAGTCCTAGCAGAAGTATTGCTTCTTGGCTCCTGCGGATTCAAAATACTTACAGTTTAAGGGTCGTCCGCTCGAACGAGAGTTCAAGACACTTCGTAAGTGTAGCTTTATCTTTCGATTCCATTGTGCTGATTGTGTGCTAATCGTTGCTCGTGTTTCCTCACATGACAGTTTCCCACTACTCCTCTTAGCCATATGAGCGAAACATTATGAAGAAATTTCGCAACTTACCGATAAAGAATGTGGAAGATGTCATATGTGTTACCAACTTTATTCACAATGGGTTGTGGGACAACTAGCATGAGGCCCCCACTATTTACCGATCGTCGCGAGTTAAGTCTGAAGGTGGGGCTTCTTCTAGAAAAAACGAAAGCCGCTGGCGTCAATGCTCATGTTTTGTCTGACACGAAAGGGCTGTCTGAGACGCTTGCCTCCTTTGTGAGTTCGAAGAAGTCTCGTGTCAGGACTGAGTCATTTTCCAAACGATTTGCTCCAGTAAGTGAGAAGCGTGAGCCTGATCAACCTGCCAGGGCGGAGGCCGAAGTGTTCGGCTGGGAGAATGACCACCTGTGATTGGCAGGGGTTGAAAACGCATCGAATTTTAGTGTCGCGCAGGTAGCAGCTCTGAGCGAGAAGCTGATTCTGCTGCTATGGCGACTTCTACTGGTACTGATTCGTCCGAGATCATTTTGCTAGAGGGTCTTGATGAGGATCTACCCGAAGTTCTGGAGTCCAATCGTTCAACTGGTGGGTTGTCTGATAGTGGCCGTGGTGACACTGGTCAAGTTTCTCATAATCCACATTGTTTTCCATCTCGCTCCAAGCTGTATCTCAGGGTGATGGAGGGTTCGTTGGACAACTTGCTTCCTTATCTTCCTCAAGATTCTATTAAGTCGTCTCGCAATAAAGGATCGGTCGTTGGTGACAAAGGAAATGCTGTGGAGGAGAGACTGGGAGCAGTGGCGACTACGAAGGGTGGTGTTGGCGTAATTCCTCATCCGAGAGAGCTTTATTCGGATGAGAGAATAAGTTTGTTCTTCCCGGACTTAGTGAAGATGAGCAATCAGGTCTGGCATTAGGAGGTTGATGTTGATTATGCTTTGAATAAACATATAAGCAGGCGTCATAGCTGGCTGATGGATCATGCTCTAAAACTCGAGGAGGATACGCTAGAAGGGTGTATGGATAAGGGTTTAAAGTACCTTATGCTGGGAATGTCTCGCTTGAGCTAGGTGGTCGTCGCTGGGATAAAAGTTGAGGCGACTCGTGAGAGGGTGTACATTATGGAGCGTGTCTTCTCAAACATGCTGAAGCTGTATTATAACGCACTTTATGAAATTGAGCTGCTTAGGAAGCAAGCTTAGGAGAGGAGGCTGGAATAGTTGGCCGTTGTTGTTGAGACTCAGAGAGTTCATCTGGAAGTCCTTGAGTCTGACTTAGTAGAGGCAGTGTCCACGAGGGACAAATTCAAGCAAAAGTTGGATCTGACCCTCCGTGACCTGAAGGTTGCGCAGGAGGCTGCGATTGGGGTGCGTTATGAATTGCGGTGTCTCGCTGAGGAGAATGACTTAAAGGATGCTAATTGAGTTGTTCAGAGACAACAGTTGAAGACTGATGTGGAGTTCAATACTCGGGAGGTGAGGAAGGTCGAGGACCAACTTGAATTGGAGTAACATGAGCTCAGTGCTGTAAAGAGCAGTCTGACTACAGAGCAATCTCAGATCGATGTGTTGACATGCAAGCTTGAGTTGTTGGAGCGTGAGCTTGCTGAAGCGAAGGCGGGCAAGGAAGGACTTATCTAGGAACAAGGCAAGTGTGAATTCCGCTGGGTTGTGCACACTAGACTAGAGCTGCTGACGCTGATGAAGGAGGAGCATCCGGAATGGGACCTCGATCGCTATAAGATGATGTCGTATGTAGACTTATAAGTTGTTTCTGCATCATCAGTCGAAGAAGGCGATCCAGATCATGATGCTCAGATTGTGGCGCGTACAGACGCAACTCCTGCTCCCTTCTCCGTTAAGCTTAGCTCTTCTGTTTTTGTACCCTCTCCTGATCATTTGTACTTTTTTTGCTTTAACTGTTAATGAAAACAGATTTATCTTGAATATGTACGTTCTGTATCCGTTTTATGCTTGTTTTCCCTCATATTGCGCGCTTTCCGTTTCGCCTTGTCGTTTTATTGGCATAGGATGGTTGGGTCAATAGGAAGTCGAGTGGTCTATCTGCTATTGAGAATTTGACCATTTGCGTTGCAAGTGACTCGGAGTCACTGTTGCTTGGTTACATCCGATTGTCGGCGTTCCGTGGAGGGTTCAGAAGCAGGCTATGCTACTCAGTTGTACTCCATCCTTAAGGTAAGCTCCTAGGGGCTTGTTTCGCCTATCTAACTGTCGGTCGTGGATGCTAACATGAGTGAACTGTGATAGTCAAGCACATGCTCTATCTTTGAACTAAAGCATTTATCCCGAGTCAGGTTTTGCAAGCTCGGGCTGGCATTCCATGTAGCATCGTTTGCAATTTGGCGGGACGATTTATGGATCGACATGAATGACATTTGCTGGCAATAGAATGCCAGCTCGTGTGAGCGTGAAGACGCTGCTTGAGCTGTGATTTATCTCTATAGCCGTTGTTTCGGGAGAAAGCGGTGGTCACGTGGCGAGCCGTCTAAGGCTCCCACCTTCTAAACCATCTATGTCCGAGTAGAGTGGACTATAGGTTCGAGGAGCAAGGATTCGATGATCACGGTCTATTGAAGAGCGATGATCTTGTGGTGAACCGCCGACATCATTTCGGGACTGACTAGTCTTCCACCTTTCAAATCATCTACACCCGCGCAATAGGGGCTCCAGGTTTGAGACGAAGAGATTTGGTGACCATGCTGAAGAGAAGTGGTCCCGTGGCAAGCCGTCAAAATCAGTTTGGGATTGACTAGGCTCCTACCTTCCAAATCATCTACACCTGTGTGCATCGAGCTACAAATTTGAGAGTTTTAGGCGACCATGGTCTGTAGAAGAGCAGTGGTCCCGTGGTAAGCCGTCAGAATAAGTTCAGGACTGACTAGGCTCCCACATTCCAAACCATGTACACCCGCACAATGGGGGCTACAAGTTCGGGGTTGATAATTTGGTGACCATGGTCTGTAGAAGAGCAATGGCCCCATGGTGAGCTGTCAAAAATCAGTTCGGGACTGACTAGGCTCCCACCTTCCAAACCATCTACACCAGCACAACGGGGGCTACAGGTCTGAGCTTGGTAATTTGGCGACCATGGTCTGTAGAAGAGCAATGGCCCCGTGGCGAGTGGACAAAATCAGTTCGGGACTGACTAGGCTTCCACCTTCCAAACCATCTACACCCGCGCAATGAGGGCTACAAGTCTTGGCTTTGATTAGAAACTGTCGTTACCACTCGTCACCAGCTAAGCTTATCTGATCGTGTTTGGCGATCGTTGTCCGCAAAGGGGCAACAATCCTTGGCGAGTCGTCATCACCCGTTGTTGTAGCGCTAATTAGACTTCAACTTCCTAAACCATCGACATGCCTATTGGGCAGACTAGGTGTCGGGTGAATTGAAAGTCGTCATCATTAGCCAAAGCTTGCCAGGCTAGGTGGGGGCTCCGCCAACTGGGGGCGTGCGAGCCTATATCCGCAAGAGAAGTGCGTTGTGTGAACGAGTTATGAAGAGACAATAGTACCTTGAGTCAGTTGGTGATATGCAGGTGTGATCCATGGGTCAAGACTGACTAGGATTCCTGATGCTCACGTCAAGCACGTCGTAGAATACTGTTTGAATAGTGGGCCGAGCCCATGGGCCCATAGATTGAGAGCTAGGGTTTCTTGTAAGAAATACACTACGTGTTGAACATAGATCGCATGGTAACACGTGTACGGTGTAGATCGCCAGACGGTTGAGTATCGGTCACTCCCTCTCAATTAATGGCTTGTGTGCAGCCTCGTGCCACAGGCTGGTCCCCACGTATCGTTCATTCAGAGTTGTTAGTAGTGTACTTAATGCATTGGTGAAGGGTGGAGACTCCAGCTTCCATCTGGTGGAGTCATGGTCTTCCCAAGATAAGGTTGTAGGTAGATGACACGTCTACCACCATGAAGTCCAGGAACATGACCTTTCTGAGGCTTTCCTGCCACTATTGCTAACCTTATTTTCCTGACTCGAAAGCATTTCTTTCCACTGAATCCAATCAGCGGGTAGTCTAAGGACATCAGGTTCTCCTCATTGATGTCCATACTGCTGAACGCATTGTAAAACAAGACGTTGAGTGAGCTTCCCGTATCTACCATAGCTCACTTTACCTCCCATCTTGCAATGGAAACCGATATGACAAGACTGTCATTATGCGGTGCTCGAATTCCTTCGAGGTCCTTGTCTATAAAGGTTAAGGTGGGAATGGGGCTTTGCACCCTCGAGTAACAAATGTGTATGTCCTCATCTGCAGGTTGTGTCCGCATCTTCAATAGAGTATGCTTGCAGGACCTGTTTGACTTGTCTTCATCCGATTCGATTCCATGAAGGACATATATTATTCCCGGAGTCTTCTTATCAATTTATTTGACTGACTCCCCTCGGTCCTTGGGCTGTTCTAGTCGCTTCTTAGAGCCCAGAATTCCTTTAGCTAGCCCCTGCGGATCCAGTACTTGATCTCGTACCTTAGACTCTTGCAGTCATTGGTGCCATGACTACCGTCCTTGTGGTATGAGCAGTACTTTATGTTAGGGGTGGGCACGGGACGGGATGGTACGAGATATACCCATCCCTATCCCATCCCGTTCATACGGGATCGGGACGGGACGGGATGGGAAAAACTCCATCCCGACCTCATCCCATCCCAAACGGGTTCGGGACGGGATCAACGTGCTGCCTGTGACTGCTGCGAAGATTATCATAATATAAGAGCGTGAAAAATAACTTTCTTATAATTAGATATAGAGCGTGAAAAATAACTTTCTTAAACCTACAAGCAAATTGCAGGAATCTGAAAATAGTTATGGATAACACCTAAGCAGTGAAATACCCACCAATATAGAGGCGACCCCATGGAAAACCCAAGGTCTCGTAAACCAGATCAGCTCTTGAATATACGTTCTCTGACACTACAAGATAACTCCTATTTCCCGAGGGTGAGTAGCATATTACCTAGTAGGCTTTAGTCTTAAACCAAATTAATAATGGATAAAAAAGACATGTCTGAATATGTCTCTCAAGATGCTTATAACATTGTATACGTAACGGGCACATGATTGATTGCAAACCTCCCTCAAGTGCTAATCTCAAGATGCTTATAACATTGTATACGTAACGAGCACGTGATTGATTGCAAACCTCCCTCAAGTGCTAATCTAGTTGGGATGTTAGGGAGAGTTCAATTTGCTTTTTGTTTTCATCTGTTTTCTCCTTGAAACTTTAGATAAACCCAGAAATGATAGCCTCAAGAGACACTCATATATAGTCTAAATCGATATTACATAATATATAAAACCCAAAATAAAATAAATGAAATTCAAATGCAATCTTTAACATCAAAAGATGAAGATCTCAGAAAGGATTCAAATGCAAACACCACGAGTTTCTGTCAGTCATCTTTAAGTTTATATGAATAAAAATAAATAAATAAATAAAATATTAATAATAAATATTAAAAAATTAGCTCGGGATGGGACGGGATTGGCGGGATTGAAAATCTTCATCCCATCCCATTCTAGATCGGGACGGGATCGGAATGAAATTATTCAATCCCATTAAGACCCGGAAAAATCGGGACGGGATCGCGGGATGGGATGCCCACCCCTACTGTATGTTGTCATGTTTGGAGGGGTGTCTGCGCTGCTTTGGGGGCCACTTCATATCTTTCCAGTTTTTCATGGAATTCAGGAGGTCCGATAGGCTAGAATTGAGGGGGGTCACAGATCTGGATCCAACGTAGTTGGATGCTTTCTCTAGCCTGGTCCGGCCAGGGCCCGACCTGTTGTCATTGCGCTTTCGTTTGCTCATTTCTTCATCCTCACACCTTCTTCCCTCTTTCCTATCCTTAGGAGCGAAAGGTTTCTTATCACCTTCTGTTTCCCTCTTCATAGTTCTTAACTCTTCTAAGGTGATGTACCTCTGGGCGCTCTTAAGGAGTTTCGCCATATCCAAAGGGGGTTCCAAGGTGAGGCATTCATTAAGTTTTCCCTCCTTTAGGCCCACAGTAAAAGTCGTCACGGCTGTGTCATCGCTGCAACCGTCAATGAGTGTCATCTTGTCGTTAAAACGCGTGACATACTCTCTGAGTGTCTCATTAGATCTCTGTTTCAGAGAGAGTATATAGTGTGGGCTTTTCCAAAAGCGCTGACTCTAGATAAAACACATCAGAAACTCCTTCGTGAACGTCTTGAATGATTCAATCGACTTCGACAGGAGCTGTGGAACCATGTTAGTGCTGACTTCTTCAGGCTATTAGGGAACGTTCTACGCATCACCGACTCAGATCCTTCTTTGAGTGTCATTACATGCTGGTAATGGCGTAGGTCGTCGAATGGATCGGTGGTCCCGTCATAGAAGTCGAGCTTTGGAGGTGTGAACTTTTTTGGAAGAGCCTCGTTCATGATATGGTCCACGAGTGATGGAACAGAAAATGGTACAACACGTCCAGATCAAGCTCCCCTCTGTGAAGGGGGTTCTAAAAGCCTAGCCTCTCTGCCTTGAGAGTCGGATCCGCGTTAGCCGGGCTGGCTCCTCTAGTCCAATGAAAACTAGCAGGGGCTTGACTCTCCTGTGCTTGCTATCTGTTGTCTTCTAGAGATGGAGGTTTGTGCTGCTCCTGATATCCATTAGCGAGTGGAGGGTTCTGTTGTATGGAAGCCTCCATTGCTTTGGCGATTTGTTGTATTTGAGACCACATCAAATCTATCCTAGAGTCCGTCGTTGTTGTGGCTGGTGCGGGGGCGAGAGTATGTTGTTTTTGTGCCGCCGGCACCGCTGAGAGTAGTGGTATAGCGCCAGTCTGGGCGTTTGACGTGTGCATTGGTTCTCCATTGTTGTGTGATCTGGTTGTCACCATCTCTTAGTATTATGAGGAAAGATGGTGTTAGTAAAAGGTTAGGGACTTTGTCTTCCTGACGGACGCGCCAAACTGATGCAGTCGTTTTTCGCTCCCTGCTTTGACCTTGACCTGCAAACCTGCTGACCTGCACAAGGAACACACGTGTGCCACGGACCACCGTTGTGGTGGCCAATGGCACTCCGATGCTAAAGTCAGATAGGGATCTGAGGAAGGTGTAATGCTGTAAACAGGGAATTTGTAGCGTACCTTAGCTTACCAACCTCATGTCTTATTTATAGTGCTGGAGTCCTGGTTCGACTAGGTTATCGATGACGTAGTTTAGGAAATAAGATCTTCATGGAGATCCTTCTCTAATTAGAAGTCGTGCTATGGAGGGAAGTTTCCTCGTTGGCCTTGTGTCCTAGGTACACGGGAGATAGTTTCCATTCCGAGAGTAGTCTATAGGTAGAAGTCTCCATGTGTGACATATACTCTGGAATTTTCTTTCTAGTTGGAAGCAAAAGAGCTGCTGTAATTGCTCGTCTGAAGCCGATGCTCGAGATACTTGCCTTAGCAGAGCTTACAAGTATTGTGGATAGGTGTGAGACACGTGGGCTTAACAGGCTGTAAGAATCTGAGTTCGTCTGGCGGGCTACATTGGGCGAGCTTAGAGCCGCTTGGGCCGGATCAGTGTTGGGCTGCTGCTAGGGCCTGTTATTTCTCAAGATCATCATGACACGTGTATGGTGCAGAGTTGGGACCGTTTTTGTGTATCATCAATTATTATTATTATTATTATTATTATTATTATTATTATTATTATTATTGATACGTCCAAATCTCACCCTCCTATGCGTTTGACCAACAAAACATATGTTAGACTGTCAAATACCACATTTTTGGTGTGCGAAGGTAGGGGTGGGCATTCCATCCTGCAATCCCGATCCCGTTTCGATTTTTTTGGGTCCATTTGGGATTGATCAAACTCATCCAAATCCCGTCCTGTCTCTTCCCGTTCTACAGTGGGATGAGATCGAGATGAAGATTTTCAATCCCGTCCATCCCGTCCCATCTCAAACTTATTTATTTAATATTTATTATTATTAATTTTAATCAAACTAATCTTTTAAGGTAATTTTATGACGTTTTGAAAGTAAATCAAAACATCTATTGTTTGAAAACTTACTTGATACTCTTTGTTTAGAGAATAGACCACTTAGCCGACTTGGAATGAGGCAAGAATGGCTTAAGGACACTTCCACCACTAGATGTAATACGAGATACGGGACAGACATGGCAACTCACTCAACAACCGGAGAAAGTGAAATAAAGAAAGCAAAAAAGAAATGACTGTTTGCAGCAAAACAGGTACACCAACCAATGCCCCTTAAACAAAAGATAGTGAAATGCGCAAACACTTTACTCTCCTACGACAACAAGTGTAATAACGGAAGGCTTGCAATTATTTAAATATTTTAGGTGAAAAAGAACCCCATGAAAAATTATGTTTTTTCACATTTTAGATTGGCAATAGGACAATTATTTTTGTTGAAAATATAGGCAAATGATGGGTTGGTTTCTATGAGTTATGTAGTTAGAAATTTGGTCAATGAGTAATATTTTTCATTTTTGAACTTATATTAAGACAACTTGAGAACTTATATTATTCATACAAAATTCAATTAGGAGTAATGTGAAATGAAATTTTATATTGTTATGATGAAAATTATATGTAAATAAATTAGGCATTATTGGTGTGAGAGTAAGGTGAGATGCAATTTATATGTTATTCTTCATTAGAAGACTATTTAGTACATGCTCATCCTGTCCCATCCTCCCAAACCCGTTTGGGATGGGACGAGGTCGAGATGAGGTCACGTCCTGATCCTGAATGAAAAGGATGTGATAGGGATGGGGTCCATCCCGTCCCGTGCCCACCCCTAGCCGAAGGCACTCCGATGCTTAAGTCAACAACTCTGTTTGAAGAAGGAAACAAATCTGGACAAAACTCAGTTAAAGTTGCATACCTTGGTCGATTGTTCCCTTTACCTTATATAATGGTCGCAGTTAATTCTCTGTGTGACTTAAGCATGTGAGGAGCAACGGAAGGAGATGTTTTTCGTAACAGTCTCATCCTTTATGAAGATGCGTCCACGGAGGTGTATCTCCTTCCACGACTCATTTTTTATGTACCATTTCTCGTCTTTATGAGAGAACTCATTCGGGCATGGATTTTGGGCTTTAGTTGTAACTTCTTCTTATGGGCCCTGTTTGGGCTTTTATGATTGGTTTTGCCCTCTTCGGCCTTTATGAGTTGGCCTAGCGTCGGGATTCCTGATTCTCACGATGGATGTTTTCTGCCACGTGTTTGGCTATGATGACGTTCTATTTTGATGTATCATCAGCTACTCCCCCCTTAGTTAGTGGGTATGCTGACGTGGCCACTAACTTCGTGACGATTAGACTTTCAATTCCATCATTGCCTTGTACTTAATGTTGTCAGTAGCTTTAGGTGGGTTGGTGTCTCAATTTCTTTCTCACACGTTTGTTTTTTAGCAGATTTTTGGGATTTCGCGAAACCATTATATCCCGCGCTACGTCCCATGAGCAGTACCTTCGTTGCATGGCTCTATAAAGGGGGCGTGATGGGTTTGTTTTTCCTCTTTACACTATCTTTGAAATTAGGGTTATTTTCTTCCTCCGTTTTCTTCGTTCTCCTTACTTTTAGCGATGTCTGTTGGTGATAAACTAAACGGTAAGGCGCTAGCTACTTGCGAACTTTTTTTTCTCCCAAAAATGCTTCTCAAGCGATGTTGGACAACCTTCGTTTTGACTATAATTTGCCACCCGACCTCGAGATTATTTTACCTAGACAGAACGATAATCCTTGTCGTCCATGGTCCGAGTACATTGCACTATATCAGTGCATGTTTTCTTCTGGCCTTTGATTCCTAGTTCCAGAGTTGTTTTGGGAGTATCTGGATTTTTTTGGGATTCCTCCTGCCCAAATAAGTCATAATGGTTGGAGGGTTATGGTTTGTTCTTATGCGAGGGTTATTCTATCCCGTATTCCTTTGACTGTTAAAGTTATGCCTTCGGTGGTTGGTTTGATGATGACCAAGGATATATGCTTCCTCTGTTCCCATGCCTGGTTCGCGAAGCTTAACGATGACATCCGAGATTGGTCGAGGTCCTGGTTTTATGCTTCTGTAAACTCTTGCTACTTGCAATTGCGAGGTTGCTTGATTTTGTGGTCGTTCCGAGTTCCTAACAAATGGAAGGATCTACAGTTGACTGGGGCAGAGCGAAGGGTCAACGACCAATTCTTGAAGCTTCCTGAGTTTCCTGTGGAAGCATTTATCTCCAAGGACAACTTTGAGTGTAGCGGTTTGTACACTACGAATGAAGCGAAATGGGTCTTGCTTACTGAATCCCGTGCTGAGGAAATTGTCGCTCACGTTGCTCTTACTGGCGTTTGTGGTACTAGCATTGATTGGGAAGTGAGTTCGTACAGACATGTTACGGATCCTGATGCTCCTGTCAATGTCATTGGCCTAACTTCTAGGAAGAGGAAGCTTCTGAGGCCCGCCAGTCCGTCAAAGCGGTTGTTGGTAGACCGTGGTTGAGTTCCGAAGAAGAAGTTGTTCTCTACTCGTGGTACTGCTCAGACTGCATCTCTTTTGAGTTCTTCTGGCAAGGATGCTACGGAAGAGGGTCGTGCATCCCTCGAGGAGGTTGAGGAGGTGAGGTTGGTGCTAGAAAAGAGCGAGAAAGAGAAAACTCGTCTATTGGATGACAATTAAAATAAGCTTTTTTTTGCTTACGACGTTTCAAATGTTGCTGAATGGTCTAATAATGATCCTCGGGCTATCGATGACAAGATGCTCCAACTACCGGTGGAACAATCTAAAGAGGTTGTCGGTAGTGGTCAGAGTTTCGAAGTTCTTCCTCCTCGGTCAATTTCCATTAATGTCAGTGATGCGGTCGGATACTTAGTTTCTTCTCCTGTTCATTTGGATTCCCCAGCTCCTGTTGTGGTTGCTCCGTACTGGGAAGGCAAAAAATGGTTTTTCTGTTGTTACCATCATTCCACCTGCCCTTCCAAATGTCGGGGGTGGTTCCTATGTGCTTTCGGATCCCCGTATCTTTCATCCACGAGTTAGCCGGACTGAGCCTAGTTCGAAAGATATCCGTATCAAGTCAGATGGAAAGTTTTGCTGGTTTACTCAGTTTGACATGCAAGATGGTCTGCGGGGGTTGATAAATGAATGGCACATGTACTCAATGGAAAAACCTTCGATGCTCATATTGGATCTGAGCACTCATCTTGATTACGGTCTTAAGTAGATAATAGATGGGATGAATCATCTCACTTATGCAGGGTTGATGGGCTCGGTTGATCAAACTGGTTGTGATCAGGTGGTTTATTTGAATAGAAAGTTGGCAACACTATTGTTAGTATTTTCTCACGTCTTTTCTCAATTTGATGTGTTGAAAACACGATGCGCAGAGTTGGAGAAAAGTGGCGGGGCTGCTCGGGCCTTGTTGATTGAAGCGGAAGGTGAGCGGGATAAGTCTGCAGTTGAGGACCAAGTTGGATGGGGCCTGTGCCGGTTTACGTGATGTGGAGAAGGGGCTATTTGCCGAGAAGGCAATTTATGATGAGGCTGCATGTGCTGTGATTGAACAATCCGATAATCGTGATATTACTGAGGGACGAGTAGAACAGTTGACAGCTGCGCTCGATGAGGTCAAGGCAGATACTTTTGTTAAGCTTACCACCGTTGAGGGACAACTTACTGCGACCAAAAACGAACTTGCTAGTGCCAAGGACAGGTTTCGCATTGCGGAGGCTGAAGATTGGAAGCGAGTTGTTGATGGGCAGATTGAGCTTCTTTATTACATTGAGGGGCACAATGTTGATCTGTTTAAGTACTGCCACTTGGTTGATCAAGTTTTCGAAGATGATGACAGTGAAGAAGGTGTCCTAGACCCTTCAAGCACTCCATTGCTTCCTTATATTTTTTAAGAGAGAGCTTCGCCCCTCTTGCAGATGATGTCGCCAATGATTTTGTGGTTGCCTCTATTTCATCTCGTACTCTTTTATCTTCTTCCTCGGATGTAACATAATAGTTTTATTAATGAAAAGAATTCCCCTTCTTGGTATTCTTATTCGCATGTTTTTTTATTGTAGTCGTAATTAGTCTCGTTGACTCGTTGCATGTTACTTATACCATTTTTAGGTCAATCGTAGTTGTCGAAGTAAGTTGTACTGTGTATCATGTCTGAATTTCTTGATTTGAATTCCTTTATGGCTACTTATATGCTTGACGCATTGGTTGCCTCGGAGTGGGTTGACTTTATCCTGATATGTCGGAGCTTGTTCAAGCAAGTTGATTTTTCCATCTCGACTTTTACTTCGTATTAGTTGCCCCGAAGCTTTTATGAGAAAGTTGGTTTGGCCGTCCAACTTTTACTTTGTTGGTTCAATGTGAGTCGACCCAAAGCATTTTTTTAATTAAATTGACCCGTTCGTCCAACTTTTACTTTGTTGGTTCGACGTACTAGTCGACCCGAAGTTCTTTGTTTAAGTTGACTCGTTCGTCCAACTTTTACTTTGCTGGTTTGACGTACTAGTTGACCCGAAGTCTTTTATTTGAATAAGTTGACTCATTCATTCAACTTTTACTTCGTTGGTTCGATGTACTAGTCGGCCCAGAGTTCTTTATTTGAATAAGTTGACTCGTTTGTCCAACTTTTACTTCGTTGGTTAGACATACTAGTCAACCCGAAGTTGTTTTTTTAACTAAGTTGACTTGTTTGTCCAACTTTTTCTTCGTTGGTTCGACGTACTTGTCGACCCGAAGGTCTTTGAATTAAGTTGACTCGTTCGTTCAACTTTTACTTCGTTGGTTCGACATACTAGTAGATCGAAGTTGCTTTTTAACTAAGATGACTTGTTTGTCCAATTTTTGCTTTGTTGGTTCGACGTACTAGTCAACCCGAAGTTGTTGTTTTTTAAACTAAGTTGACTTGTTTGTCCAACTTTCGCTTCATTGGTTTGACGTACTAGTCGACCTGATGCTTTTTGAATTAGGTTGACTCGTTTGTTCAACTTTTACTTCGTTGGTTCGACGTACTAGTCGACCCGAAATTGCTTTTTAACTAAGTTGACTTGTTTGTCCAACTTTCACTTCGTTGGTTCGGCATATTAGTCGACTTAAAGCTCTTTGAATTAAGTTGACTTGTTTGTCCAACTTTTACTTCATGGTCGATCATACCAAAAGTTTATTATATACCCAACTCGTGTCCTGATTTTGTTTGGCTTGATATGTCGATTGCTCTGTATCGTCAAGTTTTGATGTCTTTATTCCATTGTCCATGCGTAAGATGAGGATTCCGATTTGTAATTTTATTGATGTTCCTTTCTCGATATTCTGACCAACCCTAGCGGTTATTCTTCTTGAAAAGTTATGCTAAATTGTAGAGTGGTTTGCTTCATCCTCTTAACCTTTGCTTGGTCGATATCATTCCTCGTGTTGTTAGAGATTTACGTCTTTGTTGCTTTGTCTCGCATCGCTTATGTCTTCAAGTCGCCGGATTTGCTATTGGTTATGTTTCGTCATTTGTTGGATATGTTATTGTAGCTAATGGACTCGGAGTGCTTTTTGACTCAGTAACTGAGCAGTGCTTGAATTGTCCGATCATGCTCACATCAGCACTAAATTGTCCAATCATGCTCACATCAACGTCAAATTGTCCAATCATGCTCACATCAACACCGAATTGTCCAATCATGCTTGCATCAACACCAACTGGCAAATTTTAAGTTTAATCGAGTATGTTGCCGTCAATTTTTTCGTTGGTAATTCAGATTGGGCTTGCATCCGTCAGTAGGGCCTTTGAATTGTGTTAGTTGATTGGTGCAAGCTTCTCCATGTTCTTTTACCGTGAATCAATAAAATGGTTTGCATTGTTCCGTTTGGCGTTAGTATTCCTACTTCGATATAGATCAGCTAGAGTGAGAGGTGTTTCAAGCTGCTTCTTCTGTTAGGTTGATCGCTTTGTTCCTTCCGACCATGCAGTGTAGGGCGTATATTAGTTCCCTGGGCTGTTCTTTTGATCTCGTAGTGCTATCAACTTTTTCATTTCCGTTGAGTTCTTGTGTGACATTTCGATGTATTTGTCGATTCGTCCTCTCTGAACCCAGTGCTCAATTTCATCTTTCAGATTGTAGCAGTTCTCGGTATCATGCCCGTGATCCTTGTGGAAGGAACAATATTTGTTTTTGTCTCTTCCTTCTGGGTTTCCTCTCATTTTGAGTGGCCAATCGACATTTTCCCATTTCGTCATATGTTTCAATACATTGGCTTGACTCATTTTCAAGGCTATGTACGGTTTGTATGACTTTTTCATTACACTTGTTTCTCGCTCGTGTATGGGCCTTGTTGACTCCAGCTTTCCAGACTCTTGTTTGTTGGATTCGAGCCTCCCGTTGTTCTTATGCCTCTTTGACTGAATGCAATCCTCCTGAGGTCTGTCGTCTCCTCTTATTTCCTTATTTCTTTCCGCTTCTTTGGGTGGTTTTCCCTTTCGTGGTCATTTTTCTTCTTGGCAGCTTTCATCTCCTCAAGAGTAATGTGTTTTGGGCTGTTTTCAACAGGATCACCATGCTTGTTTGAGGTTCCAGGTTGAGAGCATAAAAAATGATCTTTTTTTTCAGTCCGGCGGTGAAAGTAGCGGTGGCCATGCACTACAACACAATTGGCTTTTAATAGCATTTGAGCATAGCGTTTTTTACGCTCATGCTATAAAATCCCAAATTTTAATAGCATTATAAGAATAAAACACTATCAAAAGTCGAAGCGGGAAAAACTAAAATTAACCCGCTCGATTCCCTCCCATTTCAAAATTGCTTCCCTCTCAGTCTCGCTCTTTTTTCCCCCTCATTCACAGTAGATCGAATGCTCTCCCCTGACCTCTCATCCTCTTTCCCCTCTCTTTCTCTCTTCTTCCTTGGCGCAATCTCTCCCTCTTCACAAATCTCTCTCAAAAGCTCCTCTCTTCTTCATCTTTCATGGCACCCCAAGCATGATTTCTTCAAGCAGAATAGTCTATTGTTCTCAACTCTTCCTCTCCCCATTTGCAAAGTTGAAAAGTTAAGGTTTTCTCTCTCCATTTGCAAAGTTGAAAAGTTAGGGTTTCCTCTCCCAATCTCTTCCTCTCACCATTTGCCTGATTTGTTGTTGTTGTTGCAGACATCGAGGATGAGATCCAATCCAGCATCCGTTCGTTGCAGCTCGACTCAGCAGGTAAGAATTCGCTGAATCTCATCCTTTACCGTTCGTTCTCTATCACTACTGTATTCAATGATGTACTAAACGTAAGGTTTCGGTTGAGTTTTGTAGAAGAGAACAACGGTGTGGTTTCGATGGATGAAGTGAAATCTGAACAAGTTAAGTCGAAAAAAGTCGTAAAATCTGATAATACGGAAGAAGGTAAAGTGTAATTAAACTAATTCTTCTTTTCACTGAGATTGAGCTTATCAATATTACCAAAACTTCCGTTATTTACGGTGAAGAAGCGATTCGTAGGTTCTAGTAATTTTTGGTGCTTGAACTAGATTAAAAGATGTTCTGTTGAAGTGGAAAAATTGATTGGGGGAAACTCTTGAATTTTTTGCTCTTTTGTCTTGATTTCTAATGTTACATGTTAGATGAACCTATTTCGGTGCAATAGAGATCTTTGTCTAATTTGAATTGAGAGAAACTTATGTCATTGTATTTATTGGAACAAGTAGCTCTTGTTTTTCACTTGGGAAGCAATGGTTTTTTCAGAAGAATATAAATTTAGTGATTGGTGCTACAATCAGTAGATTTGCCCCCTGGTAGGTGAATATTAGGATTCTAGATTGTTGAAAGCTGAAATTTATATAACTTGTGTTAATATCCAGAATTTATGATTTGCTGTTCTGTATTTCAATTGCATATGCTTATTCAGTATCAATAGCATTTTTCACATTCTGCATATGCATCTGTATCTCTTATTTATTGTAGATATCAACGAAGATGTACAACCTGTTGACCAACCCTCAGGACCCTCACACGTAGAGATTAAAGGTATCTTGTTATTTTATTATTATGGTTATGCATTATGTTTTGCTTTTACACTTACCTTTTGTATTGCTATATGTGACTGTTATTTATTGGATTTTCAGCGAAAGAAAAGGCAGCAGCAGCTGCTACAAAAGTTGCTGAAGAAAATGAGAAGGAAAATGAAGGGCTTGTGATTTCCTTAGTTCTGGCCCTGTGCTTGCCATGGTGAGAAAAATGAAGGGCTTTACCTTTTTTTCTTTTAGTTTCTACCCCATTAGTGAGTCTTTAAACAAGTTTTTGTTTTTTAGGTCTGGGAAGGTGAAGGAGTGATAAAATATGGTCGCAAACTTATTGGAGCTACTGACCCACAGAAATCAGAGCCAGGAACAATCAGGGGTGACCTCGCTGTTGTTGTAGGAAGGTATTATCAGTGTTCTTAACATGTTTCACATGGTTCTTGTTATAATAGCATTCGTCTTTTTTTGTTTTCTATAGAACCATACTGCCTATTCTTTTGAATAATGCCTCGTCTCTTATGAAGAACAAGGATTTTAGTAATGAAATGTGGTAACCCGGGTGAATCTAGGGGAAATGCATCCTGGAACTGTGGTCACTATCTGAGGGAAATGCATCCTGGAACTTGTGGTCACTATCATGTCTCCTTCTTTTGAGGATGAGTACATAGTGTGATATACACATTTTATGTATTACGTATATTATGCCTGGCTCCCTGTATGCCGTTTGCAGAGTCCATCTTGGATATTTCAGGAGATTTAAGGGAAAATTTGTCACGACTGAATGTAGGTTCATCCAGATTTTGGAACAGATGTGTGGTTTTCTCCCCACTAGTTAATACTATTATTTAGGACTTCTTTGTGTGTGTGCATGTGTGGTGATCATATTTTTCTATGATAGAACTAGTATATATGACTTGACTCATAGATAGTGTGAGCGATGCCTATACTAGTGAACTCTACCTTCAACATGATAGAGGCGAGTGGGAAAGAAAAAAAAATGAAACCTCTCAATTACTAGAATTAATAACATGAATCACATTTGCAGTCCATTTAACTAAACATTTTTCACTGAATTGGTGTCTGATTTTGATTCTGCAGAGCTTACTGAGTTCTCTTAAGATCCTTAAAAAAAGAAAAAACCAGTGGTAATCCTTGATGATATAAGCGGTATCATCAAACCAGGAAGGTAAACGAGTTCAGATACTTCCGATTTAGGTATTCTGTTCTGTTTTTAAGTAATTGTTAGTTTGCTGACAGTCCAAATACTAACTGTTTGTTCTGTTTTGTGTTTATTTTGGACAGGCTTACACTCCTTCTTGGTCCTCCTGGCGCGGGAAAGTCTACTCTACTGTTAGCTCTTTCTGGGAAGCTTGGAAAGGATCTCAAGGTTACACATTACAATTGCTTATCTTCTATTTCATCTTTTCATGTTCCATTAAATTCACTTGTTGATTTGTTCTTTATGTTGGGTTGAGTAGGTCTCTGGGAATGTTACATACAATGGACATACCATGAGAGAGTTTGTCCCGCAAAGGACTTCGGCCTACATCAGTCAACATGATCTGCATAATGGCGACATGACTGTAAGGGAGACCTTGGATTTCTCTGCTCGGTGTCAGGGTGTTGGACATAGACTAGGTACTTAGGAAAATTTATTGATTTGAAATGATAACTAAATAAATCTAGATGAGTTTTCTTATATATAGCCTTGATCATTATTCTTGTTTAACTTTTGCAGATGTCCTCGCTGAACTTGCTAGAAGGGAGAAACTACAACAAATTAAACCACAGTAAAGGCCCTCTGTTGCATAATCCTGCCCTCAGACGTGCTGGATATAACGGAGTTTACGTTCCTATGATGGTTGATGACATCAAAGAATTCTTTAGAGTCTATTCTTCTCCTGACTTTGCAGGCTTCAGGTACGGCAAATTTTACTATAATTTACGTTCTAAATCTACTGTTCTGCAAGCTGAGTATTGAATTGGCAATAAATGCATTCTGCTGGTTTTCAATTCAAATCCTCATTCGTTTTGATTCTTACAGAATAAGCATAAGGCAAACCGAACTATCTCTAGTAGCTTTTGTGATTTATTTTTGGACTAAAGTTTTTCTCACATGTTGTTTGTTATCTTGTGATCAAAAGCCAGGTTTGTTTATCTCCTTATTGTCTGTATTCTCTTAGCGTTGCATGCTTGATCACAATTTGTTGTATTGTTACAATATTTTTTTCCTGCTTAATAGATTTGTATGGAAGCTGACTTTGGAAGAAGTATGTTTGAGAGATCAGCTCGAAAACCGATCTGCCAGAGATGGAAGGAAAAAGAAGAGGCGATATTACTTGTTTATAACAGAGGAGGATTTGAAACACAAAGTCCTGAAATGGACACATGTACTTCCAGAGAGGATTTGATTGTCAAGGTGCTTTTAAGTGTTATTTTTGTCGATTGAGACTTTAATTTCCAAGTATTTGTTCTTCTTCTTCCATAGATATTGAGTCCTGTTCTGCTTTTCGATTATAGGCAAGAAAACCATATACTATTACCAAACAAAGAGAGAAGTGGACAGAGGAGGAGCATAATAGGTTCCTTGAAGCGTTAAAACTGTATGGAAGAGTGTGGCAGCGGATTGAAGGTCATATTCTAATTGGACCATAAGTATTGTTTAGATTTGGCATTTTAAACTCTAAATTGAAGTTACTCCATTTTATACTGCTCTAGAAGGATTCTGGGTTGTTGTTGAAGAATATTCGTATTTTGGTTTAGCCTTGAATTTGGATATGATACTCGAATTATAGTATGCGATGCCTCTTGATTAGAGATCTGTTTGTTCTCCTATTTTCTGGTTTTGTTTTGTACAGAACATATTGGGACGAAGATGGCTGTGCAGATCAGAAGTCATGCACAATTTTTTTCTCAAAGGTCTATTGGTACCTTATAACCTTTTGATTTTCTAGGACTGATTGAAGCGTTTGTATCTGGTAGATTCTATCTAATATAGATTCAGAGAAGCAACACTTAGTGATAATTATATTCTTAGAAATGATCCATATATGATGTCTTTTATCTTTTGTAGACTTGCAATAAATTTGGTATTACTGATTTGATATTGGTTCACAAATATAGGGTTCAATGCATGTAATGGTTTTGGCGATCGAAATAAAAAGAAGGCAGAAACTACAGTAAATTCTAGCTTCAAAGTTATATTGATGATCACTTAGAAAACCCAACATAAAATTGTCACGTGGAGCACTATGATGACTTTTGTATGATTTTCTAGAAATTGTTCATTCACACTACTAGAGATCGTTGAACCCTTGAAACTACATTGACTATTTGCTATTATGACTTTTATGGAATATACATTTTAGATGCATGCTAATGAGGGTTGCACTTACAACACAAGAATTTGGCTAGTTAAGCACCATCCTTTGTTGTATTGTTTTGAAACATTGACAATGTGATAAATGACTTGGTTTGGATTGGTCTCATTGTCTCAGTTAGGAATTGGTCCTGTTGTAGTGGGAAAAAATCTAGTCCTTGAAGCATGATGAGGTTTAAGGTTGAGAAAGTTGTAGCCACTCGAATATCAAAATAATTCAGATCGTTTTCTTCTCCTGAATATCAAAATAATTCTGGAATTAGTAAGGAATAGGTGTTGCTTGTAATTGGCATTTTCTATTTGTGATCAGTTGGAAGAAACCAACTTGGCAGATAATTATACATCTAATCTGATTGATCCAGAACTTCTGTTTCTGCCTTCTCCTCAATATAGTTCGTATGATGTTTATGACAGAACTTGGCAGACTGCCAGCCTTGTTGTCCGGGCTTTTCTGCCCTAATGGTATCACCTGCATGATTCGTAAGTATGGTTCTTTTATTTATTTAATAACTCGGATAGATGTATTATAGATTGTTTTGATCGGATCAAAGAGTTCCTAATTTTAATTATGGCTTCTTCAATGAAGCTTGCCCATTAGGTGCTTATTGCCCGAGTGCAAAACTCAATAAAAGTACAGGGATATGTGAACCGTAAGTGAATGTTCTGGTTGTTAACTGTTTATTTATTTGCTTCATTTGTAGCTTGTAGAATGAGTTATATTTTGTGTGAAAAATGTACAGATATAACTAAGCATGGACCCGAAAGGAAATGACTAAGCATGGTGCACTCATTGTTCCCTACCCCCTATATGCACAATGCTGTTGTTGCTTGCACATGATTTTGATATTTTCTAGTTGTTGCCTTTTTGTAGTTAGGTAGTGGTGGTGTTGTGTTTTCTTTGTTCTGTTTGATTTTTTTCTTCTTATGGCCAATCTTATTAGACATGCATGATGTTTAATACGCTTGTATCATCTACATGTTTTTTTTGCTTCCCGAAGCTTGGGTACCATCCTTGACAACACAGGATTTTCTAGGTGACTACTAATCCAGTTGTATTTGATTATCAAAATCAA
The DNA here is from genome assembly GCA_963556465.1 of Berberis vulgaris. Taxonomy (NCBI): domain Eukaryota; kingdom Viridiplantae; phylum Streptophyta; class Magnoliopsida; order Ranunculales; family Berberidaceae; genus Berberis; species Berberis vulgaris. The sequence goes on along the minus strand of OY747131.1, from coordinate 24,207,814 downwards.
ATAAGTTTACCAGTATACATATTAATGATTGAGCATATACATATGCAGCTACAGGGGCCATATTTTCAGCTACAGATACGGTTTGCACGTTACAGATACTTCGAGCATGGGGAAGTGTTTGTCTTAGATGATGGTGGTGAGGTAAACAACTGTTATTGGTTTTATGTTTTTTAAAGTTATTTACCTCAATTTCTTATCTCTGAAATGAAGATAATATATTGTAATTTATTTTTATTTAATTAATTTTTTTATTTTTACCTCAATTTCTTATCTCTGTAGGTTTCAAAACATGTATTATAAGTTTTTATTCAATTTTGTCGGACACTTAATACTGTTTTCTATGTAATTTTCAGGTCAGAATTGCTATGGTTGGGAAGTATACTGGTCTTTCAGATTCGTAACTTTCCGTATTAAAGGTATACTAATTACTGTTTGTCCTGATTAATGGTTTCATATTTTTCAAATCTGAAATATTTTACTCAGCTTATTTTTCTTATCTTTCGTATTAAGATAGTTCAAGTACTGGTTCTGGTTAGCAATTTCATAACATGAAGAAGAAAAGGAAGGGGTGTGTACTAGGAGAAACTCTAGTATGGCTGCTGCTGCTATCTGCTGCTGCTGCTGCTGCTGCTGCTGCTATCTGCTGCTGCTGCTGCTGCTGCTGCTGCTGTTGCTGTCGTTGCTATCGTTGCTGTTGTTGCTGTCGATAGCCCCTGTTGCTGTTGATGTTGTTGTTTCTGCTGTCGTTGTTGTTGTTGCAGGTGTAGATTAATAAGAGTTTGTACATTATGTACATTCATCATCACAAAAATTATGTCGTTGCTTTCGTTCCCTTTTTTCCCTTGAAACATTATGTACATTCATCATCACAAAAATGTTTAGATCATTCAACATTTCTTTTAGCAAAAGGAAGTGAAAACAATACATTTTATTTTCTTTTGCTTGATCACCAACATGGTGTTTCTTGTCTTTGTCACAATGAATTTCGAGTGCTCAGGCTAATGCATACATGATAAGATGTAATAAAAAGTCATTTGATAGTAAAAAAAAAAAAAAAAAAAAAAAAAAAAAAAAAAATTGCTATGTATACTTACCATAGGGTTTTTAAAACGCTATGGTAAAGTCTACCATAGCGGTTTTAGAATCTACTATAGCGTTTTTAAAACGCTATGGAAGAGGCTACCATAGCGGTTTTGAAACGCTATAAAAGCCAAACTTACCATAGCGTTTTAAAACCGCTATAATATCCCCTGGGTCTATTATAGCGCCGGCTGTCATAGCGGTTACTAAACCGCTATGGTATCCTACCATAGCGGTTTTTAAACGCTATTGATAACAATTTTTCTTGTAGTGATGTTATCGCTGCATCCGTCGATCATCGTCAGCTCGTTAGTAAAACAAATGACGTATTCCCTTATCATCTACTCGGGCTTTTATTCGATGTGAAAGAAGTAGTGTGGTTCTTTCTTCATTCGCTGACTTCCGATGAATCTTGTGATAAAGGTGGTGGACAATGCTTGGAAAAAGTCTATTGACCTCAGTGGTAAGCTATTGAACTAGTTCATTGCTGTCGAGGTAATACTTGTCGGAAACGTTCTGCATAAAATGGACTCTGTATCCTCCAACGCCATCACGTGGAGAAAATGTTGCAAATGATCCGTTGGGTCGGTGGTGCTATCACATGCCTTGAACTTTGGTGGCATGATATTCTTTGGCATGGGAGTTGTCATGACCGCGTCAGATAATGACAGCTTGGCTAGCTAGTAAAATACATTGGGATCCGTGACTCCGATCCTGAACGGGATTTCTGCAAGCGTTCCATCACTCTGTGGAGTCTTACCTTGGGGAAGTTCATTGCTTTTGCGATTTCCTTATTGAGGTTCTTATGGAACCTCGTTGCTTTCCCGGGTTTGGTTGGTAGAGTTTTGTTGGGGTGCTGCTCGGGTAGGGTCGGCTGACTGAGTGCACTCTTAAGTGAGTTTTTCCAGCATCTTCATTATGTGGTTCATCTGGGTCATAAGTAGATCTAGCCCAAGGTCAGCTACCACCGCCAAGGAAACAAACCCCCCCATTCCCCACCCACACTCTCTTCTTTTTCCATTTTTTTTTTCTATTATTCCTTCAAAAATATTTAGCATTAAATATTTACCAGTTTCTACTATTTTTTGTTAAATTTTGCTACAATATTTTCATTTCCTGAACTTTACTTTAAAGGATTTATTATAATAATAATAATAATAATAATAATAATAATAATAATAATAATAATAATAATAATAATAATAATAATAATAATAATAATAATAATAATAATAATAATAATAATAATATAGGAGGGAAAACTCTACGAAGACCTCACGTTGGAGCCCCTTCTGGACATGACATAGCTCTTCAAGAGCGCCCAAAAACACATTACCTTGGAAGAGTCAAGGATCGTAAAAAGGGAAACCGAATGTGAGAATAAACCCTCCGCTCCTAAGGACAAAAAAGAGGGAAATAGATGTGAGGATGAAGAAATGAGCAAGAGAAAACACAGTAACAATAGCTAGACCTTCGTCAGTCCAGGCCAGAGAAAGCCTCCAATTACGTTCGATCCAGAGCCGTGACACCCTTCAATTCTAGCCTGTCGGGCGTACTAAACTCCATCAAAAACTAGGATGATCTGAAGTGGCCCTCAAAACATCTCTGAGACCCCACCAAGTGAGACAACGGCAAGTACTGTGCGTACCACAAAGAAGGCGATCATGATACCAACGACTGCAAGAGTTTGAGGTATGAGATTGAGTACTGGATCCGTAGGGGCAAACTAAAAGAATTCCTGAACTCTGAGAAGCAACCAGAACGAACCAGGGATCAAGGGGAGTTAGTTAAAAAGATAAGAAAAGGAGACTCCGGGCATAATCTATGTTCTTCAAGGAGTCGAACCGAATGAAGGCCAGTCGTACTGGTCCCACAAGCGGACCTTGCTGAAGATGCGGACACGACCTGCGGACGAGGGTAAATGCATTTGCTACTCAAGGGTTCAAAGCCCCATTCCCACCTTAACCTTCACAGACAAGGACTTCGAAGGAATACGTTGCACAATGATGCCCTAGTCCTATCGGTATCCATTGCAAGATGGGAGGTAAATAGAGCTATGGTGGACACAGGAAGCTCACTCAACGTCCTATTTTACAACGCGTTTCACAATATGGACCTCAAAGAGGAGAGCCTGTCGTCTACAGACTACCCGCGGATTGGATTCAGCGAAGAGAAGTGCTTTCCGAACGGGAAGATAAGGTTAGCAATAGTGGCAGGAGAGTCGCAACTGAGAAAATGTATTGTTTCTGGACTTCATGGTAGTAGACGCATCGTCCACCTACAACCTTATCTTTGGAAGACCATGGCTTCACCAAATGGAAGCAGTATTTTCCACCCTTCACCAGTGTGTTAAGTACACCGCTAACCACTCCGAAGGAACAATACGTGGAGACCAACCTATGACACGAGGCTGCCTTTACGCCACACTGAAACAAATAGAATGCTCCCAGATCCAACTGAGTCCTGCGGAGCAACTTGAACTAGTGCCAGGTCGAATGACGGCAGAAGCATCATAGTCAAGCGGTATAGGAACAATATGCTTTTAAGCCAAGTGGAACAGAGAGGCCGAGGCAAATGGAAACACTACCCCCGACCTTCCATCGATGCAAAAATTAACCCCCTACAAGTTTTAACGAAGCCCAACATTCCGTTGAGAATACTAATGATCCACAAGGGCCATCTGAATTCACATCAGGACCAAGATCATTATCTCTCTGTCAATAGTTAGTCTTTTTCAATTGTTTATTTCCCTTTCCATAGTCAATGTAGAGTTTTAAATTTTGAAGAGTTATGTGATTTGCAATCATTTAAGAAATAAAGAAAGAATTACGAAAGCAAACTCTATTGATTACTGGAAAGATGTAACAACAAACGCCTTGAGGCGGATACAAAATACACATACTACAAGCATCTGAATCCAATGCGACACGAAATAAAGACTCGCTTAGACGATCCAACTACGTAAGGTATCCGAAGAAGGCCATGCAAGCTATCCGCAAGCAACAACGAAGATATTCAAATGGACTTCGCTCGACCCCTTCCCAAGATAAAGGACAAGGTGTCAAAGGGAATTGAAATGAATGAGCGTCTGATTGCTCCGTCGAATCACCCCAGGAAAGCGACCCGCCAACAACGATGCAGACCTTATAACGAATGATTGACTTCCTCGAAAGGCATCCTACCCCCTTGCAGACTTCCTCAAACGGTTTTCGGCCTCTTGAAGAGGATAGAAGAAGGCAGATGGGGATGACCGCAAGCGACGAAACAGTCAAGGTCTCACAGTTTCGCCAAGCGAGGACACTTTTCCCATGCGCAGTACCCGGGGTGACTAAGAGATACCACCCACGAAAGCACCGCGCATCCGCAAACACTTCGATCAACCATAAGTTAACAGAGGGAACCGCATACACGTGGACACAAGCGACACGAAGTAACACCAAGGCATCTCCCTTAGTAGAAAACCTATACTATTTCTTCGCAATATGAGAAGAAATTACGAGATCTTAGCTAATCAACTACGTGCCCACCTAGAATAGGTGACTACGCATAACAGCGATTAGGAACGTGTCCGATCGGTGTAAATGTCAGAACATCCAAAGACTCCAGAGAGGAAGATCCCCCATCAGCCTTTGGAAAACCCAAAGCATTTTCTTCAAGCAAGAACATTACATTAACTATGATGGTTCACCAAACGGGCACCCTAACATTAATTGTCAAACATTGAATACAGTATAGGAAACAAGGAGACGTCGGTTCCCGAGGAAACTGCATAGACCACGTTTGTCCAATTAATGGCGCTGCACACAACTCCATCAATTGACGAGGAGTAACCAATACTCAACCGTCCCGTAGCCTACGCCATACACATGTTACTGCGTGATCTACGCCGTACACATAGCGCAACCATGCAGGAAACCCTAGCTCTTCCTCTGTGGACCCATAGGTTCGATCCACTATTCAAACAACATTCTGCTACATGTTTGGCACGAGCACTAGAAATCCAAGTCAACTCTGACACACAGACCTTCGGATCACTATTTGATTTAAGGTAATTTTGTCCACACAATGTATGACACTAGCGGACATGGGTTCGCACGCCCTCAAACAGGCGGAATCTCTTTCCCACTTTGTAAGCTTAATCAGTCAAGGCTGATGATGATGGCTTCAGGCAGCGGATAAACTTGCAAAAATTCTTCCTAATAATGAGTTTTTAGAGTTAATTCCTAGTTCTTTTGCGGAAGACATTAAGAAAATTGTATTTGATGATGCTAAAGGCAGAAAATACGCACGCATGTAACCCAGCTTCTTATATTTATTTTCAGTGGTCTGGGGAGCCCATATAAACCCCCTGCTTGCCTTTCAAAAAAAAAAAACTCCCGATACCTAGTTCGCCCAGCGCAAATCTCGATGGGTTAGGAAGTTGGAGTCTAATCAGCGCTATCACGCCTAATAAAAATGACTCGCCAGAGATCGTTGCCCCCTTTGTGGTCAATGATCATCGAACACGATCAGGTAAGCCTAGTAAGTTACGATTAGCATCGAAAGCTTCTGATCAAAGCCCAGACCTGTAGCACCCTACAACGCGGGTGTAGATGGTTTGGAAGGTGGAAGCATAGTCAGTCCTGAACCAATTTCGACGGCTCGCCACGGGACCACTACTTTTCAGCGTGGCCGCCGAATTACCAACCCTGGACTTGTAACCCCTATTGCGCAGGTATAGATAGTTTAGAAGGTGGGAGCCTAGTATTTTCCGAATTGATTTCGACGGCTCGCCACAAGACCACTGCTTATCAGCATGGCCGCCGAATTACCAACCCTGAACTTGTAGATCCCATTGCGCGGGTGTAGATAGTTTAGAAGGTGGGAGCCTAATCAGTCGTGAACTGATTCCAACGGCTCACCACGGAACCACTGCTCTTCAGCGTGGTCGTCGAAAACCCCCAAATTTTTAGCTTGATGCGCACGAGTGTAGACGATTTGGAAGGTGGGAGCCTAGTCAGTCCCGAACTGATTCCGACGGCTTGCCACAGGGCCACTGCTTTTCAGCCTGGTTGCCAAACCCCTTAATCTCGAACTTGTAGCCCCCACTGAGCGAGTTTAGATGGTTCGAAAGGTGGGAGACTAGCCAGTCCCTGACTGATGTCGACGGCTCACCACAAGACTACTGCTCTTCAGCGTAGTCACCAAATCCTTACTCCCCGATCTTGTAGTCCACATTGTTCGGACATAGATGTTTCGAAAAGTGGGAGCCCCAAGCAGCTCGCCACACGACCACCGCTCTCCTTCAAAACAATGACCGTAAAAATGAATCTCAGCTGAGTAAGTGTCCTCATGCTGAAATGGACTGGCATTTTATTATCAGCAAAGGCCACGTATGCCGACACATAGATCTTCGGCCAGTGCCCGGTTAAATGCTACATAGTGTGTCAATCCGAGCTTATGACACCCGACTCTGTACAAACGTTTTGACGCGTACGCTCGGCTATCACAGCTTACCCATAGCAGACAAGCAAGGTAAACCTCTAGCAGCTTACCTTAAGGACAAGACACAGCTCGGGAACCCAACCCTCGGCTAAACTGTTTGCGACCCACTATCGGACATGACTACACAACAATGACCCTGAGTCATTCACAATGCAGCGGTCAAAATCTCTACTACTGAGAAACCAATCGACGTTTTTTTGATTCAACCGACTTATGCCAAAGCAAAACGACAAAGCGAAATGAAAAACATACAATTAAGACAACGAACACAAAATGGATAAATCTGTTTTCATTAACGGTCGGAACAAAAAGGGTACAAGTATACAAAGTTTACTCCGTATTAGGAAATATAGAGAAATAGAATAGCTAAGCTTTACAGAAGAAGGAACAGGGGTCGCATCCACACACGCCACGACCTGAGCATTAGGGTCCGAACCGCCCTCCTCGTCCAAGGACGCAAAAACAACATACAAGTCTACGTAGAAAATCTTCTTATATCGACCAAAATCCCATTACGGACTCTCCTTCTTTATCAGCGCAACAGCTCCAGCCTGCCATGTACAACCCAGCGGAACTCGCACTTGCCTTGTTCCCACAAAAGTTTTTTCTCCCGTGCCTTCGTGTCGGCCTGTTCACGCTCCAACAGCTCCAGCTTGCCAATCTGCGCGTCAACCTAAGACTGCTCTGTTGCCAGACTACTCTTCATAGCACAGAGCTCATGCTTTTCCATTTTGAGGCGGTCCTCGGCCTTCTTCGTCTCCCGAGCGTTGAACTCCACATCAACCTCTAGTTGCTACTTCTGAGCGGCCTAGTTGACCTCATTCAAAGCACCCTCTTCAGCAAAAAACCGCAGTGCAGTGCTTGCCTCAGCCACAACTTTATGCGCGACCTCAAAATCTTGGCGAGTCCGATCCAACTCCTGCTTGAGTCTGTCACTTTCAGACACCGCCTCTACCAGATTACTCTTAAAGGCCTTTAGACGAGCCCTCTGAGTTGCAGCAGCCACGGCTGATTGCTCCAGCCTATTCTCCTTAGCCAGCCTCTGTAGCTGCTAAATTTCATAAAGCGCGTCAGAATACAGCGCCTGCATGTGCGAGAAGACATGCTCCATGGTGTATACCCTCTCACGAGTTGCCTCGACTTTTGTCCTAGCAACGACCACCTGGCTCAAGTGAGACATACCCAGCATAAGGTACTTTAAGCCCTTATCCACACACCCTTCTAGGGTAACCTCCTCGGGTTTTGGAGTGTAATCCATCAGTCAGCTATGACGCCTGCTAATATGCTTCCTCAAAGCATACTCCTCGTCAACCTTCTGGTGCAAGACCTGAGTGCTCATCCTTACCAAGTCCGGTGCAAACATGCTTATCCGCGCATCCGGGTGAAGCTTTCCCAGATCAGGAATCATGCCGACACCACCCTTTTCAGTTTCCACTGTTTCAAGGCTTTCCTCTGCAACTTTTCCTTTGTTACGAGCCCTTTACTGCGAGCGCTCAACATGATCCGGAGGAAGGGGAGGAAGCATATTATCCAAAGGGCCCTCCAACACCTCGAGCTGTGGCCTGGAATGAAATGGTGAACAATGCGGACTATAAGAAACTTGGCCAGTGCCACTACGACCAATATCAGACAGCGCACCAATGGGAAGATCAGATTCCACAACCTCAAGCGGATCTTCACAGGAACCTTCTATTGGAACAGTCCCACGCATATCAGCACCGACAGAAGCCGCCATTGCAACCCGCATCAGCCACTTATTCAAAGCTTCAGCATGAGCATCACTAAGGTTTGACCTGTCTTAAACCCTGACAAATCGCAGGTAGTCCTCCTAGCCGGATACATCAGTCTCCGCCCTGACGGGCCTATCAGACTCGTGCTCTTCACTTATTGGAGTGGGTCGTGCTGAAGACAACCCAGTTTTGATACGGGACCTCTTCAAACTCACAAAAGAGGCAAGCGTCCTAATTGGCTCTTACGTGTCGGACAAAATAAGAGCCTTGGCCCTAGTAGCTTTTCTCTTCCTAGAAGGGGCCCATCTTCAGGCTTGACCCTCGATGTTCGGTAGATAATGGGGGCTACGTGCCAATTGTCCACAACCCACTACAAATGAAGTTGGGGACGCATATGACATTCACCACGTTGTTTATTGACAAGCTGCAAAACATCTCCACAGTGTTTTGCTCCTTTAAGGTAAAAGGAGTAGTGGGAAACCTTCCTGCAAAAAAAAAGCAACGATTTATACTCAATCATCATGAGCGGTGCATCTTTTCAAGAGATGACTTAGCGAACAGATGTGACGGCCAACTAAGTCGGGGGGAGTAGCTGATGATACATCAAAACAGTCACATCCCTGAGCCATACACGTGTCATGATCATCTCGAGGAATTACGGGCCCCAGCGTCAGCCCAACAGTGATCCGGCCCAAGCGGTTCCAAGCTCGCCTAATGTAGTTCGCCAGACATACCCGAACTCTTACAATCTGCTAGGCCCATATGTCTCACAACTATCCTCAATATCGACAAGCCCTACTAAGGCAAGTATCTCGTGGATCAGCTTCGAACAGGCAACTACAACAACCCTCTGCTTCCAACTAGAAAGCAAATACCAGAGTACATATCACACATGAAAACTTCCTATTACAAAAACCTTCAGATAGGGAACTATCTCCCGCGTACCTAAGAGCATAGGGCTAACAAGGAACTTCCCTCCTACAACACGACTCCTAATTAGAGAAAGATCTCCATGAAGATTTCATTCCTAAACTACACCATCGATGGCCTTGTCGAACCATGACTTCTGCAGACATGGGGTTGGTAAGCTAAGGTAAGCAACAAATTCCTTGTTTACAACATTTCACCTTCCTCAAATCCATGTCTGACTTTAGCATCGAAGTGCCATCGACCACCACAATAGTAGTTCGTGGCTCACGTGCGTTACTTGTGTAGGTTATCAGGACTAGGTCAAAGTAGGGAGCGGAAAACGACTGCATCAATTATTATTATTATTGTTGTTGTTGTTGTTTTTATTATTATTATTATTATTATTATTATTATTATTATTATTATTATTATTATTATTGATGATACATGAAATCGTCCTCTGATCAGCACCGTCAACGTGTCACGATAATCTCGTTAACATAGAAAAGCGGACCCGATTGCATGCTCAATCAAGCAAGGCCAAGACAACATTAAGCCCACTATTGGCAGATTCCAGAATGTTGGACCCGAATTGTAGAGCCTTAATAAGCCCATGAGTCAAGCCCAATACTCGTAAGCCCTGATAAGGTAAGGGTAAGCCCTTATAAGGCAAGTATATGGGGGATCGACCCAAGATAGGCATGCCAGCAATACATCGGTTATGACTAGGAAACAAATACTAGAGTATAAGTCGAGCAAGGAAACTCCCTTGCATGGACAACACTTAGAAAGGAAAACTTCTCCCGCAGATCTAGGAGCATAAGTCGTGTAGGAAAACTACCCTACAGGGACAACTCCTAAACAGGAAAGGATCTCCGGCAAGATCTCTTTCCCTAAACTCTGTCACCGGATGCCTAGCCGAACAAGGTCTCTCACACTATGAAATGGAGATAAGGTCGATGAACTAAGGTATACTACAAAAATCCAATTTACAACTTTAAGCCTCTCCTAAGCCTTATCTAACTTAAGCATAGGAGTGCCATCGGCCACCACACGGTGGCATTTGGCTCACGTGTGCTACTTGTGCAGATATATGTCATGGCAATAAAAGAAAACAGAAATTGACTAAATCAGTTTGTCGTCGTTCGTGAGGAACGACAAAGTTCCTTAGAAGACACAGTAGTACCACCTTTCCCAGAGAACCAGAAATATTGTGATAATAAGGTCTCGTAACAATGGAGATGCCGCGGACCTGTCGAACCAGCTGAGCGCCGTCCGCTCTAGTGCCACCACCATTTCAACAATGAGCTGACCTTCATCGACGGCTGTAGCAATGACACTTCTGTCATAGCCTTCACTTCGAGTCTGAGAAGGGGCAAGTTCTATGACTTCCTTACCCTAGACACCCCAACCAATATGGCAGACCTTCCGAAGGATGTCCAAAGATATATCACCCTAGACAAGATGCTGACTGCCAATAATGAAGCGGAATCAGAAAAGAAACCTTATGTCCCTATTTAGGAAAAACTGTTGTTTCAAGGTCGAGTTACCCTAGACAGACCTAGCCCTTTTTTGGAGAACAAAATTTCACCTAGAAGAATGAGTCAGGGCTGCGGGAACAAAAACATCAAACTCATCCTTGGCATGAAAAGCAGAAGCATAAGTCAGAGTATTTCACTTCTGCACTAACTCCGTGCCCTATATGAGTATTGGGTTCTCCGACGATGATGATTCTGTGAGCTAAAATTTGGGAAAACTTTGGGGCCATAGACGATATGATGCTCTAATTGGATGTTATACTCATTCCTATGTTAGTCTAGCCGCCTACTAAATACAACTCCATGAATGTGCAAAATAAAGGTTGCGTTAATGATAAAGATATCTAGGGAAATCGCTAAAAAAAGATTGAACATGTGGGAGGTTTTTCAACGCATCTCTAGCGCCTGCTGCTAAGGTAGGGTCAACTTGGTTAGTTTGTGGACTGCGTTGGGGGAAATCTACCAAAGCTAGGTAGATAGATAAACTCATTTCCCGCTATTATGGGCATGTGGTAATTGATACATTTTGACTAGCTCGCCTAAAACATTATAACTCCCTCTATATCAATAGCTTCTTGTATAAAGGGTGATCTATCCATGACCAGGATGAAGCTTGGGTGAAACTAAGTGGAGGTCCGAACTGAATGATGTTGAAAAATTAGTGGATGAGTTGTAAACCAACTTCGATTCCGACTCATAGGATTTAGTGAACAAGAAAGAGGGAAAAAAAGACGACGATGGGAACAAGAGGAAGCACACAAACATCTATACCGACTCGGGCCGCACAAGGTAGAACAAACCTCTAATTATGTCGGGTCCAAATCTGTCACCCCTTTCAACTCCAGTTTGTCTGACATCCTCAATTCTACGAAGAATCGGGAAGAGCTTAATTGGCCCCCAAGCATCACGAAGACCTCTCTCGTCGCGACAACAGAAAATACTGCGCCTTCCATAAAGAAGGCGGACATAACACTGAGGATTGCAAAAACCTAAGGGGAGAAGTCGAGTACTGGATTAGGAAATGCAAGGACAAAGAGTTCTTGGGCTCAGACAGAAGGCAAAGTCGAGCGAAGGAAAAAGAAGACGCTATCAAGGAAATGTAAAAAGAAGCTCCTGACATCATTTATGTACTTCATGGGGTCGGTCCTGAGGGAGAGTAGTCAAACAAGTCTCGCAAGAGGACGTTGACCAAGATGAGAACACCACCCCAGTGCAAGGACCGACAAGTGCAGCATGCACGGGTTCAAAACCCGATCCCACCATTGAAGTTTACGGATAGGGATCTCAAGGGTGTACATTCTCCTCACAATGAATCCCTGGTCATCTCTGTCCTCATCGTTAAGTGGGAGGTAAAGAGGGTCTTGGTGGATACAAGAAGTTCACTCAATGTCCTGTTTCTCAGCGTTTTCCACAATATGCAACTACAGAATAAAGACTCAACTCCCGCTACACACCCCATGATAGGATTTAGTGGAGTGAAGTGCTTCCCCATTGGGAAGATCAATCTAATGGTGGAGGCAGAATAACCACAATTGTGGAAGTACCTTGTCCAAAAGTTTATGGTGGTTAACGCTCCGTCCACCTACAACATTATTTTTGGAAGGCCGTGGCTTTACCACATGGAGGCAACAGTTTCCACTCTACATTAGTGCATAAAATATATAGCTTACCAGGCCCAATGAACTATCCGAAGAAATCAATCAATAGCAAGAGATTGCCATAATGCGACCATAAAACAACTGAACTGCTACCAATTGCAGCTCGAGCCTGCGGAATAGATATGCTAGGCACCAGGCCTAGACAAAAGAGGAGAATCATTCTTCGTGGGCGGATGAGCTCGAACAACCAAAGTGCAGATATGCATAGAGCCAGAATTCAGAGCTGGAAGCACAATGCAGACCAATATAGAGGTAAGTAACTATACTTTAGCAAACATGCACCTACTCCAAGAGCTAGTAATCAACAACGAACTGCCCGCCAACACGAAGTCTACTAGTCAACAACTTTGCCAGGTTCGGCAAATCAACACATTTCGATAGAGGGACTATGCAATCCGATCTAGGACCATATGTGCCTCCTTCAGGGTCGGGTTAGCTTAAGTCCTCGCTTGGAGTTAAATTATTTTGTTGTTATGTTTTGTTTTTTTTTTTTCTTCAGTTTAAGAGAATTGTTCATACCAGACATATTCCAAAAATAAAACAAATTTTATTGATTGCAATGAAAGTTATTACAAAACTTGCCGAACAACTAGTACAAAAGTTATATACTACAAATATCTAAGTCTGACGCAAATATCTATCCGCTGAAACAAGCGTAAAGATTTTGCACTACCAATCTGCCTCCAGAAGAGAAGGTGGTAAAAGTAAACTTTCTAAAAAAGAAGCCACAAGAGTTTGCTCAAATCACTGCTCTGTCGAATCACATCGCAGGATGATTTGAAGGTAGCAACACAAACTACAAAATGAAAAGCAAACATCATTGCTCCGCCAATCTGTCATGCAAATAGAACTAGAATAGAAGAAGGCAGAGGAGGATGACCCTCAAGAGGGGAGCGCTTGGGGTGCTGCTGAGTAAACGTCCCTGGAGAGAAAGTCACAGTCATCAGAGCTCCGCTCCGCCAACCTGTCTCCCGGCTGTAACATCACGTGATAAGCCTAGTAGATACAATGGGAACAACCGCCCAAAAACTAGCTGCGGGCATAATTTTTTATTTTTGAGACTAGGTGGCACGGGAGGCCCTTGGAGCACTGGAAGATGGAAGACAATTCTAACCACTGAAGAAGAGTCCGTAGTTCTTCAAAATATAAAAAGATATTAGAAGATCTCGTGAATCAAGCAGATGCTCACCCCGATCAGGTGGCATCGCATAAAAACAACTCTTATCAAGACTCATCGCTGCAAGTGTTAAAACATTCGAAGACTCTAGTAACAGAGATCTTCTTTTAGCATTTGGAGAACCCAAAACATATTTTCTAGTAAGATGCATTTGATCAACATGCTCTACAACGCGCATCGCAATGCTTGAAACAAGGAACGACTAGCCTATATATAGACCTTATGGTTTACGAAACAACATCAGCCAACAGTTACATCAGCATTAAATGCCATATGGGAAACAACGGTTTTAATTGCAACTGCACGAGTCCACATTCATCGAAGTAATGACTCTGCATGCAGCCCAATTAACTGGGGCAAGTGACCGATATTGAATCGCCTTGCAATATGCGTCGTACACATTGCGGGCTGATCTACAAAGATTTTTTCCAATTGGGCCCCGCCAACTAATGGGCCCAAGCTTCTGCCCTGCCAGATCCGGCCAAACACATGCAAAGGTAAGAACAACAAGGACCCTCAGTGCCCACGGAATAAGGAGCACACCTACAAAGTATTATTAGTAAATCCGAGGCATTTGCCCTATTATTATTCTGCCATTGTTTGTTAAAGTTGGTCAATCTATTACTAGTCCGATCAATTGATCGAACTCCAGAGCCAGACTGCTAGGCAAACTAAGCAAGTCAAGACATCCAATCAGACTTGCACGCCCAAAATCTTATTCTGACCAAAGCTTAGTCGGCTCCGACTGATTACAATGGCTTCTGATCCGCTCTAATAGCTAGCCGCAAAAAAGGGACGACGATGGGTTAGAAACTGGGAGCTTAGTCGTTTTCAACACCTGATCACAATGGCTTGCCAGGGACCATTGTCCAACAACAAATAATGGTCGCCAAACTTAACCAAAGCTTATCACGATAGCTTCTGGTCCGCTCTAACACCCAGTCCATTAAATGGGTGTGAATGGTTTAGAGAGTGGCAACTTAGTCAGCGCTCTGATGCCTGATCGAGACTGCTTGCCGGAGATCATTGTCCAAACATGGGCAATAGTGACCGAACCTAACCAAAGCTTAGTCGATGACGACTGATGATGACGACTTTTGGTCCGCTTTAAGCCTAGTCCGCCAATAACGGATCACCCTCTTACATAGACGGATCGTCGAACCAAACCAAAGCTTAATCAGTGGTCACTGATGACAATGGTTTTGGTCTACTCGAAGCTGCGACATATTTCGATGGTCTAAAAGTGGGAGCTTAGTCAGCGCGACGACGCCCGATCTCGATGACTTGCTAGGGATCGTTGGCCAACTACAAACAATGATTGCCGAACCCTGCCAAAGTTTAGTCAGAACGACTGACGATGATAACTTCTGGCTCATTCCAATTCTTAGTTCGCCAAGAGCGGATGAAGATGGGTTGGAAAGTGGGAGTCCAGTCAGTGCCCTCGACGTCTGATTAAGATGGCTCGCTAGGGACCAACACTCAATCACAAACGATGGCTGCCGAACCCGACCCCAGTTTAATCAATTATAACTGGTGATAAGAACCTCTAGTCTAACTAAGCCTATTCCGCCAATAGTAGGTAAAGACAAGTCGAAAGACCGGTCGAAGCTCTGGAAGCTCAACTCAGTGGATTCGCGAGGGCTATTGTCCGATCATGTATAACGGTGTACGTGATAGAACCACAGTCTGACTAGTTCGCTTACAATAGTAACAACTGTTGGTTCAACATACAACCAAGCCGCCAGGCAAAGGGTGAATCACACTCCTTGATTGCTAAAAGAATTTTGACCAAAATTGCACGAAATATCGCAACATAAGCAATCAAAATTCTTATCAGCAAGTCAATCAGATAGCTTCCTGACCTATCAAAGCCTCTCGTCCAACAATTAATGTCCTGATAAGACAAAGCAGGTAAAAACTAGCGAGAAAGTAAAAGAAAAACTTACAAGTATAAAGTACTATTCATTTGCATGCCAAAAGATACAAGGCTCATTCCTCATCAGAAGGAGAATCAGATATAACAGAGTTGGACTTAATGGAAGCAAGAGACATATTTGTACGTGCTGCCTTTCGATCATCCTTGTCAGGGCCGCCTTCTTCTTTGGACGAATCAGAGGCCACTCCAAACTCCGCATATGCAACCTCTTTATAATAGGAGAGATCCCAGTCAAGATGTTCCTCCTACATAAGCTGCAATAACTCCAGCCTTCCATGCGCGACTCTGCTGAATCCAAACGTGCAAAACCCGCAGTTCAGCCTGCATTCCAACCACAGTCTCTCAAACCAATCCCTTGAGGAAACTGTCCTTGCCAGGTCGGACTCAAGCGTTTCCCAGCAAACCTTTTGAACTTCCGATTTTGTGCGCTAGGACTCCGCCAGTATCTGAGTGAGCTTCAAGTTGCTTCCTCAACGAATAAATCTCGTAGAGAGCATCAGAGTATGACTTTTGCAAGTTTGCACAGACTCGTTCCATAGTATACACTCTCTCACAAGGGGGCTCAACTTCAATTCCAGCTGCGGCCACTTGATTTAGGTAAGACATCTCCAACATAAGATGTTTTGCCCTTTATCCATACACTCTCCCATCGTTTTTCATTCTGGCTTCAGAGCACAATTCGTCAGCCAGTCATTCCATCTGCTAATGTGCTTCCTGGAAGCATAAGAAATGTCAACCACTTGATGCCAAGCTTGGTTACTCATCCTTACCACGTCCGGAGCAAACAGACTAATCTGCGCATTCAGATGGAGGTCCTTCGGGACCAGAATCACTCCAGCACTGCCCTTCACCGTCTTCAGTGCGTCATGATCCTTATCTACAGCTTTCCACTTATTTGCAACGATCGTTTCTCGTTCACAAGCCGACTCAGAGTTAGTTGATGGGGAAGAAGGAAGCAAGTAATTCCTCGGACCCGTCGTCACCTCAATATGAGGACGAGAGTGAGACAGAGAACAATACAGGCGATGTGAAGGGGACCTTTCACCATAAGGACGACTGTCAAACGACTCTTCAACAGGCCTATATAGAAAACATAACTCCCACCTTTTTATCTTTCGAGCATAGACATGCCCAATTAATGAAACTCGCCGCTCGAGGAAGCAACTCAAACTCAACCAATGACTGCACAGTTGCTTCATGGAATGACTTGGTAGACCGATGAGATGGCCCACCAACTCGAGGGTAGTAGCTAATTATACATCAAATCGTCATCTAATCAGCATCGTACACGTGTCATGATAATCTCGTCAACATAGCAAATTAGGCCCAATTGCATGCTCAATCCAGCGAGGCCCAAACAACATAAAGTCCACTATTGACAAATTCAATAATGTTTGACCCGAATTGTAGCAACTTAATAAGCCCATGCGTCATGCGGTCAAGCCCAATACTCGTAAGCCCTGATAAGGCAAATATATGAGGAATTGACCCAAGACAGACATGCTAGCAATACATCAGTTCCGACTATGAAACAAATACTAGAGTATAAGTCGGGCAAGGAAACAACTTTGCTTGGATAACACTCAGAAATGGAAACTTCTACTGCATATTTAAAATCACAAGTCGTATAGGTAAACTACCCTACATGGACAGCTCCCTAACAGAAAATGATCTCCAACAATATTTGTTTCCCTAAACTACGCCATTGAAGGCCTAGCCGAACAAAGACTTTCACACTATAAAAAGAGAAATAAGGTCGATGCTAAGGTATACTACAAAAACACAATTTACAACTTTAAGTATCTCCTAAGCCTTATCTAACTTAAGCATCGGAGTGCCACCGGCCATCACACGGTGGTCTTTGGCTCACGTGTGCTACTTGTGCGGGTGTAGGTTAAGGCGATGAAGTTAGCAGAAATCGACTACATCAATTATTTTTATTACATAAATAAAGTAAAACTCACCAAAAAATTTTATTTTGATTTTATGGTCAGTTTATCATATTAGAATTGTACGTAGGATTCATTTAGAATACTAATTAAGAATTAGAGTGTAAATTAAAAGTTAACCATGTTGACTCATCTTGATCAATTTAGAGACCAGATACCGTTTTGTACTTAATATCCAAAGTCATACAACCTAAATCGTCACTGAATGCATGGTGGAGTGTTTCTTTAGTTTTAATCTAGTCTTGGTTCGTTAAGGCTAGTCAACATGACAGACTCGATGATTTTGGACGCTAGATTCAATTAGTTTTCAAAATAAATCCTAAATTTTAATATGATAAATGAATGAATGCCAAAAAAGAAGAAGAAAAGAGAATCACTCTCATAGTTTGTGCCGTAAACACTGGATCAAAGCTGAGATTTTGGCCCGATATTAACTCAACAAATGACAACACAAACCCATGAAAATGTTGCATAAGTGTTAGCAAGACAACTCCCAGTCATCTATCATGTATGATAATATCTGAAGAAAAAAAAAACTATATTAGGCTGGGCCTAGTTGAAACCATTCATGGGTTTTTCACGATGGTAACATGATTCATGCTAAAATGAAAACATAGAAATACTACATTTTTTTTCGATAATACAAAGAAATTCCATGTGAAATATTGCTTGGACCATTACACCAAAAATACCCATCAGCAACGGTTTGAGACCATGGGGGTAACCTATTGCCACGGCTTAGAGGCCTGACCATTTGAGGCGTCACCAAATCACCATTGACGGCTAAAAACCGTGATAACACATATTAGCAACGATTTTATGTTCTAGGACGCTTGATGATTTTCTGCATTTAGCTACGGTTTTAAGCCGTGGCAAGCATGAAGTACCACGGTTTTAAGCCGTGGCCAGTCAAAACAAAATTCAAAAAAAAAAAGAAATCTGGTGGTTTGTTGCGAGGGTTTGAAATCGTTGCAAATTAATATAATCGAAAAAAAAATTTACATTTTTTTGCTGCTGCAGCAAAATCACAGCCCCACACCTGCAAAATCAGTCCTGACTAAGATCGATCACTAAGATCGATCAGACACTTGCCATGTGGCATTGAATCTATTCAGAATTCGATTCATGTAAAATCTATTCAGGATTCGATTCATGTAAAATCTATTTAGGATTCTATCCAGGATTCTTTGTTACAGGACATAATAAAATCTATTCAGAATTGGATTCATGTAAAAGAATTGAATCTATCATTAGGCTTTACAAAATGAACAAACACTAAAAGCAACCTACAGAGGTACAAATATCTGTTCGGAAACAGGATCATACGGCTAATCATCCAATCTACCTTTGTCATGGCTAAGCTAGGACATAAGTTTACCTGATTACTAGATTCTGATGTATCCTTTTTGGCACTGTTGTCCAAAGAGGAGTACCCTTGATTGTCCATCTTGAGCAATTTTGCCTCCATGCTCATCTTCAACAATCTTGCTTCCACGCTGCTCTTCTCTAGCAGTGCAGCCTGACAAAGTAGTGGACATAATTAATAAATGAATTTTTTTTTTAAAAGTACAAGAAACAACTTGTGTCTACTAACTATCAACTGATACCTGCAAAGCAGTATCTTTCTCTTCGCATAAAGATTTAAGTTTCTCCAAATCACATGTAGCTTGTGCTAAATTTTGTTTCTCAAATCTCGAGGAATCTTTCAAAACTTCTAATTCATTCTGCATGTCTTCTTCTTGCTTTTGGTTTTCCGTCAACTCTTCTGATAACTACAACACAACCAAATGACATCCACATGTGAGAACACACATATGAAAAAGGAGGAAGAAAAACCCAGTATACCTTCTCTGTTGCAGCTTGTTCAACCACTGCACAACCCAAATCAAGGTTGTCGTTGGTAGCAAGTTGTACACCAGCTTCAAGCAGTTCATTAGTAATATTTAAACCCTGAACTGAAGCGAAATCAACAAGCATGTAACAAAATAAACTTGTAGAAGAAGAATTCAATTAAAAAAATATGCTGAAACCCCAAGTGGTTTATCTTACCTCCCTGCTTGTGCACAGACAAATATATGTGTCTTGGTAATGAATATAGATGCAACAAATTAATCATTACCACAAGAATATGGTGCAACAATAACGAGGTCATGATCTAAAAAATCAGTGGATAAGCCAGGAGTATGGATGAAATACATTTATGTAGTAACAACATTGAGACGGATACGTGGTGTCAGACACAGACTAAAAAAGTCCAATACAGGACACACCTGAACATTACCATTTGTTTCTTCAACTACAAACTTCATTTTATTAGTCATAGTACTGGTATATATGCATTACTAACTTGCCATAAAAGTACTTACAACATTACATTTATAAAGAAGACACCTTCAAAGGATATGTGAAATAGTTGTTGTCAGCTTTCTAAGTATGGAGAGTCCAATGTGTATCCGGACTTCGGAGCATCCAGTAGGTGTCCGACACAAGTTTGTTTTTGGGAAATGAATAGTCTTTTAAAAATAGAAATACATACTCTCTCTGTAAGACTTGATTCTCCATGGCCATGCAAATAAGAATGCATAACATATTGAGATGTGTAAATTTTGAAAAGAATAACCATTGGGTTGTATCGCAGTCCCAAGAGCTTAGGAATGCATTTGGAATGAAAAATCACACTAAAAACATGGAATAACCTTTGTTTTGCTGCTTATAATATCAATCTCGTATTTTCAAGCTAACGTAATTCTCATGTGCATAATAAGAAAGTTTTACGCATCCAACTGTAATGAAAAATTGAACAGTATCAGAAAGAACAAAAACAAATGGACATTGCAAGAAAAAGCATTGCAAGAATAAAGAAAATCAGGATGCTGGTATTATCAACTTCTATTCTATCCACTGTATATCTGAGGTAATACTTCACGACACATCAAAACAAATACGGCAGATCAAAACCCAGTAGAAAATAGTATTACCTGCTCTTGTACTCCCTCAAAATTGCATGATCGAGCAAGCATCACTAAAGCATGAACTCCGCCAGCCACAACAACCTCCATACTGCATTTATCATCAGCTGCCAAATTTGCAAGTGCACCAGCAGCACGTTCCTGGTGTCAATGCATGTAATGATTCACTATTTACCTTGAAACTTCACAAAATAAAAAAAAATAAAAATAAAAACATATGATACAAAAATGCAAACACACATACAAGAACTCCATCACCACCAGAGGGCCACTTGAAAATCAGATCAACCAAAGCTTTTATTCCACCTGCTTCAGCAATGGCACCCTGAAAAGAAACTTCAAATTATAGACATATGGCCTAAAAAACACTAGCAAGCTACAACTTGTACAACCTTGTGCTCTTCTCCAACAGAAAGATTCATGCTTTGGTTTGGGTTACATGGAGGGAAAAGAATAATTGAATCTTCAGGGAAGTTAAGAAATAAGCTATCAGTCTTTGGACTAATGTCAAAGTTACTCTGTGGCTATGGTTGGAGTAGATTTGAGGATATTCAGTTTCATACTTGTACGTTTAACTGAGATTGTATAGTGCATACTTGATGCACATGTTTTTTGTAAATCTTTTGTATTAGTTAGTGGCTCTCACTAACTCTTTGAACATATAAATACCATACTCTGTTTTTGTGACAAAAAAAATAAAGAATAAAATCAACAAACAACATAATGACTACAATACAACATGTCGGCAGTGCTAATTAAGGTTGTCACAATACAACAATCCAGGTGGGGAAATGAAATGATGTATCTCCCATAAAAGATAAACAATACAAACAGCTTCAGCACAACTGTGAGCAAGAGACAAATATTCGAATTTGTACGGACTGTTTATTTTCGGTCCATGAAATGTTAAGTAAAAAAGGCACATACCCCCATCATGGAATGACTAGGACTTGACCAGAGGAGCTTTATGATATTTAGTAACTTGTTTACCAACCACGAGGTGAGGAGCGCGTCGAGGGCTAATATATCTGGTCGAGTGGAAGTGAGGTAATGTAAAGAGCTAACAAGGTGATGATAATTAGTCAACAAGTGACTGATCATATGAAATATAAATAGTACAGCTCAGAGAAAGGAAGCTGATGAACATTAATACTGAGGTCAAACCTTTGGGCTGGTCAGCTAGTTGGTTCAAGCACACATGTTCAACAATAGGCAAGGGAAACATCTAATATATGACAAAGGATAATAAGCAAAAGAGTCCCAATTAATGTCTCAAAAACAAAAACGAAGTAGGATGAGTATAAATAGATGACCACTAACCTCTTGGTGTGCAGATCTGTGGCACCTAGCAGTCTGCCGAGCAAGACGAATTTTCTTCAAGACATACCTTTCAAAAAAGAAGGGAAAATAACCACACCATTCAGGGAATAAAGTATACTTACAAAACAATGAATACCATTCTCAAGTGCTGCATATGAAATAATGAAAAGTGGAACGTAAGGGATTCTTACTTCTTCCTTTCATGTTTATGCCTCACAAGAATAGCAGAACCAAATGACCCTTTCCCAATTTGCTCCAGTATCTCATACTGGTCCATTTTAATCTATGTAAACTATCCTAGCACCAGTAACCTGCAAATCAAATCGTTAGCCACAAAATACACTTGAATTGAAACAATGCAATGTCATTGACTAGAACAGAAATAAAGATCGATGTAAGGTTAGTGTTCATATGCACAGCAATCATATAGGTGTGCTATGAAATATGGTATAGTATTTTAGGATCAAACAATTTTAGCATCAATTTCACCATCCCTCCTGCACCAGGTTTAAGAACACTGACACAATCTCTTCACGAGATATCCCATGAACAGAATAAAAAAGAGAAGCCGATCCGCTCTAAGTTGCTTTGAAATGTAGCCAAGAATGATTCAAACAACCAAAACAGTAAACATCAAAAACTGCCCAACCATTGAAATATATAGTTACTTTGTCGATCTGCAACAAGGTACAGTTGCATATCCTTCCAAAAATACTAAAAAAAAAAGAAGAGGAGCTTTAATCCAACTAAATAAAGTTCGATTAAGCTGATAAGATGTAGCTCGTACCTGAAATCCGACCTTGTTCAATGTCTCTGTAAAACCCTAGTTTCCATAGAGAGATTGTGGAGAAGTTAAGAAAGAGAGAGTGGGGTTTTATTTGATAAGAAATTGGAGAAAGGGGTTATGTTTGATAAGAAATTGGAGAGAGGGTTTTATTTGTTGAGATGAAATTTTCTTCTACAGCTCTATTGAGAAGAAGGAGAAATCGAAACCCTCATTTGTGTTGGAGATGGCGAGATGGAGGGAGCAGAGAGGGAGATATGGAGAGAGCAGGGAGGGAGATGGCGAGACGAGGAAGCAGTGAGGGAGACGACAAGATTGAGGGGAGGGTGAAGGAGTTTCATCGAGCTCTACGTCGAGCGCCAAGTAAAACGAGAAAGGAAAGAAGCGAGCGCCAAAAAGCCCGCCCAAATTTTTTTTACAATATTTTTCATTTGTGTTGTAGTGTAGCCACGGTTTTGAGCCGTGGCAAATAAGCTAACGGTTTTAAGCCGTGACCATCTCGGTGTAGCTAATCAAGTCTTTTGGTATAGTGGACCAAGAATAGACAAAAAGACTAGGGATTCCTATTTTTTAACACGTCAGTATTATCTACAGAAAATAGCTACTTGGTAGGCTTGTGTTTCTTTATGAGAGTGAAATAACTTGTTAATGGTGCACAACCCCTGAACCATGAGTATGTGGAGATCATTTCAAGTTCATTTGCGGAGGACGTCAAGAAAATTGTATTTGATGATGCTAGAGGTAGACAATATTCACGAATGTAATCAATTTCTCTTTTAACTTTTTCAGTGGTCTAGGGAGCCCATATAAACCCCCACGCTTGCCTTTCAAAAAAAAAAAAAAAAAACCCTGCAAATGAACAACTGTTCACAAAACGTATTCTTGACATACTACTGGTGAAGTGGCCCAAATCAAATATTCTACGCTGCCTGGATGGTACCAGGCACATGTAGAATGCTGATGTGGCCTGAAAAAAAATTGAAAGGGCTAAAAAAGGCAAGAGAAACACTAAGGGTTCAAAATGTTCGTCTCTTCCTCCAAAGTTGGTCCTCCTCCAAACGCAGTCCTCCTTCAAACGTTCGTCCTCCACGCAGTCTTCCAAACGCAATCCTCCTCCAAACGTTCATCCTCCACGCAGTCCTCCTCCAAACGTTCGTCTTTCATTAGGAACACCATGAACTCTGTAAAAGTGGAAAAAGCTTAATTACATGTACTAAGCTTTATTCCTGATTGAATATTTTGGTGGCTACTTAGTCTTTCTATTGTTTTCTCTTTTCTGTTTCTAGTACAAAGCTTACTTGATTGGTGTAGTAAACAACTATACATATAAACAAAAGTTGAGAATGTTGTAATCCTTGGTGTAGTATACAAGCTTAATTACATTTACAGCATGTAATCCTTGTATTACTCATGAATCTTAATCGTAATGGTTTCTCTTTTTACCTTAGATGGAGTTTTTGTATCCAATTATGTGTAATGTTGTGTGTTTAATTTGTTCTTGATTATGTTGTGTGTGTTTAATTTGTTCTTGATTATGGAGCAAATGTTCAAGGATTTGGTTGCAAGTAGAGCACTGGATGGTGTGGAAACAAAAATCACTGACATGGATTGGGAGAGCACCTTCCACTTCTGCCATTTGCCCAAATCGAATGTTTTTGAAGTCCCTGGTATCAACACTGAGTACAGGTAATCGCTTATAAGCAGGTGTGCCGTGAGGAGGGTGTGAGTTGGATGAGCTGAAATGTCACCACCACATGGCCCAGACGACTGGCAGTTGTTCTCCTTTGGTCAGTTAGTTGGGGTTGTGTAGATCAACCTTTGGTAACACCAAGTTGGAGCATCTCCCTTAGGAGTTAGCTTTAATCCTTGCCAATGCCAATGAATAGCATCCAATGCCAATGAATACATGAAGTTTGGAGGAGGAGACGGAGGTTTTGAGCCCTAAGTGTTTCTCTTGCGTTTTTGAGCTCTTTTAGTAATTTTTTTTTTTTTTGCAAGGTTTTGGGCCACGTCAGGATTCTACACGTGCCTGGTACCATCCAGGCACAGACCAGGCAGTGGATACAAGGCAGCGTAGAAGAGCTCGGCCCAAATTTAACTATTATTATGAGCTCGAGCAATGACCCATTGATTACGCCCAAATAGTACACGCGGTCAATTGCAGTAAAGATTGGGGTGTCGATCCCACGAGGAAAAGCGATCTACAAAACAAGGTCTAGAAAGAAAAACTATGCGAAACTAAATGTAAGAAATTCTAGCAATTTTAAAATATGAAATTGAATTTAGTTTAATAAAAATTAAGTTTAGAAAAACCACAAGGTTCCAAGAATCCCTCCTAGATTTCACGCGCCAACTAGTATTGATTCGCTATGATGACTCGATAACGTGTTTCACATCCCAAACAACATAATCGGAAAAATAGTCTTTAATGCACCAATATATTCTAATGTAAATGGATTTTAGATTTCACTTTTTCTAGAAGCACAAAGGTTGGTCATATGTGATATCCTAAATTTACGATATATTCGGAGACAATAACGTAATAAAAGACGATCATATATAAAAGACGATCATATATTAGGACAGCTTCTCCTGCTGCTATCTTGCCTTTCTCCTTTGTTGTCTCGCGTCCTTTTTTTTCTGTCCCCCTGTATTCTCTCTTCTTGTTCTTTTTATGATAAAGAGAAAACTCTACTTATTGGCCACCCCCCAATTGGAAAACCAATCCAATTTGGAAGCCAAAAAAGTGCTCCTTCTTCCTGTTGCTGTATTTGTGGGCAAAAGGAAGCAAACTCCTTGGAACCAAATACAAATTGCAAACAAAGGGGTCCCACCCCTTGAAAGGTGGGTTTGGCTATGTTCATCCATATTACTTCTTTGTTCCACCAAAATTCAAAACTAATTTCCTTTATTTTTTTTCTTTGGTTATCTTTATTAATCTTTAGCTTGAGTGTCTCCCGCTCCACTTCGTCAATTTGTCTATGAATTTTCAAATTCGCCACGCTAATGCACTTTTGTCATTTAAACTCCAAATCCTACAAAAAAATAAAATAATTAAACTAAAATACACTATTCGAAACACTAAAAATTATAAATTAGGAGGTATATTATGTAATAATTATGTGAACACCAAATACCCCCAAACCTACATTTTGCTAGTCCTCGAGCAAAACAAAATTAAGAATAAAATTCTAACTCACTTTCGTAGGAATCACGGTTGCACTTACTTTAACGTGCAACAAAGCTTTAAACCCCTAGATTACCTCTAGTGGACGAGTTATAGTCTCGTGATGGTTTCCATAAATGTTACTCCCAAACATTACTGACTCAATAAAACAAAATATATTTTCTAAGAAAAAAAAAAAAAAAAACATACGCATTCTCTTTTATTTTCCTTAGAGTAATTTTCTAATTGCTTTAAATTCAAGAAAAACAACAAACTAAAACTGTCACAATAGTATACCAATAAAGTACAATAATTTTAATAGTATCTAAAGGTTAAATAAATTTCGTAATCATTCTCAACTCAAAGTGTGTGTGTGAGAAGCCTTATCAACATAACTCTTCATCTCATAGTAAAGATGTGACGAGATGACATTTAGAAAGTACGCTTCAACTACAAATCTCTCATGTTACTCAAAAATAAAATTCAAAGATTAGGCACTCAGTTTATATGTGAGGAAAATGATATAAATTATGAAAAATGCAAACGCCTCACATATAATTATCATGAAAAACAAAAATTTTCAAATAGTGAAATGAATATGATCTCATGGACAGGAATATTGATTACTTTTGAGAATGTTGAATCAAACACCATAGTTCTTTCCTATTCAATCTCCACATCTACTCAACCAACGTTCATTTAAGATCAATTAGGTCTTTACTAGGTTGTAATGAGGCGTGGATTATGGCAAACAATAATGGACAAAAAGGATACAAGAATTTCCTGAGAATGGCTACACCCTTGAATAAACACATAGGGCTTTGAAGAACAAATCAATGTTGTACACCATTAACTTTTTCTTCATTATTTTCTTCTTCAAACCTTTTTTTTCACTGCATGCTTTTCCCCGTTTATACAATCAAACAATTTTACTTTGAGGGCGCATGAAAATCATTTTCAACTCTTTCTATTTGCCCATTCCATAAATATATCTCACCGTATACATACTCAGAAAATTGGGTAAGCATAAAATAATATAAGTATTACTCCTTGATTGGAGTAGGTATTGGGAATGGGGATAACAAAGAGAAGGCTATTTAAAGACTCAAAGGGCTGCAAATGGATATTTATTATTGGGTAGGCTAAAAGGCTAAGAAAAAATGGTTTAAAGAAAGAAATGCCTATATCACTTCATAAGTTCTAGTTGGTACTGGACATCTCAACTAAGTAAATCAATAAATTCTAGTGTAAAAATTCAATTTGTATGTCATTCTTAAAGCAATCAATAAGAAAGTCAAGAATAATGAGATCATCAACGAAATAATGCGGACTCAAGAAAAATCAGTGTGTAATTAATAACCCTCAAGAAATAAAGAATGGCTCAAAACTCACAAGGGTTAAGTCTGCACTATTATTCTAAGGTTTTCTAGTTCAATATCTCACTAATCAACTTCAAATTATGTTGACTTGGCTTATAGTGCATTTTCATAGTCTAGTTGAAAAGTTTCACGAAATACATCTAACATAAGGACAATATCAAATATCACGTTTTCTACTAATATAACTATGTGACACGTGTTAGTATGTGTTTTCTCAAAATTAAAGGCAACAAAAATATTCTCTAAAATTAAAAAGACTCAAAACCCCTTTTTTTTTTTTTTTAAATTCCCCAAGAGTTCAGATTTCGAATGCATTTTCATAAAGATTTTGCACAATTACCATAATCATCTAAGTATTCAATGGCGATTGAGTAGAATACAAAAAATGACTCGGTTTAATTGTAAAATACGTTTTAAGCTCAAGGATTTTTGAAAATTGCACAAAAAATCTAATATACCACCAAACCTAAACCAAACATTGTCCTCAGTATATAAACTAATAATCATGACAAATGAAGGAAAAAGAAAAGGAGGGTTAGAGTGATATTATCATGGTGAAGCTTTACCAATTTCAAATAGACAATGTCCTCACAGTCACCAAAATATAAGAAAATCATACCGACGGGAGAAAGGAACACATGGGATGAGGGGCTCCGACTGACTCCAGTAGCAACACCTAAAATAACCTGAAACACTACAAGAAAAACATAAAAGCAAAAACCTAAACTAAAAAATAAAATAAAAACCTAAACTAAAGACAGTACTTCAAACACATACTAACACGTGTTTTTCTTCAAACGCGCTCATTTACTCTAACTACTCGAGCAATCAGAGAGGTTTACTCTAAAAAATAAAATAAAATCAAGTAGACATGGGCAATCAGAAAGATTTCCTCTGGCACCTCTACCCGCTCTACATAGTACTTCAAACGCTGCCCATTTATTCTAACTACTCTCCCATCTTTTGGATCTTCAATTTCTATGGAACCATTGGGAAAAACTTGTTTTACCATGAATGTGCTCGTCCATTTCGATCTTAGCTTTCCAGGATGAAGATGAATTCGTGAGTCATAAAGATAGACTCGTTGATTAGGCTCGAAATGTTTCCTCAGAATTTGCTTATCATGAGCCGCTTTCATATTTGCCTTATATATTCGAGAATTGTCATAGGCATCATTCCGCAACTCCTCAATTTCAGCTAACTGAAATTTCCGCTGAATACCTGCATCATTGATGTCAAAGTTAGTGCTTTTTACAGCCCAATAAGTGCGATGTTCTAACTCAACAGTAAATGACAGATTTTTCCATATATAAGCTGATACAGAGACATCCCGAGAATTGTCTTATACGCGACACGGTATGCCCAAAGTGCATCAGGAAGGCACAAGGACCAATCCTTCCTATCAGGATTCACCATCTTCTCCAAGATTTGTTTCACTTCTCGGTTTGCCAGCTCGGCTTGGCCATTTGTCTGCGGATGATAGGCATTGGCGACCTTGTGATGAACTTCATACCTGCGCATCAAAGCCTCAAAAGAGCGATTACAAAAATGAGTTCCCTGATCACTAATAATGGCTCGTGGTGTACCGAAACATGATAAAATGTGTTCTTTGATGAACCTGACAACAATGTTGTTGTCATTGTTCTGGCATCCACAGCCTCTACCCATTTGACACATAGTCCACTGCAAGCAAAATATACAAATATCCAAAGGAAGGTGAAAAATGTCCCATAAAATCAATCCCCCATCAATCAAATATCTCAATGACTAAGATGGGGTTAAGGGGTATCATGTGTCTCCGGGACAATGCACCTAACTTCTGGCATCTATCACAAGAACGACAATAATTGTTAGTGTCCTTAAACAATGTAGGCCAATATAATCCAAACTGTAAAATTTTTGCAGCGATTTTTTCATAGAAAAATGGCCTCCACAAGCTTCACTATGACAAAAATGTAAGACACTTTCAATCTCACCTTCAAGGATACAACGCCTCATGATTTGGTTGGGGCAATACTTATATAGATAAGGATCATACCAATAAAAATTTCTTACCTCGACCAAAAATTTGCACTTATCTTGAGCACTCCATGATGATGGGACTGAAACCAAGTAATTAACAATGTGTGCATACCATGGTACTTGAGTGACGACGAATAGGTGTTCATCAGGGAAGTCATCACGGATGGGTGGGCCATTGGCAGAGTCACTGAACTCCAGACGAGACAAGTGATCCGCCACAACATTCTCGACCCCCTTCTTATCCTTTATAGTTAGATCAAATTCCCGCAGAAGTAAAATCCACCTAATCAATATTGCCTTAGCATCCTTTTTAGAAATAAGAAACTTAAGGGCCGCATGGTCAGTAAAACCAGTGATAGGTGTACCAATCAAATAAGCACGAAATTTATCTAAAGCAAAAACTACAGCTAGCAACTCTTTTTCAGTAGTCGAATAATTCTTTTGAGCATCTTCGACTAGCATAGTAACCAACAAAGGGCTTCCCTTGCCTTCGCTGTCCCAAGACTTCCCTCACAACATAGTTGCTTGCATCACACATTATCTCAAATGGTAAATTCCAATCTGGTGGCTGCATGATGGGGGCAGAGGTGAGCCTATCAATGAGTGTTCGGAAGGCGTCCTCACATTCTTGTGTCCATTGGAACACGACATCTTTGACCAGGAGGCTACTTAATGGTCTAGAGATGGTAGAAAAATTCTCTATGAACCTCCTATAAAAACCCGCGTGCCCTAGAAATGATCTCACATCCTTGACACTTTTAGGTGTAGATAATTTAGAAATCAATACAATTTTAGCTTTATCAACCTCAATTCCTTTATAAGAAACTATGTGTCCCAGAACTATTCCATAGGAAACCATGAAATGACATTTTTCCCAATTAAGCACCAGACCCTTCTCTTCACATCTAATTAAAACAACCTTCAAGTGAAATAAACATGAATCAAAGGAATCACCAAAAATAGTCAAATCATCCATGAATACTTCCATATATTTTTCAACCATGTCACTAAAAATACTCATCATGCATCTCTGAAAAGTAGTCGGTGCATTACACAAACCAAATGGCATACGCCGAAAAGCATAAGTACCAAAAGGACATGTGAAAGTAGTCTTATCCCGATCCACTAATGCAATATTAATCAGATAATATCCTGAATACCCATCTAGAAAGCAATAGAAAGAATGCCCAGCTACTCGCTCTAAGATTTGGTCTATGAATGGAAATGGGAAATGATCCTTGCGCGTTGCAAAATTAAGTTTCCTATTATCAATGCACATGTGCCACCCTGTCACTACCTTAGTAGGAATAGACACCCCCTCATCATTAGTCACCACTGTTATTCCTGTTTTCTTGGGAACTACTTGAGTTGGACTAGTGTTGTATGAATTGCTCAGAATCGCGAGTCCAATCGACGATTTGACTCGAGTCGGCACACAAACGATGTGAATCGCCCAACAAATCAGGCTTTACCTAAATCGGACTGAATCGGTGACGATTCAATGTTGAAATCGCTAAATCGCGATCGATAAGCAATCGTTCGATTTATGTTTTGTACAGGAGAAAGAAACCAACAGAAAAAAAAAGAGGATCTTCATCATATCGGCTTAGAAAAAAAACAGAAAAACATTGCTTAGAAAAAAAAAATTAGGAGGAAGAAGAACATATCGGCTTAGATCCTCATCAGATCCGGCTAAGATTGGTTCATCAGGTTGGTTTCGCTTCATATATTCATCTGTTCCGCTCAGATCTTCCTTGTTCTGCCTCAAAATGCTTCTTCACTCTTCTTCATCATCTTCTTCACTCATTTCCAACTCGCCGATACAAAGAATGGTTGATTTACAACACTGGTTGAGTTCATCATCGCGTCATAGATTACAGATCGCGTCATAGAGATGGCTAATGTTGATGAGGGATGTATTTTACAACACTGGTTGAGTTCATCATCGCAGGCTGCTGCTCTCTGACTCCATTACTCCATTGAAGAACAAAATTAAGTTGAAATGTTGATGAGGAATGATATTGAAATGAGATTAAATGAGATTGAAATGAAATTGAAATGAAATTTAATGAAATTTTGGCTTCATTTGGGCTTAATTTAGTTTCATTCTTTCATTTGGGCTTGATTTAATTAGTAATTTTCTTTTGGGCTTATTTTTTGTACGGAGTTTTTTTTGGACTTACTAATGAAAGTGCGCTCTTACATTTTGATTTTTTTTGGTATAAGTTATGAATATTATTAATTTAAATACATATATTTATAATTTTATAAATCTTACGATTTACGATTCGATTTACGATTAAATCAAAATCTTACCCTTTCCGATTTACTATACGATTCACGATTCACTAACACTGGGACTAACCACTTGCTATCAGAGATGGGATAAATGATGCCTGCATCTAACAATTTTAAGACTTCATTTTTCACCACCTCTTTCATAGTAGGGTTAAGTCGTCTTTGATGGTCTCTACGGGGGTGAGCTCCTTCTTCTAAGTGAATCCTATGGGTTCATATTAAGGGGCTATTACCTTTGATGTCAGCTATAGTCCAATCTAATGCAGATTTGTGCTCACGTAACATATTAATCAATTCTTCTTCTTGTGAGCTATCAATCATGGAAGAAATAATAACAGGAAAGGTATCACTTGGTCTGAGGAATGCATGTTTAAGTCCCTCAGGCAGTGGAGTTAGGTCAACTTTCGGAGTTTCCACGATGGATAGTTGTGGTTTCTATATTTCCTTAGGCAACTCCTCAAAGCATGGTTGCCATTGTCATCCTCCTTTATCCTTTAACCCTGAAACAACAGAAATATCAAAAGCATAGTCAGGATAAAGTGAACTCTCAGAATCAGAAATAGAAAGGAGGTACTCCAAGGTTTCAGAATCTGTGCTCAGGAGCGCCTCCTCTGATATCAGTGTGTCTATCATGTAGGTATGATGACACTCATCATCATCACGTGGTTGCTTGCTAATATTGAATATGTTGACCTCCAGAGTCATGTTCCCAAAAGACAGCTTCATTAGACCGTTCCTGCAATTGATAAGAGCGTTAGCTGTGGCAAGAAAAAGTCTACCTAAAATAATCGGAACTGTAGACTCCATATTAACCACAGAATGAGTATCTAAAATAAGAAAGTCGATGGGATAGTAAAACTTATTAATCTGTAGCAAGACATCCTTGACTATTCCTATCGGCTTCTTAACCGATCTATCGGCCAATTGTAGTACCACGGATGTGGGTTCAATCTCTGCTAGACCCAGTTGCAAGTAAATAGAATATGGCATCAGATTTACACTTGCTCCTAGATCCAACAAGGCTTGGCCGAACTCATGAGTCCCAATCTGGCAGGTGACTGTAGGACACCTTGGATCTTTGTACTTGGGTGGTGTCTTCTGCTCAATCACCGCACTTACCTGTTTTGTCAAGAAGGCAGTCTTCTTGACATGATGCTTCCTCTTGATAGTGCATAAATCTTTGATGACCCTCGCATAAGTTGGTATCTGTTTAATCACATGTAGCAAAGGTAAGTATATTTTAACCTGTTTCAAGTGTTCTAGAATCTCACCATGCATTTCTGATCTTTTTCCAGTAGGTCGTAGTGCTTGAGGAAAAGGAACTGGAACTGGAATGTTCTTGTTGGGCTCATCCTTAGGGATGCTCTTCTTTGCACTTGGGGAAGTGCCTATAGTCGTGGACGAGCTTGATCCATCTAAAATCTTACTACTCCGAGTAGTGATGGCATTAACCTCTTTGACATTCTGAGAGTCTGAAGTAGAGGTTTGTGCCATAAGTTGGCCTTTTCGGATTTGTTTGAGGTTGTGATGGAAATTGGCCCCGCTCTTATACTGTTAATGAACTTGTCAGCTTGGTTATCTGGCTTTTGATCTCTTTGTTATCTTCTGCCAACTGTGTCAATGCAACCTCAAATTTTTGATTAGTTTTACCTCGTGCCTCTATAAATGCATGTAATGTGTCTGATAAGGAACTTCTATTAGATTGCACATTGTATGGAGGTGCAGGGTATGACCTAGGTGGTTGTGCCTGTAAGTGTGTAGGTTGGTTTGCTTCGGACCTCCAGCCTAAGTTAGGGTGATCTCTCCAGCCAGAATTGTAAGTGTTAGAGAATGGTGAGTAAGGCTTCTTGTACATCCCTAAGGCGTTAAATTGTTCCTCATAAACCCCTCTCATCTCAGTCAAGGTCGGGCAATCCTGTGCTAAGTGTTCAACTCCCCTGCATGTAAAACATGCGTCATGTAGCTCAACTCTGGCAACAGTATGTGTGGGCCTACCATCCTTGGTCTTAAGTGCCTCTAACTCCCTAGTCACTCTATCCAATTGGGCTCTAAGGTTTTCCTCTTCCCTAAGTTGATAGACTCCAGCTGGGCGTGTTCTATCCGTGCTCTCAGTAGCACTTGGACCAGTCCAAATATGAACCTTTTCAGCCAGGTCATTCAGGTACTCAATGGCCTCATCAGGGTCCTTATGCAAATACTCCCCATTACACATCATCCCAACGAACTGACGCTTTCTACTGGTGAGCCCCTCATAAAAATAACTGACTAAGTTCCAACTCTCATACCCGTGGTGTGGACATGTATTCAAGAGATCCTTGAACCTCTCCCATGCTTGATATAATGTCTCGCTATTCTTTTGGGTGAAGGTAGAAATCTCTTTCTTTAGATCGTTGGTTTTGGGATGAGGAAAGTATTTATTAAAAAATGCTTGGGTCATTTCCTCCCACGAACCTATAGACCTTGGTCGCAAAGAGTATAGCCAACTCTTCGCTTTTCCTTTAGGGAAAAAGGAAAAAACCTTAGTCTAACCGAGTCTACAACCTCAACTTTGTTGTGAAAAGTGGCCACAACTTCCTCGAATTCCCTAATGTGAACATAAGGATTCTCACTCTCTAGCCATGAAAAGTGGGTAATAATTGTATCATACCGGGCTTAAAATCTAGCTTTGGTGTACTTGGTGCAAACATGATACATGATGGAGTAGCAGTGCGCGTGGGGTGGAGATAGTCCTTTAGCGACCGAACATGGTCATCTTCGTGATTACTCATGGTGTTAGAATTAAAAGTAGAACTTAATTTGGTCTCAATGTGAATTTGTGGGTGTTCTAAATTTGGGACCCTAATTAGTCTCCCTAAGTGGTCTCTATTCCAACTCACACTCTCCCAATGTCTTTTTTTGTTTTTTGCAATTTTTTTAAGAAAAAAATAAAATAAATAAATAAACTGGACATAAAACTTAAAAATAAAATAAAACAATGAGCAAGAAAGATAATACCCGAAACCTCCCTTGTTTGACGCTTGTTCCCCGGCAACGGCGCCAAAATTTGATTACGCCCAAACAGTAACGCGGTCAATTGTTGTAAAGATTGGGGTGTCGATCCCACGAGTAAAAGCGATGTACAAAACAAGGTCTAGGAAGAAAACCTACGCGAAACTAAATGTAAGAAATTCTAGCAATTTTAAAATATGAAATTGAATTTAGTTTAATAAAACTTAAATTTAGAAAAATCACAAGGTTCCAAGAATCCCTCCTAGATTTCACGTGCCAACTAGTATTGATTCGCTATGATGACTCGATTACGTGTTTCACATCCCAAACAACATAATCGGAAAAATAGTCTTTAATGCACCAATATATTCTAATGTAAATGGATTTTAGATTTCACTTTTTCTATAAAGCACAAAGGTTGGTCATATGTGATATCATAAATTTACGATATATTCGGAGACAATAACGTAATAAAAAACGATCACATATAACTAACCAAAAGTGCTCCTTCTTTCTGTTGCTGTATTTGTGGGCAAAAGGAGGCAAACTCCTTGGAACCAAATCCAAATTGCAAACAAAGGGGTCCCACCCCTTGAAAGGTGGGTTTGGCTATGTTCTTCCATATTACTTCTTTGTTCCACCAAAATTCAAAACTAACTTCCTTTATTTTTTCTTTGGTTCTCTTTATTAATCTTTAGCTTGAGTGTCTCCCGCTCCACTTCGTCAATTTGTCTATGAATTTCCAAATAC
The DNA here is from genome assembly GCA_963556465.1 of Berberis vulgaris. Taxonomy (NCBI): domain Eukaryota; kingdom Viridiplantae; phylum Streptophyta; class Magnoliopsida; order Ranunculales; family Berberidaceae; genus Berberis; species Berberis vulgaris. The sequence continues at coordinate 24,172,677 of OY747131.1, read as the reverse complement.
GCCACGCTAATGCACTTTTGTCATTTAAACTCCAAATCCTACAAAAATACAAAAAAAATAAAATAATTAAACTAAAATACACTATTCGAAACATTAACAAATATAAATTAGGAGGTATATTATGTAATAATTATGTGAACATCACCCATGCATTTGAATTATTTGTTCATATCTCTCAAATAAATTCTCACACACCTTTGAGTTCAATGAGGATATGAATTTTGTAATTTTTGTCTTGTTTTTTTTTTTCAAGTGTTTGGACCACCCGGCATAAATATGAGTATGATTATTTACTCCAAGTTCTTGACTAGGGGTGGGCACAAGACGGGATGGGACGAGATGGACCCATCCATATCCCATCCCGTTCATTCGGGATCGGGACCGGACGGGATGAGCACGTACTAAATAGTCCTCCAATAAAAATAACAAAAAGAGTTTTTATCTCACATTACTCACACACCAATAATATCAAATATATATATATATATATATAACTTACATCATAAATAATAATAGATATTAAATAAATAAATATTAAACTTTTTTTTGGTAGACAAATAAATATTAAATTTTATTTAGAATTAATGATTCAATTCATTTAGATTTCATATAGAATTTCATCTTACATTGATTTTATTTTAACACATCCTAAACTTTAATTTAGAAGAGTATTTTGATTAAAATTAATAATAAAAAATATTAAATAAATAAATTCGGGACGGGATAGGCGGAATTGAAAATCTCGATCCCGATCCTATCCCAATCTAGATCAGGACGGGTTCGGGATCACGGGATGGGATGCCCACCCCTAGTTTTGATGTTGACATCATTTCCATTTTTGCCCAAGTAGGTTGACATGCTTTATTTCCCGATGCAACATTGCATGGCATCAGAATAGGATTAGTATTTCTTCCTTAACCGAGCTTAAATTTCAATGATCCATGTACCTCTAAATCGCTGCCAAATGTGCATAATTTCATTATTTTTATTATTACGACTAGGGCGTGGACGCGCTCTACATGCACGGATATTCAATATTTTTAAAATTTTATTAAATATTTTAATAATAAGTGAAAATATTATTGAATTTTTAAACAAAATAATTATTTATAATTTTAAGGGCCTATGTATAGTTTATGAGTAATTAGAGGGCCTCAAATAAATTATGATGTTAGGGGCATAAGTAAAATTAATTAATGTTCGAGAGTGTTTGGTTTTGATTGTAAGAATATGAAATGTGGATGGTAAAATAGGAAATCAAAAAGTTAGTTTTAAGGGTCTTTTTATAACTTATAGATAATTTGAGGGCTTTAAATAAATTATTTAGGAGCTTAGGTATAATTTATCAATATTTAAGAGGGGTTGATTTGGATTGTAAAAATTATGAAATGTGGAGGGCAAAGTTAAAAATACAAATGTTAGATGTAAGGGCATATTTATAATTTATAAATACTTGAAGAGCTTCAAATAAATTATGTTAGGGGTTTAGATACAATTAATGAATATTTGGAGGTGTTGAGTTTGCTTGTAAATAATTTGAATTTGAGAAGGAAAATTTATAAAAAAAAAAAATGTAATAGTATTTTTTCATTTAAAGACACAAACACCCTTTGCTACTTTTACCCACATTTGAATTTTTAGTTGTAAAATATTATAAAGTTGGAGAGCATTTTACACAACCCAAAAATCAGGTTAAAGACAATTCACTATTCATTTGAGTTAATTTTCATTTTAACTGTTAAGTGATTTGTGGATATTCAGCAGAATGAAGCTATTAATGAAGCATAAGTTAAAAACAAACTTGTTATGATAGGTTTTTTTTTTTTTTTAACCATTTCGAAAAACTATTTGAAGCAACAACATTAGGGTTGTCAATTGATATCCAATAGTGCTATTGGATTTGTGTTGTACATTTTGTGGGACAAAATTAAATCTCATTTCAGATTTAGCATAGGTGATTTATTGAAGACAACTCTAAACCAAATAGCTTAGGAGATATTTTAATGGGACATTAGGCTAGAAGGAGCCACTTAGGCTTCTACTAGCAGTTTATGACTCAATTAAGTTTTATTTAGCTAAAAGAACTCTACCCAAACTAAAAAATTACTTATTAATTTATTTGAGCTGAAATTTTCAAAAAATTACTCATTAACACTAGGAACGTCGTGTTAAAATTTCAGTTTGCTTTGATACCATTCCTCGACATACATATTTAGATTCCTGCCATTAAATATCTTGATAAATGGCCTTTGTAAGTGTTAAGGATCACCCGTAAATGGAAGGTCTTGGACAATGGGCGCTGGTCGGCCTGTATCGCGTCCATAGTTATCAATTCAGACTATGGACAAAAGTTTGATTTGGCAAAATTAAAAAAGAAAACACTTTTGCAATAAGTTGATTTGGTAAAAAATGCAGTCAAATATATGAAAGAAGTTAATTATTCGATGCGACATACATTCATGTATAACATGATATATCGTAAGAAATTTGGAATAAAAAAATTGACCCATGGCATAACTAGATAACAATTTTCATATATATTACTGAAACAAAATAAACTAAACATTATCATATTAAAGATGTTAATCAATTTTTCACAATTACAATAATTAAAAGAAAACTTAGCTACTTAAAAAATAACTAATTGAATTTCAAGAAAAACTCATGTTTCGCACAACATCATCAAGCAAAAAATGATCTCCAAGGTCATTTGAAGCGCCTTCATTTTTCATATTCATCATGATCGAGGGTACCATATAGGGGTGGGCATGGGACGGTATGGGACAAAATGGACTTCATCCCTATTCCCTCCCATTCATTCAGGATCGGGGCGGGATAAACCTCATCCCGGCCTCTTCCCATCGTAGACGGGTTCAGGACGGGACGTGCGAGACAAGATTAACATGTTTTAATTTGTAAGTAGAGAAAAATATAAACTACTACTCAAAACTAATGCGTGGGAGGAAAATGATAGGCCCATTTGCATACAAACAACGACAAATTCCTCTGGTTGATGCCAAGTCTGTAATATAAGTTAAACAAATTTGATGTAAGCATTTATAAATATCAATTTTAAGAATTCAAGATTAGACTAGGATGAATAATTAACTATGTTTAGAGTAGTTTCAATGGTTAGACATTGAACACACATGAAGAAACAAGGGGATCAAATGATGAACCAATTAAAAAAAATGTTGTTAGAGCCTTGATACACCCTTTTGTTTGGGTTTGTAGTATAGGACTAAATTATAATATGTTCTAAATGTTTTCGTAGAATGTATGACATTTTGGTCACATAAAAGATACACACTGGAAAGTTGCAAATTACAAAAAGGAAACAACACTACCCCCTCAACTACATGAACATTCCTAATAAAAATATTAAAATTGTTAATAATAAATATTAAAAAATTCAATTCAAGACGGGATGGGATGGGTGTGATTGAAGATCTGCATCCCGATCCCATCCCATCCCACTTTAGATCGGGATGTGATTGATTATCCCAATAAGACCCCAAAAAATCGGATGGGATGAGATCGAGATTGTAGGGTGGGATGCCGACCCCTAGTACCACATTAGCACCCCTTACACAATGGGCTGAGATATTGTGATCTGATATATTTAGGCCCAAACCCATTATGTAATATAAGGCTCAATCCTGATTGAATTATAGTTTTGCATAGGGATGGCAGTGGGGCGGATTTTCACGGATATCCGCCCCGACAGCCCCGAATAGGGTGGATTTAGATATGCATAAATGGATTTCGAGGCAGTTTTTGGCATCTAAACCATATCCGTTAACTAAATGGGGCGGTTTTTGGCATCTAAACCATATCTGTTTATGTATGTAATTTACAAAAATACCCTTAATCCTTTAAAAGAAACAAAACCCTAACCCTAAACTCCATTCTCTTTCAATCTCTCATTTTTTTCTCTACCTTTTTGGCCTCTGTCTTAGACTCAGACCACCTCCTCCTCTACGGCTACTGTCTTTTGTGTGTTTTTGGAAGAGGAATTTCTTTAAACATTTGAATTGCATTCGTTCTTGCCTTCGATCTCTTTATCTAAAGTTTAAATTCTTCTTTAGTTAGGGTTTCTTGATTGAAATAATCTATGTTTTTGTTCGACTGTAGCTTCAGATTTGTTGAAACGACGTTTAATTTTTTCTTGTATTATTAAGCAGCGAGTTCAAGGAAATAGTACAAGTAGATGAAGAATGGGTGCGCTTGAGAGATGATTAGGAGGTATTCTTCTTCTTTTTCAACATCCTCAGCAACAACAAAAATGAGCTCTTCTAGGTGGTCGAAGAGCTGGAAGCCCATCCGCAGCATCCCCCCTTCATTGTTGATGTCGATGTTGTTGTTGAAATTAGATGATTTGGTAGTAGTAATTGGGGTCGATTTCTTAGCGGAATCAGTAGAATGAGGGGTTTTCTGCAGGGAAATTGAAAGTTGGTCTTTGGAAATAGAGGAAATGAAGAGGGGTTGGGTTTGGGGTTTTGTCTTTCTCTGGGAAGAATAAGAAGATGATATTTGAATTGGAAAAAGAAATGGGTACCTTTAAACAGATATGTGGGGAGGGGTGGATATCCGAAAATTCGTGTGGAGCGGATATGGTTTTTAAACAAAAAATATAAACGAATTGGCGGGGCGGATTTGGAAATCCGCGATCCCTGACAGGGCGGGGGTGGATTTGCTCAAATCCGCTCCATTGCCATCCCTAGTTTTGCATCGTGGAAGGTTCAATGGGAGACGTCACTTACAATTGGGCCTTGGACATGAGACCCAAAGAAGAACAAGGCCTTAATAAGAAAGACTTTGAAGAAGATATTTACATGACATAAATATCTTAACTTAGGAATTGTTGTAAATTAAAGAGAACAAATATTTGTAGAAGATGTTTAGGTGAACAAAGATTTAACTTATAGAACAAATGAAGAACATTGAATGGAAGAGGAGAAAAAAATTACTTGAGAAATGAGATAAGTAATTGCGAGTCTCGAATATACCACATCATTGGCACCATCTGTGAAAAATTGTACACCTACTAGAGACTCGCAGTAATTTATCTTTCTCTTCTTCGTGTCCTCATATCTTTGGAATCAAATAGCCATGAAATTCTTCATTTCAACTTCTCTGAATATGAATGGAAGATCACTCGCTGCTACGATGTCTTCAATCATTTTGATGTATTCATCTGTTGTTAAGTTGATTTTTACTTGAAGGGTATGTTTGGTTAGCCATTTTCCTTAGGTCCCTAGTTATGCATATTTTCGTTGTTTGGTTGTCGATTTATTAGCAAGAAATCGATTATTCATAAGACTGTTTTTCTATTACTCATGAGAATTAAAGTTTGAGAGGGAGGCCTCGAAATCGGAACCACGGAAATGGTTTCAATTTCCATGTCTATTTTTCATGCAACCAAACAGACCAGAAAAGTTTTAATTTGTCAGCGAATGATTTGGGCCTTTTGAGGAGCTGTTAGGATTAAAGCTCTAGAAGGTGAATTGTCGACCTGAATGGCCTGGAGAGTTGCGGTATGAAAATGCTTAAGAGACCAGCCACGTAAAGTTATCGAGGTGTGAGAGTTATGGCAGGCCATTAACAAACTTAAATTGACTAGGAAGAACAAAACCACAACAATGCATCAGACTTTGAATTTGACAGGTGCTTGATTGCTGATTGTGTTAATTAGCTCCTGGTGACTTGAGATGCAGAGATGTTGAGCAACTAGCCGAGATCTCTGACGCCAAAGCATGAGTGCATGTTGATATGACAAGTACAATTGAATGATTGATCAAACCACACATAGAAGCGATGTCAATCGAGGCGTTTCTTTGATGCAGAGAGGGCACAAACCTCAATTAGGCACGATTGTGTCAAATTCTCTTCAAGGAAATGATAAAAGGATTTTGTCTAGTTTTAGATATAATTCATTAGGCTATGTAAAATAGCCTTTCCTAATGACATAAGAGGCATAATCCGAGTTTTTTTTACTTAGATTAATGGGAGATAGTGGTGTTGGAAACAATTTATAAACAATGTTAGAGGGGATGGGACGTAATATGAGGTTTGTTGATTGCAATGTCCTTAAGACAATATTCGACCAGTCTCGGTGCAAAGTTGATGGTCATTAGCTTCCCAAGATACAACAGATTCGATCCATTCCTAATGCACTATATGACTAAAGCACAGGCGTGACTACTTGAGATGAACATGAAGAAACCTATTTGTTTTAAATGTAGACTCTGCTTCTGATTGCAGGTTTCTTTTGTAATGATGAATTGTCATTTCTTTTTGATATCTCAAATGGCTAGTTTGAGATTCTACTTATAACAAATGAAACATTACTTACCTGCTACTAGAAGACACCAAGACCTACCGAGAGACACACCTATTGGCTGGTGGAGACTAAGGAAATCTTAACTAAGGAGTTTGTCCAAAAAAGAGATAAGGGCCCGAGCCCAAGCCAAGCCCGACCCGTCCCAATCCGAGCCGGTCGATCGAACAGTTGCGCGCGCACGTGTGGTGTATTTAACATTATACACATTATCCAAAGTCTTTGATCATAAGGACCTATTGTATCCCTTGGGGCACACCCTATGTAACAAATACATAATTTTTAGACAAACTAAAATTACTTTACATATTAGATATGAGAATACAGCATTTGTTAGCTAAAAATGACCTTATGTAATTAGTTGACATAAAAACAATTTACCACATTCAACCTAATGGAAATATATAAGTTTCCAACAATCCTCCACTTGAATGAGAAAATCGTGACATCTCAAGAGTACGTGGATTAATGCTACATCAGGATAGGTAGTTTTCACATTGAACCTTCCTTAGTAAAAGAGTATCGGAATTACTTAACTAATTAGTGAACTATTTCATTTTGAATTGTCAAGGTTGATGTAAAACCTGTCAATAAACTTTACATGACATTATTCCATTCAAATTTTGTTCTCGGTTGTGTTCGTTTTGGTCTTGAACATTCTCGGTTTTGTAAGTGCTGATAAAAATCTCGTAAAGTCGACCCAGTTCACACTTACATAAGTGACTGCTTTTATAAGAAGTATCCTACAATACCCCACTTGCCTTTTTGTAAGATATATACGTCATTAAGAACAATGTATCATTGTTTATCCTTTCGATCACAGTAGGTTTGCACTTGGTGCTTCATAGGAATGGAAAGAGTATTATACTCTATGTGTTTAATAATGAGTTATCCATAACTAGTTTTCCTTTTGAACTAAGTCTGTGGGATCTCTAATCGTTTAGTAATGTTTCCATATATGATAATTTGTTTGTATTAGGATTTTAAACCCATTCCCCTCAAAGCACAGTTTATACTTTCTCTATAAAAATCTTTAGTAAATGGACCCGCTAGGTTATATTTTGATTTCACATAATCAATGGACATAATGCTGGTAGAGGGCAATTGTCGCACGGTAGGATGCCATCGACAAATGTGTTGTGATATACCATTGAGCATAAAATTGTGAACTCTACATATAGATGCTTGATTGTCACAATGTATACATATGGCCGGTACTAGTTGTGGCCATAATGAAATACCTTCTAAAAATCGACGAAGCCACTCTGCTTCCTCCCCAGTTTTATCTAAGGTTATGAACTCAGATTCCATTGTGGATCTAGCTATACACGTTTGTTTAGAAGAATTCCAGGATATGGTACCGCCTGGCATAATAAACACGTACCACTGTGGATTTTACTGATTCAAAATCATAAATCCAATTTGCATCACTGTATCCCTCAAGGACACTAGGATATCTACCATAGTGCAATGCATAGTTTGAAGTATTTTTCAAATACCCTAAAACCTTAAGCAAAACATGCAGTGAGCTTTACTTGACTTACAAGTATATCTGTTTAGTTTGCTCACAACATAGGCTATGTCAGCTCTCATACAGTTCATCATATACATTAAACTTCCAATAATGCGAGAGTACTCAAGTTGTCAACTCTTGGACCTGTATGCTTATGTAGCACTTGGGATGGATTATTAGATTTCTTGATTCTATATTGTTTGAACTTGTCTCTATCATATTTCAAAATTTGATGTTTTTTTTAAAATCGATGAGTCGATTTTCGATCCCTGCTTTGACCTTGACCTGCACAAGGAATGCATGTGAGCCACAGACAACCAATGTGGTGGCCGATGACACTTCGATTCTAAAGTAAGACAGGGATTTAAGGAAGGTGTAAGGCTGTAAACATAGATTTTGTAGTGTACCTTAGCTTACTAAACTCATGCCTTATTTATAGTGCTGCAGTCCTGGTTCGGCTAGGCCATCGATGGCGTAGTTTAGGGAAGAAGATCTTCGTGGAGATCCTTCTCTAATTAGGAGTTGTGCTCTGAAGGGGAGTTTCCTTATTAGCCTTGTGCTCCTAGATACACGGGAGATAGTTCCCGTTTCGAGAGTAGTCCATAGATAGTAGTCTCCATGTTTGATATATACTCTTGAATTTGATTCCTAGTTGGAAGCAAAGTGCTGTTGTCTTGCCTGTCCGAAGCTGATCCTCGAGATATTTACCATAGCAAGGCCTATGGGTATTGATTATAATTGTGAAACGTGTGGGCTTAGCAGGTTGTAATGATTTCTAGTCCATCTGGCAGACTGCATTATGTGGGCTTGGAACCGCTTGGCCCGGATCAGTGTCGGCCTGACACTTGGGCTTACTATTTCTCGAGATCATCGTGACTCATGTACGGCGTAAAAGAGGGACCGTTCTGGTGTATCATCAGCTATTCCCCCGAGTTAGTGGACCGTTGCGTCGGTCTACTAAGTGACTTCTTGAAAAGATATGCCGCTCATGATGATCGAGTCTGAATCGTTTGCTTGAGCCGCACACTTCATTAATTAAGCGTGCGACGGTTCAGTGGAAAAGAGGCGGGAAACCAATCCCTATTTAGATCCTCATTTCTGTGGAGATTAACTTTTCCATTTTCTTGCTTTTAGAGATTCCGCTCTGTTCATCTCTTGATTGAAAGCTTGTTCATATTTTCCATGGCTCACCAACACCAACACCAACTTGATGATGAAACTTTGGCCAGAGGCCTTGAGTTTTGTGAAGAAAAATCGCTTTTCCGGCCTTGGCAAAATTCGAAAGCCGTTCGGGGTCCCAGAGGACCTGCCATTGTATGCTCTGCAATATGATCAGATGCCAATGCTCCTTCCATAAGAGTTCATTTGCTTGCACCATAGAGTACTTCAAATTGGAGTATGTTTTCCTGTTCTTGATGAGATTTGAGGATTCCTGGATTTCCTCGAAATCCCTCTTGCCCAGTTAGTACCCAATGGGTACAAGATCATCCTTCTTATTTTGATCAGAGCGAATAATTCTGGTGTTCACGTGATTTCGTGGGTGATTCAATTGCTAACTTCTCCTCGGCTGAATGATCATGTCGTTTGCAAGATGACGTCGCCGACCTGCTTCGGGAAGTTGCCAGATGACTTCAAGTTCTGGCAGAAATTCTACTTCTTGGCTCCTTTGGATTCGAAGTACTTCAAGTTCAAGGGTCGTCCGTTTGAGTGGGAGTTCAGGCCACCTCATAAGTATAGCTTCATTTTTTGAATTTGTTGCATTGATTGTACACTGATCATTGCATTTATTTCTTTGCAGGGAGGTTCCCTACTATTCCTCTTTCCATAGAGGAGCAGAACACTATGAAGACATTCTGTGACCTACCGAAGATGAGTGTGGAGGAAGTCATATGTCCTACTAACTTTAGCAGCAATGGTTTGTGGGCCAATTGGCACATGGCCACCACTCTTTACCGAACGCCGAAGGTCAAGTCTGATGGTGGAGTCCCTTTTAGAAAGAGGAAGGCCACCGAAGTTAAGGCTCTTGTTTTGTTTGACACGGAAGGCCTTTTTGAGACGCTCGCTTCCTTTGTGAGTTTGAAGAAGTACTGTGCTAGGACTGAATCGCTTCCAAACGGTCTGCTCCAGTGAAGGTGGAGCGTGAACCTAGTCAGCCTGCAAGGGTGAAGGCTGAAATATCCGGCTAGGAGAGTGACCATCTTCGATTATTAGGGGTTGAAGGTGTGTCAAATCTAAGTATTGAGCAAGTTGAAGCTTTGAGCGAGAAGCTGATGTTGGCTGCTGTGGCAACTTTTACCGGTGCTGACCATTCCAAGGTCATTCCGTTGGAGGTTTCTGATGAAGATTCGCCTGAGGTTCCAGAGTCCAATCGCTCCACTGAATGATCATCTGATAGTGGCCACGGTGAAGTGCGCCATCCTTCTTGTAGTCCGCATTGTTCCCCATCTCGTTCAAAGCTGCATATCAAGGTGATGGAGGGTCCTTTAGACAACTCGCTTCCCTCTCTTCCTTCGGATTTCACTGAGTCGTCTCACAATAAAGGGTCGGTTGTTGGTGACAAAGGGAAAGTTACAGAGGAAGACCTGGGTGTAGTGACGACTACGAAGGGTGGTGCCGGAGTAATTTCGCATCCAGAATAAATCCATTCGAATGCCCGGATAAGTTCATTTGGTCCAAACGTAATGAAGATGAGCAACCAGGTTTGGCACCAGAAGGTTGACGTGGAGTATGCTTCAAAGAAGCACATAAGCAAATGTCATAGCTGACTTATGGACCATGCTCCACAACCCGAGGAGGATACGTTACAACGGCGTATGGATAAAGGTTTAAAGCACCTTATGTTGGGGATGTCTCATTTGAGCTAGGTGGTTGTTGCTGGAACGGAGCTTGAGGCGGCTCGTGAGAGGGTATACACCATGGAGTGTGTCTTTTCAACTATGCAGAAGTCATATCCTGATGCGTTTTTTGAGATTGAGCTACTGAGGATGCAAATTGAGGAGGGGAGGCTGAAACAATCGACCTTTATTGCTGAGACTCATAGGGTTCGTCTGGAGGGCCTTAAGTTAGATTTGGCAGAGGCGATGTTTGCAAGGGACAGATTCAAGCGAGAGTTGGATCTGATCCGCTTTGATTTAGAGGTTGCTCAAAAAGTTGTGGCTAAGACACATTTTGAGTTGTGGTCTCTCACTGAGAAGAAAGCCATGAAGAAGATTGACAGGGCTGCCCAAAGGTAGTAGTTAGAGGACGATGTGGAATTCAATGCCCGAGTAGCGAGGAAGGCTGGAGAGCAACATGAGCTCAGTGCTATTAAGAGTAGTCTGGCTACGAAGCAATCTCAGGTTGATGCGCTGGAGCTGTTGAAGTGTGAGCTTGCTAAAGCGAGGGTGCGTGAGAAGAGCTTCTCAAGGCGCAAGGCAAGTGTGAATTTTGTTGGGTCGGGCATGGGAGGCTAGAGCTGCTGGCGCTAATTAAGGAGGAGCATCCGGAATGGGACCTCGAGTATTATAAGAAGATATCATGCGCAGACCTAGCAGTGGTCTCCGCGTCATCAGAAAAAGAGGGCGGTCAGGATTATGATGCCCAGATTGAGGCGCGCACGAACGTAACTACTACTCCTTCCACCGTTGAGCTTAGTACTCCTGTTTATGTACCCCATCCTAGAGAGGATTAGACTTTGTGTATTTGTAATTTTTCGTTACAACTGTTAATGAAAACAAGTTTACTTTGAGTACATTTTATGTTCGTATTATGTTTAGTCTCCCTATCTCATGCTTTCCATTTTGCCTTGTCGTTTTACTTTGACACATGTCTTGTAGGGTCGGTAGGGAGCCAAGTGGTATGTCTTCTATTAAGAACTTGACCGTTTATGTCACAGATGATTCTTACCCGTTCTTATGTGAGGTCTCAAAGTCACTGTCACTTGGTTACACCCAATAGTGGGTGTTCCATGGATGGTTTAGCAGTGGGCTAGGCTACCGTTGTCGTAACTCATCCTCTAGATAAGCTTTTGGAGACTTAGGTTGTGTATCTGACTGTTGGTTGTTGTTGCTGGCATGAATGAATTGTGGTAGTCAAGCACATGCGTTGCCTTTGAGCTAGAACGCTTGTCTCAAGTCAGGTTTCGTAAGCTCGGGCTGGTATTCCATGTAGCGTTCATCCGCGTGTCAGCGGGATGATTTTTAGGTCGACTCGAGTGGCCATTACTGATAATAGATCGTTAGTTTGCGCGAGCGTATAGACGCTTCCTGAGCTGTGATTTCTTTCGCCGATCAGTGTTTTGCAAGGGAGAGGTGGTCGCGTGGCGAGCCGTTGACATCAGTCGGGGCTGACTAGGCTCCCACCTTTCGAACCATCAATACCCATGCAGAGTAAATTACAAGTTTAGGATGTGAGAATTCGGCGATCATGGTCTAGTCATATGTCGTGGCAAGTCGTCGACATCAGTTCAGGACTGACTACGCTCCCACCTTCCAAACTATCTACACCCCCGCGGAGCAGGCTATAAGTTTGGGGCGATGGGGTTCGACGACCATGGTCTGTAGAAGAGCGATGATCCCGTGGCGATCCATCGACATCAGCTCAAGGTTAACTAGGCTCCAACTTTCCAAACATCTACACCAGCGCGGAGCAGGCTACAAATTTGGGGCGAAGGGGTTCGGCGACCATGGTTTGTAGAAAAGTAGTGGTCCCATGGAAAACCATCGGAATCAGTTCGGGACTGACTAGGTTCCCACCTTCCAAATCATCTACACTTGTGTGCATTGAGCTACAAACTTGGGGGTTTTCGGTGATCATGTTCTGTAGAAGAGCAGTGGTACCGTGACAAGCCGTTGGAATTAGTTCGGGACTGACTAGGCTCCCACCGTCCAAACCATCTACACCTGCAGTAGAGGCTACAAATCTAGGGATTGTAATTTGATGACCATGGTCTGTATAAGAGTAGTGGTCCCGTGGTGAACCGTCGACATTAGTCGGAACTGACTAAGCTCCCACCTTCCAAAACATCTACATTCGCGTAGTGGGGGCTACAGGCCTGGGCTTTGATTAGTAGATGTCATTGCTAGTCGTCACCGGCTAGGCTCACCTGATTGAGTTTGAAAACCGTTGTTCGCGAAGGGAGCAACGATCCTTGACGAGTCGTCGTCAACAGGCATGATAGCGCCGATTAGACTCCCGATTCCTCAACTAGCGACATCTGTGATGGGCGAACTAGGTGTCAGGACAAACCAAAAGCTATTGTCATCAGCTGAAGCTGACTAAGTTTGACTGGGTAGGTCGGGGCTCCACTTGTTACGGGCGTGTGAGCCTACATCCGCGAGCGGAGTGCATTGTGCGGATGAGTTTTAAAAAGATGGGGGTACCTTAAATCGGTTGGTGATATGCAGGTGTGATCCGTGTGTCAGGAATGATTAGGGTGTCTAATGCTCGTATCAGGCACGTGGTGGAATACTGCTTGAATAGCGGGCTGAGCCCATGGACTCGTAAAGTAAGAGCTCGGGTTTGTTGTATGATCAAAACGCTGCATGTACAACGTAGATTGCATGGTACCACGCGTATGACGTAGATCGCAAGACGGTTGAGTATCAGTTACTCCCCCGAATTAATGGGGTTTTGTGTAGCTTCGTTAATTGGACAAACGTGGTTCTGTGTAGTTTCCTTGGGAACCGTCGTTTCTTCGTTTCCCATACGGTATTCAATGCTGATAGTTAATGCTGAAGCACCCGTTTGGTGAACCACTATGTCTATATAATGGTATTTCTTCATCGTTGTAGGCATTATCTCCTGCAAAGCGCACTTTCTGATATGCTCTTACTTGAAGAACATGCTTTGGATTTTCCAAAGGCTGAAAGGAGATCTCAACGTTGGAGTCTTCGAATGTTCTGACATTTGCGCCTATGAGTCATGATAAGACTCGTTGTTATGCATGGTCACCTACTATGGGTGAGTACCCAATTGTTTTGATGAGATCTTGTAATTTCTTTTCATATTTTGAAGAAAAAGTACAAACTCCCTCCTAAGGGATGAGTATGTCGTTTATGTGCTAGTGCTCTGTCGCTGCTCCGAAGCGCCTAATTTAAGTGATAACACCAGCAACCATCTTCAAAGCGGTTGCCTCCATCACTTCTCGATAAGCCCCATCACATCACGTTGTGCTAGAATTTGGGATTTCTGGTTGGGGTGGAGTTGGACATGGCCTGTCAGAGTGGGCCATTGACTCGTGGATGCCCCTCTCATCCTTTCAGCAGGAGGGTGCACTCGATTTGTTTCAACTTGATAATTGTCCCAAGTTTGTCTGGTCGAGCGGATCAAGCATGTGAGTTGGTCGTAGCTTCGGCTGGCATTTCGTGGAGCCCCCAGTTGCTTATTTTGTACAACCTCAAACCATATTTGAGGGTTGTGTCCGCAGAGGCATTAAATTGGACGCGCTATTTCATCATGTTCTTGTTCGCTCGCGGATAATGTTCATCGGAGAATTTGCAGAGCCTACTTTAGGTACCTTAGCTGTCGCTTATGAGTCTTCTTCTGGAGTTGGACTGTTTAAGCGAGTCTTTAATGTATGTTGCATCGGATTCAGATGCTTGTAGTTTTTAGTCTTTTGTATTCATCTTAGGGCGATCGATGTTACATCATTCCAGTAATCAATAGAGCGTGTTTGTGTAATTATTTTTTATTTCTTAAATGATTGCAAATCACATTAGCTTCTAAGAACTAAAACTCTACATTAACTATGGAAAGGAAAATAAAAAATTGGATAGACTAATTGTTGGCGGAGAGAGGTCGATCCGGCCCTTAAGTGAATTCGCATGGCCCTTCCTAGACCGTTGGGACTTTCAGCGAATTGCCACGTTTTGCTGATGTCGTTAAGGTTACTAAAAAGTAAACCTGACATAGGAGTTTACTTCCTTGCCAACTGATTGTTGGGGGTTGTACTCCCGTCTGGATTGACCTCTCCGTTTTTTTAGGTTGAAGAGCGGATTGCTCCTGTGATGCTTGAATGTTCCTCATTTTCGAGCTGAGCCACCGCTGTTGGGACCTCATCTCCATGTGAGTGGAGTGACTCATCCACAATCTATTGGTCTGGCTTCAAATCAAGTTTTCCTGTGGGCTCCAGTTGGATCTGGGAACATTCTATATGCTTCAGTGCAGCATAATGGCAGCATCGTGCTGTTGGTTGATCCCCATGTATTATTCCTTTCAAGTGGTTAGTGGTGTATTTAACGCACTGGTGAAGGGTGGAGATTACTGCTTACATCTGGTGGAGCCATGGTCTTCCCAAGATAAGATTGTAGGTAAACGGTGCGTCTACCACCATCAAGTCCAAGAACATGACTTTTCTCAGTTGTGACTCTCCTGCCACCATTGCTAACCTTGTCTTCCCGATTGGAAAGCATTTTTCTCCGCTGAATCCGATCAGTGGGTAATATGATAATGTCAAATTCTCCTCCTTGAGGTCTATACTGTGTAATGCATTGTAGAACAGAACTTAGAGGGAGCTTCCTATGTCCACTAGGGCCCTCTTCACCTCCCACCTTGCAATGGAGACCGATATGACGAGAGCGTCATTGTGCGGTGCGCGAATGCCTTCGAGTTCCTTGTCTATGAAGGTTAAGGTGGGGATGGGGCTTTGCACCATCGAGTAGTAAACGCGTATGTCCTCATCTACGGGCTATATCTACATCTCCAGTAGAGTTTGCTTGCGGGATTTTTTTGACTGGTTTTCATACGTTTTGACTCCATGAAGGACATAGATTATGCTCAGAGTCTCTTTCTCGATCTCCTTGACTATTTCCCCCTTGTCCCTGGGTTGTTCTGGTCACTTCTCAGAACCCAGGAATTCCTTTAGCTTGCCCCTGCAGATCCAGTACTTGATCTTATACCTTAGACTCTTGCAGTCATTGGTGTCATGGCCACCCTCCTTGTGGAACGAGTAGTACTTGCTATTGTCACGTTTGGAATGAGTCTTTGCGCTGCTTCGGAGGCCACTTTAGATCTTCCCAATTTTTCATGGAATTTAGGACGTCCAATAGGATAGAATTATGAGGGGTCATGGACCTGGAACCAACGTAGTTGGAGGCTTTCTCTGGCCTAGCCCGGCCAGGGTCTGACCTGTTGTTGCTGCTCTTTCACTTGCTCTTTTTTTCATCCTCTCGCCTTCTTCCCTCCTTCCAGTCCTTAGGAACGAAGGGATTCTTCTCATTTTTTGTTTCCCTCTTCACAATTCTCATATCTTCTAAAGTGATGTACCTCTGGGCGCCCTTTAAGAGTTATGTCATATCCAAAGGGGTTCCAAGGTGAGGAAGTCATAAAGCGTTCCCTCTTTTAGACCTGCGGTAAAAGCCTCCACGGCTGTGTTGTCGATGCAGCCGTCAATGAACGTCAGCTTGTCATTGAAGCGCGTGACATACTCTCTGAGTGTCTCATTGGATTTTTGCTTTAGAAAGAGTATGTAGTGTGGGCCTTTTCGGAGACGCTGACTTCCTACAAAGCGTGTCAGGAACTCCTTCGCCACCATCTTGAATGAGTCGATCGACTTTGGCGGGAGGCTGTTGAACCATGTTAGTGCTGATTTCTTTAGGCTGGTAGGGAAAGTTTTGCACATCACCGACTCTGATCCTTCTTAGAGTGCCATTACATGCTGGTAATGGTGTAGGTGATCGAATGGGTCGGTGGTCCCGTTACAGAAGTCGAGCTTTGGAGGCGTGAACTTCTTTGGAATACGGTCCACAAACGGTGGAACGGAGAGACGTATAGCACGTCTGGGTCGGTGCCCTTTTGCGGAGGGGGTTTTGTGGGGCTAGCATGTCTGCCCAGAAAGTTGGTTCCGCATTAGCTATGTCACCTCCTCTAGTCCAATGAGAACTAGCAGGGGCTTGACTCTCCTGTGCTTGCTCTCTGTTGTCTTCCGAAGATGGAGGCATGTGCTGCTCCTGATCTTCATTAGCGAGTGGAGGGTTCAGCTATATGAAAGCTTCCACTGCTTTGGCGATTCACTATATTTGAGATGACAGAAAATCTATCCTGGGGTCCATCGTTGTTGTTGCTGGCGCAAGGGTGTGAGTCTGCTGCTCGTGTGTCACTGGCACCATTGAGAATGGCGGTATAGCGCCGTCTGAGCGTTTGACGTGTCGCCTTGTTCTCCATTGTTACGTGATCTGGTTGTCACCATCTCTTTGTATTCTGACGAGAGATGACGCTAGTGAAAGGTTAGGAACTTTGTCGTCCCCACGAATGGCGCCAAAATGATGCAGTCGATTTTTACTCATTGCTTTGACCTTGACTTCGAAACCTGCTAATTTGCACAAGGAACGCACGTGAGCCATAGAACACCGTTGTGGTGGCGGATGGAACTTCGATGCTAAAGTCAGGCCTGGATTTGTGGAAGGTGTAATGCTGTAAATTGGAAATTTATAGCGCACCTTATCTTACCAACCTCATGTCTTATTTATAGTGTTGAAGTCCTGGTTCGACTAGGCCATCGATGGTGTAGTTTAGGGAAGAAGATCTTCGTGGAAGTCTTTTTCTAATTAGGAGTTTTGTTGTGAGGGGGAGTTTCCCTGTTAGCCTTGTGTTCCTAGATACGTAGGATATAGTTCCCATTCCGAGAGTAGTCCATAGATAGAAGTCTCCATGTGTGATATATACTTTGGAATTTGCTTTCTAGTTGGAAGTAAAGTGCTGCTGTCTTGCCTGTCCGAAGTCGGTTCTCGAGATACTTGCCTTAGCAGGGCTTATGGGTATTGAGGATAGCTGTGAGACGCGTGGGTTTAGCAGACTGTAATGATTTTGGGTCCGTCTAGCGGACTACATTGTGCAGGCTTGGAACTGCTTGAAACGGATCAGTGTCGTGTTGACGCTTAGGCCTACTATTTCTCGAGATCATTGTGACACGTGTACGACGTAGAAGAGGGATTGTTCTGGTGTATCATCAAAATTAATTTTCGACTATAATTTTGTATTTTACAAATGCATTGATTGATTCGTCTTTGCTATTTAGTAAATACACAACAATCCGTGAGCAATCATCGACAAATGTGATAAAATGTTTCTTCCCACCTCGAGTAGCAATTGATTTGAAATCACATAAATCGGTGTGTACTAACCCAAAATTTCAGTGTTTCTTTGTACTGAATGAAAATGATGTTTAGTAAATTTGGCTTCTACACAACCCTTGAATTTGTATTGTGATTTATTATCAAATTTAGAGATTAACTTTAAACTAGCCAACTACTTTATTTTCTTAAATTTCACATGACCTAGTCTATCATGCCACAATATAGAGGACTCGAGCAAATAAAAACCAGATCTTGAATTATTAATGACCATTACATTGGCTTTGAAAAAAACCATATGTAAGGTAAGCACGTCCCACATATATTCCATTTTTGGACAAGGCAAATTTCCCTGACTAAAATACAATTTTGAAAATATTTCTACTAGAAGAGATCCAAAGATTAAATTCTTCCTTATCTCTGGAACATGCAAGACGTCTTTCATGGTGACGTTTTTGCTTGAAGTATATTTTAATATCATAGTACCCCTGGCTTTAATGTCCAAGACTGATTCATTTCTCATGAAGACCTTGTCATCATTATTCAACTTCTCATAAGTTGAAAACATGGTCTTATCGCTACAAGTGTGGCGGGTGCCAACGTTGTCAAGCCACCATATGCGAGGATGATTAACGAGGTTAACCTCAGATACATTGGCGCTAATTTGTAACCTTTCGATGAGACATGCAAGAGCTTCTGACAAGTTTGCTCGAAAATACTAGCCTTCGTTGTCTTCATCCTTGCGGTTACAATCCTTCGCAAAATGCCCCTTCTTGCCACAAACATAGCAAGATCCCTTGAACCTTTTAAAGTTTGCATGACTTTTGGTTTATGCCACTTCCCCCATTTTTTGAGGAACACTTCCTTTTGTGAAAGCTCTTCTGCTGCCTTGAAATCTTGATGACATGCGGCTTTGTTTCAACCGGTGTGCGCTTGTATGTTCCTCGGTTGTCTTCCTCAATATTTATGCGAATGATTAAGTCTTCAAGACTCATATCCTTACGCTTCTCTTTCTGATAGTACTTGAAATATTTCCAATTGGGAGGGAGCTTCCCAATAATAGCAGCAACCTGGAAAGCTTCGCTGATGACGTGGCCATCAACCTGCATTTCATGAATGAGATTTTGGATTTCTTGGATCTAGAGAATGACAATTTTAGCACCAGTCATCTTGTAATATATAAACTTGTCAACGTCAAACTTTTTAGATCAACATCCTCCATTTTGTACTTTTTTCCAATGCCCCCCATTGTTCCTTAGCACTATTTAAATTATTATAGACTTTGAACAAAACTTCATCCAGCGAATTCAACAAAAGAAGTCAGAATACCTCCAAGATTGAATTGCGAGGAAAACTTCCTTGTGGCTCTCTTGGGTATCTCCATCATTTGGAGTTGGTTCATCATCAGTAAGAAACTTTGCTAAACCCAATGTTGTCAAATAAAACAACATCTTGCTTTGCAATGTTTTAAAATCAACTCCTTCGAATTTCTCTGGCCCATCATGAACATGAATTTAGTATCTCTAGCTCCTTCGAATTTCTCTGGCCTATCATGAACATGAATTTAGTATCTCTAGAGGTCACCCCAGCAATTAAACTGGTTTCGTTTTTATCTCCCATATTTCTGCTTGTCACATTGAAAAACATAATTTATTTGGTATGAGTAATAATACAAATAAATTAAAGTCTGTCACACATAAAATTTAATTAGACTAAGTATTGTAAAAATGATATCTTAATTAGAGTTCTAATGTATATATAAACTCTGTATCTAATCTGTACAAATTACTCACTACAAGAAAAGTGTTCATTGATAGCATAAGTTTATAGCGTTTTTGTGAAAACCGCTATAATTGACCGAATTCAAAGCCAATTAAAATTGGAACCGCTATAGACCAAAAGCCGCGCGGGAAGTGAAAAAAGAAATGCGCGAATTGCTTCTCAAAAGCCTCGCGGGAAGTGAAAAAAGAAATGCGCGAATTGCTTCTCAAAAGCCTCGCGGGAAGTGAAAAAACTCGCTCGATTCCACTTCAACATCTACGTCTTTCTCCCTCAGCCTCGCTCTCCTTCCCCGTCAATCGCAGCAGATCGGAGAGGCATTTTTCTTCTCCAAAGGTATGCCGCTCTACAAGCGAGAGTGAGGGAGAGAGAAATCTAGGGAGAGTGAGAGAAATCAAGAGCGAGAGTGAAAGAGTGAGGGAGAGAGAAATTGAGCGAGAGAGAGAGATCCAGGGAGAGTGGGAGTGGGAGTGAGAGAGATCCAGGGAGAGGGATGCCGCTCTTCTTCAAACCAAAGGCACGCCGCTTTTCTTCAAACCAAAGGCACGCCGCTCAAGCGAGAGTGAGAGAGATCCAGGGAGAGGGAAAGAGTGAGGGAGAGAGAAATCGAGAGATCGAGAAATAGAGATCTAGGTGCAGAAGCTCGTCCTCAACATCTCCGTCGGCAAGAGCAGAGATCGTCTCACCAAGGCCTCCAAGGTATGTATACTAAGTCTATCTCTCTCTTACCCCCTAAACCCCATTGCACATCTTTTCCTCCCAAACCCCCATCGTTTTTCACTGATTTTTATTTGTAGGTGTTGGAGTTGTTGAGTGGACAAACCCTAGTTTTCTCCTAAGGTATGTATCTAACAAATAAAAAGGGTTTCTCTCTTTTATGTTTTTTGTTCATTTTGATTTTACATTGATTTGGTTGATGGGGTTTTTGACCCTTTGATTTTTTTTTTTTTTTTTTTTGTGTTAACAATTTTTTTTTCAGAATTGGGTGTAATGAGAAGATTTCTTGCTATGTCACCGTCGAGGTGACAAGTGGATGCAACTTCTTGAGAGTGGATTGAAGGTGAAGGAGTACGACCTGTTGAGGAGGAACTTCAGTAAGACTGGATGCTTTGGTTGAAATTGGTTATCTTTTTGAATATTTCGTGGTAACTGATGGTTGTGTATAATATTTAGGTTTCTTTGGTGTCAATGGTATGCACATTTGGAAAGGGGCGGATGTCAGCCATGCTTAGGCTTTTGGGTAATGGAAATTACCCTGAACTAAGTACAGGTATTGTTAGCTACAACATTAGAATGCCGTAAAATTTAATGTTTTGATATGGATGTGATGTGAATCTAATATGCTATTGTCTGCTTAGATACTTTTAAATTTCATGTGAAATATTACCAAGGGAGAAGTCATTTATTTTGCACCATTCAACAATTAGCTTTGGGGAGAATCAGAGCACTTTCAGTTCTTTTGGTTTGATAGAATTTTCCCCATATCATCAATATACCTATATGTATTTCAGTTTTCTCATTTTAGTTACCCGTTTTCTTACATACAGGGATGGTGTGAGCGAATGCCAATTTAGTGAAATGTTACTGCATGAGGTTGATGCAATTAGAAATGTTACTTTAAACTAATACAACGATCTCATATTGTGCCTCAATTATACTTTGTTAAACAAAGATGTAGGTTGGGGTGCAACAACGTAAGGAAGCTATTCCTTTAGTTTGCATGTACTTTTTACTCTATTTCTGTATGCCTTTTAGTTTTCTTGGTAGGTTTTTCTCCTCTTCTGCTTGGTATATTGAAGATATTTAGATTTTACTAAAATTGTCTGGCTGCAGTAAGTTTTAATTTATTCATATGGAATCTCTTCTTTGCAAATGTCAGTCTCTGTCTCTCTCAATTGCCTGTGTACACATTTATCTTATCATGCTTATTTAGGTTTATTATTTGTAACTATTTTGTAGCCTCAAACTTTAGCTTTGTGATACATTTGTTAAAATATGATACATATATGTTAAAGGATATATGCAGTTGTGCCTTTTTGTTTGTTGAAGTCATTCATAGCCTTTGGTTCTTTACATACATTAAGATGCAGAGCGAGACATGGTACCTGTCCATGCCCTTTGTTTCAGTGTTGATAATGTGAATTATTCTGCCCTTGTCTTTCCATTTGATTGAATTTTTGGTTTCTGTTTCCTAGTGCTTCTGTATTTTGGCTGATTGACATGTAAATGCTAACAAGTAGGCGTTGTTTCCTGAAATGCAGGAAATTATTAGAAAATACATTAAAATGTCTACAAGTGGAAGTAAGCATGCAGCTCTTGCTAGTGCACTGGGGTCTTTGACTTGGGAAACACCCTCATCTACAGACTTCAAAGAATTGGCTAGGTAGGTCTCAGTTTCCCTGCTTTGTGAATAAGTGTGTTTATTGGCTATAGGAGCAATACAAAACTCTGCTTTTTACACATTGACTTGCTTTTTCACACCGAGGGCTTACTTGTTACCCAACTTTTCACTGATTGGGCGTGAAAATATTTCTGTACTTCTGTTCCATCTTAGGTAAATTGGATGCAATGTCATACACTTTGTTTCTAAGCTGCATATTCTCAAGATCACTGAGGCTCTCCACCTGTCTACAACTAGAATCACTCAACAAAGTTTTGAAATTCTGGGATGGGAATCTTACTATTTGGTTTTTGGGTTCCCAGGGACAGTGAATATGCTGCGTGGACTCTAGTTAATGGCTATGCATTGAACCATGTCAGCATCTCTACCCATCGGCTAAAATCTCATTTGAAAAACATCAAAAGCCTCGATCAATTCATTGAAGAAAATGGACTCAAATTGAATTCAGAAGGAGGACTTCTAAAAGGTTCACACAACTCTTATCCAATTATTGAATTGTTCTTCATGTTTACAATAATTTGTTTCTTTGCATGCAACCGACTCAATAGTTCCTTTTACTTCTCAGAAAAGTGCATTTGCTCCCTTCATGGCACGTTTCACGAACCTATTGATTCTTAATTTGTATAGATGTTGTTCCTTGTTCACTGCAGAGATACTGTTCCGAGTTTCAGCATATTTTTGCATTCACTTTCTGTGAGTTTCCTGATCGCCCGACCGTTAACTCTGTTTCTACTGCAGGCTGGTTTATTGAAGCCTGATTTAGTGGAAGGTGATGCAGAAATACCTGAGTTCAATGTTTCCTATAAGCCGCAAAAAATTAGTCCAAAGTTCCAATCGACTGTCAGGCACCTATTGCATCAAAAAATTCGTGATTCCTACATGCATCCTCAATTCAATTCAGATGTCATGAATATTTGTTGGTGATGGAGTAGGTGTTCGGAGAAGCTTTCGATCCATGGGGATGCGGCTGCCAAAGCTGCTTTGTATAGAGATAGATTCCAGTTGCTGCTTCAGAGGATTGCTCGACATCCCGATTTTGCTAAACCTGCTTTTGACCTTGATATGTCCTACTCTGGAGGCAGAAGTAATGAGGTATTATTATTATTTAACATTTTCAAGTTTTATTCCAAATAAGAAATTGAACATAAGTACTGCTACCCAACATCTAGAAGGTGTCTATTTTTAAGTGAGAATGAAGGATAATTTGAAGAAAACAAATAGTAAAGCTTGTGGTTATTGTATTGATTTTTATAGAGAGATCTGGCAAGAAGTCCGCGAGTAGGTTGGAGAAAAGTAGAACATTTTCAAGTGCTTTGGTGCAACATTTTGCATTGTTCATAGAGATCAGTTTATATGTTATTTGTATTTCAGATATCTCCAATTCAATCTCTTATTGGATACACCGGGAGGAGATGGATCATGGGTGTCATATCACAGTTAGAAGATGGTCGTTTCTACTTGGAAGATCTAACTGCCGTTGTACCAGTCGACTTGTCCAATGCAATATCCTTTCATATACTACTATTATTTATTTATTTTGAGAAATTGAAAAGAAGAGAAGTCCATTATTAACTTGTCTGATTCTTGTCTTAAAGACAAGAAACAAACTTTCTTTCAGATCAGAGAATTATTGTTTTCTTTGAAAGATAACACAAAATCACTTCAGGTTTTTTTGTGGAAAACACCATAATTGTAGCAGAAGGCGAGTTACTTGCAAGTGGCACTTTTCAGGTTTCTTACTTGCCATTTTACTCTCAGTGCTAGCTTTTATTTGTAAGAAACTTGTGCAGAAGTATAGAACTCAGGATGGTTTATAGTCCACTCTTTTGACTTTAAAATAGGATTCTTATTTTTTCTTAAGTAGCTGAAGAACTGCTATCTGCATTGTATATGTTAAAAGTCAACATGACATCAGGAAACATTTCTGACGCACTTGTTTAAAAGATAGTCATTATGATATTTTCAAGCAAGTATATTTCGGAATTTTACCTGTAAGACTTGAGTTCCCCTTCTGCCAAGATCTTGAAAACACATTGGATTTTTTTGTAGATATAATACCCTTTTCTGATTTTTATGCAAACTGTCACATATTTTCTATGAGAGGGTTATATCATATTGTCAAGAAAAATATCTGGTCTTCCTTACTAAGGCTGTGCGGTTATGCTCGCCCCACGATTTACCCTGCTATAAACACTATCCTCACTTAACTTCATCCCCCATGGAGGTGTGGGGTTATCTCAAATAGACCTCAGAGCTACATCAAGCGAGAACCCACTTTATGAATGGTCACTCTGGATAGGATCTTAACGGATTTTGAACCAAATTTGACTGATTTTTACAATGTCCTCACTTAGGTGTTACGAGATACGTTTCCAGTTTTGAAATCTGTCACTTCAAGGCAGTGACACAGGTATGGGATGTCAATGGTTCAGATTTGGGTCGGTTTGCCAACCCATGCCCAACCTAGGTTTCAGTTTGTTACCTGAAAACCGTCCTCTTTACCAGGGTATTGTTGACTTGGCTTACCTGAACCCCATTTGGGTACATACAAGTTTATCAAAACACGATCTGATCGACCTTATTATCTCAAATTATTTGCATTTAAATGGATTCAACCTCTTAGCCTCTAGACCAAACAACACTTTATATTTTATTACATACTTCAAAGTATTATGTAAAATATAATCATTGCTTATCAGGTCTGGTTTGGGTTGGGAGTTCTATACCCATTCCCGACCAAACCTGACTTTAGTCTACACTTCAAGTCCCAGACCTGCCCCATTAACCCTTTAGCTTTCCCCCATCCAGGAATATTAGGGTCAGGTCGGGTATCCTTTTGTCGGTCAAATTGCCATCCCTAACATTGTGGTTGCAAATAATAAGACAATATGGGTGCAATGCACTTTTCGTACTCTGCAGCATGCTCTTGTGATGTGTGGGGATATTCATTGGTGAACAAATGTATTTATAATTGTTTTCACTTTGTTATTTCACCAACAATGGTAATATTATCTTCGTCCTGTAGATCACTACATGTGGGTTTCCACCTGTGGAGGACAGAGATGAATCACAATCAGTGCTCGTGGGATTTGACTTCTTTGGCGGGGGTTTTCTATCTCCGGAAGAAATGGTATTCTCTACCAGGCTTTCTTTGTATAGTTTGTATCAATGGTCGTCAAAGTAGCTAAAACATTGATATGATTGTACTTTGAAATGCAATAGCTCAGACTTCAAGAACTGGAACAGAACTCGGTTAATGAGATGTTTATCGTCCTCTCTGATATCTGGCTTGATAGTGAAGAGGTAATTCACTAATTAATATTCAGTATTTGTAGTTGCTATTGCAATTCTTATCATCACTAACGTTGTCTTCTTTTGCATAGAGAAGACTATGGAAAAATTAGCCACTGTACTAGATGGTTATGAGAATATGGAGGTGGTTCCTTCTTTATTTGTCTTGATGGGGAATTTCTGCTCTCACCCGTTTAACCTTGCCTTTAATTCTTTTGGAAATCTCAGGTGCCCTTTGATTACTTCTATAAATTTCATTATATTTCGTATTTTGAATGCTCAGTTATCAGCTAAAGAAAAATCACCGCTAATGTGGCGATGCAGATCGCAGTTTGGAAAGCTTGGAGAAATGATTGTAGCACATCCAAAAATAAAGGAACACAGTCGATTTCTCTTTATTCCAGGTCCTGATGATGCAGGTATATTCACCTTTGCACAAAACGACCACCTTTTAACTTCTTTACTTTATATACAGCTGCATCGCTTTGCTTCTGTTTCTGAAATTTTGTTTTTGCAATGTAGGTCCTTCAACAGTTCTGCCTAGGTGTGCATTACCAAAATATTTGACCGAGGAGCTTCAGAAGCATATTCCAGATGCTATATTCTCAAGTAATCCATGCAGGTCAGATCCTCAATTAAACTAATTAAATTCAGGCCATTTTCCAGAAGCGTGCAGTTTTGACTATTATTTACCCCAACTATGAATTTGATGCACTTCATGACATTTTCTGGGGTATTTTATTTGCATAACTTATGAGGGGTCTAGCACTTTTAAGTGGCGATCCACTAAAATTGTGTTGGTTTACTAGCACTTACAAGCTTGTAATAGGCTAATGACTATGAGTTGCTTGATTTCTATAAGCACTGGGGGTATTGCTTATGGTCATTTTTAAAATCCAATTCACTTTTTAAGTGGCAAGTCATTTAAAAGTGATGCAAACAACCACCATCTTATTCTGAGTGGTCAAAATCAAATCACCAGAAGCCATATTATCTAGTTTATGTACCTTGCATTAAGGGGCCAATTCCATGGAGAAAGAACTTCTATGCCCATAGAAGTAAAATATGTATCCTAAGTTTTATTTGGACCCTTGGCATAACACTACCTAACCGGGCTCTGACTGACCTCTGAGTGATAAAGATACATTTTACCATGTGTCAGACGAACACATATACATGTCACTGTCACAACAGAGATGAATTCCTGGACATGTTGAAGCTCAAAATTTTGACATGCAAATCCTAATACATAATGTCCAAGTCTCTGACACTGAGGAGCTATAGTGGTCAGCTACAGCGTGTAGCACAACAAACTTAAAGGAAATGGAGTGTCGTTGTTATGCAGCCTTTGCCATGCATTATATAACAGTTTTACATCCTTTTGCTTGAACTCAGGGTAAAATTTTGCACTCAAGAAATTGTGTTTTTCTGTCAAGATCTCCTTTACAGAATGCGACGTTCCTGTTTAATCCCTCCTTCAACAGAAGAAACCAACGATCCTTTTGAACATGTAAGTTGAGACTTTTTTTTTTTCAATCTTCATCTCTTTGAACAGGGAGAAGTTACCATTTTTGTTCCGAATATGTTGGTTCTAATGCAAACGAGTTTGATTTTAATGCAGCTGATTGCCACTATTACTTGTCAAAGTCATCTGTGCCCTCTCCCTCTCACTGTACAACCCATCATCTGGAATTATGATCATTGCTTACGCCTGTAAAGACTCCAAGAAGTAGCTGATCGAGAAGGCTAAAATAGAACTCTCGTCCACATCTCAGACTGACATCAACCTGCCATTCATTACTGCTGATGCATTAGGTGCAAATCAATTTGTTGATTATGCTGATTCACTTTAGAAGCATCTAACTGAAATCCAGGAGTAGGCAAGGTTGTGTTGTATATTCTGCAGTAGTTAGTTGCTCCCCTTCCTGTTTTCGAGAGAATTATTGTGCACCATGAATGGTTTTGTATTGGTACATTTTCAAGCTATTATTCAAATTTGTTGTCAATAAAATGTATTCCATAATCTTGTGTCTTGATCTACTTTCCTTTTCAAGTTTCCAGATTACGGTGAATTGGCTCTACTACAAGAAAAATGTTGATTAATAGCATTTCAAAATGCTATAAAATAATATACAATAAACGCTATAATATTAGTCTACAATATCATTTTTAAAGGATATAAACATACCATAGCGTTTTATAGCAGTTTTACAACAGCATTTTATAGCAGTTTTAAAACGCTATGGTAGACTATTTATAGCGGTTTTAAAACGCTATAGTAGACTATTCCATAGCGGTTTTATAGCCTACCATAGCGTTTTTAAACTGCTATGGTATAGTCTACCATAGCGTTTTAAAACTGCTATAAATAGTCTACCTACCATAGCGGTTTAAAAACGCTATGATAGCCCGTGTTTCTATTATAGCGTCGGCTGTCATAGCGGTTACTAAACCGCTATAGTAGGATACCATAGCGGTTTTGAAACGCTATTGATGAGACTTTGTGTTGTAGTGACTATAATAAAAACAGTAATATTGATAGAGCTCTCAAATATATAAACTTTAAAACTTACTATGCCAAACAATATGTTGAAATTAATTGTACAAATAGAAACATGTACTGTATATAACAATGTATTAAACAAATTTGCAAAAATAAAAGTTTACTGAATTAAACAGTAGATGATACAAACTCGAAGTCTGTAAGCCAACACATTTTGACCAAAACTCGGGACTTTGGATTTAAATGTTTTGCTAGAGTTGTAAACAAACTCTGAAACTGATACAAATTGTATTTATTGTCTTAAGATCGTTAAAAACAATATCTAAACAGTGTTAGAGGGGATGGGATGTAATCTGAAGCTTGTTGAATGCAATGTCCTTAAGACAATATTTGACCCGTCTCGATGCAACATTGATGGTCGTTAATCTCTCAAGATACGACATTGATTCTTCTTATAGCAAATGAAACATTACGTACCTACGGCCAGGAGACACACCTACTGGCTGGTAGAGACTAAGGAAATCCTAACTAATTAGAAGTTTGCCCAAAAAGATATAGGGCCCAAGCTCATCCTGATCCGAGCTGGTCGGACGGCTTGTGGTGTATTTAATATTATACACAATATCCATAGTGTCAGATCATAAGGACCTATTGTACCCCTTGGGGCACACCCTAACAAATACATAGTATTTAAACAAGCTAAATTTATTTTACATATTAGATATAGGACTAAAGTATTTGTTCGCTAAAAAGGACCTTATGTAATTTGTTTACTTAAATAACGATTTGCCTCATTCAACATTGATGCGTCTGAATCTCGTCATCCAGTGAGTTTGATCTGCAAAATAGATGTTAGACTACCAAAGACCACCTTTTGGTAGCCGAAGGCACTTCGATTCTTAAGTCAACAACTTTGTTTGAAGAAGGAAGTAAATCTGGACAAAACTCGATTAAAGTTGCATACCTTGGTCCCTTGTTCCCTTTATCTTATATAATGGCCACGGTTGATTCTCTGCGTGACTTAACCATGTGAGGCGCAACAGAATGAGACACTTCTCTTGACTGTCTCCTCCTTTATGAAGATGTGTCTGTGGAGGCATAACTTCCTCCACGACTTATTTCTTATGCAACGTTCCTCTTCTTTATGAGAGAACTTGTGCAGGCCTGGATTTGGGCTTTAATCATGTCTTCCTATAATGAGCCATGTTTGGGCCTTTATGATCGGCTTTGTCTTCTTGGGTTTTACGAGCTGGCCCAACAGATGGAACACCAGATCCTCGTGATGGATGTCTTCTGCCACGCGTGTGGCTATGATGACAGTCTATTTGGATGTATCAGCAGCTACTCCCCTTAGTTAGTGGGTATGCTGACATGGTCACTAACTTCGTGATGGTTGGTTTTTAAATTCCATCATTCCCTTGTATTTAATGTTGTCAGGAACTTTTGGTGGGTTGGTGTCTTGATTTCTTGCTTACCCATTCGTTTTTGCGCACATTTTTTGGATTTCACGTAGCCATCATATCTCGCACTCTATCCCATGAGCAGTCCCTTCGTTGCTTGGCTCTATAAAAGTGTGCGTGATGGATTTGTTTTCCCTGTTTACGCTAGCTTTGAAATTAGGGTTCTTTTCTTCCCCTGTCTCATTCGTTCTCTTTGCTTATCCATTTTTAATGATGTTTGCTGGCAATAAACTAAGCGGTAAGCCGCTAGTTACTTGTGATTCTTATTTTTCTCCCAAAAAACTTTTCAAGCGATGTTGGACAACCTTCGTTCTGACTATAATTTTCCATCCGACCTCGAGATTATTTTACCTAGACAGAATAACAGTCCTTGTCGTCCAAGGTCCGGGTACGTTGCACTATATCCGTGCATTTTTCCTCTGGCCTTCGATTCCCAGTTCCAGAGATGTTTAGGAAGTATCTAAATTTTTTGGGCATTTTTCCTGCCCAAATGGGTCCTAATGTTGGAGGGTCATTGTTTCTTCTTATGCGAGGGCTATTCTATCCAACATTCCTTTAACTATGAGGGTTCTGCATTCGGTGGTTGGTTTGATGCTGACCAATGATATTTGTTTCCTCCGTTCTCCCACCTGTTTTGCAAAGCTTAATGATGACATCCGCGATTGGTCAAGGTCATGGTTTTACGCTTCTATTACCTCTAGATACTTCCAATTGCCAGGTCGTTTGATTTTGCGGCCATTCCGAGTTCCTAGCAAAAGGAAGGATCTACAGTTGATTGCAGAGGAGCAGAGAGTCAGTGACCAATTCTTGAAGTTTCCCGAGTTCATTGTGGAGGCATTTCTTTTCGAGTACATCTTGAATCGTAGTGGTTTATACACTACAAACGAAGTGGATCGAGCCTACTGAATCCCATGCTGAGAAAATCGTTGCTCGCGCTACTCGTACTACTCGTACTGGCGTTAGTGGTGCTAGCATTGATTGGGAAGTGAGTTCGGACAGGCGCGTTACTGATCTTGATGCTCCTGTCAATGTCATAAGCCCGATCTCCAGGAAAAGGAAGCTTGCGAGGCCCGTTAATTCATCGAAGCGATTGTCGGTAGATCCTAGTCGGGTTTCAAGGAAGAAACAACTCTCTACTCGTGGCGCTGCTCGAACTACATCTCGTTTGAGTTCTTCTGGCATGGATGTTACAGAAACTGCCTCTCGTTCGAGTCCTTCCTACAAGGATGTTATGAAAGAGGATCGTGCATCCCTCGAGGAGGCTGAGGAGATGAGGATGGTGCTGGAGAGGAGCGAGAAGGAGACTACTTGTCTGTTGGATAATAATGAAAATAGGTTTCTTTCCGCCTATGGTGTTTCGAACATTGTTGCATGGTCTAATGATGATCCTCGGACTATTGATGACAAGATGCTCCAGTTGGCGGTGGAGTAATCTCAAGAGGTTGTCGGTAGTGGTCAGAGTTTTGAAGTTTTTCCTCCTCCATCTTTTTCTGTTAGCGTCATGCGGCCGAATTCTTAGTTTCTTCTCCCGCTTGTTTGGGTTATCTTACTCGTGCTGCAACTACTAGTCTTGTTCCTACTATGGTTACTCCGCACCAGGAGTGCAAGAGTGGTTTTTTCATTGTCACCGTCATTCCGCGTTCCCTTCCGACCGTTGGGGGTGGTTCCTTTGTGCTTCCGGATCCCCGTGTTCTTCATCCACAAGTTAGCTAGACTAAGCCTAGCTCAGAAGATATCTGTATCAAGTTAGACGACAAGTTTTGCAGGTTTACCCAGAATGATGTGCAAAATGGTGCGTGCAAGCTGATAAATGAATGGCACAGGCGGTCAGTAGAAAGACCTTTGATGCCTGTATTGGATCCAAGTGCTTATCTTGATTACGGTCTTAAGCAGATAATGGATGGGATGAATCATCTCACTTATGCAGGGGTGATGGGCTCGGTTTACTGAGCTGGCCATGATCAGGTGGTTTATTTGGAGAGAAAGTTGGCAGCATTGTTGCTGGTTTTCTCACGTCCTTTCCCAATTCGACGTATTGGAAGCACAATGCGCAGAGTTGGATAAAATTGTCGGGGTTGCTTGGACTTTGTTGATCGAAGCAGAAAGTGTGATGGATAAGTATGCAGCTGAGTTCAAGTCCTTGATTGCAAAGTTGGATGGGGTCTATGCTCGTTTATCTGACGTGGAGAAGGAGTTATCCATCGAGAAGGCAGCTTATGATGAGGCTTCTCATGCTGTGATTGAGCAATTCATCAATCTTGATATTGATGAGAGACGAGTAGAACAGTTGACAGTTGTGCTCAACGAGGTCAAGGCAGATACTTCTGTTGTGCTTACCACCACTTAGGGATGGCTTGCTGTGGCAAAAAACGAACCTGCTACTGCCAAGGACAAGCTTCGCATTATGGAGGTTGATGATTGGAAGTGAGTTGTTGATGGGCGAGCTGAGCTTCTTGATTATATCCAGGGGTTCTGTGTGGATTTGTCCAAGTACTGCCACTTGGTTGATCAAGCTTTCAAAGAAGATGACGGTGAAAAAGGTGCCCAGGACCCTACGAGTGCTCTAGTAGTTGAAGGGCCATTGCTTCCTTCTCTTTCTGAAGAGAGAGTTTTGCCCTCTCCCGCAGATGATATTGCCAATGATGTTGTGGTTGCCTTTATTTCCTCTCCTACTCCTTTATCTTCTTCCCCGGATGTAACAGAATAATGTTATTAACGAAAAGAGCTTCCCTTCTTGGTATTCTTGTTTGCATGTTTTCGTAGTTTATCTTGTCGACTCATTGTGTGTTGCTTGTACCTTTTTTAGACCAATCATAGTTGCGTGAGTTTCAAGTCGAACTTTCTTGACTCGAATTCCCTCATGGCTATTTTCTTGCTTTGACGCATTAGTTGCCTCGAAATGGGTTGGCTTTATCCTTACTTCTTGATGGTTGGAGCTTACTCTAGCAAGTTGACTTTTCTGTCTTGACTTTTACTTTGCATTAGTTGTCCCAAAGTTTTTTGAAAAAGTTGGTTTGTCGTACTAGTCGACCTGTAGTTGTTCTTTAACTAAGTTGATCTGTTTTCCTGACTTTCACTTTGTTGGTTTGATGTATCGGTCGACCCGTAGCTCTTTGAATAAAGTTGATTTGTTCATCCAACTCTTACTTTGTTGGTTTGACGTGGTCTACCCAAAGTTTCTTTTTAACTAAGTTGAGTTGTTTGTCTAAATTTTACTTTGTTGGTTCGATGTACTGGTCGACCTGAAGCTTTCTGAGTTAAGTTGACTCATTCTTCCAACTCTTACTTCGTTGGTTTGACGTACTAGTCAACCCAAAGTTGTCTTTTAATTAAGTCGACTTGTTTGTCCAACTTTTACTTCGTTGGTTTGACATACTAGTCAACCCGAAGTTGCCTTTTAATTAAGTTGACTTGTTTTTCCAACTTTTACTTCGTTGGTTCGATGTATTGGTTGACCTGAAGCTTTCTGAATTAAGTTGACTCGTTTGTCCAACTCTTACTTCATTGGTTTGCCGTACTAGTCAACCCGAAGTCGTTTTTTAATTAAGTTGATTTGTTTGTCCAACTTTTACTTCGTTGGTTTGACGTATTGGTTGACTTGAAGTTTTCTTAATTAAGTTGACTCGTTCGTCCAACTCTTACTTCGTTAGTTTGATGTACAAGTCAACCCGAAGTTGCCTTTTAATTAAGTTGACTTGTTTGTCTAACTTTTATTTCATTGGTTCAACGTACTGGTCAACCTGAAGCTTTCTGAATTAAGTTGACTCGTTCATCCAACTTTTACTTTGTGGTTGATCAGACCAGAAGTTTATTATATATATCCGACTTGTATCTTGATTTCTTTTGGCTTGATATACCGATTGCTCGTATGGCTGAGTTTTGATGCCTTTATCCTGTTGTCCATGTGTTAGACGGGGATTCTAAATTTTTTATTTTATTGATATTCCCTTCTTGATATTCTGACCAACCATAACGGTTGTTCTTCTTGAGAAGTTACGCTAGATTGAATAGCGATTTGCTTTGTTCTCTTGACCTTTGCTTGGTTGATTGATGTTGATCCTCATGTTGTGAGAGATTTATGACTTAGTTGCTTTGTCTCGTATAGCCTATGTCTTCCAGTTGCCGGATTTGCTATTGGTTATGTTTCGCTGTTTGTTGGATATGTTATCATATCTAATGGACTCGGAGTGCTTTCCGATTTGGTAGCTGAGCAAAATTGATTTGTCTGATCAAGCTCACATCAGCTCCAAACTATCCAATCATGCTAACATGAGCGCCAAATTGTCCAATCATGCTTACATCAGTGCCAAATTGCCCAATCATGCACATTTCAGCACTGAGTTCGGCACCAACTGCCGAGGTTTAATCTAGTGCGTTGTCGTCAATTTCATTG
Source organism: Berberis vulgaris (assembly GCA_963556465.1). NCBI lineage: Eukaryota > Viridiplantae > Streptophyta > Magnoliopsida > Ranunculales > Berberidaceae > Berberis > Berberis vulgaris. Next base: position 24,138,948 of record OY747131.1, on the reverse strand, counting down.
TTGGTAATTCGTGTTGGGCTTGCATCCGTCAGTAGGGTCCTTAAACTATGGTTAGTTGATTGATGCAATATAAATTCGTGTTGGGCTTGATGCAATATAAATTCGTGTTGGGCTTGCATCCGTCAATATAAATGGTTCATCTGGTTTCTCTTGGCGTTAGTACTTCTACTTCAATATAAATTAGCTTGAGTGGGAGGTGTTTTTGGTTGCTTCTTCAGTTGGGTTGATCATTTTGTTTCCTTCGGCCATGCAGTGTCGGCGTATATTAGTTCTCTGAGTTGTTCTTTTGATCCCGTAGTGGTATCTGCCTTTTCCTTTCCTTTGAGTTGTTTGTCTAACATTCCGATGAATTCGTCGAGTCGTCCTCTCTGAACCCAATGCTCAATTTCATCTTTTAGATTGTAACAGTCTTCGATATCGTGCCTGTGATCCTTATGAAAGGAATAATATTTGTTTTTGTCTCTTCCTTCTAGGTGTCCTCTCATTCTGAGTGACTAGTTGACGTCTTCTCGTTTCGCCATATGCTTCAGTATATTGGCCCGACTCGTCTTCAAGGTTGTGTACAGTTTGTATGTCTTTTTCATCACACTCGTTACCCGCTCGTGTCTGGATCGTGCAGACTGCAGCTTCCCGGACTCTTGCTGATAGGATTCGATTCTCCCGCTATTTCGATGCCTCTTTGAGTGAATGTTATTCTCCCAGGGTCCGACTTTACATCTTTTTTCCTCCCTCATTTCCTATTTCTTCGAGTGGTTTTCCCTTTCTTGGTCATTTTTCTTCTTAGCAACTTTCATCTCCTCGAGAGATGAGTTTTTTTCAACAGGATTCCCATGATTTTGGGGGTTCCATGTTGAGAGCATAAAAGGGGCCTCTCTTCAGCCCGGCGATGAAAGTACCGGTGGTTGTGTCATCACTGCTTCCATTGATCATCGTCAGCTCGAGTGACATATTCTCTTATCATCTCTTCAAGCTTTTGTTTGATATGGAGGAGGTAGTGTGGTCATTTCCTCATCCACTGACTTTCGATGAATCTTGTCATAAAGGCGGTGGCTAGCGCCTGAAAGAGTCTATTGACCTCGGTGGTAAGCTCTTGAACCAGTTCATTGCTATGGAGGTAAGACTAGTCGAAAACGTTCTGCACAAAATTGACTATGTAGTCTCCTTCAACGCCATTATGTGGTTAAAATGTCTGATCTGTTGGGTCGATGGTGCCATCATACACTTTGAACTTTGGTGGAGTGAACTTATTTGGCATGGGAGTTATCATGAGGGCATTAGATAATGGCGACTTAGCTAGTTCATATAATACGTTGGGATCCGTGACTCCGATTTGAACAAGATTTTGGCAAGTATTTCGTCGCTCTGTGGAGTCTTACCCTGGGGAAGTTCAAATCTTTCGAGATTTCTTTGTTGAGGTTCTGTAGTAGACTAATCGCTTTTTCAAGTTCGGTTGGTGGAGTTTTGCTGGGGCGGCGCTTGGATAGGATCGACTGATTAAATGCGCTTCTGAGTGATTTTTTTCAGCATCTTTGTCATGTGGTTCATCTGGTCCATAAGCAGGTCTACCCGATGGTCCGTAGCGGCGTTGTCGGATGTTTGGGTTGTCTAAGCTATTGCATGCTGTGGATCTCAATTTTTGGGTGCAATTGGCCCGATGGTCTAAACCGCGTCTTGATCGTTGGCTGCTTGCAATACAATGTTGCAAATAGGAGGGTTACTGTGATTGTCGCTAGGTTGAGGATTTGCAAAGTATTCCATCTATTCTGACGACCAGTCGATCGTCAATTAGATTTTGGTGAACTTTGTCACTGTGGATCTTCTTTTTAGAAAGGAAACTTGTCGTTCCCCACGGACGACACCAAACTAATGAGTCTGAATCTCATCATCCTGTGAGTTTGACCTGCAAAACAGATGTTAGACTACCAAAGACCACCTTTTTGATGGGCGAAAGCACTCCGATGCTTAAGTTAACAATTTTATTTGAAGAATGAAGTAAATATGAATAAAACTCAGTTAAATTTGCATACCTTTGTCGATTGTTCCATTTACCTTATATAATGGCCACAGTTAATTCTCTGCGTGACTTAAGCATGTGTGGCACAATGGAAGGTGACGCTTCTCGCAACAATCTCCTCCTTTATGAAGATACGTCTGTGGAGGCGTAACTACCTCCTCGATTTTTTTCTTATACAACGTTCATTTTCTTTATGAGAGAACTCGTGCGGGCCTGGATTTGGGCTTTAATTATGTATTCCTTTAATGGGCCATGTTTGGGCCTTTATGATCGATTTTGCCTTCTTGATTTTTACAAGCTATCCCAGTAGATGGGATGCCAGGTTCTCGTGATGGATATCTTCTGCCACGCATGTGGCTATCATGACGGTGTATTTTGATGTATCATCAAACCTTATGGAAATACATAAATTTCCAACAAGTGGTTGATAAAGAACGATTCTTTTACAAGATTTCTTTTAAAGCATTATGTGGTTCGTTCTTGTATTTAAAAATGCAAAACTCTTAGTAAAATTATTGAATTTTAGTATTTTAGCTTTCATATGTGCTCAATAAGTCATGTGTTTTAACTTTCATAGTTTCAAACTTATATTTAAATTATCATCGGTAGATTTGACTACTAGAGGTAGTGAGTTTGACTCCCTCTGTCTACAAGAGGTGATACTCGACAAAGTACTTAAGGTAATATCATTGTGTTGCCCTACTTGGGGGGTTGTTTGCGCCCTAGATAAATGAGTTGTTATTATAACTTTTTCTACACCCAGGGGCTGTTGGAGCCATAGGAGACATGGGCACAACCACCTCCTCGACTTAAAAAGGTAGGGGCTCATCTCTCTTCGGATAGGAAAACTCAGCTGCATCTTATCATCTCAAGAAGATTCACTTACAAATATGTGGGAAGATTTAATTGTCGTTCTTTTTTTTTAATATTTTTTTATGATTGCATGGAATCTCACTCAGATCAGTGATCTTCCCTGCTTGGATCGAGAGTCATATCATCATATCTTAACTCGACTGTAATACACTTCGAAAAATTTGTGGATCATTTAATGCATTGTTCTAGAAACCTCAGTTTGTCATCGATTCGCTTTTTACAAAGAAGATTTCTATATTTACGATTGATTCACTTTTTCAAGAAGTTTTTATCAAGCAAACATTATTAGTCTACTTCAGCTTAGCTGAGGTATACTAAGAAAAATTTGTGAAAATTTGAAACATCTTCCTTGCAAAAAGGCTAAGTCCTTATTAGTCTACCTCGGATCAGTTGAGGTATATTGAGAAAATTTTGTGGAGAGTTGTAGCCATCTTTCTTGCAAAAGGCCGAGTGCCTTATTAGCCTACCTCAGATTGGCTGAGGTACACTGATAAAAATTTGTTGGAAATTCAAACTATTTTGGTGGCAACTGGCGAATGCCTTTTAATATACCTCATTTTTAGAATCGTTTATTATTTTTTAATTGTTATTTCTTGGCCACCCAACTTTAACAAATCAACCAGCCAACAGGGGGCATAGTACAACATTAACTTATTTGTTCAAGTAGTTGTTGTGACTTTATGAGATTTTTATGTGTCTGGGCACATGAATATTTATCATAAAGTTTTTCAATTTTAAGACACTAAAGTGAATATCGATGACAAGACAATCAAACAAGATCTCGATATTTGGTGCTCAATAGTCTCCGTCTTTTATATGTGCTTGGCAATCTATGTTGAACACTTAGTCATCAGTCCGCTCATTTTTGGTAGTATCCACAATCTTCTTTCTACTGGCTCTCGATTAGTGCTCGGATAAGTTTTTGGCAGTTCGATAAACTTTGATAAGTCTCTGATACTACCAACATGAGACTATTGTGGGTACCATATTTAGCACCCCCGCACAACTGGCTGAGATATCTTGGGTATGAGATATTTAGGCCCAAGTCCATTATGTAATATAAGGCTCAATCCCGTATTCAAGTATAGCTTTGTATTGTGGAAGGGCCAATGGGAGACGTCGCCTACAGTTGGGCCTTAGACATGAAGACCCAAAGAAGAACAAGGCCTTATTAAGGAAGACTTTCAAAAAAAAGATATTTACAAGAGTATATATATTAACTTAGGACATTGTTGTAAATTATATAGAGAAGATATTTAGATGGACAAAGATCTAACTTATGGAAGAGATGAAGAACATTGAATAGAAAAGGGGAAGAAGAAAATTACTTGAGATTTGAGAAAAGTAATTGCGAGTCTCGAATGTACCCCACAGTGACTATCATCACACTACAACACAAATGGTCAATAATAGCATATGACCATAGCGTTTTTAAATAAAATGCTATTAAAAGTCTACCTAATTTGTTCAATGTGGCAAAAATGCTATTCAGACTTTGTATAACCCTATAAAAAATTGTAAAACGCTATCAATGGCCAATTTGATTTGTGCTAAATGAAATGCTATGAAGGCGGGAGTTGCAATTCGCTGGGCGCCAACTATCCCGCTCGAATCGAAAAAATAAAAATAAAAGCAAAACAAAGAAGAAGGAAGGAAGGAAGAAGAATCCCGCTCAAATCCCACTCTCCTTCTCGATCTGTCTCCCTCTCCCTCTGCAATCTGCTCTCCCTCTCCGATCGCTCTCCCTCTCCCTCTCCGATCGCTCTCCCTCTCCCTCTCCGTTCTGCTGTCCCTCTCCGTTCTGTTTCTCCCTCTCCAACGTGTTCTACTCCTCGTCGTACGTGCTCTCGCTCTCCGTTTCAGGTCGGTATGATTGCTTGGTGTTTGAGTTTTGTCCTCTCTGTGGGGTTTGAAATCAGTGGTTCTTGCAGGGTTAGCAACAACAAGGTTAGCTTCTTCTTCTGATAGATGGGGTTTACTTCTTCTTCTTTTTGGGTTCTTTTTGATGGATTAAGAAAAAATTTATGTTTTTTTTTTTTTTTTTTTATGGATTTCATTCACTGTAGTGGAGCTTGAATTTCTTTGTTTATTCTTAAGATATGAAGTGGATCGAATCCTAGTGTTTTACTGGGTTTTTTTTATAGTCATTTGAAGTTCCAATGTATATTGAGGAGTATAACCGAAGCTTTGATTGAAAGAATGACAATTAACAGTTAAAGATGTTTAGCTTTGTACTCGACTTACTGAAATTTCATCTTTGTTCAGGAATGACAAGAGTACCTCTTTCTTTTGATTGAGGTAACAAAAACTCTTTTGCTCTGATTTCTTTCTTCTTTTTTGTATGGTTTCTGTGATCGATTTACTAACACAAATGTTCAGTGGGCTTTAGGAGTTGCACATGTGAAGTGGGTTATTGAGATTCTGACAGAGAAAAATAGTGGGGATGCATGATTGAAGCTGCTTGTTCTATGATTGGATTTTTGTTCTTCTTCTTCTTCATCAACTTTTTATGTATAGAAACTTGGTCGCAAAGCATCTTCATTGTTAGTCTATCATTGGTAAGAATTGATTGATTAGCTGGTTTTAGGAATATTTTAGATGTGGTCTACTTGTCAATGAGATGGACAGGAGGCGAAAATGGTCACAGGTTGAGTTGGAGAAGTTTTGGACCATGGTTCCAACTTGAATAAACCCACTTGCTATTTATCTACATTACTGTTTAGTATCAATCTAAAATGTTAATAATCATATGAATAATGCACTGTTTCATTCCATTCTTGTTATAGCTAAAAAAAAGTGTCAAGGAACCAAAGGTTGTCCATCGAGATGTAAAGTCCAGCAACATTTTATTAGATCGACAATGGAATCCTAAGGTGTCTGATTTTGGGCTTGCAAAGCTATTATGTTTTATAAAACAGTTACGTGACCACTCGGGTGATGGGAACATACGGGTTAGTATTTTTCTTACACAAGTTCTCCGTCCTTCATCTAATATCTACTCTGCATTTAGCAAAAAAGTTATGATGGACATTTTGATTTTGTAGCTATGTAGCAGCTGAATATGCTTGCATGGTTATGTTGATTTCTCATCGCTTGGCTCGGCAGGTTTGTTCAAATATTTTTTTTTCAAGGATGCTATGTCTTTAATGATTTTGAATGGAGGATGGTATACCTATGACACAATGGGTAATTCATTGATGCAGGGAGCTATAGTCGGGATGCTAGCAGATCCAAAGGAGGCAAGTAATGGTGATGATAATGAAGCATAAGAGTTTTCCTCTGCAGATTGATTGATAATGGAGTCTGTCAATCCTATCTGCGTAACCTTTTTTCCCTGTATTAACACTACCAACAGGCAAGGGCTGGCATTCAAGAGGTCCATTTCCTCCCATTTAATCCTACCGACAAGCGTACAACTTTGACTTATATAGATAGTGAAGGCAAAATGCATCGAGTCAGGAAAGGTGCTCCTGAGCAGGTATTTTTCATAAACATTTATATATTTAAGTATTTTGTATGGTCTATGCATGCTTTGTTCTGACTATTATGTCTTGCAGATTCTGAATCTTGCTCACAACAAGTCAGATATAGAGCGAATAGTTCATGCTGTGATCGATAAGTTTGCTGATCGATGCCTACGGTCACTTGCAGTAGCTTACCAGGTAAATAAGTTTTATCCTTCAATAACTTCCATTGTTTACTGAATACTAATCCTCAGGGTGTTTTGTCTTGGTATGAAACGGGAAGTTCCAGTTGGAAGGAAAAAGAGTCTCGAAGGTCCATGGCAGTTCATTGGTCTTATTCCTCTTTTTGATCCACCTCGCCATGACAGTGCTGAAACTATAAAGAGGGCCCTGAACCTTGGGGTAAATGTTAAAATGATCACAGGTGTGTGTCTTGTGATATAGCATCTCAGTTTACATAAGTGACATTCTGTGTTTTAAATGGGGTTGTAAATTAATGAGATATGAGCCTCAATTACATATTGATATATTAAGAGGGTTTCTGAAGTCACAAGTGTTGAAATCTCCTAGAAACCCTCAATTACATAGTGGATCACATTATGCTTCGTGCATGGAGTAAGGATGGTTTTATTTATGTCTTATTGATTTTGCAAGTATTCTATAATCACTTAGCGCAGCATCATCATTTTCTCATATCTCTGTTTCACAATATAAAATTATGTTCTTCCCACCCTCCCAACCCAACCTTGAATGGGTAATTCAGTCTCTAGTGTTTTATTCATGTGCCAATTAACGCTTTCAATTTCTATCAGGTGATCAATTGGCAATAGGAAAGGAAACTGGACGCCGTCTTGGGATGGGAACCAACATGTATCCCTCATCCGCTTTATTAGGCCAAGCCAAGGATGAGTCAATTGCAGCCCTGCCAGTTGATGAACTTATAGAGAAAGCTGATGGTTTTGCTGGCGTTTTCTCTGGTATGGTTCTGATATCATGCTATAGCTAGGTTCTAGTGTCCATGAGAGGGAGGCTGGTAGTTGCTGCTAGGTGCTTTTGCTTGGAACTTGCTTTTTCTTCTTTCCTTACTTCTTTTGACTGGTTGTTTGGTTTTGCTTCAGAGCACAAATATGAAATCGTTAAGCGCTTTCAAGCTAGGAAACATATGTGGAATGACAGGTGATGGAGTTAATGATGCTCCTGCTCTTAAGAAGGCTGACATTGGAATAGATGTTGATGATGCAACAGATGCAGCTTGCAGTGCTTCTGACATCGTTTTGACAGAACCCGGTCTTAGTGTCATCATAAGTGTTGTATTGACCAGTCGAGCCGTCTTTCAGAGGATGAAAAATTATACGGTAAAATGTGCCTGGAAACATTTGATTGAGTTTGGGTTATAGATTACTTGATAACCATTTAATATAACTGGCTCTTGCCTGATGTAGAACAGTTATTGATATGTATGGATTTTTGCATTTTGCAGATCTATGCAGTTTCTATGACAATCCGTATTGTGGTAAGCTATCTGCTATCTTTTGGGTTTAATAAGAATTAGGAAAAATAAGTTGTTGGGTAATTGGGTTAGGTGATGCTGACGATAAGCCTGGAATGCATTCCAACTTGTATTTCCATTATATCTTCTATCAAATGAACTAAACTAGAAAACTAAGAAATTGAAGAAACAATGTGAAATAAGAAATACTTGACAACTAACCTATTCTAAACAAATGGAAATACTAGCATGCTTAATTCTTATGCGCCATGTCATTGAACTTTTATAGCCATACTTTCCATGTTTTATTTTTGTCTCTATATTCATAACAATGGCAATTGAAGTTGTCACTGGAAATCATTGATTATCTTATATGGCACCATTTCAGGGCTATACGCAATTGACGGGAACTTCTTGGACCCTTGTATACTTTATCAGCTTTTACCTCATAACAGTGTTACTACTTTTGAATCTGGTAAGTAACTGTTAAATTCTTTTTCTACAATTCTTCTTAGAATGCTTGAAGTGGCATGCATAATACATTCAAACTAATTGCTCATTGATAATGTATTAGTGAATTCACAATCATGTCATTCACAGATGGTTATAGGATCTGTTCTGAGCTCTGTTTCCCTCGTGTTTCACAAAAGATAACTTTAGTAACTGTATCAACCGAAAGTATTAGTAATTATTATCCTCACCTCAAATGACCATTCATGACTTTAGCGGCATATGGCTTTTGTTTTCAAAGGTAAGAATGAATGATGATATCAAAGCTAATTATTATCCTCTTTGATGATATCATTTTGGCTTGTTTTAGTTCCTTTTCATCTGAATTTTAATGAGGTTCAGCCTTCATTTCTGCTACCTTTTGGGTCCTTTTGTCTGCTCTATGTAACAAGGTTTTATCTATTGAAATGAGGGAAAAGAAAAAGAAAAGCATTGTGCATGAGTGTGTGGTTGGTTATATGGGCACACATAGTAGTCAATAAACAATGATTTATCTATCAATTATTTTTGTTGTCGTTTGATATACCACTTATTCCAGGACTTCCGCAAGCTTCTTGAGGATAATCTACCGCTCTTGGTAAAGCTAAGAGATTTCATCATTGATTGGGTTCAAGAAGGATTCCAAAACTTCTTCAAGACGCTCGACAATAATTTCTGTTTCCTTTCTGGAAAAAACAATGTAACTGGTCAAGATCTAAGTTTGACAGATGGGAAACAAGGGGAAAAAGTACTTGCCGGACTTGTTCTTGTGCTTGCGCAGCTTTCAGTATTCATTGAACAAAGTGCTATTCCTAGGATAACTGAGGCAAGAAGCATTTGTTATGTTATTCTAAACTTTACCGACTTTTTTCTAAAACAAAGCAAGAATTATTTGTTCTCATATCCTCATCTTATTTTATGGATTAGGAAATAGCTGCTTCATTTTCTAGTGGTGGGGTCCGAGGATATGAATATGGACCTGCATTTGTGCCTGGAGAGATCTGCCGAGTATTTCGGTCAGCTGGTGAAAAGTTTCTCCATCTTGTATGTGCATAAACCTCTGTTGGTTTCCCTTTGTTATGATTTTTAACTTATTGTATTGCATTGCGTAAGGCGCCCTTGAGCACATTCATGAGTTAAACTCCTACCTGTCGAGCTTATCATTCTGGGACAGATCATATGTTTATAAATTTTATGAATGAATGGCCTTGATGGTCTTAATTTGTACCACACCATGAGTTTGAGCAAAGGATTACTTCAATCAAGCATGTAATCGTAGTATCACAAGTTTAGGATTGAATATTGATTTCACCGTAACGTCAACTTTGTTTCTTTTGGGTCAGTTTGTGGTCTTAACAATATCAGAGATGATTATATCAAGTCTCTCAAAATTTTATGTTAATGTTATCTTAAATTTGTCTTTTTTCTTATTGATGATGGTATCCTCATTGTCATTAGATCAGATTCTTTCATTTTTTTTCAAACCAGGAAGGGTATTAGTTCTGAATTGGAAGGCCGTTGATGGCTTTCATATTTCAGTTTGATCCTTGGTTATGGATTCATACAATCTTTGCATGTCTGTATATGACTGATATCCTTGAATCAGTTGCATATGAAATTGTCATGCCCAGAATAATAATGAGACTGTCTGTTATACCTGCTAATGATTGCATGGAATACATGGCATTGCAAAAACTGCTTCGATTGGGCAACATCAATGAATCACCTCCATGAATCTCTCACATGTTACCATAATGTTAATCTCAAATGAACCCACATTTTTGTTTCTTTGATAGTATTATTTGCTTTGATTTCCTCGATTTGACATACCTATTGGGTTGGTTTACTTGTACAGGGAAGCGACAACTTTTTGGATGATTGTGTAAACCACCTAATATGCCCCTGCTGCACATTATGTCAGGTATGTGTTTTTATTTAAAATGTAATCAAATAACTATGAAAATTTTAACTGAAGTTCAGTTATATGTTTCTGTGCTACTATGGGTCACTGTTAAGTGTTAAGTTCAAATTTATAAGAGAGTAGTTAACCAATATATGTGCAATATATGTGCCTGATGGTTGGCAGGAGTCGAGAACATTGGAGATAAAAAATTTCCAAGATGGTGTATGGCGAGGTAGAGGTGACACCATATGCATAGGGAGTCATGGCAAGGGGAGCAAAGGATTCCTGGAATTGCGCCAGCCTCCTCTTATTCATTTTTCAGCTTCTTATTCAGATAAGTTACATACATATTGAACAACCAGAATCTTTTATACATGTCATAGCTGATAACAAATTTGATACAAACGTGATTACTTTTGGTTCAAAGGGTAAGAGATGTAGAGGCATTAGCAATCATAACATGAGCCTTTACAAAATTATCAGCAACATCTTGGGCAGCAGTGAAAACATCTCTTCAAAGAAAGTCACAAGGATTAATTTTTTTTTTTTTTTTTTTTTTTTTGGATCAGTTGGCAACCCCATGCTCCAAATATCCATAGCCATGAATATCAGTTTCCTGCAAGTGACTCCTTGTGCACAAAGGTTCTATGATCCTATCAAGGGTAAGCTGCTGCTGCTCTAGTATGGCTGCTGCTGCTGCTGCTGCTAGCTGCTGCTACTGTTGCTGTTGCTGTCGTTGCTATCATTGCTGTTGCTGTCGACAGCCCCTGTTGCTGTTGCTGTTGCTGTTGCTGTTGCTGTTGATGTTGCTGTTTCTGCTGTCGTTGTTGTTGTTGCAAGTGTAGATTAATAAGAGTTTGTACATTATGTACATTCATCATCACAAAAATTATGTCATTGCTTTCGTTCCCTTTTTTCCCTTGAAACATTATGTACATTCATCATCACAAAAATGTTTAGATCATTCAACATTTCTTTTAGCAAAAGGAAGTGAAAATAATACATTTTATTTTCCTTTGCTTGATCACCAACATGGTGTTTCTTGTCTTTGTCACAATGAATTTCGAGTGCTCAGGCTAATGCATACATGATAAGATGTAATAAAAAGTCATTTGATAATAATAATAATAAAAAAATTAAAAAAAAAAAAAAAATTTGCTATGTATACTTACCACGCTATGGTAAAGTCTACCATATCGGTTTTAGAGTATACTATAGCGTTTTTAAAACGCTATGGAAGATGCTATAGCGTTTTTAAAACGCTATGGAAGAGGCTACCATAGCGGTTTTGAAATGCTATAAAAGCCAAACTTACCATAGCGTTTTAAACCGCTATAATATCCCCTGGGTCTATTATAGCGCCGGCTGTCATAGCGGTTACTAAACCGCTATGGTATCCTACCATAGCGGTTACTAAACCGCTATGGTATCCTACCATAGCGGTTTTTAAACGCTATTGATCACAATTTTTCTTGTAGTGTCAATATACTTAGATTTTTTTTCTTAAAGTTTGTTTTAATAATTAATGGATATTTTTTTTATTATACAGTGAATTTAGTGTTTTTGTTATTATACGAAATTAATTAGCTATATGGGTTTTATACGATATTTTTGATATAGATGCGAGTATTAATCGGTATCTCGCCTATATGAAAAAGATTGTATATTAAACATTTACAATTCACAAATTTGATAACTACAATCATGCCCAAGGTGAGCCTTTGATTCGTGATATTAATATAGAAATCCCTTTATCCCACATAGTGCAGATCTTGAGGGAAACATGTCGAAACGAGATGAAACTTTACCACGTGATTTCTAATATGAATATAAATTTTCTCGAAATTTTAGCTCAAATGGAGTTCAAACGAATTAAATATATAAGAATTTTCATTTAATAGGTCCTTTTAAGTAAATGAAACTTGGAATATTTAAAATGGGCAGTCAAACTAGAAATTGGGCCCATTTGAATTCAATATGGATATTTTCTAGTTATTTTGTTGATTCATCTATGATAGGCCCAAAAGAATTTGAACTTGAATTTTTCTTCTGTTCAAGCTTAATATATAACCCCAATTACCGGGTATAATGAAGTCAGCTCGAACTTCATGATCAATTGTATAAGGTAGGTTAATAATTTTCTTACATGTTCGGTCACATTTGGAAAATCAAAGTTAAAAAAAAATACTATATATAAGGGACTATTTTCACTTTTAAATGGATGTTGATGAAGGAAAATTTAAACATTAGCAAAGAATATGTTTAAATTTTGAGATTTTCTCAGTAGTCAGCTCGCAGTTAGGGGTGGGCACGGTCCGGATCGGTTCCAAAATTTAAGAAACTTAACTCGAACCGTTTAAATTTAACGAATCTGGTCCGATTCGGATTCCCTCATTTTGAACATTGGGACCGAACCTAACTCGAACCGTTTGGAACGGTCTCGTTCCTACGGTTCCAAAGGACATTGGGTTAATTCCACCTTGTTATTTTCAAATCTTGTTAGGGAGATGTAAATATCATTGTTGACAGTCATTGATATTAACATGTTTGTATGCTTGTATCATGTATGAGATTTCAACTTAGATTTTATCAGTTGATATCATTGTTGACAGTCACTGATATTACATGTTTGTATGCTTAACATGTTAATTCCACATTTGCTCTCTCTGCAATGACAAAGGATTACCTAAACAAGTTGGATTTTATCAGTTGCTTGTAACAAAACAACATGGCTTTGGACATCAAGCATTCTTAGCAAGTCTCATACAAGAACTTTGGATCGAACTTACCTTACACTAAGAAACATCAACTTTCCGCCTTCTACCTCAGCCATTTCCCCCTTAAGAATGCAAATTTATTAAAAAAAAGAATCACAAACAATAGCTTAAGCCCAAACCACTTAACAAATTACATCATTTGAATGAACACCAATATGCTTCAGTACTACTAAATCAAATAAATGTCAATAAAGAATATCACATTCATGCATTTTCATTAACATATTAACACCTACTACAATCCCCTACACATTCTTCACCTACATTTACCTTCCTTATATTTCAACCAAAGACCTCTAAAAAACACAAATCTGAACCACCACATAATAAATTTAATCATATAACCCCACTAAATGAAATTTCACAACCTCTTGATCTTCCACCATCTTTACTTAAATCACTTTCATGGATAAACAACTAACCTCTTTGAACACAAATTGCAATAATACTTCCTCTTGGTTTTGAAACAAAGATGGAGAAAATAGGACCTTCAAGCACTCTCCACATCCAAAGCTTGAACCATCCCCCCACAATATAGACATGCACCTGGTGCTATTTGGCTCCCCAACACCCTCTTCTCCTCATCACACAAAAACACCAAACACATCTTCTCTAATCCTTCTAAGTTGATTTGGGTGATTGGGTATCTCTAATTTCTTCAAACAAGACCAAATTATCTCATTCTTTGATGATTTCAGGCCTTTTGGAGCTCCGGGGTTGCTTCAAATTGACACTTAGTAAGTAGGTAAAACGAAAGTAATTTGAAAGAGGAAAAGTGAAAGATCTGAAGTGAAAAGCCCACCTTTGCGAAGTTGGATAAGTGGAGAGGTAGATCCGAAGAGATCCATCGATGAAAGATAAATGATTCAAATGAACTCATTCGTTAGAGACGGAGAGGTTCAAAGAAGAAGAAGAAGAGTTGATACAGAAAGAGGGAGGGGAAGGACAAAAATTGTACCTAGTTGGTCTCCTTCTTCGATGGATGGCTGGTTGGTCTCCACCTATAGGTTATGGCTGTAGAAGAAAGAAAAGGAAGTTAGGGTTGAAGAGAATGAAGTAGTAAAAAATTGAAAATAATAAATATTTTTAATCAAACGGGTCGGAACCAGACCGTTTTAGTTCAGACTTTTGGAACCGAACTTGATCCAGTCTATTACGAATCCGGACCGTTTCCTAATTTACATTTTAAAGAACCGAACCGTTTGCCAAATGGTTCGGTTTGGTTTGGATCCGTGGTTCCTTGACCCGTTTGCCCACCCCCTACTCGCAGTTCCTTTTGAGGTTTCAAAGCCATCTTTTCCTTATGTGATTATGTAAACCGTACAATTTCATTTGGTAATAAAAACACTTGGTACCTATTAGGTAAGAATAGGGAGCTTGTGCCATAGGTACTAATTTTTCATTTAGTCATATTTGTATCTAATTAATTAAATTTACCACTAAAAACTTAGATGCATTTTGCTGTTCTACTCATAACAAATTTGGTTGTCAAGATTTTTGAGTTGTTGAGGTATTTTTCAAAAAAAAATAAAAACCTTCTGAAACATGCAACATGTATTTTTTTTTTTGGAAGGCGAACTGAGTTTTTAAGGATCTCATAACCTATCAATATGTATTTTTTTTTTTTTTAAGGCGAATTGAGTTTTTAAGAATCCCACTAGACCATAATACCATTGGCACAACATGTACTTTTTAACATTGAGATTATTATTAAACAAGCACAATTTGCGTAGATGACTTGAAAAAAAAAAGTACTACGTTACATTTATTAGTTTAGACGACTTTGTTTATGAAATTTGAATTCTTCTAGACCTAATATCCTAGTAAGAAGTCCCAAATATAGTTTGCAATAGTTTGCAATAGTTACGTATTCTTCAGTTGTTCAACACGTGTACTCCAAGGTTCAGCGTAATGTCACAGTGCATTTGCCTACTTCTATGTATTGTGTTTGTCATCAACACCTCAAGATGATCTAGTTTAAGTGTTCCTCAAACTTGAACAATTGTACCATGGTAATTGTTATGGTGAATTCTCCAACAGAAACCAATGTCGAGCATCCAATGTGGTTTACCCCACCACAGAAACCGAACTCATCAGGATAGTAGCGAATGCCTCCATGGAGAAACGAAATGTGAAGGTAGTAACCAAACATCCCCTCTCCTCCTCGCTCCCACCCCCTGATCCACTCCGCCTCCCCCCCCCCCCCCCCCCCCCCCCCCCAACCTCGCCTCCTCTACCCCCTTCCTCCCCCTCCCCTCACACCTCTCCCCCTCTGCTGAGGCTGCGGATCGGTGACGAGCGGGATTCAGCCTCCACGGCTCAGATCCGGCCACTACGCTTCACTCTCCTCCCCGATCCGGCTTCCTTTGCCCTCCTCCGTCTAGATCCGCCCCAACCATCCCCCTTTCACTGTTGACCAGCTCATCTCCTCCTTCTATGGCTCTTTGCACCAACAAAATTAGTAATTTCGGCCATTGAGGTTGAAAGTTCGTTTAGCTCCATGGAGGTGGCTGGTCCGAATGCAGATGGTAGTAAACATGGAGCAGAGTCTGTGGCTGTTCCGATAATCACAGAACAGGTCAGGGATGGAACACGGAAAAAAATGTGAGTTGGGCCTCGCTCTTTGCCAAGCGCAATATCGAAACCACCAAAAAGCTTCAGTACGTTCCACCATCAGTGGTGGACGGCAGTGACGGAGCCAGGATTTTCGTTGAATGGGGGCAGAGTGATGAGTCATATTTAACTAATGATAATATAATAATTAAGTACTTTAATATAATTTTTGTTAAATTTTGAACAATACATAAATAACTATACAAAACACTAATTGATAAACAAAACTTCATCTAATTCATGGGTGAGGAAAATTGATGTAATAATCTACTTTGTAGGTACACAAGAGATAAATATATAGAGGACAGCGACACATTTGCATTTCAAATATACATAACAAGGTGAGAACTCGGCATCGTGCAGTTCTATTGATCTGGTCAATTCATTTGGTGTATAAAGTTAAGGGCCAAAAATACTAATGAGTCATTTCTCCAAAGTAATCCTATGAATAAAATACTAAACTAGATCTTGATATACAAATTCATCTTGAGAAAATACTTTAAAAACATTATTCTTCTTCAAAACAGAAAAAAGAGGTTGGGGCGTTGGTGGGAAAGGAAAATAAATCAAACAGAGAGAAAAGGAGAGGAAGAGAAGTAGAGGCAGAGCGGTTGTTGTTCTTATAGTAAACATTTTTTTTTACCCATAACCCTCCCTACCTCATGCCGCCGGCCGAGTTCGAATTCGTGACGTGTGATTCCATACGTTATACCTCTACTAACTCAACTAGTACACTTTTACCAGTAAACAAATAGAGGGTAAAGAAAAGAAGAAAGGGAGGAACGGGGTTGTCAGTGTCACTGAGAATAGTGGAAGAGAAGAAGGGGTGGGGCAGGATGGCGTCGTCAATTGCAAGTTAGGCAAATCGAATTTTTTTTCTAAAGTCAGTGGGGGCAAGTGCCCCCACTTGACCCCACGCAAATCCGTCCCTGGTGGACGGGCAGAATGTAGTTCACATCAGAACATCGGAACACAATCTTCGAATGGAGGATGTGAACATTCCCTCATTGGCAACTTCGTAGGGAAGAGATTGGCATATGGCTTTGTAAAGGAGAAGTTGAAACGCATGTGGGATCTGAAGAGTGACTTTGAAATGTCCGTATATGGAGAGTGAGCATTCATGTTGAAATTCCTCAATGAGAAAGATAGAAAGAAGGTACTGGATATAGGACCAGTGCATATAGCAAGCAGAATATTCCTGGTGAGGCCTTGGCAACCATATATGGAGGAAGCTGCAGTTACCCATCAGGAGAGCAGTGCTTGTGCTAATGATGCAGACAGATGGGATGCTCAAGGCATGCAAACAGGTATAGAGAGTGAAGATCCAAAAAGTGATGTAGGACACCGTTGAAGAGCATGATAGTTGGGAAGAAACAAATGAAGAGACAATTGAGGGAGCCCAAGCTAACAATTGTGACGAAGAAACAGTCCTCAAAGAACCCCAAATGAACGTGAATTCCACGTGGAAGGAATTGATATTCCCTTAACCTTAACTAAGGTTAAAAACACATTGAAAATGTTAGAAGAATATGTAGATGGGAACAAAGTTACTACTGAAGAGAAGGACGCAAAAGAATATGTCGGCGTAGAAGAGTTTAAATAATATTTTTTAGATCTAAAAAATCAATTTGAAAAGGAAATTTTTATGAAATCTCAAAAATACTATTGAAAATGAATGTGAGGCTACTGCTTCTCAGTCTCCCAAGGAAGAAGCTCCCCGACGATCTTTTCGAATCAGAAAAGCAAACCCTAAATTCAATGGATAATTATAAAAGGGAAGTTAATGAAGATCAACATTACCTATTGGAATCTCTCAATAACTAGTTTATTCCTAGAAATTAGTTGTTTTTCCTTTCGAGTCTGTGTGCTTCAAGAATATAATTCTGACTTCTTCTATTTGTTAGGCAAGAGGATGGATATTTCTATTCTCAAGATGATTAAGCAATTGATTTAAGTCTATCAAGATCGCGAGTTTAAGCATGTTCACCAAGGAACCATCTAGACAACCATTAACATTGTGAGTTTAACTTTTAGCTTAAAACTCATGAATTCTTTTCTTAGCTTGGTTGAGGATTTTCAGGAAATTTTATTTCCTTGTGATGATGTAAGGTATGATGAAGGGATAAGTGAGTGGTGTAAACTTGGAATACCTTTATGTTTTTGATTTTTTTTTTTGTGGTCTGGGGAGCCCATTTATACTCTGCACTTGCCTTTCAAAAAAAAAAAAAAACGTAATCAAACATCCAATATAATTCCCAAGTTGGTATGTCCGGATAGTCAGGATGGGTTGCTTATAAGTACACGACATCTCAACCAAACTATCAAAGTCGACCCATTATCAATGACAATCACAAGGATAGTGGTGTGACCATTAGAGGTCGTTTGTTTTTGCTTTTGAATAGAGTCAGAAGTCTTAATATGGAGGGACGCCTTGTTTAGTGTTTGTTTTTAGGTCTGATCAGAACTTCAACTTCTGATTGGAGTAAACAATAGGGAGGTGTCGATCACTTAGCACTGGGTACTGACTAAAAAAATTATTTCAATAGTAACCTTAAAATAATTTTGTAATGACAATTTAAAATACTAAATTGACATTTTTATAACAATCCCCAAAACAATATCACTTTTAAGCTGTATAATCCACCAAACAATTTTAGACATTTTCACAAACAAAGTGATACAATAATTGTATCACCATGAAGAGTATGAAGAATATTGTATTCACAAACAAAATGATACAATAATTGCAGCCAATTAAGAAGCAAAACAAACAGTTCATTCAGAAACTCGTTCAAAACTTCTGACTCCAATTAGAAGTTCGTTTCTAAGCACTTAAAAAAACAAATGACACCTTAAAGAGGTGATTGAGCAGGCTACAGATTCTGGTTTAGTGTTACCTTCGTCTTATTGGTTGGGTTTAACCATTGGGGGTTCAATTAGCACAAGTGCACATGAGAATTCTTTGTGGGGTACAAGAAGTTCTACTCATGACCATGTGGTGGTGACTTAGAATTATCAACCATGGAGAACCCGATGAGGGGCATGTTAAGGTTTGGAATCTTGATGGTTTTAACCTGGAGATGGATGCTGCCACGCTTTCCCTTGGAGTTAATAGGTAAACTGACTTTTTATTATTTATCAAGTAATTTGTTTTTTATACAAGTGTAAAATTCCCTCTGCAATTTCTGGTACAATAGATTGATTTTCACCCTTTTATTGGTGTAGGTTACTTTGCAGCTTGAACCACTTTTCAAGATATCCATATCATTCTTGGAACAAAATGACTCAGACTTGAGAAATAAAGTAACGGGCTTTGAGCATGAACATGAATTTTCCGACATAACATGGCAATGGCCACAGTGCTGTATCAAATTGATAACGGAGTCTCCAACAATGTTTCTTGCAATGGCCACAGTGACATATTTCGAGCTACCCTTTATTCGGCACTGGCCTTATCAAGAGCCTCAAGTATCTCATAATATTTTCGGTGGACAATCTGAAAATTTTGAACTCACACAAGATACCTGAAAAATCTGACAATTAATTTCTAATTGTTACATTAATATAGTACAATATATATTCCAAGTTTTTATTACCAAATTTGAAAATCTCTAGGTATTGAATGTTTATCAAACATTTTATAGTATTTTTTTTTTCTCTTAACATAGATATGGATCTAACATGTAAACATGCAATTAAACAGTTTGATAATTGTTTTTAAATAGAGGATCTTCAAGAACTCACAAGCAATGCCAATGCCAATTGTACCACCACAAAGCAATTAACATCTAATCTCATGGCTATTGGATACGGGTTCTCAAGCGATGGTATTTCTTTCAATAGCTACCCCATTGTTCGCTTTCAAAACCATATCCAAGACTCACGAAAGTGTGGTGTAGCCTTGAAGATGATCATGCTACTGTTTGTCAATGGGATCCCAGAGTCAAGGCTCGTTTCTTTCACCAAACAAATATTAGTGTTACAATGTTGAATGCTATGAACTTCATTGAAGGTGTGCAGAGGCTGAAGGACTTGGTACCTGAGGCTTTTTGTGGTTTGGAGCTTTCTATGGTATCCTCTTGTGTTACATGAAGGCCTCAAGTGCTTATTTGGGCAAGCCAATGGATTCACTCGAGTTTGTTATGACTTATTATCGAAGTCGTGACCTAATGTCACCAAGATTATATGAAGAAGTAGAACAAATTGCAATGTTCAAATATTATTGGAGCTTATGATTATCTGTTGTGGCAGATGATTATCCAAGTGTAATCTCGGAAAAGTATGTAGTTATCAATAGGGTAGTTGTATTCTCTGTAATCTTGGTATCACATCCCTTGTACAACTCTACCAACTAGATAGGATAAGTATGTAATTAGTTAAGTTTATCAATAGGTAGTTGTATTCTTGTACAACTCTACCTCAATACATGTACAAGTCGATTTAAATTGTCATTATATCAATGAAATATACACAATACTAAAACTTTACATGGTATCAGAGCTTCAAACAGTTCTTTGATATTTTTTAGAAGCATTTCTCTTCTTCACAAATCCCAATAAAAATGACAAACTCTAGTGAAACTTTTGTCACAAAAATTATGCATCCAACTTCTACTTATTCAGCCAATCAATGTGGATCTAGATTCCAATGCCTACGACCAGTTTGTGATCATTGTTGTTGGGTCGGCCACACCAATGACAAGTGTTATGTTCTACATGGCTACCTACCCGACCATCGTTTTCATCAATTAGGAATTGGTTCTTCCAACCAAAAATCAGGTGCAAACATTCACCGTAACTTTATTCCAGAACATAGTGCTCAGTCTTTTACTCATTACCAATACCAAAAGATTTTGGCCTTACTCAAAGAAGGTAGTACACAACCTTCCACAAAACTAGGAGGTATGCCCGTTTGTTGACATGTTTTCACTTCCAAATATTTTTGGAATGTAGATACTGGTGCTATTGACCATATAATTTTTTATCCTAGTTTGTTTCATTTATCTATTACAACTTTTGATATCCCACCTATTAAACTTCCGAATTACATGCTTTTACCTGTTACTCATATTGATACTATCTAACTGACTCCTCTTATTCAGCTACACAACGTATTATGTATTCCGTCTTTTAACTTTAATCTCATTTCCGTAACTAAACTTACTTCTTTTTGACTTTGTTCTGTTATATTCACTAACACCTCTTGTGCTTTTCAAGACCTTTCCCAGAAGATGACGATTGGAGTGGCTGAAGTACATGGTGGCCTTTATCGTTTTCATGCATTTCCCATTTCTAGTGGTAATCCATCAATAAATCTTAATATTAACCCGTCAATAAACCTAGTTCATTTTGATGTTTGGCATTGGAAATTAGGCCACATTTTCCCAAGTAGGTTGAACTTTTTATATCAAAAGATGTTATTGAAGTTTCTAGTGATTCTTTTATCATTGTGATATTTGTCCATGTGCTATGCAAACTCGATTGTCATTTCCATCGAGTGAAATCAAATCTATTGCACCATTTGATTTAATTCACTGTGATATTTGGGGTGGTTACTCCACACCCTCTTCATCAAGAGCACGATATTTCCTTACTATCGTTGATGATTATTCATGATGCACATGGATTTTCCTTATGTGTTTCAAATATGGAACTCAAGCTTTACTTCGACAATTTTTGCTTGGGTTCAAATTCAGTTTAATTGCAAAGTAAAAAACTTGTAATCTGATAATGGATCTGAATTTAATTCCCTTCGATCTTTTTTTTCTAAGATAATGGTGTTGTTCATTAATATAGCTGCATGGTGACACCACAACAAAATGGTGTCGTTGAATGCAAACATCGTCACGTTCTAGAAATGGCATGTGTTTTACGCTTTCAAACAACCCTTCCAATTTTCTTTTGGGGTGAATGTATTTTAATTGTCGTTTACCTTATTAATCGCATCCCAACCCCTATGTTATCAAACAAAACTCCACATGAACTATTGTTTAGAAAACTACCAAAATATGGTCATTTATGAGTTTGTGGTTGTTTATGTTATGCATCTACATTATCTCATTTACGTGATAAGTTTGATCCTCGAGCTCGATAATATGTTTTTGGGTATTCCTATGGTAAAAAAGGTTAACGTGTTTTCAATCTTGAAAATAAAAAGTTTTTTACCAGTTGAGATGTCATATTCCATGAAAACATTCTTCCATTTTCCAATCATAAATCAGCCATAACTCCTTCATCCTTTTTTCATGTGTTGCCATTACCGATCCCTAACTTACCTCATTCATCCACCAATGATTCATCTCCCACCAATGAAGTACCTTCAACTTCTATTATCCCTAATGATCAACCCACAGATACCACTACACATATGTCCCTCCTGATGTCAATCCACATCCAACATCTTCAATTGATGCAGTTAGTGGCACTCCATTACCTTTTGCTCCTCGTGTATCTAATCGCATTCGAAAACCACCATCCTACCTATGTGATTACCATTGTTCTAGAGCCATTGTACCACGTCACTCCGTGTCACATTCAACGAAAGGTCCAACAAACCGTGCTCGCCACCCTTTATCAAACTACTTGTGTTATAATAAACTTTCTCCATCTCACCAACATTTTGTCTCAATTGTATCTGCCATTCCAGAACCCATTTCTTTTTCACAAGCCGTGCGCAATCCGAAATGGTGTGAGGCCATGGCAAATGAAATTCAAGCTCTTGACAAAAATAATACATGGATACTTATTACCATGCCTACTCATAAAAAGACAATTAGTTATAAATGGATTTAGAAAGTCAAATATCGTTCTAATGGTTCTACTGAATGATAAAAAGTGCAACTTGTCGCAAAAGGAATCAATCAAAAAGAAGGTTTGGACTATCATGATACATTTGCTCCTGTGGTGAAACTTGTCACTATTCGGTGTGTCATTGCCCTTGCTTCGGTTCGAAATTGGCATATTCACCAACTAGATGTCGAAAATGCATTCTTACATGGTGATTTGAACGAGGAAGTATACATGCAACTTCCACCCGACTTTTCTAAACAGGGGGAGCATCGAGTATGTCGCCTTAAATAAATCTCTATATGGTTTAAAGCAGGCCTTGCGTCAGTTGTTTGCAAAATTCTCTTATGCACTCAAGGATGTTGGTTTTATACAATCAAAGGCTGATTATTCCCTTTTTACTAAACGTTCCCGCCGTGAGTTTACAATGGTCCTTGTTTATGTGGACGACATCCTCATCACTAGCAGCAATGCATCGACAATCCATGATCTAAAAACATTTCTACACAAGCAATTTCATATCAAATACCTCGGTTTGTTGAAGTATTTCTTGGGAATCGAATTTGCACGAACAAAGGCAGGCATTTCCATGTTACAAAGAAAATATACGCTTGAAATTTTGAAAGATATGAGATTACTTGGAGCTAAACCGGTTTCTTTCCCCATGAAGCAAAACACAAAGCTGAACAATACTTAGGGTGCAATTCTATCTGATCCAAGCACTTATCGACAATTAATTGGATGTCCATACCATTACTAGACTGGATAATGCCTATTCAGTTAATCTTCTAATTCAGTTCATGAGTCAACCACGTAAACCCCATCTTCAGGCCGCTTTACGCGTACTCCGCGATTTGAAGAATTCTTTTGGACAAGGAATTTTCATGTTTGCTAATAGTTCTTTGGATTTGAAATTTTTTTGCGACTCTGATTGGGCAAGTTGTCCTTTACTCGTCGTTCAATGACTGATTATTACACCATGTTAGGCAATTTTCCAATTTCTTGGAAAACGAAGAAACAAGTTATCGTTTCTCCCTCCTCGACTGAGGCCGAATATTGGGCGATGGCTTCAGCCACTTGTGAAATTACTTGGTTACATTACCTACTTACAAACTTGAGTATACCAGTTTTGAAGCATGCAACACTCTATTGTAAACCAAGACGCCATGCACATTGTTTTCATTTTTGTCTTCCATGAGCGTACCAAACACATCAAAATTGATTGCCATTTCGTGCGTGATAAAATTCAAGATGGCACACTCTAAACTAGATACATTCCCACAGCTCACCAAATTGGCGATCTTTTCACTGAAGCCTTGGGCAACGATCAATTTCAAGAGTTATTTTGCAAGTTGGGTGTTCTCGACATTCACACTCCAACTTGAGGGGGAGTATTGGAGTTTATGCATATCTATTGTGGCGATGATTATCCAACTGTAATATTGGATAACTATGTAGTTATCAATAGGGTAGTTGTATTCCCTGTAATCTTGGTATCACATCCCTTGTAGAACTCTACCAACTAGATACGATAAGTATGTAGTTAGCTCAGCTTATCAATAGGATAGTTGTATTCTTGTACAACTCTACCTCAATACATGTACAAGTCTATTTAAACTCTCATTCTAGCAATGAAAGATACACAATACTAAAACTTTACAAATATGGAGGATTCCCGCACTGGGGAAAGAATTATAATGTTGCATGTATTGATGTGATCAAGAAACATAGCAAAGTTGAAGCATTCTTGAAAGTAAAGGAGAAATATGATGCAATGAGAATGGACCGATCAAATTCTTGGTTTGGAAGGTGATGTTACCATAATCAAAAAAGATGTGCACTCAAGGGGTGGTGTATATGTTCAGAGGAGACATCCATTGGGCGGCAAACAAGGGCTACGTTTGTCGACCGGTCGAGTATATCGAGATGCAAAAGTGTGTACTCATTTAAGTTCTTTCAACATGTAAATTACTTATAAATTTGGTTATTGATTGAAATTGGTTTCTTAAAACTATATATGTACAATATAGGATCTAGGCTTACCAACCAATGAATCGTTTAAATTTCTTCTTTCTTAATTACCATAATGTTGTGTGATTGAATGTCTACACAACAAGTCTTGAGTAACCAAATTATGCTTAGCGCAAAATAATTTTATTGGTGGCTATAAATGAGGAGCCATTAATTCCAAACAGTTTAAGATTGTTGGGAAGGCTTTCACTACACCAAATCAGTTGTTTTGTAACATCACTCTAAAATCAATTATATCATTTTATGCATGTAGCATATTTCGTATCAGTTTTGGATATGAGTATCTCCTTAAAGTCGTTACAACATTAAGGCAAACAAAGCGTACACTTCTCGCTTATACCCAAACGACACTTCTAGCTTCTTCATTATTCAAATCTATTAATTTGCATAAATAAGGGAGACTTTGTGTAAGTATTGAAAAAGAAGACAACTTAACAAAGGTCAATGGAGCCAATCCCACCTCACAAGTACTAATGCTTTGTTTGTTTTATATGTCCCTCCTCAAATTGATCTGCTCTACAAACCAGTTTAAACCCACACCCAAACCATAAAACCACTCTTCAATCTCTCTCTTAGTCAATCGGTCGATCGATCTCACCATCTCCAATTGCGGAATTCGACTCAACTCCATCTCCTACTCTAGTCGGCACTCCTCTCTTTGTAATAAGTTTTCCCTTTCTCGATCTCGTGATAGGGTTTCAACTCATTCAATTATGATCTCACTAATTGATTTACCTTTCATTTGCAAAAAACCTAAACCAGCCCCTAGTTGTCCCGTCTCATCTCTGAGTAGGTTTTAAGGCAACAAAACTCACATTTCGACAAAGAGAAAGAAACCTTTATGCTGTTGAGTTTCGTTTCGCGATACGATTTTGTTGTATTTGTGGTGTTTTCAAACTTCCTCACCTTAATTTGGTCCGTCTGTGAAAGACGACTTGATTTTAGTGACATTTGAAAGATAGATGAATAGATTTAAGCGATGATTCTCTTCTTAGAAGTTTACAATTGTTTATGCTTCTGATGATGATCAAAACAAAATAACTTTCATTTTTCTGAGCTAATTCCATGCTGAAAATTTTTGGAGACCCTAACTGAAGAAGCTTAATTAGTTTTGTTTATTTTGTAAAAAATCTCTTTTTTCTTTTGAATGTTTCTTCGATTTGTTTGCTGAACTGATCTCGGTGATGAATGCTATGCAAATTGAAAGTAGTGGACTAATTTCCATTAATGTTTTATGCAATCTGAGAGTTGTTTATCCAATTTGAAATTGAAATGTTCTGGTGCTTTGATGCTTTATGAACTAGTTGTGAATGACAAGACACATTTAGTTTGGGAACATATTGAAAATGAGTATGGTAATGTTCAAAGTTCTTATAGGTCTGCTGCCAAGCCATACATCACATGGCCAGCATCTATGGCTACATCGTTGGATACGGGGGTTCCATGGGTGATGAGCAAGCAAAGCGATGCTCCTGATCCCATGGTAAGTTGAACTTCTAATTTTCTCCGATGTAGTTTAGATACAATGATACAAACACTTATTTTTTAATTGATCACTGTATGCATTCTATAATTTTAATAGACAAGACCAAATCCGATAATTGCTTTCATGACTGATTAATTTAAAATTCAAATTTGTGATCAGTTCATTCCTAATTTAAACAAGAAACCAAAGATGTGGACTGAAAATTGGAGCGGATGGTAAGGTGTTCTTCATTCTAACAATTTTAGTACGAGATTTTGTTTTTCCCTCAGTTGCAAGGGCGAGGATTTTATCGAATGTGCGATTGGGATACTAAAAACAGTTGTGGTTACAGCCTCTCGAGAACACAAGTTTGCTAGGTATGACACCAAATTTTGGTTCTAGTAATTTAACTCAATGAGGCAGTTTTACCTTAACGAGGATTTTTTTTTGGTCACTTGCAGAGATTTTAATGGCTGCCTGATACTTTGAAGAATGAATGTATGCTGACTGTCATAAGAGTGGAAAAGTCTGTGATGAGAGCGGTAATTTCCCTCCTCATTTTTCGTGCACTTGTTAAGAATAGAGAAAAAATAATGCACCATGGTTCTATTTAGAATGTCACTTCATGTTCACACATCAGTATTTTCGCACTTAATTGCAGCCTATAATCATCGATGAATTATAATAGCTATGACATCTAAGGCTTACAAATCATTGAGCAAATGTTTTCTGGATTTTAGGAAATTTTCAATTTTGGTGGTTTTTATAATGTTATAGACTCAATTTGCTTCCCGTTTTATTTGGTTGATTTGGTGTTCCATACCACAAATCCTCAATGGGGGTTTGGAGAAAAAGATAATGAAGTGATGATGGAACTTGTTTCCCTATTGTATCACACTTGTGGTTATATTTTCCTCAGCTTTGGTACATATTTCTTCTTGTGCAGTGTGTGCACTATTATGTCTATTACTATGTAAATTATACTTGATGATGGATGTACACTCTTCTGTTTTATGTTCTTCAATGCTCCTCTTTTCTTTCAATCTTGATGTTTTATTTTTCATTTCTTCCCCCTCAAATCATAGTCATTTAAACTTTTCAACGTGATAGATAGATAGATGGAAATGGATATTCCTTTTCGGCTTTGTACTATAAATAATTAAATGGAGAGACATCTCTAAGTTATTTGGTTTGGTCTATAAAACACTATATAAATACCAGTGTTCTAAAAAGAGCGAGGCGGTGGGCGGGTGGCGACCAGGGGCCTAGGCGATTTTAGGTTTTGTATTATAACTTTAATAGTTTACAAAAGTTAAGCATAATACCTTATCAATTACATCCAATTTAATGCCAAGATACATATTCAAAATTTAAAAACATAAAAAATTAACAATCACGAACAAAATTTATTAAAACTCAAATGACTGAAGTTGGTCATGATGGGTACTTTATACAAAGTTGAATTTATGGACAAATATCCAAACCTAGTCTTTATTTTTCTTCATATTGCATGAATGACCTCAGTCATGTTTGATAAAATCTACATTACTAAAATTGGTACCGGCAGATCTTTTGAGAATTCCAAGTAATCATCATTTGCTACATTCAGACATATACTGAATAAAAAAAAATTAAATTATTTTTCAAAAAAATGGGAAAGAAAAATAAAATAAGAACACAATTAGCTTTATTTAAAAAAAAAAAAACTCGCCTAGACCCCGCCCAGACTCTGCCCAACCATTAATCTGGGCGTTTCTCTAACGCCTAGTGTCGGCCATTTTTTAGGACACTGAGAAATACAGGGAACTTCTGCTCAAACCATCCCTAATGTAGTGATTTAAATGCTAATAGAACTGGTTAATGTTCAATAGTGAATTCTCTCAGATGTTACCGTTTCATTAATGTTGGGCAATCTCATATTGAAATATCTATCTATGATTAGGGTATTGATTTAATTGCTAACAGAGATTCCTTGATGCTCAATAGTGAATTATCTCAGATATTATCGATTCGTTAATATTATGCAATCTCATATTTAAATGTGTTATTGCTTTTTTTTTTTTTTTTTTTTTGCAGTGTCAGCAATATCATTGCCTACTTTTGTACTTCAATTTTCATCTGGAATTTAGTAAATCTATTATGATATGCAAGTTACACCTTACTTTGAAGATTATGACAGCAACATTTTGCTGCTGGATGATGTGAGTTTTTCCTTCTTCACAAGTTATATTTCTGAGAAACTGAGATAATTCAATATTCACCAAAATTAGTTTTACTTGATGAGTTTGAATTGACTACTTTCTTCGCTTCTATGTAGGCTAACTACATTGTTACTTCCTAGTTCCTACTTCCAACAGCTAACTAGGAATCATGTCTAATCAAATTTTTGCTGAACATAAAATGTATAGAAGGAAAATGGTTTCTTTTTATATTGTGAGTCTAAAGTGCCTAATTGTATATCAGCACCTAGATCAACAATAACAAAATGGAACCACTTGTTGGATTCAGTGAAAACATTGAAAAATTCACAGAGCCACTAGTGTTTTTTATTCTTTAAAATTAGGTACCATTGTCTTTATATCAAATATATTGCTTGAATAAGAGATTGGAACATAAAAAGTGTGAATGATATCTGGAACATGTATTCCGTTATTATTCTTACACGTTTGTTCTCATTTAATAAAAAAAAAAATCCATTATTTTGCAGTGTAATCAGCTGAGGCCATTTAATGCCCTAACTTGCTTATCTGTTTGAGTTGCCTTGGAATTATGACTCAACCAGAACTGTTATTCCTAATAGTTGGAGGCTTTAATGAACTAATGATAAATGTATGCATAAAATCTGATGCAGATGCAAGTAGAAGTCGCTCTAGCAGTTACTAATGGAGATTCAAATTTTGCAGTGAAGATACTCAAGACCCAGCAGGCATGTACATGTGTTGCTATCATCCTTTGAGCTTACTTGCTTTTGATTTATAATCTTACTTTATACTTGATGGCATTAACAGGTATATTAAATGGATTCGTCTGTGAACTTCAAGATGCTCTAACACATGTTGTTGTTAGGATTTTGTGTTTTACTATACTGGAAACCAATAGAGATGCTCATTAAAAAAGAATAGAAAAGTTGATCTTCGTTGAAAAATAAATCACAAATGAAAGGCTGGGTGAAAATTGAATACGAATTCGAGAAAATCACTATGCTTTTTGCTTTATTGTGACTATGCAAGGTGATTTTATTTTCTATTTATTTTGAAATTTGTTGATTTAATTGATTTTAAATGACTATTTTCATATATTATTTTCATGTTTTTGCTATTAGGTTGAAAGTATGGTTGATTTAGTTCGATCAATGGGTCGAACCCAATCGATTATTCTTCTGAAATTTTTTTTTTTTGGCTATTATGGTTGAAAGTTAGACTGATTGAGTTTGATATTCTAAATTTATAGGGATCCAATTGATTCGGTGTATCAATTGTTGTTCTAATTAAGCAAACAAAGCGCACACGGTTGTGAATATTTTTCAACTGAGCCAAGGTGATTATCTGACAACTGAAAAATATTTGGACATGGTGTATCAATATTTTTCAGTTGCGCACATGACAGATGAAAAATGCATGACAGAGATAAGCGCACATAGTGTATCAATATTTGGACTGTTTTAATTGACCAAAATTCTTCACCAAGGCTTATCAATTGGAAACCAAGGTCCTCTCTTTTGAGTAGGAGCATTTGACAGTAACCAACCATTAGAGGAGGCCTAATGTAAATAATTTCGAACGACAAAAGGGCTCTGAATTTTCATTAAAAACATGTCGTTTGAAATGGAATCGAACCAACTGTTCTTATTACCAATATGCTATTTTTTGTTTACGGATTTGACGATGCTAAAAATTGTTCTTAATACCTACATCTTTGAGCTTGAAATGAGTGGAAATGACTTGGTTTTTTTTTTTTAATCAATGTAGTTTACATTCTATAGCATAAGTGGGGTTTCTTCATTTTTCTGTAGATTAATGTTGTAATGTTTTAGTCTAATATCTTGGTAGGTTAATGCTTTTCCATATGAATCGAAATTAGGGATCGCAGTGGGGCGGATTTTCACGGATATCCGCTCCACCCAATCCGTTTGGGGCGGTTTTGGTTATGGCTGAATGGGTTTTCGGGTGATTTCGGGTATCCAAAAAATATCCGTTCACTATTCGGGGCGGATACGGATTTAGCCATATCCGCCCCGCGGATATCCGTTTAAGTGTTGATATTACAAAAATACCCTCATCACTTTATACGCTTAAAAAAAAAAAAAAAAAAAAAAAAAATCCTCAACCCTTCAATATCTCATCTCTCTCTCACTCTCTCAATCACTTTCACTTCAGCCTCTAACAGCGAGCAACCTCAACCCTTCGAGCGACTTCGTCACTTCGAGCAACCTCTTCCCTTCGAGCAACCGAGTGACTTCGAGCGACTTCTTCTCTCTCACAGCGAAGGCCGCGAGCGACCTCCCATCGAGCAACCTCCCTTCTTTTCTCTCACAGCGAAGGCCGCGAGCGACCTCCCTTCTTCTCTCTAAAAGCGAAGGCCGCGAAGGGTGGCGGAGGCCGAACTCTGATTCTCCGAACTCTCAGATCTGATCAGCAAGTCTAAATCGAAGCTCCCACCTCATCCGCCTTCCTTTCCCCATGATCTCAGATCTGATCGATTCTGATCTCGGATCTGATCGATTCTGATCTCAGATCAAATCTGATCTGATCTCAGATTCTGTAGATCTCAGATCTGATCGATTCTGATCTCAGATAAGATCGATTCTGATCTCAGATCAGATATGATCTGATCTCAGATTCTGTAGATCCATTTTTTTTTTTTTTTTTTTGGCAATTTATTGTATGCTTTTTTTTTTTTTTTTTTTGTATGTATCTTTCGATTGTATTTTTTGTATGTAATTTTTTGTATGAATTTATTGTATGTTGAAGAAAATTAGATCTGATCTGAGATCAGATTCTGTACTGTAGATCGATTTTTTTTTTTTTTTGGCAATTTATTGTATGCGTTTTTTTTAATTGTTTGTATGTATATTTCGATTGTATTTTTTGTATGAATTCATTGTATGTTGAAAGAAAATTTTTTGGGTTGTTGTTTGGGTTAAATGGGGCGGGGCGGATATCCGCCGGGGGCGGGGATGGTTTTAAAAAAAAATGATAAACGGATATGCGGGGCGGTTTCGGGGACCCGAAATCCCCAGCGGGGCGGAGATGGATTTGCACAAATCCGCCCCGTTGCCATCCCTAATCGAAATTGGGTTTCTCAATTTTTATCGAGGTCTAAATCAATGAATTTTCATGCTTAAAAGGAAGAGAAATAAGGCAAATTGTGATTGCACAATTAGTATTTTGATCCAGTTGGATCGATCTTTATTTACTACCATCATATGAAATTGTAACTATATAAAATTTAGTATTAGTTTTATCATGTTGTAAGTATTTCATTAGTATGGGTTCACTACACCAATTTGGTTTTTTTGTAATAATCCAAAAAACAGTAACACTTTTGAGCTATAACAATCCACAAAGCAATTTTACACATTTTCACAAACAAAGTGATTCAATAATTGTATCACCACAAATAGTATGGGCTTACAAGTGATGCTATTCATAGTGATCTAATTTATTGTATCACTTTTTTTGTGTAGCTATTTTTCATTTTGTTGACTAAATTTAGTTTTGACTTGAAATTGTAGCTCAAAAGTGTAACTATTTTTTAAGTTGTTACAAATATGCCAATTTGGTTTAGTGGTTGGTTGATGCAAATATTAGCATCACCTCATTTGGTATGGGCACATAGAACTCATTAAAGACCAGAACTGGTCAACACACCATAAACTGATAAAGATGCCGCAAGCTGGGTTTGAACCCATGACTTAATGGTACCATTCACCAAGCTCTAACCGTTGAGTTGTCATGCCATTGGCAAAATTGGGTAAACTTAACCAAATGTCATCAACAGACTGCACAAAAATTCTCCAGTCATTGAAGCTTTCACAAAAGCTTAACCATTTAAATAATTGATCATTAATGGACATCTTCACACTACAGGAAAATCGATAGGGAAAGCAACCAACTACAGAGGACACCTCATATTCAACGTTGCTTGCAATCATGTTTTTCAAACCTTCTAAGTCAATGTATATATTTGTAAATAATGTTGTGTTCCTTACTTATTCCGAATACAGAAACACTAGTAATCCTCCTGATCAGTAAGGGAACATAACATATATAACACAAGCTTAGAGGTAAGGTCCCTAAATTGTCCCATGGGGTTTATCATGAGGGCACTTTTAATGAGCCTACTTGTGTATATGGTGTATTGTAGCCCTCCTGATAATCCAGTGAAATGTTCATCAAAACTGACCAATTGTACCATCATCAACTCTTATGGTGCATTTCCTGATCGAACGATATGTCATGCGTTTGATGTAGTTTACCCAACTACCGAGAAAGAGCTTATTGATGTAGTAGCAATGGCGACAATGAAAAAGCGGAAAATGAAGGCGGTGACTAGGTATTCACATAGCATTCCCAAGTTGGTTTGCCCCGACGGTCAGGATGGGTTGCTTATAAGCACAAAGTATCTAAACCGTACCATCAAGGTTGATGCATCCACCATGATGATAACATTGGAAAGTGGGGTGACACTAAGGGTGCTGATTGACGAAGCAGCCAAGTCTGGGCTGGCTCTGCCCTACTCACCTTATTGGTGGGGCTTGACCATTGGTGGGTTAATTGGTACAGGTGCTCATGGTAGCACTTTGTGGGGTAAAGGAAGTTCAGTTCATGACTACTTGGAGGAAATCAGGATCAATAGCCCAGCTGGGGCTAAGGATGGATATGCAAAGATTCGGGTCCTCAGCAAAGGTGAACCTGGTTTTGCTGCTGCCAAGGTGTCCCTTGGTGTTCTTGGAGTTATTTCACAGGTAAATTTTGGTCTTTTTAATCTAGAGTGACAATAGGTAATTTGCTTTCGAGTTAACTTCATGTTAGAATTACGATTCAGCTTGATAAACATGACCATATGACCAACTAGATTTTAATTTATTGGGTTATTTGCATTTTGCCCCCTATTATAAAAGTCATATTCAGTTTTACCCCCTATTATTAATCATATTGCATTTACCCCTTAAGACTTGCAGTCAACGTGTCTGTATCATCATTCCACTCATTTTGGATGATGAAAGTGCCCCTCACATGCTTATCACGCACAATGTGAGAACTTGTTGATCCCAACCGTTTGTTACTTGAGCCACACACATGAACAATCAAGATTACATCTGGTTGATCATACCCTTATAGAGATTGAGAGTGGAGATATTCAACATGGGAAAGATGAAAGAGTAGTTGGCCTAAGCATAGAGTCGTTCTAGCCGGCCTTGTTTCCACGCCTGGACCCTCCTGGGCACATGCGCATGGAGGGTCCTGGGCACGTGCTTGGCTGCTCTGTGGGAGTGAAAGAAAATCTCTCATAGACTCCTTACAATTCTCGCATGGAGGGTCCTTTCACGCCTCTCTCACAGACTCGAAAAAGCTCAGACTCACAGACACAAATAACAAGAGATTATATACTTAAACAAAAATAGACTAATCATGAAGAAGAAGAAAAAGAAGGGAGATTGGAAGAAAGATTACAGAAAAGTATTTCATTAGGAATCCACATATTTGAATTAGTTTACAATGGTAGTAGACATGGATCAAAATCAAGAACAAATTTGTTAACTTGAAAAAAAAAAAAAAGGTAAGTCAACTCATATGTTGAAATGAAACCCATCAAATTTGGAAGATATTCAAGAAAATAAGAGAAACCCAGATCTCATCTCAACTTGAATTACTATGGGTTTCATTTGTTTGATCCAAATTTGGTTTCAGCTCAATAATCGGGCATTATTTGACTGATCTTGCCTTCCTCAGCAGAAATACCCTGTTCTGTAACTCTCAACCAAATACAAATTGCAGTAAAACTAAGAACTAAGCTCAACCCACTCCCTAAACCAATCCCTACAATTGCCATTACAGAAAGACCTCTATTACTCTGCGGAGGCAATGGGTACCCGAAGAGATTCTTGTTACCATCAAAAGAGCTCGCATTGAATTTAGGCAAATTCCCACTTCGATTCCTCAAGTTAGAAGGAACATGACCTGAAAGCCTATTGTTGGATACATCAAAAGCAGACAACCTTGCTAATAGCCCCAGTTGTTGCGGAATCTGACTAGTGAGTTCATTGTTGTGCAGATCTATAACATTCAAATAAACACATAGAGATAACTGGGGAGGTATTGAACCTTCAAGATGGTTCGAATACAGGTTAGAACAGCTAGATTAAGCAACAACTGAAGTTGCGAAGGTATGGAACCTTTAAGTTGATTCGAAGAGGGGTCTAAGCTCTGTAAATTTGTGCAGTTTTACAGATGTGGAGAGATTGAACCTGACAAAGAAAAGTTAGGAAGTGCTAACTTGTAGATTCGACCATTGTTGCATGTTGCACCTTGGATGTTGGAAGTGAACCCAGTACATGGTTTGGCAAGGTTGGGTTTCTTCCAATCTTTTAGCTTGTTCTTTGGGTCTTGCAAAGATTGCCTTAGGTTCGATAAACAAGCTTCTACCAAATCGTTTTGATCGATTCCACTGTCGAAATTTTGAGCCAAAAACCAGCGAAAATTCTACCCAGATCTGTGGTTTTTTGTTTTTGGAGCCAAAAACCAGATCTGGGTTGTTTTGGGAGCAGAGACCACCCAAATACAAGACCTCACATGCTCAGATCTCTTCCAAAAATTGTACCAAGCCTTGTATTGGCGCACGTGCCCAAGAGGGTCCAGGCAGAGGCTGGGTGCCAATACAAGGCTGGGTAAAATTTTTGCTAAGCAAATGTATTCAAATTCAAAGCTTTCCATGAATTTCGAGTTTCTCACATGTTATTTTGTTGTAGATCAAAGGTATTTGAAGTGAAAAAACCTTAGCAAACTCGAGTTTTGAAGTTAGAATTTTGTTAGGGTTTCATTACATAAAGGTAACACAAACCTTAAATTTGAGTTATTTCATCTATAGATTTCAGTTTAGAATGTCATTATAGAGGTAAGTCAAGTCAGTTATTTTCATTTAATCATTTCAGTGGACATTTATTGAGAGTTGCAGGTCATCTTCAACCTCCCACAGGTCATGTTCTGTTTTAGGGGGCATTTTTAAATTCAAATTTATTATATGAGATTAAATTACTGCCAATAATTTATTATAAGTGGGAAAAATCAATTAAGTATTGTTAAACTTCAAGTTTACAAAGTACTAGCAGTAACTTAACTCCATATAATAAATTTGAATTTAATGTTGCTCTCTGAAACATAACAGATCTGAGAGAGGATGAATATGATCTGCAACTCAAGGTTAACTTTAAAACGTGGATTTGCACAAGCTTTTCCACTCCAAATATTTAATCTACTGTGAAATAACATGTAGATGTAGTAGTAGACGCAGAAGCAAATGTTATTGGTGGGGAAGTGAAGAGTGTGGTGGTAGAGGCGGATTATCTTAACGGCTAATGGAAAGTTTGAATTCCAGCCTTCATATTTTAATTGCATCTGCCTATTTCAACTTTGAATCTCAGCCTTTAGATCATTAAAGGGTATTTTAGACAGTAAAATATGACTTTTTGAAACTAGCACATGCCATGACTGAGGGGGTAAATGCAATATAATTAATAATAGGAGATAAAACTGAATAAAACATTTATAAAAGGAGTAAAATGCAAATAACCCTAATTTATTTTACAAACTTGTGGCGTCATGTCAAACTCTAATGAGTAGATAAATATCCGACATTTTAAATTTACAACAGTGAACAACCATTGAAATCCTCTGTAACTATTCAGACTAAAGTCCAACTAGTTGAAATCCTCAGGCTGATCAATCAATATATGTCTTAGTGGGACAACAGAAGAAGTCTTTAGTTTCAATACTACATATTGTTTTTCGTGCTGAAGTTGCAAAATCTAGGTTGAAACTGCCATCTGCATTAATAAACTAACAGCCCTTCTAGGCGTTGAGGAAACGGGCGAGGGGTGGGGTTTTACCACCCATCCCCCTCGAGATTCGCAAAGTTGCACATCTTGAATGTGCTGGCATGTATCTCGAGGGGGATGAGCAGTCACACCCACTCCCTCGCCCATTTCCTCGCTCCTTTCCTCGCCATTTAGAATTTTCCATAAACTAAACTTTATTTTGAGCAAATTCTCATTGTGTTGCATGATCAGATGTAATTTTTATTATTTGGACTCTACAGGTCACTCTTAGGTTGCAACCACTTTTCAAAAGGTCCATCACATTTGTAACAAAAAATGACTCGGACTTTGGGGATCAGATTACCATCTTTGGCAATCAACACGAGTTTGCAGACTTGACATGGCACCCCAGCCAACGTAAAGTGGTCTACAGAATTGACAATCGGATATCCACAAATGATTCGAGCAACGGTGTCAATCATTTTCTTGGGTTCAGATCAACGGCTTCACTTGTATTGGCTCTTATAAGATCCACGGGTACATATATTCTAATAAAGTTTTTTTTGCAACAAGACCCCATGGACTAATTTACTAACTGTTTGATTAGAGGAAGTTCAAGAATCTACAAGGAATGCTGATGGAAAATGCATTGATGCAAGGCTAACTGCATCAATCCTCTCAACCAGTGGATTTGGTTACTCTAACAATGGAATTGGATTCACAGGCTATCCCATAATCGGCAACCAAAATCGCCTACAAGCCTCAGGAACTTGTCTTGACAGCCTTCAAGATGGTCTTATCACTGCCTGTCCATGGGATCCAAGAGTCAAGTCTCAGTTCTTTCACCAAACAACATTCAGTATTGGCTTGTCAAATGTTAAAAGTTTCATTGAAGATGTACAGAAGCTTCGGGACCTAGAACCAAAGGCCTTCTGTGGCGTGGACCTCTACAATGGGATTCTCTTACGCTACGTGAAGGCTTCCAGTGCATATTCAGGCACACAAGAAGATGCTGTGAAATGACTTATTACAGAAGTAGTGACCCAATGAGTCCAAGAATGTACGAAGACATACTAGAAGAAATTGAACAAATTGCAGCGTTCAAGTATGGGGGATTACCGCATTGGGGGAAGAACCGAAATGTTGCATTCGAGGGTGCCATCAGGAAGTATGAGAAAGCTCAAGCTTTCTTGAAGGTGAAAGATGTGTTTGATCCGATGGGGTTGTTTTCTAGTGAATGGACTGATCAAATTCTTGGTGTGAAAGGAACTGTGACAATATTCAAAGAGAGATGTGCACTCGAAGGATTGTGCATTTGTTCTGAGGACATGCATTGTGCCCCTAATAAAGGTTATCTCTGTCGCCCTGGGAAATTGTATAAAGATGCCCGTGTATGTACTCGCACGAGTTCTACTCGCATGAGTTCGTAAATGAGTGGCACAAGAAGTCCTTTCAATTGCATATTCTTTTGCATCTGTAACCTGGATGCGTACTGATGACGAGTTTATAATCACGAGTATGATATTCTTATCTTGTACATAAGATGTATACATAGTTATCGTTCATATCACTTCTTATAATGAATTTGTTGCTTAAACTACAAGTTATTATATATAGATATAATTGTGGCAGATGATATTTATAACCATTAGAGTCGGTCCTCATTTTTAATGAACACCATTTAAATAAAACAAATATTTTTTAAATAGTATCCAATACCCCCATTTTCAAAATATATAATCTAAAATTTTAGGTTGACAAGAACGGTTGCTTACTCACCGAATGAGAGATTAGTAACAATATTTTAGAAGAGATGTTTACATACAAGAGATATTTTGAAAATTTTCAGACATAAAAGTTCCGCTATTGGTTAAATTTTTAGAGGAGAATTTACATGCAAGAGATGTTTACTCCAATAATTTTCATAAAAAATTGCTATTGGTCAAATTTTTTTAGAATTTGTGGTTTTAAAGAAAAAAATTCCCAGTTAAAACTATTTGGCTAGCACTTGATTAAAGGTTTTCGAAAAAAGAAAAGGGACGAGCAAAGAGGAGTGGAAGAGAGGGTAACTTAAAATAGGGAAAGACAAGCATAAAGGAATTTGAAAGGAAGGAAAAGAGACCTCATGAGAGATATTTTCACACTTAAAGGTGTGTTTGGTTTAAGGGAAATGTTTTTGAAGAAAATTTGCTAAAAGTGAGAATATGTGTTTGATTTAAGGGAACATAATGAATAACATAAAAATTGTGATGATCACTATTCTCTTGGTTTTATACATAGTTGTGCAAATGTTGTTCATTTTAGCTAACCCCCCAACAACATGTTGCCAAAATACATTGGCCATCTCGTTTGGGTTGGATCGAAATCTAGGTCGAGTGCCCATAACCTGATTCATATTCTACACTACACCAAAAGGCCTATTTAGCTACGGGGAGGTGGCCACGGCTCTAAGCCGTTGGTTTATTTGCCACGGCTAAAAACCGTGGCTATAACGGCCAACGGTTTAAAATCGTGGCTAAAAAAATTACACCAAAAGGGTTGCCACGGTTTTAAACCGTGGCTATAACTGCCAACGGTTTATAACCGTGGCTAAAACTGCCAACGGTTTAAAATCGTTACTAAAAGAATTTCCCTTTCGCGCTTTTTGGCGAAAATATTTTCGCGTTTTGGAGGGAGCAGTTTCGCGCTTTGGCGAAAAAAATTGGGGAAAAACAGATTCTCACTCTCTCCACACCTCCTCTTCACAAGCAGTATTTTGATTCTCGAAGCAGAGAAGAAGAAGGACGAAAGAAGGAGAGGCCGATAAAAGAAGAACAAGAAGAAAAAGAAGAAAGTTTGAGAAGGTAAGATCTCCTTCTTCTTCTTTAGAATTCCTTATTCTTTAGATCTCTTTGTTGATCTCTTCTTCTTCTTTTTTTTTTTCTTCTTCTTATTGGTTACATCCTGTGACATATGTTCTTTTTGTTTTACCTATGGAGATGTCTTTGAAGGAAATCGAATCGAAGACCTAGAAGATAATCTAAAGGAGGTGTAGTGAGCTTCATTGATGGCTATTTTTATTTCTAGGTCTTTTGTGCTTCATTTCAGATACAAATTTTTCTTTGAGTTCATTGATTTTCCAAGGTAAATGTTAGGGGTGGGCAAACGGGTCAAGGATCCGCGGATTTAAACCGGACCGGACCGTTTTGCTCTAAACGGTCCGGATTTTAATTTTGTATTTTTAGGTACGGTTCGGATCGGTCCGGATCCGTTATAAAACGGTCCGGTCCCGGTTTCTATTTTTTAAAAAGAAACGGTCCGGGTTGGACCCGTCCGGACCGTTTCAAATCGCATTTAGTATAAAAACCTAAACCAAAACCTAAACCTAAAAAATCTAAACCTAAACTCTCCTCTCCTCTCTTTGTCTCTGTCTCGAGAAGGGGAAGGAGATCACCCTCTCCTCTCTCTGTCTCTGTCTCGAGAAGGAGATCTCCCTGTCTTCTCCTCTCCTCTCCGCTCCTCTCTCTGTCGAAGAAGAGATCTGTCGAAGATCTGTCTTTACTGCTGATCTTCAGCCGCAGTTGTACTTACTGAAAATATTTATATTTTTGTGTGATTGTCTTCATTAAGTTATGGGCATACGTATGAGCTATTTATTTGTCAATGTGATGTGTAGTTGTTTATTTAAGAATTAATTTCCTACTTACCTTCCTCTACCGAATCTCGGGACGAGATTCTTTTGAGTTGTATATATTGTAATACCCGCCTAATTAAATAAATATATAAAATTTCTTTTGTAAACCCTAATGTTGATGGGTTGTTACCCAATTGTATTTGGGCTTGGTTGTGGGCTTTTATTAAACTAATAAGTAGGGTTTTTATTTTGTGAAATAGGGTGGGTGCATTCGAAAGTTCGGTGGGGGCGAATAGCCACCCACCATTTATATATATATAAAAAAAAAAAAAAAAAAGAGCAAAACCTTTTTCCTTGAGTTTTTTTTTTATCTTCTCGTTTCCTTCTTAATGGCGGCTGAAATTGGTGAGGGTCGGTTGGAGATCGAGATGGCGAAGAGCAAGGTTCAAAAAGATAAGGTCGTGAAACGTGAAATATGTGCCGTGGTTACAAAGGGAACACTAACTGAGGGAGAGATGCTGGTCACTAATCCTGATCACTTCTATATGGTTCTCGAGTATGTCGAAGGAAAATGGTTTGGTGAAGGTTCTGTCCACTGGAGGGCTTAGGGGAAAGTGCTGCTAGAAAATACATGCGAGATGTAGTTGCTGGGCTAATGTATCTTCATGCTCATAATGTTGTGCATGGGGATATTAAGCTTGATAACCTTTTGGTGTCAAGCACTGGAACAGTGAATTAGATAGGAGACTTCAGTGTGGGGGTGTCCACATTGCTCGAAAATTTTTCGACATGATGGATGTGCGACATGTGATGACATGGAATGCGATGATAGATGGATATGGGACTCATGGAGATAGAAGAATTAGTGACAGTGCTTTTGGCGATAGGAAGGAGAATAAGGCGATTTCAAGAAGACGATGGTGAGTCTTTTTTTCATTCTCTATATGAGTTCCTCTTTTTGAAATACCCGTATCTTTGTTTGTTGATTTTGGTGTGTTCGATGGCTTACTGGCGATTGAGTGTTTTCCCATTCTCGATTTTTTTTTCTCTTTCTAGTATTGTTTGGTGTTTAGGTTTTCACCGTTCTTAATCTAAATTTTGTTTGTGTTTTCGAACCTCTAAATCATGATTCGTGTACGTGTTTTCTTGTTGGTGATTGTGGGTCAAGTATTTGTTAATGTGATTTGAGATGAGTGAGTGGTCGGTATTTGTGAAGCCACGAATCGGCCATTTGGGGTTCAAACGGGCTGAGTCGGTAGGTGTGTGTCATATTGATTTTATGCAGATTCTGATCAACATGAGTAGATGAAGCTTTGATGCTTATGGGGACCATATGCTGCCCATGTGAGCATCATCTAAATCAAGTGAGACATTCACTTTAAATAGCATAGCTAGGTGAGGTGGTTAAGGGGTTTGGGCCTCATCCTGTTCAACAACTTCATTAATTATGAGCTCAAAACTTGTTAGAAGTTGAAACAACACAGAACCCACACATTGGAAAGAACAAAAAAAAAAAAAAAAAAAAAAATCAGCACATGGGTTCTTACATTTAAGCCAACTGATCATGTCATCCTGTTGCAGCCAGTTATGTTCCGCCATTTAAGTGTTAAATGTTGATACTTGATTGGCAACGAATAAGGGAACGACCCCTTTTGATTGTTTGACGAATTGACTATCAGATATGGTGAGGATTTTGGTCTTGATGGTGCAGCGATTGGCGTAGACTCTGTAGGTGAGTTTTCTCCATTCCTTTTTGTATGTGAGTTTGATCTTATGTCTTGTTTGTTCCTTCTAACTGTGTGTGCATGATTGTTGTCTTGATCTTATGTCTTTTAACTCCTGTACATAGACATCTTTTGCTTTTCTTTTAGCTTGGGTTAGTGACTTAATATTTATGATCATATCATGCCACTATTGTTCGCATAACTGACTTCCTGTTGGGCATATGTCTATGCAACAAAAGTATGCAACCTATATTATTGTTTATGTGTCTTATAAGCTTAGCTACACAATGTAATTTGTAATTGAAATGGGTGCTCCAATTGTGGCGTAGACTAATGTACCTCATGGTAGAAATAGATAAACACTTAAACAAAAAGGTTGAGGGGGGGGGGGGGGGGGTAGTGTACATGCACAATTATAATCTTAACATTGTTGAAGATTATGGCTTGTGGCGTTAGATAAACTGATTTATCAAAGATTTACATAATGAATTAGAAAGCAAGTTGCTGTAAGACAGCTTTGTTGTCACGCCCTGTCATTCTCTGCAACTTGTTAGAAGTGGTAGCTTAAGGGATAGTGTCTTGTCTGTATTAGTTTTATGTATGATTAAACTCTTATTTAGTTTAGGGTTAGAAGAAAATTTCCTAGTAATAGATATTGACTGGAATTCAACTGAGCCATTGTTTTAGCTTGAGTATTTGTATTGTTAGGTGAATTTTGTGCATATTGTTTTCATATGATGAAAAGAAATGAGATATGTGAACTGACAATGTGTCAAATATTACTTGTTCCCCAAAAGAATGGTGGATACTGTGATTGATTTATTTATGGTTGACAAAGCGTCACCATAAAAGAGTTTTGAGGATTTAATTATTTTTATGCTCTTTTCCACAACTCCGAGAAAAAAAAAAAGAATGTGAAATTTTTGTATACAGACTTGCTTGTATACATGTGATATTATGGGTATGCAGACTTGCTTGCATATCGGTGCACCGTTCCATGTGTGTTCGGTTGTACGTGTAGATTTAGGAAGAATACTTGCCATGGATCGGACTTCGGGTGTGATGACATGTTCCTCGAGGTGGCACCCCACTTGGAACATGTACGCTCCGAGTGGTTTCGAAGGCAAGGGAGGCACACTTGGGTGAGGTGTGTTCGGCACAGGAGGAGAGTGCGATTGTGGAAAAGTAGCGAGATTTCTTTTTGTGTATGTGCGTGATTACCTTTAACGGAAGAAACTAAATGCTCATTCAACCATTGAATGAGAACTACACGTCTTCCTAAAGGTAGAAAAATGTGTTTGTTTAATATTTCAATAATAGTTTGATATTATTATGAATTGTATTGTTGTTGCAT
This sequence comes from Berberis vulgaris, assembly GCA_963556465.1. Taxonomy (NCBI): domain Eukaryota; kingdom Viridiplantae; phylum Streptophyta; class Magnoliopsida; order Ranunculales; family Berberidaceae; genus Berberis; species Berberis vulgaris. The sequence continues at coordinate 24,096,318 of OY747131.1, read as the reverse complement.
TTATGAGATTGATAACTCATAAATTTTATTTATTAGTAATAAATAATGCATATTTATTTATTAGGATGGTAACACCATTGCCTCATTGAGGAACTACCTGATGGTGTGGTTATTTATTGTTTGGTTTACTTTAATGTTATCATGTGCGGATTTAATGAATTTGGGATGAAGATTTCTCACACCAGCTTTATTGCTGACCCGAGTGAGCTTTTGCTTCTTGGGTACATTCCTTTTTGGAATGTAGCCGAGTAGTCTTTCAGGTTTAGAGATTTTGAGCTGCGTTACCGGAGTTTTTCTAGTGAGCTAGCCATGCCAGTCTTCTCCGGGTTAGACTTTTTATTTGTTTTAGTTGTTTAGTTGATGCTGCTATTTGTTTCTGTTGTTATTGAATTCTCACGTCCCGAGTTTTGGGGGAAACGGATAATCCTAAGTGGATTTTGGGATTTTCGTTTCCTTCGAAAATCGGGGCGTGACAAGATCTGTCTTCATCAAGTAGATCAGCCGCAGAGAAGAAGATCAGCCGCAGAGAAGAACATCACCCGCAGTAGATCCGTCGAAGAACTCTGTCGAAGCAGCAGCAGCAGAGAAGAAGAGATCAGAGATGGAGGAGAAAACGAAGAAAATAAACCATAAAGCACTATTTTTTCTTTTTTGGATTTCGTTCTGGTTTGATTTCTGTCTTTGTTGTTCTTATTTTGATACAGTGTTGATGTTGTAGATGATCCGTTCTTGTACTGATAATGATTATCATGATGGGTATTTGATGAAAGAATGATTGGGTAATTGAATTCATGGTTTGGGTGTGTTTTTTGTGTGTTTGTTTGCTGGATTTTGTGTGGTTTAGAGGAGGAATTTGGGGTGATTGATTAAAGGGGTTGTGTTGAATTAGTGTGTGAAGGTAGAGAAGGAAAGTTGGGGTCTTGGTGAATGTGTGGCGTATAAGAAAGGTTTGGGGTTGTGGAAGATGAAGAACCAACCAACACAGTAATCTTCCTGTAATCATTCTGTGTTTACAACACAATAAGCAGAGAAGAACCAGTAATCTTCCTGTAATCATTCTCTGTTTGTAGTTTTTTAACTATTGTAGATAGTTTGGTTGTTTTGATGTTCTTGTTTGGATTTAGTCCAAAAACAGTAATCATTCTAGCAACTTCTAACTAGAAATTGATGCATTTTTAGTAGGAACCGTAGGAACCGGACCGTTCCAAACGGTTCGAGTTAGGTTCGGTTCCAATGTTCAAAATGAGGGGATCCGGACCGGACCGGATCCGTTATTTTTAAACGGTTCGAGTTAGGTTCCTCCAAATTTGGAACCGATCCGGACCGTGCCCACCCCTAGTAAATGTATCAATGAACTCTCATCTTCTTTAATTCATCTTGCTTTGAAGATTTAGAGGAAAACCCTCTACTTCGAGTAGGAAAGATCATTAACAGCGAGAATTACTAACATTGAGAATAAATATGTGAAAATCTATCCCTTATGAAAGAGTTTGAACGATATGGAACAATTTGACTTGAACACGAGTTGTTTGATAAAATGCTTCAATTAATCTATCCCTTGATGAAAGAGTTTGAAAGATATGGAACAATTTAAAGTGAACACTAGTTGTTTGATAAAATGCTTCAGTTATGTATGCAATTGGAGGTTATGCTAATCTTAGGTACAAATATCTGCTCATTTTATCTCATATGTTTGTTGAATATTCAAAGAAATTTCCGGATTTCAAATTATTCTTGAGAAGTTTGTACCTTTTTTGTTCAATATGTCAAAACTTTCGTTTATTTTCTACCATTTTGACAAATTAGTATTTAGTTGGAACGAGGGCTGAAAGCTTCTCTAATAGTAGATCTTAGTTCATAGTTTGAATGTTTTATTGAATGTGTTCAATCTCACTCTTAATCCTAATTCCTAAATGTTTATCAAATTTGATAATTTTGTGTATGCTAGTGACTTAGAATTTTAATGCATATTGTTCACTGTCAAAACACAAAGAATATCATTTTTGTTGTGCATGATGATGTGGTTTACTTTCCATTCTATTTGCCTATAAGGAGAGAGTTAGAGAGCAATTAGAAACTAGAAACACACTTTTTATTTTAGAGACAACAGAGAAAGAAATTCCCAAAGAATAGTACGGTCAAATGGGCCTTATTTGGAGTCTTGTATCTCTGTTAACAGTTCATTTGGTTTATGAAAAAATTAACTTCATACCTGAACAGGTTGTGCAACCTGTTACCACTATGGTCACAGTGAAGGTTCTTGACAATGGAGGTTCAACTGCAGCAGGTCCTCTTTCAGCAATTGTTTATTTCTTTTATCTTTATTGCATTATTATTGGTGTTAATAAGTTACCGTCGTCTTATTTGTCATCAATAAGTTTCGTATAGAAGACTTGCATCATTTTTATGTTTTGATTCATGAATCCGACTTTCATCTTCATTTCACTTGTTTCTGTTATTGGGATGCAATTATGCAAAGTTTATGTTTATTTGCACTTATTTGCTGAACCACATATCCAATGATATAGAACAAGTTAAATACATCAAGGGAGCTTGTTGGGCATTTTAACGTAGCACAAAGCCAATTTCTATCTAGCTTTACAATGAGAGACAAAAAAATTTGTTATAGTTTTATACAACTTATTTTGTTTTGTTATCAATATGAAAGCTATAAACTCTCAGTTGGCTTACTGGAAGGAATATTACTCTTTTACAGACAATTTCCAGACTAATCATACCTCTCAGTTTAAGGACAAAGATGTATCATTAGTCAAGCGAGATGATGCAATTCATAGATATCAGCTGTGAGTGAATGATAGATCTCTAAGTTTTTTTTATTTTGATTGCTTCTTAGTTGATATTTATTTGCTCACTCAAAAACCTAGCATCTCAGCTCGAGTGGATGAAGTCACCATCCCTGGGGCCCTTGCTCTTGAATTGATTGAATAGGTTAGCCAATTGAGTCTACTGTTTATACGTACATACTACTATATTGGATTAGATTCAGCAGTTTAGCTTGTTTTACTTGTACCAACATTTTCTTCTTGTTAGGCTGAGGTGGAAGTTGAACGGTTTGATCATCTAAAAGCTAGTAGGATGAAAGAGACAGCTTTTAAAAAACAAATTGAGCTCGAAGATATATATGCCCGTGCTCATGTAATAATTGATCCAGAGGCTGCTCGAGAATAAATAATGACTTTGATTGATTCTGGGAACGTTGAACCCTCTGAGTTATTGGCTGATATGGAAAATCAGATAGTACAACCAAAAGAAGAGTCCCTCAGCATAAAAGATATAATGTTAGCTTATGAAGAGGTGAGTTGGCTTGAAGACTACAATCGGGTATTTATGTTTCTCTTTATTAATAGTTTTATAAAATTAGAGAACTAATCACCGAGACCATATAGATCAGGGATTTGCAAGTTTTAGCGTTTGTTGGGTCAGATGCCACCCAGTTATTTTATCTGGTTAGGTATGATAATTTAAACACCTTAGGTTGCCCTTGCTGTTTTGGCCTTGATTTGATTAGAATTTGTTTAGTCAGAGATTATTCTTAGTAATTTAGCTAATTACTTATGGATTCATGTGCTTCGACGCATGTTTCGAGTTGTTGAAAGTTCGATTCTGAAAATGCTCTTTTGGGTGCATGATTTGTACATGTTGTAGTTGGTGGATCCACTGGTATGAGTAAGTTGTTCATAAGGTTTTAGTAGGTCTTTAAAAGATTCTATTTTAAGGAGAGTTCTTGAAAATTTTAGCGGATTTTGTCAAAGAACTGTATTGTGGATGTATTAGCTTTCACTTTTGAACTTGGAAGAATTAGAATTCTAGGCTATATATTTTTGGGCTAGAAAGAGGGGAAATGCTCTTGTGACTTTCTAGTAGAGAATGAATTTCTAGGGTTAGGGTTATGTTTAGGTTAGAACTTTGGTTACTGGATGTTGAATGTTTGATGCTTTTTTTATCTGTCCAGCTGTTTTTCAGTGACATTATTATTGTTTGCTAGAGATTATGAGATTTTTCATTTTCCTGTTGCAGGTGGGTATGGCACATTGGAGGAGCTCTTGGAGGTCATCACTTGGGATCAACTTGGCATCCATGACAAACCTGTAAGCAACCAAAACCAAATCAAAAAACCAACCATGGAGTCTTGGTTTTTGTTACCATCCATGATTCAGGCTTACTGTTTACTGTTTTCTCTATCGTCTAACAGCACCACCGAAAGAGAGAGCACAAACACTGAGAAGAGAAATCATGTCTTCTCCAAGCAAACGACGAGAGATGGATTTGATGAAACTGTAAAGTCTAATTTCTCTAATACCCATTTCTTTTTCTTCTCTAATTGTGTGTATTTGATGTCTTTTTTAGTGTTTTAAAGACTGAGTTTTTTTTAACCCTTTTTTGTTCAATCAATTAGGATGATGTGTAACGACCCGCTCCCACATGACACCATATTGTCCGCTTTGGGCTACCAACCGGCCCGCACGGCTTTAAAACGCGTGTTATCATGTAGAGCGACCTCGCACACTTAAAGCACATCCCCCTCCCGCACCCAGGCGATATGGGACTATGATTCCCCTTGTAGCTCGTCCAACCCCTCTTGGCCTATTGGGCCTGTTGGGCCTGTTGGGCCCTCTACCCTCACCCTCACCCTCACCTCAGGTCCGCCCACTTAGGGTCTCACAATCCACCCCCCTTAAGGCCAAACGTCCTCGTTGGCCACACAGGCACCCACAACGTACACGTCGCCAGAGGGCCCACCAACACGTGGCATACTTTCGGCTGGGTCAGGCTCTGATACCAACTGTAACGACCCGCTCCCACATGACACCATATTGTCCGCTTTGGGCTACCAACCGGCCCGCACGGCTTTAAAACGCGTGTTATCATGTAGAGCGACCTCGCACACTTAAAGCACATCCCCCTCCCGCACCCAGGCGATATGGGACTATGATTCCCCTTGTAGCTCGTCCAACCCCTCTTGGCCTATTGGGCCTGTTGGGCCTGTTGGGCCCTCTACCCTCACCCTCACCCTCACCTCAGGTCCGCCCACTTAGGGTCTCACATGATGAGTGACTACAAGGTGGAGATGATCAACGATGGCATGCAAGAGTTCTATGTGGATTTCCATGGACCTAGTGACAGTAAATCATCAAAACTTTTGATTTTATGTTTCATCTTTGGTTTGTTCTTAGTAAAAATCTGATATTTTTGATGTGTTTTAGTCTCTGAGTAATGGGTAGTTGTTTTTTTTGAAGTTTTGTGTCAATTAATCATGTTGATCTTGAGTAGATGTTCAAAGCTTTGTGGGTATTTGATGTTTTGATTCAATCATGTTGATCACTATTGGATGCTTTTCTGTACTGGTGGGGGCAAAGTTATGGACTTTTCAATTAGATTGATTTCTTGAATTTTCAAAGTATGTTAAAGTCTTGGACTTTTCAATTAGATTGATTTCAGAGCAAGGTCAGTCACTTTTCAGATTGTTGTTGTTATCATTAAATATTTTGGAAATGGAAGTTTGTTTCATTTTTATCGCCAACATCCATATTTTATAATAATTATCATTTTTGGAATTAGTGTTGGTGTGTTTTCATTGATGGTCTTCAGTCTGAAAATAGCCCGTACTTCTCATTTACCAGATTGTCAGTGGTTTCTTTCGCAATTATATCTTTAACTCCTGCACAAGCTGCAAAGCATAAATATTATCTATGAAGGGAAATATCTCTCTGTTCATGGGAGTTCATGTGGTATTTTATTTCAGTTTTTTCGTGGATCAGCGTCCTAGTCTTCATAAAAATATCCTATATGAGATTATGATATTTCTTGGTAATGTAGATTCGTGTAATGTCAGTGCTACATCAAGTCAAAGATGCATCATCTTTTTGGTTTTAACTTATTGTAGGCAGAAACAGAGGCAAAGAAGAAGAAGAGGAAGAAAAACTATGATCTTCAACATGTAAGCACCAAGTTCTTGTAGGGGTTATGGATTTTTTTGATTGGTCAAAGGATTATTTTAAAAAAATAAAATTCTTTCTTACATTTCATATTTGGTTTGTATAGGAGCTTGCAGCCCTATGGGAGAAAATGAGGCGGCGCAATATTGCTAAAGAAGACAAATCGAAGTAAGAAGTTCATTTTTAATAATGGGGTTCTTTTGTAGAAATATTTTAGTAATATGGCTAACTTTGTTCATTTTAATATTTTAAGAATGGTGAGTGAAGCTGTACAGAAGATGAAGGGGAAGATACCTGAAATTGCCATGTCCCATGTATCTTCTCGGGTTTTGCATGTAAATATTATTCTCTTGCTGACTTCTCTTCCATTTTCATTTGATTTACTATTAACTTCAGTAGGGCTTTGCTTGCTTCATATTAGACTTGTGTCAAGTACTGTACCCAACCTGAACGAGATGCCATATTTAAGGAGCTCCAGCCAGATCTTCTTACGCTTGCACGTAACGCATATTCAGTTCATCTAGTGAAAAAGATGTTAGACAATGGTATGTTTCTGCCGAGAAAGTGGAAAATTGAAAGTTACGACAATGTTGATTGGAGATTTAGGGCATTGAAAATCTGATTTTCTTCTTTCTGATTTTTTTTTTCTTCATGATGCTGCAGCCTCTAAAAAGCAGTTGGAAGGTTTCATCTCTGCCCTCCATGGGCATGTTGCCTCTCTTCTCCGTCATATGGTTGGATCTGTTGGTATGTTATAACCGATTCAGTTTACAGCAATAGAAGTTTTCTTGTATTTTTATTCTTTGTGAAGTCTGTTGCTTTATTTGTTAAATACATCCAAGGATTGTTAAAGTCAAAGTTTGAGTAATCTTGGGTATGGTGGATCATTATTTTGCTTGGACTTGTTTGACTTAGTTGAGTGATATCAGACTTTACTGATGTCTTTAACATTGGTTGCTTTTGAAAATGGACTTTAGTTGCTCCCAGGCTAAGAAGTAGGGGAAAAAGGAGCACAAAGTTTCTTATAGAAACATGTTTTCTTATGAAAACATTCTATATTTCTTTATTACATATTCGTGCATATTTGGTCGAACTCTGTAGACCTGATGTTTTTAATATTGCCTAATGGTTCTTATTTGGCAGTTGTTGAACATGCCTACCAATTGGGAAATGCATCTCAGAGACAAAATCTATTGTTCGAGTTGTATTCAACAGAGTTTCAGCTGTTCAAGGATTTGGCTTCATCTAAAGAAAAAAGGTTTGCTTCAAGCATTAAGCATATCCATATCTCCTCTTTACATCTGTGCAATCAGCTTAGGCATTTTTCTAAGAACACTGCCAAGATTTAGGCAAAGCTAAGACTTGGTCACTGCTTGGTCCAGTCCTCCTTGCACATGATGGTTCAGTCGAAAACAAAAAGAAATCCCAGTACCACAAAGTTGTGATATATTCTCCGCTAATATAAGCTGATCTTTTTGAATGCTTGTTTCTTCTTGTGTTTAAGTGATAATAACTGATATATTATCAAATAGAGTGTCATCAATTTCTCTGAATTGCATCGTAGTATGCATGGCCATTGCTCAGCTATCACTCTATAGATTGCTCAGTATGTGTCATGCTATCATCTAGACCTTAGAAAAAAAAAATCTAAACCTCGGATCTGGAACACCGATTCTTTTCTCCTTAAGTCAGTGGATATATTACTTTATATAAAAAAAAGAACAACAAATAATCATACCCCACATTGACCTTTCCTAACATAGAATGTAAATAATAGAAACATTTCTCAACTTGATACGTCATCATTAACCGAGTAAGTTGAAAGTCCTCTGCCACAGATGTGATTGAGCAGCTGTCAGGCCCGTTGCTTGTTCGAATGATCCATACCAGAGATGGTTCAAAGCTTGGTATTCTCTGTATAAAAAACGGAGGCGCTAAGGTTTGTTGCAAATGACTTAAGGGGGATCCTTTGCAATTTTAGATTTATTCGAGATGGTTATTTCTGAATTTTTTTGTTGGTTTCAGGCAAGGAAGAAAATTGTCAAAGGCATGAAGGGTCATATAGGAAAGATAGCTCAAGATCAATATGGGAACATGGTAATGATAGACTTCAAGTATATACATGATCAAGGACTGATTTGCATCACTTACCTGCATCAGATCCTACCTTCGATCACCTGGAAACTACTATCACCAAATTCGATGACGGGCCTTTCTTCCTTGGCCAGTTCAGCCTGGTAACTTATATATATTTTCCTCCGCGTTAGATATTTTCTGTTTTATCTTTTTCAGTTCATCCTTATTGCGTCTAATGATTGAGTTAACATTTGTATGTGAGCTTCAGGTGGATATTGCCTACATACCATTCTTTCAGCGATACGCTCGCTTATTGTTGGATGTAAAGAATTATGACGTCACAATAGGAAGGCCTAAGCTGACATTATGGCTTGAGGTGTGCCATCAATTCCTTTACATATTTTTTTCGGTCTATTAAGGGATAAACTTATAAGATCGATATTTTACCAATTGCTGAATCTATTATGTAGGAGATGGAGAAGGTTGAGGCATATACACAAACAAGAGTAGATCATGAGGAGATCATTGCAATCTTAAAGATGCGCCTTTTGGTACACAGTCTCTCTCTACATATACTTAAAGTTCATTACAGAATGATACAAATTTGACAGTCTGAATACTAAGCTTCTCCTGTTTTTTTTCTCTTGCAGAAAACAAGCTGATGATTTGGGTGCACCAAGCTGTTGATTTTACTTAATTTTAATGTGTTTGTACGTAATACGGCTAGTGAGGATGATATTGTTGTGCAATGTAATAAATCCGAGGTGGATGGTTTAATTTGTATTTCCTGATTTGTACATGATGTTTGTCATCAATAAACTGTATCGAAAATCAAAATTACTCCAGTTGATGGTCAATGGAACCAAATTGATATTGATTCACTCTTCTCTTATTCACACCCAAAAGTACCAAAATATTTAGTCCCATGGTATGAAGTGGGATCAATATATTTGTTACATGTGACCCGACTTTGATCACTTCTTTATTGGCTTATAGTGGGTCAAAATGTCAGTAGAACTGCATTGGCTTAACACCGTGACCAAAAAAAAATAAATAAAAAAATAAAAAAATTTGCCACGGCTAAAAACCGTGGCTAACTATTGCAACGGCTAAGAACCGTGGCCATACCTTGCCACGGCTTATAACCGTGGCTAATACTGGCCACGGCTTAAAACCGTGGCTAACATTTTTGCAACGGTTTAGAACCGTGGCTACATCATCAACCGTCCTCGAGTATAAAACCGTTGCTAATATTTTTGCCATGTTTTTAGCCGTTACTGGCGATTTAGCGTCGCCTCTACAGCCCACGACTCTAAGCCGTGACAATGGGTTACCCCCACGGTTCAAAACCGTTGCTAATGGGCATTTTTGGTGTAGTGCTAGTAGCCCTATGTGTCTTTAGGCCTGACTTCGCACTAAGCGCTTGGACTTCCTCCATAATCCACAAAACTTAAACCTTGCTAAAGCCTGAAATGATGTGGAGCCAATTAGTTATATGATTTGTATTAAGGGAGTTGATAGTTTTCGTAACCACTTTGAGGTCTATAAATAGAATCCAAACACCATTATATATACTAGAAAGACAGTTCTCAATAAATGTGCATTCAATTCAAGATGATTTCTATTGAAGGTTTATTTAAATAAATCCCAGAGAATATTTCTGGATTGCAATCATTTATTTATTTATTTGTTTTTTAAATATCAAGCGAGGTTTTAAGGACCCTAAAGCCTTTATATAAAATAACTTAACCCAAAATATTACAATATCTCATACTTCTCTTTGCTCGCGTCCTCAAAATGATTTTCTTCAAATCCTTTGCAAAAGGAAATCAGTGTGAATTTGATGGCTTGACCAGGATCAAGGCAAGCTAAATGGTTTGTTGCTCGGTATGTTTCTCTCTTTATATATGCACCATGTCGAAGGACACGAAGGCCTGAATTATATGACAAATTCTTCTAATGGTCGTTATTGTTTGCCAAGGTGGTTCTTCTTGTTTCTTAATGATCTGAACTACTGCTAATGAATCTTATGCCACAATTATCTTTTGAAGGTTGTGATTTCGATTTCTCGCAAGTTGGATTCCCATTTCTACCCCCTTAGGCTCAACCTGTACTTGGTGCGGAGCCTACTGCTGCTGTTAGAATGTTACCTTGTGCATTGCTAATAATCGCTCCGAAACTACCCACCCCTCAACGAATAGAGCTATCAGTGTATATCATAAACTCTTTCTCATTTGGTCTTGGCCACAAACAAAAGGTTGGCATTGGATGGTAGAATTCTAAATTGCGGCACCAATTCTCCAATAAATTTCTTGCCCAACCTGAGTCTTTTATTTGAATTGGATACATGATTTTTTTTTCCTTACCACATTGGTAATCCTTTGGGTCACTTCATCGTGGGACCTAATTTTGCCTCCATGCTCTATTTCATTCCCTTTTTTCATATTGTGTAGATTGATGTAGATTTAACCAACCTAAATAAATAAGTTAATTAAATCTAATTTTAATAATCACAAGTGCACGGTTCTGTCACTAGTAGACAGGGCAAATACAGGTCGAATCCTCAGGGATTAAAGTTACAAACAAAATTTAGAGTCTAATTAAACTAGCATAAAATGGGGAGTTACAACAATGCAAATCCTATACTATTGTGAAATAAAATAAACAACAAAAAATAAAATTAAGAAACGGACCAAGGCATTGAATCCACTATTAGTTTCTTTGAGAATTGTTTTAATTAAGCAAATTTAGTTGTTTTAGGTATTTCCATTACAATAGAAGTTGTAGATTTTTTTAGTTTAACTAGGACTAGTTTTTTTTATAATTTAAATGAGAGAAATCCAATGTATTGTAACGAACAAATTATCAATAAATTATCTTTTTTCCTAACTATCATCCTATTATTACTTCTTCATCTACAATTCAACCTAAATTATTCTCCTTCTTGTATTGAATTATTGTTTTTCTTTTATTCTCCCTTTGATATTTTCAAATCCGAAATTTCTAAGGGTCGAGGGAGGGAACGAGGGAAAGGGGAGAGGGATGAGTGGAAGCTACTCATCTGCCTTGAGATGAGCGACATCACGTGTCTCGAGACTGATGCATTCATCTCGAGGTGGATGGATAGTTACCACCTATCCCTTGCCCCTTTCCCTCGCTCCCTCCCTCGACCCATAGCAAAGCTCCTTCAAATCTCTTTCTTCTCGTAATTAGAACCAATTATTATCTCCATTATTTTCATCACATCCATCATGTTTTTTGTTTTCACCCGCCACCACCTCCCCCACAATTTTCAACCCAAAAAAAAAAATCATCTAGCTTGGTCCCTCCTTCCCAACTCTTTGTTTTTGTGACAAGCTCAATCACAACCCATCATTTCCACATTCTGCATCGCACAACACATCAATTCTTCATCATCTTCAACCCCAATTCCAACCAACATATCAACCCCTAATTCACCCAATTTGCAACCAAAACCAAACTCTAATCTTACTCCACGAATACAAATCCGAAACCTACTGAATCTTACCCCATCAAGCCACGCATAACCACCGTTATACCTTCTTCACCAATGCCCCCATCGTTTTTTGCTAATAGATCCCACCAACACCAATTACTTTTTCATGATCCCATACATCTAGTTGTATGGTTAGTTAATTTACACCCATCCACCTCCCCCACAATTTTCAACCCAAAACAAATCATCTAGCGTGGTCCCTCCTTCCCAACTCTTTGTTTTTGTGACAAGCTCAACCACAACCCATCAATTCTTCATCATCTTCAACCCCAATTCCAACCAACATATCAACCCTTAATTCACCCAATTTGCAACTAAAACCAAACTCTAATCTTACTCCACGAATACCAATCCGAAACCTACTGAATCTTACCCCCATCAAGCAACACATAAACACCTTTATACCTTCTTCGTCAATGCCCCCATTGTTTTTTGCTAATAGATCCCACCAACGCCAATTACTTTTTCAAGATCCCATACATCCAGTTGTATGGTTAGTTAACTTACACCCATCTTAGTCAATTTCATACGCACCCCAAGTTTCTTATAGGCATCCACCTTCCTTTGATTAAAAAAACATTTAGTCATCATGCCTAACTTTTTCCCAACCAAACCAGCCGGATCTTAACAATTATGTTACCAAAGCTAAATTACAAGTTGAATTGAAAAAAAGGCAAACGTCGAACTAATGGAGAGAATTACTCTTGTGGTGAAAGAGCTTACTGCTAGAGAAGTCACCCCACCATTGAAAAGGCAAGAACCGATACCTTTGAAGATTGAATCAACAAAATCAGTTGTGCTTACAATAGATAATGCGACAACACAACAGTTAGATGGTCATGTTGATTGCCTTTTCCCACCTATTTTTAGTGATTATTTGGATAATCAAGTCTATTTATGGTTTCGCTGAAGGAATAATTGAAGTCAACACCGTTTTACCTTTACCGAGTGGAGACCAAGATCAAGAATATGTGATTGAAAAAATGCACAAGGTTATGCAAGATGAATCATGCGATCAAGACCCTCTTTCTAACGAATATGAGGTATATATTTTTTCAATCTATGTAGATCCATATGCAATCCATTGCGAAAAGTCACATTTTTATGGAAATAACATTCATGATTTTCTTACAAGTTATTGCAAGGTGAATGATGACATTCCTGACATGGTATGCCAATATCTAAAAGGATAGGGAGAAAAATTTGATATAGGAATCGCAAGAAGTGTTGAACAATTGTTTGCGTCGTGTTCTCGTCATCAAATGGAAGTGATTGCATCATCTTATGATGTGTAACTCAAGGACGAGTTGTTTTAAAAAATGGGAGCCTGATGTAGGAACATAGTAGGTTTTAACATTTTCTTATTTTTAGGATTTTCTTATTGTATTAAGATCTCAATTAACATGTCTAATTGTTTTAGGTATTTTAATATAATGAAAGTAGTAGGTTTTCTATTTTAGCTAGGACTAGTATTTTATTTAAATGAGAGAAATTTCAAATATTGTAACAAACAAATTACCAATCAATTATCTTTTCTCGTAACTATCATCCTCTTTATTATATTTCTTCTTTTACAATTCTTCCTATATTATTCTCCCTCATCTATTGAATTCTTCTCTTTATTCTATTCTCCCTTAGAGATCTACAATCTCCTTTTCAATATCCGCTGTGCTAATAACCCCTTTCGAATGTCTGTGTAAGAAAACTTCCAAATCCAACTACCGAATGTTTCTAGAATTATAATATAAGATGTGAATAAGCTTGATTAGAAAGAAATCGGAGTTGGGGTCCAATTCAAAAAATATAATGGAAATGTTGGTATTGAATTGAAAGTTGGAAAACAATTAGGTTGGTTGTAGAGTGTTGATTTGGGAATAAGAGACAAGAAGGAAGGAAAGGAGATGCACATGAGCATGAGAGAGAGGTGATGGTGAGGACTGCTAGATTTAATTGGGGAAGAGCTCGATGATGGTGAGTGAAGGAGGAATGATGGTGATGGTTAGATGAGTTGAAACGAAAGAAGAAAGGGTTGCGAAATGGTGATGGAAGGTTGTTGCGAGAGAGATGAATGGTGAATAAAAGATGACTGAATCGAGGGAGAAAAAGGCGAAGAGAATTCTCCCTCCCTGTTGTGTGTTCATGGCCAAAAGGAGAATATGATTTCTATCGAGTTTTCTTGTTTAGCTTTTGGGTTGTCTTGGGCTTGTACCTAATTTGATTAATCATGGGTTTTAGCATCACGTTGCAATTTCACCCAAACAATCACTTTATACCATTCTATGAGGGTGTTTGTTTTTGCTTCTGAATAGAGTCAAAAGTTTTAATAAGAAGTGAGACGTCTTGATTAGATTGTTTGATTTTTAGTCACTACAAGAAAAATGTTGATTCATAGCGTTTCAAAAACGCTATGGTAGGATACCATAGCGTTTCAAAAACGCTATGGTAGGATACCATAGCGTTTTAATAAACGCTATGACAGCCGGCGCTATAATAGACCCAGGGGCTATTATAGCGGTTTTAAAACGCTATGCTAAATTTGGATTTTATAGCGGTTTAAAAACGCTATGGTAGATGATACTATAGCGGTTTAAAAACGCTATGGAAGTCTACCATAGCGGTTTAAAAACGCTATGGTAAGTATACATAGCAATTTTTTTTTTTTTTTTTTTTTTTTTTTTTTTTTTTTTTACTATCAAATGACTTTTTATTACATCTCATAAGTTTTATGTCTAGAAAATAAAAATTTTAATGTGCCAAAGTTAAACATTTCAATGAATTAATGTAATTAATTAATAAACTGTACGTATTACATCGAGACAACAAATAACTCCATGCCTTAGGATGTAAGTTCTGGAAAAACACGAGACTAAAACAATTGTTTGGATATTGAGTATTTCAACTTGATTCAAGTATCAAACGATAGTAACTCGAATACTGTAATTACTGACAGATGCAGAACTCTTGAATGCAGCAGCACTTCCTTCAAAATCCTTGAGCTTGTACTTGACTTCTCCAAGTAAACGGTAAACTTCAGGGTCACTCGTTTTTTGCTATCAAGCCAGTTTTAAAATTTATATCAGCTCCAGAACTTGTTACTGGCATATCCAACTACTCATCAGACATAATGACGAACAAGTGCACAACAAACCTTGGACAATGTCTCAAGCAAGGAAGCTGCTCGACTATATTCTCCCAATTTGGATAGAGTTACAGCGGCACCCTGCAAAGCCATTATTTGGGAAAAGGTGGAGTCATCTATCTAGACCAGTTGCTTAAAGATGAACCAAATTAAACTAAAATTTATCATTAGAAATGGTATGCACCATATGGTAGTTTATGGATTATCCAGATAGCTGATTGGAATTACAAAACAGACACCAAGAAAGGCATGTATATCAGAAGTAAATGAGTATATATAACATGCATATTACTCTAGTGTAATTTGAAGTTTCATTTCATATATATAACATTCGGATGGATCATTTTTGCATCCCATTAATAAATCCTGCAATATAATAGGGAAAATAAAAGGTTTGTTGCTTTTGCAATATATTTGACATTGCAAAGTAATATGACATGTACATAAACATAGATACCAAGGGAGAGAAAAAAAGAGGGAGTAACTAATCTACATTAATGCCGTACCAGAACATAAAAGAAGAGAACACCAATGCAGCTGCACCTGCTGTCACACAGACGTAGCTCAAGATATACAACTGTTTGTTTAATGAGATAGCTGAAATGGACAGAGGTAGAGTATTAGACAATAAAGTCATAGAAAACAAACAAGTATCATCCAATTCTCTTTTCTGACCATTTGTGAAAATGGAGAACAAATCCTAAACTGAGGAGAGAAAGGCCCTTGATCATCCAATGTTTTAGTCTCTCAGAGTGACCCTGGAATTGAGCAAAAACAATAATCAAAAGACATCATGGAAACGAAACACAAGACCCCATAGAAAGGTGTGAAGCAACAAACCTCCAAATGTACCAGAACATGGCCACATTGCACTCCGATAATTGTCATTAGAATAGCTGATAGTGAACTGCATGAAGACACAGTCAGGTATATCAAGGGCGGGATGTGGGACAGCTCCATTCTAGGAGGAAAAAAAAAGTGATAGTCTAGGAAGCAAAATGAATTTCCCCACAATTATCATATGGTCTTAGCGTTGGTGTTACCATAGAGATCATTTACACAAGGAAATGGAGTAGCACATCTCTCTTACCACCCAAACTGCTTATAATGGTTAGAAATTTCAATGGTCCAATCTTTAAACCAACTCCAGAATAGACAAACCAATTTTGAAATTTCTGTGGTCATCAAATTGATTTTAAAGTTAACACTAAAAATGAGGGCTTCAACTTAATTATGGAGACACAAATATCAAAATAGCAATTTTGAGGGTGATTGAGGTGCAAAGCGAGGGGATCATCCTCGCATCAAGATAACATCATATAAAAGTTTGAGAGGTGAAACAAGAAACTAGCATTTAAGATAAACTGAAAAATAGAGAACATATAATTCCATTTCATTGACATCACCAAAAATCTCCCTAGAGGACATGGCTATAAACAATTATACAGTTATTACCTACGTATTGTGAAAATTACGAGTTCAGAACATCCTAGTAGCCAGGTAAACTAGCCCAACTTTTTATACGCAATGAAGGGAGACGAGTAGTAATTCCATCTTTTCAGGTTAATTATTATATATATGCTGCATGAGGTGCTCATTTTTTATTGGTTTTGAAGTTGTCATTAGGTCTACCATCAAGGAAAACTCAAAATGAATAGTGAATTTATCACTATGCACTTGAAAGATTTTTGAGCAATATGTATCTCTAAAGAACTGGAAAACTTCAGAAGATCCATTCAGAGATTGAAATCAAACAAAATGAAATACTACAAAGCATGCAATTCGAAAATATAAAACTACTAGAGCATCAACAAAGTATATCAATGACTCAAAGCAAAAAAAGGATATACACTAAAAAGTACTTTCATCTATGATGCTAAATTTTCCCATAAACAAAAAAACAAGAAATTACATAAAGTAGGTGTGGTATTAATACCAAGAGTAGAATATTACCGTCACTTACAAAACCAAAGTATGAAACAGTCATCCCAAAGTGAATGAAACCAGTTTGTATCCACTCAACAGCGAAAACATCAGTAGCAGTAAGACCGCCCTGCAACGAACATATGAAATTGATGTGAATACTAGAGAGCCAACCGAAGATGAATAAGAACTCAAATTAATACAGATCTCATGCACATTTGAGAGGATTCAGGCAATAAAATTAGCATCCAGAGATCTACATTCTCTAATTAATGGATTCTAATTCAGCAAGTAACACAACATGTTGGCAGATATTGTTTCCTTCAAGCACAGTGCTTCAAATATAAAACTGAATCATCATGTGGCTGCACAAGATGTAAGACGCTTGTAAAATGCATCTGATGTAAATGTCATGACACTGCCTGAATTTTTCGTTTATTGTCAAAAAGAAATCTAGACCAAGATATATCAGTCAAGGTATTTCCCAATTCCCACAGAAAAAATCATTTTTCAAACTGTAGCACCATATAGCTCCTATTAATCTCAAATAAGGTGTCTTATCTGCGGCAAAAAAGCCCAAAGAACTTTCAATCTTTGGCTCATCAAAATTCATCTAAAGTGTGACCCACCAACCCCCTCTCATCTTCCACCCTTCTAACATTATCAACTGCAGCTTTCTTATAGGCCCAATCATAGAGCAAGAACGTATCAAGAGGCCCCTCCTCCAAAGCATCAGTCTCAGCACTTGCTTCACTAAGGCTAGCTATTCTTTATCCCAGCTTTGCAAAGAAGTCCCTGCTTCACTCCATGATAAACCCTTGAGATATAAGGAAGGGAACAAAACAACCACAGAATAATCCCTCCTCCCTGCTTCTTTCACCCATAATAATCCCTCTATTTTTTGAGGCTCGCCGCCTCCCTAAATGCCACTGTCAACAACTAAACCCAAAACCAAGTTGACTGACAGCCCTATACTTCTTGATTGGCACTACAAGCACCGGATCTTTTGGTTTAAGAATATCATTTTTATCAGACAAATCAATCCCACAAAATTCCAATGAAAAACTCGTAGTCTCAAACTTCCAATGGATTGTGTGTTTCATAATTGGGCATTCAACCAAGGCTGCAAATAATTATACACCTAGAACATCCCTATCAAGTTAAATATGAAAATCCCTATCAAGAGATTCAATGAAAGACTTGAGCTTGTATGTAGATATGAAAATCATTGTTAAATAATCCCTATCAAGTTTCTAAAATGATGCTGTCAGAGAGTATATTCAAATTAAAACAGAGTATATCAAAACTTTATTATGTATTTATGTGCTCTGGATACTACTATATATGTCTGCATCCTGTTACTTCATATATACTACTATATATGTCTACTATCAAGTTTCTAAAATGATGCAGTCAGAGAGTACATTCAGATTAAAACAAAGTATATCAAAACTTTATATATGTATTAAAACAGAGTATGTCTGCTCTGATTTCACCAACTTAACATTCCCACTGAAATGAAAGCCATAACTAAATCAATCGCAAAATGAATACAAGAACCTGAATCATACGAGAAGAAACTCTCCCCTTGGTTGATCCAAACACTTTTTGAGCAAAGTAGTTATGTTATGTTTCATCATCTTAGAACTTGAATCATAGAAAAAAAAAAAAAAAAAAGGAAGCAATTGGGAAGGAATAATAAAAGCAAAATTCACTTCGTGATAGCAGACGAAGAAAAATAATAAAAGCAAAGCAACCTACATTGTGACTTCACATTGAGAATAACCTTCTCCCCCTTCTTCATTGTTTTCACAGCTTTGGACAATGCAGGACAGAAATGACCTGAATGCAAACACCCCAAAATGGAGACATACCATTGAGAAATTTTGTACTAAAAAGACGGATAAAGATGAAATTGAGATTACCCAGTAGCCCAAAAAGCAAGCAGGGGAAAGAAAGGAATCCTTCTTGAACCCAATCAATGATGAAATCTCTTAGCTTTACCAAGAGCGGTAGATTATCCTCAAGAAGCTTGCGGAAGTCCTGTCAATTGTTTAGAATAGGTTAGTTGTCAAGTATTTCTTATTTCACATTGTTTCTTCAATTTCTTAGTTTTCTAGTTTAGTTCATTTGATAGAAGATATAATGGAAATACAAGTTGGAATGCATTCCAGGCTTATCGTCAGCATCACCTAACCCAATTACCCAACAACTTATTTTTCCTAATTCTTATTAAACCCAAAAGATAGCAGATAGCTTACCACAATACGGATTGTCATAGAAACTGCATAGATCTGCAAAATGCAAAAATCCATACATATCAATAACTGTTCTACATCAGGCAAGAGCCAGTTATATTAAATGGTTATCAAGTAATCTATAACCCAAACTCAATCAAATGTTTCCAGGCACATTTTACCGTATAATTTTTCATCCTCTGAAAGACGGCTCGACTGGTCAATACAACACTTATGATGACACTAAGACCGGGTTCTGTCAAAACGATGTCAGAAGCACTGCAAACTGCACCTGTTGCATCAGCAACAGCTATTCCAATGTTTATCTCCATTCCTGCAAAAACATTCATTCATATTTTATCAGCCAAACAGATCATTAAACAATCCAACAAATGAAAACAAGTCCAGAATCTTTAAACACAAAATTATCAATCAATTGAATACAAACGATTCTCTGCAGTTTGGTAACTAAATTAATCAGTTCTTCAAATAAAATTAAACTGGTCCAACGGCAGAGAAGGCTCTTCCACGTAAGTTTTTGTAAACCCCAGAGAACAGAGAAAGATCAACGCCTATCATTTATGACTTATACGAGACTCATTGAAAGAAAATTTTGCAGATCATAACAAACACAATTTTTATTTGTTATGTCAAATGAATGAAAAAAATCAGCAGTTTGAAATTAATAGACCCTAAGAACATATAATTACAACCTTAATTCAGACATGAAAACAGAACCAATTTATTTGATCACAATCTTTTGCAAAGCCCATCGCTAAACAACGAAAGGAAACTCATTTTTGTCAGCATCATTTAAGACTACAAGAAATAACCAGAGAATTGTACTGTCAAAATTGAAGAATCTCATCCAACACAATTAATTTTAGGGCCCTAAAATACATAACAGACAATGTAACAGGAATCAAACAAAAAAAATTCAAGAGTTTTCAATTATCAAACAACGCAACAATCAATCTTCAGGGCCAATGATTTAAAATGTATTAAAAACTGGAAGATCCAACAAGACAATCAATGAAAAGTAGTTATCTTTTACCAGCTTCCCATAATTCTCAGAAATCAAATCTTAAAACTATTCATTCTAAAAGCATTAAATATTGAACTCAATTCAATGAAGGCAGTCATATTTTATCTCTCAAAAGAATGATCAAATCTAACACCTACTCAACCTGAATTAACAAAAACAAATTCAAGTACACAACACAAAACTCAGAAACCATTCAATCTAAAACCAGTGGTAAGTGAAGAACACTTGGAAATTTGACAAAAAGGGATCACAAAGCACCACATAACACAACAATCAAACTCGAACAAGTGAAAACAATCAACAATAGAATTACCCATTGTGTCATAGGTATACCATCCCTCACCCGTTTAAAGCTGCATCTGTTGCATCCCGACTATAGCTCCCTGCATCAATGAATTACCCATTGTGTCATAGGTATACCATCCTCCATTCAAAATATTCCTAAAACCAGCTAATCAATCAATTCTTACCAATGATAGACTAACAATGAAGATGCTTTGCGACCAAGTTTCTATACATAAAAAGTTGATGAAGAAGAAGAAGAACAAAAATCCAATCATAGAACAAGCAACTTCAATCATTCATCCCCACTATTTTTCTCTGTCAGAATCTCAATAACCCACTTCACATGTGCAACTCCTAAAGCCCACTGAACATTTGTGTTAGTAAATCGATCACAGAAACCATACAAAAAAGAAGAAAGAAATCAGAGCAAAAGAGTTTTTGTTACCTCAATCAAAAGAAAGAGGTACTCTTGTCATTCCTGAACAAAGATGAAATTTCAGTAAGTCGAGTACAAAGCTAAACATCTTTAACAGTTAATTGTCATTCTTTCAATCAAAGCTTCGGTTATACTCCTCAATATACATTGGAACTTCAAATGACTATAAAAAAAACCCAGTAAAACACTAGGATTCGATCCACTTCATATCTTAAAAATAAACAAAGAAATTCAAGCTCCACTACAGTGAATGAAATCCATAAAAAAAAACCCTAGATCTTCAAACAGTGAATGAAATCCATAAAAAAAAAACATAATTTTTTTCTTAATCCATCAAAAAGAACCCAAAAAGAAGAAGTAAACCCCATCTATCAAAAGAAGAAGCTAACCTTGTTGTTGCTAACCCTGCAAGAGCCACTAATTTCAAACCCCACAGAGAGGACAAAACTCAAACACCAAGCAATCATATCGACCTGAAAAGGAGAGCGAGAGCACGTACGGTGAGGAGTAGAACACGTTGGAGAGGGAGAAACAGAACGGAGAGGGAGAGTGATCAGAAAGGGACAGCAGAACGGAGAGGGAGAGGGAGAGGGAGGGCGATCGGAGAGGGAGAGCAGATTGCAGAGGGAGAATGAGATATAAATCGAGAAGGAGAGTGGGATTTGAGCGGGATTCTTCTTCCTTCCTTCCTTCTTCTTTGTTTTGCTTTTATTTTTTTTTTTTCGATTCGAGCGGGATAGTTGGCGCCCAGCGAATTGCAACTCCCGCGTTCATGGCATTTCACTTAGCGCACAAATGAAATTGGATTGATAGCTGTTTACAATTGTTTATACACTGTTTCAATAGCATTTTATAGCGGTTGTGTAAAAACCGCTATTCTCAAAAGCTATAAATGCTCATTTTTGTTGTAGTGAGTTCTGATTAGAAATTAAACTTCTGATTAGAGCAAGCAACAGGGAGGTGTTGATCACTTAGTACTAAGTGCCGACTCAAAAATTATTTCAATAGTAACCTTAAAATAATTTTGTAATGACAATTATTACCCCCATTTTAAAAAAAATAAGTATGGCTAAATTTTGAAGACATGCCTTCAATATCTTCATCAACCATTGTCGTTCTACATACTTTCACAAGAACTTTTCAACGGTAAAAAAACTAATTTCGTTTCTCTCTTTCATCTATGTTTTTTTTCACAGTATTTCCCAAGTTTTTCTATTTTTCCAACTCTCCTTATCATGTATATTTTCAAGTTTCATTATGTAGCATGTAGTTTTGAAAGCTTTGACAAATTGATCACCCACTGTATAATATCGGATTTCCAGCCCACCATTTCTCCATTTATGTATATGTCTCCACAATAAGGCAAAACTGTCAAACGGTTTTAATTCATCACAAAAAACAAACGTATTTTAATTTTACAGCTTTTAATCAGCAGCCGATTTAGAAGCAAAACAAACAATTCATTTAGAAGCTCGTTCAAAACTTCTAACTCCAGCTAGAAGTTAGCTTCTCAACACTTAAAAAAATGCCACCTATGAGTGTCAAATAATTGTTCTCCCGACTTTCCTTTGATACAATTTCATCGTTTAAGTTCCCAATCCTACAAAATCGTGAAAATGAGATAATTAAAATAAAGCAAAATACTTGAGAAACTATCAAGCACAAATAAGAAGGTAATTTATGTAATGTTTATGTGAGTATCGTAGACAAAAACATTGAAATCGACTGACCTATCTTGTCTTTCGTTGATTCACCAGTGACAGGGGCGCTATGAGATGTCTGAGCAAACAAACAGAAGAACGACTCCCAGCAAACAGAGGCTGAAAAAGCCGAAAGCGCCTTTCCATTTTTCTTCAATCCTTCTAATCACTGAGATTGGATTTTTACCTTCAAATTTTTTGGAACACCATTTGCTCTCTTCTGCCCATGGCTTCATTGGTCGAGATATTCCTAAAAGAGAAGTGTGAACTACCAAATAGAATGTGCAAAATAACACTCAAAGAGTTCTTCCATATAGAAAAAAACGCATGCTACACTATTTCTAAGACTCCATTTGATTAGCTTATCTCGAGTCTTCAACGCATTGTTAATTGCAATCCAGGTTATGAAACTATCTTTTGGTATATTGTTTGTGAACCATACCAGTTTTCTCGTTGGGACTAGTGGTTGACATTCCTGAGTGCATTGCAAGTATCCTTCAAGTCATGTAGAAATTTCTACTTCTTCCAGTTTATTTAATGGCTTCAACGCAAATAAGCACGAACTTGTCTGGAGAGCCAGGCCTGCGCCAGGGCAGGCCCCATACCCTCCATCATCCTAGAGATGCCCAATATCCCCATTCGAACACAATCACATGTCCTGGGCCTAGCTCTCTAGATTTTTTAATATGCACATTTTCAAGGACATTCCATTCACCATTCATCAACGCAACAGAGACTTTGGCACTCTAATGTAGTATTGAATTATATGCAAAGTGTTGAGGGGATTGATTACGAAGGATGATATCTGGGTACCACGGATCATGCCAAAATGTTGTTTTAAGATCATTGTCGATAATGATCCGAGTAAATTTTGTAGTTCGGAGTTTTGCTTCAATATATTGCACCAATTCCAATAAGAACTTCAGGGGATCGGCATAGTCCAAAAGTTCCCATCTTTGATCAGATTTTTGTGAACCCATTCTAGCCATAAGTTTTCTTTAACAGCCGTCAAAACTCATATATCTCTCACTGCAAGACCACCTTCCTGCAAGGGGTGACAAATTTATTCCCAATCCACCATGACCTTCTTGTTAACTAAATCTGTTCCCGACCATAAAAATCTGCAACATAATGCTTAATATGGTCCAAGACTACCAATGAAAGAACAAACTCGAAAGACCAATAAACTTCCATGCTATAAGGCACTGACTGAATGAGCAAGAAAGTCTTGGCAAGAGACTCTTTCTTGATCCGGGGAGTTCGATTCAAAGCTTTTCGCTGACATGATGGTTTTAGTCTGAAAGCAGATCCGATATCGGTTCCACTATGGGTAGAGTTGCCTAACTTGCCTTTGCATTTATTTCATCCCCCTCTTTTGAAAGCAATTGTGAACTCTTTTGGTGTCTTTTTGCGCATGGATGATCATACTCGATGTCTTTCACGCCCGAGTTATGCCCGTGTTTGTGTGGAGATGACTTTGGCAAAAAAGTTACCGAGTAGAATTTGGATAGATAGATCTAACAATAGAGGCTTTTGGCAAAGGATTGAATACCCGGGTTTCAAATATTGTGATTATTGCTCATTGCTAGGACATCAGGAGGATTATTGCAGGGAAAAATTAGGTCATAAGGGCAATGTGAGAACACCCAACTTGGTGAAAGAAGAGAAGACTGAGAAACAAAAGGTGGAAGCCAAAGTCCTCAAGCAACAATATGTCCCAGTGGAAAAAAAAATTAAAATTTCAACGACAGAAGCTGACACTAGTGGTGTAAAGAATGATCAGAGTGAGGAAATCCAGGAGGGCATTGGTGCTGAGAGGTCGATGGTCAAAGATTCGGGGCATGTCATGTTGTCAAACAAATTCGAGTCACTTACGGAGAACATAGTTGAAGACGAGATTAATCTAATGAATCATCAATTGCCTTGTAAGGCGAAGAATCCAGTCAGTGACATGGTAAAGCCAGAAACAACGGAGGAAGGACTTCTTGAGGCGGGGTACACAGCGGTTGAGATTGCAAACGCGATTCAAAAACAATGAGAGACAATTTCAGGGATTTCTGTTTCTACAGAGCACGCCGCGTCACCAATAGTTGTTTTGGTGAACAAAACATCAAATGCTATAGATGATGATCCAAAGAAGTTGATCCCTAGGAAAAATGCGACTGATGACCAAGTTTTTCTGCAAGAATATGATAATGCTTCAGGTAGCAGCTCAAGGCCGCAGCAGAGAGCGTACGAGTATGTTCACCAATTGGAACCAGGGAGGGCGCAGGGGGTTTCGACCAAGGCTGTAGGCGGGGATGTCAGGATCTCTAGCCCAGGGAAAAAGAAGAGCAGTGGGAATGCTTCTCTACAGATAAATGCAATGCTTCCAGGCAGCAACTCCGGGCCAACAAAGGAGGACGTAGTAGCTGAAGATGATCATGTTGACAGTGGGTTTGTCTATGGCTCTGGCAATGGTGCTGGCAGTGGAGCTCACGTTGGTGCTCAGACTCGCGTTCAGAGTGGTGACGAGGTGCATGACCGGAAGGTAGGGTTTTCAGCAAATGCGGGTATTGTACAAGATGACGAAACTTTAGTGGATGCAATAGTACTTGAAGCACCGAATATAAAACATATTAACTATTTGGTTCGTAACGGTAACAGCGACACCGAAATGGAGACCGATACCGACATTTCGGATACAATCAACTCATAAGAAGAAGATTTGGATGAATACACCATTATGTCAAGAGTAGTGTCAGGTTTAAAGACAGAACAAATTCGAATATCGAAAAGATTTGATGCGACGGACTTCAAAGACATCAAGGTATATCCTCGTAGATCATCTAGAACGAAGAAAAGTAACAGCAAGTATAGGCATTGATCGAGGGGTTTTGTCACTATTTATTTTGGGTTTGCTATGATGTATGTTCTCTGGTTCTCTTTATCGGGTAAAGGTACCCCGACTGATGTAAAAGATTTTTTCAAGTAATAAAAATCCTAGTATTCTTAAAAAAAAAAAAAAAAAAGAATGAGCAAGACTCTCTCCGCATAAGATAGGAACCGACAATTCCATGAATCAATTCTTCTCTTCACCTTTTCAATGTAGCAAACAATTATCATAACACAATCTAGTGAATATAAGGAGCAAAACCAAATACTTCACTTACAAGGTTCCGATTGGAAATTGCAGGATGGAGGCTATCTGATCAATGATTTAGACCTCCTCCAAATATATTACTTAGTCAACATTTATCTGTAACTCAGTAGCAATTTTGAATTGAGGTAGAGCATCAGCAAAGGGCATTGGCAGCTTCTACCTCCCCTTTAAAAAAACAAATAAGTCATCTACAAAACAAAGGTGTGTGATTATGGGTTCTTCACATCTATGGTGTAATCCATATGTTCCCTCTTCCAATTTGGCATTGATAATAGCATTTAGGACCTCCATCACAAGCACAAAAAGGTTAGGTGACATAAGGCACCCCTATCTAATACCTTTGGATACGTTAATGAATCCTTTTAGAGAACGGTCGAGGTTAATAGAGTAGGTGGTCGTAGTGATACACATTCTGACCCAAGCCACAAACTTTTGATGGAATCCTAGTTTCAACATCACATTGATAATGGTGTTCCATTGAACTGTATTGTATGCTTTTCTTATATCAATTTTTGCCGCGCATCTTGGGGGAGCGTCATTCAAATGGTAGTTCCGAAGGAATATGTGCGAAAGCATAATATTGTCCTGTATATAACGACCAGAGACGAATGCAGATTGACATGGGCTAACTACTGCTTCACTGTGTCCTTCATCCTCCGTGTTAGAATTTTTGTGACGTATTTATGAAGGACGTTACAACATGATATAAGATTGAAATCACTAAAGTGGAAGGATTAGTAATTTTAGGAATCAATGTAGCCGCAGTAGTATTTACTTCTTTTAAAAGCTTCCCATTTTGGAAACATTCTGGTGTGCCTTGACAAAATCATGACCAACGATCCGCCAACAATACTTGAAAAAATTAGAGGACTAGTAACCATCTGGACCTGGCGCCTTAATGGAGCTAATGGATGCTAAGGCTTCAACAATTTCGTCCCTAGAGACGCCACGACTCATAAAATGCCATTTCCTCATAATTTTGAAATTTGAGAGACAAGATTGCTAACATATCCGCATCTGTATAGTTTCACGCTCCAAGCACCTCAGTAAAATAGTTTATACATTCAGATTTTTTTTTTTTTTTTTTTTTATACATTCAGATTCTATCTCCCAAAATCCACTAATTTGATGTGTTGACTATTGAAAATGTAGATTATGTTGTTTGTTAGTCTCCTATATTTTATTGCACTATGAAAGTACTTATTGTTACCATCTGCCTTATCTAACCACCTTACATTTGCTTTTCCTGCGCCATCACAATCTTCACTTTGGCAACATGGGTATAATGGTGGACAACCTGCCTTTCTCTTCTAATAGTATCCTGGTTTGTGTGGTTTGTTTGGAGTTGAGCTTGGATGTTTTGCAAATTTCTTTAGCTTGTATCACTTGCATAGTGTTATTCATGTATTTCCTTCTGCTCAATACAAGTAAATTACCTTTTAGAACTTTAGGTTTTTTCATCAAGCGATATGTAGGATTGCCTATAACCAGGCTTGCCCTTGATGTTTTGATCACGTTCATGAATTGGTCTTGTGTCCAGGTATTAAAAAATTTGAATGACAGGGCCAGAGTTCTGCTTTTCAAAAATTGTAAGAATAGTTGGACAATGATAAAAAAAAACCTGGATTTAGGAACTCTACATTGGCGAAGAGGAACAAATGGTTCCGGTGTGCCTTAACCAGCACTCTATGTAGCTTTCTAGCAATTCTATAATCCCTTGCTGCAGAAGGTCAAATAACATCGTGTGAATTTGCAATCCATCAAGCTTGCTTCCTCTGCATAATTTCAGAAATTAGCAAAATCATGCGGCCTGACCTACAAACCTCCTTCTTTCTCTGTGAATCAATATTTGAAATAAATACACCCATCACCACCCATGGAATATAATAGTTGAGCTAGTAAATTATGTAATTGCCCTCCATCAATGCCTTCTCAATCTATAGAGATAAAAGTTTCCCAAGCAATCCGTACCTGTCATGCCCCGATTTTTGAACAACATAAATAAATAGATTGTCCAAAAACCAAAGCATGACAGGAACACATTAAATGGTACAGTCATAAGGCAGAAAACAAACTAATAAGCTACCTCAATATTCTTCCTCTATAAGTGAGGTCCACAACGAATGAATGAAAATTACAATAATCAATTCCCCAAATAAGTATCTGACAAAACTGAGCATTTATATCTAAACCCTACATCTGATTACCTAGGAATAATAATAATAAAGATCTAAAAAAAATAAAATGTGTCGACTCCTCAGCTATCGCCACGCAGCTACTATCATTCCTTACGCTCCAATTAACCTTGATGGTTCTCTGGGGCTACGCTCATTAAGAACGTACCCAAATTTGTAAAACAATACAAAATCTGTGTCAGTATAATCATACTGGTGTGAGCAAACTTACAAATCAAGACAATTAAATATAAAAGGACAAAATGCAAATTTCACCTTAAGGAAGACAGGTAATTCTCATTCGAGATTCGAATGAGCTGTTAGTTTCTTCCCTCAAGGCTAACCTAGTACAAGCTAAAAATAATCTATACATCATTTCATGGCATGCTCAATTCAATGGTTTTATTTAATTATTTATTTTTGTTTCCTAATTCTTAGCTTCTTTTCCACAATCGCACTTTCCTCCTGTGCCGAACACACCTCACCCAAGTGTGTCTCCCATGCCATCGAAGCCACTCGGAGCGTACATGACCCAAGTGGGGTGCCACCTCGAGTGTCATGTCATCTCACCCGAAGTTCGATCACTGGCAAGTATTCTTCCTAAATCTACACGTACAACCGAACTCACATGGAACGGTGCACCGATATGCAAGCAAGTCTGCATACCCATAATTTATATCACTCGTATACAAGCAAGTCTGTATATACATTTTTTTTTTTTTTTTTTTTTAGAGTTGTGGAAAAAGAACATTTACCAAGTATTTATATTTGTGAATAACAATGGGAATGACAGGGTGAATAATAATACATAAGAAATATATTGTAAATAACAATAACTATTTGTTTTAATTTACAGCATGTGATTAAAAATAATTCAATTACAATAACACAGATTATTTGAGTTGCCCAAAGAAACAAATATATTTTTCTTTATTCACCATCATACACACGCACACAGTAATTAAAAATCACATGCAATCACCCTAACAGATTTTATTATCGTTGGCTCAAGAGGGGAAATAAAAGTGCTACGACTTATCACTTTAAGAAAAGAAGAAAAATCATGCGCCAAGTTCATATGAATAGTATGCTTAAATAATACATACTATTATGCACTTTGTTTGGCATTCTTACACACATCCATGGAAATTTTTTTTTTGCAGTCTTGGGAATATCGCACATTACTAAGATTTCAATTTTCGTAATAACATTAAAATAAATCTAAATACAAGTCAGTAGATCCAAGTACACTAAAAATAACAATGTGCACAAAATTTTGGGTTTCACAAAAAAAATTGTCAGAGTTCTATCTTTCCACTAAACAATAACTTAATTAGACAATGCATTAAAAGGTTTGATTGAAAAAAAAAATTGTCAGAGTTCTTTCTTTTCACTAAACAATAACTTAATTAGACAATACATTAAAAGGGGTTTTATTGAAAGGACATAAGTAGGTGAGATTCAGTTGAAAGGAAAAAAAAAATAAAAACACTTCCCAAGATTCATCAGCCAACATGTCCATGTCATATCAACGTGAATTTCACAGATGTCCAAATCAACAATACATAAAAATAAAGATTAGAGATTTACTCACCTCTTTTTGCAAGAATCCCAAGATTTGAGAAAATTTCTTCCTTCAACACCTCCCACCTTTTTAATGCAGTTTTTTTTTTTTTTTTTTCTTTTGTGTGTGTGTGCAAAAAGGAAAACTAGGGTTTATCTTTAAAGGAAGAATTTAGGGTTTCTTTGGCTAAACACACACATCCTTTATCTCTTACCCACCACCAGCCTAAACCTAGGTTTGAAATTAAAATCGTAAACTATTATTAATTGTAATTATTATCAATTAATAATTACTACCAAGAAATAAATATTATTAACTTCTAAAATAATAAAAGTATATTGGTAAGTGAATTGGGCGGGTATTACAATATACACACCTTAAAAGAATCTCGACCCGAGATTCGGTAGGATAAGGATTAGGCGAATAATTCTGGGTGCATACGCTTTACTTTGTCCTCCAACTCCCAGGTGACATCGTTCTCCTTTTCACTCCACTGAACTTTGACCAAGTTGACTTTCTTACGTCGTAATTGCTTCACGTCACGATCAATTATCCTCACCGGCCCAACTGTATAGGTCAAATCCTCATTCAGTTCACTAAACAAGGAATAATGTCGCCCACTACTGACATTAAAATAAGTTATGATTAGGGTTTTATTTTGTGAAGTTAAAGGGCGGGTGCCCTCAGAATTTTAGTGGGGGCGATTAGCCACCCAACAATAAGAGAAATTTCTCTCCTCCTTTTCTTTCTCCTTTTTCCTTCTTCTTTTGTGCAACAGGAAGAGCATGATTGCTCTTCCTCTTACCCTTTTCGGCGGCAACGAAGGCGAGAGAGATCGTGAGGAACTATGTGGCGATGGAGAGGTGTTGGCAGCGCTGGGAATGGTGAGGGAGAAATCGCAGGCGAGAGGATGATGGGATGATTGCGTTGGCTGCGCAAATCCTTTACGATTATGGTGAGTTTCTTCATTTATTTGGTTTTCCTGATTTGAGTATTTGAGATTTTGGTAAAGTTTTTAGCTTTATGTTGATTTTGTTTCTGGGTGTGTTGCGTTTTGTTTGTGTTGAGTGGGCTCGAAGGTTGGGATTTATTAGTGTATTTTAGAGATGGGTTTAGAATGAGAGATCTGGAATGGTGTGAGTTGGATTTACTGATGAGTTCCTTTGGAAGAAGCCTTTTTGCTTGTTTTGATTCATGAAGGAGTAATATCATGTAATTTAGTATTTGGGTCTAGATCAAGGTTACATTTTGCATGATTTGTTTGGTTACATTTGTGAAGGATAAAATGGAGGGGAGAACTTGATTTGTTATTTCTGAAGTATCATGGATCAAATGCATAAAATTATATGGTGCTGATAGGTGCGGACAATACAACATGCTTTCACTAATGAAATTGAGCACATACTAGATCAACTTGTTTCCTTTTCATAAAGTGGCATTAACTTGGAGCTGTTACAACCATTAGTGTGAATCTGCCATTTGTTCAAATGAAAAACTTGTTATGGGATTGATAGAGGACAACTTTGTTAAATTTAATCTAAGCAGTGGGGTAGAAGACAAGCTTGTGAGATTTTAGAATCTTACTAATACTTGTCATCTCAACAGTGAGGTCGGCAGAAGACGAACTTTTCAGACTCTTACCTGTTGTCGTAATCTGAATATTAGAATCCATACATGTTTTTCATGTATGCTATCTGTTATCAAAGTTCACCCTCATCTTGGGAATTGGGATTATGCACTTTCTTAGAGATAGATCAATTGAGTGTCCATTTTTTTTTGGATTTGGTTTCACACCCTACCAAAGCTTTATATGGAAAATTCGGGTTATGTTTGTCGAATAATCAATTGGGAAAATGAGCATTCATGTGGAAAATCTCTAGTGAAGTTCAGCCTGCATAAGTTCCACAATTAAGATGACAAACCCAATTGTCACGCCCCGATTTTTGAGAAAAACGAAATCCTAAAATTCACGTAGGATTATCCGTTTCCCCAAAACTCGGGACGTGAAATTCAATAACAACATAAACATTTAGCAGCAATGACAAAAATATAATTTAGAAAATAGGAACAAACTAAAATTTATACAAAACTCTAACCAGGAAAAACTGACGTCGCTAGCCCCACTAGCGGAACTCCCGTAACGCTGCTCAAACGCTTCTAAACCTGAAAAGCTAATCGGCTACATTCCCAAAGGAATGTACCCAAGAAGCAAAAGCTCACTTGGGTCAGCAATAAAGCTGGTGTGAGAAATCTTCATCCCAAAAATCAATAAAATCGCACGTGATAAACATCAAGCTAAACACAAACAACAAACCATCACACCAATAGGTAGTTCCTCAACGAGGCAAAGGTGTGATGCAAGAAAACACAGTTCCAAGAATTTAGTTCCTCAACGAGGCAATCATATCATCATCCTAATATGTAAATATGCATTTACCTGTACTTACCCTATAGGAGTTGACTATGGCAAGTCGGACCTGCAGAAATATTAGTGGACTAGCCATCCTGCATAAAAAGATTAGAAACAATGCAACGTAATTTATTCATTTTTATTTGAATTAGGTTCATCTTTTTAACGGAATGATCACTTAGACGATACCACATTCGCACCACCTCCGTGCCGAACATACATGCCCGTATGCCTCTCTCATATAAAGGAGGACTACTCCGTCATCCATGCCCAAGTGGGGACATCACATACAGGCATGCATCGCGGATACCCCTAACTTTATGAGTACCAAAAGCCACCCTTGGGCTATCAATGCGCATAAACTCACGTCACATTTTTGACGGATAAATATCAAAGCCTATTTTAGGCATACCAATTCATCGCATTTCCGCAAGACTAACCCGAAGGTTATTTTAGTTTCTCTAGTAAGAAATGGGTGCCCCAACTCCGCAAGACGACCCACTGGTCATTTAGTTTCTCTAGTAAGAGAGGGAAAATAATAAACAAAAGAGGTGTGGTAGTTCTAAGTGATACAAGTCCAAGTGGTTTATATTTTCAAAAATCCAGGTTTACCAATATCATTTATTTTTCATAATTCAGAATTCTTCCACAATGACATTTTGTCATACATAAATTGATTCATAATCTATTCACCCACATTTTTGGGGAAAACATAGCATATTCATTAATCATGCTCTGTAACAACATGGCAATCAAGCCACTCCTTGATTCAAATATCCACATTCTTCATAATGCATAAACAAGTCAATATGCGTACAAATCTCCAAATTTATCACAATGCATTAATATTCATCAACCATTCAAACACCAACCAAACAAAGTCACACCCAATCAATAAAATGGTAAACATGGGTGACCCCAAACATGAACCCAGCAAGTTAGGAAAATCCCACACATCAAACAGATCAAAAATATTGGAGATCAAGCGCTTGCAACACAAAACACCACAAATAAGGCAACCTCATTCTCAAACATGCCTAAAATCTCACAATTGGATTACCTGAAATGAAACCCGTCATTTCCATACAAGCAATATACATACAGTATACATATACACCAATTAAAATGACCAGCCCTACGATAATCCCTCTTCCAATGTTAACAAGAAAATTCTTCACAACAGTATGGATTCAATTTAATCCTTCAATGTTTCCTATCATCAACCTCTTTCTCTCCCTAATACAACTTCAAATGGGTTACTTCCACACATGCTGCCATCACATAAATCAAACAACCCCATAACTCCCTCAATGACATGAATAAGGATCATTTTCACCACTAAAATGGAATACCTTTAATTATGTGATCTGATTTTCTACCTTTGCATATGTTAAGACTTGATCCACCTCACTTGTCGTTCACCATGTTGAACACATAAAACTGATATCTAAGTTTTGAATATATATTTCTGATGATGATCCAATTAGATATGTTTATTCAACTCTTTCAATCATGAGTATCCAATCAAGGGTAAAATATGACAATGGCTAAAAGATGAAGGACTATGAGTTTAGAATATTCAATCATACTTAACATCTATCAAACCAATTAGAATAAGGATGAATATATCCCCACTGAATTGCTCATCCAAAGAGATAAAGGGCTAAGAGTTTCACTTACACCTTACACCCAAAACCTTTGAAATGAGATTTAAATCAAGCAACATAACAAGCCTAAGAATCCAATCCAAAATCATCAAGGACACACAAATACAGGTCATCACACCGCCAAACCAAAATCCAAATCATAACCACACATCCTCGCAACAAAACTCACAAACCCCATCATCAAATCCTCACAAATACAATCACTAATTCAGTCAAGAAACAAGGATTTGCAAAATACAGGGAATAAGAAAACTCACAGTAAAAGAAAAAGAATGAAGAAAACTCACAGATTCAGTCTCTCTATCCATCACCACGGCATGTGGCCTCCCAAGCACATCTTTTTCAACTGATATCAGAGTGAATTTTCATCAGCAGCGTTTGAAGAATGTATTATTTCTTATCATACTAAACCCACTTTATAAAATTATGACATGTACATGTTTTCCTTTTATTGATATGATCCAGAGCAACACTTTGCTTCAATAAAGGATCCTAATGAACACTCATTTGCTAGAGTGACATGTCTGATAGAATGCCCTTCTCTCAGCCTCTTGCAAATTTTTTTTATCAAGTGAGTGACTATTATTAAGTTTACAATTAATTGGCATCACCCCATTTCTTAGATTCTAGATGCCAATGAAACATAGTATGAAATGGTCAAGACATAGTTTTTATCATCCAAACCCCAACCCATGCATGCTCAGCTCTCAGTTACAACTAAGTTATAAAAAATGATTACATAACTGAATTAGCACAGATGCATATTCCCATGTTATGTTGTTCATGGTCTACGGAATCTTACCGAGTGTTCGACATATTCACTGTTGAACCTGTAGGTAAAGATGTAGTAGA
Organism: Berberis vulgaris; assembly: GCA_963556465.1. NCBI lineage: Eukaryota > Viridiplantae > Streptophyta > Magnoliopsida > Ranunculales > Berberidaceae > Berberis > Berberis vulgaris. The sequence continues at coordinate 24,062,194 of OY747131.1, read as the reverse complement.
AGAATCAGTAGAAGGAAATGTTGGGGCTAATTGTGCAGCTTCTCTTATTGCTGTGCATGATTCATTCAGCCCTCAAATGCACTTCATGCCCAAGACTTCACTGGTTGTATGTCCCTAATACACATAACTTTCCGGCCAATGGACAGTAAGACCCATGATTCTTTGTAACTGGTAGACAAACCCTTTTTCCACTTGCGATATTCTTATACTCCAAACCTTTTCAAGTTTATGTGACCAGTCAATTTTATTCATCACTGCAGTCTCCCTGTGAACAAAGATCGATACATCTTCTCCCTGTAAACAAAGATCGATAACATCTTCTTATCTATGCTTGACAACCGTTCAGCAAGCAGATCGGTCGTCCCTCTCTTGTCTCTCCCTCGATCTCATCTCATCTCCTGATCGCAGTCCGTCTCTCCCAACTTTCTGTGCAGATCTCAATCTCTAGATTCAGCCGCCATCGAAGAAGAAAAAACATAGAGGAAAAGATGAAGGAAGAAGGAGAAAAGAAGGAAGGAGAAAGAAAAGAAAAGAGGGTTTTCTCTTTATAGGGTGGGTGGCTATTCGCCCCCACTGGACTTCAAAAAACACCCACCTTCTAAACTCACCAAATAAAACCCTAAATTTCGAATTTCACATTCAATTAAAAGTAACCCTATTTTATTTAATTCAAAATAAAATAAATTATTTTAATGAAGTTCAGGGGTGTTACATTATACACACGCTAAATGGAATCTCGTCCCGAGATTCGGATGGTAAGACAGTTAACTGAATTTCGAAAAATACTAGTTGTCAAACAAATGAAGATTCTAAAACACAAATTTCAATTGAATTTTAGAAACATAAATTATTTATTGTTATTGAAAAGTAGGGGTGTTACACCAATTCCCTATTTTTTTCATGGTTCTTTCTTTTGGCCAACATTACCAAAGACAAGTATCACGTGATTGATTACATCCTCACATCATCAATCAAGCATTGAGAAGTTCATCAATGTTGATTGTAAAACTACTTCGTTATCAATAAGATTCATGCATGGGGTCCACTTTGGTGTGTTTCTGGTGTAAAGTATTTTGATGTTTTTGGTTTGCCCAAATTAGTCAAGTTTGAAGTACACTTTTGTTGCTAGTATTATTTTGACATAAGATTTTTTATTGTTTCTTTGGATAATGGTGCATTGAAATCGATCGTTATGCCAAATTAACTTGTTAGAAGTGGTAGCTTAAGGGATAATGTCTTGTCGGTATTAGTTTTATGTATGATTAAACCCTTATTTAGTTTAGGTCTAGAAGAAAAATTTTCTAGTAATAGATATTGGCTGAAATTTAACTGAGCATTTGTTTTAGCTTGAGTATTTGTATTTTTATACGAATTGGTATGCATATTGTTTTTCATATGATGAAAAGAGATGAGATGTGTGAATTGACAATGTGTCAAATATTACTTGTTTCCCAAAAGAATGGTGGATACTGTGGTTGATTTACTTATGGTTGACAAAGTGTCACCATAAAAGAGTTTTGAATTTTAGTTGATATTTTTTATGCTCTTTTCCACAACTCCGAAAAAGAAATGTGAAAAGAAAAGAAATTTTTGTATACAGACTTGCTTGTATACGTGTGATATTATTATGGGTATGCAGACTTGCTTGCATATCGGTGCACCGTTCCATGTGAGTTCGGTTGTACGTGTAGATTTAGGAAATGTTTGCCATGGATCGAACTTTGGGTGAGATGACATGTTCCTCGAGGTGGCACCCCACTTGGAACATGTACGCTCCGAGTGGTTTCGAATGCAAGGGAGGCACACTTGGGTGAGGTGTGTTCGACACAAGGAGGATAATGTGATTGTGGAAAAGAAGCGAGTTCTTTTTTGTGTATGTGCATGATTACCTTAAAGGAAGAAACTAAATGCTCATTCAACCATTGAATGAGAACTACATGTCTTTCTAAAGGTAGAAAATGTGTTTTGTTAATATTTCAATAATAGTCTAATATGACTATGAATTGTATCATTGTTTGAAAATAAATCACATTTGTGAAGACTGATAACTTAGAAATATTATCTGGTTGCTTTTAACTTTTTCATGCAGGATGGCAAGTCTACTCATATTTCTGCGGGTCAGACTTGACATAGTCAATTTCTATAGTTAGGACATTTGCCTCATTGAGGAACTACCTGATGTGTGGTTCTTTATTGTTTTTGTTTATTTTGATGTTGTCATGCGCGAATTTATTGATTTTGGGGTGAAGATTTCTCACACCAGCTTTATTGCTGACCCAAGTGAGCTTTTGCTTCTTGAGTACATTCCTTTGGGAATGTAGCCGATTAGCCTTTCAGGTTTAGAGAGTTTTGGACAACGTTACTGGAGTTTCATTAGTGGGGCTAGCGACGTCAAAGTCTCTCCGGGTTAGAGTTTTATTTGTTTCAGTAATTTAATCATGTTTTAGTTATTGCTGCTATTTGTTTCTGTTGTTATTGAATTTTCACGTCCCGAGTTTTGGGGAAACGGATAATCCTACGCGAATTTTGGGATTTTCGTTTTCTTCGAAAATCGGGGCGTGACAGTTTTCGTACCTCACTTCCCAAACTTTGGTCATTATTGCTTAGTTACCAGTCTTTTTTTTGGCTTCTTATTCCAGTTTCGTGTGGAACTACATGCTATTTTATTTGTGCTACTCAAGGCAGATAAAGGGGTGGGAGGACGAGCTAACTGTGTGTATCCATAATTTCGAAGGCAGCAGCATTAGCGCAGGAATTAAGATGGTTACCTTCAATGCTACTGTGTATCATATATGGTCAGAGAGAAACCGCAGGGTATACCAACAAACTAATGTAGTTGGAGTGGAATTGGTGAGAAGAGTTTATGAGGATGTGCGCCTCAAATTTGCAGGGATTGATCACAAGGTAGATGACAGTCCTAGAAGCAGAGAGTTGTTTGGGAGGTAGCAAATGACCATGCAGTTCCAGCTGAGAATACCATTTAAAGTTGCGTGGGCAAAACCAACAGTTGGATGGTACAAACTTAACTCGGATGGTTCATTGTCAGGAGTGAAGGGAGGTTATGGCACTATTATTAGGGACCATGAAGGAGATGTGATTGCTGCATTACAAGGGAAGGTCGAGGTCACTCAGGTATTAAGCATGAGCTGCAGGGAGTGGAAGCAGGTCTGAAGCTGGCAAAGCTATATGGCATAACCAAACTGGAACTTAGCACAGGCTCGACTACTGTGTTTACTCAGCTGATGCAACAGAAGAGTTAGCCTTGGGATCTAAGACATTGTGTCGCATCAGGGCAGGGTGGCTAAACTGGAAGTATACAGAATTAAACATCACTTTCGATAAACAAATAAAGCTGCGGATTTCTTAGCAGGTCTAAACCCAAATAATGAACTTATTGTGTTTACTCCAAGCTCGTTTGCAGAGGATTTAAAAAAACTGTATTTGATGATAGAGTAGTTCTACGCAACCTTGTTTGGGTGTTTCTTTGGGTGTTTTTACATTTTACCCCTTCTCTTTAAAACACAATTACAAACACCATCCACAAAAGGGGTAGAAGTGTCAAAAAACCCCAAAGAGACACAGAAGAAGCACCCAAACAAGGCAGCGTAGAATTTTTCCTGATGATAAGAGTGGAAAAATGTACGAGAGTATGTAACAATCCTTTTTTTTTTTCATTATTAGGTTTGGGGATCCTAAACAAACCCCCTGTTCGCTTTCCAAATTAAAAAAAAAAAAAAAATGTTCCCAATCCTTGAGCATCGTTTGCTTTACTACATTAACATTCTCGTCATTGACCTTCGTTTCAACTATTCCCATGAAAATGAGCTTCTTATCATGAACTAAATCCATGACCTCCTGTTTTAAGGCGTTATTGAGACCCCTTATATTCCAAAATCCACAACTAATCATTATAACAAGGCTTTTTTTTACACTCCTCGTATTACGCTTTGGCACCATATTATCTTTGATCTCTTTTGATTCTGCAGGTTCTTCGAAAGCTTCCCCTATGAAGGCAAACCATCCTCTTCTCCCTCAAGATCTTCAGTGGCTTCTTTGTCATCAATCATCTACCCTATCTTTGGCATCTTGAGAGTTATCATAAATTCTGATATTTTCTTTGCTCTATGCTTCTTGTGTGTTATTGTTGTTGTTTTTTTTTTTTTTTTTAAAAGGCAAGCGTGGGGGTTTATATGGGCTCCCCGGACCATTGAAAAGGATAAAGGAAAAGATTGGTTACATTCGTGCATATTTCCTACCTCTAGCATCATTAAATACAATTTTCTTAATATCTTCCGCAAAGGAGCTTGGGATGATCTCAACAAACTCATGAGTTGGTAAAAGCTTTGCTAATTTATCCGCGGCCTGGTTTGTCTCCCGTACTGCGTGCATGAGTCTGCATCCTTTGAAAAGAGTTAGAGCCGCCTTGATCCTTCTAGTGATATGCACTGCTTCCCATGGGGGGGCTCTGTCAGTAGTAAGGTACTTGAGTGCAATGTTGGAATCCATACTAAACTCCGATCCAGTCTGCGTAATGCGTGTCGCTTGGCAAGTTGGATACCCAATTCAATCGCCTGTAGCTTGTGAAGTAGGACCGTTTGCGCTCTTTGGCTCCCTACCCCGGCTGCCACCACTGCTCCATTATGGTCCCTAAATGAGTGTTGCGTATCCCCCTTTTGTGCCTGTGAGTGATCCATCAGAGTTCACCTTAAACCAGCTTTGTTCAGGTCTCTCCCAGGCATGTAAGGTGAAGGGTCTAGAGTGGTATTGGACCTCAAGTCTCCAGTTGTCTATTATCCGCATTATCTTCGACTCAAAGGTCTAGGACTGAGGCATGTAGTCTGACATCCTGTGTGTTACTGTTATGATCCTCATTAAAACCATCTCCCATAATTTTTTAACCCATTAATATCATGGGCTATCTGTTTGAGTGCAGCTCTTTCCTCCTCATTAAGATGTTCAAGTTGACTAGTGCAGTATCCCACTTTAGAGTCTTTTTTTCCCTCACAATCACAATCACCTAGTTCAGTTGCCAATTCTTCTTCTTTGTGGGTATTATACCCAACTGAGTATTATTGTTCAAACAATCAGGTTTACACATACTTCCATTATGTTTTTCATATCCTACCTCCTGAGAATTCTGTAATTTTCAGCGTGTCATCCTTAAATTGTTGTAATTTTTAGCGCCTCATTCTTAAATTGTTGTGGATGGTTTGGGTTAAACCCTGCAGTTTAGTTCCTTGCAGTTGTTTCAATGATGTCATCACGTTCACCACCATTATTTTCCTCCTCTATCGTTCATCATTTTTTTTCTGTGCTCAAGAGTTATTTCCTTTGTTGGGCTAATGTTTCCACCTCTTATTCCTATATCCATGTTCTTTTAATTCTCTTTTCCATTGTCCTAGACTCTTGGTATTGAATTCTCAGCGTTTGTTGTCTTAATCAAGATTTATTACTTTGATAAAACCATCATCATCCACTGATCTCACTGCAAGTTTCTCCACTCGATTCTCTTTCGTGTTGGTTAATGGTTTCTTTGTAGTTTTCAGTTCAGGGTGTTTAGTCCAGCATGTTTGTATCTAATGCATAGCCGGATACAAACACCCCCCCTGGATTTTTGCAATTTATATTGTGTATCTACATAATTGGGTTATTCTAAATAGGGTGTCGACGCACCCTACGTGCAAGGATATTCAATATTTTTATTTTATTTTATTACAACAATTCAATAATCATTCCTAAACAAAATAATAATATATAATTTTAAGGGCCTTTTGTATAGTTTATAAATAAATAAGGGGCTTCAAATAATTTATAATAGGTGCATAGGTATATTTATTCAATATTTGAGTGGGGCTAATTTTGATTGTAAAAGTATGAAATATTAAGGGCAAAATGGGAAATCCAATAGTTAGATGTAGGACCTTTTTATAATTTCTAGATAATTTGAGGGCTTCAAATAAATTATATATTGGTGAAAGGGGCATAATTAGGCTATTTTTAATACTATATTTCTATATATATTTTTGGTTATTACTTGTTAATTATGGTACTAATTGCTATTTTCGTGTTTGTGTAGGTTTTCAATTATAAGATTCTAAAATAGAAGCTAAATGAAGCAAATTGGCAACTAGTTGCACAAGGAAACCACACAAACAAGGAAACTACACAAAGAAGAAAACAAGAATAAAAAGAGACAATACCTTGCATTGAGAAATCATCCAGCAATAGCATCCCCATCCATAGCCTCCTAATCCACCGCCGCATCAAGCCAAGCATCCTCCCACAGTACGCCGTCGTCCTGAACCCGTCATCAATCATCCTCACAGATCCCTCCTCCTTGCAACAGCCGATCGCCTCCACCATCATTGATAAACCCTCGTCTTTGTCCCTCTCTTCTGTCATCCCCTTCATCGCCCACCACCATCATCACATCCAGCCCCTCTCCTCTCAATCTCTCAAAGTTTCAAATCCAGCAATAACATCCTGTATCAATCACAACCTCCTAAAAGCCAGCCACAACCTTCACCTTCCAACCGTCCTTGCATCACCATATCCCATCAGCTTGCAACCACAATCAAGCACACAGCCGCACCAACACAGACAGAGAAGCAGATCGTGAGCAGTCACGTGAGCATATCGTGAAGAGAAGGAGAGGAGGAAGATATCTCTTCCTTTGCGTTATTTGCAACCCAACAGTCAACTAGTACCACCACGAATCAAGCGACAATGTTTTGTTTCATTTCTTAACTCTTTCTCTTATTTTAGTTTGATATTTAATTATGTATTGCTATTCGAACATGATTAATATGTCTAGCTAAACTTCTCTTAGTTAGGGGTGGATTCGAAGCCCCGAATATGTGTTTTATAAATTAATTGAATTTAATCTTCCTTGCTATTAGTGATTGTGTTTTGCTTAACTGCTTTATAGAGAAATTTTCTTTGTATGTTAATTAAGGTGATCAACTTAGTAAGCATACTAGGATCTGGGGCTAGAGTATAGGAGAGTTTTACCTAATTGTTATAATATTGTATTCACAAGTAGTAAATACCAAGGAACATTGGTAAGGTTAAGTAAAAACCTAAGTAAGAACAAGATGTTGATCATATTTATAATTGTCTAGTCAGTGTTCATATTTTCCACAAAACTTAATAATCTTAGATTGTTATCTACCTTGTGATTCCTGATTAGATAGCATGATAAGAATAGTTTGAAAGCGACGCTTAGTTTAATTCAATGAACTTGGGAAAATAATAAGATTAATGCAGTGTTGATCACGGTTAAGCTTAAGCATTGTCTTTCACGAGTTAGCAAGTGATTATTGAAGATTGATTTATGAGCATATGTTTGATGTGTGGAGATAAACCTGTAACTAATTTCTCATCTTTGCCATCCCTTTAGTTTTATTATCTTTATAGTAATTTTCGTAGTTATTTTTATAGTTTAATTTAGAAAATCCAATCCCCTATTATTTAATTAATTAGATTATTAATTGTCTTTTAGCTATTCTTAGTGTTAATTGGCAAACCCTCTAATCCCCGGTCCAGAACAATCCATACTTATTTTATACTACAATCACAAAGCAGGGTATTAAGTTGTGAGCTACTAAAATAGCGGATCAATTTTTGGCACCATTGTCGGGGATTAGAAAAATTGTTAATTACTTAATTAGTTTTTATTTATTTTTCTTTTTATTGATTTTTCTTTCTTTCTATCTTTATCTCAGGTACCAATTCATGCGCAATAGGAGATCCAATGAAAACTTATTAGAATACGATTCAGAGCCTGAAAAAACATTTAGAAGACGAAGGAGAGAAACAAAAGAGCCACAGACATCTAGCTCTAAATCTGAATCTGAAGTGTTTGATATGGGAGACAATAGATCTATTAAAGAACTTTCGGCATCAATTTTGGACAATGTCGTACCCTTGTGTATTCAGTATCAATAGCCGCGCAGGGAAAGACTGGGTCATTCGAGCTAAAATCCAGCCTACTTCATCATATTCCGAAGTATCATGGTCTTTCTATGGAGGATCCAAATAAACATTTAAAGAAATTTGAAGTTGTATGCTCCAGTATGACGCAAATAAATGTGGATGAGAACATCCTAAAGTTGAAAGCATTCCCCTTTTCTCTAGCTGATAGGGCTAAGGATTGGCTCTATGAACTACCTTCCGGAACAGTATATTTTTGGGATAGCAAAGAAGGTGTTTCTAGATAAATTCTTCCCAACTTCCAAAATTATCTTGTTGAGGAAGAAAATCAGTGGTATACAACAAGGTCCAGGAGAATCATATCCAGCTTACTGTGAGCGCTTCAAAACTCTCATAGCCGAATGTCTGCAGCTCCTGATTCAATACTTTTATGAGGGATTGTTTCCTCTTAAGCGACAGATGTTAGATGCAACGGCAGGAGGAGCTTTGGTTGATAAAACTCCAGCAGCAGCAAAAACTTTTATTGCAAACCGAGTCTTAAATGCCCAACAATATGAAGGAATTGGAGAGCCTTCATGCCAAGTCAATGAGGTAAGTACTAATTATAGTTTGGAAGCTCAAATGGCTAATCTTACTTCACTTGTGACTCAGACTCTAAAGAAGCCAAATGTGCTAGGAGTTGCACAAGTTTGTGGCGTGTGTACAAAGCCAGGACATCCATCTGATCAATGTCCTCAACTGATTGAGAATGGTGGTTGGGAGAATGTCAATGCAATAGGTTTTCAAGGGCAAAATCACTATAGGAATAATCCTTATTCGAACACCTACAATGAAGGTTGGAGAAATCACCCCAGTTTTGGATGGAGAAATTCAGAACAACCTCAACAACAAACTTCGAATCGGCCACCCCCTGGTTTCGTCCACAGACAACCAAAACCACCTAAGCACAATTCAGGTATGCCCCTTAATTATGATGAGATTTTGAAATCGTTGACTATTTCTCAACAGAACCAATCAAAAAATATAACAGATTTGAAACTACAAATGGGACAAATAGCTGAGTTTATTGGACAAATTCGCGAGGAAGGAAAACTTCCTAATTCTACCATTCCAAATCCGAAGGGCGGATTTGAAACTGCAAAAGTAATTACATTGAGGAGTGGTAGGCAAATTGAAAATGAGCCAATAGTCCCTAAACAGAGTTGAAATAGAGAAGCTGAGTTACAGAAGAATGATCTAGCCATTTTTGAAACACCAAAGCTCCAAGAAAAGAAGGTGAGCATTCCAAATTTAGTTTCTGCTAATCTTGTTCTACCTTTTGTGCATTTTCCAGGTAGGTTTGCCAGATCTAGGAAAAATGAACAGGATAAGGAAATTTTGGAAACCTTCCGAAATTTCCAAGTCAATATTCCGCTTCTTAATGCTATTAAGCAAATGCCTAAGTATGCAAAATTTTTGAAGGAGCTTTGCACAACAAAGAGACGACTTCAAGACGGAGAAGTAGTTAAGGTAAGTGAGAATGTCTCCGCAGTTCTTCAAAGGAAATTGCCACCGAAGTGTAAGGATCCAAGTAGTTTCACTATCCCTTGTGTTATCAGTAATACTAAAATTGAAAATGCAATGTTAGGCTTAGGTGCCTCAATTAATCAATTAATGAGGATCCAAGTAGTTTAAACATAATTATGCTTATCTTTCTAATCTCCTGATTCAATACTTTTATGAGGGATTGCTTCCTCTTGAGCGACATATGTTAGATGCAGCGGCAGGAGGAGCTTTGGTTGATAAAACTCCAGCAGCAGCAAAAACTTTGATTGCAAACCGAGCCTTAAATGCCCAGCAGTATGAAAGAATTGGAGATCCTTCACGCCAAGTCAATGAGGTAAGTACTAATTCTAGTTTGGAAGCTCAAATGGCTAATCTTACCTCACTTGTGACTCAGGCCCTAGGGAAGCCGAATATGCTAGGAGTTGCACAGGTTTGTGGCGTGTGTACAAAGCCAGGACATCCATCTGATCAATGTCCTCAACTGATTGAGAATGGCGGTTGGGAGAATGTCAATGCAATAGGTTTTCAGGAGCAAAATCACTATAGGAATAATCCTTATTCGAACACCTACAATGAAGGTTGGAGAAATCACCCAAGTTTTGGATGGAGAAATTCAGAACAACCTCAACAACAGACTTCGAATCGGCCACCCCCTGATTTCGCCCAAAGGCCACCTGAACCACCTCAGCCCAATTCAGGTATGCCGCTTAATTATGATGAGATTCTGAAATCATTGACTATTTCTCAGCAGAACCAATCAAAGGATATAGCAGATTTGAAACTACAAATGGGACAGATAGCTGAGTTTATTGGTCAAATTCGCGAGCAAGGAAAACTTCCTAGTTCTACCATTCCAAATCCGAAAGGTGGGTTTGAAACCGCAAAAGCAATTACATTGAGGAGTGGTAGGCAACTTGAGAATGATCCAATAGTGTCCTTGAACAGAGTCGAAATAAGAAAACTGAGTTACAGAAGGATGATCCAACCATCATTGAAACACCAGAGCTCCAAGGTAAGAAGGTGAGCATTCCAAATTCAGTTTCTACTAATCTTGTTCCACCTTTTGTGCCTTTTCCAGGTAGGTTTGCCAAATCTAGAAAAGATGAACATGATAAGGAAATTTTGGAAACTTTCCGAAAAGTCCAAGTCAATATTCCGCTTCTTGATGCTATTAAGCAAGTGCCTAAATATGCAAAATTTTTTAAGGAGCTTTGCACAACAAAGAGACGACTTCAAGACGGAGAGGTAGTTAAGGTAAGTGAGAATGTCTCCGCAGTTCTTCAAAGGAAATTGCCACCGAAGTGTAAGGATCCAGGTAGTTTCACTATCCCTTGTGTTATCGGTAATACTAAAATTGACAATGCAATGTTAGACTTAGGTGTCTCAATTAATGTTATGCCATATTCTATTTATCGTTCTATGAATCTTGGGGAACTAAAAAATGATGGTGTGATTATTCAATTGGCTGACCGTTCTAATGCATATCCTCGAGGTTTGTTGGAAGATGTGTTGGTGCAGGTTAACCATTTGATTTTTCCAGCAGATTTCTATGTGCTTGAGATGGCAGATTCAGAATTTTCAGCACCTTTGCCTTTTCTTTTAGGGCGCCCCTTCATGAAAACTGCGAAGACAAATATTGATGTACATGCGGGGAAACTGACCATGAAATTTGATGGTGATTTGATTGGCTTCAACATCTTTGAAGCCACGAGATATCTTGATAAAAATCATTCTTGTTTTTCTATTAATGTGAATGACAATTTGGCCTAGAAATTGTCAGACCTCAAAAACAAGGATGAACTTGAGACCAACATCACTACTACCGTTGGATATGAGAGCAATGGAGTTCCCTATGACACAAAGAAGCGGAAGAAATTTCAGTTGAATGAGCTTGAAAAGATTCAGGATGAGGCTTATGATAGTAAAAACAATTATAAGGAGAACACCATAGTTTTTCATGATCAGATGATCCATGGAAATACTTTTGTCATTGGAATGAAAGTCTTGCTTTTCCAATCATGTCTTAGAACTGGTAAGTTACGTTCTGAATGGGTTGGTCCTTTTATTATTACTAATGTTTTTTCCCATGGTGCTATACAAATTAAGAGTGTCACAACCGGGAAGGAGTTTAAAGTGAAACATCATCGACTTAAGCCCTATTATGAGTCATTTGTGGAGCATGACGGGGAGGATGTATCACTCCATCTTCCCACTTATTCTGAGGATTAATTGGAGATACCGTCAGGTTGCACAACGTTAAGACAAGCGCTTCTTGGGAGGCAACCCAATCAGATTTGCTTTCTTTATCATTTTATTTTATTTTCGTTATTTTTGCTTTTGTTTGTTAGTAGTTTGTTTTTTCGCGTTTAAATCTTTCATTGCATGTTCTATAATCTATTAACATTGAGGACAATGTTAGGTTTAAGTGTGGGGGGAACAAAACATTGTTTTATTTTGAAAAAAAAAAAGTGTCCGTCCCTTAAAAAAAAAAAAAAAATTTGTTGGTTTTTATTTTCTTTGTTGGTATTAGTGTCATAAAATAAAAAAAATAAAAAAAAATAAAAGAAATTATAGTTGTTTTAAGTCTTAGAATACTTTCCAACACAATGATGAGATTTGGTTTTTAATTGCATGACTTTAAGATGATTTATAAACATGATTCAAGATCTAATATTATTCTTTGGTTAATGCTTATTTATGGTTATCATATGCAAATTCACATGTAATCAACTTAGTAATTGGTACTCATAGCATGCTTAGTTGAATTTAACTCATTATAACCCATATGTGAGTTTTGAGCCTATTGTTACTTTGATTTTGAGTGTTTTTAGTTAGGTAATCTTTTATTCTTTTGTCAATAATAATTCGTTGCATGATCTCAATTTTGTTTGCTTTGGTTGCTACTTGGATTGCTTTCATAATTAAGAATTAAACACTAGAACTTGTATTAATTTCGTTCAAAGCATCATATTGAATTGCATGACATGCTTGACATGATAAAGGCACCTAGTTTCCACCATTGCCAAATAAGCATGATCCATAATATTTTTCCTTTAAGTTAACCCCATTGAGCCTGTTATTAAGTCTTTTATTTCATTACCCTCATTCTCTATCCCTAACCTAATAAAACGAGTGGAGCATAATTTGATTTGCAGATACTTTATTGTGGTTCAAGGTATGTTGAAAAGCAAGTGTGGGGGAAGACCCTTGTGGTAGACAGTTCAAAAAGAAAGAGTTGTTAAAAAAAAAAAGTTACAAAAGGAATACAAGTCCTTATCTTTATCCATTCAGTATTACAGTATCATACAGATAGTTCAATTCTTTTTAAGTAGATACAAAATAATTGCTGAAGCTCTTCATTATCAATGAGTCACCTCGTCATTTTCCCACTTATGTCTTGAACCATATGATTCTTTTCTAATGTCTCTAATCTTATTGCATGCTTTCACCATTTCTTCAAGCCCTTTGAAAATTTCATATCCGTTCTTTCTCTTCCCTGGACCCCTGGCCCCATTATAACCTGAATTAAGACCTTTTGATTGAGTGTGTCTTGCAATGTCACGATGTGGAGATTCGAATGAGGTATGAGCATATGGTGTCCCTAGTTCTTACATTCAAATAGTAACATTCCTTCCATGAGATCATATATCTAAAAAAAAAAAAAAAAAAAAAAATAGAAGTCAGAAAATGCCATTCTTTCTTGTTATATCATATGTGAGCTATTTGTTTCCCTTTTACATCAATCCTCTCACATATAACTAGAATAAGAAGAGTGATTTTACCAAACAATCAGTAAAAAAAGAAAAGAGTGCATCAAGTGAGATTTTTGGGTTAATTCTTCTTGGCACGCGCTTGAGTTTCACAGTCACTTGGATTGATTTAATTGTAAATTTTTATATCATTGCTATGAACGTGTATTAATTTTCGAATGATGTGGATTTAATCTTGTGGTTACAAAGAATCTTAACATGTCATGATCCGTTGACAATCTCTGAGACAAATGTTGGAAAGTATAGATTGAGTCATTTGAGTCTTTTATTTTTGTTCTTGGATTTGCTCGAGGAATAGCAAAAGATAAGTGTGGGGAAATTTGATAAGGGCATAATTAGGCTGTTTTTAGTACCATATTTCTATATATATTTTTAGCTATTACTTGTTAATTATGGTACTAATTGCTATTTTCATGTTTGTGTAGGTTTTCAATTACAATATTTTAAAATAGGAGCAAAGTGGCAATTTAGGAATACTAATTGCACAAGGAATTCATACAAGCAAGGAAATCACACCAACAAGGAAACCACAGAAAGAAGAAAACAAGAATAAAAAGGGGACGATACCTGGCTTTGAGAGATCATCCATCCACAGCATCTACAACCTCCTCTTCCATCCATCCATAGCATCCCACAGCCGCCGCCATCGTCCTGAACCCATCATCACCCATCTTCACCGTCCTCCTTCATCTCAGCCGTCGTCCTCAGTTCATCATCCACCGATCTACAGCCTCCTCATCACATCCAGAAACAGCCTCCATCAAACCCAATCGAACCCCCATTCTCACAGATCCCACCTCCTCGCACGGAAACCCTCGTCTCAGTCCTCTCTCTCTCGCTGTCCCTGATTGTCGCCACCTCGCCAAACCCAAGCCACCGTCTCAGTCCCTCGTCCTTCCCTATTCGTCCCTTCTTCCCATTCTCAGCCTCGTCATCCCCTTCTCACCAGAGCTTATCGCGAAGAGGGAGGAGCAGAAAGACTGGTGAAGCAGATCGCGAAGGAGCAATTCGCGTGAGGAAGGTGAAGGAAGATATATCACGCTATTCGCACCCCAATTTCCACTCAGTACCACCACGCACAGGCGACATCTTTCTGATCTCTTTTGCTTACTTTAGTTTGATTATTTATTATGGATTACTGTTTGAACATAATTAATATGTCAAGCTAAACTTATCTTCGTTAGGGGTGAATTCGAAGCCCCGAACATGTGTTTTATAAATTAATTGAATTTAATCTTTCTTGCTATTAGTGATTGTGTTTTGCTTAACTGCTTTATAGAGAACTTTTCCTTGTATGTTTGTTAAGGTGGCCAACTTAGTAAGCATGCTAGGATCTGGGCCTAGAGTATAGGAGAGTTTCACCTAATTGTTATAATCCTATATTCACAAGTAGTAAATACTAAGGAACGTTGGTAAGGTTAAGTAGAAACCTAGGCAAGAACAAGATGTTGATCATACTTGTAATTGCCTAGTCATTGTTCATATTTTCCACAAAACTTAATGATCTTAGATTGTTGTCTAACTTGCGATTCTTGTTTAGATAACATGATGAGAATAGTTTGAAAGCGACGCTTAATTTAATTCAACGAACTTGGGAAAATAATAAGATTAATGCAGTGCGGTCACGGTTAGTCTTGAGAATTGTCTCTCACGAGTTAGCAAGTGATTATTGAAGATTAATTTATAAGCATATGTTTGGTGTGTGGAGATAAAACCCTTAGCTAATTTCTTATCTTTGCCATCTCTTTAGTTTATTATCTTTACATTAATTTTCGTAGTTATTTTCATAGTTTAATTTAGAAAATCCAATCCTCGTTTATTTAATTAATTAGGTTGTTAGTTGTTTTTTAGTTATTATTAGTGTAATTGACAAGCCCTCTATTCCCCGGTCTAGAACGATCTTTACCTATTCTATACTACAAATCACAAAGCAGGGTATTAAGTTGTGTGCTACCAAAAAAATGATGGTGTTATTATTCAATTGGCTGGCCGTTCTAATGCATATCCTCGAGGTTTGTTGGAAGATGTGTTGGTGCCGGTTAACCATTTGATATTCCTAGCAGATTTTTGTGTGTTTGAGATGGAAGATTCGAAAATTTTAGCACATTTGCCTCTTCTTTTAGGGCGCCCCTTCATGAAAACTACGAAGACTAATATTGATGTGCATGCAGGAAAACTGACCATGAAATTTGATAGTGATGTGATTGGATTCAACATTTTTTAAGCCACGAGATATCCTATTAAAAACATTCTTGTTTTTCTATTAATGTGAATAACAATTTAGCCCAAAAATTGTCAGACATCAGAAATGAGAATGAACTTGAGACCACCATCACTACTGCCATTGGATATGAGAGCAATAGAGTTCCCTATGACACAAAAAATGGAAGAAATTATAGTTGAATGAGCTCGAAAAGATTCAAGATGAGACTTATGATAGTAAAGGCAATTATAAGGAGAACACCATAGTTTTTCATGATCAGATGATCCACGAAAATACTTTTGTCGTTGGAATGAAAATTTTGTTTTTCCAATCATATCTTAGAACTGGTAAGTTACGTTCGGAATTGGTTGGTCTTTTTATTGTTACTAATGTTTTCCCCATGGTGCTATACAGATTAAGAGTGTCATAACCTGGAAGGAGTTTAAAGTGAAACATCATCGACTTAAGCCATATTATGAGTCATTTGTGGAGCATGACGTGGATGACGTATCACTCCATATTCCCATTTATTTTAAGGATTAATTGCAGATACCGTCAGACAACACAATGTTAAAACACGCGCTTCTTGGAAGGCAACCTAATCAGATTTGCTTTCTCTATCCCTTTATTTTATTTTTGTTATTTTTGCTTTTGTTTGTTAGTAGTTTATTTTTCCACGTTTAAATCTTTCATTACATGTGCTATAATCTATTAACATTGAGGACAATATTAGGTTTAAGTGTGAGAGGAATAAAATGTTGTTTTTATTAAAAAAAATAAAAATGTGTTGGTTTTTATTTTTTTTGTTGGTATTAGTGTCGTAAAAAAATAAAAATAAAAAATAAAAATTTTCATGGTTGTTTTGAGTCTTAGAATACTTTCCAACACAATGATGAGATTTGATTTTTAATTGCATGACGTTAAGGTGATTTATAAGCATGAGTTAAGATCTAATATTATTATTTAGTTAATGCTTATTTATGGTCATCATATGCAAATTCACATGTAATCAACTTAGTAATTGGTACTCATAGCATGTTTAATTGAATTTAACTCATTATAACCTATATGTGAGTTTTGAACCTATTATTCCTTTGATTTTGAGAGTTTTTTAGTTAGGTCATCTTTCATTTCTTTTGTCAATAATAATTCGTTACATGATCTCAAATTTGTTTGTTGTGGTTGCTACTTGGATTGCTTTCATAATTAAAACTAGAACTTGTATTGACTTCGTTCAAATCATCATATTGAATTGCATAATATGCTTGACATGATAAAGGCACCTAGTTTCTACCATTGCCAGATAAGCCTGATTCGTGATATATTTCCCTTAGGTTAACCCATTGAGCCTTTATTAAGCCTTTTATTTCATTACCCTCATTTTTTATCCCTAATTTAATCAAAAGAGTGGAGTATAATTTGATTTGCAGAAATTTTATGTGGTTCAAGATACGTTGAAAAACAAGTATGGGAGAAGACCCTTATGGTACACAGTTCAAGAAGAAAGAGTTACCAAAAAAATAAAAATTTTATTACAAAGTTTCAGAAGGGATACAAGCCCTTGTCTATATTCATTCAGTATTACAGTAGCATACAAATAGTCCAGTTCTTTCAATAGATACAAATAATGGTTGAAGCTCTTCATTACCAGTGGGCCACCTCTACATTTTCCCACTTATGTCTTGAACCATATGATTATTTGCTAATGTCTCCAATCTTATTGCATGCTTTCACAATTCCTTTAAGCCATTTGAAAATTCCCTATCCGTTCTTTCTCTTCCCTTGACCCCTGGTCCCATTACAACTTGAATTAAGACCTTTTGATTGAGTGTGTCTTGCAATGTCAAGATGTGGAGATTCGAATGAGGTATGAACATATGGTGTCCCTAGTTCTTGCATTCAAGTAGTAACATTCCTTCCATGAGATCATATATCTGAAGAAGAAAAAAATGTGATTTTACATCAATCCTCTCACATATAACTAGAATAGGAAGAGTGATTTTACCAACTAATCAGTGAAAAAGAAAATAGTGCACCCGGTGAGATTTTTGGGTTAATTCTTCTTGGCACACACTTGAGTTTCATAGTCACTTGGATTTATTTAATTGTGAATTTTTATATCATTGCTATGAACGTGTATTAATTTTCGAATGATGTGAATTTAATCTTGTGTTTACGAAGAATCTTAACATGTCATGATCCGTTGAAAATCTCTCAGACAAATGTTGGAAAATAAAAATCGAGTCATTTGAGTTTTTTTATTTTTGTTTCTTAGATTTGCTCGAAGACTAGCAAAAGATAAGTGTGGGAGAATTTGATAGAGGCATAATTAGGCTATTTTTAGTACCATATTTCTATGTATATTTTTGGTTATTACTTGTTAATTATGGTACTAATTGCTATTTTCGTGTTTGTGTAGGTTTTCAATTACAAAATTCTAAAATAGAAGCTAAATGAAGCAAATTGGCAACTAGTTGCACAAGGAAACCACACAAACAATGAAACCACACAAACAAGGAAACAAGGAAACCACACAAAGAAGAAAACAAGTATAAAAATGGGCGATACCTTGCTTTGAGAGATCATCCAGCAATAACATCCCCATCCATAGCCTCCTAATCCATCGGCGCAGCAAGCCATGCATCCTCCCACAACCGCCGTCGTCCAAAACCCGTCATCAATCATCCTCACAGATCCCTCCTCCTAGCAACAGCCGATCGCCTCCACCATCATCAATAAACCCTCGTCTCTGTCCCTCTCTCCCGTCATCCCCTTTGTCGCCCACCACCATCACATCCAGCCCCTCTCCTTTCGATCTCTCAAAGTTTCAAATCCAGCAATAACATCCTGTATCGATCACAACCTCCTAAAAGCCAGCCACAACCTTCACCTTCCAACCGTCCTTGCATCACCATCTCGCCATCAGTTTGCAACCACAATCACGCACACAGCCGCACAAATAAATACAGAGGAGCAGATCGTGAGCAGTCGCGTGAGTAGATCGCGAAGAGAATGAGAGGAGGAAGACATATCTTCCTTTGCGCTATTTGCAACCCAACAGTCCACTAGTACCACCACGAATCAGGCGACAGTGTTTTGTTTCATCTCTTAACTCTTTCTCTTATTTTAGTTTGATATTTAATTATGTATTGCTATTCGACATGATTAATATGTCTAGATAAATTTCTCTTAGTTATAGGTGGATTCGAAGCCCCGAACATGTGTTTTATAAATTAATTGAATTTAATCTTCCTTGCTATTAATGATTGTGTTTTGCTTAACTGCTTTATAAAGAATTTTTCTTTGTATGTTTATTAAGGTAGCTAACTTAGTAAGCATGCTAAGATCTAGGGCTAGAGTATAGAAGAGTTTCACGTAATTTTTATAATAATGTATTCACAAGTAGTAAATACCAATGAACATTTGTAAGGTTAAGTAAAAACCTAGGTAACTAAGAACAAGATGCTGATCATATTTATAATTGCCTAGTCAGTGTTCATATTTTTCACAAAACTTAATGATCTTAGATTGTTATCTAACTTGTGATTCCTGATTAGATAGCATGTTAAGAATAGTTTGAAAGCGACGGTTAATTTAATTCAACGAACTTGAGAAAATAATAAGATTAATGCAGTGTTGATCACAATTAAGCTTGAGCATTGTCTCTCACGAGTTAGCAAGTGATTATTGAAGATTGATTTATGAGCATATGTTTGATGTGTGGAGATAAACTTTTAGCTAATTTCTCATCTTTGCCATCCCTTTAGTTTTATTATTTTTATAGTAATTTTCGTAGTTATTTTCATAGTTTAATTTAGAAAATTCAATCCCCTATTATTTAATTAATTAGATTATTAGTTGTCTTTTAACTATTCTTAGTGTTAATTGACAAACCTTCTAATCCCCGGTCCAGAACGATCCTTACTTATTCTATACTACAATCACAAAGCAGTGTATTAAGTTGTGTGCTACTAAAATAGTGCATCAATTGGGCCTAGGTGCAATGAATGAATGTTTACAGGGGTTGATTTTCATGAAAAATCAAAAAATTAGATGTTAGGGGCTTAACTGTAATTAACAATATTTGAGATGGACGGGTTTTGATCATAAATAAATAATACAAATTTGAGTGTAAAATGGTACATAAAAGTTTTTAAGCTTAAATTACAAAAATACCCCTGATCAGTGTTTACCTCTATAGTTTTTATTGTAAATATAATAGATTTTCGAGAATATTTTGGGTACTCCAAAAATCAGGACGAAGACACATACCTTCATTGTTCCTAAGGGAAGTTCTCATTATATATTTACTAGTCGTAAGTGCCCGCTACATGTGCATATAATTATTTGTTTAATATTATTAATTTTCAGGATTAAGTAAATGTATAACTTATTTATCCTTCAATGATTTTGCATTTAATCTATATATGCATCGAGTAAATTGTTGATCGACACAAAAGATGAAATAGTTCTAATATTTAAATTTTGTGCATCGCCTATTAGTCTAACAAAAATATTTTGAATTTAATTTTGTGTATGCTACTCATGCTATTGAGATACCCTTAAAATGAAATTCTTTACAGCATTCTACAAAAAAATACAAAAAACTTTGATTGTAAGTAATTATTATGATTAAATAGTTTAAATCAATATATTAAGTTTTATTAGGCATGAGACAAAAAGCCCATCTTATCCGTACTACATTTTCTTTCCATACACTAAAAACTACAAAAAAAAACAATAAAAAAAAAAAAACAAAAAAATCCTTGGAGTTGCCATGCGACCCAAAGTAATGTATCACATGACCCCTTGTAGTGGTGGATATTATATTAGTGTGGGCTCCACCAATAAGGCATGAGAATTAAATACACCCTTATTCATTTTTGCCATCCAAAACCTCATGTTTTATCTACTTTAACCAACTTATTTTGATTGTAAATAGGATAAACTTTTTAAGGAAAAATGAGAAATCTAACAATCAGGTTGAATACAAAACAATGTTCCCCCACTGTTCATTTGGGGGAATGCGCGTTAAATAGTAAAGGAAAAATTGAGAGCCTGGTCCCAGGCGCAAATTAGTGCTCTAGGACGAAGCTCTGATAGCCAAGATGTTTGGATCCCTCGGAGGGCTTTTAATGGTGGAGATTAAGGGGGTGGTATTCAATTACGAGTTTTAATGGATTGTGAAGGATTTTAAAATTCATTAAAATTCAAGAGTATTATTAAGGATTTAAAATAATATATGTAAATCTAGGGGTATTCAAATACCGATTTTAAATGACTTATAAAATTCATCAAAATCAGGGGTATTCAATTCATGTTTTTCAAAAGTCCACCAAAATTAGGGGGTATTCAAGAAGTAGTGGATTTTAATGGATTTGTTAAAGTTGTGAATTTTGAAGGATTTGTGTGTGAAAACTATATATAACAAGAGTTATTTCAAATTCAACATTCCCCCTCGTATTTCAATGAATTTGTATTGGCTATTGTTAAATAACACCACCATTTCGACTGAAGGACGCACGCCGCCA
Organism: Berberis vulgaris; assembly: GCA_963556465.1. NCBI lineage: Eukaryota > Viridiplantae > Streptophyta > Magnoliopsida > Ranunculales > Berberidaceae > Berberis > Berberis vulgaris. Next base: position 24,041,213 of record OY747131.1, on the reverse strand, counting down.
TCTCATTTTTTTGTGATCTGCTAAAGGATATCACCACCTTCCCTTCTCTTCTCTCTTCACAGGAGCAACACCACATCGCCCCACAACTTCTGGCCACACCACCATGCCCTACCACCGCTAGCTGCACCACCACCCGCACTTCCTCTTCTCCTTTGTTCTTGTTCTTCTTTTTTGTTATTTTTTCTTCTTCTCATTATCTTCCTCTTATTTTCGCTTCTTCTTGTCCTCTCTTCATTTTTTCCTTCACTTTTTTTTCCTTCTGATTTCTTCTTCTACTTTTCTCTTTGTTTTTTTTTTTCTTCTTCTTCTATTTTTTTCTCCTATCTTCTTTTTTTCCATTTTTTTTCTTCTTCGCTCTTGCGGAGGTTCCTCGAGTGGAAGTTCCCCACTTGCCAGAACCTTCGCGAGGGCAAAAAGAAGAAAAAAAATGCAAAAAGAAATGAGAAAAAAATTAAAAAACGGAGAGAAAAAAAAGGAGAGGAGAAGAAAAAAAAACAGAGAATAAGATGTGAGGGGGAGGATGTTGTGAATAAGAAGATGAAAATGGGTGAAAGTGGGATGAGAGGTGGCGGTGGTGATTGATGGAGAAGAAGAAGAAGAAGGCGAGGAGGAGAAGAGGTGGCAGTAGCGTGGTGGTAGTGGTGATTGAAGAAGAACAAGACGGGAGGAGAGGTGGCGGTGGCGGGGATAACAATTTGAAGTAAAATAATTATTTGTATTACTTTTGGACCATCTTCAATGTATTTGATCTTTTTATTTTATTTTTAATTTGAAGTAAAATTCTTATAACATAAAACAATTGTTTAATTGATGTTCTGATAGATGTTTTATGATTTGTGTTGGCATTGATAATAATATAGGTGATGTTTTTTTTATTGTTTCCTATGACTAATAATATATTTTTAAAAATCCATTGAATTTATAAGAATCTATAGAAATTCATAACAAACCTTTATAAAATCTACAAAATCCAATCATTTAAAATTTATCAAAATCCAGTGAATTTTGTAAAATCATTTGAAACCTTTTAAAATCCATGAGATTTAAAATTCTTAAGAGTTCATTCAAATCCCGAATTGAATACCTCACCTAAGTAAAATTTGATCTATTCCTATATGACATTATGCAACTCATCCAGTTTGCTACCTAACCCATATGATTAAAATTATCTAGTGATTCACTAATTTCCACTAAAACCATTCATGGACCCACCACTATCCAGAATTTTTTTTCATTTAAAACTAGAAATTAGTGTCATGAATTTTAGTTAATTAAAAATCCTTAACCTTTTTCCTTTTATTTAAAAAAAAAAAAAAACCACTCTTTCTAAATGTATAAATTAGAAGGGAAATTTCTAAAAAAATAATAACACAGCTAATACTTCTCATATTTTCCATTCTAAAACTTTTGCCCAATGATTATCTAGATTACCCTTAGTTTTGTAGTAATAGTATTGAGATGGGAGAGATGGTTGTGTAGGGATGGCAGTGGAGCGGATTTTCACGGATATCCGCCCCACCCAATCCGTTTGGGGCGGTTTTGAATATGCCTAAACGGATTTTGGGGCGGATACGGATATCCAAAAAACATCCGTTAAATACCCGCAGATATCCGTTTATTAAGTAACATTACAATAATACCCTTCCCCTTTATAAAGGGATTAAACCCTTAACCCTTTTCCTCATTCCCTCCCTCACACACACGCCCGCCTCTGAGCCTCCCTTAGCCTCTCCCTCTCTGCCTCGAACACTCACAAATTCCCTTAACCCTTTCCCTCATACTCATTCCCTCCCTCACACACGCCCGCCTCTCTCTCCCTCTCTGCCTCTCACACTCACACACAGCACAGGGGCAGAGCGATTCGAGAGTGAAGGCTGCGAAGCCGCCGAAGGCCTCTCCCTCTATGCCTCTCACACACACACAGAGCACAAGCGGAGGACCACAGCGAAGGCGGAGGCCGTCAGCCTCTTCTTCTCTCTCACAGCGAAGCAGCGAAGGCGGAGGTCGTCCGCCTCTTCTTCTCTCCCACAGCGAAGGCTCAAGGCGAAGCTCGTCCGCCTCTTCTTCTCTGATCTCTCTCACAGGCTCACAGGGAAGGCGTCGTCGTCCGGTCATCGCCCCTTCTCCCTCTCCTTCTCCTTCTCCTTCTCTGATCTTAGATCCAGATCTCAGATCTAAGATCTGATCAAATTTGATCTCAGATCTCAGATCTCAAATTTGATCTGATCTCGGATCCATCAGATCTGATCTGATCTCGGATCTCATCAGATCTCGATCTCAGATCTCATCATATCAGATCTCGATCTCAGATCTCTACAGATCTCGATCTCAAATCTCAGATCTCAGATCAGATCTAAAATCAGATCCAGAGGCAGAGATTGATTTTGTTTTTTGTATTTTTTTTAATTTTTTTTGTATGAATTATTTGTAAATTTTAATTCAGAATTTTTTGTATTTTTTTTTTGTACGAATTCAGATATTTTGTAATAATTTTGTTATAATTCAGAGAATTTTTTAATTTTTTGTTATAATTTTGTGCGGATTGGCGGGGCGGGGCGGATATCCGCCCATTCGCACGGGGCGGTTATGGATTTAGATTAAAATTTTAAACGGATTGGCGGGGCGGATCGGAGATCGATTATTACTGACGGATCGAGGATGGATTTGCTCAAATCCGCCCTAATCCGCCCCGTTGCCATCCCTATGGTTGTGTTAGTTGTCAGGGGGTCCTTGTAAGCTCACAAATGTCGATGTAAGACTAGTTAGATTTTGTCCCTTCTTCCATTTCTCTTTTTCCATTATAAACTTTCTCTTCTCTCTCCATTTTAAACCATTCTTAACCTTCCAACTCTCAACCAAACTATTTACATCTTTTTTCTCCCTTGATTGTTATCTATTTACTCACAGAGAGGAAGGAAAGATGAGAATTGAAAGAAGCAAGAGCAATTTCATTAAACTTTCCATCAACCTATTCAAGGATAGTAGAGGTTGCAACCCCATTGAGTCTTTTTCCACCATCGTTGTTGGGGGATTTGGAAAGTGGGTTTGTGAGAAATTTTGAGACTTCGATGAACATGAGAGCTTTTATTATAACTTTTTTGAAAATGAAGTACTCCATAAACGTTAAAGGACCTCCATTGGCTCTCTTGGGGTTTTAGGTGCCCGAAATCCGGTGACGGTGTTTTCCATGTTTGAGAGACAATAATGATGAAAGATGAAAAAATGTTTGTAGGTTTAAGTGGGTTTGAGAAAGAGAATGGGTTGGAGATGTAGGGGGTTTTATAGAAAATGTTTTAAATGCACTAGACTTGAGCACATGGTTGGAAACCAAGGATTCTCCTAGCCTTTCGACTGTTTCTATAATAAGGCCATATATATTGGTAACTAAGCATCCTAAACAACATGGATTTATGAGTGACTTTTTTGGAGCTCAAGAAGACACATATAAAAAATCAAAGAAAGCTAATAAATTTGAAATTTTTATTATAAAACACCTGTTGTAAGAACTGCATGGAGATTACCTTCCTTCGTGAGATTGAACCTCTCTTCAAATTAAGCCTGAGGTAACAACAAGAAAGATGTATGTCTGAAATCGTAGAAACATAGAAGTAGATGACACTCAAATTATCATGTCAGTGTCCTTGCCCCTGAAATCCATTTCTTATTGTATCTCAACATTTTGAGCTCTTGACAATTCACCCAACAAATGACCCATGGCTTGACTTTCTTTTGTTTATTGAACCACACTATGGCAGATGATAAAGATAACCAAGAAAGGGAAACAATTTTCAGACAGAATTATCAAAGTAAATAATGAAGACGCGTAAAGCACATAAGAGAATTCTCTGCAGCAATTTCAAACAGGGTATCACAGCTCGGACATAATGAAATTTATTCAGTGAAAATAAAACGTATGCCAACTTACAACAAATGACTAGCTGAGAGCAAGGACACAAAGAACTCTACAAACTCAAGCAAGACCAATCACAATCAACGTTGTTTTAATCGAATACAAAACAACAGAAAACTGAAGATAACCAAGAAACACATTGACTAAACAATGAACCCCTCATTTTTATCACTACTTGCCAGGTACTAATGTAGAAGAATCAAAGGTAGCATTTTTCTGAGTAAGAACAGACCATGTCGTTATCCCTTAATCTTATATAATAAGCTACATTTTCATTTGAGTATATAATATGTATCATACAGTATCAGAACTTTGTCTGCATTATGTAGAATTTCTACCTTGATTTACTTGTCTTATAAGTTTTAGCTTGCAGGTCTAAGATACATAAGGATGATCCTTGACATGTTTTGTGTATAAAATAGGGTTATCAACACCAATGTATACAAACATGTAAATCAAAATCACACCAATATCTAAAATCAAGTCACGTGAGATGTAAAATAATGCATCAGTACCTATAAAATCATTGACAAAAAAAATGTAAATTGATGAGGGTTTTTTTATTAACACTTGGGGTTTTACTTTTCCAGATCGGAAAGTATTGTATGAGGATTATGATGGAATCATGTTAGTAACAAGCCATACTCTTGACATCCAACCATCCCAATTTGTGCTTTTACTGAATCCTAGCTAAATGTATTAAATATCTAACAGAAAATATCATAGGCTCAGTTAAAATTTATATACAACTAACTGTTTTTCACCAAAAAACTTTATCTTATTAGCAAATCAATGACCAGGAAACAAGAACCAAATTAACCTTCAATGCATCAAACTTTTGCACCAAAATACTCCATTTTGAATAGACCATTCACTCATCCACAATGTTCACCAGTACCTACTCAACTAAGGAAAGGTTGTTATTTTTGTCACAATGGATATTTTTAACAATCTCAGGAAGGCAATCCAGGAAGTACACAAAAATCCAGTGAAGCTAGATGTGAAATGCACAAACTAATTATAAACTTAATAAAATAAATCTCTTAAAATTATTTGCATTGTCAAAGAATGAGCAAATAGGCAAATAAACAGACAAGGTATACAGTTTTCATAAAGAATATCAATCATCAACAAAAATACTACAATCGAAACACGAGAGTGGGGCAGAAAGATAAGTTGCAAGGTCCATATCCATTGGGAGTTGAGAGGTTTATGTCTTTTTAAATTGTGAGAACTAATTTTTCTAAACTTACTATAAAATTTTCACTAGGCGTAGTCTGAGAAATGGTGCAACAAGGGATGATGTAAATTTTGAACAGAGGGGAAAACGGGAGAGGATGAAGGTAAACAAGGAAAATCACAAATTATCAGTTTTCAAACACCACCAATCATGCTAAAATGAACACAATCAACAAATAAAATGACATTTTGAAAGCTAGATCAAATATCAATATCCAAAACCGCAAATTTTACCCAATTTTCACCCAAATTGTCAATATCAAAATGTGGGTTTCATTCATCCAACAACAGCTCAAATTCATCAAATCAGTCTGAAAACATAAAACCATTTACACGCAACCTGTAGATGTATACTTTAGACTCATCAGTAAGGAGAAATACCTTGTCCAAAGTAAAAAGCCTAGCCAGCAATGTTTTGAGACATTGCGACATCTCTTTGGTAGTCATTGGAGATGACAACCAGCAGTGCAACTCTATAAATGGTCGAAAACAAAAGAGGGAAAAGTGGAAATGAGTACACAAATGAACTTCAAAACCTAGAAATGGGAAAATAAACCCAAGAATTTTACCTGCAACGGAGAAGGAGTTGAATGTTTTAAGCCTTTGTCTTTATCGTGGCGACTCAGACGTGTGTTGCAAATCGTAGATATCCATCTTTGAATCTCTCGGTTTCTCTGTGCATCTCTCTAGCTAACCAGAGACTCACCGAGGTGCTGAAAAGTAACGTCACCTTTCTCTCTCTGCAAACAGGCATCCTTCACTGGGTTGAGTATAAAACAGTAGGGGCGGGCTACCCACCCGCGATGTTGATCCCGTTTTCATTTTTATTTTTATTTTTATTTTTATTTTTATTTTTATTTTTATTTTTTTAGGTATTTTTTTTGAATTTATCAAACCCAATCCCGTCCTGATCTAAAGTGGGACCGAGATTTTCAATTTCATCCATTTTTTTTCAATTGGAATTTATTTATTTAATATTTATTATTATTAATTTTAATCAAGCTACTTCATGAAAGTTCAGGATATATTGAAATTAAATCAAAAAATCTACCCTGTTTGAAAATTTATTTCCTTGATTTTGTACTATTTGTTTAGGTAGAAACTTCAATTTGAATATTTTAGGTCAAATAGAACTCATTCAAATTTATGTTTTTTCACATTTTAGATTGGTTATAGGACAATTATTCTTATAGAAAATAAAGGCAAATGATGATTTGTGTTAGTTTTGCATTATGAGTTATTGGAAAATATTGCTCATATTTGTATATTGTATGAACGATATTTTAACACTTGCCGAAATATGCATGAAGGAATTATGGAGGGTGATGATACACTAAAATGGTCTATCCCCTACGCCGTACACGTATCATGATGATCTCGAAGAATAATAGGTCCTAGTGTCAGCCCAACACTGATTCGCCCCAAGCGATTCTAAGCCCGCTCGATGCAATCTGCCAGATGGATCCTAATCATTACAGTCTGCTAAGCCCACACGTCTCACAACTATCCTCAATATCTGTAAGCTCTGCTAAGGCAACTATCTTGAGGATCAACTTCGAACAGTCAATTACAACAGTTTTTCGCTTCCAACTAGGAAGCAAATACTATAGTACATATCACACATGGGAACTCTCATTTACAGATTACTCTTTGATTAGGAACTACATCTCGCGTATCTAGGAGCACAAGGCTAACATGGAAACTCCCCTCCAATGCACAACTCGTTATTAGATAAAGATCTTCACGAAGATCTCATTCCCTAAACTACGTTATCGATGACATGGTCGAACCAGGACTCCAGCACTATAAATAAAACATGAGGTTGGTAAGCTAAGGTACGCTACAAATTCCTTGTTTACAATATTACACCTTCCTTAGATCCTTGTCTGGCTTTGGCATCAGAGTGTCATCAGCCACCACAACGGTGGTCCATGGCTCACGTGCGTTCCTTGTGCAGGTCAGCAGGTTTGCATGTCAAGGTCAAAGCCATGAGCGAAAAATGACTGCACTAGCATCATCTCTCTTCGGAATAAAAAGAGATGATGATCACTAGATCACGCAACAATGGAGAACAAGGGGACACGTCAAACGCTCAAACTAGCGCTATACGGCCGCTCTCAACGGTGCTGGTGACGCACGGGTAGCAGACTCACACACCAGCGCCAGCAACAACAATGATGGACCCGAGGATAGATTTGATGTCTTCTCAAATACATCAAATCGCCAAAGCAGTGGAGATGCTCGTACAATAGAATCCTCCACCCGCCGATGGAGATCAAGAGCGACACAGACCCCAGTCTCCAGAGACTAACAGATAGCAGGCACAGGAGAGCCAAGCCCCTACTAGTTCTCATTGGACTAGAGGTCGTGGTGCGGCCAACGTGGACCCGACCTTCAGGGTAGACAGGTTCGCTTCACAAAACCCCCTCCGCAGAGGAGGCTCACAACTCAGACGTGTTGTACCGCCTCTCTATCCTACTGTTCGTGGACCGTATCATGAACGAGGTCATTCTGAAGAAATTCACGCCTTCAAAGCTTGATTTTTATGATGGGACCACCGACCCGTTCGACCACTTGTGTCATTACCAGCACGTAATGGCGCTTAAGGAAGGCTCTGAGTCAACGATGTGCAAAACCTTCCCTACTAGCTTGAAGAAATCGACACTGACGTGGTTCCACAACCTCCCACCAAAATCAATCGATTCGTTCAAGATGTTGGCCAAAGATTTCCCGACGCGCTTCGTTGGAAGCCAGCGGATTAGGAAAGGCCCGCACTACATACTCTTTCTGAAGTAGAGGTTTAATGAAACACTGAGAGAGTATTCTCACACTTCAATAATGAGCTGACGCTCATTGACGGCTGTAGACGACACAGCCATGACAGCTTTCACCGCGGGTCTTAGAGCTGAAAAGTTTTATGACTTCCTCACCTTGGAACCCTCTCTGGACATGGCAGAACTCTTGAAGGACGTCCAGAGGTGCATCACCCTGAAAGATATGAGAACAGCAAAGAAAAAAACAAAAGTTGAGAAGAGGCTCTCCATTCCTAAGGATAAGAATGAGGGAAGAAGATGAAATGATGAAGAAAAAAGCAAGCGAAAGCTCAATGACAACAGGTCAGACCTTGGCTGGGCCAGGCTAGAAAAAGCTTCCAACTACATTCGATCCAGATCCATGACCCCTCTTAATTTCATCCTATCGAAAGTCCCGAATTCCATGAAAAACTGGGAAGATCTAAAATGGCCCCTGAAGCAGCGCGAAGACCCCTCCAAACGTGACAACAAGTATTGCTCATACTACAAGAAGGGTGCCCATGACACCGATGACTGCAAAATTCTAAGGTACGAGATCGACTACTGGATCCACAGGGGCAAGCTAAAGAAATTCTTGAGTACTGAAAAGCGAACAGAATGACCTAGGGACAGGGGGAGACAATCAAGGAGATCAAGAAGGAAACTCCGGGCATAATTTATGTCCTTCAAAAAGTCGTATCGAATGAAGACCAGTAAAAAAGGTCTCACAAGCGGATTCTGTTGGAATGTGACGCAACCCGCAGAGGAGGACATGAGTGTATATTATTCAAGGGTGGAGAGCCTCATCCCAACCTTGACCTTCACAGACAAAGACCTCGAAAGATTCCGCGAACCGCACAATGACGCACTCGTCATTTCGGTCTCCATCTCAAGGTGGGAGGTGAAAAATACCCTAGTGGACATATGAAGCTCTCTCAACATCCTGTTCTACTACGCGTTTGCAGTATGGACCTCAAGGAGAAGCATCTGACATCCTCAATAGATATACTGATTGGATTCTGTGGAGAAAAATGCTTCCCGATAGGGAAGATAAGGTTAGCGGTAGTGGCAGGAGAGCCTGAAAGTCCTATTCTCAAACTTCATGGTGGTGTATGCACCGTCCATCTACAACCTCATCCTGGGAAGACCATGGCTTCATCAAATAGAATCAATAGTCTCCACCCTTCACTAGTACGTTACGTACATCACTAACCGCTCGAAATGAACGATATGTGGATACCAAACAATGGCACAAGGCTGCCACTACACTGCACTGAAGCAGATAGAATGTTCCAATATCTAGCTGGAGCCCACAGGGCAAGTTGAACAAATGTCGGACCATCATTCAACAACAATGGTCCAACATAGCAGCGGGGAACATTCACACGTCGCAGGAGCAATCCGCTCCCCAACGCAGCAAAGCGGAGATGTCAACATAGACGGGAATACGACCCCCAACAAACAGTCGACGAGGAAATAAACTCCCACGCAATGTTTACTCTTCAGTAACCTTAGTGACATCAGCGAAGCACGATAGTTCGCTGAAGGTACCAATGATCCAGCTAGGGCCATGCGAATTCACTTCAGGGTCGGATCGATCTCTCTCTGTCAATAATTAGTCTATTTCAGTTGTTTATTTTCCTTTTCATAGTCAATGTAGAGTCTTAGTTCTTAGCAACTTATGTGATTTGCAATCATTTAAGAAATAAAAAAGAATTACACAAACACACTTTATTAATTCGATGCGACATACAATAAAGACTAGGTTGAACAGTCCGATGACATATGCAGAATCAGAAGCGACAGCTAAGGTACCGAAAGTAGATTCCACTCAACGACCTTTCCAAGGCAGATTAGCAAGAACAAGAGCATGATGAAATATCGCGCCCAATTCTATGCCTCTATAGATATGGTCTGAGGTGGTACAAAATCAGCGACCAGGGCCACCGCGCAACGTTAGTCAAAGTTATGGCCAACTCATACGCTCGATTCGCTCGACCAGACAAACTTGGGACAAGTATTAGGTTGAAACAGATCGAGTGCATCCTCACGTTGAAGGGATGAGACAGACATTCGGGAGTCAATGGTGCACTCCAACAGGTCATGTCAAACTCCACCCCAGCTCGAGATCTCGAATTCCAGCGCAAGGCGAGACGATGGGGTTAATCGAGAAGTGGTAGAAGCAACTGCTCCGTAGGTGGCTGCTGGTGTTATATCTGAAATTAGGTGCTCCAGAGCAGCGACAGGACACCTGCGCATAGACGACAGACTCATCCCTCGGGAGGGAGTCTGTACTTCTTCTTCACAATACGAGAAGAAATTACAAGGTCTCAGTGAACCAATTAGGTGCTCACCTAGAGCAGGTGACCATTCATAACAACAAGTCTCATCGTGACTCATCGACGCAAATGTCAGAACATTCAAAGATTCCAAAGTTGGAGATCTCCCTTCAGCCTTTGGAAAATCCAAAGCATGTTCTTCAGGTAAGAGCATTAGAATAAGAGTGCTCTGCGATAGATGTCACCTACAAAGATGAAGAAGCACCATTATACATTATATAGACATAGTGGTTCACCAAACAGACACTTCAACATTAACTGTCATCATTGAATACTGTATGGGAAACGGAGAGACGACGGTTCCCGAAGAAACTGCACAGGACCACGATGATCCAATTAATGAGGCTGCACGCAACCCCATCAATTGGGGGGAGTAACCGATACTCAACCGTTTCATGATCTACACCATACGCGTGTCCACATGCAATCTATGTTGTACATGTACCATCTTGATCTTACGACAAACCCTAGCTCTTCCCCCACAGGCCCATGAGCTTAGCTTACTATTCAAGCGATTTCCTACCACGTGCTTGACATGAGCATCAGAAACCTTAGTCACTTCTAACACACGGATCACACCTGCATAGCACCAGTTCATTTAAGGTACTCATGTTTCTTAAAAAAAAATCGTCCGCACAATGCACTATGCCCGCGGACATATGCTCGCACGCCCTCAGCAGGCGGAGCCTTCACCTAACCAGGTAAGCTTAGTCAGCTTTGGCTGATGACGACGGCTTCTGGTTCATCCCGACGCCTAATCCGCCCAGCGCGGATGTCGATGGTTTACGTAGTGGGAGTCTAAACAACGCTTCTACGCCTGGTGACGACGACTCGCCAAGGACCGTTGCCCTCTTCGCAGACAACGGTCGCCGAATTCAATCAGGTAAGCCTAGCCAAAGATGACCGACAGTGACAGCTTCTAATCAAAGCCAAGACCAGTAGCCCCCTCTGGGTGGGTGTAAATGGTTTGGAAGGTGGGAGCCTTGTAAGTTTCAATTGATGTCGATTGTTTGCCACGGGACCACTGTTCTTCTATAGACCATGGTCGCCAAATTACCAATCCCAGACTTGTAGCCCCCTCTGCGTGAGTGTAGATGGTTTGAATGGTGGGAGCATAGTCAATCCCAAACTAATTCCGACGGCTTGCAACGGGACCACTGCTCTTCTATAGACCATGATCGTCGAACACCCCCAAATTTGTAGCACGATGCGCACGGGTGTAGATGATTTAGAAGGTGGGAGCCTAGTTAGTCCCGAACTGATTATTACAGATTGCCACAAGACCACTACTCTTCTACAGACCATGGTCGCTGAAACCCTCGTCTCAAACTTGTAGCCAGCTCCGCGCGGGTGTAGATGGTTTGAAAGGTGGGAGCCTAGTCAGTCCCGAGCTGATGTCGACGACTAGCCACGTGATCATTGTTCTCCAACAGACCATGATCATCGAATCCTCACTACCCGAACTCGTAGTCCATTATGCTCAAACATAGATGGTTTAGAAGGTGGGAGCCCTAGACGGCTCGCCACGCGACCACCGTTCCGTTCCTAAACAACGATCGTAGAAATAAATCACAGCGCAGGTAGCGTCTTCACGCTTACACAGGCTGACATTCTATTGTTAGCAATGGTCGCTCACGCCGGCCCCAAAATCATCCAGTCAACGCGCGAACGAGTGCTACATGGAATGCCGACCCAGGCTTTCAAAACCTGTTTCGACAAGCGCTCTAGCTCAAGGACAACTCATGTGCTTGGTTATCACAGTTCACTCGTGCCAGCAACCGCAACCGACCGTCAGGTAGGCAACCTCAACCGATTGTCGGGTAGGCGAGACAAGCCCCCGACGACTTACTTTAAGGATGAGCCACAACCTGGGTAGCATAACCCACTGCTAGACCATCCGTGGAACACCTACTACTGGATGTAACCAAGCAACGGTGACTCTGAGACATCGCAACAGAACAAGCTAGAATCATTCACGACACAAATGGTCAAACTTTCAGCAGCCGACAGACCACTCGACTTCCTATTGACCCAACCAGCCTATGTCAAAGTAAAACAACAAGACAGAATAGAAAGCGTGCAATAGGGAAATCGAGCATAATGGGGGTACAAAATGTACTCAAGATATATCTGTTTCCATTAACAGTTGAAGCAAAAAAGGTACAAGTGTACAAAATTTGTTCCTCGTCAGGAAATAGTACAAAAATAAAAAAGCTAAGCTTAACAGAGGAGGGAGCAGGAGTCGCGTCCATATGCACCTCAATCTGAGCGTCATGATCCCGATCACCCTCTTCTTATGATGCGGAAACCACTGACAAGTTTGCATACAACATTTTCTTATAGTAATCAAGGTCCCATTCCGAATGCCCCTCCTACATCAGCGCCAGTAGCTCCGGTCTACCGTGTAAAACCCAACAAAATTCACACTTGCCCCGTTCTTGGAGAAGCTCTTCTTCACGCGCCTTCGCTTCAGGAAGTTCACGCTCCAATAACTCCAGCTTTCCAATCAGCACGTTGACATGAGACTGCTCCGTAATCAGATTGCTCTTTACAGCACTGAGCTCATGTTGTTCCAATTTCAGCTGATCCTCGCCCTTCCTCGCCACCCGAGCGTTGAATTCCACATCAGACTCCAATTGTTGTCACCGGGCAACCCAATCAGCCTCCTTCAAGGCGTTTTCCTCAGCAGAAGATCATAGCTCGGAGCGCAATTTTGCCGCAATCTCCATATCGCGGCATCCACGAGGAACAAATTCAAGCAAGAGTTGGATCTGGTCCGCCGCGTTATGGAGATTGCGGCAAAATTGCGCTCCGAACTATGGTCTTCTGCTGAGGAAAACGCCTTGAAGAAGGCTGATTGGGTTGCCCGGTGACAACAATTGGAGTCTGTTTCCATAGCAACAATGACTGACTATTTAAGCCTCTCCTCCTCAATCTGTTACCTCAGTAGCTCAAATTCAAAAAGTGCGACAGAATACAACTTCTACATGTTCGAGAAGAGACGCTCCATGGTGTACAACCTTTCACGAGCCGCCTCAACTTTTGTCCCAGCGATGACAATTTGGCTCAAGTGAGACATTCCCAGCATAAGGTACTTTAAACCCTTATCCATACGACCTTCCAGCGTATTCACCTCGGGTTTCGAAGCGTGATCTATTAGCCAACTGTGACGTCTGGTTATATGTCTCCTCGAAACATAATTTACATCAACCTTCTAGTGCCATGCCTAGTTGCTCATCTTCACTACGTCCGGGGCAAATAGATTCATCCGTGCATCTGGGTGATGCACTCTCGAACACAAAATTACGCCGGCACCACCCTTCGTAGTCACCACCGCTCCCAGGCCTTCCTCTGCAGCATTTCCTTTGTCACCAATAGCCGATCATTTATTGCGGGACGACTCAGTGGAATCCAAAGGAAGAAAAGGAAGCGAGTTGTTCGACGGACCCTCCATCACCCTGGGATGCGACCTGGAGTGAGACGGGGAACAATTAGAAATATTTGAAACTTGGCCCGTATCACCACGACCACTATCATACAAACCACCAGTGGAACGATTGGACTTCGGGGCCTCAGGCGAATCTTCATCGGGACCCTCTAGCAGATTAGTCTCAGATGGGTCAACACTAGTAGAGGCTGCCACAACAGCCAACATCAGCTTCTCGCTCAGAGCTTCGACCTACGCGATACTCAGATTCGATGCGTCTTCAACCTCTGCTAATCGCAGGTGGTCCCTTTCCCAATCAGACACTTTGCCCTCCGCCCTAGCAGGCCGATCAGGCTCACGCTCCTCCCTTACTAAGCAGGCTGATTGGAGGCCGACCCCGATAAATCTCTTCGACGGAAACATTAGGGTGTGATCGTCCTTCAGAACAAATAAGGACAAGTCCTCAAGGACCCCAAACTTCTTTCAGAATTCAGCAAGGCCCGATTCAGAAAGAGACTTATCTTTGAAAAACTGAAAGCCCTTGACCAAAGTCACATCATCAAGATGGTTTTGGTGAGTCATGAGGAAGATGAACAATCTTTCAATCAGAAGATGAACATAGAAAAATCTCTAAAAGAAAATAAAATGGAAGAGTCAGTCTCCGCATAAAGGAAGATCTAAATAGGGATTGGATTCTCGTATCTTCACCACTGAACTTACACACACTCAATTAATGATGCGCGTGACTCAAGCAATGATTCAGACTCAATCATCATGAGCGACGTATATTTTCAAGAAATGACTTAGTGAACCAATGTAATGACCCACTAACTCAGGGGAATTAGCTGATGATACACCACAACAGTCCCTCCTCTACATCATAGCTCGAGGAATAATAGGCTCTAGCGACAGCCCAACACTGATCCGGCCCAAGCGGTTTTAAGCCTGCTCAATGCAGTCCACCAGACAGACCCTAATCATTACAGTGTTCTAAGCCCACATGTCTCACAACTATCCTCGATACCCGTAAGCCCTGCTAAGGCAAGTATTTCAATGATCAACTTCGGACAGGCAATTATAGCAGCTTTTTGTTTCCAACTAGGAAGCAAATACCAGAGTACATATTACACATGGAACTCCCATCTACAGATTGCTATCTGATTGGGAACTAGCTCCCGCATATCTAGGAGCACAAGGCTAATAGAGAAACTCCCCTCCAATGCACAACTCCTAATTAGAAGAGGATCTCCACGAAGATTTTCTTCCCTAAACTACGCCATCGATGGCCTGATCGAACCAGGACTCCAGCACTATAAATAAGACATGAGGTTGGTAAGAAAAAATATGCTACGAATTCCCTATTTACAACATTACGCCTTCCTCAAATCCCTGTCCGACTTTAGCATCGGAGTGCCATCGGCCACCAAAATGGTGGTTCATGGCTCATGTGCGTTCCTTGTGCAGGTCAGCAGGTTTGCAGGTCAAGGTCAAAGTAGGGAGCGAAAAACGACTGCATCAGAGGGGATCCTTCCATTTCCCATTTTCACTTGACAAACTTAAATCCATTGTAAGGTACATTAAAAAGGAAAAAAAAAATTATAGTTTAACAAAGACTTGTTTGTTCACAAATAGTTTAGTACATTAAGAGACGACTTGATCACAATTTGGCATAAAATATTATATCTGATTCTGTTTGATATATATAATGTGCTTTTTATAGTTATATAGATAAATGCTTAGTACTGGATTAAGTTCATGAAAAATATAATTATAATATATTTTTGGTTTTAGGGTTTACTATAGAAATTTGTTGTCAAATTATCAGTCCGGAGCAAGGATTGTGATTTTGTTTTTCGAAGTAATTTCGATATTATGATTTTAAGAAACATTTCATGAAATATTTGGTTGTATATAAAAAACGTAAAATTTTGAGTGTATGTCAAAAATATATAAATATATGGACTAGTAAATTACTTAATAAGTACATAAAATGATGCCTCAATAACTTAGTATCCCTATAAATGTAATTTGCTTCATATAGGTTTTACAAAAAATTCTACGAAAAGTGACAATATATTTTGATTGAAAAAATTGTAATTTACTTCATATTTTTTGGGGTTTACATGAATATTTCGAAATAACATATTTTTCTTTTTAACACTTTAAATTTGGAGACTTCAAAAAAGAAATATTTCATGAAACTTCGCAAAATCACATTCCTTGGTCCAGAGGACAACATTTTCTAGCTTCACCCCACATAGCTTCTATTAACGAGAGCAATCCCTTACCATTTTCCCCCTCATTGACTCAAATCTTGGGTCGCCATTGTTTGGAGACCGCCATGGTTGCAATATAATGAGGACTTGGGTAACAAACATGTTACCAAAATCCCTTCAAGGATGGAGCAACAATCCAAATCTTATTGAGCAAGAGTTGGGAGATATCCATGAGAACACACACTTCACGATTGAAGGTCCAAGGAGGTGGCGAGTGAAGTTATGAAGATTGGGTTGAAAGAAAATTAAGGGAAGCTTTGGCAATTTTGCAATTTGATCCAAATTGGCTTTAAAAAAGAGCTTTTTTGGGATCAAAACTAGAATCCCATTTCACCGATCGGTAAGGATACCCTTTAATGTTACAGGGTTCTCTCACCATGGCTTTGATCATCGCATTTTCAGTTTCTAAGCAACCAAGGACATGGTGACCATCAAGTGCTGTAACTGTCAGTTCTGTGGGTAGATTCCAATACTTTGTGATAGAGTCTCTAATGTTAGAGAGAAGAGGGCATTCAACAAAATAATTTCATCACTAAGGCATGTTTTAAATAGACTTTCGCTCTTTCCAAAACATCGTTTGAGAAAGACACGAGGGTTTTCCTTCCCAAGCATTGTGTACATGATTAGTAGGAGATTCATGAATCTCGGGCTTCTTTATATGACCAAGAAATGATGCGAAGGAATGGGGAGTTATATTTGTACCAGCTAGGGCTCCTCCATTCCCTGGTGGATGACCTGTGTTGGCCATTAACATCTCTACCAAAACTTGCAAGTACTTGAAACCCTAGGTCTGAAATTCCAAAGGACCAAGTTCCACAAAGTGTATTGTTTAATTTAACGACATTCAAACACATGCACAAGTCATTACTTAAGTCATAATCATGTATTTAATTATCCAACCAAGTAATTTAAATTGACAAGTAAAACATGCAAGGATAGAAATAGAGAAATTGACACAAGATGTGATCTAGGAGAACCTGACATGGGAAAACTCTACTTATTAGGACATAAGGAACCATAAATCCACTATAAAAATAATGAATTACAAGAGTTGTTGACTTATCAAAGACCAAGTACCATGATCTCACATAGGAGCTACGCCAAACTCCAACTCTTTAAGCTACATCAAACATCATCATACAATGAATTTACACACCACCCAACTACAATGGGTGCAAATACTTACATTGGAAAACGCAGAAAATACTCTCACATAAATTGGGCAAATTTGCAACATCCACAAGATTGGGGTTTCAGGTGGGGTATCTCACTTTGGGACACAAAACTCTCTCTCTTATGTCAATAGGATAGACATGTCAAGAGGGAGAAGATAATAAATGGAGGGGGAGATACACACACACAAAGGGAGCAAAATATGCACTAAGAAGTAAGAACACATCTTTTCGTCGCTTGTAATTATAGAAGATAACACCAATTTAGACTTGATTGTGGGACACGAAACGACTGCAAAATAGGTGTGAATGAGCAGCAAAACAACTCTGATTTGGAGAACTAAACAACCCTCATTTTAACTCAAAACAACCCTAAGTTCTGGATGAAAACATGTTCGGGACGAGATGAGCATGTACTAAATAGTTCTCCAATGAAGAATAACAAAATTTTTTTTTTATCTCACATTGCTCAAACATCAATAATGCCAAATTGATATACATATAACTTTGATCGTAACAATATTAAATGTCATTTAAAATTTCTGGTCCAATGACTTACATTTTTTTGGTTGAGCATCCTTTGTGTGATACACTAAATAATAGTTGTACATATAACTCATAATGCAAAACTAAAACAAACCATCATTTGCCTTTTTTTTCCTACAAGAATAATTGTTTTATAACCAATCTAAAATGTGAAAAACATAAATTTTCATGAGTTCTATTTGACAAAAAAATTTCAAATCGTTCTTTCTATCTAAACAAAGAGTACCAAATCAAGCAAGTAAATTTTCTAGATGTTTTGATTTAATTTCAACACATCCTAAACTTTCCTTTAGAAAGTAGTTTGATTAAAGTTAATAATAATAAACATTAAATAAATAACTTTGGGTCGGGACGGGACGAGATGGGCAGGATTGAAAATTTCTATCCCGATCCCAACTCACTCTAAATCGGGACGGGACGAGATCATGATGAGTTTGATCAATCCCAAAAGGACCCGGAATAATCAGGATGGGATGTGGCGGAAAAGGGTCAGGACCGCGGGATGCCCACCCCTACTCCAATCTGCTCTAGATTCTGGCTGAAACCAATCCCAAATTTTTAATGAAATATGCTCTGGAACCTAGGCAAGAAAGCTCTAATTTTTCCTTGAATCTCCTGAAATTTTGCAGCACTAAATACATAAAAAAATTACAACTAAATCAAGGGATACCAAGCTTAAACTTGCATTAACAATTACTGTTTGGCGTGAAGAAAATGCAACCCTTAAACTAACAAATTCTATTTGATGTGTCCAAATCTCGTCCTCCTAAGAATTTGACATGTGAAACAGATGTTAGACTGCCAAAGACCACTTTTTTGGCTACCGAAGGCACTCCGATGTTTAAGTCAGCGACTCTGTTTGAAGAAGGAAATAAATCTGGACAAAACTCAATTAAAGTTGCATACTTTGTCGAATATTCCCTTTACCTTTTATAATGGTCGTGGTTAATTCTCTGCGTGACTTAAGCATGTGAGGGGCAATGGAAGAAGATGTTATCGTAACAATCCTTTTTTATGGAGGTGCGTCCGTGGAGGCGTCACTCCTTCCATGACTATTTTTTATGCAACATTCCTCTTCTCAATGAGATAATTCGTGTTGGGCTTGGATTTGGACTTTGATTCGTTTGAGCCTGGATTTGGTCTTCGATTATCTCCTCCTTTAATTGGCATTGTTTGGGCTTTTATGGTTAGCTTTAACCTTCATGGGTTTTACGAGCTAGCGTAGCAGATGGGGTGGCACATCTTTGTGATAAATGTTCTCTGCCACGTGTTTGGTCGCGATGTTGGTCCATTTTGATGTATCATCAGCTACTCCCCCCTTAGTTAACGAGTATGCTGACGTGGCCACTAACTTCGTGACGATTTGTCTTTCAATTCAACATTGCGTTGTATTTAATGTTGTCAGTAACTTTTTGCGAGTTGGTGTCTCTATTATGTGCTTGCCCATTTGTTTTTGCGCACATTTTTGGGATTTCATGTAGCCATCATATCTCACACGTACTCCCATGAGCAGTCCCTTCGTTGCTTAGTTTTATAAAAAGGAACGTGTCGGGTTTGTTTTTCTGCTTTATGCTATCTTTGAAAGTAGGGTTTTTTTCCTTCCTTCACCTTCTTTGTTCTCTTTTCTTTTTCATTCTTTAACAATGTCTATTGGCAATAAATTAAGCGGTAAGCCGCTGGCTATTTTTTAGGCTAATTTTTCTATCAAGAAAGCTTCTCAAGCGACGTTGGATAGCCTTCGTTTTGACTACAATTTGTCACCCGACCTCAAGATTATTTGGCCCAGACAGAATGATAATCCTTGTCATCCAAGGTTTGAGTACATTATGTTGTATCCGTGCATGTTTTATTCTGGCCTTCAGTTCCCAATTCCAGAGCTGTTTTGGGAGTATCTGAATTTCTTGGGCATTCCTCCTGCTAAGATGATTCCTAATGGTTTGAGAGTAATGGTTTTTTCTTATGCGAGGGCTATTCTGTCCGGCATTCCGCTGACTGTGAATGTTCTACATTCGGTAGTTGGTTTGATGGTGACCAAGGATATTTGCTTCTTCCATTCTTCTGCCTGCTTCGCGAAGCTTAACGATGACATCCGTGATTGGTCGAGGTCCTACTTTTATGCTTTTGTTAACTCTGGCTACTACCAATTGCGAGGTCGTCTTATTTTTTGATTGTTCCGAGTTTCCAACAAACGGAATGATCTTAAGTTGACTATGGATGAGCGGAGGATCAGTGACCAATTCTTGAAGCTTCCCCAGTTCCTTGTGGAAGCATTTTTTAGGATATTTTGGATGGTAGTGGTTTGTACATTATGAGCGAAGCGGAGCGGGCTTTGCTTACTGAATTTTGTGCTAAGGATATCGCTGCCCATGCTACTCGTGATGGCGTTAGTGGTGTTAGCATTGATTGGGAAATGAGCTCGGATAGGCACATTACGGATCTTGATGCTCCTATCAATGTCATAGTCCCAGCCTCCAGAAAGAGGAAGTTTGCGAGCCCATTAGTCCGTCGAGGCGATTGCCAATAGATCCTGGTCGGGTTCAAAAGAAGAAATGGCTCTCTACCCGTGGTTCTGTCCGATCTGCATCTCGTCCGAGTCCTGGCAAAGATGTTATGGAAGCTACCTCTCATCCAAGTCCTTTCCGCGAGAATGTCGTGAAAGATGATCGTGCATATCTCGAGGAGGCTGACAAGATGAGGCTGTGTCAGTGAGGAGCGAGAAAGAGACTACTCGTCCGTTGACGATGATGAAAAGAAGCTTCTTTCTGCTTATGGCATTTCGAACGTCACTGAATGGTCTAACGATAACCCCTGAGTTATTGATGATAAAATGCTTCAGTTGGTGGTGGAGTAGTCTAAAGAGGTTGTCAGTGGTGGTTAGATTTTTTGAAGGTCACTCTCCTCATTCTCCTTCTATTAACGTCAATGATGCGGTCGAATTCTTAGTTTCTTTTCCTACACATCTGAATTCTCCTGCTTCTATCGCCACTACTGGTCCCGTTCCGGCTATGGTCGCTTCAAGCTGGGAGGGTAAGAACATTTTTTCATTGTCACTGTTGTTCCTTATGCTCTTCTGGATATTGGGGGTGGTTCCTCAGTGCTTCCGGATCCCTGTGTTCTTCATCCACGAGTTGCCTGGATTGAGCCTAGCCCAAAAGATATTTGTATTAAGTCAGACGGTTAGTTTTGCTAGTTACTTATCTTGACGTGCAAGATGGTGCCAGGTTGATAAATGAATGACATAGGCGATTAGTGGAAAGACCTTTGTTGCACGTATTGGATCCAAGTGATCACCTTGATTACGATCTTGAGCATATAATGAACGGGATGAATCATCTCGCCTATGCAGAAGTGATGGGCTCGGTTTATTGAGTTGGTCGTGATCAAGTGTTTATTTGGAGAGAAAGTTGGCAACACTGTTGCTGAGCTTTTCTTACGTTCTTTTCCAATTCGATGTGTTGAGAGCGCAACGCATAAAGTCGAAAAAAACTGCCAGGGTTGAGACTTCGTTGATTGAGGCGGAAAGTGAGTGGATAATTTGATGTTGAGCTTGAGTCCTTGAAAGCCAAGTTGGATGGGGTTCGTGCCTGTTTATGTGATGTAGAGAAGGAGTTATTCGTCGAGAAGGCAGCTTATGATGAGGCTTTTTGTGCTGAGATTGAACAATCTGTTAATTGCGACATTGCTAAGAGGCGGGTGGAACAGTTGACACTTGCGCTTGACAATGTCAAGGAAGATACTTCTGTCATGCTTACCACCGCTGAGGGACGGCTTGCCACGGGCAAAAAATGAACTCGCCACTATGAAGAATCAGCTTCAAATTGTCGAAGTTGAAGATTGGAAGCGAGTTGTTGATGTGCGGGTTGAGCTTCTTGATTATATCGAGGGGCTCGGTGTGGATTTATCTAGGTACAACCACTTGGTTGATCAAGCTTTCGAAGATAATGATGGTGAATACATTGTCTCGACCCATTCGAGCGCTCCAATGATTGAAGAACCATTGTTCCTTCTCCTTTTGAAGAGAGAACTTTGCCCTCTCCCGTAGGTGATGTCGTTGACGTTGTTATGGTTTCCTCAATTTCTTCTCCTACTCCTTCATTGTCTTTTCCAGATGTAACAGAATATTATTGTTAATGAAAAGAGCTTCTTTTTTTTGTTATTGCATGTTTTCGTAGTTTATCTTGTTGACTCGTTGTATGTTGTTTGTTCCTTTTTAGTCCAATGTAGTCATATCGGGTTTTACTTTGAATTTTTTTATGTCTACTTTCATCTTTGACGTATTAGTTGTCTTTGAGATGGGTTGACTTTTATCCTTCTTGATGCGTTGGGGCTTTTTTCGCCTCTATTTTTACTTTGTTGGTTTAACATATGTCAATTCGTAGCTCCTTGAATTAAGTCGATTCATTCCTTCAATTTCACTTCGTTGATTCGATGTACTAGTCCACTCAAAACTTTCTGGATTAAGTTTACTCGTTGTTCAACTCTTACTTTGTTGATTCGTTGTACTAGTACACTTAAAACTTTCTGGATAAAGTTGACTCGTTTGTTCAACTCTTACTTCGTTGGTTCGACGTAGTCAACATTCGTTTAACTCTTACTTTATTGGTTCAACGTACTAGTTAACTTGAAACTTTTTGGATTAAGTTGACTCATTTTTTCAACTCTTACTTTGTTGGTTTGACGTACTAGTCAATTCGAAGTTTTTTTTTACTTAAGTAGACTTGTTTCTCCAACTTTTACTTTGTTGGTTCGATGCATCGGTCAATTCAAAGTTTTCTGGATTAAGTTGGCTCATTCGTTCAACTTTTACTTCGTTGGTTTGAGGTACTAGTCAACCTGGAATTGCTTTTTTACTTAAATTGAGTTGTTTGTCCAACTTTTACTTCGTTGGTTCGACGCATCGGTCGATTCAAAGTGTTTTGGATTAAGTTGACTCGTTCGTCCAACTTTTACTTCGTTGGTTCGACACATCAGCAGACTCAAAGTTTTCTGTATTAAGTTGACTCGTTCGTCCAACTTTTATTTCGTTGGCTTGACGTACTAGTCAACTCGAAGTTGTTTTTTTACTTAAGTTGACTTGTTTGTCCAAGTTTTATTTCATTGGTTCGACGCATCAGTCGATTCATAAGTTTTCTTGGTTAAGTTGACTCATTCGTCCAACTTTTACTTCGTTGGTTCGACGCATTAGTCGACTCAAAGTTTATTGTATTAAGTTGACTCGTTCGTCCAACTTTTACTTCGTTGGTTTGATGCCTCGATCGACTCGAAGTTTTCTGTATTAAGTTGACTCATTAGTCCAACTTTCACTTTGTTGGTTCGATGCATCAATCGACTCAAATTTGTTTGTATTAAGTTGACTCATTCGTCCAACTTTCACTTCATTGGTTCGACACCTCAGGGGACTCGAAGTTTTCTGTATTAAGTTGACTCGTTCGTCCAACTTTTGCTTCAATTGTTCGACATCTCAGTCGACTTGAAGTTTTATGTATTAAGTTGACTCGTTTGTCCAACTTTTACTTCATTTCTTTGACGTGTTAGTCAGCTTGAAGTTGTTTTTTACTTAAGTTGACTCATTTGTCCAACTTTTATTTCGTGGTTGATCAGACTAGAAATTTTTATTATATATATCCGACTTGTGTCCTGATTTCTCATGGCTTGGTATGCCGATTGTTCGACGCGTTTTCTCGTCGTCCACACATAAGATGGGGCTTCCGAGTTTGTAATTTTTTTGATATTCCCTTTTGGATGTTCTGACCAATCCTAACGATTGTTTTTCTGAAGCATTTACGCTAGATTGAAGAGTGATTTGCTTTGTCTTCCTGATATTTGTTTCGTTGATGTTGATTCTCGTGCTAAAGATTGATGTTTTTGTTGCTTTGTCTCATTTAATCTATGTCATCAATCACCGGATTCGCTATTTCTCATGTTAATTGATTCGAGGTGCTTTCTGGTATGGTAGTCGAGCAGAATTGATCTGACTGATCATGCTCACATCAGCACCGTGTACGACATCGCCTGCTGAGCTTTGGTTGAGTCCATTTCCATTAATTCTTTCATCGGTAATTTGGATTAGGCTTGCATCCGTCGGTAGGGTCCTCGAATTGTGTGAATTGGTTTGTGCAAGCATCTCCAAAGCGTTAGTACTCCCACTTCGATATAGATTTGCTCGAGCGGGAGGCAATTTTTGGCTTGGGCTGATCGTTTTGCTCCCCCTGGCCATGAAGTGTAAGGCGTATATTAGTTTCCTAGGTTGTTCTTTTGATTATGTCGCAGAGGTATCTGTTTTTTCTTTTCCTTTGAGCTGCTTGTCTGGCATTCCAATGAATTCGACGAGTTGTCCTATTTGAATCCAATGCTCAATTTCATCTTTCGGCTTGTAGCAGTCTTCAGTATCGTGCCCGTGATCCTTGTGGAAGGAACAATACTTGCTTTTGTCTCTTCTTTCTGGGTTTCCACTCATCCTGGGTGGCAAGTTGACATTCTCCCAATTCGCCATGTATTTTAGGATGTTGGTCTGGCTTGTCTTCAGGGCCGTGTATGGTTTGTATGTCTTTTTCATCACGCTGGTTATCCGCTCGTGTCTGGGCCATGTCGATTGCAACTTCTCAGATTCTTGCTGGTTGGATTTGGTCCTCTGCCATTTCGATGTTTCTTTGACTTACTGCTATCATCCCGTGGTCCATCATCTCGCCATCTCTCTTCTCTATTTTCTCATTTCCTTGAATGATTTTCCCTTTCTTGGTCGTTCTTTCTCCTGGCAGCTTTCATCTCCTCAAGATAAATGTATTTTTGGGTTGTTTTCAGCAATACCACCATGCTTTTTGGAGGTTTCAGCGATGACAATTTGGCTCAAGTGAGACATTCCCAGCATAAGGTACTTTAAACCCTTATCCATACGACCTTCCAGCGTATTCACCTCGGGTTTCGAAGCTTGATATATCATCCAACTGTGACGTCTGCTTATATGACTCCTCAAAGCATAGTTTACATCAACCTTCTGGTGCTAGGCCTAGTTGCTCATCTTTACTACGTCCGGGGCAAATAGATTAATCTGTGCATCTGGGTGATGCACTCTCGAACACAAAATTACGCCGGCACCACCCTTCGTAGTCACCACCGCTCCCAGGCCTTATTCTGCAACCTTTCCTTTGTCACCAATAGCCGATCCTTTATTGCGGGACGGCTCAGTGGAATCCAAAGGAAGAAAAAGAAGCGAGTTGTTCGACGGGCCCTCCATCACCCTGGGATGCGACCTGGAGCGAGACGGGGAACAATTCGAAATATTTGAAACTTGGCCCGTGTTACCACGACCACTATCATACAAACCACCAGTGGAACGATTGGACTCCGGGGCCTCGGGCGAATCTTTATCGGGACCCTCTAGCAGATTAGTTTCAGATGGGTCAGCACCAGTAGAGGCTGCCACAACAGCCAACATCAGCTTCTCGCTCAGAGCTTTGACCTGTGCGGTACTCACATTCGATGCGTCTTCAACCTCTGCTAATCGCAGGTGGTCCCTTTCCCAGCCGGACACTTTGCCCTCCGCCCTAGCAGGCCGATCAGGCTCACGCTCCTCCCTTACTGAGCAGGCTGATTGTAGGCCAACCCAGATAAATCCCTCCAACGGAAACATTAGGGTGTGATCGTCTTTCAGAACAAATAGGGGCAAGTCCTCAAGGACCCCAAACTTCTTTCAGAATTCAGCAAGGCCCGATTCAGAAAGAGACTTATCTTTGAAAAACTCAAAGCCCTTGGCCAAAGTCACATCATCAAGATGGTTTTGGTGAGTCATGAAGAAGATGAACAATCTTTCAATCAGAAGATGAACATAGAAAAATCTCTTAAAGCAAATAAAATGGAAGAGTCAGTCTCCGCATAAAGGAAGATCTAAATAGGGATTGGATTCTCGTCTCTTCACCACTGAACTGACATACACTCAATTAATGAAGCGCGTGACTCAAGCATTGATTCATACTCAACCATCATGAGCGACGTATATTTTCAAGAAATGACTTAGTGAACCAATGTAATGACCCACTAACTCAGGGGAAGTAGCTGATGATACACCAAAACAGTCCCTCCTCTACATCGTAGCTCGAGCAATAATAGGCTCTAGCGTCAGCCCAACACTGATCCGGCTCTAGCGGTTTTAAGCCTGCTCAATGCAGTCCGCCAGACAGACCCTAATCATTACAGTGTTCTAAGCCCACATGTCTCATAACTATCCTCGATACCCGTAAGCCCTGCTAAGGCAATTATTTCAATGATCAACTTCGGACAGGCAATTATAACAGCTTTTTGCTTCCAACTAGGAAGCAAATACCAGAGTACATATTACACATGGAACTCCCATCTACAGATTGTTCTCTGATTGGGAACTAGCTCCCGCATATCTAGGAGCACAAGGCTAATAGAGAAACTCCCCTCCAATGCATAACTCCTAATTAGAAGAGGATCTCCACAAAGATTTTCTTCCCTAAACTACGCCATCGATGGCCTGATCGAACCAGGACTCCAACACTATAAATAAGATATGAGGTTGGTAATAAAAAATATGCTACGAATTCCCTATTTACAACATTACGCCTTCCTCAAATCCCTGTCCGACTTTAGCATCGGAGTGCCATCGGCCACCAAAATGTAGTTCATGGCTCATGTGCGTTCCTTGTGCAGCTCAGCAGGTTTGCAGGTCAAGGTCAAAGCAGGGAGCGAAAAACGACTGCATCAGAGGGGCTCCTTCCATTTCCCATTTTCATGTGACAAACTTAAATCCATTGTAAGGTAACCCTCGACAAAATTTATATGACATTTGATATTGTTATGATGAAAGTCTATATTTGTATAAATTTTACATTATTACTAGTGTGAGCAATGTGAGATGAAATTCTTTTATTATTTTTATTTGACTATTTTATAAATGTTCATCCCGTCTCGTCCTTTCTCGAACCTGTTTGGGATGGGACGAGGTCGGGATGATGTCTATCCCGTCTTGATTATGAACGAATGGGATGTGATAGGGATGAGGTCCATCTCGTCCTGTGCCCACCCCTACAAAACACGACTTTCTTTTTTGAGTGAACTCAAAATGTAATTTTTTGAGTTTGTAGCCTAGCGACCTCAAAAACATCATGCGAACTTAGGCAGGCACGATAAAATACCGTAGCCACACATGTTGTGGTTAAATATGTCTTTTGGGTGTAATGATTATGTGCGGAGCATGTAACATATGCTAGTACCAAAAATGTCCCCCCTTACCCAAATTCCTGGACCCACTTTGATCAAATGACTTTGGAGAAGGGCAGGACCTACAAAGGGATCCAGGGTAGCTACCCCCCCCCCCCCCCCCCCCCCAAATATATTTTTAAAGAAATGAAGAAATACACGAGATTATAACACTTTAATCAATAAATGACATGTCAACTCTATGGTACAATGGTTGGTCCTTAAAACTTCATTATTAATGATCCAAGTTCGGTTCCCTTTAGCAAATGCCATAACAATATGATGCCAAATAGTAGGATCAAATAATAGGTAAACCAAAACGTACATCCACATAAGCAAAGTAAAGAAAGAAAAGAGAGACTAAATTATGGTGCAAGGAAAAAGAATGTTATCATAGTCACAAGTCACAAGTCATAACTACCTTCCCCCTGAAAAAAAATTCTTCATAAAATGTTTTTAAGCAATTATGTGAATACATTAAAAAGGAAAAAAAAAATTATAGTTTAACAAAGACTTGTTTGTTCACAAATAGTTTAGTACATTAAGAGACGACTTGATCACAATTTGGCATAAAATATTATATCTGATTCTATTTGATATATACAATGTGCTTTTTATAGTTATATAGATAAATTCTTAGTACTGGATTAAGTTCATGAAAAATATAATTATAATATATTTTTGGTTTTAGGGTTTACTATAGAAATTTGTTGTCAAATTATCAGTCCGGAGCAAGGATTGTGATTTTGTTTTTCGAAGTAATTTCGATATTCTGATTTTAAGAAACATTTCATGAAATATTTGGTTGTATATAAAAAACGTAAAATTTTGAGTGTATGTCAAAAATATATAAATATATGGACTAGTAAATAATTTAATAAGTACATAAAATGATGCCTAAATAACTTAGTATCCCTATAAATGTAATTTGCTTCATATAGGTTTTACAAAAAATTCTACGAAAAGTGACAATATATTTTGATTGAAAAAAATGTAATTTACTTCATATTTTTTGGGGTTTACATGAAAATGTCGAAATTTACAAAGAAAACTCAAAATATTTCGAAATAACATATTTTTCTTTTTAACACTTTAAATTTGGAGACTTCAAAAAAGAAATATTTCATGAAACTTCGCAAAATCACATTCCTTGGTCCAGAGGACAACATTTTCTAGCTTCACCCCACATAGCTTCTATTAACGAGAGCAATCCCTTACCATTTCGCCCCTCATTGACTCAAATCTTGGGTCACCATTGTTTGGAGACCACCGTGGTTGCAATATAATGAGGACCTGGGTAACAAACATGTTACCAAAATCCCTTCAAGGATGGAGCAACAATCCAAATCTTAATGAGCAAGAGTTGGGAGATATCCATGAGAACACACACTTCACGATTGAAGGTGCAAGGAGGTGGCGAGTGAAGTTATGAAGATTGGGTTGAAAGAAAATTAAGGGAAGCTTTGGCAATTTTGCATTTTGATCCAAATTGGCTTTAAAACAGAGCTTTTTTGGGATCAAAACTAGAATCCCATTTCACCGATCGGTAAGGATACCCTTTAATGTTACAGGGGGGTTCTCTCACCATGGCTTTGATCATCGCATTTTCAGTTTCTAAGCAACCAAGGACATGGCGACCATCAAGTGTTGTAACTGTCACTTCTGTGGGTAGATTCCAATACTTTGTGATAGAGTCTCTAATGTTAGAGAGAAGAGGGCATTCAACAAAATAATTTCATCACTAAGGCATGTTTTAAATAGACTTTCGCTCTTTCCAAAACATCGTTTGAGAAAGACACGAGGGTTTTCCTTCCCAAGCATTGTGTACATGATTAGTAGGAGATTCATCAATCTCAGGCTTCTTTATATGACCAAGAAATGATGCGAAGGAATGGGGAGTTATATTTGTACCAGTTAGGGCTCCTCCATTCCCTGGTGGATGACCTGTGTTGGCCATTAACATCTCTACCAAAACTTGCAAGTACTTGAAACCCTAGGTCTGAAATTCCAAAGGACCAAGTTCCACAAAGTGTATTGTTTAATTTAACGACATTCAAACACATGCACAAGTCATTACTTAAGTCATAAGAATGTATTTAATTATCCAACCAAGTAATTTAAATTGACAAGTAAAACATGCAAGGATAGAAATAGAGAAATTGACACAAGATGTGATCTAGGAGAACCTGACATGGGAAAACTCTACTTATTAGGACATAAGGAACCATAAATCCACTATAAAGATAATGAATTACAAGACTTGTTGGCTTATCAAAGACCAAGTACTATGATCTCACATAGGAGCTACACCAAACTCCAACTCTTTAAGCTACATCAAACATCATCATACAATGAATTTACACACCACCCAACTACAATGGGTGCATATACTTACATTGGAAAACGCAGAAAACACTCTCACATAAATTGGGCAAATTTGCAACATCCACAAGATTGGGGTTTCATTTTTAACACAAGGAAATATGGCAGCAACAGGGTGTTTTTGGCTCTGGAACAACACGCAACAAAAAAAAAAAAAAAAATTGGGGCTAAGAAAAGAACGCAGAATGCAGCAGAGAAAGAAAAGAAAAGAAGCTGTCCAGGGCAGCAGCCGAAATGCAGCAGCGACGACGCAGCGGCAGTGGACACGCAGAATAGTAGGGAACGCATCGCAGGACAACAGCAGAGTGCGTCGTTGATTCACCATGCGCTGCCATGCCGATGAAGCTCCACACCGTTGTTGCTGTCATCACCTTCACCATGCCTCACTAACCCCCACGCAAGGCGAAGAGGTGAACTCCTAGATGTAACGCACTTAATTAGTATTTGATTCGCTTTATGATTTCACGATGAATAATGGTGTTTATGATTTTAACTTTTATTTAATATAGGAATTTATGTTATTTTAGTGACAAAGATTTAATCAATTTCTTCGTAGATTATTATTATTCTGGTGGTTATCTTTTCTTCTCCATATAAGTTTAGTCACGTTTTTCTTACGTGTGGAATTTTTAAGGATAAATTGATTACGGTAGGTTAGTTATATGTGATCGTCTTTTATTACGTTATTGTCTCCGAATATATCGTAAATTTAGGATATCACATATGACCAACCTTTGTGCTTTCTAGAAAAAGTGAAATCTAAAATCCATTTACATTAGGATATATTAATGCATTAAAGACTATTTTTCTGATTATATTGTTTGGGATGTGAAACACGTAATCGAGTCATCATAGCGAATCAATACTAGTTGGCGCGTGAAATCTAGGAGGGATTCTTGGAACCTTGTGATTTCTCTAAACTTGATTTCTATTAAATTTAATTTAATTTCACATTTTAAAATTGCTAGAATTTCTTACATTTAGTTTCGCGTAGTTTTTTTCTTCCTTGACCTTGTTTTGTAGATCGCTTTTCCTCGTGGGATCGACACCCCAATCTTTACTGCAATTGACTGCATGTACTGTTTGGGTGTAATCACTTGTTCGCAAGCTGCTTGTGATACGTTGTCGCCAGTAGGAGAGTTATCATTATCGTCGTCAGGTTGATGATCTGTAGAGTGTGTCATTTGTTCTGACAGCTCGTTGATCGTTTATCAAATTTTGGTGAACTTTGTCACTGTGGATCTTGTTTTTAGAAAGAAACTTGTTGTTCCCTGTGGATGACGCCAAACTGATGCGTCAAAATCTCATCCTCCTGAGAATTTGACCTGCAAAACAAATGTTAGACTGCCAAGACGACCTTTTTGGTGGCCAAAGGCACTTCGATGCTTAAGTCAGTGACTCTGTTTGAAGAAGAAAATAAATTTGGACAAAACTCAGTTAAAGTTGCATATCTTTGTTGAATGTTCCCTTTACCTTTTATAATGGTTGCTGTTAATTCTCTGCGTGACTTAAGCATGTTAGGCGCAACGGAAGGAGATGTTTCTCGTAACAGTCTCATCTTTTATGGAAATGCGTCCGTGGAGGTGTAACTCCTTCCATGACTCTTTTTTATGCAATGTTCCTTTTTTTGATGAGAGAACTCGTGTCAGGTCTAAATTTGGGCTTTGATTAGTTCGGGCCTGGATTTGGGCTTCGATTGCGTCCTCTATTAATGGGCCATGTTTGGGCTTTTATGGTTGGCTTTAACCTTCTTGGGTTTTACGAGCCCTAGCCCAACAGATGGGGCACCAAATCCTTGTGATAAATGTTCTCTGCCACGTCTTATGGCTGTGATGTTGGTCCATTTTGATGTATCATCACTATTGTTGCAAGCGTGAAGGAGAGAAACCACAAATCAACTTTTTTTTTTATTAATATAAGGTTCGGGGATCCTAAAAACCCCAGCTCACTTTCCAAAAAAAAAAAAAAAAAAAAAATTTCCTCAACTCATCCTATTTGTTGCCTCTCTCCTTGCTCAGGTTCTCTCCCCCTTTTCCCTTGTCCAAAACCCTAGATTGTCTTCATCTAAGCCACACGATAAGGATACCTCATTCATAAGGGTGGCCCATTAGAAAACTAATTTTAAATATAATAAAATATGATTTTTACAAATTTGACTTTGCATTATAAACTAATCAAGTTTTGACTATACACATAATTTATACATAAATTATCACATAATTTACATAAATTTGATATTCACATAATTTATACATAAATTATCATTTAACTTATATTTGTTAGTGTTTCAAGTAGTGTATTTTATTATAATTATTATTTTTTCATGTTTTTGTAGGATTCAAAGCTTAAATAATGAAATCGTATTAGTGCGGCGAATTCGGAAGAATAAGTACTTGACCTTCACGTAGAGGCGCGGACAATAAAGCCCAAGCCCACAGTCAACCTAAATTCTCAATTATTTATTCATCATCTTCTTCTCAATTTTTCTTCGTTTCTCCTTAATAGCCACATAACCAACTAATAAAATCTTCCTTCTTCCTCAGACCTCACCACACCACCATCATCTACATCGCCATCACCTCTTTCTTGTGAGTTCTTTTATTACCTCTTCTCCATCTCGACCTCCCTTATCTTCTATTTTTGTCATAACTAAGAAAATCAATATACCCATCGCACCCCATTTTCTTTTTTTCCCCCATCTTGCTAGACTAATAGAGCCTTCGCCCCTGCTTCTTCATCTCTTTTCCCCTCTTCATCCCCACAGTTTCCTCACCATCACACGTTTATTCTTCCTCGGTAACCTTCAATCATAACTAATCACCACCACGATCTCACAGACCTCCCTCCTCCATCCCTGCTTCCTCATGCACAACCATCAACACTTTTCCATATCGTCTGTTTCGCTTCCTCACACGTCATCACATCTTCATCTTGCCTTCTCTGTTCATCTCTCCCTTTCCTTTTTCTATCACCCACAACAACCACAGATCGCACAACGCCATCATTTTTTTTATCCATCTCGTCACTCTCCTTCCCTTGATATCTTCCATCACCAAACCAGCCACATACACAGATTCACCATCGCCTAGAGACCTCTTATTTTTCACAAACAACAACAACACATAGATTTGTATCCTCAGCAAGTTTTTCACGCTATACACACCACACCATTATTTCTCGCACCACCATGGAGCATCCGCGTCCTTTGGTAACACATGTTCATTGAGTAGGAGATGGAATTGACTGAACCCTCGTTGCAATCACCTACGACACGATTTTATAGATCCCATGCCAAGATGAAGATGAATTCATGGGTTTCTAGAGTTTGTTGAATTTAAATTATTGTTTTAGTTGTGCTTCATTGTTAAATACAATCAATTTCTGAATATTGACTAATTGACTAATTGTTAATATTTGAAACATGCTTTAATTGATTATGTTAAACCTACTACTATAATACCCGTGTCGTTGGCACTCCCTCAAAGTACATAATTTGTTTTGCTAAATAACATGTACTGTACACCCCCGCCACCATTCACACTATCAGTTTTAAAGTGCAAGCCTGTTCTAAGGTGTATATATTTATATATATATGTGTGTGTATACAATAAACTTTAGGGTTAGACTCACTCAAAATTTGAATCAGCTGGGGAAAAAAAATTCAAACGACTAAAGTGAGTTCTCCCACAAACTTTGAATTCGCCAAAACATTAAGTTTTTAAGGTTTTTATTTAAATATGCATTAAAATGCTGGTCTCAATTTTTTTCTAGTATGATATTCAAAAATACTAACGATGTGAAAAGTATTAGAACATTTTTTAGTAATAAATATATATTTTTTAAATTGTAACGCTTGTAATGATCATTAATTTTATTAGTATTTGAGTTCTTTGTTTGAATATACCTTGAGAAGCTATTTTCATTCATTTGAAAAATATTGATGGCGAGAAATGCATTGGACTTTTTTAATAATAAATTTTTAAATATTTAGCACTTTTATTGATCATAGGTTTTGTTGGAAAAATCTTCAAAAATGTATTTCAATGATATTAAGTTTACCAAAATCTGACAACTACGAAGATAGTTATGTTAATTTTCATTTTGAGAAAAAAAAAAACTTAAATCTTTCTCTCCTTACCACATGTACATTCCACCAAAAAATTTGACCATTCTTTCCTTTTCTTTGCCAATCCACATGTTTTGTAATTGCAAACATACCATTATAGAGAATGAATCTCAACCCTCAAAATCTTTCCAACTCTCAATCCCAGCCCTCTTTTGTCCCAACCTTTTTGTTTGTCCCCATCAGCAATGAATAGTAAAACACCTATTTGAATTGTAAGATAGAATGATTGTATGTGCCGTTGCAAGACACTCAATGCTAGGGGTTTATAATTTTGTTGAAATTGATTGTGAATTTAGAAAAATCCTAATATTATTAACGATCACATCATTGATGCAAACAAGAGATTATTCATCCCTAGTGCTTCTCGCTTTATTAAAACAGTAAGTTATGTTTAAACCATTCTTGTAGAATCTATGGTGGTATCAATGTCTTGGTTCACTTTCCAATTGCCTTTAATAATTCAATTTTTAGTTGCCTAATTTTATTTCATTATTTAGAAATTTTTGATTGCAATAACCCTATTTTATATTAGTTTAAAGAAATTTTAGTTTTCGATTGTGTCTTTAATCCTCATGGAATCGATCCATATTTGTCATTATTATTAATTAGTCAACTGTGCACTTGCGGTATAATAATTATGTTTATTAGCTTACTAATTTAGGTAAGTAAAATATGCATCAGGTTTCAAAAATTCTTTTTGAAATCTAATTTTGAGACTTCATTTGTTTTCCATAAAACCATAATCTTTCAAAACATTGGTTTTGTCGAGATAAAGGCGAAACAAAGTTTGACCTAAAGAATGAGACTTACAAAGTTGCTTTCCCATAATGCTATTTGTTGGAAACAAGAGTTCTGGATGAACAATTTTGTGATTATTTCTATCCGCTTGGTTTTATATATAATTGTGGCAATGTTTTTTTAATTAACTCACTGTAAGAAAATGTTTACCAAAATACATAGCCATCCTCGACCTCAAGGTGGAGAAAATTTCTCCAATTTCTTCTTATTTTTTGTTGTCCTCCCATGTAAATTTTTCCTTAAAATCAAACACACCTTTATAGTTCAATTGTTGGTTGTCATTTTTCATCTCTTGAATGTCTCTACGTTAAAATCTTGAACACATTGTACACTCCAAAAGGAACATAACTATGATTGTGCATTTGTAGAATTTGGATGTCTGGATAGGGTTTAAATGTTAACAAAAAAGGAAAAAAAAAATAAAAATAGAGAAGGTTCTTAACCAATAATCTTGGCAAATAAAAAATGCTAGAGATAAGAGTGGTTCCAATGGTAAAGCTCATAAGTCAAATATGAGTTTCGGTTGAGCTTTGAAGGTGCATTTTCATGCTCCAATGGATGGCCAAAGTCAATGAGTTTAAGGTTTCTGTCCAAACATTGTTAGAAACGAATATGAACTTGATTCATTTGGATGAAGCTAGGCGCTCAACTTAAATGATAGTTTGATCCTCTTTAATTTGAACATCTAATTGGCAAATAGTACAAAAATAACTATTCGCTTAAAAAAATAAAGATTTGACCATTTTGTAAGGTTTTGTTAAATAACCCGTTGGAACACACTCATCCTCACCTTCAACTGGATTTTCTCTTTTGAGTTCAGGTGAAACTCTCCATAGAAATTTTTTTTCTTTTTCTTTTTATAATCCATTAACCCCTCCCACCACAAATATTACTGGCGGTGTTTGAACCCTTGAAATGTGATTCCATCTGCCACATGTATTATCACTGAGCAGGTACTCCATTGGATCATAGAGATGCTCCAAGTCAAAGTGAATTTATTTCTATGATGGAAGGAAAGAAATATCTTAAAAGCTAGAGATAAGTTAATGATGCGAAAAAGAAAAGAAAAAAGATGTGATGTATAAACACGTTTTTTTTTTTTTTTTTTTTTTACTTTTGCTTGCTATTAAGCATGTTTGACATAATGTGTTGGACCTGACCTTTGGGTGTATATTAGCTATTGGTTACAATTATGTGTCCAGGACAAACATATCTTATTAGGTAGAACATACAAGATACATGTCAGAGTAAGAACATCCATAATAGCCGGTTTTGAAATCCATTCAACCGTCCCTACTAACACACATGCAACCTTTCCTCTCCAGTCAAGCCCAAAATACAGCCAATAGCAGGCAAGCATCATGACGCCTCTCTAAATGTAGGTTTGGGGACTGCTTTAGCGAAGGGAGAAAATGAACTGTGCGAACTAGGTCATGTGGTTTAAGTGTCACCCTTTTCCAACCGTTGACTGCAACGACTACATTTTGCCTGACAAATTTGGGCCGCACGATTCTGTGCTTTGATGAGTCAGAATACTAGTTTTCTACCAGAACTGGCAATTTTTTAACCACCATATTGTAGCCTATATAAATCCCTTTTCCAAACTCAATACCACATCAACAATCCACATTTTTATCTCAAAATATTTTCTATAATCTCTATCTTCCATACTCAATCTCAATTTTCACCCTTAGCTGGGTCATACTCATCCTCACCCTCAACTGGGTATTTTCTTTTGAGTTCAGGTGAAACTCTACATAGAGTTTTGTTTTTTTTTTTTAATCCCTTAACCCCTCCCACCCCAAATATCGTTGGCAAGGTTCGAACCCTTAAAGGGAACATACATGCTCTCAAGAGAACGCTGCTTGCAACCACAACAAGTCGTCATCATCTTCGCAATCACAGCTGCCATACACTGCCTCCATCCAGTCTCTCCATCGCACCCCTTCTCACAAGACCCCCTCATAGCAATCACCCATCCTTGCAATATTGCAACCACAAAGCCATCACCATCGTTCCCATTGTCCTCAATAGTTGTCATCAGCAACAATCACCATCGTCTTCCACAGCCATCATTGGCAGCCATCACCGTCGTCCTTCATCCGTTGCACCCTTCCATCTCTGTCACACACTCTCTCTAATCCAGTACATCGTTCACCCTTTTCTTCGTCTCCACTAATCCTTCATCCATCACACACAAATAGTCATCCCCTTCGCAAGCCATCACCTACACACATTTGCTACCGCCCGACAACCCAGACTTCTCTTGCCACTCGCATGCCAGCCCCTCTCTCCCACATCCTCTTCTTCTCACCGGAGCAAATCCAACAACAAGGGCAGATCGTGAAGAAGAAGCGGTTCATTATTCACCACCACATGCAGGCGACATCATTTTTTATCTCTAAACCCTTCTTTTATTTTTAGTTTGATAGTTAATTATGAATTGTTATTCAAACATGATTAATATGTCTAGCTAAACTCCCTTTTAGCTAGGGGTGGATTCAAAGCCTAGAACATGTGTTTTATGAATTAATTGAATTCAATCTTTCCTTACTGATTAGTGATTGTGTTTTGCTTAACTGCTTTATAGAGAAATTTTCTTTGTATGTTTTGTTAAGGTGGCCAACTTAGTAAGCATGCTATGATTTTGTGCTAAAGTATAAGAGAGTTTCACCTAATTGCTATAATCATGTACTTATAAGTAGTATATACCGAGGAACGTTGGTAATGTTAAGTAAAAACCTAGTTTAAGAACAAGATGTTGATCATACTTGTAGTTGCCTAGTTAATGTTCATATTTTCCATAGAACATAATTATCTTGGATTGTGTATCTAACTTGTGATTCTTGATTAGATAGCATGATAATAATAGTTTGAAAGTGACGCTTAGTTTAATTCAACAAATTTGGGAAAATAATAAGATTAACACAGTGCGGTCACGGTTAATCTTGAACACTGTCTTTCACAAATTAGTATAGGAATTATTGAAGATTGATTCAAGAGCATATGTTTGGTGTGTGGAGATAAACTCTTAGCTAATTCCTCATCATTTTCGCCATCCCTTAAGTTTTATTATTTTATAGTAATCTTTTAGTTAACATTAGAAAAACCCAATCCCCCAACATTTTCTTATTTAGTTTGTTAGTGTCTTTTAGTTACCCATAGTGTTAGTTAGCGAGACCTCTAATTCTTGGTCTAGAATGATCCCTACTTATTCTTTATGACAACCACAAAGCAGGGTATTAAATTGTGTGCTAGTAAAATAGTGCATTAGTGACACATGTTTGTTGAGTACGAAATGGAATTAACCGAAGCCCCCATAGCGATCACCTGCGCCATGAGTTTCTAAATTCCACACCGAGGCAAAAATGAAACCATGGGATTTTAGGTTTGTTGAATATAAATTATTGTCTTAGATGTACTTCATTGTTAAATTTCAACGATTATATCAAACTTGAAATTTAGACTAGTCGGTACTTAGAGTACTCTTGGTTAATATTTAAACCATGCTCTAATTGATTATGTTAAACCTGTGATTGTGTGGGCCGTGGGTGTAGACTTTTTTTGAAATTGATTGTGAATTTAGAAAAATCCTAATGTTAATGACGATCACATCATTGATGCAAGCAAAAGATTATTCATCCCTAGTGCTTCTCACTTTATGAAAACAGTAAGTTAGGTTTAAACAATTCTCAAATAACCTATGGCGGATTCGTTGTCTTGGTTCACTTCTCAATTGCCTTTAACAATTCAATTTTTTTGCTTAATTTTATTCCATTAGTTTAAAATTTTCAATCGTAGTAACCCCCATTTTAAATTAGTTTAAATAAATTTAGTTTTATAATGTATCTTTAGTCCTCATGGGATCGACCTGTATTTAACATTGTCTACCAGTTAGTCAACCATGCACTTGCGGTATAACAATTAGGTTTATTAGTTTATTAATTTTGGTTAATAAAATCTACATCGGCTTTCAAAAATTCTCTTTGAAATCTAACTTTGAGACATCATTTGTTTTCATTAAAATCACAATCTTCCGAAATATTGGTTCTGTCGAGCGAAAGGCGACACATAGTTTGACCTAAAGAATGAGACTTACAAAGTTGCCTTCCCATAACGCTATTTGTTGGAAATGATAGTTTTGGATGAACAATTTTGTGATGATCTCTATCCACTTGGTTTTGTATATAATTGTGGCAAATATTTTTTTTAATTAACTCACAGTAAGAAAATGTTTGCCAAAATACATAGCCATCTTCAACCTCTAGGTGTGGAGAAAATTTCTCCAATTTCTTTTTTTTTTTTTTTGTTCTCCCGTGTCAACTTTTCCTTAAAATCAAACACACTTTTATAGTTCAATTGTTGGTTGTCATTTGTCATTTCTAGAATGTTGTACATTCCAAAAAGGACCATAACTATGATTATGAATTTGTAGAATTTGGATCTCAGGATACGGTTTGAATGTTAAAAAGGGAAAAAAAAAAAAACAGATAAGGCTCTTAACTAGTAATTTTGGCAAAAAAAAAAAAAACTAAAGATAAAAACGGTTCCAATGGTCAAGCTGAAAAGCCAATTATGAGTTTTGGTTGCTTTGGAGGTGCATTTTCATGCTCCAATGGATTGGCCCAAAGTTCAATGAGTTTGGGGTTTCTACCCAAACATTGTTAGAAAAGAGTATGAACTTGATTCATTTGGATGAAGCTAGGTGCTCAACTGAAATGATAATTTGATCCTCTTTAATTTGAACATCTAATTGGCAGATGGTAAAAAAATAATTATTTGCCTAAAAAATAATAATTTAACCATTTTGTAAGGTTTTGTCAAATGACCCGTGAATTTACCCTCAAGTATGTATTTTCCTACGAGTTAAGGTGAAACTCTCAATAGAAATGCTTTTTTTATAATTATTTTATCCCTTAACCCCTCCGACCCCAAATGCCGTCAGCATGGTTTGAACCCTAGACCTGTGATTCCATCAGCCACAGGAATACAACTGAGTTGGTACTCCATTACAGAAATGCTCTAAGTCAAAGTGAATTTATTGCTATGATGGGAGGAAAGGAAGATCTCAAAAACTAGAGATAAGGTAATGATGCGAATAAGAAAATAAAATAGAGATGTGATGGATAAACACGTTTTGACTTTATTTTTTACTTTTGCTTGCTATTAAGCATGTTTAGCATAATGTGTTGGACCATTGACCTCTGGGTGCATATCAACTATTGGGTACCATTATGTGTCCAGGACAAACATGTCTTATTAGGTAGAACATACAAGATACAAGTCACCATTAGAACATCCATAATAGCAGATTTTGAACTCCATTCAGCCATCCCTACTAAAAAAACATGCAACCTTTCCTCTCCAATCAAGCCCAAAATACAACAAATAATATTGCCCAGGCAAGGCTCACGCATGCCTTTTTGAAGGTCGACTTGGGGATTGCTTTCACGAAGCGGGGAAAAATGAACCATGCGGACTAGGTCGTGCGGCTTATGATAGGCAACACAATTCATTTTCTTCTCAATTTTGCCTACGTGTCACACTCTTCCAATTGTTGATGAGTCAGAACGACTAGTTTTTCACCGGAGCTGGCATTTATTAACGACCATATTTTAGCCTATATAAATCCCTTTTCCAAACTCAATACCACAACAACAATCCACATTTTTATCTCAAAATATTTCCCATAATCTCTATCTTCGATATTCAATCTCAATTTTCATTCTTATTTAGTTTTATTTCTTATATTAATACTTTCAAAAAAAAAATTTAATTTCTTGAATTTTCAAATTCTTCTATTTTCAGAGGTATGATCTACAAGTTCTAATTTACAAGGTGGGTCTCCATTTCATAAAATTCCTCAAGCCCCAATATTCAATCACAATTTATTTTTCAAAAACTATTATGTCAAATGTCATTTCATCACAACCATTACAAACTCCTCATCTTCAATCACAAACACTCCAAAACAAATATTTTCAGCTCCAACATTTTAATCTCATTTTACCACAAATTCTTCAATTTCAAATCTCCCAATCTCAACCTCTCTCAAACCAAATGAGAGGTAGTAAAGGAACTCAAGGAGAGTTGAGGTTTAAAAGTGTTTTTTTGCAAACATATCAATGCCCATTGAAGTTGAAGAAGATGAAGGTTTTGATGTTGTGAAAGGTGTTTCTTATTCCATCGTTGAGGATAATACGTTATGCAACACCTTCATAAGAGCGTCTGAAGATGGCATAATCCAAACCGAGATGAAGCAAAAGTATATTTACCATTGCATAGGTAAAATGTACAATGAGATGATTCCTCGTGAATTTGGAAGAAAAATCATGTATCATTAAAATAGATTCGGATGAC
The DNA here is from genome assembly GCA_963556465.1 of Berberis vulgaris. NCBI lineage: Eukaryota > Viridiplantae > Streptophyta > Magnoliopsida > Ranunculales > Berberidaceae > Berberis > Berberis vulgaris. Next base: position 24,000,627 of record OY747131.1, on the reverse strand, counting down.
TGAAGAAGATTATAACAAAGCGGTCAGTGCAGTGTTCTAAAAATCGGTCTGGGCGGCCGCCTAAGCGCTAGAAGGTGGAAAACCGCCCAGATTAATGCCTGGGCGGGCAGTCTGGGCGGTTCTGGGCAGTCTGGGCGGGTCTGCGCGGGGTCTAGGCGGCCTAGGCGGTCTAGGCGGGCTAGGCGGTCTAGGCGGGGTCTAGGCGGTCTAGGCGGACTCTAGGCGGGGTCTAGGCGGTTTGGGAGATTTTTATTTTTTTATTTTTTAATAAGGTTGATTGTGTTCTTATTTTATTTTTCTTTCCTATTTTTTAGAAATAAACTATTTAATTATTTTTTAGAAAATCTCGGGAATGGGCTTTGATGATGATGATGATGATATGTCGAAATGTAGCGAATGATGATTACTTAATGGAATTCTCAAAGGATCTGCCGGTACCAATTTTACTAATGTAGATTTTATCAAACATAACTGAGGTTATTCATGCAATTTGAAGAAAAATAAAAGAGTACACAAATTCAAATTTATATAAAGTACTCATCATGACCAACTTCAGTCATTTGAGTTTTAATAAATTTTGTTCACGATTGTTAATTTTTCATGTTTTTAAATTTTGCATATGTATATTGACATTAAATTGGATGTAATTGATAAGGTATTATGCTTAACTTTTGTAAATTATTAAAGTTATAATACAAAACCTAAGACCGCCTAGGCGCCCGCCTAGGCCCCTGGGCGCTAGGCACCTGCTCGCCGCCCGCCTAGCGCCTAGCGATTTTTAGAACACTGGGTCAGTGTGCGTCAAAAGATTGGCACAACTAAATCATAGTGGTGTTAATGAAAGAGATCTAGTAATTATTGAACTTTTCATACTCTTTACACTATAAACTTTTTCTTAATTTTTTTTTAAGAAGATATGCATACATAGTTCAAATGGGGTCACATTTACTCGACATTGATGAAGTTGGCAAGGTTGAATTTCACAGCTATTAGCTCAAGAAATTAGTTTGGAAAAAATACCATAATAGACCTCAAGAAATAATAGACCTCCAGGTTAGGTCTCACCGCACTCTGAACCTAACACTCCCTCTTCAGCAAGTGGGAGTAAAAGGTATACTTTTGAGGTTGGGATCTTGATGATTTCATAGGCTTAGAGAATCAATCTAATCAAGAAGTTTTATTGGTGATAGAGATCGCCATAGTGATGGAATTTGCTCCTTAGGGATGAAATTTGCCCCTCATAAAGAAAAGCCGCAATAGAAGAAGCCAAGGGTAAGGGAAAAGAAACGCCTTCATTTTTTTTCTCTTTCATTAGCTGAGTCTCAAAGGGTGGAATGAAGTACAAAAACACAGTAGAAAAAGAAGATAAAATAGCCAGATGTCAACAGACGCTTATAGACCAACTCAACATAGCAATGACACACCGTATCGAGTATTTTTAGGATCATAAGAAAAATGAAAATATGAGATTGAACAAAGTGAATTTGATCTAATGTTGAAGGAAAAGGAGATTTGGCGAAATATATTCAACTAGAAGAAGAAAATGTTGAAATTGCAAGGATGAATGTTGAACAACAACTAATGACCAGAATGTATGATTATTATCAAGATGGCGAGGAGTGTACCTGGCCAAAAATGATGAAGATGAAGATTAGAAGAAAATTGTTTAACTAAAAAGGTATAAAAAAGCAAATGTAACTTGATGATATAAAAATGTTGATTCTTTGTATTTTATTATTTTCAATGAAGGATTAAGTTTTACTATTTAATATTAAGAGGACTTGATATTGTTTGCACTATGGTTGCTAACTTTAAATAATACCATGACCACGAAAATAACACATATTATAACCATGTACATTGATATTGAAATTTGTGAGAAGAACTTCACCTTTGATTAGTGGATAAAAAACGGTTGATCGAATAAGGACATTTATATCATATATGAATCCGACATGCCAAAAAAAATTACCAGATCCATAGAGATGCCACAACTTTGAATATTATTTTTGAATGTCGTTTGTGTTCTAATATGCACATTTCCAAGCAGTTGAGCAAATTTTCATTTTCCAATGCATGCAATCGATACATTTTAACTTCATTTTCAGCAAGCAATTTAGCCACGTTGATTCCCATAGGTACTCCTCTCGTTCTTGTAAAATTTCGTTAAATAATCATAGATAGTAATTTCAACAACTTTCAAATATTCGTCATGACTATCACCCGGTGTTCTATTGGGGAGCATGCACAAAGCACAAGTGATCATTTGTAGAGGAGTTAAGCCCATTTTATCAGTACACTGACCCTTCGAGAGAAATAAGATTATTCTCAACAAGAGCATCCTAAATGCGATAAAAGAACGACAATTGCGTTCGAAATTTCCTTCTCAAGTATTCAACATCGAAGATGGGGATTATCATTGAAATAAGGATTGTATACTCCTGGAGCTGCTTGCACGTGGTCACCAAACTTTGTTATACGGCTGAACATTAAGTGCTTGAATGGCTTTTGTTGACAAATTGGTTGCTTGAATCAATTGCAGTAGCTCCCGATAAAATTCTTCATCTTTTTATAAAATCAAACATATAATCAACGGAATCCGAATTCAAACCTCGATGCAAAGGTTTTCATAATCTTCTTATGTAACCATTTTGGAGTTTCGGTCCTTATTAGACATTTTTTTAATCAAATACTTGGTGTGCTCAAATAAAAACAAGTTCTGTTGAGATTTAATTGGTAAATAGATAAAGGGTATAAAAGATGAGGTTCTAGCATAAAAATTTGAATAATGGAATATTTTCGACTAGAAATGAAGATGAAATTATAATGAAAATGATTTGGTTCAGTTGATAAAAGAGAGAAAAAAAAACTCTATGAGCTCACTAGAAAATATAAGAAGAGCTTGGGAAGAAGAAATATGGGGGCTTCGCTTGACTACAATTGACCAAGGTCATGCGGCTTATGATAGAAAGAGCAAAGGGATGAGAGAGTACTCGAGTAGAGGCTCTGTTGAAGAAGATGTTCTATTGGGAGAGAAAGAAAGAGGGAATGGAGGAGACCCAGTCAAAATAGGGTAAAAACAATCATGTGGCATATGATAGGCCGCATGATTTTTTTTACCATGTTCTGAAACTTGATCTTGGGAAGGGTTGGAATGAGGAAGGCATGCGTTGGGCTGAGTGGCCTGCCACGTTGGCAAAATAAAAGATAAATATTCTAGTGCGCCCAAACTGAGACTTGTTCTGTTGTGTTGTGTATGCTCTATTAACAACCTACCCCTAAAGAAAAAGAAGAAATTATATTCTAAGTCAAAAAGATTATATGGCCATGATGGGAGGCAAGAAAGATCTCAAAAGCTAGAGATCTGACGATTGGGAGAAGAAAAGAAAATAAAAGAAAGAGTAATGGATAAACACGTTTTAACTTTGCTTTTTTTTTTTGGCTTGCTATTAAGCATGTTTTGACATAATGTTTTGGACCACCGATTAGGGGTGTTTTCGGTTCAATCAAATCAAAATTGGGCCAGAACCTAATCGAATTAGGGATTCAATTTTTGGCTCGGTTTTCATATTTTTAATAAAAAAAAATGAAACCAAACTAATCCAATTGGTTTGGTTTGGTTCCCTTTTTTCCATCACAATTCGTAGAGAAGCAGGCTCTGGTAAAAAGAAAGAACTAAAAATAATTAAATTAAATAGAAGAGAAAATTAAGGAAGCTCTTCATCACCACCTTTTTCCACCTCTTTGTAAAACTTGGTGAGGGAAAACGATGCAGACAAGGATCCTACATAAAAACTCAACTTTCCATCCCCACTATTTCTGACCTTAGTAACGCTCAACCACATGAACAACGCCTCGACACTCACTCCTTGCAAATCCTTCAATGATCCAAACTTAACTCTCCTAGTATTGGAAAGAATTTTCTCCTTGAAACATTAAAATTGAAGTCTCCATTTACGAATATCTCTTAGGAGAACCCCTCTTGGGAAGTTCAATTTCTCAAGCATTTCATAGGCAGATGGAGTATGATCAATGGCTGAAACTATAAAAATTCATGTTATCAACCAAAACTCACAAAGGGTTTGAAGATTGATAGATGAGAAGACTATGGAAGCTCTGATCACCATCGCTCCTTCCCCTGCTCCTCACCACCCTCACCACTACCGATGACTTGCCTCCCTTCCCCATCGTCTCTCTGTTCGAACTCAGCCACTACCACCATTATCTTTTTTATGATTTCAGCTCCACACCACCAGCGCCATCAGGACCCCCACCTCACTCTGATTTAACTTTGCCATCTCCACCAGCTACCCCCACCTCCACTTCATCCACTACCTGTTTCTCATGCCATCTTGAAAAATTGAAACACAGTTTGTACTCTGCCATTCTACCGAACTTGAAGGGAAATGGAGTCTTGGAGAGAGAAAATGTGGGGATGGTTGAGTGGGTGGGAATAAAATTATAGAAAAAGTGGATGGGAGGGAATTAAGAAATAAAGAGACTAGGTGGGAGGGAATTAAAAAAGAGTGACGGTGGGTTCTGGGTGGGAATTAAAAAAAGAGTGAGAGTGGGTTGGAACTTGGAATGGTTGGTGATGATACACCGAACCGTCCTCTGATCAGCACCATATACTTATCATGATAATTTCATTAATAAAACAAAGTAGGTTTGATTGCATGCTCAATCCAGCGCAGGCCAGATAACATTAAGCCCATTATTGGCAGATTCCATAACGTTAGACCTGAACTGCAGTGCCTTTATAATCTCATATGTCACGCGGTCAGGCCCAATACCGTAAGCTCTAATAAGGCAATAATAAGCCTTGATAAGGCAAGTATATGTGGAATTGACCCAAGACAGGCAGGCCAGCAGTACATCGACTCCGACTAGGAAACAAATACTAGAGTATAAGTCGGGCAAGGAAACTTCCTGGCATGCACAACACTCAGAAAAATGAAACCTCTCCCGCAGATCTAGAAGCATAAGTCGTGTAGGAAAACTATCCCATATGCACAACTCCCAACAAGAAAATGATTTCCAGCAAGATCTATTTCCATAAACTATGACACCAAAGGCCTAACCGAGCAAGGACTCACACTATAAAATGGAGATAAGGTCGATGAACTTAAGGTACATTATATAATCCCAATTTACAGCTTAAAGCCTCTCTTAAGCCTTATCTAACTTAAGCATTAGAGTGTCATCGGCCGCTACATGGTGGTCTTTGGCTCACGTGTGTTTCCTGTGCAGGTTTAGGTAAGCAACAAGGAAGGGAAACAACCTTCCTGTATCGATCAAAGTCAAGCTCCTTGTGGGGGTTCTCTTCTTCAATCAGTCCAACCAATTCTAACCTACCACGGGCAATGTCATGAGATTCTGAAGTTACACGCTGAGTCTTGGACTCCACTAAACTTGCCTCTGCCGTCGAAAATCTGTGTGAGAGCGCAATCACATGCTCCTCTTCTACCAATCACTTTCTCAGTGAACTCAGCTCAACCAACGCATCCGCAGCCCGAGCCTCAACTTCATTAATTCGGCGTCGCCCGCAGGCTAGCTCGAATTCAAACTCAAGGCGCAAAGCAGCCAACTCAGACTCATGCGCCTACACCTTGCCAGCCAGCCGCTCCAGCTGCTTACTTAAGAAGTCTGGCCTAAATAGTGTGTCAGAGTACACCTACAATGTTCCACAAAAGTCCTTTCCAAAGCATGATTTATACTACAAGCATTAGGGTGTAGATTACCCTGAACAAACAATGTCAAGGAACCTTTGGAAGACACCAACTCCATATCCAAAGCTATCTCAACTGAAAGATTAGCCCGACGCTAAGCATCAGGCTATAGGGGTAGGAGAGAAGATTCACTTCCTAGGGAAGCAGGTTCAATGATCCGAAGATCATCAGGGGAAGCATTAACTTTGTCGGCATCTACCGACTCTGAACAGTTGCCCTCCAATACAACTAATGGAGTTGGAGTCTCCAGACAGACACTCCACTCCTAAAGAGCCATCTCTTTAGTGGACTGATTGGGTCCAGACTCTGCGATCGTTGCTTATCGCTCTAGCGAGATCAATTTAGAGGAAAAACCAGCTTTGCTGCTAGCTCGTTTTCTCTTGGGATGACCGATGGACGACATCACTGCCTTCAACTCAGCCTGCTTCGAAGGGCTTGGTATTGTGAGCTATCTCCTCCTAGAACGACCACTACCAACCTCCCTTCGCGATGACCTAGGCACAACAGGGCCTGCGTGGAAATATCTTAACAGTCTGTTCTGCATGACATTGTCTGCAGCTATGACCTTCTCAACAACAATCGAACGAAGCTCATTGAACGCCCTCCTCACTGATTCCTCATCCTCTGTAAGAGTTGGAGTCACGAATTTACCTGCACAAAAAAGTAAGACAATATGTCAGTTTCTGTGAAGGAACATTGAAGTAAATATGAGGAGAGGCGTTACGCTCACTGAGATCGAATAACAAGACAATATGTCAGTTTCTGTGAAGGCAAGGATGCAATACTTTTGTCAAAAGTTGAAGTCATCAGACGGGAAACCTAATACTTCGGAGAACTCAACCTACAGACTCCATGAGCATTTAGTCGAGGAGAAGTCAACAAGTGGAGTATCCTCAGAATTAACAGGAGGCCAACATCCTTGGCCCTAATAAGGACAACAATCAAGGTTCTGAATCTGTTAGACACCATTTGAGCAGGGGGAAACGCCAAATATCCTCTAAAATTGGAAAGGGAAGCCTGACCTGGAACATGTTTTAATGCAAGGCTATGAACCCTTGTGGGGGCATCAACGGACTATGAGTAGCACTCAACAGAATAAGCTCTAGGTTTTCAGGAATCTGATAGTCCTTATGAAGCTTATCCAAATTGGATCCTTTCTATTCCTGGTAAAAATTATGGCAGGCATAGAGTATATTCTGTCCATGGATAGGTTCGACGTTATCCGCCATGAAGAAAAAGTTTTAACTTTTAAAAAGAGTTGCAACAAATAACACAATAAAAACATAAAGAAGGTAGAAGAGATACAAAAGTAAAGAAACTCCCTCTTGTAGAAGCGACGACTTATATAAGCAACAGACAGTCACGCCCCCTTTCCTTACTGAACGGTCATGAACTCATTTAATAATGTGCACCGCTCAAGACAATGTTTCGGGTTCAATCATCGCGACTGCACAAATTCTCTCAAAGAAACTTAGTGGACCGATATGATGACCCACTAACTCGGGGAGAGCAACTGATGATACACTGAATCGTCCCCTAATCAGCACCGTACACATGTAATGATAATCTCGTCAACAGAACAAAGAAGGCCCGATTGCATGCTCAATCCAACATAACCCAGATAGCATTAAGCCCATTATTGGCAGATTCCATAATGTTGGACCCTAACTGCAACGCCTTAATAAGCCCATATTCACGCAGTCAGGCCCAATACTCGAAAGCCTTGATAAGGAAAGTATATGGGGAATCGACCCAAGACAGGCAAGCCAGCAGTACATTGACTCCAATTAGGAAACAAATACTAGAGTATAAGTTGGGCAAGGAAACTTGCTTGCATGGACAACAGTCAGAACAAGAAACCTCTCCCACAGATCTAGGAGCACAAGTCGTGTAAGGAAACAATCCCACATGGACAACTCCCAACTAGGAAAGGATTTTTAGCAAGACCTCTTTTCCTAAACTACGTTACCAAAGGCCTAGCCGAACAATGATTTTCACACTAAAAAAGGGAGATAAGGTCGATTAACTTAAGGTACGCTACATAATCCCAATCTACAACTTTAAGCCTCTTCTATGCCTTACCTAACTTAATCATCGGAGTGCCATCGCCCGACACACGATGGTCTTTGGCTCACTGATTTGTTCGAAATTCTTGCGCCTAAAACTCCAAGAAATTCAACATTTTTTTTGTTTGTGTTTTTGTTCCCTTTCTTATTAGTTTACCTGCAAAAATCTGAGAAAGATACAAGTAAAGTGGTTCGTAGGGGTTATCGTCCTATTCACCAAGTTAAAAGGATTAAATCTCAAAATGTTAGAAACACTTAGAATATCAAATAGAGATTATAAATCGGTGGAAATAAGGGAAATAAGATTGAGAGATTAGAAGATGATTTTTTTTTTTTAACAAACTTTGATTCAAAATTGAGAATGAAAATTATTAAACAAATTTACCAACAAATAAAAGAAACGTCTCGAGGATTGGAGAATCCACCTCTTTGCTTTGTAGAGATTATTTTAACACATTTTTGTAAATTTGTTTTTAGCACTTGCACAAATTTCTTTAATTTTTAATTCAAGACTAATGCTCCAAAGAAAATTCTTTTTTAAGATAGAATTTCACTTACCTCTTTGGATGATAAAAAAAACTCCTTAACCATCGTTAATTCACCCCTCTTTCAATGGCGATTTTTCAATGAATGGTTATAATTTATGAAGAATTGAAAAACTACAAAAAAAATATATAATTCTTATTTCCATGTCCATATCTTTATTTCGCATAATCCTTCGTTGTCTATCTTTCTATTTGACAACTTTGATTCATTGGTTGAATCTAGGATTAATAGAAATAATACAAGTTCTATTATATTTTATGTTAAAAAATCTCAACATCACTCAAGTAGGTTTCATCTCCTCTCCTTGAGTGGAGAGGTTTAGCCTACCATTGTCATTGGGAAGAAAAATTCCAAGAGTGGAACTAGAAAGGTAGATGAGGAAGTAATTAATTAAATTAAAAGATAACTAATGCATAAAAAATATTAACTTTTATTAAATTTAAAACTGAAAACTTACATGTGACTTGCACAAAAGCTCCAACGAAATAAATAAAAGTAATCTAAGCTATGCTAGAGATAAGAGAATGATGTATGAAAAAGAACTAGATCTATTCGATGTATTGAATTTTTTTTTCCTCCAAAAGTTTGAGAGCCTATTTATAGTGTTATCCTCCAAGGTAGAAATGGGAAAAATCCTCTAAATCCCTTGATTATACTCCAAATCATATCATATAAAATCAAGCGTGTCATAATTAGGGATAGATACATCAAGATAATCCTAATTGGAGGTGGATACATGAGACAAAACTCAAGGTAATGAAATATTCTTTGATTTGATCCTTGGAATATGTTTTGGGTTAATGCTTTATTTGTCTTTATTATTGCATGCTCCACACTTGAAGTTCTTAACTTAAAACTTGTCACATGTCTCCATGAACATGGCTTAAATGCCTCGAATTTCATACTTTTTTTTTAATAAATTTCACAATTTCTCCAATTGCTTTTGGCCATGCAAATTTATGGTAGAACTGTCTCGATTTTGCAAATTTTTTGAAATTATAACAATAATCAAATTCGAGACAAATAAAAACATTTAATTAATTTTAAGCACAACTAGAGACTAAGAAATAGCTAAATAGGGCATAAAAATCAATGTTTTGAGTGTTTATCACACCACCCCCAAACAACCCTTTGTTAGTCCTCAAGTTAAAAAAAAATAAGCTCACAAAACCTTTTTTTTTGTTTCTAAACTTCACAAATAACTGAAGGCCACTTTTGTTGGTTGACTCAATTGCATTTACAATGTGCCACAACGCTTTGAACCTCTAGCATGACATTAAAGGATGAGTTTTAGCCTCTTGAGGATTATCCAGGATGAACACCAACAAACATAAAAAAAAAAATTGAAATAAAAAAAATTATTGTTTACCCTATTTTTCTCTGAGAATATCTTTGAAATTCTATCACATTGAAGACAAGAGCCATATGTAGTTAGTTACTAAAATGCACATTACGACTGAGCAACTTTGGAACAAGGTGTGTGTGTGAATAACCAAAATGTATTTTTTCCTGTCAAAGTAAGGTGTATCCTAATCCACCCTTGGAATAGTCGTCTTGACTTTAGAACTCACTAGTTGATCTCTCCGAAATGAACACTTTGAGATTGGTTAAATATTTTCTCACTTGCATGTGAGGAAAAAAGTAAGTGTAAAAATTCAAACGTCTCACATGCACATAAGAACAAAAGGATATGAAAAAATAATAATAGTCTCATGGAAGGAATGTTGATCACTTGCTAGAATGTCGAGTTACCCACTATAGCGTTTTCTCATCTACTCTCCACTTTTTACCATACCTTACCATAAGGTTAATTGTGACTTCTCTAAGGAAAAATAAATCTGGCTGAATTTTTTATTTTATTTTTGATGAGGAAGAGTGGGGTAGATGGTAAGCTTTATTTTTTTTGGATTAGGAGAGTTGGGTATATGGTAAGTAAAGAAATGTTTTTGAAAATGTAGGGTCTTCAAGTAGCTTAATAAGGAACTCATCAATCACTTCCTTTATTTTTCATAACCATTTGTTATTTGTTTTCTTCTTCATAACCCAACTTTTTTTTGAAGTACCATGGACCTTGGATTTTCACTTTGCACTTGTTCCCTTTCCTTCATAAACTTTCCAACACTTTTTCAGAAACATAAATGGGCAATGGGTATTTTTTTTTTTTTTTGTCTAATAAACCAACATAAATGCTCACATTGGTTTTGGATGGAATGGTTAGCAAGATGGTTTTGAGAAGGTATAGATAGACGAGATGCCTAGTTTAACTTCTAAGGTTTGGTAATGGTTATAAGTCTCAAACGGACTACAAGACCTATGTTTCTCTTGACTCGAAAAAGATGTCATTCTCGGTGATCAACCAAAAAAAAGAATAATGAGACTTCACAATAAGTTAATGTGAGATCAAATAAGTTTGAGTCATCATGTGACTCGGAGTTATGTAAAAAACCCTCTGAATAAATGAAAGGTGATAGCTCACATGGTAAAAGTCTCCACTACTATTTCTCTAGATTCTCAAACAATACTTACTTCTTTATTCCAAATTACATATATGGCCATTGTGAAAAAATGTTTGTCCCTAAATGCTCAAATGCAATGTTTACTCTAGTAATAAACTTCCAACATCTCTTGGTTGAAATGTAGCAAATCAAGTAATCTAATTTCATCACAGCTAGGATACCACTCCCTTTTTTTATAAAAAATATTTTCAAAAGAGGTATGAATTTTGATAAATCTCCCCACCCCCAAACAAATAAAACATTGTCCCCGGTGTTAAAAAAATGAAATGGAAAATAATAAATAAAAATTGGAACTTATTGCCTCAGGTGACTTGTTGAACATTTGTATCGTCCCTGCAATGAAATAGATTGAGTTAGTGGGGGTGATGTATTAACAAAAAATGCATCAACCCCAAACAGGGATTGGCGGTATTGTTAATCTTTTTTTTTAACAAATGAATGCATAAACTGATTGGGTTGCCTCCTAATAGAGCTAAATTTAATGTCATTGGCCGAACGCAAAGGGGGTGGTGAATACCACCCCCAAACAGGCTTAGTGGAGTAGGAATTTATGGTCATGACTAATCCATATAATTAGGATCAATCAACTGAATGGTTTCCACTGACCTTGTGGGAAGTTCATGGTATGGCTTCAGTCGCTGTCCAATTACTTGAAAGAGACTGCCATTAGTAGGGTTTTTTATGGTGATGGCGTTGTAGCTTTTAACATTACGAACAATGAATGGACTAGACAAACGAGTTTTTAACTTACCTAGAAAGATGTGAAGACGAGAGTTGTAGAGTAGGACTTTCTGACCATGATTAAACTCTTTTCTCATGATTTTTTTTGTCATGTGTCCACTACATTGAATTTTGTAGTTCTTGGATAAGTCATAAGCATCATACCTCAATTCTTCTAGTTCATCAAGTTGAAGCTTTCGTTGTTGACCAACCATATTGAGGTCAAAGTTTATACTCTTTGTAGCTCAATAAGCTCTATGTTGGTGTTCGACAGAAAGGTGAAAAGGCTTACCAAAGACCAATCTATAGGGAGACATCCCTAAAGGAGTTTTGGATGCAGTTCGATATGCCCACAAGGCATCCAAAAGGCGTAAATACCAATCTTTCCAATTTGGATTGATAGTCTTTTCGACGATGTTCTTGATTTGACGATTTGAGACTTCCACCTGACCACTTGTTTGAGGATTGTAGGAAAGGGCAACTTTGTGAGTAAACTCATACTTTTTAACAAGATGTTCAAAGACGCGGTTACTGAAATGCTTACCTCCATCACTAATATACCCTTGGGGGGTGCCAAATCTACTAAAGATGAACTCCCTTATGAATGAAACAACAATTTTGTGATCACTGGCCTTAGTGGTAATTGCTTCCATCCATTTAGAGACGTAATCCACTGCAAGAAGGATGTATTGATAACCATGGGAGGATGGAAACCATCCCATAAAATGGATGCCCCAAACATAAAAACTTCAACATTAGAGTAGGATTCAAAGGCATAATGTGTCGACGAGTTATTCACCCAAGTTGTTGACATCGGTGATAGGTTTTACAATACTCATGTGCATCTCGAAAAAGGGTGGGCCAATAAAAACCGGATTGGAGAACCTTCTTTGCGGTTTTCTTAGAACTGAAATGCCCACTGCAAGCTTGATCATGGCAAAATGAGGGGATGCTAAACTGTTCAGCTTCTGGAACACATCTTCTAATAAGTTGGTCATGGAATTATTTGTACAAATATGGCTCATCTCAATAATAATACTTGACCCTAGACAAAAATATGTCATGATTTAGCTTAGACCAGTGTGAAAGGAGTTCCTCAGTTGCTAAAAATTGACAATGTCAGCATACCAAGGAAGTTCTTGCTCAACCAAGAGAAGTTTTTCATATGGGAAGTTCTCTTGAATGGGCAAGAAACTAGTAGACGACTCTGATATTAGTCTAGACAGGTGATTGGTGACTGCATTTTCTATACCTGACTTATCTTGTACTTCAAGATCAAATTCTTGTTGCAAAAGGACCCATCGGATCAAATGAGGCTTGGTGTCCTTTTTATTGAGAAGGTATCTAAGAGTTGCATGGTCAGTGTACACAATGACTTTAGCTCCAACGAGATAGGAATGAAATTTATCTAAATTATATACAATGGTCAACATCGCTTTCTCAGTGGTCGAGTATTGAGTTGAGCCTCATTCAGAATCTTGCTAGCATAGTAGATGACATGGGGGAGCTTGTTAACCTTCTGACCCAAAACTGCACCTAACGCATAGTCAGATGCATCACACATAATCTCAAAGGCTAGCGTCCAGTCAGGAGCTCAAATGATAGGAGCTTAGACTAGTTCAGACTTAAGATGCATACATGCAGAACTACAATTGTCGTAAAAATGAAAGGGAACATCCTTAGCTAAGTGACTACTCAAAAGGCATGTTGTCTTGGAGAAATCCTTGATGAAACGACGATAAAACCCAACATGCCCTAAGAAAGATCTCACATCTTTAACAAATTTGGGAATCGAAAGAGATGAAATGACATCGATTTTAGCATTGTCCACTTCAATGTCTTTTGAAGAGACAATGTGCCCAAGAACAATGCCTTGCTTCACCATGAAGTGATATTTTTCCCAATTTAGAATGAAGCGTTTTTCTTCACAACGCTTGAAACAAGTGAGAAGTGATTTAGACATTGGTCAAAGATGAGCCGAATATTGAAAAATCATCCATAAATATATCAAAAAAAATTTCCACCATATCACTAAATATGCTAGTCATGCACCGTTGAAATGTCGCGGGTGCATTGCATAGCCCAAAATACATGCGACGATAAGCGTAGGTACCGAAGGGAGAAGTGAATATGGTATTTTCTTGATCCTCACATGCAATGGGTATTTGATTGTATCTAGAATACCCATCATAGAAACAATAGTACGGATGACATGCTAACCTCTCAAGAATCTGATCAATAAAGGAGAGGGGAAAGTGATCCTTTTGAGTATTAGAGTTTAGCTTGCGATAATCAATCCATACTCTCCATCTATTTTTCACTCTTTGTGGCACAAACTCATTGTTCTCATTTTCAACAAATGTAATTCCCGATTTCTTAGGAACCACATGGACTTGGCTAACCCATTTGCTATCAGATATAACATAAATGATGTTTGCATCCAGAAGTTTCAATACTTATTCCTTTACTACATTTTCAAAATGGGATTTAGACGTCGTTGGGGTTTTCTAGAAGTTTTGGTTTCACCTTCCAAATAGATATGATGCTCACAGATAGTAGGGTCAACACCCTTGATGTCATTAATACTCCAAACAATGGCTAACTTAAGAACTCCCAACAACATGTCTCTTTGTTCCTCAGTGAGATCTGAGGCAATAATCACTAGATAACTCTCCTCAAGACCGAGAAATGCAAATCTTAATTTGTTTGGCAAAGGCTTAAGTTTTAATGATTGAGAAGAACTTGTAGATGACTCACTTTCTAGGGACTGAACTGGAAAGGAAGACAAGGAATAAAACTCTTCCTCGTATTGACAAAGTGACATCGACTCAGACTCGGGTATATTTAGTATAGGAACACTATCCAATATATTGTTGACTTCTTCAACAACTTCCTTAATATCTTGGTCCATACCAAAATGTGAAAGACAACGAAGCAATGCATCATCAGCTGATGATTGAGTCAAATACTCAAAAGATTGAATCATACACACGTCTTCTTCTTTTTCGTCACCCTCAATCATATCAAGTTCATCTCTCTGTTGCATAACCTTAAAAATATTCAACTCTGCTTTAAGGTTCCCAAAGGAAACATACATGTTACTACTTCTACACTTGATGTTAGCATCCGCAGTTGCTAGGAAACGTCGCCCTAAGATGACAAGAATTTGATTATTTCGGCTCGGGCTAGTGTCTAGGATAATGAAGTCAATTGGATAATAGAAATTTGCAACTTCTACAATCACATTCACAACTATTCCTCTCGGGTACAGTTTGACTCATCTACTAGCTTAAGAACTACCTTTGTTGGTCACATCTCCTTCAACCCAAGTTCCAAATAGATATGATAAGGTAAGAGGTTCCACTAGCTCCTAAGTCAATCATGGCATGACTTTCAAAGTCTTTTCCAATAAAACATGGTACAGTAGGGGTTCCTGTGATCTTTGTACTTAACCACTCCAGTTTGTTGAATAGGCAATGTGGCACCGCTTGCAAGGCATGCAATTTCAGGTACTTTTTTTTTTTTTTTTTTTTTGCGCACATGTCCTTGAAATTTTTTGCATAGACTGGTACTTGCTGGATAGCTGACAAAAAAGGAATGTTGATCTGCACTCTTTAAAAACCTAGAAGATTTCTTAAAATTGCTTATCTTTTTTGCTACCTAAAAGGGTTTTGGGAAAAAGTGCCTTAGGTAAATATTTTTATTGCCTCTAAGGGAAGCTAAGAGAGTGGGTCTAAATTGTTTGTAGAAGAACTTCTAGCTTTCTCAGTAGGTTTAGGAATACTCTCTTTAGAAATCACATCAGGTTTCTTAGGTTGTTTTACACCATTATCAATTGCTTGCCCCGAACGAAGGGTGGTAACTTCTTTAACTTCTCCATAATCGGAACTACTTCCCATTTCATTGACATGGGCATGGGTAGCACCCTTTGGATTAGGGATGGGTTGGCTTGGAAATGTTCATTTTCCCATTTCCGCAGTCAAATGTTGCAACTGTTGCTGAAGCTGATGGATGGCTTGGGAATTAGCAACATTGGTGTCCATTAATTGGTGCATCATATCCTCCAATGATGGTTTTGGTAATGGTACAGAAGCACCATATTGAGTTTGAGGCAACAAGTCACATGAGTTGCTATGTTGTGGTTGACCATAGGAATTATGAGGGACGAGAAACATAAAGAGGGGCATAGGCTGATGTTGTTGGTATTGAAGTTGTCCTTTCTGAGGTGGATATTGATTTTGATGCCAATTGTTAGATTGAGATCCATGTTGACTGTGCGTAGGATATGTGCGTGAGTTGTGGACTTGTCCACTAGGTTGCCTAGGGTGTTGGAAACCAGTAGGATTCCCTGAACTCCTGGGTAGTTTCTCATAAAAGTCACCACCATAGGAAATATAAGAATGATTTCGATTTTTAGATGTGTAGGTTTGACCGAATGTGTTGGATTTATGTTCACTATTAAACACACACACCTCCTCTTGAAGTTCATTGCCACCTGGATATAGAAGACAATCATAATCGATATGATCCACCTCGAGGCAAAATGTACAAAGGTTGAAAGTTTTCTTTTTGTCTTGGGAGACGAACTTCGTAACAATAGATTTAATTTCCTTAGCAAAGTCCTTGAATAATGTTTTGATGTCTGGTTCTGAATCTTCCTTTGCTTAAAATAGACGCGACTTTCTAGAAGTACTAGGTTTCAAGTCTCTATGGGCAATCCATTGTCTAGAATCATCAACAAGTTTGCCTAGAAAGGTATAAGCATCAGTACCAGTCTTACGCATGAATTTTCCTTGGTTCATGGACTAAATCATATTTCGAGACTCGACAGTCAATCCATTGTAAAAACTTTGCACTAAATCTCTTTTTTCAAAGCCATGATGAAGACACTCGATGAGTAAATTTTGAAAGCGGTCCCATGCTTCATAAAAAGTTTCATCATGGGTTGTGAGAAAACTCCTTAATGTCTCTTCTAATTTCTAGGGTCCTTCTCATGGGGAAGTATTTTTCTAAAAAATTTCTGAATAAATCCTCCCATGATTTGATGGAATTGGTAGGAAAAAAGTTTAGCCACAAAGTGGCCCTATCCTCAAGGGAAAAAGGAAACAAATGAAGTCTGACATTTTTCTCATCTATGTTTTGGTTCTTGAAAGTACTTCAAACTTCAAGAAACTTTCCAAGATGAACATATGGGCTTTCTCGATCAAGCTCATGGAACTTTGGTAACATATTGATAATAGCTGGTCGGATTTCAAATTGAATTGTCATGATATGGGGCAGCTCAATGCATTTGTGCACATTAGCAGCAAAGGGAACATTGTATTCCCAAATCGGACGTTCTACCATCTCATTGTTGATTTGGCAGTGTAGGGAAACATGTATAGATGAGGGTGGGGAAACAAATGGAGTAGAGTGTGGTGAAGAGGTAAAGAGAGGGTTAGGGTGGCTAGAAAAACCTAGGGAACGAATAAGTGATTGCTAGGGTACTCAGAAATTTTTTGGAAATGAACCAAGCGTTTGTTGGGTTGTTCCCAATCTTTCATAAAAGAATAAGAGTGTGATGGAAGGATGACAGTGACAAAACGCAGAGAGTGTTTATTCCTAAATGATTGCTAAGAAGGCATACACAAGCAACGATCACCGTTAACCACACAAATGTCTAATTTAAGCAAACAATGTTTTAAAGGAATGTTATCTTGTGAGTCTGTGAGGGACAAAATTGATTAAAACCAGCGGGCGCACACTGTTATCTTTTATTGCCTTATTAGATAGGGTGCTAAAGGATGATCCTAAAAACTTGTATCCAACAATACAAAATCCACAATCAAAAGGTCAGAGTTACGCTTGCAAGAAATAAGATTATTGCACAAGTGGCAGGAGATCACGTGGTCTAATTAAGAACTGTACTTGTGCTACCGCTCTGTAGACTGATTGATATGAGAACGATGCATGTCAAATACCCACTTAAGGTGTGTGTTCCTAACAAAAACTGTTAGTTGCACCACATCCTCTTGTGGTTCGTAGCTTACTGGTGACTTGGCGTACCGAGTGAGTTACCCATGTGGCAGCAGCCTCCCGGAGTTCATTGAATGATTAAACCCAACGTCACGTTTAGCTTTGGTCAACACAAAACTCAGCATATTCACCTTGGTCTTGGTTGTCCTATGAACACCATTCTAATTAGCTCTAATCTTAGTTTATTTTATTATGTGTCTTGGTTTCACACAGTTGGAGTGATGAGGTGGGTGATGAAATCCCACCAGTTTCAAAAATAGGGTTAGGACTGCCCTCTCTGTTTATGGTAGTTTATTAACGTATGCAACTACCCAGTTCGTAAGATACATAAATATAAACAAACACCAAGAAAAATTCAATCAAATTTCACTCAGCACCCAAGCCACTAAAACAATGTGTCTGAAAGGGATACTAACTTGTGAGCTCGAACACAAGCTCTTCTCCATGAGGGTAGAGAAAAATGTTCTTTGAGAGCCACTTCTCCTTGGTTCAAGCAATTTCTTTCTCCCCCCACAACAACACCACTGGTTGTCCCCAAGAAAAAAAAAATAGTCTTACTCAAAGAACAATCCTTTTTTTTTTTTTTTACTTTAATTGTTTTTTCTGACTTTGGTAGGTGTCTAAATAAATAAACACACAATCAAACAATTACAAATGCAAAAATAGTTTACCAGTCTTGGTTAAGTAGTCATATTTTTTTTATTAGTCAATTAAAAATATTGTTCAAGTCGTAAATCAAATAAATACGACTTCCATTATATTTTTAATTGATTTTTTTTTGTGTAAGTGAATTAATTGTATCCTAAAGCTGACATCTACCAAAAAAATGACATCCAATTATTACAAGTTGCACTCGACTTTTCGAGGCAAAAAAATAAAATACAATGTCAAATTTGCCACTCTCTAACAAAATTAAATATATATATAGGGGAGGGAAGAAGAGGGATGGTAAAAAATATCTTTTTTGTGCTTTTAATGTCTTGAGCTTTCCTTTCGTCACTTGTTGATATGCAACGACGCCATTTGATTTGCTCAAAATTCTTTTCGCCTAAAACTCCAAACAAGCAATGTTTGTTTTTGTTCCCTTCTTATCAGTTTACCTGCAAAAATCTAAGAAAGATATAAGTAAAGTGGTTCGTAGGGGTTATCGTCCTATTCACCAAGTTAAAAGAATTCAAAACTCAAAATGTTAGAAACACTTTAGAATATCAAATAAAGATTAAGAATTTGTGGAAAGAAGGGAAATAAGATTTGGAGAATAGAAGATGATTTTTTTAAACAAACTTTGATTCAAACTAGAGAATGAAAATTACTAAACAAATTTACCAAATAAAAGAACGAAAATGCTAGGAAATCGGGTTTTTGCAACCAGGGTGATGTGGCAAGATCTTGAAGGAATGATGAAATCATCAAAGTATTTGTGTAGCTCAAGGTTGTAAAAAACTTTTATGATGATGCCACATCATCATGGTTGCAGAACCTGATTGCGAAACATGATTCCCTAGCCTCACTCATAAAAGAAATGTCTCAAGGATTGGAGAATCCACCTATTAACTTTGTAGAGATTATTTAACACATTTTTGTAAGTATTTTTTTGAACACTTGCACAAATTACTCAAGTATGTTAAATAATACGTTGCTTATCATCACTCATCGAAATAGCTAAATGGGGTTTGACACTCGATTGTATTATTTTGAACACTTCGCGCAAAAAAAAAAATTTGCACAAATTCCTTTAATTTTTAATTCAAGACCAATGGTCAAAAGAAAATTATTTTCTAAGATAGAATTTCATTTACCTCTTTCGATAATAAAAGAAACTCCTTAACCATCATTAATCCACCCGTCTTTCGATGGCGAGTTTTCAATGAATGGTTATAATTTATGAAGAATTGAATAACTACAAAAATAAATATAATTCTTGTTTCCAAGTCCATATCTTTATTTCGTATAATGCTTCGTTATCCATCTTTCGATACAATTTTAATTCATTGGTTGTATCTAGTATTAATAGAAATAATACAAGTTTATTATTTTTTGTGTTAAAAAAGTCTCTACATCACTCGAGTAGGTTTCATCTCCTCTCTTTGAGCGGAAAGGTTTAGCCTACCATATTGTCATTGTGATGAAACAATCTAAGAGTGGAACTAGAAAGGTAGATGAGGAAGTAAACTAATTAAATTAAAAGATAGTTCTAATGCATAAAAAATATTAACTTTTATTAAATTCAAAACTAAAAACATACATGTAACTTGCACAAAAGCTCCAACGAAATAAAAGAAAACTAATCTAAGCTATGCTAGAGATTAGATAATGATGTATGAAAAAGAACTAGATCTATTCAATGTATTGGATGTTTTACTCCAAGAGTTTGAGAGTTTATTTATAGTGTTCTCCTCCAAGCTAAAAATGGGAAAAATCTTACAAATCCCTTTATTATACTCCAAATCATATCATATAAAATCAAGGGAGTCATTATTAGGGAAAGATACATCAAGATAATCCTAATTGGAGATAGATACATGAGACAAAAACTCAAGGTAATGGAATATTCTTTGTTTTGATCCTTGAAATATGCTTTGGGTTGATGTTTTATTTGTCTTTATGATTGCATGCTTCGCACTTGAAGTTTTTATCTTGAAACTTGCCACATGTCTCTATGAACGTAGCCCAAATGCCTCAAATTTCGATTTTTTTTTTTTTTTTTTTTAGAGATTTAATAATTTCTCCAATTTCCCCTAGTCATGCAAATTTATAGTAGATTGTTATGCTTACCCTTTTGATGAAATACTAATCATGGACGCAGAGTTCAAATGTGCAAATAAGTGATATTTCATACAGTGGAGTGAGGGGGTCTACTGAGTCACATATTGCAATAAATCTCAGCTGCAGCCCAGAGCAACCTTGCAACAACATTAATATGGAGAGAACATTGGGTCAACTGGCATTTCAACCAGCTCTTGTTGCTCAATAACCAAGGGAAATTTGTATTGGTATCACCTGTTGAGCCTTGTCTTGGTTAAACAATGTCCTTATTTTCTCGAGGCTAAAAAATATTATGAATTATTCTTAATAGTGCACTTATTGTGTGTGTTTTGCATGCAGTCTTGTGTAATTTCACAAATTATAGGTTTTGTAATGGGACTTCATCAACTAAACAAACGGGATTATGTGTGTTATGCTGCCAAAGATGCATTATTTTCACTTTCCCAAAGATTAGGCATGAACATTGCAACAACGATCACAGAATTGTAGGCTACTACTTGATGATAGTGTCAAATGTTGTGCACTTGCTGAAAGGTCATCAAGAGTGCACAAAAGGGATCTGTTTTTCAACCTAGTCGAGTGTATGTTACATTTGGTTTAGTCCTATAATCTACTCTCATTTTGACCCTATAGACTCTACAACTATCAAGAGAACTCTGTTTGATGAGTAATAGAAAAGTCAGATATTCCTTTCATATTATAAACATGGAACTTCTAATGAACCTAAAACTTTGTAACAATGAAGATTAGTTAAATAATATTGCACAACTATCAGCGGTATGTACAGCTTGTGACAAACATTCACAAATTCTAGCAAGCTAAGTGTTAACTTAGTAAACCAAGTGTAGCTCACTTGGTTGGATATCTACTCTCCATGAAAGGTTGTTGTTTGAGACTCACTAGTTAAGATTTTGTGAGTTTTCACCCGATTATTATAAGCACATCATGTGCTCAACCGTTGATAAGCCTTTGGGTATTTAATGTAGCTGCTTAAATGGACAAGAGCAAAGTGAAAGGAAGTCTTCATACGGGGTGGAGGTGATGGACTGGAGCGAAAACAAGTCTTCATACAAGATAGAGGCGACTAGGATGCTAAGTGGAAACGAGCAATGTTTGGTTAATCCTATGGGATGAGTGATGAAGCCTTCGAGCATGGATTAATAAATAAATAAACCAAAATTTATTTTAAAAAACAACTTAGTGCAGTTTTAGCATATAAAACTTGCATAACAAAACTAATAACTACATACACTACTGATTCGCTTATAAAACACCACGGAACATAACAGACACCCTGCTATATGTTTGCTGCACAAGATTTTACATTAACCCCCGCCAGATATCTACAAGAATTGAAACCCCAAGACATTACTTTAAGTTCTGCAGAAGAAGGAACCAAGAAGAAAAAGGTACCAAATAGGTGATAGCAATAACCTCAGTAATCAATGATTGGAAAATCTATAATGTCCTTTGATAACACGCGATGATCCTCGACTTTTAGAAGTATCTCTTCAACTGCTGTTGATGAATCATCACCAAACTCTTCTATTACAGTACTAGATACCAAAGGATTGGAGATGGGACCACAATCAACAAATGCTAGAACCACAATCAACAAATGCTAGAACCACCACCTGGAAACGATTATATTGATATCAAACTCCCAAGTTGGTCAATAGATTTTCAAAAATAATGTTTTTTTTTTTTGGAAGGTGAGCAGGGTTTTTTTAAGAATTCCAGAACCTATCAACAGGGCAACCTACAGATCAACACCCTTAAGAAAGTAACCATGCCGCAGGTGGGACTCAAAGCTAGGACGTGGGGAACAATCCCACACAACCCTAACCACCAGGCCATAACACCATTGGCTTTCAAAAATAATGTTGAGCTTTCAAAAATAATGTTGAGCCTTCTTGGGAAGCAATAATCACTGGAAGAAGAATTTGACAGATGATCAACTCATTTACATCCTTTGACATTGTCCATATCTAAAGAGAAACAAATAAAGTAGCATGAAGGGCTGTCATGACAGCTTACCCAGCTCGGTTCAATGCAACCTCTTATAATAGTAGGGACACACAAATAATACAACCTATAACACGCCAATTATTAATTTGTTTAGGTGTCCAAAATAATATTTTTAGTGCCTTCCTAGGAAGGGGAAATAATAATAAAAGAGAAAAACATGATTGATGCCATCTTGCGCTTGATTTTATATGTTTTGGGAGATTCTCCCATTCATATATACAAGGTTGTTGTTATTTTTTTCAAATTGGAAAATGGGAAGCATTGATACCATAAAAACTAAAACAATAAATGATTTATGTTCGACACCACACCAAAGTGGGTAATCAGTAATATCAGTATTTTTTAATTTGTAACTTTTCATTGTGTTACAAGTCCTGTAATCCAAAAAAATGTTACTAATTATTGACTTAAGTTACTATTAGTAATTTTATAAATATATTATTAAAAATAACTAAAAAATAAAAAAATATTTAATTAAATTACTAATTAGTAAAATGAGAAGTAATTTTATCAAAATTAGGTGTTGAAGGAGAAATTAGGGCAAAAATATTTTCTTTTTCTTCTTCTTCTATGTGTTTTATATCAATCTCGCTGAGCAAATTCAGGTGTTGAAGGAAGGATTGCGTCGGAGGACTCGTCATTGAAGAACAAAATGGAGCAAAACCTTCAAACAACACAAAGAAGACAAGAGTTGTGTTCTTCCAACTTTGCCACAAAACTTTCGATCTCCTCAACAATGGATTTCTTCACTGATTTCGTTCCTCAAGAACAAATTCAAGGTTGGAATGAGGAAGGCCTGCGTTGGGCTGTGGCTTGCCACGTAGGCAAAAAAAGATAAATATTCTGGTGCACCCTAATTGAGGCTTGCTCTGTTGTGTATGCTTTATTAACAACCTTCCACTTAAAAAAGAAAAAGAAATTCTCCATAGAGATGCTCTAAGTCAAAAAAATTTATGGCCATGGTGAGAGGCAATAAAGATCTCATAAGCTAGAGATAAGGTAATGACTGGGAGAAGAAAAGAAAAGAAAAGAAAAGAAAGAGTAATGAATAAGCACGTTTTAATTTTGCTTTTTTTTTGGCTTGCCATTAAGCATGTTTTGACATAATGTTTTGGACCACTAATTAGGGGTGTTAATTAGTTCAATCTTTTCAAAATTGGGCTAGAATCGAATCAAACTAAGGATTCAATTTTTGACTCGGTTATTCATATTTTTTAAACAAAAAATTGAAACCCAACTGATCAGATTGGTTCGGTTTGGTTCCCTTTTTTGATTTTTTTCCTTTATTTTTTCATCGAAATCCGTAGAGAAGCAGGATCTGGTTAAAAGAAAGAACTCAAAAAAGAAGAAAATAGAAGAGAAAACTGAGGAAGCTCCTCATCACCACCTTTCTCCATCTCTCTGTAAAAATTGGCAAGGGAAAACGATATAGAAAAGGGTCCTAAATAAAAACTCAACTTGCCATCCTCACTATTGCTAACTTTAGTAATGCTCAACCACATGAACAACACCTTGACACTCACTCCTTGTAAATCCTTCAATGATCCAATTTTAACTTTCCCAGTGATCTTCTCCTAGTATTGGAGAGAATGTGCTCCTTGAAAATTAAGTTGAAGTCTCCATTTATGAATACCTCCTAGGCTCCTAGGAGAACCCATATTGTGAAGTTAAATTTTCCAAACATCTCATATGCGATTGAGTAGGATCAATGGTTGAAACCACAGAAATTCATGTTATCAACCAAAACCCACAAGGGGTTTTGAAGATTGATCGTAGAGAAGACTAAGGAAGCTCCCCATCGCCCCTTCCCCTCTATTTCTACCTGATTGCAGTACCTCATCTCCACCACCACGACTATCCCCATCCCTTTTATTTCTTCCTGATTGAAGCTCTTCACCACCTTACCACTACCGGTGACTTGCCCCCCTTCCCCCCATCGTCTCTCTGTCCGAACTCAGCCACTACCACCATTACCTACTTTATGATTTTAGCTCCACACCACTACCGCCATCAAGACCCCCGCCTCCACCAGCCACCCCCATCTCCACCTCATCCAGTACTTCTTTCTCACGCCATCTTGAAATCTCGAAGAACCCGTCTAAATGTCGAGCAAAACAGCGAGGGACCCCACAGGTAGGGGGGACCGTCCATCCTCCGGAATGCGCGCTTGACTTTTCAACGCACACCCCTCCTCACTGTTTTCATCGCCATTTCCCTCTACAGTTAGAATTTTTGAATCTCGGTGAGAGAGAGTAGGTGGGAGGTGATTAAAAAAGAGAGTGGGTAGAGTGGGTGGGTTGGTACAACAGACAAGATACAATAATTAAGATAATAATTCAATCTAAACATCACCTAGCCAAGTACAACGCACCCCTATCCTAACACCATCATTTCATTTTATAGTGATTTCCAGAACCAAAAGATAATCACTTCCAGTTTGATGCACTTTTCAAATGTTATATATGCTTAATCCAATTATAACAAAAACCTCATACAAGATGAGTACCTTAAATTCAATTTTAAGGTCACTCTGTGTTTTCCTAGTTATGAGTATTGCATGTTCAATTCCTCCAGAAGATCCAATCAAGTGTTCATCCAACTTAAGAACATGTACCATAACAAATGTCTACAACCTATTCTCCGACCGAAGCATATGTCGAGCGTCACAAGTAGTCTATCCAACAACTGAACATGAAATTATTGTTGCAGTAGCCAAAGCGTCTAAGGAAAATCTAAAGGTTAAGGTGGTAACCAAATCTTCCCATAGCATTCCAAAGTGGGTGTGTCCAGACGGTCAGCAAGGGATGCTTATAAGCACGAGGCAGCTCAACCGTATTGTCCAATTCAACAAGAGGGCAATGATGATGACAATGGAGAGTGGTATGACCCTTAAGGACTTGATTGAGCATGCTGCAAAGGCTGGACTAGCATTGCCTCATTCACCTTATTGGTGGGGTTTAACCATTGGGGGTTTACTTAGTGCCGGTGCCCATGGTAGTTCTTTGTGGGGCAAAGGAAGTGCAGTTCATGAATATGTTGTGGGACTCAGAATTATCAGCCCTGCAGGAGCCAAAGAGGGATATGCTAAGGTGTGGAGTCTTTACGCTAGTAGCTCTGATATGGATGCAGTAGTTTCCCTTGGGGTTCTTGGTGTTATTTCACAGGTGAACTACTTATCACAATCTTGACACTGAATGGTTTTAGGATTTGGAAAAAAGTTGATTTATTGTTTTTGCTATGCAGGTTACTCTACAACTTCAACCACTTTTCAAGAGATCTATCACAATAGTAGATAAAGAAGATTCTGACTTAGAAGACCAAATTACACATTTTGGCAATCAACATGAGTTTGCAGACATGACATGGTATCCTAGTCTACGAAAAGTAATCTACAAAATTGATGATCGGATCTCCTCAAATGACTCGGCCGATGGTGTTAGTGATATGTTTGCATTTCGACCAATGTCTAAGGTTGCATTGGAATCTGCAAGATCTACAGGTGCGTGTTTAATCATAATGTTTTCAACTTCACCCCTGATTTTAGTAATTGTTGTTTGCCAACCTAATAGGCTGACTAACTGGTTTTAACAGAGGTTGATCAAGAGTCAAATAACAATATCACTGGAAAGTGCGTGAATGTGAAGCAACGCATTTCAACAGCCTTGTCGAATGGACTTGGATACACAAACGATGGAACTACTTTCAAAGGATATCCCATAATTGGGTATCAAAACAACCTACAAGCCTCTGGAGGCTGTTTCACTAGTCCTTCAAGTGCTCTCAACACTTATTGTTTATGGGACCCAAGAATCAATGGTACATTGTTTCACCAAACAACCATCAGCATTGCATTGTCAAATGCCAAGAAATTTATTGAAGATTTTAAGAAGCTCAGGCAGTTGAAACCCGAAGCCTTTTGTAATTTGGACATCTACGGTGGAATACTCGCTCGCTACATCAAAGCGTCTAGTGCCTATTTGGGCAAACAAGAGGATTCAATTGATTTCGATATGTTTTATTACAAAAGTAGGGATCCATTAAAGCCTAGGTTGTATGAAGATATTCTGGAAGAAGTGGAACAAATGGCCGCGTTCAAGTATGGAGGATTACCACATTGGGGAAAGAATCGTAATGTTGCATTTATTGATGTGATCAAGAAATTTGGCAAAGCTAAAACTTTCTTGAAGGTAAAGAAGAAGTATGATCCAAGGGGATTGTTTTCTAATGAATGGACTGATCAAATTCTTGGGTTGAGAGGTAGTGTAACAATAACCACAGAAGGATGTGCACTTGAAGGGTTGTGTATATGCTCAGAAGACATCCATTGTGCTCCAAGAAAGGGTTATGTTTGTCGCCCTGGGAAAGTGTATAAAGATGCACGTGTGTGTACTCATTTGGGATCATAGAATGTTATGTTCTCGAAGGATGAATAAAATCGCCATGGGAAAGTGTACAAAGATGCATGTGTATAAAGATGCATCGTGATTATCATAGTATTGTTGTGGGGTAGAATAAAACCCAAGGATTGTAATTTGACTTTCGAAGTAATTCGTTCTTTTAATTTCAATAATATTTTGAAAAATATTTTGATGTACGTAGAAAAAATATAAAAATTTTGAGAATATGTGGAAAAGTAAAATACAAGTAAATTAATCATAGAAACATATTAAATGAAGCCTAAATACATGAATATTCCTATTAATGTAATTTTCTTCATATTTTTTGGGTTTTACATGAAAATATCGAAATCTCCAAAAAAAATGACGAAATATTTGGGCCGAAAAAATGTAATTTCCTTCATAACCTTTTGGTTTTACACGAAAATGCTGAAATTTACAAAAAAACACAAAATATTTCTAGATAACTTGAAATAACGTACTTTTTCGATTATGGTACTTCAAATTTTGAGATCTCAAAAAATGAAATATTTTGCAAATTTTTGTATAATTACACGAAATCACAATCCTTAATAAAATCCACAACTTGAGCCTTTGGAGATCCAATGTTGTTTTATTTCAAGGTAAGCCACATAGCTCACCCTAGATTGCCAAACAAATGCCATTATACAGATTTAAGTTTGTGGATTGCGTTGGGAGAAATCTACCAAAGCTAGCCAAATATCAACCCAAGTGGAACATACACGACATTGACCGGCAGCCAAAACATTCCAGATCGAAACTCAAAAGTAGATTGAGTAGGGCGGCATCATGATCCCAATTCATGGATCTCTTTGTTCCAAAAATAAGAGGATGGCCTTTTCTACCACTCGGGATGGAGGTAGGCCCAAGCCCAGACTAAACCCCGTCGCTCGTCTTATGGAGGTGTGTGTGTGCCAGGGGAATGTAGGGAAGTGGGGGAGATCGGCTATTTTGAGCTAAAGTAAGAAAAGCTTTGGGCCATCATATCACCTCGACTGAGCTTTTATTATGTAGCGATTTCTCTTACAGAGTAGCTGCACCCTTACTCTAAATCTCTTTAAACCGTTGAAAGCTAGGAGTCAGGTAGAGAGCAATTAGTGATGAAGTTAGAGGTGTATATGTATATATAACTCTTAAAAAAAGAGTTTATTTGGAGTTCTAGAACATGTTACACAAGGTAGAAAATTTTGAAAACCATTCAATTTCACTATGAAGTTATTGATGACAGCATTTAATGGAGTTAGAAATTTCAAATACTTGCTATTTTTGCAAGAATGATCTACAAGGAGAAGAGATCATCCCCACAAAAAATCAACTTATTTTAGAATTTATAGGTGGGTGAAGTAGGCACATTTAACTTTCTTTGTCAAAAATCTTTGTCACCGGATCCTAGCCATATATATAAATGTTTGTGGATTGTTATGCTTTACATTTTTTATGAATTACTGATCATGGATGCAGAGCTCAAATGTGCAAATAAGTGATATTTCATATAGGGGAGTAAGAAGTCTACTTAATCACCCATTGCAAATAGATCTCAGTTGCAGACCAGAGCAACTTTTCAACAACATTAATGATGAGACATCGAGCAATCACCCGATCACAGCCATACACATGGCATGTATCAACCCTAACACGAAAAAGGCTTCACCATGGTCCCAAGCGGGCCCATACTTAAACTATTGTTTAGTCCGTAAGTCAGGCTCCCAAGCCCAACATTTGCTAGCCCAAGCGGCATGGATCTTGGGACTTTCCCCAGGACAATAAGGCCCGATCACAAGTCTCTAAGATGTCATAGGTCTGATACCCACTCACGCAAATCATTTCTGAAATCAAGCATTGGGTCCTAAACAAAACCAAGTGTCAAGACTCTGTCATGCACAGATAAGATTTTGGCCGAGATCTCCTCCCTCCATCACGCCCTCAATAGCAAGGACAGTTGTGGAGGGAACACTCGCTACGTGAGGTGAGAAAAAGGAAGAAGAAAGGTAGGCATACACATTACTTATTACATCTAGTCTTCGTTCTTCCTTGCATCATTATCTGGCATTAGCATCAGAGTGCCTTCGGCCACCACAACGGTGGTCCCTGGCTTACCATTGTTCGTTTTGCATGCTCAAGATCAACAAAGACGAATTTGGACACATCAATTTGGTGTCGTCTGTGGAGAAAAAACGGTAAGTTTTCCATGAAATGAAGATAAAAAGTTTTTTCTAACTAAGCAAAGCATCGAGAAATGGTCATCGGCACCGGATCTCGAACAGTCAATGACAATGCAAAACCAGACAATGTTATGGCTGGGGAAGCCCAACCATAAGGGTGAATCGATCCGATCAAGGAAGCTGAACAGCAGCACGACCCAACCACCGAGGCGGTTGAGGTTGACCCCCACATAAGTCAGATCCTACTCCACATGGATCATCTAGCACGAGTGGTAGAAAGGTTCACTCGGGATCGACAACAACAATCTGAGATCGGTCAAAATTTGGGGAGGTCCCTGACCCTAGAGGACACACGAAAACGCGTTCAGGAAGGCGAAAACCTCCCCATAGTGGAGAAAAAAGTTTTCCAAGAGGGTAGCCTAGGAGAAGATGAGGGTCATGGGGACCATGCCCTGAAGACAAACAAGACCACAACCAATAACCCGCTCTGGCTAGGGGTGGTCGATCCTGATGTTCTGTAAGATCTCATTGTTACCCCATTCTCTTAAGAAATCATGAGTACCCCTATTTCGAAGAAGTTCGTCCCCCAAAGTTCGAGTTCTATGACGAAACATTAGATATGTCAGATCATCTACGTTATCACCACCATGTGATGGCACTTAAGGAAAGTTCGAGTCCTGTGCAGAGCTTTTC
Organism: Berberis vulgaris; assembly: GCA_963556465.1. Taxonomy (NCBI): domain Eukaryota; kingdom Viridiplantae; phylum Streptophyta; class Magnoliopsida; order Ranunculales; family Berberidaceae; genus Berberis; species Berberis vulgaris. The sequence continues at coordinate 23,970,968 of OY747131.1, read as the reverse complement.
CCACCAGCCTGAAGAAGGTTGTACTGACCTGGTTCTACAATCTCCAGCCAAGATCTATCTATTTGTTCCATGTCCTTGCGAAGACATTCATTACCAGGCTCGTCGGGAACCCATGGATCAGAAAAGGGCCCCACTATCTGTTGAGCCTCAAACAGAAGCATGACAAAACCCTCAGGGAATATGTCACTCATTTTAATGATGAGCTAACTCTGATTGACGGTTGAAGCGATGGCATTGGAGCAACGACACGTCAGCCTCCGAGGAGGCCAGTTTTAAACTTCTTCACCTTGAAACCCCCAACGGATATAGCAGGTCTATTAAAAAGCGCCCAAAAGTACATTACCCTAAAGGAAATGTTGGCGGCCAAAAAAAGGGAAAGCGAGGCAAAACACTCCTCCATAGCTGAGGACAAGGACGAAGGGAGATAGCTCCAAGTGAAAATGGAGCGAGATTCAAGGTGGTCTTCAGCCAAGCAAATCCATACAAGGCCAACTGCTCCAGGTACCCGTATTACACTCCACTCAGTTCCAGTCTATCTGATATTTATCCATCATGGGAAAATGGGAAGACATCAAGTAGCCATCAAAACTCAAGGGGGGGATCCTACAAAATATGATAAAACAAGCACTGTTCTTATTACAAGGAGATAGGCCACGATATTGAAGATTGTAGAAGCCTTAGAGATGATATCCAATACTAGATCTAGAGAAGACGACCGAAAAAGTTCATCGGCTTCGGGGACATGCAACCCCAAGGTAAAGGTCGGAGATGTGATTCCTGATGTCGTATGTGTCCTTCATGTGGCAAATAAGGAAAGAAAACACTTGAATCGTTCACTAAATAGATCGGTACGAGAACTGAGAATTAGATCACGCTACCAAGATCATCTCATCCAGCACATACGAGAAAAATGAAAAGTCTCGAGCATAACATTCAAGGAATGGGACATGAAAGGAGTTCGCTTCCCCCACAATGATGCCCTAGTCTTCTCAGTAGGGATAGCAAACTAGGAAGTGAGGAGGTCACTGGTGGACACATGCAGTTCCGTCAACTTACTATTCCAAGACATATTCAAAAAATGCAACTGATGGAAAGAGAGTTAACACTTGCAAATCAGGACATGTTCGGCTTCAATGGGAAAGGTTCTACCTGTTTGGAACAATTATGATGCCTATAGTCCCAGGACAGGTAGACCTATAGAGGATCTTGATACAGAATTCTTGATTGTAGACGTTCGCTCTGAGTATAACGTAATCTTGGACCAACCTTGGTTATACTACATGGAAGCGGTAGTCTCCACCCAGCACCAATGCCTCAAATACCCTTCAGACGGTGAAATATGGACGATATTAGAAAGGACCAAACCATCCCTCTAGAATGTAACTAAGTCATGACCAGGCAATCGGAAAATGAAATACGGTGATCCGACTAAAAGGACTTGGATGAGAAAACTCCAAATCCAGATAATGAGGACACACCTCCACCTTCGGACGTCGAACCTCCATCTAGCTCAAGAGGGAGGCCGAACGTTGGGCTGCTGGAAGAGAAGGCCATCACCATATACTTGGATAACCCAGCTAACATGAAAATAGTCCAAATAGGCTCCAACCTTAACAGAGTGCTGACAAAATAACTAGTCGCACTCTTAAGGAGAATCATGATGTATTTGCCTGGACAATGAAAGACATGGTGGGATTCGACCCCTCAGTAATCATGCATCGACTAGCAGTCAATCCTGAATTGAAGCCTGTCAGGTAGAAAATGAGGTCGGTGGTGTTCGAGTGCAACTAGGGAGTCTCGCTACCCAGATTGGCTGGCAAATAAAATCCCAGTAAGAAAGAAAAATGGGAAGTGGAAGGTATACGTGGACTACGGACCTTAATGAATCCTGCCCAAAAGACAACTTTCCACTGCCCCGAATTGATTGAATCGTAGATTCGACGTCCGGACACAACCTACTCAGCTTCATGGAAGTGTATTATGATTGCATCCACCGGATCAGAAAAAAAAACCTCATTCATAACGGACATGGGCACATACTGCTACCAGGTAATGCTTTCCGGACCAAAAAATGCAGGGCAACATACCAACGTCTGGTAAACCAGATGTTCGAAGGACAAATAGGAAAGACCATGAAAATCTACATTGATGACATGCTGGTAAAAATCCTTCATAGTCCGAATAACCTAGCGGACCTCCAAGGAGCGTTCTCCCAACTTCGAAAGTACCGAATAAAGCTCAACCCATGAACATGCACCTTTGGGGTACAATCATGGAAATTTCTAGGCTACATAGTCAACCGTAGGGGAACATATGTTGATCCAAAGCAGATTAAGACTCTTCTCGACATGAGACCACCCGCAAACATCAAACATGTTGAGAGCCTGACTGGGAGTGTGGCATCCCTGAATGCGTTCATCTCCAAATCTCCAAACAAATGCCTCCCTTTCTTCAAGATCTTGAAGGGAACAAAAAATTTCAATGGGGAAAACAGCGTGAACATGCCTTCCAAGATTTGAAGACGTACATGGAAGCACTGAGCTGCTCTCGAAACCAACTATGAGTGAGACTCTCTACCCATCTTCTCATTCTCAGAGCATGTTGTCAGCTCAGCTCTGTTTAGGGATGAGAAAGGGAAACAAAAGTCTGTCTACTATATCAGAAAATCGTTCGATGGGGCGGAGGCTAACTGCCCATAACCTGAAAAACTATCCTTACCACTGGTAACTTCTTCCAGGAAACTGAAACCCCACTTCTAAGCTCACTCAATAACAAAACAATCCTGACTGAGTACTCACTCTGGTCAGTATTGTACAAGCCAGAGCTATTGGGAATAATGGTCAAATGGTCAAATGGTCAATAGAGCTAAGACAGTTTGACATCCATTACGCTTTGAGAATGACCATCAAGGTGCAAGCACTGGCAGACTTCATCGTCGCGTTTGTTGGGATAAAAGAATCGGGTTTGAAAGATATGCAAGGAGACGAGAACCCCGAGCCGCCCCTAAAGGGATGGATCTTGCGATGTGACAAATCATCCAACGTGAAAAGTTGTAGAGCCGGGACCGTCTTTTATACCCCAAAATTGGTCACCATTAAAAAGGCTATCAAATTTAGCTTTCGCGCTTCAAACAATGAAGCGGAATATGAATCCCTCCTGGCCAGGCTAAAACTAGCCAAAAAGATCGGAGTAGAAGAAATCACAGTGTTTAGTGACTCCTAACTGATGGTCTATCAGGTGAATGGTGAATTCGATGTTAATGACCCCTGAATGATGACATATTGCAAAAAAGCAATTGATGCCAAAAGAGGGCTTAAGATAATGTTATTTCGCCACGGTTCCAGGACAGAAAACCAAGAAGCCAACGATCTGGCTGGAAAGGCCACGTCCACAAAGGACGACTCCGACACACTCATAGAGTTTTAGAAATAGTCATCCCTAAAAGAAGGGCTCCACGAAGCCTTCTCTACGAGTGAGGAGACGAGTTAAATGAGACCCCTAATCAGCAAAATAAAGATGGGGTCTTTCGAATAGATAACCTGGAGGCTGGCAAGCTAAAACATAGAGCGGTGCGGTACATGCTCCTCAACGACAGGCTGTAGAGAAGATTAGCAACTAACCCTCTGTTTAGGTGCCTGACCCCCAAAGAGGCAGATTATGTATTTCGAGAAATCCATGAAGGAATCTACGAGAACCACCCAATAGGAAGGACACTAGCTCATAAAGCCCTCATGTTAGGGTACTATTGGTTGAAAATGCAACAAGAAGCCAAAGACCCATTCCGTAAGTGCGATAAGTGTCAGAGTTACACCCCGTACACACAAATGCTTGCACAGAACATAGTCCCAATAACTAGCCCGTGGCCCTTAGCACAATGGAGGATAGACATTGTAGGCTCGTTCCCCATCTCCAAGAAGAAGAAGTTCCTCCTCGTGGTTGTCGACTACTTCATCAAATGTGGAAATAGAACCCCTCTCCAAGATATGATATAATCAAATCAAGAACTTGCTTTGGAAATCTATCGTCTACAAGTTCTGAATACCTAAAATCCTGGTCAGCGATAATGGGATTCAATTCAAAGGCAAGAAAGTCAAGCAACTTTGTGCTGACCTCGGTATCAGTCACGACTTTTCAGTGCTAGGACACCCCCAGGCCAATAGACAAACAGAAGTCACCAACCGAACTATCATGTAAGCAATCAAGAGAAACCTTCTTAGGAGAGAAATGAGCTTCGCAGATAGTGAGCTGCTCACCATCCAGTAAATCACTAGCAGGCATCACGAATAAACAAGAAAAGAAGAAACAACCCTAATTTCAAATATGGGTTAAAGAGGGAAACAAACTCGTCATGTACCCCTTTATAGAGCCGAACAACAAAGAGACTACTCATGGGACGACGTGCAGAATATAATGGCACACAAAACTCCAAAAAATGTGCACAAATATGAACAAATAAACAAGAGATCGAGTTGCCAACCCCTCAATAGTTGCTAACAACATTAAATATAAGGTAATGATTGAATTGAAAGACCAACCATCATGAAGTTAGTGGTAACATCAGCATACCAACTAACTAAGGGGGGAGTACCTAATGATACAACCAATGGCATGACAGCTCAATGGTTAGAGCTTGGCGGATGGTACCACTAAGTCGTGGGTTTGAACCCAGCCGGCGGCATGTTTATCAGTTTATGGCGTGCTGACCAGTTCTGGTTTTTGATAGGTTATGGGATCTTGAAAACCCAGCTCGCCTTCCAAAAACAAAGTAGCTAATGATACATCAAAATACCTTCATCATAGCCATACACATGGTAGAAAACATCCTCACGAGGATCTGGTGTCCCATCTACTGGGCTAGCTCGTAAAACCGAATAAGGTTAAAACAGATCACAAAGGCCCAACTAGGGTCAATTAAAGGAAGACGTAATCGAAGCCCAAAATCAGGCCCGCACAAATCAAAGCCCAAATCCAGGCTCGATACGAGTTTTTTCATAAAGAAGATAAATGTTGCACAAAATAAAAAGTCATGGAGGGAGTTACGCCTCCACAGACACATCTCCATAAAAGTGGAGACTGTTACGAGAAACATCTCATTCCCTTGCGCCTCACATGCTTAAGTCACGCTGAGACCATTATTAAAAGTAAAGGGAACATTCGACAAAGGTATGCAATTTTAACTGAGTTTGGTTCAGATTGACTTCCTTCTTCAAGCAGAGTTTTGCTGACTTAAGCATCGGAATGCCTTCGACCACCAAAAATGTGGTTTTTGGCAGGCTAACATCTACTTTGCTGGTAAAACTCATAGGAGGATGAGATTATGACACATCAGTTGGCAATCGTGGTATGAATTACAAGTTAACTACCCGATGTTTAATCTATAGAGGATGTTCAATAAACTCACAAACAACAGGGATGCCAAATGTACCACGGCAAAGCTAAGATTCTCAAACAATTGACATTTGTTCAGTGGTTACTCCATTTTGGGATTCCGAAAATGCCCGCAATCTACATGAACAATATGCCTCGGTAGCCACTGGACCCAGGAGTTTAGTAAGAGGCGAAATGCAAAATTATTAATAGTTGAAACCAACTTTTTTTTTTTTGCTCAAGCTAATATTAATTAAAAAAAAAATACAACTTTAAAAGTACATTGCAAATGTCAAATTGAATCCAGTATGGTTCCAAACCGTTTCAAACCATGTCAAAATGAGTTCTACCATTTTCATCCCGATCTCAACTCAAACCGGTTACAATTGGGACGGGACTGGTGCTAGAACTGCAATCTTGGTCCATTCCGGATCGTCCCGATTACTGTAATGGTCACGGATATATTTTAATTAACCAAAAAAAAGTTACTCAGTTTTCAGTTCTGCGCCATCATTCTGAATCAATGATTGTGATTTCGCGAAATTACACGAAAATTTTGTTTTATTTAAATTACGAAAAGAAAAATGACGAAAGAAAAAATGTAGGGTTTTTTGTAAATTTTGGAATTTTTTTTCGTAAAAACACAAAAACCAAATACTAAAAATACATTTTTTCGATGATTATTTTAAAAACATTTGGGGTTTTTCATAAATTTGAGTTTTTTCTAATTATCATTTATTCTAATTATTTATTGATTTTGAAACCACCATCTAATTTTCTAATTATTACTTATTCTACTTATATATTGAATTTTGAAACTACCTCTGATTTTTTAATTATAAAGTATTTTAGTTTTATTTAATGTGTTGAATACATTTATTTACTAGCATATTATTTGTTCATTTATTTAATATACCCTTAAAATTTATTATATATATTTTACGTATTCTCAAAATTTTTACTTTTTTTATTTAAATATTTCTTAAAATCAGGATACCAAAATTAACTCAAAAAATAGAATCACAATCGTTGCTCTCAATGTATTTAATTAGGTAACTTAAATAGCATTGGGTGGTTCTCATTAAAAGCAATCTCCCCATTCCAGCAGTTCCCACACCCTTCCTTCTTTTGTACAAAGCCAAAAGCATCACTTCCCCGATCAATTTGAGTGTAATAAGATACTAAATTTATAGGAAAGTTGGATGTGAAATTATTTTATATTTAAAATATTTTATTACTATTTAGATAGTTTGATTGTCAAAAGTTAAATATTAAATTGTTTTAGAAAATGGTTCTGGAAATCATCGGAGCGTGAATCTTCTCCAAATGAAACACCTAAAATAGTTTTTTTTTTTTCTTTTGCTATTTTAGGGACACATTTGAGATATTCTTACACTAACACAACTAGCAAAGCAGCCCAGGGGGTTCAAACCCAACTTCTCGCCTCCCAGCTCAGGGGTCTCTTCTTCCCATAACATGAAGACAACAAGAATTGAAAAAAACTCTTTATTTCCTCTTCGTTCAACACTGGTGGTTCTACTACTACCAACAATGTTCTTCTATTCACCAAGAAAGCCCAATCAACCATCTACATTTTTGCTCTCATGCTCTTCTTCTCTCTCCTTGTTTTCACCATCTCCACTTTTGAACCACCAGCATTGCCCACTCACTCTCCCTCACTGAGCTTCCCCGGAAAGCTAAACAACGTCAACAGGTACAATTACAAGGCCGAGAAGAAGTAGATCTCTGCTTCTTCTGCTTTGCAAGGAATGGGGGTTGTAACCGCCCATTTTTTGTTGAGCCTTGTTAACATAAATGACCCAATCTCCTAGCTCCCTGCCATGCATCTCTCTGATTGCATCTTCCATTGCTCAGTGATCTACGAAAGTCACAAATCCAAATCTAACAAACCATCTCACCAAACCAGTTTGCCAATTTCAAGCAGAGTTGTTGTTGAGTGTTGTTGTTCCCCACTTTTTTGCAGTAAAAGCAAAATGGGTTCTTAAAAACCGTTGCAAGTTTTGGTCTTTCTCTGTGTTCAAGGTATTTTTTTTCCTTTTTATTTAACGAAACAGTTCATCACGTGAATCACTGTCAAAAGTTGGACCAACTGGGGGAAAGGCATTATGTGGGACAGAGCCACGTGTCATGGTTTGGGGGAGGTACGGTTTCGTTCTCAATCGAGTTGCCCCTCAAAAAATTCAAATCCGGACTATTTCAGGTCCCATTTCACTAAACTAAGAAGAGTAAGGCCAGGGAATTAGATTATGCAATTAAGTTGTGCAAATAAGATGATATGACTTTATCAGAAGAGGTTTTTTACTACTTTGAGATACACATAAATACTTTAAGGATTTCATCATTCTTTCAAAATTAAGTCACGTGATTTTCTAGCATTTTTTTGCTAAGAAACTCAATTTCGAATCATTTTCACCCATAAAAATAAAGTCACAACATCAATAACCTTAGTAAAGGCAGACGAGCATAATAACTAGAATAGATAACTAAAATCACAAAAATAAATAACAGCATCTCCAAGGGTAAAAGCTAAAATCATTCTCAATTTTAACCAAAAGCAAATTTTAGGATTTGTCCTACTTTTTTATCACTCCAACCACATTTCCCATTTTAACTTTTTATCATTATTTAAATATCTTGTTCCTTATTTTTTGAAATCTTCTATTTAAATTTTAATGATTGGAGGAGAAAGAATGAAGAAAATTAATTTTTTTTAATATTTATTAGGATATGGGGGATGAAATGGATGCTCCCAAATATAGGGGGAATGAAGAGGCAAAGTTAAAATGGGAATTTAGATAGGGAATACCTTGAAGCAAGGTTTTTCTCACATAAGACTCAAAAATAGTTTTTTGGCTATTTGGGGATCCCTTAGAGATGCTCTAAGATAAGTATCTAACTTGAAGCTAAGAAAATCTGAAATTTGCAAACATAATAATATCTTAATACAATTTCATAGAATTTTTTTATACGCCTTAAATGTTGTATGAGTTGACTAATGGTATATATTTTAATTGAATTCTAGTTATTATATTAGATTTTAATTTCATATATTTGTCTGTTGGAGGTTTTATGCCACTTGAGCACAAACAATTTTTTTAAAGGTTCGCAATCATATAAAATTGCATCGAAAATATTTTTTAAAAATTAGGGACAAGTCGTAGTGACAGAGATAGTAATTGTCAATAGCCATACAAAATCATAAGCTCCAAGATGACTGGAAACAAATTCCTATTAAACTAAACAATTTTATTTTTAGCGTTTGCAATTACTAATAAAATTATATTGAAGATAAAAAAAATTAGGGACGAGTAACAATGACAAAAAATATTAATTGTCAATAGACACAAAAATGTATAGAGAATAGTAATTATCAATAGCCAAAAATAAATTTTACGCTTCAAGAGGATCAAATTTGGGTCATTTAGGAAAAATTAGGGTCGAGCATTTCAGACCGAAAAATCGAACCAAATAAAAAACCGACCCGGCCTAGCTCGTTTGGTCCCTTTTTAATATTATTTTGGTCCGATCCTTTGTTCCAATTTTTTAAACCCGTAGGGTACGTGGCTCGGGTATTAAAAAAATTATTACAATATTCTGATTTTCAATTCATTCACGTTTCCTTCTCCCCCTTCATCTGCCTCGACTCTTTTCCCACGCCAGCATACTTAAATCCACAAGCCAAACACCACCAGTAGCGGAGCCACATACAAGACATGGGGGACAATTGCCCTTCCTAAAATTTTTGAAATTTAGATTTTCTATAGCGAATTGTTGAAAATAGTTGTATATTTAACTAATTGCCCCCTTAGAATTTTGCTATTTTTTTCTTGCCCCCTTTTGTGAGCATCTTGGCTCCGCCACTAAACACCACGTCGTGTTGCAAATGAGGAAGATCACCACCATTAAGGAAACTTCACTCGACGGAGGGAGTGGGAGCTGCAATTTAGGATTCGAATTCCCCTCCTTCCATTTCATAGCAATCGATGTCGGAATTCAATTCTCTCTCTCTGACACTTTTATGTTTCTCTTGCTCGTGAGTGAACATTGAACAAAGAGTCGTCTTCCAATCGCTCGTTCTTCAACCAGACTGAGAAATATCTCTATTCGTAGCTTCAAGCCTTCAACGAAAAACTGATTCAAGTTATTATACTATTTCCTTCACTTTACTTCTTCTCGATATATGTTTCTTGATTTCTTTGTTTTCAAGCATTTGCTCAAACATAACATTTTCTTGAGATCTCCATTAATGGAACTTTTGCTCTATTTTTGTTTCAGACATGATTTAGGGAATGTTTGAATTCAAACCAGAAAAGTTTGCCTCATAATTCATAGTGTATAGTAACTCTTACATCATTTGGAACTGGCTCATGGGCTTGCTTTTCTATAGGGGAGTTCTTGCACAGGCAAATCTACAGGTTGTGGAATTTGTTTCTTACTTTCTCATGGAATTTGTACACAAATCAAGGGAATAGAAGCAGGTGTTAAAAAGAAGGCAATAAATTGAAAAAAAATAATTGGTTGGAATGGAATAAAAAAAAAACTTTTTGCATCTGGGTAAAAAAATCTAGGCTGAAATGGGCTAAAAAACTTTTAGGGACCGAGACAAGGCCCGACCCAAATGTCCCGGTTAACCGACCACGCCCAATTCAGGCTCAGGCCCTAGAAAATAAAATTTTTAAAAGCCCGGTCCGATCTTCGGTCTAGGTAATTCGGGCCGGTGAACCGAACCGGCCCACCCCAAGTAATAATGACAAATTTCCAACCATTGCACCAACAAAGACATGTAGAAACAATTGAATGAATAATTTTCATAATGTTATTATACATTATGATGATACATCAAAATAGACCGATCATACACGTGGCATAGACTCATCACGAGGATATATCATTCGGTCTATTGGGTTAGCTCATAAAGCCCAAGAAAAATATAGCTAACTACTGAGGCCTAGGCCCGCTCGTAAGGAAACATACATAAAGACTAAATCCAAACCCAAACGAATCTGAGCCCGGATCCAAGCCCGACACGAGTTCTCTCATAAAGAAGATGAACGCTGCACAAAAAAAAGCCGTGGAGGGAGTTTTGCCTCCCCGAATGCATCTCCATTAAGGAAGAGATTGTTACAAGAAACATCTCCTTCTGTCGCGCCTCACATACTTAAATCACGCAGAAAGTTAACTACAGCTACAATCTTTGTTCTGGAAGACAAAAAATTGTCATGAGGTGCTCTCTGTCTCTCTCTCTCTCACTTGTTTTCACCTAACAAGTTGGTCACATTATTCTGGTGTGTCTTTGCCAGACATAATTCCAATTTCGTAGCTTTGTAAAAAGTGTTTATAAATTGATATTATTGACCTTTTTATTTCACTATTGACTTAAGTGTTGCATGGGACACCAAAATTTTGAGGAGGGCTTTCCCTTAGGAAGCTAAGGCTCAACGTGCATGCAAATTCCAGGGATGAAATTTTGTTGCATTTTATGTCACTGACACATTAGATGGTTCATAAGCATGGTTTTCTAAATTGTTATCTCTTTATTGTACAACACCTTTAGTTCTGGGCAATTGCTCTCTGTTATTGTTACTCGCCCTTGATTCTTCTACAATTGTGTGATGTTTTTCTGTTACAAATATGCCCCAAAACACACATGCTTTCAACATCAGTGTCATAGATGGGATAGTTCTTTATGTTAGTACAACTCCATCAACGACTTCATAGATGGAGCATGGAACTGCATGAAGACCTAAATTTCCTTCTCAAACAACTTCCATGGTGAGCTCTACCCTATGCTATTTATGAGTTGGCTAGCTTGGTTATTGAGGTCTCTTTTCATCAGTCAAATTCTTGTAACTAATGCTTTAGTGGTCTTATTTGTGATTACTTTCCCTTGTATGCATGGTGGATAAGATTTTTTTTTATTTTGCTGGTAGCTGCTAGGCACCTAGCATCTACTAATGTTGCACTAAAGTTACTCTCCCTATACGATAGCCAGTCTAAATATGGTTGTTTGTATTCTCGTCTTTAGTTTTATTTTTATTTGTTCTGCATAACTTTGTCTTTTACTATCTCACTACACTTGATGTTAAGGTTTTATTGCATTGTCTTCCAATCGTAATTGTTGATCATGGCCTCCCTTGAGTATTTGACAGTTTAAACACTGAATTTCACAAAGGGTATGGGTTCATCCATTTTTGCGTGTGAGTGTGTGTGTGTGTTTCTTGAGTTTGCAATGCTCTTCTCAAATTCAAAATTCCAGGTTCTATTTCAGCTAGAGTTGTTGTAGAATCTCACTTTCATGGTTTTAAAAATTGCAGCATATGTTACAATACTGATAATTGGGTTGAATCTCTTTGTTACAGATGGATTTCTAGAGTTTTGGAGGCATTTAAGGTCATAGATGAGGTAATTTCAAATTTTGTGTTCTAATCAGGTTACGAAATTGTTGTAGGATTTCAAGTTGCATGTTTTGTTCAATCGATAGTGTTATCCTTTTTCTTGCTCATAAGGTGATTTTTAGGTAAGAAATTGGATCATTTGAACATTTGGGGAAAGCCAAATCAGAAGAAAAGAGGTAGGCGTTTGTTTTACAATTTTGGGTTGTTTCATATATGGCTTGGTGGATATGCTTGTAGATGGCAAATGAAGGAGCAACAAAATATCATTTATGGATCTGAGGCTGTTGTGCCTACTGCATGGTTTAGAATCAAGTTAGCCATCTCATTATCTTTTAGTGGTTCTAGTTATTTTAATATACTTGAGCTATTTTGGAGAAGATTGCAGCCAAAGTCTCCAATTGTTTACCTCCTTCCAAGTCTCTCACTCCCTGGCAGCTTCTAATCCATTTTTCCGCCCACGTAGCTGCTCCATTAATGCTCAGGCATTTGGCGCATTTCCTATTGGCTTGGTCAACACAAAACAAATCATTTTCAGGTGTAGTAGATTTGGATTTGCGCGGTGAACCAAACATGGCCTAATTGTGTTTTTAATTGCATATAAACCATTTTATCTGAAGCTAGCTGCTGTGAGCAGATGTCATGACAAACCTGGACATAGAAATGAGACCTCTGCCAAGGTTCCCTACTGATAATTTTGTTTATCATCCTCCTAACCTATCGAGTCCTAACTGATGACAACTAGCTAAACCCTAGACAAATATCCAAATAAGTGCATGTGTGTGATCTTCCCTCAGTCTCAACTACCTATTTTATCACTACTGAACTTGAAATCTTTGTCTACCTTCGACCTTTTACCAATCTGCAATTAGCAATTTCCAAGCATATCCTTTGGTAGTAATATATGTTCATTGGTTTGCAGGTTTTTGTTGTTTGTTAGTTTCGTTTTTTTTTTTTTTGGCACATGGCAAGTTTGATGAAATTTGTACCTCAACTTGTTGTAGTTTGTGGTCAAGATAGTCGGAGTGATGGATGTATGGTAAAACATGGAAAACGGGTAGTTTAATGATCTGATATTCAGATTCAGCAATGATCTCATTTTGAGGTTATGTGATATTCCATGGCAATGATCTGATGGTCTGTTCCTGAGACTGGTTTTTATGTTTATTCAGGTTATGTTGCATATTTTGTGGTTATGTTTTATTTAGTTTTTGTGGTTGTTTCAGGCAAAGTCGTAACGTACTCCCGTGTACTTATTTTGGAAGAACCATATATTGACTTATTTTGGATTCTATGTACTGTATTGGTGAGACTTAATTATTTTGTAAGAACCATGTATTGACAGTTGCACTTTTATGTACATAGTTTGATTATATTAATGTTGATGTGATTTTTAAATAGTTGGGTTCTATTTACTATTGCAATTTTATATAGTTGGATTGTATATAAGTAGCAAGTACAGATTGCAAATGATACGTAAAGCTAAAACAAATGAGCATAAAAAAATTCGTCTGAAATTCTATTAAAACATTTTATAAATGCTATTAAATGTACACTTTTAATAGCGTTCCAAAAACGCTATAAACGTAAACCTTTAACAACATTCCAGAAACGCTATTAAAGGTACGTTTTTAATAGCATTTTAATGCTATTAAAGGTACACTTTTAATAGTGTTCCAAAAACGCTATAATAGAGTGACACTTTTAATAGCGTGGGCTGACACAACGTATCTGAAAACGCTATCTATCCTATAATAGCAGTTTTGGCACGCTATAAATGATGATTTGTAGTGTAGTGTAGGGGAGCACGTACTAAGTTGGCGCGAAATGATGACAAAGTTACTCAGTCATAATTAATAGCTTGCTGGCTAGGTAAGCTTTTATACATATTCTTTTTCAGTTATTTAGTCTACTATTCCAAGTGCTAAACTTTTTTCTTATTAGTCTACTATTTTGCTTCAATTTTGGGTTTTCAAATCTATCCCCGCTTACCCACCCCTTTCTGTTGTGGTATTGGTTTCCAAGCCAAGTATCCTCCCAAAAATCTTGTGGGTGACCCTTGTCTCTCTTGTTATTCTCCCTAGTTGGAGAGGCCCTCACTAAAATGGTCCTTAGGTAACGGAACTCAGATTCATAACACTGAATTTCCACATTTTCTTAGCTACAAACACAATCCACATCGATGCATCACTGGTTGATGTATAGAATTATTACTTACTGAGTTGTTATTCAGGACATATAGATGTTTAGTAAGGCATGCAAAGAAATAAAACTCTGGCTTGATCAATGGAAATCATTCTAAGTGAGAAACCCAGACATAGTAATTAGAGAAGGGGCACTGCTCTAAATGAAGAAATGATGGTGATCAAGCAGGGTTAGACGACTTAAATGGTATTAAATTGCTGAGGTCAAAAAATATATGGAGGTTGTTATAAGACATTTGGGAAAATGGGAAGACAAGGTAGCATGGACTCCTAACCTATCACCTAAATTCTTGATAAAAAACTTACACTGAAACTGAACTAATCAAGAATGGCAGGAATTTCCAATAGATTCCTATCATATGTGATTGTAGGGGATTACTCAAGCACAACTTCATATTGTGGATGATAGTTAAAAATTTCAATTTAATTCAAGATAATCTATGCTACAACAAAGTATTGTCTGAAATCTCTCTATGTTTGTCAGAAAATGGTCAAGAAAACATTTCAACACTAGTGCAATCAGAATGCTAATGGGCTGGTGTTTCAAGCCTTTGCAGGTACTGTGTAAAAGAATAGGAACTTGTACCTTTGAGTTGAGGGATGTAAAAGAATAGTAATCAATCCCATTGTTCTTGGCATATTCATTAATCTTAGACTTTGTGAGTTGGTGGAACATGAATGCATACACTAGTCTATTTAGCTTTAAATGATATCAGTCCCATTGTTCTTGATTGAATGGAGTTTTCTCAAGTAGCAGTCTTATTTTCTTCTTATAAAAATGTTTTCTTGGTTCCTGACTTTCTTCTTATCCTGCTATATACAATACATTGTTAGTTATTCTTTGGTCTATGCAAGTGTTAGTTATTCTTTGGTCTATACAAGTATTATTTATTCTTAAAGTGTGCATGATAAACCTTATGTTTATATGGCAGGATGAGGAAGATGGAGAAGAAGTAGAATGAGGATGAGGAAGATGAAGAAAAAAATGACATTTTCATGCAATATGTAATAACAAATGACATTTTCATGCAATATGTAATAACAAATGACATTTATTTTGTTTGAAATTGTACTTGTTTCATGTATTAAACTAGTTTGATTATCAAGAAGCGAAATTTTCTTACATGGTTGGAGTTGGATTATATTTATTGTTGCACTTTTAATAGCAGGTACAATTTTGCAAACGAAATCAACATATATAGCTAAAAACAAATGGCAAAAAAAAATGTTTTGAGAAGACTTTTAATAGCATTTTAAAGAGCCGTGAGTAATCAATTTACAGTATTCTAAAATGTTGTCACAAACTATGTAACAACATTATTTAAATGCTATAAAAATGTTACATAGCGTAATAAAATATCTAACAACGTTTTCTAAACGCTATTGTAGAGATTACAACAGCGAAATGAAAAGCATACTTTTGACAGCGTTCCCTAAACACTATAATAGGGAAGAACTTAAGATAGCACCGGCTGTCACAACGAGCCATTTAACGTTGTTGTATCCTACCATGGCGTTTTTGGCAAGCTATAGATGACGATTTGTGGTGTAGTGCTATACCGCCTCATTTAGCAGTTCTTATCGTGCACGGGCAACCAACTCACGCTCCCGCACCAAAGACAATAACGATGGACACCAGAATCGATGTGCTGGCATCTCAGAAACAATAGATCGCCAAGGCGGTGGAGACTCTTACGCGATAGAATCCACTACCTGCTAACTGAGACCAGGAGCAGCATGGACCTCGCCTCCAAAATATGATAGGGAGCAAGTAAAGGAGAGCCAAGCCTCCGCTAGTTCTCATTGGACTATGGGAGGTTGCGTGGCTATCGTTGTACTCGCTGCCAGGACAAAGAAGCTCGGCCCTGGGAACCCCCTCCGCAGAAAGGCGCATGATCCCGATGTACTATATCGCCTCTCTGTCCACCATGTGTGGACCAGATAATGAACGAGCCTCTTCGGAGGAAGTTCACTCCCCTGAAGCTCGACTACTACGATGGGACCACTGATCCTTTCGATCATTGAGCCATTACCAGCACGTAATGGCCCTCAAAGAAGGATTTAAGTCTGTCATGTGCAAAACACTGGCAAAGGAATTCCTGACACTTTTCATCAGAAGCCAGCGTTTCAGGAAAGGCCCACACTACATACTCTCTTTAAGGCAGATCTGGCGAGACGCTCCGAGAGTATGTCATGATGATACGGCCATGATGACCCTCACTGTGAGCTTCAAAGAGGCAAAGATTTTCGAGGACCTCACCTTGAAGCCCCCTCTGAACATGGCGGATCTCCTCAAGAGCGTCCAGAGACACATCACCCTAGAGGAGTCAACGACCGCTAAAAGGGAAACCGAAGGTGACAATAAGCCTTCCTCTCTTAGGGACAAGAAGGAGGAAAAGAGACGCGATGACGAAGAACGGAGCAAAAGGAAGCGCAACGACAATAGGTCGGACCCTAGTCGGCCCAGGCCAGAGAAATCATCCAACTACGTTGGATCTAGAACCATGACACCCCTAAACGCTAGACCGTCAGACATACTTAACTCCATGAAAATCTGGGAGGAACTGAAATGGCCCCAAAAGACACGCGAAGACCCCTCCAAGCTCGACAATGGCAAATATTGCGTGTACCACAACGAGGGTGACCACAACACCAACGACTGCAAGAGTTTGAGGTATGAAGTTGAGTACTGGATCCGTAAAAGTAACCTGAAAGAATTCCTGAAATCTAATAAGCAGTCGGAGCTGATCAGGGACAGAGGGAGTCGGTTAAAGAGATATAGAAGGAGACTCCAGGGATAATCTATGTTCTTTCATGGAGTCAGACCGAATGAAGACCAGTCGTACAGGTCCCGCAAGCAAACTTTGCGGATATGCGGACACAACCCAAGGATGAGGACTGACGTGTTTGCTATTCAAGAATTTAGAACCCCATTCCCACTTTGACTTTCACGAACAGGGACCTCGATGGAGTCCGAGTACCGCACAACGACGCCTTGGTCATCTTTGTTTCCATCGCAAAGTGGAAGTGAAGAGAGCTCTAGTGGACACGGGAAGCTTGCTCAATGTTCTGTTCTACAACACTTTCCGCAGCACGGACCTCAAGGAGGAAAACCTAACGCCTTCAGAACATCCGCTGATCGGATTCTGTGGGAAAAAATGCTTCCCTATCGGAATTATAAGGTTAGCTACGGTAGCAGAAGAGTCATGGCTCAAGAAGGTCCTATTTCCTGACTTCATGGTGGTACACGCGCCATCATCCTACAATCTCATCCTGTGAAGACCATGGCTCCACCAGATGGAAGCAGTGGTCTCCACCTTTCATCAGTGTGTTGAGTACACTGCTAACCACTCCGAGTGAACAATACGTGGAGACCAACCTACGGCATGAGGCTGCCACTACGCCGCACTGAAACAGATAGACTGCTGCCAGGTTCAGCTACATCTTGCAGAGCAACTCAAATCAGTGTCAGGCCAGATAACGACAGAGACATCACTTTCAAGAAGTACAAGAACAACAAGCTCTTCTGCTCAGCGAGGCAAGAAGACCACGACAGGCAGGAACGCATCCCCCCGACGCTCCATCGGCGTGGGGATCCCCCCGCAAGAGCAACCCGAACTTACTTCACGGCAAGGATCAATGTCTCTCCGTCAACAGTTAGTTTGCTTTAAGTTGTTTGTTTCCCTTTCCATAGTCATTATTGAGTTTAGTTCTTAAAAGACTTATTTGATTTTCAATCATTTAAGAAATAAAGGAAGAATTACAGAAACAAACTCTATTGATTATTGGAAAGATGTAAAAACAAACACCTTGAGGCAGATACAAAAGACTACATACTACGAATGCCTTGTGGCGGATACAAAAAACTACATACTGCGAGCAATCCACTTGTAGCAAAAATACGCGAACGGAAGTCGCTCAACCCCTTCCGAAGATAAGGACAAAGTGTATGAGGGGATTGAAATGATAGAGCAGTCAGGCTGCTCCGTCAAATCATTTCAGGAAAACGCCCTTAATACAACGTTGTAGACCTTGCAACAGGCTGCTGATTTTCTCAAAAGACATCCCACCTTCTATCCAACTTCTTCAAAACACTTAGAAGAAGACAGATGAGGATGGCCACGAGCAGAGACACAGTCACGGTCTCACAGCACCATCAAGGGAGACCACTTTTCCCATATGTGATACCCAGTGTGACTGAGAGATACCACACTCGGAAACATCGCACATCAACCAACACTTCAATCCGCCATTGGTTGGCAACGGGATCCAAACACACGAAGACAGAAGTGGTACGGTGTAACACCAAGGCATCTCCCTTGGTAGAAAATTCGTACCACTTATTCGTGGTATGAGAAGAAATTATAAGACCTTAGCGGATCAACTACGTGCCCACCCATATCAGGTGACCACACATAACAACAACTATATCTATGCCTGATTAGCGCAAATGTCAGAACATTCGGAGACTACATAGATGGAGACCCGCCTTTAGCCTTTGAAAAACCCAAAGCATTTTCTCAGTCTTTTGAAAAACCAAAGTGTTCTCTTCAGGCAAGAACATTGCAGGAGAGAAGCTCTGCGAAAGATAGTGCCTACAATAATTGGAAAACACCATTATAAAGACATGATGATTCACCAAGCGGACACTCAAGCATTAACTGCCAAGCATTGAATACCGTACGAGAAACTGGAAGATGACGATTTTCCAAAAAACAGCACATACCATGTCAATCAATTAATGGCGTTGCACACAACCCTATCAATTGAGGGGGAGTAACCGATACTCAACCGTCATGCAGCCTACACCGTACACACACAGTGCAGAAAACCCTAGCCCTTTCTCTGCGGGCCCATGGGCTCAGCCTATTATTCAAACAACACTCTGTCACATGCTTGGCACGAGCACTAGAAATCCTAGTCAACCCGACATACGGATTGTACCTACGGATCACCAGCTTATTAAAGGTAATTTCATCCACTCCACTCAACATGCTGATGGATTAGGTTCACACGCCCCTAGCAGGCGAAACCACTATTCAAACTAGGCAAGCTTAGTCGGCCAAGACTGATGACGATGGCTTCTGGTTCATCCTGATACCGAGTCCGCTCAGTGCGGGCATCGACGATTTAGGAAGTGGGAGTCTAATCAGAGCTACCACTTCTGGTGATGACGACTTGCTAGGAATCACTGCCCCATTCGTGGCTAGTGATCGCTGAACCTAATCAGGTAAGCCTAGCTGGTGACGACCAACAATGAAAGATTTTGATCAAAGGCCAGACCTGTAGCCCCCACGACGAGGGTGTAGATGGTTTGGAAGGTGGGAGCCTAGTCAGTCCTGAACGGATTTTGACAGCTCACCACGGGACCACTATTTTTCAGCTTAATCGTTGAATCATCAACCCTGGACTTGTAGCCCCCACTGCGAGGGTGTAGATAGTCTAGAAAGTGGGAGCCTAGTCAGTCCTAAACTGATTCCGTAGGCTTACCAAGAGACCATTACTTTTCAGCGTGGCCGCCGAAAGACTCCCAAATTTGTAGCTTGGTGCACTCAGGTGTAGATAATTTAGATGGCGGGAGCCTAGTCAGTCCTGAACAGATTTTGATGGCTTGCCACGGGATCACTGCTTTTCAGCCTGGTCGCCAAACCCTTCTCGAATTCGTAGCCTTCACCGCGCAGGGAGAGTGTATATGGTTTGAAAGGTGGGAGCCTTGTTCGTCCTGAACTGATTCTGACGGCTTGCCACGGGACCACTACTTTTCAGCCTTATCGCCAAACCTTTACTCCCCGAATCTATAGTTCGCTCTGCTCGGACATAAATGATTTGGAAAGTGGGAGCCTAGTCAGTCCCGAATTGATTCCGACGGTTTGCCATGGGACCACTACTCTTCAGCCTAGTCGTCAAACCTTTACTCCTCGAATTTGTAGTCCACATGGCTCGGACATAAACAATTTGCAAGGTAGTGACCAAAAGCATCCTGCCACTCGATCTCTGCTTCCCTTCAAAACAGCGGACGCGAACATAAATCTCGTTGAGTCAGCGTTTTCACGCTCAAACGGACTGACATTCTAATGTTATGCAAAGGCCACTCGCACCGATACAAAAATCGTACGGCCAGTGCCCAGATAAAAGCTACTTAGGATGCCAACCCAAGCTTACGACACCTGACTCGGCACGCACGCTCAGCCATCACAACTCGCTCACAGCAGCAGCTACAGCCGATCGGTCAGACAAGCAAGGTAACCCTCAAACAACTAACCTTGGGGACAGGGCACAGCTCGGATGACTCAACCCCAGCTAAATTGTTCGTAACATGGATTTGATGATCGTGGTAGGTTCAAGACGACGGCTTGCTGTGGTTGCAAGCGTTATGTGATGATGAAGAGAAGTCTGCGATGGTGATGAGAGGACGATGAAGGGTCGATCGACGATTGATGATGGGTGTTGGCGAGGAGGTTGTGCTGGATGATGAACTGAGACCGAGATGGGGGACGATAATGGTTGCGGCTGTGGATTAAGAGGCTATTGCTGGATGGATTTCTTCAAAGCACGGTATCATCCCTTTTATAATTGTTTTGTTTCCTTCTTTGGTTGGTTTCCTTGTTTGTGTGGTTTCCTTGTTTATGTGGTTTCCTTGTGCCATTAGTTGCCAATTTGCTTCACTTAGTTTCTATTTTAGAATCTTGTAATTGGAAACCTACACAAACACGAAAATAGTAATTAGTACCATAATTAACAAGTAATAGCTAAATATATATATAGAAATATGGTACTAAAAATAGCCTAATTATGCCCCTATCAAATTCCCCCACACTTATCTTTTGTTAGTCCTCGAGCAAATTCAAGAAAGACTCAAATGACTCAATCTATACTTTCCAACATTTGTCTCAGGGATTTTTAACGGATCATGACATGTTAAGATTATTTGTAAACACAATATTAAACCCACATCATTCGAAAATTAATACATGTTCATAGCAATGAAATAAAAATTCACAATTAAATCAATCTACGTGATTGTGAAACTCAAGCGCGTGCCAAGAAGAATTAACCCAAAAATCTCACTGGATGCACTCTTTTTTTTTCCACTGATTGTTTGGTAAAATCACTATTCCTATTCTAGTTATATGTGAGAGGATTGATGTAAAAGGGAAACAAATAGCTCACATATGATATAACAAGAAATAGAGGCATTTTCTGACTTTTTTTTTCCAGATATATGATCTCATGGAAGGAATGCTACTACTTGAATGCAAGAACTAGTGACATCATATGCCCATACCTCATTCGAATCTCCACATCGTGACATTGCAAGACACACTCAATCAAAAGGTCTTAATTCAGGTTGTAATGGGGCCAGGGGTCAAGGGAAGAGAAAAAACGGATATGAAATTTCAAAGGGCTTGAAGAAATGGTGAAAGCATGCAATAAGATTAGAGACATTAGCAAAGAATCATATGGTTCAAGACATAAGTGGGAAAATGACGAGGTGACCCATTGATAATGAAGAGCTTCAACAATTATTTTGTATCTACTGAAAAGAATTGAACTATCTGTATGGTACTGTAATACTGAATGGATATAGATAATAAGTTGTATCCCTTTTGTAACTTCTTTTTTTTGTACCATATTTTTTTTTTTTTTTTTTTTGCAACTCTTTCTTTTTGAACTGTCTACCACAAGGGTCTCCCCCCACACTTGTTTTTAAACATACCTTGAGCCACAATAAAGTCTCTACAAATCAAATTATGCTCCACTCTTTTTATTAGGTTAGGGATAGAAAATGAGGGTAATGAAACAAAAGGCTTAATAACAGACTCAATGGGGTTAACCTAAGGGAAATATATTATGGATCAAACTTATTTTGCAATGGTGAAAACTAGGTGCCTTTATCATGTCAAGCATGTTATGCAATTCAATATGATGCTTTGAACGAAGTCAATACAAGTTCTAGTGTTTAATTCTTAATTATTAAAGCAATCCAAGTAGCAACCAAAACAAACAAAATTGTGATCATGCAACGAATTATTATTGACAAAAAAAATAAAAGATGACCTAACTAAAAACTCTCAAAGTCAAAGAAACAATAGGCTCAAAACTCACATATGGGTTATAATGAGTAAATTCAACTAAGCATGCTATGAGTACCAATTACTAAGTTGATTACATGTGAATTTGCATATGATAACCATAAATAAGCATTAACCAAAGAATAATATTAGATCTTAAATCATGTTTATAAATCACCTTAAAGTCATACAATTAAAAACCAAATCTCATCATTGTGTTGGAAAGCATCCTAAGACTCAAAACAACTATAAGTTTTTTATTTATTTTTTATTTTTTTATGACACTAATACCAACAAAGAAAATAAAAACCAACATTTTTTATATTTCTTTTTAAGGGACTGACACTTTTTTTTTTCAAAATAAAACAACGTTTTGTTCCCCCCACACTGAAACTTAACATTGCTCTCAATGTGAATAGATTATAGCACATGTAATGAAAGATTTAAAAGCGGAAAAACAAACTACTAACAAACAAAAACAAAAATAACGAAAAGAAAATAAAGGGATAAAGAAAGCAAATCTGATTGGGTTGCCTCCCAAGAAGCGTTTGTTTTAATGTCGTGCAGCCTGACGGTGTCTCCAATTAATCCTCAGAATAAGTGGGAACATGGAGTGATACCTCCTCCACGTCATACTTTACAAATGACTCATAATAGGGCTTAAATCGATGCCCATTCACCTTGAACTCATTTCCAGTTGTGACATTTTTCACCTGTATAGCACCATGGGAAAAAACATTAGTAACAATAAAAGAACCAACCCATCTAGAACGTAACTTACCGAGAAAAATTTGAAGGCGTGACTGAAAAAGTAAGACTTTCTGGCCCACAACAAAAGTTTTTCCACGGATCATTCGATCATGAAAAGCTTTAGTTTTCTCCTTATAAATCATGGCACTCTCATATGCGTCATTCTGAATCTCTTCAAGCTCGTTCAATTGCAATTTCCTATGAAGGCCAGCATCGCCAATGTTCATATTGAAAGTCTTAATAGCCCAATGCGCCTTATGTTCTAGCTCAACCGGTAAATGACACGGTTTCCCATATACAATCCGAAAGGGAGACATCCCTATAAGTGTCTTATATGCTGTTCGATATGCCCATAAAGCATCATCAAGTCGCATGCTCCAATCTTTGCGAGTGGGCTTTACTGTCTTTAAGTATTCCCTTGATTTCACGATTTGAAACTTCGACTTGTCCACTTGTTTGGGGATGATAAGGTGTCGAAACCTTATGTGTGACATTGTAATTCTTAAGCAAAGCTTCAATTGTACGGTTGCAAAAATGGGAACCTCCATCATTTATAATCACTCGCGGCATTCCAAATCTTACAAAAATGTTAGAACGAATAAATTTTGCAACAACTTTGGAATAGTCAGTACGGGTGGCTTTTGCTTCCACCCACTTTGAAACATAATCCACAACAAGCAATATATAAATGAAACCATTAGAAGAAGGAAATGGATCCATGAAATCAATACCCCATACATCGAAGATTTCCATATTATATATAGGATGTTGTGGCATTTGATCTCTAGGGCCTAAATTACCTGTTCTTTGACACCGGTCACAAGTCATGCAAAATAATCTGACATCCTTAAATAAAGTGGGCCAATAAAATCTACATTCTAAAACCTTACGAGTTGTTCTTTGAGTTCCAAAGTGTCCCCCACAAGCATAGGAATTACAATATGTCAATATTGAATTAAATTCAGAATTGGGTACGCACCTTCTAATCAGTTGATCGGTACAATGCTTCCACATATAGGGATCATCCCATACAAACTGTTTTGCCACTTTCTTGAGCTTATCCTTCTGAACTCGAGTTAAGGTGTTCGAAATATGTTTGGATACAAGGTAATTTACAATATCAGCATACCATGGTTCACTTACCTTAACCAAAAATAGTTGCTCGTCATGAAAAGTCTCAAGAATTGGCAGGGGTTCCTTATTGCGCACCAAACGGCTCATGTGGTCAGCTACCACATTTTCACTCCCTTTTTTATCCCTGATCTCCACATCAAACTCTTGAAGAAGTATTCACCGTATAAGTCTCGGTTTCGCTTCTTTTTTCGTAAACAAGTATTTTAAAGTTGCATGATCAGAGAAAATTATAACTTTAGTAGTTCCAATTAAATAAGATCGAAATTTCTCTAAAGCAAATATAACAGCTAAAAGTTCTTTTTTCAGTTGTGGAATAATTCAATTGAGCGTTATTCAAGGTTCGGGAGGCATAGTAGATGACGTGAAAACGTTTTTCCCTCCGTTTGCCTAAAACTGCTCCTAAGGCATAATCTGATGCGTCACACATAAGCTAAATGGAAGACTCCAATCCGGTGGTGCAATGACAGGTGCTGATGTCAATAACTCCTTAAGCTTGTCAAACGCTGTCTGACAGTCATTATTGAACTCAAATGACACATCTTTTTGTAGGAGTCGACATAGTGGTCCAGAAATCTTTGATAAATCACTGATAGAATCCTGCATGTCCAAGAAAAGACCGAACCTCTCTCACCGAAGTAGGAGAGGGTAAGTAACGTACAAGATCTATTTTAGCTTTATCAACCTCAATACCCCTATCTGAAATCACATGATCTAAAACAATACCTTAGTTAACCATAAAGTGACATTTTCCCCAATTTAATACAAGGTTAACCTCAATGCATCGCTTCAGAATCAATGCAAGATTATCTAGACAATGGTCAAAAGAATCACCGAAAACACTAAAATCATCCATAAAAACATCAATGATTTTTTCAATAAAGTCTAAAAATATACTTACCATACATCTCTGGAAGGTAGTCGGGGCATTACACAACCGAATGGCATTCTTCTATATGCGAAAGTGTCGAATGGACATGTAAAGTTTGTCTTTTCTTGATCCTCTGGAACGATGACAATCTGATTATATCATGAATAACCATCAAGAAAACAATAAAAAGCACGATCGGCCAACCTTTCAAGCAATTGATCAATAAAGGGAAGAGGAAAATGATCTTTCCTGGTAATTGCATTCAGCTTTCTATAGTCAATACAAACCGGCCACCTTGTTTGTATTCGCGTGGGAACCAACTCATTGTCCTCATTCTTTACCACAGTTATGCCAGACTTTTTCGGCACTACTTGCACTGGTGAAACCCATTTGCTATCTGAAATAGGGTAAATCACACCACAATCAAGGAGTTTAATGATTTCTTTCTTCACAACTTCCATCATAGGGGGGTTTAGGCGGCGCTGAGCTTCTCTAGTGGGGTTTGCACCTTCCTCAAGAAGTATACGGTGCATACACGTCGTAGGGCTAATACCCTTTATGTCTGCCAATGTCCACCCAATTGCAGTCTTGTATTCCTTCAAAACTCGAATAAGTTTTTCCTCCTCTAAATTTGTGAGTGATGATGATATGATGACATGAAATGTCTCATCATCTCCCAAATACGCGTACTTTAAGTGATCCGATAACGGTTTAAGCTCAAGTGTAGGTGCCTGAACACAGAAGGTAAAAGTTTATTAGTAGATGAGGGAATAATAATTGGGGGAGGTAACTCACTAACAATTCGTGGCATTGACTCCAAGGTTGCCACAATTTCAATGATATCCTCTCTCATGTTATTGTCCGAGATCTTCATATTGTCACAAAGGACTCCATTTTTCTCATATCTGGCCCCAGTAGTAATGGTGATTTCAAGTTCATCCTCGTTCATGACATCAAGAAATTCCTGGGACAAAATATATGCCACGTCAATAAAAAAGCAAGAATGATTATCAACAGGATACCTCATGGCTTCAAAGATGTTGAAGCCAATCACATCACCATCAAATAGCATTGTCAATTTCCCTGCATGCACATCAATATTTATTCTTGCAGTTTTCATGAAGGAGCGCCCTAAAATAAGAGGCAAAGGTGTTGACAATGCCGAATCTTCCATTTCAAGCACATAGAAATCTGCTCGGAAGATCAAATGATTAACCTGCACCAACACATCTTCCAACAAACCTCGAGGATATGCATTAGAACGGTCAGCCAATTGAATAATTACACCATCATTTTTTAGTTCCCCAAGATTCATAGAACGATAAATAGAATATGGCATAACATTAATTGAGGCACCTAAGTCTAACATTGCATTTTCAATTTTAGTATTACTGATAACACAAGGGATAGTGAAACTACCTGGATCCTTACACTTCGGTGGCAATTTCCTTTGAAGAACTGCGGATACATTCTCACCTACCTTAACTACCTCTCCGTCTTGAAGTTGTCTCTTTGTTGTGCAAAGCTCCTTAAATTTTTTTGCATACTTCGGCACTTGCTTAATAGCATCAAGAAGCGGAATATTGACTTGGACTTTTCGGAAGGTTTCTAAAATTTCCTTATCTTGTTCATCTTTCCTAGATTTGGCAAACCTACCTGGAAAAGGCACAAAAGGTGGAGCAAGATTAGCAGAAACTGAATTTGGAAAGCTCACCTTCTTACCTTGGAGCTTTGGTGTTTCAAGGATGGCTGGATCATCCTTCTGTAACTCAGCTTTCTTATTTCGACTTTGTTTAGGGACTATTGACTCATTATCAAATTGTCTACCACTCCTCAATGTAATTGCTTTTGCGGTTTCAAACCCTCCTTTCAGATTTGGAATGGTAGAACTAGAAAGTTTTCCTTGCTCGCGAATTTGTCCAATAAACTCAGCTATTTGTCCCATTTGTAGTTTCAAATCTGCTATATCCTTTGATTGGTTCTGCTGAGAAATAGTCAACGATTTCAAAATTTCATCATAATTAAGGGGCATTCCTGAATTGTGCTAAGGTGGTTCTGGTTGCCTTTGGCCGAAACCAGGGGGTGGCCGATTCGAAGTCTGTTGTTGAGGTTGTTCTGAATTTCTCCATCCAAAACTGGGGTGATTTCTCCAACCTTCATTGTAGGTGTTCGAATAAAGATTATTCCTATAGTGTTTTTGCCCCTGAAAACCTATTGCATTGATATTTTTCCAATCACCATTCTCAATCAGTTGAGGACATTGATCAGATGGATGTCCTGACTTAGTACACACACCGAAAACTTGTGCAACTCCTAGCTGATAAGGGCATAATTAGGTTATTTTTAGTACCATATTTCTATATATATTTTTAGTTATTACTTGTTAAATATGGTACTAATTGCTACTTTCATGTTTGTGTAGGTTTCCAATTACAATATTTTAAAATAGAAGCAAATTGGCAATTTAGAAATACTATTTGCACAAGGAAATCACACAAGCAAGGAAATCACACAAACAAGGAACCCACACCAACAAGGAAACCACAGAAAGAAGAAAATAAGAATAAAAAGGGGACGATACCTGGCTTTGAGAGATCATCCATCAATAGCCTCTTAATCCACCGCGCAGCAAGCCACGCATCCTCCCACAACCGCCGTCGTCCTCCTTCACAACAACCATCAAGCCCATCGTCCTGAACCCATCTTCACCGTCCTCATCCACAGCAACACCCATCATCAACCATCGACCCACCTTCATCGTCCTCTCATCACAATCACAGACCACCACCGTAGGCCTCTGTTCATCTCCTCCTCCTTACAACCACAGTCCCTTCTGCCATCCTCTCACCTCACCCCTCTCTCGCCTGATTATCTAATCTCCTCCAGCCATGCAAACACCGACCACCGTGGCCTTATCCCTCGCAACCTCCTCTCACCAGAACAGTCGCACAAGGAGCTGAAGAAATCGAGGAGGAAGAAGAGAAAGCGGACAGCGATGAAGAGACACAGATCGCGTGAGGAAGGAAGAGAAATAAATATCCCCCAGTCTGCAATTCGCACCCCAATTTCTACTCTCTACCACCACGAATCAGGCTACAGTGTTTTGTTTCATCACTTAGCTCTTTTACTTATTTAAGTTTGATTATTGATTATGGATTATTGTTTGAACATAATTAATATGTCTAGCTAAACTCCTCTTAGTTAGGGGTAGATTCGAACCCCCGAACATGTGCTTTATAAATTAATTGAATTTAATCTTCCTTACTATTAGTGATTGTGTTTTGCTTAACTGCTTTATAGAGAACTTTTATTTGTATGTTTGTTAAGGTGGCCAACTTAGTAAGCATGCTAGGATCTGGGGCTAGAGTATAGGAGAGTTTCACCTAATTGTTATAATCATGTATGCACAAGTAGTAAATACCAAGGAACGTTGGTAAGATTAAGTAAAAACCTAGGCAAGAACAAGATGCTGATCATACTTGTAATTGCCTAATCAGTGTTCATATTTTTCACAAAACTTAATTATCTTAGATTGTTATTTAACTTGTGATTCTTGTTTAGATAGCATGATAAGAATAGTTTGAAAGCGCCGCTTAGTTTAATTCAACGAACTTGGGAAAATCATAAGATTAATGCAGTGCGGTCACAGTTAGTCTTGAGCATTGTCTCTCACGAGTTAGCAAGTGATTATTGAAGATTGATTTATAAGCATATGTTTGGTGTGTGGAGATAAACCCTTAGCTAATTTCTCATCTTTGTCATCCCTTTAGTTTTATTATCTTACAATAATTTCCGTAGTTATTTTCATAGTTTAATTTAGAAAATCCAATTCCCTTTTATTTAATTAATTAGGTTGTTAGTTGTCGTTAAGTTTTTATTAGTGTTAATTAACAAGCCCTTTAATCTCCGGTCTAGAACGATCCCTACTTATTCTATACTACAATCACAAAGCAGGGTATTAAGTTGTGTGCTACTAAAATAGCGCATCACTAGCACATTCGGCTTCCCTAGGGCCTGAGTCACAAGTGAGGTAAGATTAGCCATTTGAGCTTCCAAACTAGAATTAGTACTTACCTCATTGACTTGGCGTGAATGCTCTCCAATTCCTTCATATTGTTGGGCATTTAAAACTCGGTTTGCAATCAAAGTCTTTGCTGATGTTGGAGTTTTATCAACCAAAGCTCCTCCTGCCGCTGCATCTAACATCTGTCGCTCAAGATGAAGCAATCCCTCATAAAAGTATTGAATCAGGAACTCCTCCTTCATCTAATGCTGCGGGCATGATACTATGAGAGTTTTGAAGTGCTCATAGTAAGCCGGATATGATTCTCCTGGACCTTGCTGTATGCTGATTACGCCCAAACAGTACACGCGGTAAATTGCAGTAAAGATTGGGGTGTCGATCCCATGAGGAAAAACGATCTACAAAACAAGGTCAAGGAAGAAAAACTACGCAAAACTAAATGCAAGAAATTTTAGCAATTTTAAAATATGAAATTAAATTTAGTTTAATAAAATTCAAGTTCGGATAAGTCACAAGGTTCCAAGGATCCCTCCTAGATTTTACGCGCCAACTAGTATTGATTCGCTAAGATGACTCGATTACGTGTTTCACATCCTAAACAATATAATCGGAAAAATAGTCTTTAATGCATTAATATATCCTAATGTAAATGGATTTTAGATTTCACTTTTTCTAGAAAGCACAAAGGTTGGTCATATGTGATATCCTAAACTTATAATATATCCGGAGACAATAACGTAATAAAAGACGATCACGTATAACTAACCTACCGGAATCAATTGATCCTTAAAAATTCCACACATAAGAAAAGCGTAACTAAACTTATATGGAGAACAAAAAGACAATCACCAGAATAATAATCTATGAAGAAATTTATGAAATCTTTGTCACTAAAATAACATAAATTCCTATATTAAATAAAAGTGAGAATCATAAACACCATTATTCATCGAGAAAACATAAAACGAATCAAATACTAATTAAGTGTGTTACATCTAGGAGTTCACCTCTTCGCCTTGCGTGGAGTTTAGTGATGCATAGTGAAGGTGATAACAACAACAATGGTGTGGAGTTTCATCGGCATGGCAGCGCGTGGCGAATCAGTGATGCGCACCCTGTTGCTGCTGCGTTTCTACTCTGCTGCTGCGCACACTGCTGCTGCTGCGTTCCCACTCGTTCTGCGCACTCCCTGTTGTCCTGGACAGCACCATCTCCTGCGTTTCTGTTGCTGCTGGACAGCGTGGTGGCTGCTTGTTGCCTTGCGTTTTTGGCTGCCTGCTGGACAGCGTTTTGAGTTGCTGCACTCTTGCGCTATCTCCTCCTCGCTGTCTTGCGCCTTCTGCTGGACAACAGCTCCTGTTGCTGCTCCTCTGATGTTCTCCCCTCACACCCTGCCGCTGTCCTGCTGCGTTTTTGTTCCAGCCAAAAAACTCTCCTGTTGCTGCCGTATTTCCTTGTGTTAAAAAAGAAACAATGCTCCTCCCATTGGCTGTTGTCCTATTTGTGTTAACAACCAAAACAAAAACCTTCTCCAAATTGGCTATTGTTGTTGTGAGAGAAAACCATCATTGGGCCTAATTAGAAACCCTATACCTAATACAAATGGAAAAACCCAATCCAATTTGGACCCCAATGGAATTTAGAAGCCCAGTAGAATTTGGAAGCCTAATTTGCAAACAAATGAGTCTCACCTTTGAAATGTGGGTTTGGCTATGTTCATCCATACTACTTCTTTGTACCACCAAAATTCAAAACTAATTTCTTTTATTTTTTTCCTTTGGTTTTCTTAATCTTTGGCTCGAGTGTCTCCGGCTCCACTTCGTCAATTTGGCTATGAATCACAATTATTCGCCATGCTAATGCACTTTCGTCATTTAAACTCCAAATCCTACAAAAATACAAAAATAAAATAACTAAACTAAAATACACTATTCGAAACACTAACAAACATAAGTTAGGAGGTATATTATGTAATAATTATGTGAACATCAAATACCCCCAGACCTACATCTTGCTAGTCCTCGAGCAAAACAAAATTAAGAATAAAATCCTAACTCACTTTCGTAGGCATCACGGTTGCACTTACCTTAACTTGCAACAAGGCTTTAAACCCCTAGATTACCTCTAGTGGACGAGTTATAGTCTCGTGAGGGTTTCCAGAAATGTTACCCCCAAACATTACTGACTCAATAGAACAAAGTCTATTTTCTAAAAACATAATGCAAAAATGTGAGCATTCTCCTTTATTTTCCTTAGAGTAATTTTCTAATTGCTTAAAATTCAAGAAAAACAACAAACTAAAAATGTCACAATAGTATATCAATAGAGTACAATAATTTAATAGTATCTAAAGGTTAAAATAAATTTCATAATCATTCTTAACTCGAAGTGTGTGTGTGAGGAACCTTATTAACATAACTTTTCGTCTCATAGTAAATATGTGATGAGATAACCTTTAGAAAGTACGCTTCGACCACAAATCTCTCATGTCACTCAGAAATAAAACACTCAGAGATTGGGCACTCAATTTATATGTGAGGAAAATGATATAAATTATGAAAAATGCAAACGTCTCACATATAATCATCATGAAAAACGAAATTTTCAAAGAGTGAAATGAATATGATCTTATGGACAGGAATATTGATTACTTTTGAGAATGTTGAATCAAACACCATAGTTCTTGCCTATTCAATCTCCACATCTACTGAACCAACTTTCACTTAAGATCTATTAGGTCTTTACTAGGTTATAATGGGGCTTGAATTATGGCAAACAATAATGGACAAAAATGATAAAAGAATTTTCTGAGAATGGCTACACTCTTAAATAAACACATAGGGCATTGAAGAACAAATCAATGTTGTACACCATTAACTTTTTCTTCATTTTTTTTATTTTTTGTTTTTTTTTTCAACTTTTTTTTTTTTACATGTTTTTTTTTACATGTTTTTCCCCGTTTATACAATCAAACACTTTTACTTTGAGGCCGCATGAAATATCTATTTTCAACTCTTTCTATTTGCCTATTCCATAAATATATCTCACCGTATACATTCTCAGAAAATTGGGTAAGGATAAAATAATAGAGGTATTACTCCTTGATTGGAGTAGGTATTGGGAATGGGGATAACAAAGAGAAGGCTATATAAAAGCTCAAAGGGCTGTAAATGGATATTTATTATTAGATAGGCTAAAAGGCTAAAAAATATGGTTTAAAGAAAGAAATACCTATATCACTTCATAAGTTCTAGTTAGTACTAGGACATCTCAACTAAATAAAGCAAGAAGTTCTAATGTAAAAATTCAATTTTTATGTCATTCTTAAAGCAATCAATAAGAAAATCAAGAATAATGAGATCCTCAACGAAATAATACGGATTCAAGAAAAATCAGAGTGTAATTAATAACCCTCAAGAATTAAAGAATGTCTCAAAACTCACAAGGGTTAAGTCTCCATTATTATTCTAAGGTTTTCTAGTTCAATATCTCACTAATCAACTTCAAATCGTGTTAGTATGACTTGGCTTATAGTGCACGAATAGTCGAGTTGAAAAGTCTCACGAAATACATCTAACATAAGGATAATATCAAATATCATGTTTTCTACTAATATAACTATGTGACACGTGTTAGTATGACTTGGCTTATAGTGCACGAATAGTCGAGTTGAAAAGTCTCACGAAATACATCTAACATAAGGATAATATCAAATATCATGTTTTCTACTAATATAACTATGTGACACGTGTTAGTATGTGTTTTCTCAAAATTAAAGGCAACAAAAATATTCTCTAAAATTAAAAAAAAGACTCGAAACCCTTTTTTCACTTTTTTTTTTAAATTCACCAAGAGTTCAGATTTCGAATGCGTTTTCATAAAGATTTTACACAATTACCGTAATCATCTAAGTATTCAATGGAGATAGTGTAGAACACAAAAATGACTCGGTTTAATTGTAAAATATGTTTTAAGCTCAAGGATTTTTGAAAATTACACAAAAAACTAATAAACCACACCCCCAAACCTAAACCAAATATTGTCCTCAATGAATAAAATAATAATCATGACAAATGAAGACAAAAGAAAAGAGGAGGGTTAGAGTGATATTACCATGGTGAAGCTTTACCAATTTCAAATACACTATGTCCTCACAGTCACCAAAATATAAGAAAATAAGAAAATCATACCGACAGGAGAAAGGAACACATGGGATGAGGGTTTCCGAGTGACTCTAGTAGCAACACCTAAAATAACCTGAAACTCTAAAAGAAAAACATAAAAGCAAAAACCTAAACTAAACTAAAAAAAAAAAAAAATTAATAAATGAAAAAAAAAAAAAAAAAAAACCTAAACTAAAGATAGGGTGGAGAACATCAAATCAAGTAGACAGGGGCAACCAGAGAGATCTCTTCTGGCACCTCTACTCGCTCCACATAGTGATTCAAATGTTGCCCATTTACTCTAAATACTCTCCCATCTGTTGGATCTTTAATTTCTATGGACCCATTGGGAAAAACTTGTTTTACCATGAATGGGCCCGTCCATCTCGATCTTAGCTTGTCAGGATGAAGATGAAGTCGTGAGTCATAGAGATAGACTCGTTGGTTGGGCTCAAAATGTTTCCTAAGAATTTTCTTATCATGAGCTGCTTTCATCTTCGCCTTGTATATTCGGGAATTGTCATAGGCATCATTCCGCAACTCCTCAATTTCAGCTAACTGAAGTTTCCGCTAAATACCTGCATCATTGAGATCAAAGTTAGTGCTTTTTACGGCCCAATAAGCGTGATGTTCTAACTCAACATGTAAATGACAGACTTTTCCATATATAAGCCGATATGGAGACATCCCGATAATTGTCTTATAAGCGGTACGGTAAGCCCAAAGTGCATCAGGAAGGCGCAAGGACCAATCCTTCCTATCAGGATTCACCATATTCTCCAAGATTTGTTTTACTTCTCGATTTGCCAACTCAGCTTGGCCATTTGTCTGCGGATGATAGGCATTGGCAACCTTGTGATGAACTCCATACCTGCGCATCAAAGCTTCAAAAGAGCGATTACAGAAATGAGTCCCCTGATCACTAATAATGGCTCGTGGTGTACCGAAACGGGATAGAATGTGTTCTTTGATAAACTTGACAACAGTGTTGTTGTCATTGTTTCGACACGCCACAGCCTCAACCCATTTGGACACATAGTCCACTACAAGCAAAATATACAAATATCCAAAGGAAGGTGGAAAAGGTCCCAAAAAATCAATCCCCCAACAATCAAATATCTCAATGACTAGGATGGGGTTAAGGGGCATCATGTGTCTACGGGATAGTGCACCTAACTTCTGGCATTTATCACAAGAACGACAATAATTGTTACTGTCCTTAAACAATGTAGGTCAATATAATCCAGACTGTAAAAATTTTGCAGCGGTCTTTTTCATAGAAAAATGGCCTCCACAAGCTGCACTATGACAAAAATGCAAGACATTTGCAATCTCACTTTCAGGGATACAACGCCTCATGATTTGGTCGGGGCAATACTTATATAGATAAGGATCATCCCAATAAAAATTTCTTACCTCAACCAAAAAATTTCGCTTATCTTGAGCACTCCATGATGATGGAACTTCACCGGAAACCAAGTAATTAACAATGTGTGCATACCATGGTACTTGAGTGACGTCGAATAGGTGTTCATCAGGGAAGTCATCACGGATGGGTGGGCCATTGGCAGAGTCACTGAACTCCAGACGAGACAAGTGATCCGCCACAACATTCTCGACCCCCTTCTTATCCTTTATAGTTAGATTAAATTCCTGCAGAAGTAAAATCCACCTAATCAATCTTGCCTTAGCATCCTTTTTAGAAAGAAGGAACTTAAGAGCCGCATGGTCAGTAAAAACAGTGATAGGTGTACCAATCAAATAAGCACGAAATTTATCTAAAGCAAAAACTACAGCTAGCAACTCTTTTTCAGTAGTCGAATAATTCTTTTGAGCATCATTAAGTGTTCGACTAGCATAGTAAACAACAAATGGCTTCCCTTCCCTTCGTTGTCCCAAGACTTCCCCCACAACATAGTTGCTTGCATCACACATTATCTCAAATGGTAAATTCCAATCCGGTGGCTGCATGATGGGGGCAGAGGTGAGCCTATCAATGAGTTTTCGGAAGGCGTCCTCACACTCTTGTGTCCATTGAAACACGGCGTCTTTGATCAGGAGGCTACTTAATGGTCTAGAGATGGCAGAAAAATATTTTATGAACCTCCTATAAAAATTCGCGTGCCCTAGAAATGATCTCACATCCTTGACACTTTTAGGTGTAGGTAATTTAGAAATCAATTCAATTTTAGTTTTATCAACCTTGATTCCTTTATTAGAAACTATGTGTCCCAGTACTATTCCATAGGAAACCATGAAATGACATTTTTCCTAATTAAGCACCAGACCCTTCTCTTCACATCTACTTAAAACAACCTTCAAGTGAAATAAACATGAATCAAGGGAATCACAAAAAACAATCAAATCATCTATGTATACTTCCATATATTTTTCAACCATCTCACTAAAAATACTCATCATGCATCTCTGAAACGTAGCCGGTGCATTACACAAACCAAATGGCATACGCCGAAAAGCATAAGTACCAAAAGGACATGTGAAAGTAGCCTTATTCTGATCCTCTAATGCAATCTCAATCTGATAATATCCTTAATACCCATCTAGAAAACAATAGAAAGAATGACCAGCTACTCGCTCTAACATTTGGTCTATGAATGGAAGTGGGAAGTGATCCTTGCGTGTGGGAGAATTAAGTTTCCTATAATCAATGCACATGCACCACCCTTGTGGGTTTAATCTCTCCTAGACCCAGTTGCAAGTAAATAGAATATGGCATCAGATTTACACTTGCCCCTAAATCCAACAAGGCTTAGCCGAACTCATGAGTCCTAATCTAGCAGGTGACTGTAGGACACCCTGGATCTTTGTACTTGGGTGGTGTCCTCTGCTCAATCACCGCACTTACTTGTTCTGTCAAGAAGGCAGTCTTCTTGACATGATGTTTCCTCTTGATAGTGCATAGATCCTTGATTCGCATAAGTTGTTACCTGTTTAATCACATGCAGCAAAGGTAAGTTAATTTTAACATGTTTCAAGTTTTCTAGAATCTCACCATGCATTTTCGATTTATTTCCAATAGGTCGTAGTGCTTAAGGAAAAGGAACTGGAATGTTCCTGTTGGGCTCATCCTCAGGGATGCTCTCCTTTGCACTTGGGGAGGTGCCTATAGTCGTGGACGAACTTGATCCATCTAAAATATTTTTAGCCAAGTCATTCAGGTACTCAATGGCCTCGTCAAGGTCATTTTTGCAAGAATTCTCCATTACACATAATCTCAACGAACTGACGCTCTCTACTGGTGAGCCCCTCATAAAAATAACTGACTAAGCGCCAACTCTCATACCCATGGTGTGGACATGTATTCAAGAAGTCCTTGAACCTCTCCCATGCTGATATAATGTCTCATTATTCTTTTGGCTGAAGGTAGAAATCTGTCTCTTTAGACCGTTGGTTTTGTGGTGAGAAAAGTATTTATTAAAACATGCTTGGGTCATCTGCTCCCACGAACCTATAGACCTTGGTCGCAAAGAGTATAGCCAACTTTTCGCTTTTTCCCTAAGGGAAAAAGGAAAAAACCTTAGTCTAACCAAGTCTACAGCCTCAACTTTGTTGTAAAAAGTGGCCACAACTTCCTCGAATTCCCTAATGTGAACATAAGGATTCTCACTCTCTAGGCCATGAAAAGTGGGTAATAATTGTATCATACCCGGCTTAAAATCTAGCTTTGGTGTACTTGGTGCATACATGATACATGATGGAGTAGCAGTGCGCGTGGGGTGGAAATAGTCCTTTAGCGACAGAACATGGTCATCT
Organism: Berberis vulgaris; assembly: GCA_963556465.1. NCBI lineage: Eukaryota > Viridiplantae > Streptophyta > Magnoliopsida > Ranunculales > Berberidaceae > Berberis > Berberis vulgaris. The sequence goes on along the minus strand of OY747131.1, from coordinate 23,934,199 downwards.
TCGTGATTACTCATGGTGTTAGAATTAGAAGTAAAACTTAATTTGGTCTCAATGTGAATTTGTGGGTGTTCTAAATTTGAGATCCTAATTAGTCTCCCTAAGTGGTCTCTATTCCAATTCACTCCCCCAATGTCTTTTTTTGTTTTTTTTTTTTTTTTGCAATTTTTTTTTAGAAATAAAATTAAATAAAAATAAAAATTAAACTGGACCTAAAACCTAAAAATAGAATAAAATAAAATAAAACAATGAGCAAGAAAGATAATACCCGAAACCTCCCTTGTAGAATTACGCTTGTTCTCCGACAACGGCGCCAAAATTTGATTACGCCCAAACAGTACACGCGGTCAATTGCAGTAAAAATTGGGGTGTCGATCCCGCGAGGAAAAATGATCTACAAAACAAGGTCAAGGAAGAAAAACTACGCAAAACTAAATGTAAGAAATTTTAGCAATTTTAAAATATGAAATTAAATTTAGTTTAATAAAAATCAAGTTCGGAGAAGTCACAAGGTTCCAAGGATCCCTCCTAGATTTCACGCGCCAACTAGTATTGATTCGCTATGATGACTCGATTACGTGTTTTACATCCCAAACAATATAATCAAAAAAATAGTCTTTAATGCATTAATATATCCTAATGTAAATGGATTTTAGATTTCACTTTTTCTAGAAAGCACAAAGGTTGGTCATATTTGAGATCCTAAACTTACGATATATTCGGAGACAATAACGTAATAAAATACGATCACATATAACTAACCTACCGAAATCAATTGATCCTTAAAAATTCCACACATAAGAAAAGCGTAACTAAACTTATATGGAGAACAAAAAGACAATCACCGGAATAATAATCTACGAAGAAATTTATGAAATCTTTGTCACTAAAATAACATAAATTCCTATATTAAATAAAAGTGAGAATCATAAACACCATTATTCATCGTGAAAATATAAAACGAATCAAATACTAATTAAGTGTGTTTCATCTAGGAGTTCACCTCTTCGCCTTGCGTGGAGTTTAGTGACGCATAGTGAAGGTGATAAAAACAACAATGGTGTGGAGTTTCATTGGCATGGCAGCGCGTGGCGAATCAGTGATGCGCACCCTGCTGCTGCTGCGTTTCTCCTCTACTGCTGCGCAAACTGCTTCTGCGTTCTCGCTCGTTCTGCGCACTCCCTGTTGTCCTGGACAGCGCCCTCTCTTGCGTTTCTGCTGCTGCTGGACAGCGTGGTGGCTGTTTGCTGCCCTGCATTTTGGCTGCCTGCTTGACAGCGTTTTGCGTTGCTGCACTCTTGCGCTATCTCCTCCTCGCTGTCCTGTGCCTTCTGCTGGACAGCAGCTCCTGTTGCTGTTCTTTCCTCACACCCTACTGCTGTCCTACTGCGTTTTTGTTCCAGCCAAAAAACTCTCATGTTGCTGCCGTATTTCCTTGTGTTAAAAGGGAAACAAAACTCTTCCTATTGGCTGCTGTCCTATTTGTGTTAAAAACCAAAACAAAAACCTTCTCCAAATTGGCTATTGTTGCTGTATTTGTGGTAAAGATAAAACCATCATTGGGCCTAATTAGAAACCCAATACCCAATACAAATAGAAAAACCCAATCCAATTTGGACCCCAATGGAATTTGGAAGCCTAATTTGCAAACAAATGAGTCCCACCCTTTGAAAGGTGGGTTTGGCTATGTTCATCCATACTACTTCTTTGTACCACCAAAATTCAAAACTAATTTCCTTTATTTTTTTCCTTTGGTTTTCTTAATCTTTGGCTCGAGTGTCTCCGGCTTCACTTCGTCAATTTGGCTATGAATCACAATTAATCGCCACGCTAATGCACTTTTGTCATTTAAACTCCAAATCCTACAAAAATAAAATAATTAAACTAAAATACACTATTCGAAACACTAACAAACATAAGTTAGAAGGTATATTATGTAATAATTATGTGAACATCATATGCCACTGATTTTCTTCCCCAACAAGATAATTTTGAAAGTTGGGAAGAATTTTCCTAGAAACACTTTCTTCATGTTCTCCCAAGAATATACTGTTCCGGAAGGTAGTTCATAGAGCCAATCCTTAGCCCTATCGGCCAGAGAAAAGGGGAATGCCTACGCGGCTAATGGACACTGAATGCACAAGGTTGCGGCATTGTCCAAGGTGGATGATGAAAGTTCTTTAATAGATCTATTCTTCAGATTCAGATTCAGAGCTAGATGTTTGTGGCTCTTTTGTTTCTCTTCTTCGTCTTCTAAATGTTTTTTCAGGCTCTGAATCATATTCTACTAAGTTTTTGTTGGATCTCCTAGTGTGCATGAACTAGTACCTGAGATAAAGATAGAAAGAAAAAAAAAAATCAATAAAAAGAAAACTAAATAAATAAAAACTAATTAAGTAATCAACAAATTTTCTAATCCCCGGCAACGGCCCCAAAAATTGATGCGCTATTTTAGTAGCACACAACTTAATACATTGCTTTGTGATTGTAGTATAAAATAAGTAGGGATCGTTCTAGACCGGGGATTAGAGGGTTTGTCAATTAACACTAATAATAACTAAAAGACAACTAACAACCTAATTAATTAAATAAAAGGGGATTGGATTTTCTAAATTAAACTATGAAAATAACTACGAAAATTACTATAAAGATAATAAAACTAAAGGAATAGAAAAGATGAGAAATTAGCTAAGGGTTTATCTCCACACACCAAACATATGCTTATAAATCAATCTTCAATAATTACTTGCTAACTCGTGAGAGACAATGCTCAAGATTAACCGTGACCGCACTGCATTAATCTTATTATTTTTCCAAGTTCGTTGAATTAAACTAAGCGTTACTTTCAAACTATTCTTATCATGCTATCTAAACAGGAATCGCAAGTTAAATAACAATCTAAGATCATTAAGTTTTATGGAAAATATGAACACTGACTAGGCAATTACAAGTATGATCAACAACTTGTTCTTACATAGGTTTTTACTTAACCTTACCAACGTTCCTTGGTATTTACTACTTGTGAATACATGATTATAACAATTAGGTGAAACTCTCCTATATTCTAGCCCCGGATCTTAGCATTCTTACTAAGTTGGCCACATTAACAAACATACAAATAAAAGTTCTCTATAAAGCAGTTAAGCAAAACACAATCACTAATAGCAAGGAAGATTAAATTCAATTAATTTATAAAGCACATGTTCGGGGCTTCGAATCCACCCCTAACTAAGAGGAGTTTAGCTAGACATATTAATTATGTTCGAATAGCAATACATAATTAAATATCAAACTAAAACTAAGAGAAAGAGTTAAGAGATGAGACAAAACACTGTAGCCAGATCCGTGGTGGTAGAGAGAGGAGTGTTGGGGTGAAAATAGCGTGAACTCTTCCTTCACCTTCCTCACGCGATCTGCTCCTCCAGCTCCCGATCTGCTTCTTCAGTCTCTGCTCCAGTGAGAAGAGGATGCGAGGGGATGGTGATGAAGGCTTGGCTGAGAACGAGAAGGGACGAAGAGGGAAGGAAGAGGGACTGAGATGGGGGTTTTATCTGACAGGTGGAGGCGATCGGCTGAGAGATGAAGACGGTGACGATATATGTGTGGCTGTGATGGGAGTGAAACAGGGAAATATGGCTAGGGTTTGGCGAGGTTGTTTCAAGGAGAGGATGGTGATGGCTGGATTTGATGATGGTGGTAGGTTCAGGATGACGACTTGCTGTGGTTGCAAGCGTTATGTGATGATGAAGAGAAGTCTGCGATGGTGATGAGAGGACGATGAAGGGTCAATCGATGGTTGATGATGGGTGTTGGCGAGGAGGTTGTGCTGGATGATGAACTGAGACCGAGATGGGGGATGATAATGGCTGTGGCTGTGGCTGTGGATAAAAAGGCTATTGCTAGATGGATTTCTTCAAAGCAATGTATCATCCCTTTTATAATTGTTTTGTTTCATTCTTTGCTTGGTTTCCTTGTTTGTGTGAGTTCCTTGTTTGTGTGGTTTCCTAGTTTATGCGGTTTCCTTGTGCCATTAGTTGCCTATTTGCTTTACTTAGTTTCTATTTTAGAATCTTGTAATTGAAAACCTACACAAACACGAAAATAACAATTAGTACCATAATTAACAAGTAATAGCTAAAATATATATATAGAATTATGGTACCAAAAATAGCCTAATTATGCCCCTATCAAGTAGAGAAATGGAAGTGTTAAGCCTAGTCGAAGAAGGAGCAGGAGTTGCATCCACACACGCCGCAGCCTGGAATCACAACTCAAATTGTTTTCCTCGCTCGATGACGTCAAGGTAACAGACAGGTCCACATACGACATCTTCTTATAACGGATGAGATCCCATTCTGGATGCTCCTCTTTCATCAATGGCAACAGCTCTAGCCGTCCATGTACAACCCATCGGAACTCACATTTTCCTTGTTCCTAGAGAAGCTCCTCCTCCCACACCTTTGCATCAACAGGTTCAGGCTCCAGTAGCTCCAACTTTGCCAGTCAGCGCGTCGACCTGAGTTTGCTCTGTCACCAGTCTATTTTTCACGACACTAAGTTCATGCCACCACAATTCGAGCTAGTCCTCGGCCTTCTTTACTTCTTGAGCATAGAATTCAACATCGGATTCCAACTGTTGCTTCTCAGCAGCCAAGTCGGCTTCCTTCGAAGCACTCTCTTCAGCAAAAGACAACAATTCGAAACTCACCTTAGCCGCAGCTTCTTGTGAAACCTCGACTTCTCAGCGAATACCGATCAACTCCTGCTTAAGTTCGTCCCTTTGGGGCACCGCCTCTATCAGATTATGCTCAAGGTCCTCCAGACGAGCCATTTGAGCCTCAGCGGCCACGGTTGACCAATCCAACCGCTTCTCTTCGGCCTACTTCTTAAGCCGTTCAATTTCATGGAGCGCATAAGAATACAACGTCTGCATAAGCGAGAAGACACGCTCCAAGGTGTATACTCTCTCACGAGCCGCCTCAACTTCCATCGCAGCAACGGCCGTGTGGCTCAAATGAAACATACCCATCATATGGTTTCTCAAAACATACTCTACGTCCACCTCATGGTGCCAGACCTGTGAACTCAACTTCACCATATTCGGTGCAAACTGGCTTATCCGTGCGTCCGGATGAAGCTTTCCCTAAACAGGAATTATGTCGGCACTGCCCTTCATGGTCGCCACCGTCCTTAGGCTCTCATCCGTGGCATTTACCGTGTCAACAACAGCAACCCCTTTTGTGCGAGACGACTCAATGGGATCCGGAGGGAGAGAAGGCAGCAAAGTATCCAAAAGACTCTCCAACACCTCTAGCTGAGGCCTAGAGCGAGACAGTAAGCAATGCAGACTGTAAGAGACACGGCCGGTACCGCGACCACTATCAGGCGAAGCAACTATGGGACAATCAGATTCTACCACCTCAGGCAAATCCTCACCGGAGCGACCCCACGTGAATCAGCACTAGCGGTAGCAACCATCGTATCCCGCACCAGACGATCATTCAGAGCCTCGACTTGCGCATCACTAAGTTTGGACCTGTCTACAACTCCTACCAATCGTAGGTAATCCTTGTCCAAACCGGAAACATCAGTCTTTGCCTCAATAGGCCTAGCAGACTCTCGTTCCCCCTTCACCGGAGCAGGTCCTGTTGAAGACGGCCCAGTTCTAACTCGAGACCACTTCCTCACGAAGGAGGCAAAAGTCTCAAACGTATCCTCCGCATCAGACAGAACAAGCACTTTGGCCCCAGTAGCCTTCCTCTTCCTGGAAGGAGACACATCTTCCAACTTAATGTGTGACTCTCAATACAGAGTGGGGGCGACGTGCCAGTTGTCCCACAGCCCACTATGGATGAAGTTGGAGACCCTTATGACATCGACCGCCTTTCTTTTTGGCAGGACGCAGAACTTCTCCATGGTGTTTTGCTCCTCTAAGGTAAGAGGAGTAGTGGAAAACCTTCTTACAGAAAAACGCAAACGATGGTTAATCAACCCACTATCAAGCATATCAAATTCACAAGAAAAGATATGAACTTACGAAGCGGCCTGAACTGCCGATCAAGTGGATGACCCTTGCATTGAAATTACTTTGAATCCAAAGACGCCAAGAAGCAGTACTTCTGCTAGAACTTGAAATCATCAGGCAGCTTAACAAACCAACTCAGCAACTTCATCTTACAAACAACATTACTCTTTAATCGATGAGAGGTCAGCAACTGAATCACCCGTAGAGTCACGCTAACGCCGATCTCTTTAGCACTGGGCAGAATCATGAGAATGATCCTATACCCATTGGGCCCCAACTGAGCCGGAGGAATCCCTAAAAAGTCCAAGAACTCCCAGATCACATCCATAACCGGAAAACGCACTCCAGTTTGAAGCATCCCACTGTGCAAACAGATAAAACCGGTTGGAGGGGACATTGGCGTCTGGTCACCTGTCAGGAAATACAACGACAGGTCCTTAGGGACCCTAAACTTCATACGGATTTCGGCAAGACTAGGTTCAGACAACAACCTTTATTCGAAAAACTCCAGGCGCTCAGCCAAGACAATGTCATGAAGAATGTTTTCTTGAGCCATGAGGTAGATGAACAATCTTTTCTAATCAGAGCAGTAGCTTTGAAAGCAAGGAAAGTAGAAGAATCAAACTCTACACAACGGATGACCTAAATTGAGGTTGGCTTCCCGTCTTTTTTCCATTAAACCAACGCACGTTCAATTAATGCAACGCGTGGCTCGCGCAACGATTCAGACTTAATCATCATGAGCAGCGCATCCCTTCAAGAGATGACGTAGCGAACCGGTGTGATGACCCACTAACTCGGGGGGAGTAGCTGATGATACATAAACATGGTCACACCCCAGAGTCGTACACGTGTCATGATGATCTCGAGGAATTACAGCCTCAAGCGTCAGCCCAACACTGATTCTGCCCAAGCGATTCTAAGCCTGCTCAATTGCAGTCCGCCAGGAGGACCGAACTCTCACAGCATGCTAGGCCCACACATCACACAGCTATCCTCAATGCTCATAAGCCCTCTTCAGGCAAGTATCGCGAGGATCATCTTCGGACGGGCAACTACAGCTGCTATCTGCTTCCAACTAGGAAGCAAACACCAGAGTATCTTTCACACAAGGAAACTCCCTTTTACGAATTGCTCTTGGATTGGGAACTATCTCTCGCATATCTAGAAGCACAAAGCTAACATGAAATTTCCCTCCTATAGCACGAATCCTAATTAGGGAGGGATCTCCACGAAGATCTCCTTCCTAAACTACGCCTACGCTGTCCTGGTAGAACCTCGACTCCTTGCACTATAAGTAAGACATGAGGTTGGTAAGCTAAAGTACGTTACAAATTCCCTGTTACAGCATTACACCTTCCTCAGAGCCTTGTCTAACTTTAGCATCAGCGTGCCATCGGCCACCCCACGGTGGTCTCTGGCTCACGTGCGTTACTTGTGCAGGTCAACAGGACTAGGTCAAAACATGGAACGAAAAAACATTGCATCAGTTATAATTTACGAAGAATTTGATAACTATGAAAAACAAATATAATTCTTGCTTCCAAGTTCATATCTTCATTTCGCATAATTCTTCGTTATCTATCTTTTGATTTGACAACTTTGATTCATTGGTTGAATATAGGATTAATAGAAATTATACAAGTTTTAATTTTTTTGGTGTTAAAAAAATCTCTACATCACTCAAGTAGGTTTCATCTCCTCTCCTTGAGATGAGAGGTTTAGCCTACCATTGTCATTGTGATGAAATAATCTAAGAGTGGAACTAGAAAGGTAGATGAGGAAGTAAACTAATTAAATTAAAAGATAACTAATGCATAAAACAAAATTTAACTTTTATTAAATTCAAAATTAAAAACTTACATATAACTTGAATGAAACTCCAACAAAAGAAAGAAAACTATTCCAAGCTAGATGTATAAAATAAAATTAGATGTCTTAGATCTCTTTTTTATGTTCCTTCTCCAAGAGTTTGAGAGCCTATTTATAGTGTTTTACTCCAAGCTAGAAATAGAAAAAAAAAAAAAAAAAAAAAAAAAAAAAAACATCCTCCAAATCCCTTGATTATACTCCAAATCATATCATGTAAAATAATGGGAGTCATAATTAGGAATAGATACATCAAGATAGTCCTAAATGGAGGTAGATACATGAGACAAAACTCAAGTTGATGGAATATTATTTGATTTGATCCTTGGAATATGCCTTGGGTTGAAGCTTTATTTTCTTTATGATAGCATGCTCCAATATTGAAGTTTTTATCTAGAAACTTGCCACATGTCTCCATCAAATGTTGACTCCCACAATATTGGTCTTGAAAAGAAACTCTTGATCCACATGTGTCATGAATGTGCCCAAATGGCTCGAATTTTGTACATTTCATTGATTTCATAATTTCTCCAATTACTCCTGGTCATGCAAATTTATCGTAGAATTGTCTCAAATTTTGCACATTTCTCGATTTCCTACAAAAACTATGACAATAATCGAATTCGAGACACATAGAGACATTTAATTGATTTTAAGCACAATTAGAGGCTAATAAAAAGGTAAATGGGGGCGTAAAATCAATGTTTTTGGTGCTTATCAACCAGCAAAGGCACAAAACCCCAACCCGAGGATAGTCATCAACCACGCGATGATTAAAAAGAAATCACTCAACAATGTAGTGTAACTACTCCAGAAAAACGACCGTTAGAAATTGTAAGGACATCCCAACAGGAAAATCAATAAAAAATTCAAATTCGGAATCATCATCGCACGAAGGAGAACAACTTTAAAATGACGCCATGCAAAACAATCAGCATATAAAGCCAAAGGGAATCAAGATGCAAGTCGGATACATATAATAAACTTTTGGTCTGATCAACTAATGAAGTAAAGGTTGGACGAACGAGTCAACTAGGTAAAAACTAGGGGTGGGCACGGTCCGGATCGGTTCCAAATTTGGAGGAACCTAACTCGAACCGTTTAAAATTAACGGATCCGATCCGGATCCCCTCATTTTGAACATTGGAACCGAACCTAACTCGAACCGTTTGGAACGGTCCGGTTCCAAACGGTTCCAAATCTAAGTTGATTATGTTTTACACAAGCAAATGTCACACTGCATCTATATATGATAGATTATAGTTACTCAAATATAAGTTGATTATGTCTTACACAAGCTGCAAGCAGCAACAGGCCAGCAACAACTGCAGCAGGCAGCAGCAGCAGCAACAGGCAACAAATGCAAGCAACAACAACCAACAACTAAAATTAAAACTAAAACTAAAACTGCAAGCAACAACAAGAATGCTAAGAACTCCTATGGTGTTATTTGGACAATATTTGAGGTTGGAAAAATGCATTTTTGTCCATTTATAACATGTACATCCATGTCAAAACCTTGTCCTACACTCACTCAACATCATTATCTCTCTACTTCCCATTGGTCCTTGAGTAATTTTCAACATTCTATGTTAGTCTCAAAACATTCAAATTATTTGATTTCAGAAAGTATAGATTGCCTAAAGAGAAAATAGACTCGACTATTATCTTCTTTACGTCCTTGACCAATGAATCTTGAGACAAATTTTCTTGGAATCCAAGAATAAGAACCGAAACATGTCACATTCTTCCATTTCATTTAGTAACAGTATAAAAAAAATTTCTACAAATGAAAAGTTGCAGTAAGAAACACTAGAAAACTAAGCTTACATTGTCAATCAAACTTGGCCATAATTAACAAAAAATTAAACCAGCATTATAAAATAAAAAAGATAAAAACTTACTTTCCAGAGTGAAGCAACATCCTGACAAATCCAACGAGCGGTATAGTGTCCTCCAAAATCTGATCCTCCCAATCGACCCACTCCTCATTCTCCTCCTTCTTCTCCTCAGTCAAGAACCTTTCATTAACATGAGCATTCTTCGAAGAAGACCCGAAAACAACAGCTTTCACCGACTCCTTCGAGATGCGAGATGACTGGCATTCGCAGCAAATCTGGGCTCAGAGCATCCACTCCTTCGGCTCTCTCGCCTTCGGAACCGGATTTTAGGGACCGAAAGCGTGTGTGGAGGAGGGATTTGTAGGAGCTGGAGAAGACGATGAAGAAAGGGAAAGAATAGGAGGGGAGTGTACTCGGGTTTGTGCGGAGGAGAATCGGAGGTGAAGCAGATATCGAAGCCATTAATGAGTGTGTTTAGGTGTTAGATAGTGTAATTTTGGCTTCTCATCAGAGATGATTTGGGGTTCTTCTTCTTCTTCGTTTCTATTAGTGTCTAGTTTCTAGTTCTATTCTAACTTCAAGTCTCCAACTTCCTTAGGTTTAGTAAATTGTAATGTAATTGTGATTTGAAACGGGTCCAACCCGGACCGTTTCTTTTTAAATAATAGGAACCGGGTCCGGACCATATAACGGATCCGAACCGATCCGGACCGTATCTAAAAACACAAAATTAAAATCCGGACCGTTTAGAGAAAAACGGTCCGGTTCGGTTTGAATCCGCGGATCCTCGACCCGTTTGTCCACCCCTAGTAAAAACAACTTCGGGTTGACTAGAGCGTCGAACAAACAAATTCAAAGTGGACGAACAAGTCAACTTAAAACAAAAACTTCGAGTCAACTGAGACGTCGAGTTAGCGAAGTAAAAGTGGATGAACGAGTCAACTTAACACAAAAACTTTGAGTCGACTGAGACGCTGAATTAACGAAGTAAAAGTTGGATGAATGAGTTAACTAAGTGATTACGCCCAAACAGTACACACGGTCAATTGCAGTAAAGATTGGGGTGTCGATCCCACGAGGAAAAACGATCTACAAAACAAGGTCAAGGAAGAAAAAAAAACTACGCGAAACTAAATGTAAGAAATTCTAGCAATTTTAAAATGTGAAATTTAATTTAATTTAATAGAAATCAAGTTTAGAGAAATCACAAGGTTCCAAGAATACCTCCTAGATTTCACGCGCCAAGTAGTATTGATTCGCTATGATGACTCGATTACGTGTTTCACATCCCAAACAATATAATCAGAAAAATAGTCTTTAATGCATTAATATATCCTAATGTAAATGGATTTTAGATTTCACTTTTTCTAGAAAGCACAAGGGTTGGTCATATGTGATATCCTAAATTTACGATATATCCGGAGACAATAACGTAATAAAAGACGATCACATATAACTAACCTACCGGAATCAATTTATCCTTAAAAATTCCACACGCAAGAAAAACGTGACTGAACTTATATGGAGAAGAAAAGATAACCACCGGAATAATAATAATCTACGAAGAAATTGATGAAATCTTTGTCACTAAAATAACATAAATTCTTATATTTAATAAAAGTGAAAATCATAAACATCATTATTCATCGTGAAAGCATAAAACGAATCAAATACTAATTAAGTGCGTTACATCTAGGAGTTTGTCTCTTCACCTTTCGTGGAGTTTAGTGACGCATAGTGAAGGTGATAACAGCAACAATGGTGTGGAGTTTCATCGGCATGGCAGCGCGCGTGGCGAATCAGTGATGCCCACCCTGCTGCTGCTGCGTTTCTACTCTGCTGCTGCGCACACTGCTGCGCACACTGCTGCGCACACTGCTGCTGCTGCGTTCCCGCTCGTTCTGCGCACTCCCTGCTGTCCTGGACAGCGTATGCGCTGCTGTCCTGCGTCTTCGCTACGGCTGCGTTATGCTACTGCTGCTGCCTTATGGCTGCTGCGTTATGGCAGCTTCTTGCGTTTTCTTTTCTGGAGCAAAACCTCATGTTCTCAGCTGCTTCTTTCTTTTTCTTGTCAAGCAGCCCCCAAAAACTCTATGTGGTTGTGTTTATCGTGAAGAGAAACACTCCTATTGGGCCCAATTGGAAACCTTTATTGGGTCCAATTGAAACTGTTATTGGGTTCAATTGAAACTCCTTTTGTTAAACTAAAACTCCTTATTGGGCCCAATTGAAAATTCAATACCTAATTATAAACAAAAGGGATCCTCCCTGTTGGTGGATTTCTTTCCTTTGGTTTTCTTAATCTTTGGCTTGAGTGTCTCCCGCTCCACTTCGTCAAATTGTCTATGAATCACCATTATTCGCCACGCTAACACACTTTTGTCATTTAAATTCCAAATCCTACAAAAATACAAAAATAAAATAATTAAACTAAAATACACTATTCGAAACACTAACAAATATAAATTAGGATGTATATTATGTAATAATTATGTGAACATCAATAAGTAAAAATGACTTTGGGTCGACTGGAGCGTCAAACCAACGAAATCAAAGTGGATGAATGAGTCAACTTAACACAAAAACTTTGAGTCAACTGAGACGTCAAATTAATGAAGTAAAAGTTGGACGAACGAGTCAACTACGTAAAAACGACTTCGGGTCGACTAGAGCGTTGAACCAACGAAGTCAAAGTGGATGAACGAGTCAACTTAAAGAAAAACTTCTAATTAACTGAGACGTTGAATTAATGAAGTAAAAATTGGACAAACGAGTCAACCAAGTAAAAACAACTTCGGCTCGACTAGATCGTCGAACCAACGAAGTCAAAGTGGATGAACAAGTCTAATTGACATAAAAATTTTGAATCGGCTGAGACGTCGAATTAACGAAGTAAAAGTTCGACGAACGAGTCAACTAAGTGAAAACGACTTCGGGTCAACTAGAGCGTCAAACCCACGAAGTCAAAGTGGACGAACAAGTCTAACTTAACACAAAAACTTCGAGTCAACTGAGACGTCGATTTACGAAATAAAAGTGGACGAACAAGTCAACTTAACATAAAAACTTCGAGTCAACTGAGACGTCGAACTAACAAAGTAAACGTTGGACGCAAGAGCCAACTAAGTAAAAACGACTTCGGATGCCTTGAGCGTCGAACCAACAATTGAGCGAACAAGTGAACTAAGTAAAAGCAACTTCGAGTCGAACCAACGAAGCAAAACTCGAAGGAAACAATCTCGAGACAACCAAATCGATGAACCAACTCGAAATAGGCAAATTCTGTTTTGATCAAGCAAAGCTAACGATGGAGGAACAAGTTATCAAAACTCAAGAGAGTCTCGGATTAACTAACACACCAGATCGACAAAGTAGAAAACAATTAGACAAAGCAACTTTCTCAGGAAAGCTCTTAGGCAACAAAACACAAGGTTGAGATGGGCATACCGAAGCATAGGAAAATTCAAATCAGCAATAGACAGACAAAGAAAATAAAGTTGTAAAAATCAAAGCTGGAGTACAAATCGTTTAGACAACAATGAATGACCTATAAATGGCACAGGCAACACGAACGAAGTCAACAAGTTGAATGACGACTACGAAGAAAAACAAAGGAGAAAACTCATGTTTTTTAATCAAAAGTTACTTTATTACATTCAAAGAAAACAAAGGGGGTAGAAGATTAAGGGAAAGATCTATAACATCCTCAGCGACACCATCTGCCAAACGAGGAGTAGTCGAGTCACTGACAGGGGCTCTATCTTCAAGAGGAGAAGGTGGCGGCTCTTCAGCCATTGGATCACTCGAAGGGTTTTCAACAACGTCTTGATCCTCAAAGGTCTAATAGACCAAATGATGGTATTGAGACAAGTTAACACCAAAACCCTTAATAGAATCCAGAAGCTCATTTCGACAATCGACAACCCGCTGCCAATCCACCACCTCCATAACACGAAGCATGTCCTTAACAGAAGCAAGCTCACTCCTGGCGCTATAAGTTGGCCCTTAGCAGTAGTGAGCATCTTGGAGGTATCAGCCTTGACCTCGTCAAGTGAAGTCATTAGTTGCTCCACCTTTTTTCGGCAATGTTGCGATTTTTAGAGTGCTATTTCACGGCACGCTCGACCTCATCATGGAGTTCCTTTTCGGCGGATAGTTTTTTTCCACATCATGCAAGCGCACATGAATACCGTCTAATTCAACTCATAAAGATTCAAGCGCAATCACAGACCGATCCCGCACACCTTCCACCTCGGCCAACGAGGCTTGAGCAACCCCAGCTGTTTTGATTCGCTCCGAAAATCATGCTTTTAACGCATCATATTGATAAAGAACATGGGAAAACACCAATAGCAGCACGACAAGCTTCCTCTCAAGAGAAATCAAAAGATTACGACTAGCTTGATGACCCGAACCCATCACCCTTGCGTAGGCAAGATAAGGCATCCCGTTCATTACAAGCCTAAGGCCATCATCAAGATGAAGGCTTGGATCCAGCACAAGCTTCGAAAGCCTCTCCACCAACCATCTGTGTCATTCAATAATCAACTCACGCGCACCATTTTGCACGCCAAGCTGAGAAAACTAGAGAAACTTCCGTCTGATTTGACTCGAATCTCTTCGAGAGTAGGTTCCTTCCAATTGATCCGAGAATGAAGAATGCGAGGATCTGGAAGCATGGAGGAACCACCATCCACAGTCGGGAAAGAAGAAGGAACAATAAGGGAACCACCCTCACCATCTTGTTGCGCAACCTTAGCAGAAGTGGAATGAGTAGCAGTCCCAACAAGAACATAAGAGCCTAAATAGGCTATAGAAGGCAGGACCTCCGATCCATTATCGACAGAAGGAGAGAGAGAACGAAGAAACCGCGTCTCGAAAACTCGATCATGATCCTATGGCATGACAGTTCAATGGTTAGAGCTTGGCGGATGGTACCACTAGGTCATGGGTTCAAACCCAGCCGGCAGCATGTTTATTAGTTTATGTTGTGTTGACCAGTTATGGTCTTTGATAGGTTATGGGATCCTGAAAACCCAGCTCGCCTTCCAAAAACAAAATTTGATCACAACTACTAAGCTCCTTAAACTGAACAACAGCCAGTTGAAACATCTTGTCATCAATAGCCCTAGGATCCTCGTTAGAATAGTTAGTAGCGATAGGACCACCATAAGCATAGATGAGCCTCTTTTCGCCATCGTCCAGCCAACGAATGGTTTCTTTTTTGCTCATCTCCAATGCCAACTTCATCTCTTCTGCCTCTTACAGAGAGCAACGATCCTCCCTTGCAAGTTTTCTATCAACAAAACCCAAGTAAAAAGAAGCACAATGAACAAAATCAACGAGTTGTTTCTTCTTCGGAACACGATCGGAACTCAAGAACAATCGCTTCGACGGACCGACAGGCCCGAGTAGAAATGATCCGACATGGACAGGAGACATATCCGACATGAACAAGAAACATATTTGACGGGCCCGAGTAGAATCAAGTCCAACAGGAGACGGATCCAACAAGAATCAGGTTCGCATGCCCAACTTAAGACTAGTCAAACTGACTTCGTCTGGCTCGGACTCATGTAGTTTGATCGCGTTGACTTCATTTGGTCCGGACTCATGAGACTGACTACGAAGATTACTTCACCTAGTAAACGCAACTGACTACGATGATTCGTCATGGATGACATCTGATCCGAACTCACAGAATTCACCTAGTAGCGGACTCGCGAAGTTGACTACGATGATTCGTCACGGACGACATCTAGTCCGAACTCACGAAGTCCGAGTACAATAACTTATCACAAAAATCTTCGTATAATCAGAAATCATGCAGTCTAAATTCGATGATTTCATCTGATCCGAACTCACGCAGTCCGGCCCCGATGACTTGTCACACTGACTTCACAAAACGAATAAAGAAAACCCTCGTTAACAAGCTAGTGGCCACGCAAGTGAGCCCACTAACTAAGGGTGGAGTAGCTGATGATACATAAAATCGTCACCCAATCATGGCCATACATGTGGCTCAAACCATCATAAATATTGGGGGTCATTAAGAAGGCTTAAGTCGTCATAAATATTGATGGACCTTTACGAATGAGATGGAGGGAATCACTCCCATCTCAATGAAGGAGGAGACTGTCATAATAAACGTGCCTCTTCACTGCGCCAACCAAGCTTAAGTCACGCACACAACTGAATATAGTCATCAATTCACTCATTATACAAGGTAAAGGAAAATGTATGAGAAATGAGGTCGATTTGACTATCCTATCTACACAATGCAACTTTAACTGAGTTTTGTCCAGATCTACTTCATTATTCAAACAAAGTTGTTGACTTAAGCATCGGAGTGCCTTCGGCCACAAAGAGGTGGTCCTTAGTAGTCTAACATCTGATTTGCATGTCAAACTCACAAGAGGACAATTTTTGGACGCATCAATGACTATTGCATCTTTTGCCAGGATCATACGGAGGATGTCATTCACATTTTCTTCCTCTGCCCGATCATCACTAGACTATGGCATATTTCCCTTCTACCAATTGATTGGCTTAATGCCAATTTGAATCCTCCATTTCGAAGCTTTTTACCTTCATTTGGGACACAGTCAAGGCCCATCCGATGGCTAAAGATGAGATGTTATCCCAAGTTACAGCTGTTATCATAACCATCTGGCAAATTCATTACAAAATTATTTTTAACAAAAGTAAATTTTGCACATAGTTTTTCCTTTCCTCCTTTCACTATCACTGAACCTCTTGGCAACACCAATGGTTCACCAAAAACCCCACCCCTTTGAATCACATTGGCTCCTATACCACTATAGAAACAAAGATGTTTGTTTCTACTCACCACATCCTGGAGACAACTTTAACTGATAATCAATCGGTTCCTTCCATCGAGCAAGAAGACCAGCAAGACCCTACGATGACCATGTGTTGGATGTGGCGTCCCTTTATTAGTAGCATTTGGCGCCTTTTTATTATTTATAGCTCCTGGACTTGTAATTTTATTACCAGAGACCTCAACTTTGAAACTCATAACGTAGCTTGCTGCAGCAATAGGATAACTCTATTGTAACTGAAGCTATTAATATATATGCTACTTTAAAAAAAAAAAAAAAAAAAAAAAAACTTTGCCCAAATCAAATAACCAAACTATATTTACATTTTCTTCCCTAAACCTAAATAAATTCATAGTAATAACTAAGTTCCCACCTATTATTTATAATTTGCACGATTTAAGATTTTATTTTTCCTTTCTTTTATCTTTATTTTCATTTTATTTCTTGCTAGAAAGAAAAAAAATCACATGTTAGTCTCAACAATTCAGTTCCATCTTCTCAACAAACAAATATTTACAAACATTTTTTTATTATGACACAAAGAATCAAAATTAACAACACCATCACATTCAAAATTGAAAAATAAATTTGATATATATTTGAGATTATATACATATATACACACACATTAAAATCAAATTATTCAACCACAAATAACTTTAAAAAATGTTTAAAGTCTAATCGATTGGGTAGTTTCAAGTAATACTCAAACATTGCTAATGCAAGAATTCTTGGGTTGTTTTTTTAAGAAAAAAAAATTTACGAAAAGGAAAAAGTTAAAAAAAAAAAAAAAAAAAACAAACAAACAAACAAACAAATAGAGAGAGAGAAAAAATAATCTCAAATAGGTGTAGTCTCTAATTTTAGATAATATATGGAGATTAAGCTATAAATAGGAATCTATCTAGTTGGTTGAGGGGAGAAAATGTAAATGCGGTTTGATTATTTTATATGAACAAAATTGGCATTATAGAAAACAGGGGTATAAAATGTAACTCTTTTTATAAAGCAAGATAGTAAATGTAATTTTTTTCGACTTCAGGGAATGTAATTATTGACCGACTTTAGAAGATATTGTAATTATTGGCATTATAAATGACTCAATTTTTCAATTGAGTCTAACCTCATATTTCGAAAATTCAATTCCAATTTTTTTTCTTCTTAAAAATGCTCAAAACTCCAAAAAATTATATCGGATTTTTTTTCCAATTCCGATTTTGAAATATTGGAATGGAATTTGAAAACAAATTTTCAATTCAAAATTTTTTGGAAGGAAAATCGAAACACCTGTTTTTAATCCAATCCAAACGAAAAACAACCTTAAGTAATGGAGAAAAAATAGGAGGGAATTTTAATTGGAAATCTCAACCAAAATACAATCACTTGTGATATGGATTATGGAGACCAATTTTCACGTACAAACTTTGTTCTAAAACGTGGATATTGTTAGAAATCTGCAAGGGAAAATTGATTAAATTAAGGCGAGGATTTTATCTTCTTAAAGTTACCCCTACCTTGGCCACCACTCATATCAGGAACACACCCTCCTCAAATACAATCCAGTAAACACCATGAATGAATTCCTACAGAATGGAGAGGGCAATCGCTCCCCGCCCCTAAAATTTGAAAATTCATGTATACTACGTAGTCAAAGGGGTCCCAAATTTCACCCTTTGTTAGATGGGAAATTCTAAATGATGAGGAAAGGAGCGAGGAAACGGGTGAGGGAGGGGGGTGAAGCCGTTCATTCCCTCTAGATGCGTGAAAGTGTGTATCTCGAAGTCCTGTTGCACATCTCGAGGTGGGTGAACGGCTGCACCCCCTCCCTCGCTCTGTAGATAAACCAATTGCCTCCTCCATTTGATTTTTCTCCCTTCAAGTCTACCAAATGATGTTCTGCCCCCTTAACTTTAGATAGTAGGGGTGGGCATCCAATCCCCCAATCTTGATCCCATTCCGATTCTGTCTTGTCTTATCCCAATTTTTTTTGAGTTTTATTGGGATTGATCAATTCTATCACAATTTTGTCTCATTCTAATCTCGAGATGAAGATTTTCAATTTCACCCATCATGTCCCACCTAGAATTGAATTTTTTTAATATTTATTATGAATGCTCTTGTAGTTGAGAGTGGAAAGTATTTTATTTTTTATTTATTTATGTTTTTCTGTTTGTAACTTACAATTTTCTAGTGTAAATTGGAAGTACAAATTTGAAGAATAAATTGAATAACAAATTTGCTAAAAACATGCTAAGAGTATGTGTGTGAGCAAAGTAAATTGGAAGTTACAAATTAAAACATGTTAATCCCATCTCGAACTCATTTGGAATGGGACGAAGTCGAGCTGAGGTCCATCCAGTCCTATGCCCACCCCTATTAGGTAGTCTCAAATAATTTATGAAATAACTATTATAGTCCTATGAGTTCTATTTGCTCCTCAAATTTTTAAAAATTATGATTAGCTCCTTAAATTTCTTATAAATAAGCTTGCCCTTTTTTTAACACGTTCAATGTACATTATAACCTCGATAGATTAATAATCGATTAAACTATATTTTTGGCTGGTCTTGTCTTGGGACCAATGTGGTAAGTTAACAATTTGCTAAATTTATAAGATAATGAACACCCACTTGATATATAAATTATTAATCTCCTTATACATCAAAATTATATATATACATGACTCGATTAGAAGGCTTTTGTAAAATATAACTCAAATAATATTTTTGGCCGGTCCCCACTTGGGACCAATGTGCATTAAGAAGTTTTGGTGTAGTGCATGTGTTCTTGTATTGCAAGAGAAAATTATGCAATGTGATTGTTGCTTTCAGTACATTTTTGCGTGATACTCTACTACAGAGCTATCGTCTTCAACTTCATCTCCTTGTCATTTTTCATGAATTTAAAGATGTATACATCGAATGTAATTTTAATTTGTTGCAAAAATGGATAGATCCATGACTTCTATTTAATAAGACTAATTAATAAATTCATGAACTTGTTTTGTTTAAGCAAATTAATTAAGTATATATCGAATGTAATTTTAGTTTGTTGCAAAAATGGATAGATTCGTGACTTCTAATTAATTATTTTAATAAGACTAATTACATTCATGAACTTGTTTTAGTTAAACAAATACATAAAATAATGATAATTCATAATTCGGTAATTAGGTAATATTCGTATAATCACAATAGACAATACATGGATTAAGTTTAATGTTGTTTGAAAAAAAAGACATTGATAAATTAATTTTTATTAATTATCAAATAAATAATAGATTGATTAATTAATAAATTTTCATGGTCCCAAAGATATTAATTTATAAAGGTTTAACTGTAGTATGTGGGTCCCATATTTTTTTTTTATTGCTAACAACCCCTTAATTTTACCAAAGTTATCTTCACACCCTAAATTTTCACGTAGCCTATACACTACCTTCAATTGCATGAAATTACATATATGATCCAACTAAACATTATATGGTTTATTTAAATCAATACATTAAATTAATTATACTCGGGGGATTTGTGCCTCTTGATAAAATTTATGGCTCCGTCACTACCTACATCCCCTTACGTTTGCATTGATTTTCAATGACGAAGAAAAATAGAAGTTATACAAGTACATGGAGAGTTATGTATGATGAACTTAGCCAAGATTAAATTTAACAAAGTTAAAAATGATTAGTTAGGTCCCTGCTTCACTTGAATCTCGTATGCGACAATATCTTTAAACAATGCCCTGTGTTTTGGATGTTCTACAACTTATGGCGTGTTTGGTTGGATGAAATCCTATGTTATGGGAATCCATAAGGGAAACTACCTAAATCTAAATTAATTTGAAGTTCACTCACCAATCCACTATTAGATTTTGTGATCAATGGTGGGAATGAAAGTCCCACGAATATGAAAATCATATGCTCTGGGGGATCAAGGAGTGTGATTCTCATGTTCATGAGACTTTTATTCTACCATTGATCATAAAATTTAATGTTGAATGATAATTGCTACATCAATTTAGCGTTAAATGTATGGGTCTCCTCATGAATTTTCATGACATAGGATTTCATCCAACCAAACACGCCATTAGATATACAAGATAGTTGGAACGAAAAACCAAGAGAAAACCTATATACTCTCAATTCATTATTGTCTCATGTTTGTATCGAGTGTTAACATCCATCAAATGTCCAAGGCATACAGTGGGTTAAGACAACATTGGCTGCCTCCAAGTAGAGTTGATCTACTTACCCAGGCCCATCTGTGATTTTTTTTTTTTTTTTACGTCTACATTGCAAACGTATGGACTAAGATATGTAGGATTTCACCATTACTTACGAACCCGTCTAAATGGCGAGGAAACCAGCGAGGGGGAGGGGTGCAACCCTCCATCCCCCTCGAGATGCTGGCTTGGGAAAACCAGCCTGGTTTCCCTCTTTAGCTGGCTCTTTTATGAATCTAGCATGTATTTGGGTAAGATTGGATTTAAAAGCTAAGTTTTTGGTGATATTTTGGAAGATCTGAAGTATGGGCCTGATGTAAATAGGATGCAAATTTTCATTTTCATTTTCTTTTTAATTCTTGTATGACTGCCCCTTTGCTTAGAGTTGTTAGAATTAGCTCCTATTGATGTGGATTTGGAGTTAATTGATGAATACTTGATGGAGAAAAATTTAAGATTGGAAGAATTGACTAGTTGGATTAATGAAAAGATTAGAAAGTTAAGTTGTCTAATTTCTTGCCGCAGATCTGTAATTTGGATTATCTTGGCCTCCATTTCATTGATTGCCAGATCAGCAGTTTAATGCCCTATGAAACTTTATATGTGAATATGGTTTTCTGGGTTATGTTAGTGGGTTTGGTTGACAACCAGTGATTTACTCCTCACATTGAAGAATTTTTAGTTTTGGGTTCTAGATTCGTGGAGAACAGAAATTACTCTTCTTTCTCCTTCCCATTATTTGGGGTCTCCTAATTTATGGTGATGCTTATAAATGAACACACCAAAACATGTTCCAGTTGGGTGAGATCTTAGTTCAATTGAAGAAGTTTGGGGCTGCAAGTGTTGTGGAGCTGCACAGAGTAGTCTTTTTTGAAAAAAAAACGATATTGTGCGAAACATCAACCACTAATTTTCCAATAAAAGCTGCGATATTTTGTCAAAATTTGTTATTTGTTTGCATATAATTGAATTATAGAGAGTGCTATTAAAAAGTATAGTTCTGTTCAGACAGGCTTCCAATCACACAATTAAACTTTGTTTGCTCAATGTTTCTTGCATGAAGCCTATGACCTACTTGATCCAAATGGAATATCACTATTAAATGGGATATCATCAATTGGACTCTCGATTATGTTGTTAGTATATAGCAGGAGGGACTATCTCACAGATTAAATTTTCATTATGTGGGTTTCATTAATATAGCAAAGTCCATCTATACTTTCTAGACAACTTGGTAGGTTAAGATAGCAAGAAAGCTTGTAATTTTGGGGTTAAGAGGTTGATTTTCATGTTCTACAGTGCATTTTATACTTTCAACATTGAGCTTGATTGATAATTCTATGATTTTTATGTGGGTTTCATTTTATATGTTGAGTTTGTTTGAATTGGACACTCTCAAAATTGTTGGAAGGTGGGAATATTCTTGCTGCATATTATGAAACGTACAAGGAAATATGTAGTTCCTTGATATCAAGAGTGTTGGTTTCAGATCAGGCTGAGGTGGTTGGCAGCAGAAGGAAGGCCAAAGATACAAGGAACTCAATTGAGACCCCATAAGAAAAGAAAATTGTTCACTCGGGGTTCCATTGCTGAAAATGAAACGGGAAAAGAAAGCGGTGATTCAGTGAGGATTCATCTTATGAAAAATATTCGTGTGTGGATCTTGTTAATGCTTTGTGCAACGCCGAGAATAAGCTTCGGAAACAGACTATAAATTCAAAGGCATAAGCATGTGCCACTGTACTTTTATCAGTTAGTTTGCTAGCAAACGATGTCTTGTACCAATTCTTTTACTTTAGCAATCAATTTTGGTAGGTTAAGCTTCTTGTTAAGGCCTCAAAATGCATGGGGGCTTTTCACTCGACACAATCAATGTTATAATTTTTACTGTCAAATTTTCGTCCTGTCAGTTGAGGTATTGCAGGTACTTCAGACATATGCTTGTGTAGTTCTACTCCATTTGCGAGAAAATGCAGAAGAGTTGCCGAATGGTCTAACTGTCAAAAATCACTAAACCAGAGCTGGGCTTGCATAGAAGATACATTTGAATGTTTTTTTTTTGGTTAAAATATTAACTAAGAGTTATTACAACCAAGTCTACCGACAGTCGATGCCAAGTTATAAGCCTTACAATTAAGGTTTCTAACACATTTGCATATGCTTAACAAGCTTACTTTAGAGCATACATGTGAAAATCCACAGCAAAAGATAATACATTCAAGATCACAAATGCAAATAAAATTTCTTAGGAACACTACACCTACATTTAGCAGGAAAGAAAAGAGACCCTCTGACCAAAACTACATTGTAACAAGAATGCCGAATGAGCTTCTTAAGTTCTTTGGAGACATCTTCATCCACTGCAGATTACATGTCTGAATGTGAAGTTGATCCTTATAGCTTCTGCCCTAGCACGCTTCATCACCGAATGGACCCAATCTCGTTGTGTGTTTCCTCTCATCTCCAATAATGATCCATGTCTCAACATAAATGATTGCTGATCGTCATGGATGTTATTTTTTGCTCTCTTGCTTGGTGGTTGGTCATCACATTTGGCAGTTTTTACTCGAACTGCATAAATAAATTTAAGACCTCAAACAGATCCACAACTAGGCGCAAAGTATACTACTAAACCAAGCAAAAGATTCTATAACTTTGGGTGACTGGCTGGGTATTTTCCTCAACAAGAACTCCCGCTCGCATCCAAAGGAAACTGATGCAATTTCACGAGTTGGTCCATATAACTTCTCATCGTCGGCATGCCATGCCACGTAGTCAGTACCACTCTTATACCTGTTCAACAGCAAGCTATTGAAATTACTTCCAGGAAGGGCTTCGTGAACCTGCACCAGACCAGAAACACAAGTTGAATCAAAGATGAGGACTACATTTCTGTATGCTAATTGCCACGATGATCACATATTTTCATCTAGGTGTTCTTACTGCTGCTAATATTTCTTTAAGTGGCGGATAATCATCCCAAGAATAAGCATGTGGTTGATATCCGCTGTATCGTAAATCTGGCAACCCCTCACTGGCAACATAGCAAGTGTCTCTTGGTTGCACAAAAGATAAATCCCTCAGAGCACATTGACAGAGATGGAGCAAATACAAAGCCCCACACACAAACTAACCCAATTTTCGACTGAAAACCGCCAATTCTCTAAACCCCCTAATCCAACCCCGACCATCCAAATCAAGTAAATTCAACCAAATGAACCATAAATTACATTAAATCAAAAGTTTACAATACCTATTTCACTTTCATCTATAACTCCAACCCCAACCATTCAAATCAATCAAATTCAACACAAATGAACCATACATTGCTCTTAAAAAAAACCGTAAAAATAAAAAGTTTAAAACATCTCTTTCAATTTAATCTACAAATCCAACCATTCAAATCAATAAAATTCAACCAAATGAAACCACAAAATTACACTAAAAACTCTAAAAATGAACACTTTACAAATACCCAATTCACTTTCATCTACAATTAATACCCATTTCACTTTCATCTACAACTCCAACCTCAACCCCAACCATACAAATCAATCAAATTTAACACAAATGAACCATAAATTACTCTTAAGGAAACCCTAAAAATGAAAACTTTAAAAGACCACTTTCAATTAAATCTACAAATCCAACCATTCAAATCAATTAAATTCAACAAAATTAACCATGAATTACATTAAAAAAAAACTTGAAAATCGAAACTTTACAATATCCAATCAACAAATCCAACCGCAACCAATCAAATCAACTAAATTCAACCAAATGAACTACAAATTACACTAAAAACCCTAAAAATCATAACTTTACAGCATCCCTTTCATTTTCATCCAGAAACTCAATGACAAAATGGGTTGCAGAGAAACCCAACCTGAACACAAGAGTGACCAAAGACGTGAATCGAAGGCCTAGTCCATGGAATCTCCATGTTGAGGTACTCAAACCATTTCCACGACTCATCGAATGGCAGAAACAGAGGAACATAAACGACTTCGCTTCCATTGCCGAGGTCGATTGTTCTTCGTTTCCCCCTTTGCTCTGGGTTAGGG
This sequence comes from Berberis vulgaris, assembly GCA_963556465.1. Lineage (NCBI taxonomy): Eukaryota > Viridiplantae > Streptophyta > Magnoliopsida > Ranunculales > Berberidaceae > Berberis > Berberis vulgaris. The sequence goes on along the minus strand of OY747131.1, from coordinate 23,909,337 downwards.
TTTGTCACTTGAAACCCTAATTGAGTCTGTGAAAATGGGTTTGTCACTTGAAAAGTGACTCAAAGTTGTTTCTTCTTTTCGATCTAGGAGAGAAGAGAGGCGGCACGCGAATGTAACACCGTGAGAGGAGACTCCCTGGCACCGTTATGGCGCTAGGACCTCGCTCTCTAGTATTATTGGCAACTATTATCTTGATTGACAAATTTATTATTAATAATTAATTTACTTAAATGCCCATTAGTACTATTGGGTTCCCTTATCATTTGAAAATAAAATACTTTCAATTGAGTAATGCTAGAGTGCCCGGCTACAGTGACCGGTGCACTGTAGCACCATAGATATGCATCAAGATATGAGTTGTTACGTATTTCAATGCATATCTACGGTGCTACAGTGCACCAGGCACTGTAGCCGAGCATACAGTCGGGCACCGTAGAATTTTCCCTTTCAATTAGTTGGATTCCCTCACAGAACGCGGGTGTAGATAATATTATCACAACCAAGGAATGAGTATTTTGAAAATTTCCAATTTTTTTGAATTAATTCAGTTTTTGTAAATATGAAAAAAGGGCCAAAAAGTCATTTCCCATTTTTCCTTGAATTTTTTCTCAAGTTTCCATTTTTGTACTTTTCCATAATTTTCGAACAATACTGTAAAATGGCATATCTAGGCATGCAAATCCCATTTTTACATGAAATTTTTTTTTACGAAACTTTGCGATTTTGTGATTTCTTGTGCAAATACATCCCCTTTTAGGGGGGTGTATTGTATATGGATTCTTATGGAATTGATAAATAATTTGAAAAGTCCATGGAATCTTTAAATTGTCCACAGACTCTTTAAATTGTCCACGGACTTCTGCTGATTTCTTAAATCCATAGACTTTTGCTACAGACTTTCTAGAGATTTATGAAAATCCACGGACTTTGTATGAACGACTTTTACAGATTTCTAATTATTTGCAAGATAAAAAAAAAGTTGGTAAATAGTGATGAAACAAAAAAACGTCCGCATATAATTAACAAAAGTGAGAGATACATGTGCTAAAAAAACTAGAAAAAGAAAAGGTCGTTAATTAACATCTTTAAAATAAGAAGTAAACGTCCATAATGTATATGTATCCATTTGATGTCACTGGTCGTCGAGTCAATGGACGTCTAATACAAAACTTATTGTAAAAAAGACACCTCAAAAGTAATTCAATTATATAACAAAAATGCAAGACAAAAAAGAAAGAGTAAGGCAAGGTAAGACTACTAAATAAAAATGTAGAGGCAAGGACAAGTTCATAAAATTCCACAACCTTTTCAGATGTTCGAGTAAATAAATTTTTGCACCTGAAAAGCATCAAGTCTCTATACAAGAAGGAGGATATTGACCTGTAGCAGACAATTGCAAAGAGCATCCACTGCAAAAACGGACCACGACTTCCCGATTGATCTTCTCACAAGAAACCTGGAAGCACAACTTGGAAGTAATCCGAACAACTTTGCACTAGAACTAATAGCAAAACATAGAATGCGGGACCTGAAACTCAAAAATCCTTGGGAATTAATCCCCTACAGAAGCCATATGCTCTAATTGCCAAAACAAAGCAAAGAATGAAACTATCAAATGCAGTCAAAAGTATGTGACAATAGCCATGATGATCACCTCTTGCAGGATACGTCACTAAAAAAATAACCAAAAGTAAGAATGACTTGATACACATCATTTAGCTAGGAATCCATATTATGATCATAGTAAAATTACTTTCCAAAATAAGTAGAAACATTTGACATTAACTCCCCTACCCCCAATTAATGGCAAGCAAACACACTAGATATCCATGACCCTATATCTAGCTAGAGAATTGATGGACTGCAGAGAATTTATAGAGTTCATGAAATTTAGATAAAATGCGCAAACAGAAGATACAGGAGCAAGTATAGAGTTAATAAATCATAACAATGGGAAGCACGTATTGCTTATATAACACTACAACTAAAGCTAGCATGTGAATGATAAAGGTCTGGACTGAAAAGTGAAGGAGGAGAGGTTCTTCAAAGAAAAAGAAAGGACTATCACTGCAAAAAAAAAACCCTTTAATAGCGTTTCAAAAACGCTATGGTAGGATACCATAGCGTTTTAGTAACCGCTATGTCTGCCGCCGCTATAATAGACCCTGGGTCTATTTGTCTATTATAGCGTTTTAAAAACGCTATAGAAAGTTAGCCTTTTATAGCGTTTTAAAAACGCTATGGTAGATCCTTTTATAGCGTTTTAAAAACGCTATTAAAGTCCTTTTATATGGTAGAATCATACATAGAATTTTTTTTTTTTTTTTTTTTTTTTTTGCTATCAAATGACTTTTCATTACATCTTATAAGTTTGAGAAGCAGTTCAAGCAAAAATTATTACTACCTTCTTCAAGGATATGCTTTTTGACGATTGGACACATCATGTGATTCTATAGCACCAGAAATTATTGAACAAGATTCAATCTGCCTTCAACTACATGACAAATTACAAGAAACCAAAAAACCTGTGCTGCATTGCTTCACATTTAAATTGTAAAAGAGAAAACTTCAACAATAGAAGAGAAGAACTGACAATCCACTATACGAAAAATGACCAAGCTATGTCCTCAGCATCACAATTTAGGTGCTTCATAAATTAGCATATTCTAACACAAAAATAATTCTGAATGAAACAACCTAATCTCGCAGTACACAACTACAAAACACTAACATCTGAAAAGCCCCAAACCATTATCACTCAAAACTGGGTAAAGAATTAACTCCTTAATAGGGAGTCTATTGCCGGTGCCGGTTTGTACTACAGTAGCAACTCTGCAATTTGTATTGCATTTAGAGCAGCTCCCTTCCTTATTTGATCGCCACAGACAAATATGTCCAACCTGTTTAAGATAGAAGCTCCTTGTTATCAGAAATTGTAGTAAAAAAAAAAACTACTGACAATAGTTGATTGATTCCTAAATCTGCCTTACCCATGATTTCCCTCCTGAGACAGATCTCGGCGTATCCTACCAACTGCCACATCGTCTTTGTTTGATACCTGAATCCAAAGAAAAAACAGACCTTTCAATTCACAAAAAACTATGCCATGGCTTGCAAACATGTATGTATGAATGTGAGAGAGGGACCTCCAATGGAGTCGGAAAGTGATTGGATGCCCGGTCATCGATAACAACTACACCAGCAGCTTTGCTGAGGATATCCCTTGCTGTATCCTGACAACATATACAAAAAAGTTAATAAGTGCACCAAATAGAAGCTTTAAATATGATGTTGGTTTATCTTTTATAAGAGCTCTAATTGCAATGCTTTACTAACAACATGAGACCATATGAACCTTCATATAGGACAAAAAAATTATGACATCAATCTACAAACATACATATAATTGTCAAAATTATGTGGCCCCTGCCCTTCTATGTATGTGTTGTGACATCAATCTACTAACCATACAGAATAAACTCTCAACAGAAATATTGGCTTCTATGCACTATCTTCACCATGGTTAATATGGCGCACTGGTGTTTGGATACAACAGAGCTTTTATCAGAAAATACTAGAGCCAAATTATGACATGAATTTTTTTTTTTTAAATAAGCACAAAAAAAAAAACTCACCTAGCATTTGCTTTTCTCTTCTCTTATAAGTTGCAGGGTACATCTTCAAGAGAAAGAAGTGGAGCAACTGACAGATGCTAGGGAAATGATAATATGGGAACCTACATATAGGACAGTGTGATTTTGAGATGCCACTCATGGTTCTGTGGATGCACCAAAAACAAGAAATGTGTCCACATGCTGCAAGGAAAAAAGAAATAAAATTAACAAAGGCAATAAATTCAATTTAAGATACAAGGCAGTTGCAACATTCTCTTACCTAGTACAACTGGCTTGTAAAGAAGATCCCTGTAAATTTGATGAACATTTCCATTAGCTACTGCACATTGTAAATATTGCAAAAGATATAAAAAGAAAAAAAAAAATCCAGAAAGATAGGTGGAAAATGACAACAATAATAAATAAAGTGGAAGTGTAATATTAACTATTAACATTGCAAAAATCAACATACAAGCATTCATTGATAAGATCTTCGTCTCAAGCAAAAACATGAGAAAATAAGGAGGAGTACCCTTCTCTCCTTCAGATGCCAGCGAAGCGCGAGCCGACACCACAGCTATTGGGTTGGATGCTCCACCCACAGGCATAAATGAACTCAAACATAAGTGTCCAACCTTTTTTCCCTCATCATCAACCTGCGGTTTCAGCTTTCCCTTTGGCTGTTTCTCCATTGTTTTGCTTTGTTCATCCTGAATAACAAGAAGGGAAGTAGTTTTTTTCAAAACCTTGGCACTACCCCATGCAGGGCCCTCAATTTTTGGAGTAGCCGGTGGGGGAGGAGCAACATCTTTGGGAACATCATCAAGTGCTCCACTCAAGAACATGGACAGACCACCTTTCTTCTTCTTCTTGGATACAGCAGGTGATGCTGGCTTAACATTACCAATTTGAGGAGCATCTTTCTTACCAATTTGAGGAACATCTTTCTTAGGAGTACGAAAAGCAACACCTTCTGATATCTGTTTGTCACCAGTTTCTTCTAACTCCTTGTCTTGCTCCTAAACAAAGTCAAATGCAGCTTGATAAGTAATCTGCATGTATAAAATAAGTACTTTGTTCAAATCATAAGAAGGAAAGGGGAAGAAACTATGTTCATTTAACAATGTTGACAAAAAAATTACCATTCCCTTTCAACCAAGATCGTTCCAGCTAGAGTTGAAAGCACACCAATTGCTCCAGAAAGATTGGTTACAATGACAAGTGAAATGAATATTGCCAAATCCGTCCACCTCAAGCCCGAGTAGACCAATAATGATATTACTGTGCCTCCCGCCACCACAAAAGAAAATTTTTGAGTGAACAACCAAATCCGGAGAACCTACGAGATGATAACATTCCAATGTAAGCTTAACAAATTCAGATGATAATACATGAGTACTGAGGGTATTTACGAAAAGAATGAATGATATCAGAAAACCTCACTAACCTGCATGTATGTCAATCTATCCACCCATTGTCCAACAATAGAACCAAATAATGCAGTAGAGGCAGATTTGACAACACCATAGACAGCGGCAAATAATAGAGAATCCGGCCACACACTTATCATGTATAAACCAACAGAGAATTCCCACATCCTGATAACAAGAAACAAAGTAGTATGTAAATGGGTGAATTAATTACTCATCTGGATGGTATACAAGAAGTAGCAACAGTTAATAGCAATCCCATGACAATGTCTTCTATTCCAATTGAAGTGAACCTTTCAATGATTCTTCCAAAACAAAAAAGTCCCACCCAACAAAACACACCCTAAGTTCTTTTCAATTTCGGAATATTGATCACACTAAGAACACAACTAGTTACACAAGCATTCAAATTCAGGCATAACCCTTATTTGACTAAAGTGAGTCAAATCAGTTTTTGCAGACACAAAAAGAAGAAAGAAAAATCAGTTCTACCCTGAATCAAGTTTACTTGTACAAGAACAAGTTTGGGCATGTAACGGCGACAACCACATCAAGGACTCCATCAGCAAATCAAGTGGGATTTATTCAAACAATCTAATGGAACCCAACAATTTTGAAATGTCTAGCATTATAAAGAAGAGAAAAATTCACACTTCTAAATGCATCATTTTAATTTGTAACATGTACAGATAGGGGAGAAAGAGCAAAACCTTGTACACCATCTTGCAACAAAATGGCCTGCATACAAATTTAGGATGTGAGGACTTAAAAGAAGGTTTTTGTTCATGTTGTTGAAAAGAAGAAAGATCACTAACACCCTAAGTAGAGGTTCCCTTATTATATCTTCTTCTTCTTCTATTTCATTTCCCATTCAAACACAACATTGTGAAGGAATCAGACGTATTTATTATCGCAGTTACGAAGTCACTCCAATAACTAAACTAATCAACACCACCCTATGAAACCAATCACATTTAAAGGTTACGAAGAATGAAGAAACCACAAACAAAAACAAACCCAAAGTGAACACCAAGTGAACACCTACATATCACAATTTATGTAAAGCATCAGCATCAAATCCCAAGTACATCTGCACTACTTAGTTTGTGAGCTTGTTCCTTACAACATCCCACATGAAAAACAAACTTCCAGAGGATATGCCAAACTAAAAATGGAAAACCAAATAGAGATTATCAAGAATGAACATAAAGTAAGGCAACGAGAATCCAGCACAATCATCATGTGTACTCACTGTCCCCAAGGTATCCACATATGGCTTCCATTCACATATGGCTTTCATATCAAAAAAAATGTAAATTTTACCCGTTTTCTACCCAAATTGTTAAAATAAAAAATATGGGTTTCATCCAACATAGCTCAAATTCATCAAATGTATCTGAAAACCCAAAAATCCATTCACACAAGCTATAGATCTATATTTTAAAACTGCTTAATGAGAAAAAATACCTTGTCGAAGGTAAAAACCCTATCAATTTGTTTCCCAGCAATGTTTTGAAACACTGCGACCTCTCTTTGGTAGTCGTTGCAGGTAACCACTTGCGGCGCATTGCTCCGCAACTCCTCGTCGTTGAATGGCCTAAACAACGGATGAAAAACAAGAAATTAGTACACAAATGAGAGAGTCCAAAGCAAGTAAATTCATCAAATCAAGAGAGTGAAGTGAAACAAAAGAGAAAGATTCGAAATTTTGAGAAACCCTAAAGTTGGATTCGCTTACCTGCAACGGAGAAGAACTTGAGCGTTTACGCCCTTCTCTCTCTCGTGACGACTCGGCATCTCTGCAAATCGAAGAGAGGGTTCGAAATGAGAAGTGGATCTAATTTAATCGAGAGAGAAATCGATCGATCTCTTCAACTTCTTTCTCCCTGCGCCCTCCCTCTTCCTGTGTCGTCTCCCTCGATCTCTCTGTATCTCGATTTCTCTCCCTCGCTCTCTCCCTGGATATATCTCTCTCCCTCCATCTTTTTTCTCCCTGAACTGTCTCTCGATCTCTCTCTCATTGGGTCTCTCGATCTCTCTCTTTCTCGATCTCTTTTGGTATGAAATATGAGTATTTGGGCGAGAGCGAGGGAGGAGAGTGATGCATATATGCTGAGCGAAATTTTTGGTTAAGCGCCAAAAGGCCCGCCTGAATTTAGATAGCTTTTTAACTGTGTCATGTCCTTAGAATTTGGGTTTTTATAGCATAAACGTTAAAACCGCTATTGTCAATTGCTATTAATAGGTAATTTTGGTGTAGTGTATACACTATAATCTTCCCAATAATTGTCTGCGTAAAGGATTCTTGGTTCAAACTCAAAAACGGATATAGTCCTATGAAAAACTTGACCTGTACAGGGAGAAAAGGCATTTTAGTTAGATTGGATCTTCATAGTTTTGAGCAACAACACAGCATTCAAAAAAGCACATATATTAGTCACCTGTTGTTTGAATTCCCTCCAAATTTCCAGAGACATATAGGAACCAATGGAATGTCCAACCTTTACAAAAAGAAAGCGAGCTTCCTTGAGCTTTGAACAATATCCATGGCTAAAATGGACCAAGAGGATGGGAACCAACCTCTTCGCGGCTGGCACAAGGAAAAACTTTGGGAGACTTTTTTTCACGTTGAAATCTTTGATATGGAGGCTGGCAAACTATTGAACTTTGTTATTTATACCTAACACTACAAAGTCCATGAGAATCCATGATTTTCCAAATCCATAAATATGAATGATATTTTGAATACCCTAAAACTTTTGTGGACTTTCTGAAATCCATATTGAATACCCCTAGACTTTGTGGATTTCAGAAAGACTTTTTAAAATCTTGATTGAATACCCCTAGACTTTTGTGGACTTTTTAAAATCCAAATTGAATACACTTGGATTTTCAGAATCCATGGAATTTATTAAATTGCCCACAAAATCCAGATACAATACACCCCCCTTAGCTTCACCGATATGCTGCAATCTCTTGTGCGTGTTCACTTATTTGGCTTCACCAATTTGCTCCTTCAAAGCTTCACTGATTCGCACATTCAAATCATCATCTTCAACCTTTATTATTTAAGTTGCATACTTCAATTAGCCATGCACGTTAGGTTTCTCAAGTTATCTACTAAATATCCCATATTCTTCAAAACTTCTCTAGGTTTTTTCAATATATCATCTCTTCGATTTCACTTCTAAGGCTTGCTACTTTGTGGGTAATAACTTAGACATTATTAAAAAATCATCCCTCATAGTTTTAGCTTTAAAAATTGATGACACATCAATCAGTCATACGACTATAGTCGTACATGTGGCATGGGCTAACCCTAGCACAAGACAGGCTTCAGCGCAGTCCCAAACGGATCCAGTCACAGTCATTCAGCCATAAGTCAGGTGCCCAGGCCTAAGACACGCCAACCCAGGAGGCACGAGTCTTAGGGCTTGGCCGAGGCCAATAAGGCCCAAACATGAATCTCAAAGCTATCACAAGCCCTAGATCCACTCGCATGAAGTAAGATCTTAGCCCAATCAAGCATTGGATCCTAAACAGAGCCAAGTGTTGAAAAGACTCAATCATGCACATGTGAGATCTTATGCGAAATTTCCTCCTTCCACCATGCCCTCGATTGCATGGATAATTGAGAGGGAACACTCGATATAAGAGATGGTGAAATGAGGAAGAAACGTACGCATATACATTGCAATTTACATACAATTTTCAGTTTTTTTTCATCGATATCTGACTTAGCATCGGAGTGTCTTCGACCATCACAACGGTGTTCCCTGGTTTAACCGCTACTCATTTTTACAAGTTCTAGATCATCGAGATTAGCGAGGATAAATCTGAACACATCAGTTTGGCGACGTCCTTGGGGAAAGACTATAAGTTTTCCTTGAAACGAACACACAAAGTTATTTCTAACTAAGCAAAGCATTGAGCAATGGTCACTAGCACTAGATCTCGAGCGCTCAACAATGTCGAACCAATCAACCCTTCGGCCAAAAAAGCCCCACTACATGATTGAATTGATCCAACCAAGGGGGCATAGCAATCACACGACCTAGTTGCTGAGGCAGCCACGATTGACCCCCGCATAGACCAAATTCTGCTTCATATGGATCATCTAGCGTGGATGTTGGAGAGGTTGTCTCAGGATCGACAGCAGCCACCTGAAAGTAGAGGAGATCCAGGGAGATTCCAGACGAAAGAGGATGCTTGAGAGCGCGCCCAAGAAAGTGAAAACCTCCCTAGGAAGGATGAAAGAACTAGCCGACAGGCAAGGGCGGACTTACTAAGGGGCGAAGGGGGGCAGCTGCCCTCCCTCAACTTTTAAAATAATTTTATTATATATTTAACTTTAAAAAAAAATTATAATGTATAATACAATATGTAAATTGTGCATTCAATTATTCTTAAATCTTTTTATTGGTGTAGTGGTTGGAAGTTTGTAATTTTTCGTAAACAACCCGAGTTCAATATTCATCGAGTGCATATTTTTCTTATGGTTATTCACTATACATTTTTATGGTCATTGATAATTACTATTTTATCATTGTTACTCGTCTAATTTTTTATTTTCAATACAATTTTATAGTAATTGTAATTATTAAAAAAATGTTTAGTTTAATAAAAATTTATTTTTAGTCCTCTCGGTGCGTATAATTTCTTTATGTCTATACAATTTTGTCATTGTGACTTTTCCCTACTTTTTTGTTTTCAACGCAATTTTATATGTAATTGCAAACATTAAAGCAATGAATGGCTTGTTCACAAGTGGCGTAAAACCTCCAACAAAAAAAAATTGAAATTAATATCTAAAATAATAACTAAATAATTCAATAAAATTATATGCCACTGGCCAACTCGTACAAAATTTGAGCCTCATATAAACATTTTTCAATGAAATTGTATTGGGATCTTATTATGTTCGTAAATTTTTGATTTGTTTTAACTTCAATTAGATATTTATCCTAATTATTTTGTGATTTTAGTTATATATTCTAGTTATTACGCTCGTTTGCCCCTTGCTATGGTTATTGATATTGTGAACTTATTTTGGCTTAAAATTGGATTACACTTAATTGAATTTGGTATATGCAATGTATTTTTATAGTTGTTTTTTTCTTATTTTACTAACTTGGGTAGAATTTTTTTTTTACTTGCCATTTCGCCCCCCTTGACTAAAATCCTGGGTCCGCCACTGCCGACTGGTAAGCTTAAAAGACGATGGGGATCACGGGGATCATGTCCCGAAAATAGTCCATACCACGGTCAGGAACCTGCTTCGATTGGGGCCAACCAATTTGATCGTCTTAAACAACCTCACCAACCCTCCATTCTCAGATAAGATCATGAGTGCCCCACTACCAAAAATGTTCATCTCGCCAAAGCTCAAATTCTATGATGGAATGTCAGATCCGTCGGATCATCTGCGCCATTACCAACACGTAGTGGCGCTGAAAGAAAGTTTAGAAGCCATCATGTGCATAACTTTTCCCACCAGCTTGAAGAAGGTTGCAGTGACCTGGTTCCACAGTCTCCAGCCAAGATCCATCGATTTGTTCCAGGTTTTGGCGAAGGCGTTTATCAATAAATTCGTAGGAAGCTAGCAAATCAGAAAAAAGGCCTTATTGTTCACTAAAGTCTCAAGAAAAAACAGGGCGAGACCCTTAGAGAATACGCCACTCGTTTCAATGAAGAGCTGACTTTAATAGACGGTTGTAGCGATGACATGTCAATCACCGCATTCACTTCTGGTCTTCGATGAGGTAAGTTCTATAATTTCCTCACCCTGGAATCCTAAGAGTTATGGCGGACTTGCTGAAAAGTGTGCAGAAGTATATCACTCTCGAAAAGATGCTGGCCACCAAGAAAGGAAGCAAAATTGAGGCCAAGCAAGCTCCCAGGACCCGAGACAGACAGGAAAAAAGGAGCAAAAAGGAGGACATGTCAAAAAGGAGGAATAACGACAACAAGACCGGGTTCGACAAGACCAAACCTGACAGAGCCACCAACTACGCCGGCGCAAGGTTCACGGAGTTCGCTCCCCTCCACTCCAGCTTGGCCAAAATCCTCTCCGCCATGAAAAGTTGGGATGACATCAAGTAGCCTCCCAAGATCCAAAACGATCCTTCAAAGCGAGATAGGAGCAAGTATTCTGCCTATCACAAGGACCACAGTCACATCACCCAGGACCACAGTCACATCACCCAGGACTGCCAAAGTCTCAAGAATGAGATAGAATACTAGAGTTGAAGGGGAAGACTTGTAGAATTCATAAATTCCGACGATAAGCAACCCTAAGAGAAAGAGAAAAAAAATCAACGAAGCGAGCAATCCGAGAGCTATGGACATATCCACACTGCGGAGACCGCCCAATTTACATGCCCGGGTAGAACACCCAACCCCGGACCTGACATTCACCGAGCAGGACATGCAAGGTGTAACGACCCGGTCCACATGACACAATATTGTATGCTCTAGGCCCAAACCGGCCCGCACGGCTTTAAAACGCGTTGTATCATGTAGAGCCAAGCTCGTACATATAAAGCACATCACCCTCCCGCACCCAGGCGATGTGGGACTATGATACCCTTTGAGTAGCTCGTCCAACCCCTCTTGGGATCCACAGGCCTGTTGGGCCTATTGGGCTCCAACCCTCACCCTCACCGTCCCCCTTAAGTCCGCCCACACAAGGGTATCACAGTCCATCCCCCTTGGGAGCCCAACATCCTCGTTGGTCACACAGGCCCAACGTCCACGTCGGCACACTTCTGGCTGGGTCAGGCTCTGATACCATTCTGTAACGACCCGGTCCACATGACACAATATTGTCCGCTCTAGGCCCAAACCGGCCCGCACGGCTTTAAAACGCATTGTTCCCGCACCTAGGCGATGTGGGACTATGATACCCCTTGAGTAGCTCGTCCAACCCCTCTTGGGATCCACGGGCCTGTTGAGCCTATTGGGCTCCAACCCTCACCCTCCCACTCAGGTCCGCCCACACAAGGTGTCTACTCCCTGCACAACAACGCGTTGGTTATCACGATTGCAATATAGAAATGGTGCGTCAAAAGGTCACTGGTGAACATAGGGAGCTCAACCAATATCCTGTTCCTGGAAGCATTCCGCAGGATGCGACTGAGAGAGAAGGAGATGAAATCGAACAACCAAGTGATTGTTGGCTTTGGCGGTGCCCAGAGTTACTCAGTCGGGAACATCAGCCTACCTGTAGGAGCAGGGGAACCAAAAAAACTCCTGATGACATAGTTCATTGTAGCAGACGCCCCCTCTGTGTACAATATAATTTTGGGAAGACCTTGGCTCCACCAGATGGGAGTAGTGGTCTTCACACGACACCTGTGCCTCAAGTACCCTGTCAATGGAGAGACAATAACTATCAAAGGATATCAGTCATCCGTCAGAGAATGCCATTACGTAGCGATGAAGCTATCGACTAAATGACCATGACGGCTCAATTTCCCCCTGAAGAGAGATTAACCAACAAGCCAAAGGCTTATTGGTAAGGAGCAGCGAGAGTAGCATGGAGGACTTTTAAAAAAGATCAATAAAGGCAATCTCTTTGAAAACGATTATATTCCATGCTCAACTCTTCTACAGGGGAAGACCCGATCCTAATACCGGGGCAAAAATGGCGCACAAGCGGCCGAGCCTAGCCCCACTGAAGGCGATGGGCCACATAAGTAACCTAGTCCGCCCAAGGATCAAGGTATGATACGATGGGTCAAGCCTAGTTCACAGACAACTCACCGCCCAACGAAGTTTTTTCCTAACAATGACCAAAATGGTGCACAAGAGGTCGAGCTTAGTCCTATTCAGGATGTTAACAGCTTGCCACATAAGTGACATAGTCCGCCTTAGGATCCAAGGCAGTGCAAGTGCATATTAAACCACTACAACACAAATGGTGATAGATAGCACATGACAATAGCGTTTTTTTAAAAAGTGTTATGAAAGGGATTTTGCTCAATTGTGAAATGCTATTAAATGTGAGCGGGAGTAATTCGCTCTGGGCGCCAAAGTGCCCGCTTGATCCAAACCAAAAAAAAAAAAAAACAAAACAAAACAGAACAGAGAAAAAAGGAAGGAAGCAGAAGCTGAAGCCAAGTCTCATCTCCCTCTCCCTCTCCAACTGCTCTCATCTCCCTCACCGTTCTGCTCTCCCTCTTCGATCGCTCTCCCTCTCCTATTGATCTCCCTGTGCTGTCAACGCCCAACCTGTTTCGCCGTGTTCTCCCTCTCCAACGTGCTCTACTTCTCGCCGTGATCTCCTTATCCGTTTCAGGTCTCTTATTTCCACGGACGACATCGTCAGGGCATCTCGCCTTCTCGACAACGAAGTTCGGATACTAAAGGTGAGACATTTTTCGTGATTTCTAGGGTTTTGGTTCAACTTTTACTTGAATCGTAAGTGGGTATTGATTTTCTTTGTTGAAATTTGCAGGAGGAATTGCAAACAATGAATCTTGAACTAGAATCGTATAAAGAGAAGATCAAGGAGAATCAGGAGAAGGTTAAGCTCAACAAGCAACTTCCTTACTTGGTTGGGAACATAGTTGAGGTGATTTTTTTATTCATCCTGTTTGATTTGTGCACTAATTTTGACCTAATTCGGTAAATAGGGAAGAAATTTTGTAAAAAAATTGATCTTGAAAACCGCGAATCTGAAAAGAGTTCGTTCACATCACAAACCCTAGAAAATATAGCTAAAGCAAGTTTAATTTTCATTTTATCATTCATGCCGATTAGTTGTATGATTTGAGTTTCTACATTAGTGAAATTGAAATTTGGTACGGGGCATTGTTAGTGTAATTGCATTAGTATGTATACTTCCCTGTCTTAGCTGATTAATTAGGGCCAACCAAAATTGATTTCTAGCACCTCTAGAATCTTGACACTTGAAAACCATCCCTTGGAAGCCGGCAACTATGTTGAACATGAAGCTTAGGAACCCACCTTTTGAAATCGTAATAACTCCATGGAGTTAAATTTTACCTATATGCCTATCTGGAAATTTCGTTTGCAGTATCAGCAACTTCATTTGCTTTATACTTGTATGCCTTGTATGTTTATTTTATTATGTTCATGTGAGATACCTTGTAGATTTTAGAAATGAATCCTGAAGATGAGGCTGAAGAGGATGGTGCTAATATTGATCTAGACTCGCAAAGGAAGGGGAAATGTGTCATCCTAAAAACATCCACGCGCCAAGTAAGTCTGCTAGTTTTGTTGTCAAATTATTGTACATTTTTTTTGCACTAATGTACTTTTGTATATTGTTTTGTGGAAACAACAATCTGTTCATGTTACCAAAGTATTCAGTCATCGTTCATAAGCTGTCTTTGGAAAAAGTGATTATCAAACATGCCAATACATATGCTTGTGCACAAGTATTAACTTTTAACTTTTGGGGGATTGAATATGAAGTTTTCTCGTCTATTATGCACTGTAAACATGTATCAAACACGTCTAACTGGCAATATTTACCTCAGATTTTGGGTACCAATCTAACTACTCCATTGACAGACCTGTTACTAGTGTTTTCGTATCCCACCTCATTTTCTCACATTGGGAATCTTAAATGTTGTGATTGTTAGATGTCTATTGTATGAGGTGGGGTCCATAAAGGTGGTGGATAAAGTCCCGAAAAGGCGGAGAGTGATCAAAGCTCTCCGGAGTTCTTTTGAGAATTTGGGATAAACTTGTACCAGCGGTGAGGGAAAAAGAGTACATAGGCTTGGAGAGAGAGGATCGAGAAAGATTGCCACAGAGAGTGAGAAAAATGATGTTCATCTTCTTCTATCCTCCTATTTATAGTGATCGAAGAGAGAGGAAGTTGGTGTGACAATTGCGAGGAACGTGATGAGAATGTGGGTTGTGGTTGTGAATCATCGTGGCTTATTTCCAATAGTGGGTGATGTGGCAAATGGCATGATCCCACATCTTCACGTTCATGTTGTGCAATCATCTCTAATGATCTCAAACCTAATGTCCAAAAGTGGTGCTTGAAATAAGTTGCATGCATGCAAGGGCATTTTGGACATTAGGTAGTTTTATTTCTTTGTTGCCATCCAAACCTAAGTCCTCTATATCCTCCTTACGTGACAAAGATCTAACCTTAAGATAGAGTATGTCTAATCATCGATTTTTGTCATCATCATTTTATTTATCCAAAGATCTTTTGTTAAATGAAATTATCTTAACTGCATGTGCCTATATTGTGGTACCTATTTTTATTTCCACAAACAACTCTTTAACTGTTTGTAAATATTAATTGATTCTAGTTAAAAATTTGTTTGGTGAATCCCTATGATGCTATGTATTCTAGGTTAGTGAAATTATTTCTTAATCATGATTTTTTTTGGCTGGATCTTGATGACAGACAATCTTCCTGCCTGTTGTTGGTCTTGTTGACCCAAACAAGCTAAAGCCTGGTGATTTGGTTGGGGTGAACAAGGACAGCTACCTAATCTTGGACACACTTCCCTCTGAATATGATTCCCGTGTAAAGGCTATGGAGGTTGATGAAAAGCCAACTGAATATTACAATGACATTGGAGGATTGGAGAAGCAGGTTGGTTATGCTTCATAAAATTTCCTTTCTAAGCATCCATGGTTTAGATTATGAACTGTTTTCTGTTTATTTCAATACAGATCCAAGAACTTGTTGAGGCCATTGTTCTTCCTATGACTCACAAGGAAAGGTTCCAGAAGCTAGGAGTTCGCCCTCCAAAGAATATTTTGGCTGATTTTTCAGAGAAAGAAAAGAGCACAAGTGGGGGCTTTCATTTTCCATCACTATCTAAATTGTTTAGCCCGAAGGTGCAGATTTGGTGCGTTGGAGGTGAAACTTTCAAGTTGATCATAAGTAAAAGCACGAGTGACATTTTTAACTGAAAATAGACATTTTTTGTCAAACAACCATATGAGTTTGTCATGGCTCACTGATGGCCTGATTATAATTTCCAGGATGTCTCTAGCTACCGGGGCGGGAAAAATGGACAAGATCAATTTGGTGTTCCACTGTGGCCCTTGGCCAGAGGAAGAAAGCCAGAAATCAAGAACGTAATCGGAATGTGAGGTAAAGATAGGCAATCAACAAGGACAAAGCTTGGCTTAATCCAACAATCTCTTCAAAGGTCAATGTATTCGCCCGAACTTGCTAGATGAGATGACATTTAATTTTCGAGAAGCCTGTTAGATGCCTCTCCAAGCAAAAGAGGCGATGGTTGGAGGTTTGGCAAGTTGAAAAATGATTTTGTTATTGAAGCAAATAGCTTTAAGTTGAAGAACACGTGGATTGTAAGGTGAGGAAATGGTTTGCCACAAATTTTGTCATTGAGACAATTTTTATTCCTGGCAGAAGGAATGTTGAGGCCTCCGAGATGGCAGGACAAAGTAATGCGATTCCAAATACACATGTTTTTCCTTGCTATCTACCGATCCTTGCCTCCAGAAGTTACGAGCGATATTGTCCAATTTGGGTGATAGAGCAGGGAAGAAGGAAAGTTTGCATTGTATAAACGGGTATCGAATTTAAGACTGCTTTGATCTTGACCGTCCTCCCAGCCTAGGAGATGACATTTGATTTCCAGCTCGAAAGTTTCTTGTTGACTTTGTTTAATAAGAAATGGAAATCTGAAACTTTCTTTTTGGACATCAGCAGTGGGGAGCTTAGATACTTCTCTTTTGGGTTTTACAACTTAGATCCCGGCCAAGATCCTGTTTATCAATTTGAAGCGTTTGAGGGACATTAGAGCTGTAAAAAAAGATGATTTGTCGTAGTTCACTACTTGACACGAGCTGAGCAGTATTGTTGGAGAATGTCTTTTACTTAGTGGGCTTCCACAAGATAGGCTTGTAAAAAAAACATGAGATCATTAGCGTACAACAAGTAGTTGATGAAAGGAGAGTGGCGCCTGATTTATATGCCTTTGATGATGCCCTCATTTTTAGCTCAAGTAAGAAGCTTGGAAAAGGCTTCTGTCATTAAAATGAAAAGGTAGGGGAAAATGGGTCTCCTTGCCTAATGCCCCTGGTTGGTTTGATGATAGGGAGAGGAGATCTGTTAAGCAAAACTTGGAGTGTAGAAGTGGAGATACATTGTTTGATCATTTGGATCCAACCTCTAGCAAAGCCTAATTGCTCAAGAATTTGGAACAGAAAGGACCATTCTTCAACCATGTCGTATGCTTTGGCCATTTAAATTTTTATGGCCATCTAACCTTGTTTAATTTTTCAACAATGTTTCATTTGAAAGAAAGTTTCATGTGCTAAGGTAACAATGTCCACAATTGAGCGGCCTTGGAGAAAGGCTCATTGGTTAGGGGATATGATGGTATCCAACAGGGGTTTCATACGATTTACCAAAATCTTTGAGATGACCTTATAGATGACATTGCACAACCCAATGGGACGAAACTTGTCAGGTATGATAGAGTATGCAATCTTCTGAATCAGGGTAATGAATATCTCATTGAGATTCAGATCTAAACGCCTAGTGGTAAAGAAGTTTTGAACTACTTCAATCACATAATGTTTCACTATTTCCCAGTAGTGTTGGAAAAAGAAAGTGTGGAAGCCATCGGGCCCAGGGGCTTTGTGACTACCCATACCAAAGATTGTGGCATGGAGTTCCTCTTTGCTGGGGATGGTAAGGAGGATCGTATTGTCTTCTGTAAAGATAGAAGGTTCAAAGAGAGAGAGGATCTCAAGGCACAAGGTAGGACTCGAGGATTGGAAGATATTCTCAAAATAATCGTTAAGAACATTTCCTATAGAGTCTTGGTTTGAGTGCCACTTGTTAGAGACATCTTTGAGGAAGAGGATAATGTGTTTTTCCTATAGAGCATGGAAGCAAGATGAAATAATTTAGTGTTCTTATCTCCTTCAATGAGCCAAGAACAATTTGATTTCTTGCGCTAGAAAAGTTCTTCTCTAATATAAAGTTTGGAGATGTGATCTTCTAAAATCGAGGTGGCAATGGCATTTTCCTCAGAGGGTGTGTCATTTTGAAGTTAATCCAAGGCCACTTGGTTATCCGGAATGCATTGTTGAATGTTATGAAATTCTTTTTTATTCTATCTAGTGAGACAATAGCTGAGTTTTTTGGTTTTCATATAGAAATTGTGAGAGGGGAGATGATGGTGGCGGGGACCCAGAAGGAATCGATAATATGGTGACACCGGGGGTCCCTGGCCCACATGTGAAAAAACCTACAAGGTTTAGGGACGTTATTGACATTTGAGACCAGCTGGTGTGAGATATAGCTCTATGATCCGAGGCCGAAGTATGAATAGTGTGTACAATAGCCGAAAGAAAATAGTCCATCCAGTCAGTAGACACCAGAATATGATCAAGTTTAGCTTTAACCCCATTCATATTCTTATGTTTGTTGTTCCTGGTAAATTGTGAACCAATGAGCGAGAAGTCCATGCGATTGTATTTATCAATGAAAGTTCAAAGATGCCTAAAGTGTGAGCGAGTAGGCCTTTTGCCCCCCAATTTGTCTTCTGGCAGTAATATGGAGTTCAGGTATCCAATGAGGAGACCTGGTAAGGTTTGGATATCAAAATTTTAGGGCAGATTATTCCAGAACTGGGTTCTAAGGGAAGGGTTTGGTTCCCCATACACAAAAATAGCAGACCAAGTAGACTGAACAAGATAGTTATCAATAGTACAATTGAAATAATATTTGCATGAAGAGATGAAAGTAAGATGGATACCTTATTTCAAGAACAGAGCCAAACCACCTGATTGACCATTTGTTGGTACTGAGACTCCATGTTTGAAACCAAGTCTCCGGCGAATGCGTTCCATCTTAGATGTGTTGGCTTTAGTTTTTGAGAGGAAGATGGATGGCCTTTAGATTCTGGAATGCGCAGGGAGACCCCATACCCCTTGCATTCCAAGATAGCATCATGGATACTGTGGCAACCCTAAGTCGGTGGTCACCAATGCCTCCGAAGGAAAGTAAGAGCTGTGGTGGAATGATCAGAAGATTCGTCTGAGCCGTTAGGATGGACAATAGTTGTAGACTAACTGGAGTGGGCCTTCATACCCCTTAGCTATGCAAACGCTGGGGAGCTGGATAGATGGTCCAGGAAGGTGTCTGATTTGATTTGTCTCAAATAGATAGGGATGTGAGTCTTTTCTTACTTCCAGGTTGCAATTCTGACAAGTGGGCCATGTTTGTGTTACCAATCATTAGGCCAGAGTGGACTAAATCCAGTTTGCGTTTCCCCAGTTTGATGCCTTCATCCCTCTTACTAAAATCTTTGTTCTTGGTGATAACCACACTGCGTTGTTTCTTACTTGGATATATGAGTAAGGTTTGTGGATTCATGTGGAACATGGCCAGGGGAGTTTTTGCTGCAAGTTGATAGTGAGAGAGTTCTTTGACTAGGCCATCCTTGTTAACTCTGTGTTTAGTGGTGGGATATTGGTGTAAGGCATCTCAGTCTCTGATGATGGTGGCATCAAAACTGGTGGGATGATTTCATTTGTCCATGGTTGTAAGTGTTCAATGTCAATTCGTTGGAGCCTACTTGCTTCTTCTGAGTGTTCCTTATTGGAAACCCCTTGGGGTGTATGAAATGGTAGCTCTGAACTGCCAATGTAGATTGAATATGGAGAAATTCGACTGCTGATGTGACTGAGATGCGATGATATAGAGTGGGAAACATAAAGATGTACAGCTGATCCATGTTGGGCCCAGAGCGGACAATATCTTACTGTGCGGATCAGGTCATTACAGAATGGTATCAAGGCCTAACTCAGTCGGAAGTGTGCCAACGTAGACGTTGGGCCCTAATGGGGGTGATTGTGAAACTTTGGAGTGAGCAGACCTGAGGGTGAGGGTTGGAGCCCAATAGGCACAGTAGGCCCAACAAGCCCGAGAGAGGTTGGACGAGTTACAATAGGGGACATAGTCCCACATCGCCTAGGTGCGGGAGGGGGATGAGCTACTTATGTGCGAGGTCGGATCCCCATAGTAACGACGCGTTTTAAAGCCGTGCGAGCCCAGAGCGAACAATATCTTATTGTGCGGATCGGATCGTTACAGAATGGTATCAGAGTCTGACCCAGCTGGAAGTGTGCCAACGTAGATGTTAGGCCCTAAGGGGGGTGGACTGTGAGACCCTGGAGTGGGCAGACTTGAGGGTGAGGGTAAGGGTTGGAGCCCAATAGGCCCAACAGGCTCGATGGGGGTTTGACGAGCTACAAAGGGGGACATAGTCCCACATCGCCTGGGTGCGGGAGGGGGATGAGCTAGTTATGTGCGAGGTCGAATCCCCATAGTAACGACACGTTTTAAAGCCGTGCAGGCCGGTTGGGCCCAGAGCGGACAATATCTTACTGTGCGGATCGGGTCGTTACATAATGGTATCAGAGTCTGACCCAGCCGTAAGTGTGCCAATGTAAACGTTGGGCCCTAAGGGGGGTGGACTGTAAAACCCTAGAGTGGGTGGACCTGAGGGTGAGGGTGAGGGTTGGAGCCCAATAGGCCTGAGAGGGGTTGGACGAGCTACAAAGAGGGACTTAATCCAACATCGCCTGGGTGCGGGAGGGGGATGAGCTACTTATATGCGAGGTCGGACCCCTATAGTAATGACGCATTTTAAAGTCGTGCAGGCCAGTTGAGCCCAGAGCGGACATTATCTTACTGTGCAGATCGGGTCGTTATAGAATGGTATCAGAGCCTGACCCAGCCGAAAGTGTGCCAACGTGAACGTTGGGCCCTAAGGAAGGTGGACTGTGAGACTCTGGAGTGGGCGGACCTAAGGGTAAGGGTAAGGGTGAGGGTGATGGTGAGGGTGAGGATTAGAGCCCAATAGGCCCGAGAGGTGTTGGACAGGCTACAAAGGGGGACATAGTCCCAAATCACCTGGGTGCGAGAGGGGATGAGCTACTTATGTGCAAGGTCGGATCCCCATAGTAATGACGTGTTTTAAAGTCGTGCGTGCCGGTTGGTCCCAGAGCAGACAATATATTACTGTGCGGATCGGTTGGTCCCAGAGCAGACAATATTATGTGCGAGGTTGGATCCCCATAATAACGACGCGTTTTAAAGCCGTGTGGGCCGGTTGGGCTTAGAGCGGACAATATTTTACTGTGCGGATTGGGTCATTACAGTTCAAAACTGGTGTAGGAAGTTGAGTTCAAAACTGGTGTAGGAAGTTGATTTATGAGATAAGTGCCAGTGAGTGAGCTTTCACCCCAGAATTTCAATGGTAAATTTGCTTGAAATCTCAAGCCACGATCGACGTTGAAAAGGTATCGATGCTTTCTTTCGACAACACCATTTTGTTGAGGTGTGTGTGGGCATGAACTTTGGAATAGGATGTCAATAGTAGAGAGAAATGGCTTTAAAGAAGTGAATTCTAGACCATTGTCACTCTGTGTGCTTTTAACTTGACAGTTAAATTGAGTATTGACAAAAGTGATGAATGTTTTAACAAGCCTTGTGTTTCAAATTTGAATCTCATAAGAAAAATCCACGTAAAACATGTGTAGTCATTCACAATAGTTAAGAAATAGTGTGCATCTGTGTGTGTTTTAATTTTAGGTGAACCACAAATATCACAGTGTATAAGATCAAAAGAATGAGTACTTTGAATAGAGCTTATAGGAAAAAATAGCATTGTTTGTTTAGCCAAAGAACAAACATCACATGAATGTTGAGGATCATGAAAAAAAGATGGAATTATTTTGGACAGAAACTGAGAAGGCAATTTGGATGGATGTCCTAGTCTTTTATGCCAAATAGTTGCTAATGGGAGAGAGACTTGATAAGAGGTTGGTCAAGGCGGATGCAACTCTGATTGTGATATAAGATAGTATAGTCCCTTACTCTACTTCCCTAGGCCAATCATCCTCTTCGTAGCTAGGTCCTGCAATATACAAAAAGTAGGAAAGAAGTGAATGGAACAATTG
Source organism: Berberis vulgaris (assembly GCA_963556465.1). Taxonomy (NCBI): domain Eukaryota; kingdom Viridiplantae; phylum Streptophyta; class Magnoliopsida; order Ranunculales; family Berberidaceae; genus Berberis; species Berberis vulgaris. The sequence continues at coordinate 23,887,343 of OY747131.1, read as the reverse complement.
AGAGAAGATGTGAGTTGACTGACAAAAAGAAGGTTCACATGAAATGAGGGTGCACAGAGAACATCATGAACACACAATTTTTGTGTAATATGTGCAGACCTAACACTTGTGATTTTTTCATAAGAACCATTTGGTAAGGTGACTTGAGAAAACATAGGAACATTGACTTTATCTATGACTGAAATAGCTATATGATTTGTAGCACCACTATCAATGATCCAATGAAGAGACTTGAAATTTTGGGATGTGGATGATGAACAAAATGGAGTAGAGTTACCTGTATAATTGGCTGAGACAATGGATTTTTCTTTTCGGAAAAAAGCTTTGATTTGTGAGAATTCTTCAGCAGTGAATTGAATAGGTTGATCAGAAGTTTGGGCGGCCTTGGTGACTGTGTGAGATGATTCAACTCCCGTTTGATTTGCAGAAACCTTTCGAGCTCAATTTGGAGGTTGTACATCTTTGTCGTGAAGTTTGTGTCCAATGAAAAATCCAATCAAATAAAAGCATATCTCCACTGTATGTGTAGTTCCATCACAATAGGTACAATGAAACATTTTCTTAGACCCTTGTATCTTTGATGAGCCAGGCGTCCAAGTTCGAGAAGAATTCTGTCGTTGTGAAGTAGAATCGGACTGTCTGACATTCATGGCATGAACCTGTTCAGTAATCTTGTGTTCAGCTAGTCCTCTTTGTTTTTCTTCCTCACATAAAAGCGAATATGCTTTCTTAACAGTTGGTAAATGGTGCATAAGCATGATTTGCCCTCTAACTGATGAATATGTCTCATTCAAGCCTATAAGAAACTGTCCAAGGTTCACCCTTTCTTCTTTGTCTGACAGTTGCTTGAGTCCTCCACAAGTGCATGGAATAGTTGGACCGCACATTTTCAACTTGTCCCATAATGTTTTTATCTTGGTGTAATATGTGAAGATGGAATTCTGATTTTACTTTAACTCCACAATGGAACGTTGAATCTGATAGTGATGAGAAAAATCACCTTGTGAGAATCGTTCTTGCAGATTCAACCAGATTTCAGAAGGAGTTTCCACATAAAAGACACTATTGGCAAGATCTTGATTTAAAGAGTTAAGAATCCAAAAGATAATCATATCATTGCATCGTTGCCACAATGAATATTTAAGATCAGATTCACTTGGTGTAGGTATAGTCCCTTTGATGAATCCCAGTTTGTTTTTGGCACTAAGACTCACCAACATGGTATGTCTCCACATAGCATAGTTAGTTTCATCAAGAACCTTTGGCACAAGAATCATATTTGGATAATCTGAAACATGGATAAAAGGAGGATCAGATGGATCAATGGTGAAAAAAGACATGGTTTGATGAGTAGTATTTTGGTTTTCTTGGTTGATGGTTTTGTTGGTGTTGGGAGTGTTTTGGATGACACTTATTGAATCAGTATCCTCCATAAAAATTTGTGAAAAGTACAGACGTTAGGATCAACGTTCTGATACCATGAAAATTTAATGATGAGAAAATGTATTTTTGTTTATTGATGTTGATCATTACAACGATGATATATATACATGTATAGAATAAAGTCTACATAAAATGAGATTATTCTAAGGAGCTATACATAGGAGGAGATTATTTTGTGTCTGTAAAGCTGAGATCTTTACATAATATTCAGAGATATTCACAGAATATGCTGAGTATCAAATCAAATCTCAACAAAATATGTTGAAATCTTCACAGCATATGTTGAATATCAAATCAAATCAAATCTCAACAAATAAAGAGAGCAGGAGGAGAGGGGATGAAAGGTAAGATGGAGTTTGAGTTCACTGGAAGTTGGAACAAAAAAACTCTTAAAACTAGATGGGAAAACTTACGAAACTATCAACTTAGGCAGGATTGGTAGTTGTTGTGCACAATGTGATATTCTAGAGTTCATCGTGTGTACTGCATTAAATAACTGAGCGGAGGCAATTATCTAAAAGAAGTCTGCTGCAAGCTGGTGTTAGACATCAGTCGAGAACAAAAACCAGCTAGACTTCAGCAGAATCCTAGAGGCTGTCAGGGGTAGGTTGAACTTGAGGTTCGATAAGTAAAAAAAATACAAAAAATGATAACGAAATGCTCAGTAAGAAAAATGATAACGAAATGCTCAGTAAGATACCTTTAAAAAATAGTACAAAAAATGATAACGAAATGCTCAGTAAGATACCAGGTTTCGGGTAAAAACAAAGATGAAGATGCTTATTTGGCACAGCCACTTTGTTCATCACATAAGTTAATCAGAGAGATTATTTCTCTACTAGGGTTCTCTTGGACAAATTTTCGTATATGCTTTTCAGGGACAAAGATGAAGATGCATGTGCCAGAAACAAAATCCATTTAGGGTTCCAAATGCAACCCTTGTGATTATCTTAAGACACATCTAAGATCTTTATCCATTAACAATTCAACATTACCACGATACCACCCATGTTCAGGTTAAAATTCATCATTTGTCACAGACAACTCACCTCAACCACCTCCTTAGCTCACTCGTTGAAGATGGGGAAATCTCACCACCACAAGCAAGACTGTCGGTACAAGATGAATAGTTGGATTGTTGCTCAATCCCTCCATAATAATAACCTCCAGTGACACTCTTAAAGCTTGGACTCCTCAAGCTTTGCGCACCGCCACCACTATAACCTTCAGGAACTGGAAATGAGAGTCTTTTCTTTGCTGAACCAACTCTGTCTCTCTCAGGTGTTGATGGTCTCTGCCTTGGAGCACTATGAGACCTCACTCTCGCCTTTGCTGACTCTGTTGCAGCCATGTAATTTGGCACAACTGCACCACCATCAGTATATCTTGGGGTATTGGCTGTTAGGTATCGTCCTCTTTCTTCTCTGACCAAACGAGGACTTGCGGATCTTACCTGAATTGACCTTGATTTGGATGGAGAAGGTGTAACAGGGGAAGCTCGGTGACGAGGAGATTGAACAGAGTAATAAGAAGGTGTTTGTTGTTGTTGTTGATAATGGTGCTGTTGATTAGCTCTTCTGAAGCTTTCGGAGGAGTATGAGTAAGGTCTAGATGTATCAACTTCAACAGTTTTAATCGGCATTCTTTGATCAGTTGAAGCTCTTCCTCTTTGATCAGTTGAAGCTCTTCTCCTGAATTCTAAATTTGGCTGTCCCTTGATTTCAAGTTGCTTTGTTGCCATCCACCGATCAAGCCATTTAGGTCTTTCTTCGAGTTCTTCTTCAGTCCCAGCTTCCGAGCTCTTACCAGATCTCCATATCTTTAAATGGGTATCAAAGAAATTGTAGAATCAGATTCGAGAGATGTAATAAAATATTTATGCATTGTGATGGTAAGAATAGAGTGAGAGATGGAGGAAAACCTGGTGAGAGAAGGCATAAGCGAGGGCTTTCTCCCGTTTCAAAGCAGCCTCTTTTCTACTCTGCAACATGGATTGAATTTCATCCAATGTGTGTGGGCGATCGTCCCAATCATCAGCAATGCTACTTCCATCTCTTGACTGCGAAAGTAAAACCAAATTACAAAAATCAGTATTTAATGGTATGTCGGATAAACCGATTTTCCATGCTAAAAATCGCGGAAATAATGTAGTAGAAGACCAGGTCATGATTGCATAACATGTATAGCTTTTAAATGAGAACAACAGATAAACCACGACCAAAGCACTATCAATAAACCATAAAGTCTAGAATTTGTATTTAGGGTCTATTTGGTTGCACGGAAAATAGACATAGAAATTGAAATCGTTTTCGTGAATCCGATTCCGAGGTCTCCCCCTCGGACTTGATTTTCCATGAGTAGTGGGAAAACAGTTTTATGGAGAATCAATTTCCTGTAAATAGACAACCAAACAACGGAAATTTGCATAACAAGGGAAATGAATTATATTTCTTATGGAAAATGGCCAACCAAGCAAACCCTTAAAGGAAAATGGGCAGTAATGATAAGCAAATCCCTTGAATGTAATTATGTAAATAAAGAATGCAACCTATGAAGGTGTAAACCACTCCATGTAAACTCTAATGATTGACATCCAAATGTAAAACAACCCTTAGGTTGTGTGCATTTATTTAGCTAAGAAATGTAACATTTTGGTCATTACGCCGGCAGGGACAGGGAAGGAAAAGATTCAAATTCTATACATCTCCCTTTTTCTCTTATATCTCAGTCCACTATTTTTGATTTTCTGTATGCAAGCAAACACGACCTTATTTGTAATTCTCTTTCCCTCTTGAAGTACTACGAATATCATCTTAAATCTCATATCTAAAGACAAAACAAGAAATTGAAGAAGAAAAGACGAAGCTTTTAAGCTTGTCAAAAAGTATATAAATTAATAGGCAAAAGATACTTACAATTGACATTCTCTCTGCAATATCTTGCAGATATCTAGACTCAAGCAAGCTATTTGTCTCACTAATGATTGATTTTCGACTACCATCTTGTGAAAGCCTCATTCTTTGATCCCTCACTCTAGCTTGAACTCGACAAAGAGCTTGCATGCATCTCAAAGTCATCTTTGCTTGCTTTCTTACATTGTGTCCTCTCACCAAAGCTTGTAGCTTTACAAGCCCTTTTAATGCTCGAAGAGCTCTTCTTGCCTTCAAAACAATACAATATCAATCAATAATCTCTTCTAAGGACAAGACTTGGAAACTATATGGTGCATAGCAGAAATAGTCCAAGATTGTAAACAAAACACAACAATGAAGTTGAAGAAGTGCCTCCTAATTGAAAATTTCAACCAAAAAAAACAACAATACCTTATGTTATTGTTTCTAATATATCCCATTCATTTATAAAAAACAAAATAAAAACAATATACTCTTGTTCCTAACAAGAAGAAGAAGAAATGAAACCATCTTGTCTAATAACAAACTAGGAAACCTCATGGATAACCCAAGGTTGCCAACAAAACAGAAAAATGCAGTAGTAGAAATATCTCAAAATTACCATAAAAGTCCAAAAACAAATAATGTAATCATAACATACAACTGGGGAAATCTTTAACCAGACCCTCTAACTTGGTTAAAACCAGCACTATAACTCAAACAACTCAACCCTATTTGTGAAATCAACGAAACCCAGCCACAAAAATTCTAGGTCTTGATTCTAACAGACCTCATTCAACTAAGGTACAGCTTCCAACTCTTGTTCCTAAGAAAGAAAAGCACAAATCAATCAGCTCTCAAAACAAAACTAGAAAACCCTATGTTGCATAGATGACATTAGGCAATATAAGGTTGCTACAGCTCCAAAACTGAGATGAAAAACCACCAGTATAAAATCAAATCGCCTTCAACAAAAACAACCTGTTTAACCTATAACAGACCTTCTAATCACTAGATTTACCGCACAAACTCATATCTATCGGAAATCTATAACAAAAAAAAAAAAAACTCATTGATGTTTATTGAGTTTGGCAGCTTACCAGATAACCTCTGAAAGCTGTTTGAATCACAATAGCAGCATAATTATCTCTCACATAATTTGTATTCCCACTGAGCCTAACAACTTCAACTGCTGCTTGAGCAGTGGCCATGGCTGCTTCTGCTGTGGTGGCCACAGCCACCTCAATGGCTCTCCTCTGCTCCACATTCTCTGTTACAATGGGCTTTGCTTCATTATTGGGCTGTTGTTGAGTCACCACCACTGGTGGTTCTTGATTCGAAGAGCCTTTGCGGAAAATCCATCTTCTCTTCTCCCTCTTCTGCACAAAGTCAAACCCACCAAATTCAATCAAAACAACAAAACCCGATTTCTCCAAATCCAATGAAAAAGTCGAAAAGACATAAAGGTCACCTTTTCTTCTTCGAGATCAGGTTCCTCTTTCTTCTTAGTAGGAGTGGTAGACTTGAACGCCTTCTTCTGCACAAACCCAAAGTCAAATTAGACTAAAACAACGATACCTTTTTTTTTGTCGAAATCAATTCGAAAAGTCGGAAAACAAGAGAAAAGCCTCACCTTTTCGTCTTCATGATGATGATGCTCATGTTCTTCCTTCTTCTTAGTAGGAGACCTGAAAGCCCTCTTCACAGCAGTCAACCAAGAGGTGGCTGTTCCGTCCTTCTTCCCCATTGAAACTACAGATCAAAAGCAGTATTTACACAGCGAAAGATCTGGAAATACATTCCCATCTCTTCCTAGATGAAACTTAGCTGCTGGAAAACAGAGGAGGACTGAAAGCAGAGACTTTTAGTAGCAGGTCTGATAATGGAAATGGTAATGGTAATGGGGGGTGTCAGTGAGTGAATGAGTGAGAGGAGGGAAGGGGTTCTAGTAAAGTGACTTTGTAGACAAGCATGTGGTGCTCTGCGTGAGAGAGGGAGCTTTAATGGGTACTTGTTTAAAAACAAAACAGAGAAAGAGGGGGCTTTGAAGGCAGCCTTTCTTCTGTTTTGGGGTAAAAAATTAGTGAGTGAACAAGTCTCATGGCGTCACATGGTAAGAATTGATACAAAACGAATAGGAAATTGGGGGAGAAACAGAAGATAGAGAGAGTTTGTTTTCAATTATTTTCACACACTTGATTGGAGTTTGGAGAAGGAAAAGAGAGGGACAGTGGGGGGTTGTTTGGGGCTCTGTCCCGAAGACCACCACCACCAACTTAGCTGTATTTGGGACTTGCTCATGTTCTTGATTTTTTAATGGAATATAGTGAGTAGGGGTGGGCATTTAGGACCGAAAACCCGGACCGAACCGACAATTGGATCAATCGGGTCGGTTCGGATCGGTTTTAATTAATTAAAAAAAATTTGATTGTAACAGCCCGGCCCGGCCCGAAGGTTCTGGTTCGGGCCTCGGTTTCCAATTCTGAAGCCCGTCGGATAACCGGCCCGACCCGAATATGAATAAAAAGTTAAAAAGTAAAACCCTGCATTTACTGGTCCGCTACTTCTTTCTCCTCATCGGCTAATAATCCTTTCGAATTCAAGTCTTCTGTGTGCGACTCCTCCCCTCCCTGACCTTGTGTGACTCCTCTCCTCCTCGGCTTGGCTACTCCTCTCGCTTTAGGGTGGGTTTCATCAAGAATGGCGAGCCCCTCCTCTCATCTAAGAGGGAAATCGGATGTCGAAATCCGCAGCAAAGAGCGAGGCCGCAAAGGCGCATGGTTCAGCGGCATAGTTCTTCGAACCCCAACTCGTCGAAAGGCAGTATCAGTTCAGTTCAAGACATTGCTAGACGAGAAGGACACAAAACCGTTGAAAGAATTTGTTGATCTTAGCAATGTGAGACCAGTTTCGCCTAAAGAAGAGGTGAGGGAGCCCGATCGAGGGTTCAAAGTGGGTGAAGGCGTCGATGCGTACACTAATGCTGGGTGGTGGAAGGCGTGATAACCAAATGGGTTGATCAGATCTGAGATTCTTCAGAGTTTTTTTTGCAATGATCAGATCATCCACAATCACTCTCAGATCTTGATCAGATCTGAGATTCTTCAGAGTTTTTTTTTTTTGCAATGATCAGATCATCCACACTCTCAGATCTTTGATCAGATCGACCCATCTCTGACCTTCCGCCGATCCAATTTGGATGTTGCTCTTAGGACCGAGACCGGCCCGAAATTCGGTTAACCGGTCAACTCGGTCCGGTTTCGGGCCTCATAAACACGGGCCCGAATTTCTCGGATCAATTTTCAGTTTTTACACTTTGGGCCAGTTACCCATACTTGCCCAGCCCTAATAGTGAGTGATCTCAACCGATTATTCTCATTCAAGCTAGTGGACACCCACCCCTTGGTTGCTGACATGGGTTCGTCATGCCTCACCACAACCACCGAGACTCTACTACTACCACAGTCAATAATTAATGATTTTAGATTCCTTTTCACTGTTGTGATCGAGCTCTTACTTTCAAATATGCTTTCCAAATGTGATTTTAATGTTGTAATAACTTTCCAACTTAATTCAAGTAATGAAAACGTCTATTATTATAGAAAATACAACATAATACATTGGGTAGGTCTTTTCGGAAACACGGAACGCTTTGTTGAATTGAGCTGAAACTTCTACGTAATTATTTTGTACTTAATCTACACATTTTCTCAAATTTTCAACTAAGAAGAAAAGTGAATATCACCATTAACCCAGGTGTTAGTTGTTCCCATTAGGCTTGACAAAAAGAAAATGCAGCGCAAAGCATCATACTATACATTACCATTGTTTCGTTATAATCAAGGAATATGATTTCTCGAAAAATGTTGAAATTTCATGAAATATTTTATTTTTTTGAATTATCGAAATTTCTTTTGAAATTCGAAATACTCATTTATTTCGTTAGACTAATCTCAATTTCCCTACATTTTAACATTGGTTTAATATTAAAATTTTGATATATAAGTGATTGTTATGCAATATATTATTTGTATGACATTACAAGTCTTATGGTACTCTTTATGTAGTATATAAGAGTTTAAAATGCTTATATTATATTGATAACTTCAAAATTACAACTGAAAATTTTACTTTTTTTTTCTATAAACAACAAAATATTTCTTAAAATCAATTTACCGAAATTACATCGAAAAGCAAAATCAACTCCAAGGTAAACACAATAGCCTGAAATATACCTCCACATCATGGGACAATTTGCCCGTTTGCATCACAGTAAGCTTTCAGCATCAAGGAGCTGTTGAAGAGAACAACAAACCACAACCTGGATTTCTTTTTTAAATATCTCACAATTCGAAAAGCAGCGCCCCAGTGAAGCTTTTATGGAGCATGCATAAACTGACTTAGGATGTTCGCAAAGTAATTAATATCTAATCTTGTTATTGTGAGATAAATAATCGTCCTACTAATCTTTTGTAACGGAGAGGATTAAACAAGAGGTTTCCTTAACTATTTGTAAGCTTTGAATTTTGTTCCATAGGAAAATTAACTTGGTGCATCCCAAGAAAACCAACATCGTCTGGGATTTCTGAGTATACTTCCATTGTGATATAACAATACCAACTTTAGACCTTGCTACTTTCGAACCAAGAAAATACATCAGATAATCAAGGTCTTTAATACGGAACTATTGATGAAGGAAAAGTTTGAGCTCCCGAATACCTTATCATCATTCCTGGTGATAATCATATCATCCACATAAATGAGAAACCACTATGAAATTGAGCAAAGCCAACCTTTTTTATGGCTTCTGATAACTTTGAAAACCAGTTTCGAGGTGTTTGTTTCAGTGTATAAAGGAACTTGTGTACTCGACATACTAGTCTTTCCCTTGTCGACAGAAGCTTAGTGGTGGAGTCATGTACACTACTTCATTTAAGTCATTATGGAGAAATGCATTATTAACATCCATCTGAAATAATAGCCAGTTACGAACAACAGCTAGAGCAAGGAGACATCAGACATTGGTGAGCTTCACAATCTAGACCTTCTTGTTCAGTAAATCCCTTGGCTACCAAGTGGGCTTTATAACGTTTAACAATGCCATTGGAATTATACTTGATCTAGAACACCCATTTGCTTCCAATAGGTCGCTTCTCATTAGGGAGGGAGACCAATGACCATGTTTGTTGGTTGCTGAGAGTACTCGGCTCTTGATGCATAGCCTCATGCCATTTTGGACCCTATACCGCCTGCTCATTTGTGGTAGGTTCTAGAATACTAGAAATGGCGTTACCAAAAATTGGTGGGAAGAAGATAATGAATTATAAGAAAGAAATTGGCTAATGCGGCTGGAGCTGCAGTAGAAGAAGGTGTATTAGTTTGACCACAATGAAAATCACGAAGTATCACAGATGGTTGTCGTACGCGGTCGCTGCAACGAAGAACTGGAGCAAAGCAAGGTTAGGTGATAATGTGAAAGAAAGGACATTGTTGGTGAGGGGTGTTAGGTCAGATGTTGAAACAGTAGTGTGTGATGCTGGTAAGGGTTTGTTAGAATCAAGAGTACACAAACGCATATAAGGCAAAAAAAGGGTTATCTAGTTGTGGATTGGTATTGGTAGGGGAGAAGCGAAATCCTCATGAAAAACTACAACCCAACTTGAAAATTTTGGTAAGTCTCAAGATCATACACACTATAAGCTTATTGTCCTGTGGGATAGCCAACAAAAATACATCAACGAGCACGAGGTGAAAATTTGGCTAAGGGCTAAACAGTGGTGGCGTAACATAAACAACTGAAAACCTGTAAATGTGTATAAATGGGAGGTTTGCTATATAAAAGTTCATATGGAGTTTTATGACACAATACCGGTGTAGGAAGTAGGTTGATAAGATAAGCGTCAGTCAGTAGAATTTCTCCCCAAAACTGTACAGGAAGATTGGTGTGAAATCATAATGCTAGTTAAACATTTAGTAGGTGACGATGTTTGCATTCCATTACACCATTTTGTTGATGGAGCACGAGCTTTGAAACAATATGTAAAGGTCGGGAAAAAGAAGATTTCACAGAGGTAAATTCCATTAGCACTTCAAACACATTTTATTTGGCAATTGAATTGAGTGTTGACAAATGTGATGAACGATTTTAGCAAGCTTTGTGTTTCAGATTTAAATTTCATAAAAAAAATATCTATGTAAAACGAGTATAATCATCAACAATAGTAAAAATTATACATCATGCACCTGAATGAGTTGCAATACGTTGATGTCCCCAAATATCACAATGAATAAGATCAAAAGAGTATTTAGTTTGAATAAAACTTAATGGAAATAACAATATGGTTTGCTTTGCCAAAAGACAACATAAATGTCGAGAATCTAGTAGGAAATAAGGAATTATTTTGCATAAGGATTGAGACAAAGCTTTAAACGGTGTCCCAGCCGCTTATGCCAAGTGGTAGCAGATGGAGAAGAGAATGATAAGTTTTTGGTAACGAAGCTAATGGTAACTTCGAGTGTGGCACAAGATAGTACAACCACTTATATTGTTTCCCCAGGCCAATCATCATCTTTGAAGCTAGGTCCTACAATATACAAAAAGTAGGAAAATTTGGATTGAGCAATTTATAGTAGAAGTAAGTTGACTAACAGAGAGAAGATTGACATAAAATGAAGGAACACAAAGAATATCTTTAACATGTAAGTTAATGGAAAGATGAGCATAATCAACGCCCTTGATTTTAGAATAAGAGCCACTTGGTAAAGAAACTTGTGAAAATATATGGGTGTCACTAGTTAATGTTGAAGTAGTATGATTAGTTGCACCACTACCAATAATCCAATTAACTAATTTAAAGCGGTGTAAACTGGATGATGAACAAAAAGGAGCGGGAGTACCTGTATAGTTTACACAAGAAGAATTTTTACCATTTTGGAGGAAGGCTTTTATTTGAGTATACTCCTCAAGGGTAAATTGCAATGAAGGATCAGTTGTTGTTTCGGTAGTGGGATGAGAGAACTTAGTACTTTTTGATTCGCAACAATTTTCTTATTTCTATTTGGAGGTTGAACATCTTTGCCGTGAAATTTGTGACCAACAGGAAAACTACTCAAATAGTAGCATTTTTTCTAGATTCTGGGTGGTGCCCTCACAATAAGTGCATAAAAGTGACTTCCTAGGCCCTTGTGCCTTTGAGGAATAGAACGTCCACTGGTGATGGGATTGATTTTTGATGTTCATAACATGAATCTAGTCTGCTACTTTGTACTCGACTAGACCTCATTGCTTTTCTTCTTCACATAGAAGGGAATATGTTTTTTTTTTTACATTTGATAAAGGTTGCATCAACATTATTTACCCCCTCACAGCAGAATGTGACTCATTCAACCCCATAAGAAGTTCTCCTAGCATAAATTTCTCTTATTTCTCAGTCAAGTGTTGCAACCCTCCACAAGTGCATGGAATGGACTGACTTTAGTTTTTAATTCATTCGAAAAAGTCTACATTTTAGTGTAATAAGTGAAGATAAAATCCTGAATTTTTTTTTAGCTCAACAAGGAATCATTGAGTTTGATAGTAATGAGAAAAGTCACCTCGTGAGAAGCCTTCCTGCAATTCTGTCTAGATTTTAGAGGGGGTCTATATATAGAAGACGTTGTTGACTAGATCAGAACTAAATGAATTAAAGATCAATGAGAGCACCATATCATTGCAACGTTGCCAGATTTGATGCTTAGGATCACTCTCAGTTGGTGTAGATATGGTTCCTTTAATGAATCCTAGTTTGTTTTTGGAACTAAGGCTCACAAACATCGATCATCTCCGCATATCATAATTCGTTTCATGTAAGACTTTTGGAACGAAAGTCATCCCTGGATGGTCAGAGACATGAATAAAGAGAGGCTCGGATGAATCTATAGTTAGGACAGACATGGTATGATCAATAGGCTTTGAAGTTCATTGATCAACACTAAGGATTGTGTTTGGACTGGTATGAACGACACTAGTGGAATCAGTATCTTCCATAAAAAATTATTGATGAGGGTTTTACAAAGGCACTAGGAACATCGCTCTGATACCATGAAAAATAAGGAAGATGTATAACTGAATAACTTGATTTATTCTTCTCACTCGGAGGAAATATATAGATGTACAAGTTTATGATACATTAAATGCAAAGTAAGAAGGCAACCTTATAATTGATCTAGTGTCAACATTGAAGGATGATTTGATTCACATGAAAAAGGTGGTTTAACACTCCCCTGTGTCAACATTGAGGGCTCAGTTGGTTCACTTCAAATTTGGTTGTCTTGATTTACATTAAATCAAATCTCAACTACAAGATATTCTGACTTCAATTCATTGATTTACGCTCAATAAAATCTCAACACCTATGGTTGGAGAGATGCTAGTTTGTTCCTGCACCTTACTCACCTTCGCTTGGGTATTTTCGGTCACGACTTATTTCACTTTCAAATATGTCTTCTCTTGTTGGACAACCTCCAACTGGAAGTTGACTTTCTTACGGAGTTCAACTAACTCCACCACCTATGTTGTTGTTCTCGGTCGCATAATTGGCTCTATTACACTATTATTAAGTAGTGGATTATGATTGTTTCTCTGAAGACATTCTCTCCTCGATATAGTGCTTCTCAAGGGACTATCCCATAGACCACCCCAATGTTTGGTTCTAAGTTCTTATAGCTCTTCGTGATATGTGTTGTTATCTATAGACATCTAAACCAAGCCTCCAAAGAGCTCTCGCGGTGCGTAGACTTGCACAAAACTGAGAATCACGGGGTTGCCCCGTATTATGAGCCTCTAACGACCAAATCAAAACACAACTAAGAACGAAAGATAAAAAATTCAAGAGTTAGAGTTTAGAGTCTCTATAACCTTTTCAATCCAACCCCTTTTCTATACTACCTTGGAGATATACATGTTCCTATTTTACGCATTTAATATTCTGATCTCATATATTGTAAAATTGATTCTTTGTCGAGACATGCACTTTTGGCTCAAGTCGTTGTCCCTAACATTGCTGGGATCTACAATTCGGTTCAATCATTTTTCCTACCTAGTTGACTAAATTTTCCTCTGCCTTGAGATCCACGCATCATTCTCGAACTGGTTGGTCTTCCTCTATTCAGACTGCAAGTCGTTTCAAGTCACTATTCAACATAGTTGACTAGAATTGTTTGTATAAAGTGATAACACGTTCTTCCCTAATTGGACGACCCATTTTCCCTATGCCATTCACTTTGCTTACTTTCCATTTGTTCCTAGCCCTGCAGTTTGACTACCCACGTTAGACTGCAAGCAAGGTAAGGCCATGCCCTTCTAGGTGTGTTCAACCTTAGAAAAATCCTTCCGTAAGAGAAAAAATGTCATGTGCCAAGCATGTGATATTTTTTTAACCTCATATGTATATCGACCACGCACATGCTTGCCAAGTATGTCATGATTAAAATTTCTCCCCTCGTACTAAACACGTGGTATTAATGCTACACACGTGAAGGCGATAATTGATTATGGTAAACACAATGTGTTCTAAATATTTAACTTAAGATTTGGTTAAAGGTATGTTTTAAATACAATATAAAAATATTTACGATAGGTTTGGAGTTATACACAAGGATGATATAAATTCTAAAAACTAGCCCACATTTATTTTCTCAAGATTTTCAACTCACTGGCTCTTATAACTTTGCATTGTGTTCAGACACACCCAAATGCATATGCAAATCTTACGGTTAAAAAAAAAAAACAACCATCAATTTCAACACAAACTCAAATAACAATTTCCCATTAAAAAAAACTAGCCAATATGCATAGCACAACCGCTTTTATTGAAAAATAGTATGAATAAAAGTTTCTATAAAATCGTCAACATCTCCAAAATTCACTGATAACTCCATGAAATAATCAGTACTTGAGAACAGTTATTTGACAATTATTTTTAAATTATCGAACGAAAATTAGCAAATCAACCACAACTCTTGAGCAAGATGAAAACTATAAAAAGACCGGTAAGCGGGAACCTTTGATAAAAAAAAAAAGGGAGGCGACACAAACTTATTTAGAAAGAAAGAAGTTGGAAAACCTTCTGCAAACAAAGTGGTCAAGGGGATTACTGAAGACAAAGAGGTGACGAAGACCATCTATAGAAATAAAGGTGAAGAAACGTCGAAAAGCAAGATTAAGAACATACTTGTTAAACACTATTTTTATTACTGAAGACATAAATTTGAAAAAAAAAAAAAAACATTGTTATTTTTTCTAAGTGGTGTTTGTTAATGTTGATTATATTATTACAATGGACTTGAATAATGAATTTAACAGTGTGAGCGACAAATTAAGCATATCAACATAAACAACGAAATCTTGTCTCTAAACACTGGAAACTGTTAGTGTTTCACTTAAGAACTTTTCTAGAAAGTCAGGCCAGGCCCAATACCATTCATCATCCTAGATATGCATCCAATGGCCCAATTGAACACAATCACACGGACAGAGAACCCCCTGTCATTGTCCTGGCTCTAAGGGCCCGACTCTCTAGATTTTTTGTTCACTTAATTAACATATTCAAAACACTTTTAATCAAGTTTTTTTAAGCAAATAAAATTTTGAAACTTTGATATTCGACATTTGAGATTAATAGTTCTTATAAGTAACCAATACAAGTCTTCCATGTCAACTTTTAATTTATGCCTTGAGTTTAAAATTGTTTTAGGGTTATTTAGATTTCGGGTGCTATCATTTTTACTAGTTTTGTGAATGAATTTTGAATTTGTCTAGGTTAGAATTTGAGTTTCATGATCAAGTTGACTCAGTTAACTATTTAAGTTTCGTCACACCAAATTATGTTTCGGCTCCTTGACGTTATTGACTTAGTCAAATACCAAAAGAAACAAGTCTTGGTACCAGGTCAAGGGCCAAAACCTTGTTTGAAGTGAAAGAACATAGATGGTTAAGAGAGCTGATGTGGTCTTAGCTAAGACCTAGACTCTAATTTAGGCAATTTCGTGGTCTGCTGGTACAAATATTAAGATCCAAAATCTAAACTTTCCTTTGTTTTAATATACATGCGCTAAAAGCAGAATGAAAGGAAAGCAGAGTAATGTTGGGTCAGGGCACCTCGTAAATATCACGGTGTTATGTTGAGTTTAGATATAATCAATGACCATAATCAACAAGAGTGAAGAAGGTAAAAATGATGAGAAACTTAAGGGCAAGTGTACCGGATCAGAATGTCCAGTGGAGTTTGGAAGAATATGTCCCGTGACTTCATTTTCAGGTTGACTGGTCAACTGATTCAGATTCCTTGAATCTCGTTTATGTGTTATTAATATCTACTTTCGAATAATTAAGTTTGTCTTTTGTTTAATTTTCTTAAAAATAACTATCTTAATAGCAGGCTCATACTGTGTAAAAAAATAAACCATCTTAATGGCTGGCTCATACTGTTTTATCCATCAACACAAGAGACTCTGTTCTGAAAACTACCGGTTACAAAATGTAGAATGATGATTGGTCGTGGGCGAGGCACCAATCGAGTTTAAATACTCTTTTATTACATTAATTAAATCAATAAAACTTTTAGCATTATTAGGCACTTTCTCCGTACAAGAAAAACCCCAAAGTGATAGTGTACAATCAAATTTCAGTTGTTAAAAATCAACCCAATCAAACAAAAAGAGCCGGTTGATTAATTGTTTGATCAAGTCCTTATCCAGTTGCCATTTATCTATTTATTTATCTAATGATACTTCTTAACTCTATTACAGGATAAGCTTAACTATTTATTTATGTTTTAAATTTGTTTATTTTTCACTTTTCTAACTCAGAGGCAAAAGCACATGCCATCCACTTGATGGAATAATTTGATGGTTAAGTTGGCGTGTGGAGTTATTATAAACACCAGTCTTGAAGCTTGAAATATGCAAATTCTGGGAATGTGATCATATGGCAAATATTTTATTTAAGTAACAACATTAGAAGGATTTTTTTTATTGTAAACTCGAGTAATTTTTAATCACAACCTAATGCAAAATCTTGGATATATATATATATATATATATATATATATATATATATATATATATTTTTTTTTTTTTTTTTTTTTTTTTTTTTTACATGGGCACGTTTTAATTGTTTCGAGCTCAAAAGAGATTATTAAGAGAGGGAGATGTATTGACAATGTACATCATGAACAATATTCATCACTTGTACATGGAATCGATTTGGATAATATTTGTTGCCCAATTGGTGTTGTAGTGACCGTCTCGCTCACTTTTTTTTAAGGACTTTTTATATTTTAGATTTTATCCATTAATTTTAAGGACTCTCAAATATCAGAGGTAGTATTGTGTTGTGATGATTTGAGTACCAACTAATTACTTTGGGTAAGTAATGCAGTAGATGAATTTAAAGAAGATCAAAAGTTAGGGTTTGGTACTACTACAGTACCTGATCCAGATGAGCAATGAACATTCAATGTGGGGAGGGTGGATGGGTGGTTACAGAGAATAGATATCTCAATAATTTTCAGGTGGGCTCAACCTTGCTCTTTTGGTGTTGGGTAGGCCGAGGTTGGTCGGCTAACTTTGGTTATTTACTTTTATTGAGCTACACGTCGAGATCAAAAAATAAAATTGAAGTTTTGTTTTAAAAATAAAAAAAACTATTCTAAAAGGTTTTTGAGGAAATTTTTCCCCCTTATGATCATTGTCTAATCAAAACATGACACGTGGCATAACTACCATGCAACTTTTTACTTTGATTTTCATTTTATTTAGATTTAGCGCCGCTATGTAAGCATTGAAAACCACATATCATTCTCCAATTGATCAATGACACAAAGAACAAAAATCCCAAGGGAGCAAAATATTCCTCCAAGTTTTTGTAACATCTTTGAGTGAGTGTATACGCGATGGACTTTGAGATAACTAAAATTGTGTACCTTAGTGTACATCAATGCCTACATTTCAATCTATCACAAAAACTCATCCTACACTTGTAAGCTTTCTAAACCTTTTAATTATACTATTTTTAGTCTTGAATTTGGGTATAAAAGTTCAATATAGCCCGTTTTCGATGGAAACCGTCTAGTTAATATAGTGAAGGGAATAACAAAATACCCTTTACTGATCGATAAGTGAGTAATAAATGCAACTAATGACCAAATTTTATCTAAAAACTGATTCAATCTGATCCAATAAATCATTTCAACACTTAACTACAAGCAAACCCTAAAATATATTATATGTTTATTTGATTTTGTTTAAAATTTTAATTATAAAAAGTATAATTAAGTGAATTTTGATCAGATTCGAATTGTATTATTATTTTAAGTGAATTTGAGCACAACTTAGTGGATTCAAATATTATTTTGTACTATTAAAAGAAAATTCTAATAGGATTGGATTCAAATTTCTCGGATTTTAGATAAACCCACCAAAGATGCAACCTAAAAGGTAACATGCATCAATCCAAGACTAGGAGGGGACCAATGCACAACTCGAGTAATAACTAAATCAAATAGTTTCCAAATGATATCGAAACAGGTTATTTATATTTTGGGTATGTATTATTTAAGCGCAATTCACATTGGGTACAGAAATTTACCATAATTACAAATTGGATCTTGATTGTTTGTTCAACGGCGCATACCATGGTCAGACGTCCCACATTCTTTAAAAACCCAAATGAATGCTTTGTTAGGTACACGTGTTTGCACATGATGGGTTTATAGATATTTACATGAATCTATATGCAAAAACCAATTGTGTGATTTATTTAAATAAGAAAAAGTTCATTTTCTTCGTCTTCTGCATTCATCGTTGAAAACTCCACAACCACCACCCCTACCCCCTCTAAACCAACCCATACCAATTAGGGTTGGTTCAAGCGATGCATCCCTATCGAGTCATGCATCGAGGTTCGTTTTTATATCATCTGCTTAGAAAAATAATTTTGGTATTTAATGAATGTGAGACGGTGACCATGGTCAACGTTGTTGTAGCAAATAATCAATACTCAGTTTCGTACCCAATCTGTAATTATGGTAAACATTTGTATCCGATATGAATTATGCCTAAGTAATGCATACCAAAATGTAAACAACTCATACCGAAACACTTAAGGGATATAATATATATCACATGTAAGATCCATACGGTAGTTTTTTCTTTTTCTTCTTACATTACTGTTTTATTTTTTTCCTTACAACATCAATTTTCTATTTTCCTCTTTACGAGACCTCACTACTACTCCTTGCTTGCCCGACCATTACCATCATCGGGTGGGTCAACTAGTACAAAATCTCATCTATTTGCATCTTCTACTTCCCTTCTCACATAAACGAACACAAATTATTGCTCGAGGAAAACGAGCGTCTTTCATTTGTGGGTCTCTGCTTCCTCAACATAACAGACAAAGGTCTGAATAAGAAATGTGCAATGTATTCTCTCAGCCATATTATTTGCACAATCGAAGGCTAGCATGAAGGCTGATGTAGTCGAATTCTGTTCTCATTGACTTTGACCTGCACAGGGAACACACGTGAGCCAAAGGCCACCGTTGTGGCTGCCGATGACACTCTGATGCTAAAGTCAGACAAGGCTTGAGAAATGTTTAAAGCTGTAAATTGGGTTATGTAGCATACATTAGTTTATCAACTTTGTGTCTTATTTATAATGCGAGAGTCCTTGTTCGGCTAGGCCTTTAGTGGCGTAGTTTAGGGAAATGTAACTTGCTGGAGATAATTTCCTTGTTTGGAGTCATCCATGTAGGAGAGTTTCCCTACACGACTTGTGTTCCTAGACATGCGGGAGAAACTTCCATTTTGGAGTGTTGTCCATGCAAGGGAGTTTCCATGTACGACTTATACTCCAGTATTTGCTTTCTAGTTGGAACCAATGTATTGCTGGCATGTCCGTCTTAGGTCGATCCCCCATATACTTGCATGATTAGGCCTTACGGGTATTGCGTTTTACCATGTCATGTGTGGGCTTAGTAGGGCGCTACAATTTGGGTCCAACAATTTGGATTGTGCCAAAATGAGCTTAGTGTTGTCTGGGCTTTGCCAGATTGGGTGGGCAATCAGGCATGTTTTGTTCTGCTGACGAATTGATCATGACACGTGTACATCGCGAATTAAAATACAATTTGGTGTATCATCAGCTACTCCCCTCGAGTTGGTGGACCAGCTCGTCAGTCTACTCATTCATGTCATTGAGGACCTGATTGGTCATGATGGTTGAGTCTGAATCATTTCGCGAGCGGTGCTCTTTATTAATTGGACGTGCGTCTGCTCGAAAAAAAAAGGCGAGAATTATATTTTCTATATAGATCCCCTTCCCTACAGAGTTTATTTCTTTCACTCTTTTGATCTTAGAGACTCTGCTTTTTCGTTTCGCTTTCCACACTTTTGACTTTGTTTATCTTCCGTAATCGAAAGTTTGTACGTTTTTCCATGGCGGGTCAGAATCGACTTTCTGATGAACTGTTCGCTAAAAGTCGTAAGTTCTTTGATAAGAGGTCAATCACCAAGTCGAATCTGGAGGGCATTCGTGATAAGTATGGGATCTATGATGACCTGGTGCTATTCACATTAGGCGCTAGTCAGACGCCATTGTCTCCTCCAAAAGGATGTATTTGTTTGCACCAGCGTATGCTTCAATCGGGCGTCCGATTTTCTGTCATCAAGGAGATTTGGAGCTTCTTGGCGTACCCCGGTATTTCGCCTGCTCAGCTGGTGCCAAATGTGTATAGGACGGTGATTGCCATTATGATTAGGGCAAATGATGCTGGTGTTCGAGTGTCTCCAAGGGTGATCCTACCGCTCACTTCTTATCGGATAAATGAGCATGTTGAGTGCGTGTTGACGTCGTGTCTTGCTTTGGCAGTCTGGCTGTCGACTTCAAGTTTTGACAGAAGTATTGCTTTATGGCTTCTGCAGACTCGAAGTATTTTGAGCTTAGTGGTTATCTGATCGAGCGGGAGTTCATGCAACCTAGTAAGTTTGATTCCGTTTTGGACCCCGCTAGTGTTGATTGCATACTGAATCATTATCCATTTTTTCTGTAGGGAAATTTCAAACTACGCCCCTTTCTTTTAAGGACGAACTAACTTTCGATAAATTTTGTGACATGCCTCGGATGCAAATGGAGGATGTCGTCTAGCCTTCTAACATTAAGCGTGGCTGATTGTGGGCTTATTAGCATAAGGCTCCTACTCTTTTTAGAGTTTTGAAACAGAAGTCTGGAAGGCGAACCCTCTTCGAAGAAGATGAAGTTCCCGAATGTTAAGATTTCGAACCCGTCAATAAGGGCAGAGTTGAATGAAGCATTTTCTTTTTCTATGCGTCCAAAGAAGCTTCATGCTGCAACTAAGCCCAATTGTGAGCGTTTGGTCCCTAGAGAGGGGGACACAAAGTTGTAGGGCAAGATCTTGATTTGTCTGTTGGGGCGGAAGCTGTTGTGTCCTAGGGGCCCATATTTCCCTTCCCAACTTAGAAAATGAGTATCTGCAAATGGTGGGGGTTGAAGATGTAACAAAGCTGAGTACTGAGCAGGCGAAGGTCATGAGCAACCTGTTGCTGTAGGCTGGTATGGTAGCTTCGTCCGATGCGGGTCAGACTAGTCCTTTTTCGTTGAAGAATTTCAAGTACAACCCCTCCTTGGATCGCGAGTCTTTTTTACATGCTGAAGAGTCGTCTGATTATCGTCCTTATGGCAAAAAATATCCTCCACATAGTTCGTATTGTTCTCCGCCCCGATCTCGACCTCACATTGAGGTGACAACGGGTCCGAAAGATAACTCACTTCCTTCTTCCCCATCAACTGCTTCCTAGCTGGCTCGTGAGAGATAACAGATCATTGTGAGTAAGGGGAAAATGGTGGAAGAGGGCCATGATGCAGTGAAGATAGTGAAGGTCGGTACTGTAGTGATTTCAGTTCCAAATGACCTCTATCTGGATGCACAGATTAGCTTATTCGCTCCGAATGTGGTAATGATGGGCAATCGGGCTGACACCAGGAGGTTGATATTTCTTATGCCTCAAAGAAGCATATTAGTATATGGAATGATTGGCTGACGAACTGTGTTCCGACGCCAGAAGATGATACGTTGGGCCAGCGTATGGACTAGGGGCAAAAACATTTTGTGCTGGGGATGTCATATCTGAACCAAGTTGTTGTTGCTGGGATGAAAGTTGAGGTTGCTCGTGAGAAAGGGTATACCATGGAGCGAGTCTTTGGGAATTTGCAGAAGTCATACTCCGATGCTCTCCGGAAGCTATCGTCCTCAATCAAAATTGATTAAGCTTTGGTAAGGTTTTACTATCATTGTCTGTGGTTGGACAATGATCCCTGGCAATTCATTGTGATCAGGCATTGAAAATGCTGGCTAGACTCTCACTTTCTAAGCCATCTTCATCCGCACTTGGCAGACTGTGGTCTTAGAGTGGACCAGAAGCTATCATCATTAGTCAGAACTGACTAAGCTTTGGTAGGGTTTGGCGATCATTGTCTATAGTTGGGCAAAGGTCCCTGGCAAGCCAACGTGGTCGAGCGTCGAGAGCGCTGACTAGACTCCCACATTCTAATCCATCGCCATCTACGCCTGGTGAACTAGGCATTAGAGCGGACCAGAAGTTATCGTCATCAGTCGTCACTGACTAAACTTTGGTCGGGTCAGTGACCATTATCTGTAGTTGGACAATGATCTTTGGCAAGCCGTCTCGATTAGGCGTTAGAGCGCTGACTAGGCTCCCACTTTTGAAGCCATCTTTATCTACACTCAGTAAACTACGGTCTTAGAGCGGATTAGAAGTTATCATCATCAGTGGAACTAACTAAGCTTTGATCGAGTTCAACGATCATTATCCGTAGTTGGGCAATGATCCCAGGCAAGCCATCATAGTTGGGAATCGAGAGTGCTGACTAGACTCCCACTTTCTAGGCCATCGTCATCCGCACTCGACGAACTAGGCATTATAGCGGACCAGAAGTTATCATCGTCAGTCGTCACTGACTAAAATTTGACCGAGTTTGGTGACCATTATCTATAGTTGGACAATGATCCCTGGCAAGTCGTCTCGATCAGGCATTGGAGCGCTGACTAGGTTCCCACTTTCTAAGCCATCTTCATCTGTGCTCAGCGAACTACAGTCTTGAAGCATATCAGAAGCTATTGTCATCAATCAGAACTGACTAAGCTTTGATCGGGTTTGGCGATCATTGTCTGCGTTGGACAATGATCTCTAGCAAGTCATTTTGATCAGGTGTTGAGAGCGCTTACTAGACTCCCATTTTCTAAGCCACCGTCATCCGCTCTTTGTGGACTAGGCGTTAGAGCAGACCAAAAGCTATCGTCATCAGTCGGAACTGACTAAGTTTTGATTGGGCTGGGCCTCCGCTTCATCTTGGGCATGTAAGTCTGACGTGGGGCTCCTGACTTACTTAATTCGCCTAATAGTCTGATACGAAAGTCAGATCAATAAGTCTAATTCTGGAGTCGGATTGTCATAGATTGACCGAACTAAATTTCATCCAGATTTAATGAACAACAGCGAAATATTAATAGAGCGGATACATTGGATTTATTGATAATATCTCTGTAGGCGTGTTCTGCATTCCATGGGCGCTTAATGCCTTTACCATTTATGTCCTTAGGTGTACAAGGCCGGATTTGACGGGACATCACTCGGGCCCATTAGTTGGTTGGGCTCTATTGTAAAGATCATTGTGCGAGGTGTACTACGAAGATTGAGACACGGTTAAGTATCGGTTACGCCCCCAATTAATGGGGCTACGTGCAATACCATTAATTCGATGAATGTGGACTCGTGCAGATGCAATCGAAACTGTCGCCTCTTTGTTTTTCATACGACATTTAATGCTGACGCAACTGTTGGTTGACTTCATTTCGTGAACCGTCACGCCTATATATAGGTTGGTCTCCACCATTTCAAGCATTGCCATGAACGTTGATGGGTCCACAAATCGTCCTCCTGTGGTGAGTTTTACTGGCAAAACAAATGTTAGACTGCCAAGGACCACCTTTTTGGTGGCCGAAGGCACTCTAATGCTAAGTCAGCAACTCTGTTTGAAGAATGAAGTAAATCTGGACAAAACTCAGCTAAAGTTGCATACCTGTATCAAATGTTCTATTTACCTTTTATAATGGTCGTAGTTAATTCTCTGCGTGACTTAAGCATGTGAGGCGCAATGGAACGAGATGTTTCTAGTAACAGTTTCCTCCTTAATGGAGATGCGTCCATGGAAGCGTAACTCCCTCCACGACTCTTTTTGATGCAACGTTCCTCTTTTCTATGAGAGAACTCGGGTCGAGCTTGGATTCAGGTTTTGTTTCGTTCGGGACTGGATTTGGGATCTGTTTATTTCTTCTTGTTGGCGGGCCTTATCTAAGCCTCCATAATTGGCTTTATTTTCTTGGGCTTTATGAGCCAACCCAAAAGATTGGACGCTATATCCTCGTGATGGATGCTCTCTGCCACGTGTACGGTCATGATAATCGGTCTATTTTGATGTATCATCAGCTACTCTCCCCCTTAGTTAGTGGGTATGTTCATGTATCCACTAACTGTGTGGTGGTTTTGTTTTCGATTTCGACATTACGACACATTTAGTGCTCTTGCTATCTATTGTTGTTGTTGTCTTTCCGATGTTCCATCCGCCTGATCGTTTTGGCGCAATATCTGGGATTTCGTGCAGTTGTCATGTCTAGCACGTTCTCCCAATAACAGACCTTTGTTGCTCGTTCTTATAAAAGGAGAAGTTTGAGTGTGTCTTACTTCCTTTTGCAACTCTTCGTTTTCTAGTTGTTAATTCTTTGATTCATTGCACTCGTTCTGCAGTTATGTCTAACTTTAGGGTTTTGAGCGGCGATGTTCTTGATGCATGCAAAGATTTTTTTTGCCCAAGTGGGCAACACACGCAACTCTGGACTGCATTTACCACGATTATTCGTTGCCAACTGATCTGGAGATCATTCTCCCCAGAGAAAGTGACAATCCCTATTGTCCAAAACATGAGTACATTGATTTGTACCCTGGTATGTTCCACTCTGGTTTCAGGCTTCCAACTCCTACGATCATTTGGGCGTACTTGTATTTGGTTGGTATCGTTCCGGCCCAACCGGTCCCTAATGGTTGGAAAATAATGATTTCAACCTTAGCAAGGGCTGTCTCAGATCGTATTCCTATGAATGACATGGTTCTGCACTCGTAGGTGGGGTTTAACGTAAACCCCAATTGCACATGTTATATGCGTTATCCTTCTTGTCTCAAGGACCCATGAGAAGAGTATGAGGGCTGGTCGAGGTCTTGGTTCAACTCATCACTTTATTCCAACCACTTTATGCTTCGCGAGAATCAAATTCCGCGATCATTCAGGGAGCCTAAGAAAGTCGAGTTCTAGTTGTCTTTGGAAGAACAGGAGTTCTGCAGTCACTTTTGAGATCTTCCCCAGATCTCAGTGGAAGATTTTCTCACTACGGATGCCATTATCAGTAGTGGCTTATATTCATTAGGTGGAGCGTGTCGCGTTACAAAAGTGATTGTTGCGTGCGCTGACCACCATCCTCTATTGACGAGCACGTAGGTCGAGCTACTTCAGTCGTTGTCCGAGGTTCTGGGAGTGCTGGCTCGATTGTGAGGAAACATAAAGTTCCTAGGTCTCCCAACCCTTCCAAGATGCTGGCTGTTAGTTTTGGCCATGTGTCGAAGAGGAAAAAGCTTGCTTCTTCAGTTCTTGACACTGCTAGGGCTCCCTCTTGCCTTGCTTCTCTCCGAAAGGGAAGTGTTGGTTTAGAGGATGATTCTTTTATTCCGGAGGACAATGTGGTAAACCAAGTTCTCGAAAGGAGTAAGAAAGAAGTCTCCCATCCTCTAGGCGACCACAAGAAAAATCTTGTTGCCTCTTATAGTTTGCCCGCCTATTGATGACTCGTGCATTATTGAAAATAAAATGCTTCAGATTGGTTTTTGGCTGTCGAAGAATCCAAAGGGTACCAAGACCTTGGATGACTTCAAGTATGATCCGTCAATGTAGGATCGAGTTTCTGCCCGAGCTCGAGATTTCAAGCTCACTATTTCTTTTGTCGTGGCTAGGACCTCGGGATCACCTGCTACTCATTCCACATCTCATCCTGCTCCTACTGTGCCCGCGGAGATCTTTTGGCCTTCCGAGGCTGATGTGCAGGACAACGCTCACAACCTCATTGACGGTTGGCTAATAGGGCTCTCATGCCCATACGACAGCCACATCACCATATTGACGAGGGACTCTAGTACCTTATGGAGGGGATGACGCACCTTACGTATGCGGTCGTGATGGGGTCAGATTGTAAAGCTGCCTGTGACCAGGTGGCGCATATCAAACAGAAACTAGTAGGACACATCTTGGTCCTTTCTCATGTTCTCCGTCGATTGGATTCGTTGAAGGCGCATTGCATAGATCATTAAAGGGTTTCGGATTCTGCGGAGACGTCATTGAGGGAACTCGAGGCTCTTTGTGACATTTTTGCTTCTGACCTTGAGACGTATGAAGTAGAACTGTGCAAGTTACGGTCATGTCTAGATGTTGCTAAGAAAGAGTTGTCCGACCGAAAAGGCGAACGTGATGAAGTTGTTCATTCTACTGAGGAATGTTCTGCCAAGCTCAAGGCTTTTGCTATTCGAATCGCTCAGCTGAATTTTGAGTTTGTCGAGACCAAGTCTGTAGTCTCTGCTAAACTTGCGGATGTTGATAGAGAGTTAGCATCAACCTGAGCTGAGCTGTTATTCGTTACTGAGAAGCTGAAGGTGGCAAAGGTCGCGGATTGGAAGAGAGTGGTCGATGGTCGCCACAATTTCTTGGATTTCCTGGAGATGCAAGGTTTAGACATGACCCAATATCGTTCCTTTGCTGAGTATAAATTTGATGATGTTGAGGAAGTTTCTCCGTACTACAGGGTGATTTGGATGTCGAAGAACCTTCTGAGCCAATGCTGCCTGGAGATAATGCCCATGATGTTTATTCTTTTTCTTAATTGTCATTTTTTGTAATCTCCTTGTTTAGAAGATAAATGGAAATTTTTTGTTTCACGTTTGTTGTGTCCAGTATGTATAGCTCGTCAGCTTTTATTTACGACATTCTTGAGAGATTTCTGACTCATTCGTCCAGATTTTTACGAATGGCTTTGATGTTTGGCGTTCTAGTCGTGTAGAAGCTCTGGTTTACGGAATCCGATTCAACATTCAGATTACAACGTCAAACATTACATTCGACGAAAAATTCTAGCTCTTATGTCATGGTATTTTATTACTTCGTGGTTGATCAGGCTAGAAGTTATTGTTTTTATGCCCGACTCATTCATCAAGTACATGTATTTGTTTTTCCTCGATACTCTAGCCGTGCTGAGTATTTTCTTGGGTTGGATTTTTAATCTGACTTCCTTCTCCTAATCGGATTCTTGTTGTCTCGAATTTGGGAGCGAAAGATTTTATTGATAATATATTTTCAAGTATTCTACATTAAATGGTCGAGGTGTCATTTCACCCTCTTTGTTCTCTAGCCAGTATGTTCCTGGTCTGTTGATTTTTGTTACTCGGTACGATCCTTCCCAATTTGGGTTTAGCTTGCCCGCACCAGGTTCCTTCATGTTGAGTTGGACTTTTCGTAGCACCCAGTCTCCAACTTTAAAAGTGCGGATTCACGCCTTCTTGTTGTAATATCATGCCATACACTGTTGGTAGGCTGTCATTTTGATGGAGGCCGCTTCTCGCTTCTTTTCGAGGAGATCCAGTCCAAGTCTTAGTGCTTCGATGTTGTTCTCAGCGCGAAATTCTTCAGTTTGAAATGTTGTCATTCCGATCTCCACGAGTATCATTGCTTGTGACCCATATGCAAGGGCGAATGGTGTTTCTCCTGTCAAAGTTCATTTTATTGTTATGTATGCCCAAAAGACGTCGGGTAACTCAGATGTCCACAATCCTTTTGCTGCCTCGAGTTTTCTTTTGATTGCTTTCAAGATTATCCCGTTGGTGACCTCGGCTTGTCCATTTGCTTGTGGATGATCAGGGGCAAGGAAATGTTGCTGGATATTCAGATTTTCACATAAGTCTTTAACCTTCTTGCCTTCGATTGCTTTCCATTGTCCGTGACAATTACCCTTAGGATCTCGAATTTGCATATGACGTCTCTCCAAAGAAACTTCTCGACTTGAGTTTCTCCTATCTTTGTGAGGGGATCTACTTCTACCCACTTGGTAAAGTAGTCTACTGCAACGAAGAAAAACTTCTTTTTATCGGACGCTGGGAGTGGTCCTACGATGTCCATTCCCCATTGTGCGAATGGTAAGGGGTTGCTTATTGGGATCAAGTTTTGTCTTGGCAGATAAGTGTATGGGGCAAATCTTTGGCATTTGTCGCATTTGTGAACTAGCTTTTGAGCATCTGTGTGCATCGTCGGCCAATAATAACCCAATGTGAGAGCCTTATGGGCTAGTGTCCTCCCCCCGGATGATTTTCGCATATGCCAAGGTGGATTTTCTGCAGAACGCAATCAACATCTCTTGGTGTAAGGCATCTCAACAATGGGTTCGTGGCAGATCTTTTGTATAGTTTTTCATTGATCATTGTGTATCTTGCTGCCCGATTTCCTAGCTTTTTGGCTTGCATCTGCTAGAGTTTCTGTTTGATATATATGTCAGGATTGGAGTTGTCCAGTTGTTTTCTTTATTTACCGAATGCTTCTTCCTCTTCGTTTTCAAGTATGGAGCTTCCTTGTGTCATGACGAGTGGGTTGTCATTATCCTTAATTGTCGAAGCTTCCTTTGCTAGTTCGTCGGCTCTTTTGTTCTCTGCCCGTGCGCACCGTTGAATGGTAGCGTTCCGAAAGCCTTCTACTAGTTATGTGGTTTTCTGGTGGTAGGCTTTCATTCGGGTATCTTTGACTTGAAATTTTTCGTTTAGTTAAATGACCACCAAGTTTGAATCAGTAAAAACACTAATGTCTTTTATTCCTAAGTGTTTCGCTAATTGTAGCCCGACTATCACGGCTTCATACTTGGCTTCATTATTGGAGGCTCTAAAGCTTAATTTTATCACCTTCTCTAATGCGATGCCTTCCGAGTTGTACAAGATTAATCCAGCTCCGCTTCCTACCTCGTTGGACGCTCCATCACAGCGGAGGATCCATCCGTCGGTGATTGGTTTGGGTTGTTATTCTCTGCTTTCATTTTTTGCATGTTGGTTGTTGCTTCCTGTGAACTTGGCGATGAAATTTGGTAGTCCTTGAGCCTTGATAGCGGTTCTAGGGGCATAGCTGATGTCGAATTGTCCGAGTTCTATTGCCCACTTCACCATTCTTCTCGACAGATCTGGTTTGTGTAGTACCAACCGAAGCAGTTGTTCGGTCATAACCGTGATTGGGTGTGCTTGGAAGTATGGTGGAGATTTTCTTGACGACACAATTAGAGTGAGCGTCGATTTCTCTAGGGCCGAATAGTTGATTTATGCATCTACGAGTGTTTTGCTGATGTAGTACAATGGTTTTTGCACACTCTTTTCTTTTCGTATCAACGCCGAACTCACCGCGTGATCGAACACAAATAGATATAGATACAGTGCTTCTCTCGTGTTCGATTTTTGTTAGTAGCTTTGTGCTTCCCATGTACGTTTTAAGGCCTTGAAAGGCTTCATCGCATTCAAAATTTCACTCAAATGTCTTATTCCCCTTCAAAATTTTGAAGAAAGGCAGACACTTGTCCAACAATTTGGAGATGAATCTGTTCGGAGCTGCTATTATCCCATTAAGACTTTTAACAACTTTTATGTTTGTCGACGACTGCATGTTGAGAATGGCTTGTATCTGCTTTGGATTGGCCTCAATTCCTCATTGGTTGACCATGTATCCGAGGAACTTCCATGACTCCATTCCAAAGGTGCATTTCTCCGGGTTCAGTTTCATCTTATACTTTCGCAGCTGGGAAAAAAGCTTGTTCAAGATCCATGACATAGTCTGCTTGGCATGAGTTTTTAACAAGCGTTTGCCGATCTGATCTTTAAACATCCAGTTCACTAGCCGTTGGTACATCGCTCTCGCATTCTTTAATCCGAATGGCATTACCCGATAACATTATGTGCCCCTTTCTGTTACGAAAGAAGTTTTTTCTTGGTCGAGAGGGTACATTTGTATCTAATTATACCCGAAGTATGCATCCATAAAGCTCAACATTTTGTGCCCAACAATTGCATCCACTATCTGATCTATTCGTGGAAGTGGAAAACTATCTTTGGGGTAGGCTCTATTCAGATCGGTGTAGTCCATGCACACTCTCCATTTGTCGTTCTTCTTTTTTACTAGCACCGTGTTGGCCAACCAATCTGGGTAATGAGCTTCTCTTATCATCCCTGCATTGAGTAGTTGGTGCACCTCCTCATTTATTGCCTAACTACGCTCCGGGGCCACAGTTCTTTTTTTTGTCGAACCACCTTCTTGTCTTGGTTCACTTGTAATTTGTGAGAGATGATGGATGGATCTTTCCCCACCATATCTATCATTGTCCATGCAAAAACATCTTGGTTATCTTTCAGCACCTGGATCAGTTCCTTGGTGAGTTCAGAATGAATCTTTGTGCCGATTCGGATTACTTTTTCCACTTCATTTTCTAGGTAGGCTTCAATCGTTTCTTCTTTCGATTGTTCGATGTTACGTCGATCTCGCGGACTGGTTCGAGCCGTATTGTCGTCCGGAGAGTCCAAACTCTTTTCATCAAGCTGCTGCGAAGGCTCTTCCGATCGTTGCAGTAATTGCTACTTATGGGGAATTTTTATCGTTGCAAAATGACACTCACGGGCTGCTGGTTGATCTCTTTTGATCCTTTCGATACCATTGTCGATATGGTACTTTAAGCATTGGTGCTTAGTGGAGGAGACTGCACCCATCTTGTGTATCGATGGTCTCTCGAGTAGCATGTTGTACGTAGCAGAAGCATTGACGACAAGAAAGTCTGTCAACAATACTTGTTGTTTACCTGGCTCTCCTGCTTCGACTGGTAGTTGAATCATTCCAAGTGGATGACATTGTTCCCCACTGAAACCCACCATAGATTGATCGCTAGGGGAAATCATCTCATTGTTGAACCACATCCTTCGAAAAGCTGTCAGGTATAGAAGGTTGGCTGAGCTGCCGGTGTCGACCAACACCCTTTTGATTTCCCATTTAGCTATCATGACCGAGATCACTAGCGTATCATTGTGCGGAAAATTAACCTTGTCTGCATCATCGTTCGAGAAAGTTAATGTCCTCTGCATCGTTTTTGCGCTTTGTGTGGACGGTTCTTGGAATCTGATATTTGTCCGGAAGTCTCTGACTATATGCTTTCAGGATCAATTGGATTGCTCTTTTCCTCGGCTGCGCTGTGTAAGACATAGATTGTTTCCTTTACTCATTCCCTTGAGATGATTGTTTCGTCCTCAAGTTCGACAAATTCTCAGAGTCGTCCCTCTCTGATATGACTCAATCTCGTCTTTCAAATTGTGACAATCTTCGGTATCGTGGACGTAATCGTTGTGGAAGAGGCAATTTGTTTTTGCTCCAGTTCTCCGGATCTCCTATCATTTTTGGTGGCCATCTAACGTCGTCCCTTCCTGTCATAGCTTTAAGGATCTCGCTCCGACTCCCTATCAAGGTCGCGAACGATTTCTCGCATTTAAGCATTTTTGGTTATAGTTTTTCGAACTTCCCTTGATTACACCTGGAACTGTTATTAGTCTGATGTCTCTTAAGCTAGGTGATTTCTTCTCGAGATTTGCTACTCTTCAGGTCTCGGATGATTCTATCCATCATCTCGATTACGTGGTTTATCTGAGCCATAAGCATCTCTACTCGGGGATCCTAGGGGATCCCCCAAGATGTCAAAGACATCTGAACTGTTACCTGTTGGAGCTATTTTATAGTAGGTACAAATGATTTGACGGTTGTCGCTAGATCGATATTAGGCAACATGTCGTATTGTTCATCGCCAGATTGAGGATTTGTGGAGTGTTCCATTGATCCGGATAGTTGTTCGATCTTCTGTCAGATTGTGTGAGCTTTGTTACTGTGGATCTTCTTTTTAGAAAGGAAACTCGTCATTTCCCCATGGAAAGCGCCAAGTTGATGCATCCAAAAATTGTCCTCCTATGAGTTTGACCTTCAAAACAAATGTTAGACTGCCAAGGACCACCTTTTTGGTGGCCGAAGGCACTCCGATGCTTAAGTCAACAACTTTGTTTGAAGAAAGAAGTAAATCTTTACAAAACTCGGTTAAAGTTGCATACCTGTATCGAATGTTCCCTTTTCCTTTTATAATGGTCGCAATTAATTCTCTGCGTGACTTAAGCATGTGAGGTGCAACAGAAAGAGATGTTTTTTGTAATAGTCTCCTCCTTAATGGACATGTGTCCATGGAGGCGTAACTCCCTCCACGACTCTTTTTAATGCAATGTTCATATTCTTTCTGAAAGAACTCGTGTCGGGCCTGGATTCGGGCTTTGTTTCATTCAAGCCTGAATTCAGGTTTTGTTTATTTCTTTTTGTTGGCGAGCCTTATCTGAGCCTCCGTAATTCGCTTGGGCTTTATGAGCCTGCCCAATAGATTGGACGTTTTATCCTCGTGATTGATGCTCTCTACCACGTGTACGACCGTGATGATCGATCTATTTTGGCGTATCATCAAACATTGTAGAGCATGTCCTTCAAATGCATCTTTTTAGAAAATATGTTTTGGATTCTCCAAAGGCTAAAGGAAGATCTTTTTTGTTGGAGTCTTCGAATGTTCTGACATTTGCAGCGATGAGTCTTGACAAGATCTGCTGTTATGTGATGCCACCTGGTTTGGATAAGCATCCAATTGGTTATATTGGACCTTGTAATTTTTTTCTTTCATTGCGAAGAAGAGTTACAGATTCCTCCTCAGGGGTCGAGTTTGTCTTTCATCTTCTGGTGCTCCGAGGTCGTCTCACGCCATCCAATCTCAGAGATAATACCAGCAGCCAACTTTGGGTGGCTGCTTCGACTGCATCTACTGGGCTTCACGCATGATGCCACAGCTGGAAGGTAGGTTGGCAGATCGGAGTTCTGATGGATGCGACCTGTTGTCTTGGGGTGCTAAGCTAATTCTGCATCACCCCAGGCATTCCTATATTGAGAGACATTTTCATCTACCTTCTTCTGTTCTCATTCTGAGTCCTATTCGTAAAGCAGATCGGCAGAGCAAAATGTTTTCAGTCTGTTTCGAGTGTCCTCGCTGCCACTTTCAAGTCATCTTTGCGAGGCAGATTGGCAGAGTAAAGAATTGGGCGCGTACCTGTAGCCTACTCTAGGTACTTTTGTTTTCACTTCTGAATCCTCTTCTAGAGGCAGATTGACAAAGCAAAGTCTTGACATGTGTTTAAGAGGATTCATACTCGCGCCGGACTTAGATGTTTATAGTGTGCAAACTTTTGTACTGGTCAATTGGGCAAGCTTTATAACAACTTTATTAGTAATCAATAAAGTCTATTTTCTCTAATTCGCGTTTTATTCCTTGAATGAATCTGTATCGTATAGGCTTTGTGCGAACAAATTTTCTAAACTAAAAAACAAAATAAATCAAAGCAGTAAGATAGTTTGACTCTGAGCGGGTGCTAAGCTAATCTGGCTTTGAAGGAGATGTGCATGGTCCTGGCTCAGACTGTGTAGCTCCCTCGGTGAAGTGCCATGTTTCGCCAATGCTAGCGCAGTTACGAAAAAGTGAACTTCGTGTGGACGGGTTGTTCCTTGCTGGTTGCCAGCTTTTGAAGTAGGCGCCTTTTTGTTGAAGTGTTGTTACTTAGCTTTCCACTGGACTGAACGGTGCCTCCAGTGCTGAATTCTGGCTCATGGCTAAATTGAGCCTCGGTTGTCGGAGCTTTGTCTTTGTCCTGGTGGGGTAATTTTCCTCCTTATCTGGGCCCGGTGTCTAATATATTTCTCCCACAGGACCGAGCTGTAATTGCTTACAATCGAGTTGTTTCAGAGCTGCGTAGTAGCAGTATCTTGCTGAAGGTTGATATCCTTCAATAGTTCCTTGGGCCTGGTTGGCCTAGTACTTGATACATTGGTACATAGTAGAAACTACTGCGTCCATATGATGGAGCCAAGGCCTTCCAGTGACAATGTTGTAGGCGGACGAGGCATCGACCACCATGAACTCTTGGACAAGGAACTTTCGTATTTGTGGCTCCCCACCACCACAATTAGACTGATATTCCCAATAGGGAAGCATTTTTCTCCATTGAACCGGATCATGAGGTGATTTGCGGGTGTTAAGTCCGCCTCCTTGAGTTGCATATTGCGGAATGCATTGAGAAACATGACGTTTAGAGAGCTTCGAGTGTCCACCATGGCCCTTTTCACTTCCCACTTTGTAAATGAGGATCGAGATGACCAGGGCGTCATTGTGAGGAGAATGGACACCTTGGAGGTTCTTGTTCGTGAATGTCAGTGGTGGGATTGGGCTCTGAATACGTGAGTATTGCACTTGTCGGTCCTCGCAGGTGGGCTGCATTCGCATATCAAGAAGCATCCTTTTTCAGGACCTATTGGACTGCTCACCTTTCGAGTCGACTCCATGAAGTACATATATGATGCCAGGAGCTTCCTTTTCTACCTCATTGACGACATCTTCCATTTCCTTTGCTCAGTCTTGCCTTTCCGGATCCAGTACTCTATCTTGCTCCTGACACTTTTACAGTCCTCAGTGTCGTGGTCTCCCTCCTTGTGAAAGGAGCAGTATTTGTTGTCATCGCACCGAGAGGGTTCTTTTTGTTGTTTGGTGGGCCACTTCAAATCTCCCCAATTCTTAATTGAGTTGAGGACGTCGGACAAACTGGAATTGAAAGGAGTGACGAATTTAGAGCCGACGGAGTT
Source organism: Berberis vulgaris (assembly GCA_963556465.1). NCBI lineage: Eukaryota > Viridiplantae > Streptophyta > Magnoliopsida > Ranunculales > Berberidaceae > Berberis > Berberis vulgaris. The sequence goes on along the minus strand of OY747131.1, from coordinate 23,853,066 downwards.
GGAGGTCTTATCTTGCCTTGTGCGGTCAGGGTTGGGCTTGCTATTATTTTGTCTGTAGAACCAAAGGGTTTCGTTTTGGACTCCGCCCCCTTCTTGGCGGCCAGCATCTCATCCAGAGTAATGTATTTTTGGACACTTTTTAGCGAGTCCGCCATATCAGTTGGAAGCTCCAGAGTGAGGAAATCGTAGAACTTGCCTCTCCTCAAACCTGAGGTGAAGTCTTTGACCGGGGTGTCATTACTGTAGCCATCGGCGAGGGTCAACTCATCAATGAATTGGGTGATGTATTCGCTCAATGTCTCGTTCAGCTTCTGTTTGAGGGTTAGCAGGTAATGCGGGCCCTTCTTGATTCGTTGGTTGCCGACATAGCGGGTGTGAAATGTTGTTGCCAGCCTCCGAAATGAGTCGATGGACTTCTGATGGAGGCTATGGAACCAGGTCAACACTGACTTCTTCAGGCTGGTTGGGAATGTCTGGCACATTACTGCTTCGGATCCCTCTTTGAGCTTCATTACATGCTGGAAGTGGCTTAAGTGATCGGACGGGTCTATTGTCCTGTCGTAAAACTTCAACTTTGGCGAGATGAAATTCTTCGGCAGTGGCTCGTTCATGATGTGATCTATGAACGGTGGGACGGTGAGGTTGAAAACCACGACAGCATTGGTGGCCCCAAGCCCGAGGGGGTTCTGTGATGCGGGTTTGTCGGTCCTAGATGTTGGGTCTCCGTTAGTCGCTCTTCCGCCTCTGGTCCACTGAGAACCCGAAGGGGTAGTGTGGCTCTCCTGAACGTGTTATCTGATGTCTTCCAGGGATGAGGCTTTTCTCTGTTCCAGGTCTTCTTCTGCGGGTGGAGGATTCCACCGAGTGAGTATTTCCACCGTTCTTGCGATTTATTGCATCTGGATTGGCAGTAGATCCACCCTGAGGTCCGTCGTGGCTGCTACAACGCAGAGGTTTGAGGTTGTTCCCCCCGCGGTGCTTGGGCTGCCAAGACTAGCGGTGCTCTGCCGGTTCAAGTGTTCGAAGGCTCACTGATTTCTCCATTGTTGCAAGATCTTGTGGTCACCATCTCTCTGGACTTTAAGGAAGGGTGATATCACTGTTTTTAAAGGAACTTCGTCGTTCCCCACGGACGACGCCAAACTGATGCAATTGAATTCTATCCTCCTAGACTTTGATCTTGACCTGCACAGGGAACACACGTGAGCCAAAGACAACCATTGTGGCGGCCGATGGTACTCCAATCCTAAAGTCAGACAAGGCTTGAGAAAGGCTTAAAACTACAAATTGGGTTTTGTAGCGTACCTTTGTTCATCTACCCTGTGTCTTATTTAGAATGCGAGAGTCCTTGTTCGGCTAGGCCTTCGGTGGCGTAGTTTAGGGAAATGTATCTTGCTGGAGATCTTTTTCTTGCTAGGAGTCATCCATGTAAAAAAGTTTTCTTACACGACTTGTGCTCTTAGATTTGGGGGGAAAACTTCCCTTTTGGAGTGTTGTCCATGCAAGGAAATTTTCATGCACGACTTGTACTCTGATATTTTTTTCCTAGTCGGAACCAATGTATTGGTGGTCTGCTCATCTTAGGTCGATCCCCCAGATACTTGTCTGATTATGCCTTACGGGTATTGGGCTTGACCATGTGACATGTGGGCTTAGTAGGACGCTGCAATTTGGGTCCAACCTTATGGATTCTGCCAAAATGGGTTTAGTGTTGCCTGGGCTTTGCCATATTGGGTGGGCAATCAGACCCGCTTTGTTCTGCTGACAAGATGATCATGACACATGTATGGCACGGATTAAAGGATGGCTTGGTGTATCATCACAGGCAAATGGCCAAATTTACAATCATTACTAACAAGAGGAGATGAAAACAAGTACATTGTTATCCGTTTACCCTCCTGTGTGCAAAGCCACATAACAACACTAAAATCCTTACAAAGTTTATGCCATGGCCCAGGGCGATTTATTTAAGGGCTCTATTTACTAAAACAAATATCTTATTAACCCATGGCCTTCTCTAGTTGAGTTTGTGTTGGTTGAGAACCTAAAACCTTCTTCCACTATTCACAAATTTCAACAAAGAAAATGACTAAGCAATGTTTACTTTCCACATTACGAACTCCAATGTCACGAAATGCTAGTAGTTCACCGATAGTATTCACCCACTCGCCGGTGCAAATGAATTCAAGTATTTCATTTATATATCCCAATTTTTTGTCTCATCTGTATATTTTAAATATTCTCCTTTGAGCGATTAGTATAAAAAATTGTCTATATTTATATAGAGAATACCTTGTGATAGAAAATTTTGAAGACACCAATCAATTTCCTCAAAACCCATACTCCCAAATGATGGTGGTTGGTAAAATTTTCTAGGTGAACAAAGCGATCAACAAGACTTTTTAGTCAAAGTACTCGGATAAGGATATTCTCATTTAACAAATCTATGTCAATTATGTATTTAGCCTTTGGTTATACTAAGTACTAATAAACCTTTGGGGTAGGAACTGGCAGATATGATGATAAAAAGTTTGAATTGAGCATGTAAAGTAATGCGTCCAAAATTCAGTCTCCAATAAGTAAAACCTGCAAAACAACTGTTAGATTGCCAAAGTCCACCTTTTTGGTGGCCGAAGGTACTCCAATGCTGAAGTCAGTAACTCAGTTTGAGATGGAGATAGAACTGGACAGAACTCAGTTAAAATTCCATTCCTTTGTCAAATGTTTCATTTACCTTTTATAGTGGTTGTAGTTAATTCCCTGCGTGTCTTAAGCATGTGAGGCGCAACGAGAAGGGACATTCTCTGTAACAGTCTCCCCCTTTATGAGGATACGTCTGTGGAGAAGTAACTCCCACCACGACTCTTTTTTTATGTAACATTCATCTTCCTTGACGTAAAACTTTATCGAGCCTGGATTTGGGGCTCTGACTATGATTTATTCTAACAGGCCCTGTTTGGGCTTTCTTTAATCAGATTTGCCCTTTTTGGGGTTTATACAGCGGCCTGGTCTTGGGTTACTTGATCCTCGTGATGGATAATTTCTGCCACATGTACAGCTGTGTTGTCGGTTTTATTTTATGTATCATCAGCTACTCCCCCTTAGTTAATGGTCATGTTTGAGTGGCCACTAATTGTATGATGGTTAGATTTTCGATTCCACTATCACGACATATTTAATACGGTTACCAACTATTAGTTCTTCTATCCCTCCGATGTCCCGTCCCTCTATTCGTTTTGGCGAGATTTTTGGGATTTTGCGCGACCGCCATATCTCGTACTTTTTCGATGAGTGGATCTTTCACCTTTATAAAAGGAGGAAGTTGGTACAATATCTTTTTTTTTTACATTTCCTTCACTCCCGCTCCCAGTTGTTGATTTCCTTTTTTTTTTGTTTTCATCTCATAATGATGTCAAACTCTGGGGTTTTGAGTGGTGACTTGCTCGATGCTTGTGAAGCTTGCTACTTGCCTAAGCGAGCGACTTTGAAATCATTTGTCATGACCAAGATAGTCAAAGCGTGAAGCGAAGGCAAAGCGATTTGCTATGGCTTGTCTTTAAACGAAAAGCGAAGTACAAAGCAATGACTTTACGCAAGTTTTGCAACTCTAAATAGATGACTTTAATAATATATAAAAAAGAGGAAGGTATCGTGGCCTCCTAGTCCCTCAAAGTTGTTGGCGGTTAGTTTTGGTCATGTCTCGATGAGGAAAAAACTTGCTACCTTGGTTCGTGGTTTTACTATGGCTCCCCCATTTTCAATATCTTCCGGGAAGAGTGGTCGTGACATTGGTGATGTTGCCGCCCAGGAAGCTGAGGAGATGGATCAGGCTCTCAAGAGGAGCAAAAAAGAGGTTTCTCGTATTTTGGACGCTCGTGAGAATAGTCTTTTCTTTTCGTATGGCTTGTCTGGTTTTGTGAATTTGTTAGTGGATGATTCTCGTGTCATTGAAAACAAGATGTTTCAGCTTGGTGTTGAGTTGTCCAAGAATCCTAAAAGCACAAAGACTTTGGACGACAATCGAGTTTGATCCTGTGTTAGAAGATCGACTTACTACTCGAGGTCAGGGCTCTAAGCCCCTTGTGTCCTATGTTGTTGTGGTTGTCTCCAGATTGCCCGTTATCATCTCTTCTTCCATTCTGCTGTGGTTGTTCCCGAGAAGTTCTATTGGCCTTCTGAGATTGATGTGCAAGATAATACTCATAATCTCATTGTTGGTTGTCATGGGCAGTTGGCTAATAGGACCCCCATGCCTGTGCACCCGCAATGCAACCATCTCGATGAAGGCCTTAAGAATCTCATGGAAGGAATGAGTCACCCCACTTATGCGGCCGTGATGGGGTTGGATTATATGGATGGTCGCGATCAGGTGGTGCTTGTTTAACGAAAGCTGGCAGCTCAGGCTTTGGTTCTTTCTCATGTTCTCCGCGAGTTTGATCTGCTGAAAGCGCAATGCATGGAGTATGCAAAAGTTGTTGAGGCTGCACGAACTTTGCTGAAGGAAGTCGAGGCCATTCAAGACAAGTTTGCTTCTGACCTCAATACCTCCGGGTGGAACTGAAAAAACTACGTTCTCAGCTGAGTATTGTTGAAAAGGAGTTGTCCAATATAGCAGCTGAGCATAACGAGGCCAAGCGTTCTGCTATAGAATACTCTGCTGATCTGAGGGCTTCTGTGACATGGGTTGCCTAGATGAACTCCGAGTTTGTCACTGCCAAGTTGGCAGCTTCTGCCAGGCTTGCCGCCATCAACAGTGAACTTGTTTCGACTCGGGCTGAGCTTTCGCCTGTCACCGATAGGTTAAAGGCTACAGAGGAAGCAGATTGGAAGAGAATCATTGATGGTCGCCACGACTTCCTAGATTTTATCGAGTTGCGAGTTTTGGATTTATCTGAGTATCGTTGCTACACTGAGCAAGTATTCAAAGATGAAGAGGAATCCGTTCCAAATCCGCCAAGCGACCCTGTTGTTGAGGAACAATTAGCTTCTCAGCCGCCCGAGAATGTGCCATCGAGTGACATTTTTGCTGACATAAATGTCGCCTCTTGAGTGTTTCATGTAATCTTTTATGAAAGATCAATGAGAATTTCTTTTTCTTTTATTTGTTTGTATACAATATGTCTTCCCGTCTAACTTATTAGACTTAGCCTTTTGCTTTTGACACTCCTGGTAGGATCCCGACTTGTTCGTCCGAGTTTTTATAAATGTGCTTCGATGTTCAACGTATTAGTCGTGTAGAAGCATTTTATGAAATCCGACTTTTTGTGTCTGAATTTTTTTGTCGTATGCTATAGTCGACGTGAAAAAGTCTGGTTGTATGTCCTAGTACTTTATTACTTCATGGTTGATCAGACCAGAAGCATTGTGTTCATGCCCAACTTGTTTGTCCTGATGCATGTATCTAGATTTTACTCGTAGCTCGATACTTGGGTCGTGCTTTGTTCTTTTACAAGTTAAAACTTTTAGTCTAACTTCTTTGTCCCGACTAGAATTTTGTCATTTGAACGTAAAATGGGGGATGTAAAGGAGTTTTATTGATAGTATTTTTTTAGGTGTTTTACATTCCACTGTAGTGGTAGTTGTTCCCCTTCATATTTTCCAACCAGTATGTTCCTGGTCTATTATTTTTATTACTTTGCATGGCCCTTCCCAATTCGGATTCAGTTTTCCAACACCCAGCTCGTTTATGTTGAGTTAGATTTTTCGAAGTACCCAGTCGCCGATAAAGAAAGTACGAGGCTTTATTTTTTTGTTATAGTAGTCGACCATATGATGTTGGTAGGTCGTTGCTTTGATAGAAGTCGTTTCTCGTTTTTTCTCAAGGATATCTAGTCTGACTCTTAGTGCATCGTTATTGTCCTCTGCATGAAATTCCTCAATCTTTAACGTTGGCAAAAGGGGTTTCTCTTGTTGGAGTTCTTTTTGTTGTTCTGTAAACCCAAAGGTTGCTAGACAGTTCGATTGTCCATAATTCCTTTGATGCTTCGAGCCTCCTTTAGATTGCCTCTAGGATCATTCTGTTGGTGACCTCTGCTTGCCCATTTGCCTGTGGATGGGCGGATGCTGAGAAGTGTTGTTGGATGTCCAGGTTTTCACACAACTCTTTGACCTTCTTGCCTTCGAATTGCTTCCCGTTGTTGTTGAAAATTACTCTTGGGATTCCAAATTTGAATATTATGTCTTTCCAAAGGAATTTTTCAACTGGGGCTTCTCCTATTTTTGCTAGCGGCTCTACTTCCACCCACTTAGTGAAGTAATCCGCTGCTACGAGGAGGAATTTCTTTCCGTTGGACATAGGGAGCGGCCCTATGATGTCCATTCCCCATTGTGAAAACGGCTAGGGGCTGCTCATCGAGATTAGATTCTAGCACGGAGTATATGGGGAAAATCTCTAGCACTTATCACAAGTGCGAACGAGTTTATTTGCATCCGCTTGAATCGTGGGCCAATAAAATCTCAGAGTCATTGCTTTGTGGGCTAGTGTTCTGCCTCCCGAGTGATCTCTACACGTACCGTGCTGGATTTCCCATAAAACATAATCAACACCATTAGGTGAGAGACATCTTAATAGCGGGTGTGGAGTCTGTCGTTGATCAATGTGTATCATGCCACTCGATTTCACAGTTTTCGAGCCTCCATCTTATCCGTTGGAAGCTCCCCTGTTTGTTATATAGGCTAGAATTGGGGTCATCCAATTGTTTTCCTAATCCGCGATGCACGCCTTTTGTGTTTGCTTTTCCAGTATGCAACTTTCCTGCTGGGTGATGAGTGGATTCTCATTTTCTTTAGCTCGTGATGCTTCCTTCGCTAACTCGTCAGCCCTTTTGTTCTCTGCCCTTGCACATAGTCAAAAAGTTGTGATATGGAAAGCTTCCACTAGCTCACGGTCTTTTGACGATAAGCTTTTATTCGAGCATCTTTGACATGGAATTTGCCGTTCAATTGAATGACCACCAGTTTGGAGTCAATGAAAACACTAATCTTTTTTATTCCCAAGTGTTTTGCTAATTGTAGCCTGGCTATCACTGCTTCGTATTCGCCTTCGTTGTTCGAGGCTTTGAATTGAATTTTATCGCATTTTTTAACGTTACGCTCTCCAAATTGTATAGGAACATACCAGCTCCGCTCCCCACCATGTTGGATGCTCCATCACAATGGAGGATCCATTCATGGGTGTTTTGTTTGGTATGTTCCTCTTCATGGTTGCTTTCCAGTTGATGGTCATTACTGCCAGTGCAGTCAACGATGAAATCCGCTAATGTTTGGCCTTTTATTGCGGTTCTGGGGACATAACTGATGTCAAACTGCCCAAGCTCTATTGCCCACTTTACCATTCTTTCGGATAGCTCGGGTTTGTGTAGAATCGATCGAAGTTGTTGCTCGGTCATGACAGTGATCGGATGGGCTTGGAAGTATGGTCGTAGCTTTCTCGAAGATACGATCTGATGACACATAAAAATGGTCACACTCCTGAGTCGAACACGTGTCATGAAGATCTCGAGGAACTACGAACCCAAGCATCAGCCCAACACAGATCCAGCCTAAGCGGATCTAAGCCCGCTCAACTTTAGGCCGGACTCTCACAACATGCTAGGCCCACACGTCTCACAACCATCCTCAATACCCATAAACCCTCTTTAGGCAACTATCTCAAAGATCAACTTCGGACAGGCAACTGCAGCTGCTCTCTGCTTGCTTGGAAGCAAACACCATAGTATCTTCCACACAGGGAAACTCCCTTTTACAGATTGCTCTTAGATTGGAAACTATCTCCCACATATCTAGGAGTGCAGAGCTAACAAAGAACTTCCCTCCTACAGCACGACTCTTAATTAGAAAGGGATTTTCACGAAGATCTCCTTCCTAAACTACGCCTATGATGGCCTGGTTGTACAAGGACTTCTTGCACTATAAATACGACATGAGGTTGGTAAGCTAAGGTACGCTACAAATTCCCTGTTAAAGCATTACACCTTCCTCATATCCATGTTTGACTTTAGCATTAGAGTGTTATCGGCCACCCCACGGTGGTCTGTGGCTCACGTGCGTTACTTGTGCAGGTCAGGAGAAACATGGTCAAAACAGAGAGCGAAAATCGACTACATCAGTTTGGTGCCGTCCATGGGGACGACATTGTTCTTAACTTTACACTAAGCGTCGTCTTCTACCAAATCCCAAAGTGATGGTGACCACCAGGTCACGCTACAACGAACCAGGGGACACGTCCAATGCTCCGGCTGTCCCTATACCAGTTCCTACCATGCATGGGCAGACTACTCACGCCCCTGCACCAACAGCAATAACTACAGACCCCAGAATCGAGGTGTTGACGTCTCAAATACAACAAGTCATCAAGGCGGTGGAGATGCTCACACGATAGAATCCACTCGCTGCTAATGAAGACTAGGAACAACACGGACCTCCACCTCCAGTGGACGATAGGGAACAAGCGCAGGAGAGCTAGACCCCCTCTAGTTCCCATTGGACTAAGGGAGGCTAACGCCGATATCGCAGGCAGAACAAAGAGGATAGGTCCCGAAAACCCTTTCCGCAGAGGAACGCACAACCCGGACGTACTATATCGTATCTATGTCCCACCCTTTATTGACCGGATCATGAGTGAAGCACTTTTGAGAAATTTCACTTCCCCGAAGCTCAATTCCTATGATGGGACCACCGATCATTTTGATCATCTACGCCATTACAAGCACGTGATGGTGCTCAAGGACAGATTTGAATCCGTCATGTGTAGAACATTTCTCACCAGTCTTAAAAGCCCTGCATTGACGTGGTTCCCCAGCCTTCCACCGAAGTCAATTGACTCCTTTAAAACATTGGCAAAAGAATTCTTGACATGTTTCATCGAAAGCCAGCGCTTCAGAAAAGGCACGCACTACATACTCTCTCTAAGGCAGAGGTCCGGTGAGACACTCCGAGAGCATGTCACAAGCTTCAACAATGAGCTGACCCTCATCGACGGGTGCAACAACGATACAACTATGACGACATTCACTGCAGGCCTCAAAGAGGGAAAGCTCTTTGAGGACCTAACTTTGGAGCCCCCTCCGAACATGGCAGAGCTTCTCAAGAGCGTCCAGAGACACATCACCCTGGAGGAGTCAAGGACCGCCAAGAGGGAGACCGAAGGCAATAGGAAGCCCTCAACTTCTAGGGACGAGGAGGGAAAAAGACATAAGGATGAGAAGCAGAGCAAGAGGAAGCGCACTTACAACAGACTGGATCCAAATCGTCCTAGGTCAGAGAAATCATCCAACTACGTTGGATCCAGAACCGTGACACCCCATAAATACTAGTCTGTTTTATGTACTCAACTCCATGAAAAATTGGGAGAAATTGAAGTGGCCCTTGAAGACACGCGAAAACCCAGCCAAACGGGACAACGACAAGTACTGTGCATACCACAAGGAGGGCGACCACAACACCAACGACTGCAAAAGTCTGAGGTATGAAGGAGAGTACTGGATCCACAAGGGCAAATTGAAAGACTTTCTGAAGTCTGAGAAGCAGTCAGAACAGACTAGGGATGGGGGGAGTCAGTCAAAAAGATAGAGAATGAGACTCCTGGGATAATATACGTCCTTCATGGAGTCGGACCGAATGAAGACCAGTCGCACAGGTCTCACAAGCGGACCCTGCTGGATATGCGAACACGACCCGCAGATGAAGACAAACGTGTTTGTTATTTGAAAATTCAGAACCCTGTTCCCACTTTGACTTTCACGAACAAGGACCTCGATGGAGTCCGAGCGCCGCACAACGACCCCTTGGTCATCTTCGTTTCCATTGCAAAGTGGGAAGTGAAGAGAGCTATTGTTGACATAAGAAGCTCGCTCAACATTCTATTTTACAATGATCGGATTCAGCGGGGAGAAATGTTTTCCCATCTTAAAGATAAGATTAGCCATGATAGTTGGAGAACCGCGGCTGAAGAAGGTTCTGTTTCTGGACTTCATGGTGGTAGACGCACCATCATCCTGGGAAGACCGTGGCTACACCAAATGGAAGCAGTGGTCTCCACCCTCCATCAGTGTGTTCAATATACTGCTAACCACTCTGAATGGACAATACGTGGAGACCAACATGCGACACGAGGCTGCCACTGCGCCGCACTAAAACAGATAGAGTACTCCCAGATTCATCAACATCTTGCAAAGCAGTCTGAACCGGTGCCTGGCCAAACGACAACGGAAAATTAGAAGATGACAATTCCCAAGGAAATTTCAAAGACGACATCAATCAATTAATGGTGCTAGACACAACCACATCAATTGAGGGGGAGCAACCGATACTCAACCGTCACGCAACCTATGTCGTACGCGTGTCACCATGCAATCTACACCGTACACGCAATGCACCATGCAGGTAAACCCTAGCCCTTACCTCGCGGCCCATGGGCTCAGCCTATTATTCAAACAACACTCTATCACGTGCTTGGCACGAGCGCTAGAGATCCTAGTCAACTTTGACGTACGAACTTTACCACTTGCTGAATTAAGGTAACTTCGTCCACACCATGAACCACTAGGTTCGCACACCTTTCAACAAGCAAAACCTCTTGTCAAACCAGGCAAGCTTAGTCAGCCAACACTGATGACGATAACTTTTGATTCACCACGACACGTAGTCTGCTTAGCGCAGGCATTGACGGTTTAGGAAATGGGAGTCTAATCAGCGCTACCACGCCTGGTGATGACGAATTGCCAAGGATCACTGCCCCATTCGCAGTCAGTATTCTCTAAACCTAATCAGGTAAGCCTGGCTGGTGGCGACCAACAACAAAAGCTTCTGATCAAACCCTGGACTTGTAGCCCCCACTGCGAGGGTGTAGATAGTCCGGACGGTGGGAGCCTAGTAGTACCGAACTTATTCTGACGGCTCGCCACGGGACCACTGCTTTTCAGCGTGGCCGCCAAATCACCAACCCTGGACCTGTAGCCCCCACTGCAAGGGTGTAGATAGTCTAGAAGGTGGGAGCCTAGTCAGTCCTGAACTGATTTCGATGGCTTTCCACGGGACCACTTCTTTTCAGCGTGGCCACCAAATCACCAAACCTAGACTTGTAGCCCGCGCAGCGAGGGTGTGGATAGTTTAGAAGGTGGGAACCCAGTCAGCCACGACCTGATTCCAATGGTTTGCCACGGGACCTTTTCAGCATGATTGCTGAACCCTCCCAAATTCATAGCTTGGTGCACTCAGGTGTAGATAATTTGGATGGTGGGAGCCTAGTCACTCCTGAACTAATTCCGATGACTTGCCACGGGGCCACTACTTTTCAGCGTGGTTTCCAAACCCCTCTCGAATACGTAAACCCCACTGCATAAGGAGGGTGTCGACTGTTCGAAATGTGGGAGCCTAGTCAGTTTCGATCTGATTTCGATGGCTTGCCACAGACAACTGCTCTTAAGCCTGGTCTCCAAACCTTTACTCCCCGAATTTGTCGACCGCTTTGCTCGGTCATAAATAATTCAGAAGGTCAAAACCTAGTCAGTCCCGAACTTATTTTGACGGCTTGCCACAGGACCACTACTCTTCAATCTGGTTGCCAAACCTTAATAATTCAGAAGGTGAAAGCCTAGTCAGACCCGAACTGATTCCAACAGCTTGCTACGGGACCACTGCTTTTCAGCGTGGCCGCCGAAACTTTACTCCCTGAATTTTTCGAACGCTTTGCTCGGTCATAAATAATTCAGAAGGTGGAAGCCTAGCCAGTCCCGAACTGATACTGACGGCTTTCCACGTGACCACTGCTCTTCAGCCTGGTTGCCAAACCTTTACTCTCCGAATCTATCGACCGCTCTACTCAGTCATAAACGATTCGAAAGGTGGGAATCTCAAACAGCTCTCCACATGACCTTCGCTTTCCTCAGGACAGCGGACGCAAATATGAGCTTAGTTGAGTCAGTGCCTTCATGCTCAAACGGATTGACATTCTAACACTAGAAAAATGCCACTTGTGCTGATACAAGGATAGTACAACCGGTGCCCGGATGAAAGCCAATTAGGACGCCAACCCGAGCTTACGGCGTCGAACTCGGTGCGAACGCTCTACACGTACTTTCGGCCACCATAGCTTTCCCACGGCAACAGTTGACCAGTCAAACAAACAAGAAAAAGCTCAAGCAACTTACCTATAGAACAAGACATAACTCGGTTGACTCAATCCCTAGTTAAACTGTTTGCAACATGCCCACTATCGAACATAACTACGCAGCAATGACCACGATTCATTCACAATACAAAGCGGTCAAGCTCTATGCCGCAGGCAGACCGGACAACGTCCTATTGATTCAACCAGCCTATGCCAAAGTAAGACGACAAGGAAAAACAAAAAACATGCAATAGAAATGCTAAGTATGAAATGAAGAATTTTTTTTTCATTAATGGACAAGACAAAAAGTGTACAAGCACACAAAGTTTGCTCCTAATCAGGTGAAGGTACAGAAACGGAAGAGTTAAGCCTAGGGGGAGAAGGGATAGAAGTTGCGTCTATACGCGCTTCAACCTGGATGTTAGGGATCAAACTATCCTCTTTTCCCAATGACTCAGAAGTAACAGACAAGTCCACATATGACATCTTCTTATAACGGCTAAGATCCCATTCCGGATGCTCCTTTTCCATCAGTGCTAACAGCTCCAGCCGGCCATGAACAACCCAACGGAACTCACATTTACCTTGTTCCTAGAGAAGCTCTTCCTCTCGCACCTTTGCATCAATAAGGTCACACTCCAGTAGTTCCAACTTGACAGTTAGCGCATCGACCTGAGACTGCTCTGTGGTCAGATTGTTCTTCACAGCATAGAGTTCATGCCATCCCAGTTCGAGTTGGTCCTCGGCCTTCCACTCATATCGAGCATAGAACTCCATATTGAATTCCAACTGTTGCTTCTCAGCAACCCAGTCAGCTTCCTTCAAAGCACTCTCTTCAGCAAAAGACTGCATCTCAGGATGCACTTTAGCCGCATCTTCCTACAAAACCTCGACCTCTAGGCAGAATCAGCTCAGTTCCTCGGACACCGCCTCGGTCAGATTGCACTCAAGGTTCTCTAGACGAGCCTTCTAAGCTTCAGCGACAAGGTTGATTGATCCAACCGCATCTCTTCGGCTTGCTTCTTAAGCCACTCAATTTCATGGAGCGCATCAGAATACAACGTCTACACGTGCGAGAATACACACTCCAAAGTATATACTCTCTCACGAGCCACCTCTACTTCCGTCCCAGCAAGGGTCGCAAGGCTCATATCTGACATACCCAGGATAAGATACTTCAAACCTATATCCACACACTTTTCCAGAATATCCTCTTCGAGTTTTGGAGCGTGGTCCATCAGCCAACTGTGACGCTTGCTTATATGCTTCCTCGAAGCATACTCAACATCCATTTCTTGGTGCCAGACATGTGAGCTCATCTTCATCAAGTTTGGTGCAAACAGACTTATCCGTGCATCAAGATGAAGCTTCCCCTGATCAAGAACTATGCCAGTGCCGCCCTTTATGGTAACCACCATCCTCAGGCTCTGTGGCTCTTCTCTTGTCAAGAACAACTAACCCTTTATTACGAGACGACTCAACAGGATCTGAAGGTAGATGAGGGATCGAAGTATCCATTGAACCTTCCAATAGTTCTAGTTGTGGCCTAGAATGAGACGATGAGTAATGCGAACTACAGGAGACACGGTCAGTACCACGATCACTTTCAAGCGAGTGAACGGTGGGGTGATCAGATTCCACCACCTTCGGGAAATCTTCAATAGAGCCCTCTACCGGAGCAGCCCCATGTGAATCAGTGCCAATAGAAGCCGCCATTGTAACCCGCACCAGATGGTCATTCAGAGCTTCAACCTGCGCGTCACTAAGGTTCGACTGTTAGCAACTCCTGCCAACCGTAAATAATCTTTTTTCCAAGCCAAGAGAATTAGTCTCCACCTCAACAGGCCTAGCGAACTCACGTTCCTCTCTCAGCATAGCGGGTCATGCCGAAGATGGCTCAGTCTTAACGCGAGGCTTCTTCCTCACAAAGGAGCAAGCGTCTCAGATGGATCCTCCACATCAAATAGAATGGGAGTCTTGGCCCTAGTAGCCTTCCTCTTCTTGGAAGGGGTCCCATCTTCTAGCTTAATGCGCGACTCTCGATACAGAGTGGGGGCGACAGCCAATTGTTCCACAACCCACTACGGACGAAATTGGAAACTCTTATGATATCAACCGCCTCTCTTTTTGCCATAACGCGGAATGTCTCCATGGTGGTTTGCTCCTCTAAGGTAAGGGGAGCAGTGGGAAACCTTCCTGCAGGAAAACACAAACAATGATCACTCAGCCCATTATCAAGCACATCAAAGTCACAGGAATGGAGTTGAACTTACGAAGCAGCCTGAACCATCACTCAAGCAGACGACCCTTGCATCAGAAATATTTTGAATCAGCAAGGGCCAGAAAGCAATAATTCTACCAGAACTTGAAATCATTCGGCAAGTTAACGAAGCAATTTGGCGCCTTCATCTTGCAAACAAGATTGTTCTACAGTCGAGGAGCGGTCAACAACTGAATCATTCCCGGGGTCACACTAACGCCGACCTCCTTAGCACTTAACAGAATCATGAGAATGATCATGTATCCGTTGGGTCCCAACTGAGCCGGAAGAATCCCCAAAAAATCCAAGAACTCCCAAATCATGCCCAGAACCGGGAAACACACTCTAGTTTGAAACATCCCTTTTTTGTAAACAGATGAAACCGGCCGGAGGCGACATTGGCATCTGGTCGCCCATCAAAAGATACAATGGCAAGTCTTTAGGAACTCCAAACTTTGTACGAATTTTAGCGAAACCAGGCTCGAACAACAACCTGTCTTCAAAAAACTCTAGGCCGTTAGCCAGAACAACATCATCAAGAGGGTTTTCTTGAGCCATGAAGAAGACGAACGAACCTTTTAGAACAATATCTTCAAAAGCAAGTAAAGTAGAAGGGTCAATCTCAACACTGCGGATGACTTATATAGAAGATTGGTTCCTGCCTCTTTTCCGCCGAACCAATGCACGCCCAATTAATTGGGCATGCGGCTCAAGCAACGATTTAGACTCAATCATCATGAGTGTTGCATCCCTTCAAGAGATGACTTAGCGAACCGATGTGATGACCCACTAACTCAGGGGGAGTAGCTGATGATACATAAAAATGGTCACACTCCTAAGCCAAACACATGTCATGATGATCTCGAGGAACTACGAGTCCAAGCATCAACCCAACACAGATCCAACCCAAGCGGATCTAAGCCAACTCAACTTGAGTCCACCAGGTGGACCCAGACTCTCACAGCATGCTAGGCCCACATGTCTCACAACCATCCTCAATACCCATAAGCCCTCTTTAGGCAAGTATATCGAGGATTAGCTTCGGACGGGCAACTACAACTGCTCTCTGCAAACACCAGAGTATCTTCCACACAGGGAAACTCCCTTCTACGGATTGCTCTTGGATTGGAAATTATCCCCCGCGTCTCTAGGAGTGCAAAGCTAACATAGAACTTCCCTCCTACGACACGACTCTTAATTAGAGAGTGATCTCCATGAAGATCTCCTCCGTAAACTACGCCTATGATGGCTTGGTTGAACCAGGACTCCTTGCACTATAAATACGACATGAGGTTGGTAAGCTAAGGTACGCTACAAATTCCCTATTACAGCATTACACCTTCCTCATATCCCTGTCTGACTTTAGCATCGGAGTGTCATCGGCCACCCCATGGTGGTCTGTGGCTCACGTAAGTTACTTGTGCAGGTCAGCAAAAACAAAGTCGAAGCAGGGAGCAAAAATCAACTGCATCACAATCAAAGTAAAAACTAGTTTCTCCAGGGCCTGGTAGTTTTTCTCTACATTTGCGAGTGTTTTCTTGATGTAATATATTGGTTTTGTGTGTTTTTTTCTTCCCATATCAGTGACAAACTCACCGCGTTGTCGGATACAGATAAATATAGGTACAGTGTTTCCTCCGTGCTTAGTTTTGATAATAGTTTTGAGCTCTCCATGTACGCTTTCAATCTATGGAAATATTTTTTGCACTCTTCATTCCGTTTGAATGTATTGTTTCCTTTGAAGATCTTGAAGAAGAGTAGACATTTGTCTGATGACTTGGAAATGAATATGTTTTAAAGTTGTTATCCCGCCGTTAAGACTTTGTACGCCCTTAATGTTCGTTGGTGACTGCATGTTGAGGAGTGCATGTATCTATTTTGGACCAGCTTCGATTCCTTTTTGGTTGACCATGTATCCAAGGAACTTCCCTAACTCTACTCCAAATGTTTATTTCTCTGGGTTCAACTTCATTTTGTACCTCCGGAGCTATGAGAAGGCATGTTCGAGGTCTTTGATATGGTTTGTTCTGTGTGAGCTTTTGATTAATATGTCATCAATGTATACCTCCATGATTTTACTGATCTGGTCTTTGAACATTCTGTTGACTAGCAGTTGGTACGTAGCTCCTGCGTTCTTAAGTCCTAACGGCATCACCCGATAATAGTATGTGTCTCTCTCCATTGTAAAAAAACATATTTTCTTGGTCAGGGGGTACATTTGCATTTGGTTGTACCCGGAATATGCATCCATGAAGATTAGGAGTTCGTGTCCGGCATTAGCATCCACTATCTGGTCTATGCGTGGGAGCGAGAAACTGTCTTTCGAGTATGTTTTGGTTAGATCAATGTAATACACACATACTCTCCACTTGCCATTTTTCTTCTTCACCAACACTGTGTTAGCTAGCAAGTTTGGATAGTGAGATTCTCTGATCATTCCTGCATTTATCAGATGGTGCACTTCTCGTTTATTGCCTCATTGCGTTCAGGGGCTATGGGTCTTCTTTTTTGCCAGACCGACTTTTTCCTTGGAATGACTTACAATTTGTAAGTGATGACAAACGAGCCCCTTCCCACTATATCTTTCAACATCCAGAAGAAAACGTCCTAATTATCCTTTAGCAATTGAACCAACTTCTAGACTAGTTCTAGGTGCATTTTGGTGCCACTCCAAACTTCTTTGTCTTCCCCATCGCCCAATTAGACCGTTGCCGTTTCTATTTCTTGTTGTCTAGTGTTTGGTCGATCCCTTGGACTGGTTAGGGTTGTATTATCATCCATGAGATCGGGTTCTGCTTAACCAGATCACTGCAGTGGCTCTTCTAGTCGATGCAGTAATTTATTTGTGTGGAGCTTTAATCGTTACATAATGACATTCGCGCGCAGCTGGCTGATCTCCTTTGATTGTTCCGATGTCATTGTCAGTGTGATACTTCAAGCATTAGTGCATGGCAGTAGATATCGCACCCATCTTATGTATCCAAGGCCTTCGAGAAGTGTATTGTATGTGGATGGAGCGTCAACTACAAGGAAATTTTTCAACAAGACTCATTGTCTCCCTGGTTATCCCATTTCCACTGGTAATTGGATCATTCTGATTGTTCGACGTTGTTCTCCGCTAAAACCCACCATTGGTTGATTGTTGGGTTAAAACGATTCCTTGGTGAATCGCATCCTCCCAAATGACATTAAGTACACAAGGTCAGCCGAGCTGCCCGTGTCAACTAGTACTCTTTTGATTTCCCATCTGGCTATTAATACTGAGATTACTAAGGCGTCATTATGTGGGAAATTGACTCATGCGTCCTCGTTGGAGAATGTCAGAGTTATCTGCGTCATTCTCGTTCGTAGTGCAAAAGGTTCCTAGTATCTAATTTTTGCTCGTAAGACCCGGATTCATCGCTTTCAAGATCGATTGGATAACTCTTTTTCTTCAACTGTGCCATGCAGGACGTATATTAGCTCCCTCGATTGTTCTTCTGTCGCGGTTTTTCTTCTATTGGGCCCCCTCAACCTAATGAACTCTCCAAGTTTTCTTTTTTATGTGGTGCTTGATTTCGTCTTTTAAGTTGTAGCAGTCCGCGGTATCATGCTCGTAGTCGTCATGGAAGGATTTATGCTTTCACTTCGCCTGTCTAGATTTCATCTCATTTTGGGTAGCCATCTAACGTCTTCCCACTTTGCTATGGTCTTGAGGACCTCAACTCGATTTGTTTTCAAAATCGTGAACGATTTGCCCGTTGGTTGCTCGTGTTTGGATCTTCCACGTTGTAGTTTTCCAAGCTTTCGTTGATCAAATTCAAAATTGCCTTCAGTTCGATGTCTTTTTGGTTGGTTGTTTTCTTTACTAGGCTTGTCGTTCTTTCGTCCTTCTCGGTCAGATGAAGAGTGTGTCTTTTCTGACTCGTCTATCTTCCTGGCTACAATGATCTCCTCGAGGATGATGTGTTTTTGAGTAGTTTTCAATAGAATCGTCATGTTCTTTGGGGGATCCAAGTTCAGAACATCGAACAAGAGGCCTTTCTTCAGTCTGGCGGTGAAAGTAGTGGTGGCCGTGTCGTTGCTGCATCCGTCGATCATTTTTAACTCGTTAGTAAAATGAGTAACGTATTCTCTTATTGTCTCCTCAGGTTTCTGTTTGATGTGGAGCAAGTAGTGCGACTCTTTCCTCATCCATTGACTACCAACAAACCTTGTGATGAAGGTTGTGGCCAGTGCCTGGAAAGAGTTTATTGATCTTGATTATAAGCTGTTGAACCAGCTCATTGCTGCGGAAGTGAGATTGGTCGAAAATGTTCTGCATAAGATAGACTATGTGCTTTCTTTCAACGCCATCATGTGATGAAAGCGTCGCAAATGGTCTGTCGGGTCAGTGGTGCCATCATATACTTTAAACTTCAGTGGGGGTGAACTTTGTTGGTATGGGAGTCACCATGAGTGTGTCCGAGAATGGAGGTCTAGCTAGTTCGTACAGTATATTAGGGTCCGTGATTCCAATCTTGAACGGGATTTCAGCAAGAGTCTCGCCGCTTTGTGGGCTCCCCTTTTTAAGTGGTGCACTATTTTCGAGATTTACCTGTTGAGGTTTTGTAAGAACTTCATTAGCCAGGTTTTGTTGGAACAGTGTTTGGATGGGGTCGGCGGACTAAGCATGTTCCTACGTGAACTTTTCCACCGCTTTGATTATACGTTCCATCTGGACCATGAGTAAGTCTACACGAGGGTTCGTGGTAGCACCTCTAGGTGTCTGGTATGTTTGAGCCACCTCGTGCTGCGACTCTCTATTGTCGGGCATGGTCATCCCGACGTTCGTCGCTGGATCTGTGATGTGCGCTATTGGCAGCGCAGTTTCACCGGTGGAAGGATAATCTTTATTGTAGTCGGGTTGAGGGTCTATAGAATGTGCCATTTTGTTCTGAGGGCGCTTTCAGTCATCGATCAAAACTTAGAGAAATTTGTCGCTATGGATACTTTTCTTGAAAGGAAAACTTGTCGTTCCCCACGGACGGCGCCAAACTGATGCGTCCAAAATCCAGCCTCCAATAAGTAAAACCTACAAAACAACTGTTAGATTGCCAAAGACCACCTTTTTGGTGACCAAATGCACTCCGATACTTAAGTTAGTAACTCAATGGAGATGGAAATAAAACTAGATAGAACTTAGTTAAAATTGCATACCTTTGTCGAATGTTCCCTTTAGCTTTTATAATGGTAATAGTTAAGCATGTGAGGCCCAACGAGATGAGGGGTTCTCTGTAACAGTCACCTTTTTTATGAGGATATGTCCGTGTAGGTGTAACTCCCACCACGACTCTTTTTCTATATAATGTTCATTTTCCTTGATAGAGAACTTCATCGTCCCTGGATTTGGGCCTCAGACTATGATTTATTCTAACGGGCTCTGTTTAGGCTTTCTTTGACAAGATTTTCCCTTTTGGGGCTTTACACATCGGCCTCTTCTTGGGATACTTGCACCTCGTGATGGACAATTTTTTCCACGTGTACGGCTACGATGTCGGTCTTATTTGATGTATCGTCAAAAGGTGTACTAAATTTCATCCTGTATTTGCAAATCTCTATGACATTATATTTCTATCTCAAAATAAGTATGCTCATGGTATTTGATGCAATCGATTTTTGCTCTCTGCTTTGACCTTGACCTGCACAAGGAATGCACGTGAGCCACGGACCACCGTTGTGGTGGCCGATGGCATTTCGATGCTAAAGTCAGACATGGATCTGAGAAAGGAATAATGCTGTAAACAGAGAATTTGTAGCGTACCTTAGCTTACCAACCTCATGTCTTATTTATAGTGCTGGAGTCCTGGTTCGACCAAGCTATCGGTGGCATAATTTAGGGAAGAAGATCTTCATGGAGATCTTTCTCTAATTAGGAGTTGTGATGTGAAGGGGAGTTTCCATGTTAGCCTTGTGCTTCTAGATACGCGGGATATAGTTTCTAATTAGAGAGTAGTCCATAGGTAAAAGTTTCCTTGTGCGATGTATATTCTGGTATTTGCTTCCTAATTAGAAGTAAAATGTTGTTGTCTTGCCTATACGAAGCTAATCCTCGAGATATTTGCCTTAGCAAGGCTTACAGGTATTGAAGATAACTATGAGACGAGTGGGCTTAGAAGGCTGTAATGATTTGGGTCCGTCTGGCAAACTGCATTGTGCGGGCTTAGAACCGCTTGGGCCGGATCAGTGTTAGGCTGACGTTTGGGCCTATTATTTCTCGAGATCATCATGACACGTGTATGGTGTAGAAGATATACCATTTTGGTGTATCATCAGCTACTCCCCTCAAGTTAGTGGGCCATCGCATTAGTTCACTAAGTCACTTCTTGAAAAGATACGCCGCTCATGATGATCGAGTTTGAATCATTGCTTGAGCTGCACGCTTCGTTAATTAAGTGTGTGTCGGTTCAATGGAAAAGATGCGGGAAACTGATCCCTATTTAGATCTTCCTTTCTGCGGAGATCGACTCTTCCATTTCTCTGTTTTTAGAGATTCTGCTCTGTTCTTCTTTTGATTGAAAGCTTGTTCACCTTTTTCACAACTCACCAAAACCATCTTGATGTTGAGACTTGGCCAAGGGCCTCCAGCTTTTCGAAGATAAGTCAATTTCTGAGCAGGGCTTTGGCGAAGTCTGAAAGTCGTTCAGGTCCCTGAGGACATGATATTCTATGCTTTGAAGGATGATCAGACGCCGATGTTTCCTTTGGAAGGGTTCGTCTGTTTACACCGCGAAATACTTTGAACTAGAGTCTGTTTTCCTATTCTTGACAAGATTTGGGTATCCTTGGATTTCCTTGGAGTCCCTCCTGCCCAGTTGGCACCCAATGAGTAAAGGATCATCCTTCTTATTTTGATCAGAGCGATGGATGTTGGCGTCCACGTGACTCCGCAGGTGATTCAGTTGCTGACTTCTCCTCGGCTGAATGATCACGCCGTTTGCAAGATGACATCGTCGGCCTGCTTCGAGAAGTTGCAAGATGATTCCAAGTTCTGGCAGAAATATTGTTTTTTGGCTCCTTCGGATTCGAAGTACTTCAAGTTCAAGGGTCGTCCGCTTGAGTGGGAGTTTAGGCCACTTCGTAAGTACAACTTCATCCTTTGATTTCATTGTGTTGGTTGTATACTGATCATGCACATGTTTCTTTGTAGGGAGGTTCCCCACCACTCTTCTTTTTCTAGAGGAGCATGACATTATGAAGAAATTTCGCGACATGCCGAAGATGAGTGTGGAGGAAGTCATATGCCCTACTAACTTCAGCCGTAGTGGCCCCCACTCTCAAGTTTTGGGAACTCAGATAGAGTACACTTATAAATGACTAGTGAGAAGCCACAAATCCCTTTGGTGTAAAGTTAACCAACACATAATTATCGAGCTTCAAAGTAATTACTATATACATGACTTACTACCTCAAAATTCATTAGAATTTCCATTTGATGAAACAACCAAGACAATGGATACTAACACAAATTATGACCTTTATTTTTTAAACTTATCAAGGATATATGTGTGGACTGTGCAATGTTTAGCTCCCTTAAGTTTTCTAATTGTCCCATGTATCGAGTTGTAGACTAATGACTCCCAAACAAGATGGCTTTAGAGCATTATGTGCAAAAAAAAAACCCTATGGGTTTACTAACCCGAGTAAAAAAAACTATGAATCAAACTAACCACAACTCAACTTCAACATATGCAATGTCTACTCCCTTAAGTTTTCTAATTGACTCATTTATCAAGCTTTAGACCAATGACTCCTAAACCAGATGGTTTTAGGGTATTAGGTGTATAAACACCCCTACGAGTTTACTAACTCGAGTAAAAAAAGACTACAAAGCTAAACTAGTTTATTTATACATTAACATCATGCCAAGGTTACTCATCCAATAAATCTACCAATTTATTCTGAGATATAAGCATGCATATTTGGTTTCACCTTTCTTACCCCACACTATGTGCCAATTTCCATGTGCTAAATTTAAAGTGAAACAAGTGAAATACTCACTAACAAAAAAATAAATAGTACAAATTCAGATTTCCTAGACATATGATCATGTATTCACCATTTTAAACTTGCTAATGAATTTTGAATCAAAACTAAAATTCAACAACACTCTAAAAAATAATTAATCCATCATTGAGTTATACATAACCATGTCAAGACATTATTGCAACTTTTTTTTTAAATAAAAGAAATTCAGTTATACCTACAGCTAATCATACAAATAGAAAAAAAAAACTTTTCCACACTCTCAATCTAAATCTGACATTGTCCTCAATGTTAAAACACCCTATTATAATGATGAGGGAGGGGAAAAAATAAACTAACAACCAAGCAAAACATAATACGGAAATAATAAAAAGTAAGCAAGGAAGGGACTTAACTGAATTTCTATAACTCGTGAGAGCCTTAGCATACAGTTCTCCTTTGCACTTTGGGTTACCTCCCAACTAGTATTAAGTTTATAGTCTTCAGCTAGATTGTGTGACTCTTATGCCATGTACTCAACGAAATGGAGAATCAAGTTCTCATCTCTAGGCTCAAAGCTCATCTCAATGTATGGTTTCACTCTGTGTCCATTCACTTTGGATGTTAGATTTTTATTTTTGCTATTTTTGATGGCCCAGTAAGCTGTATGTTCCCACTCTACCGATAGGTGACATGTTTTCCCCAAAACCACCCTATATGGAGACATGCCAATAGGGTCTTATAAGCAGTCCTATAGGCCCACAACAGATCATTCAATCATCGCGACCAATCTTTTATTTGAGTATTCACTGTCTTCTCTATGATTTTTTAATCTCTCTATTATTTATCTCCACGTGACCACTAACTTGAGGATGATATGGAGTGCCAATCTTATGTGTAATCTCACAATTTTTCCTCAATGAATAAAAAAAGGTTGGTTATTGAAATGGCTACCTCCATAACTTATTATTGCCTTTGGTGTCCCAAACCAAGTAAATATGTTATCCTGAAAAAATTGCACAACAACTTTGTGATCATTAGTCTTTTGTGGGGACAACCTTGACCCATTTAGACACATAATCCACACCCATCCAAATATATAAATAACCAAATGAGTTAGAAAATGGCCCATGAAGGCAATACTCCACACATCAAAGAGTTCCACCACAATAATGTTTTGCAGTGACATTTGATTCCTGGAGGAGATGTTTTCCTGTCTGCTAGTATCTAACGCAAGATCTGCAAAACAAAAAAGCATTTTAAAATATACTAGGCCAATAGAAAATAGATTGGAGTACCTTCAGTGTTGTTCTCTTGGCTCCAAAATGCCCGCCACGTGCAAACTGATGACAATGATGTAGGATACTCATATGTTCCTCCTCTTTACACACCTTTGAATGATCTGGTTAGGACAAAATTTGAACAAATATGGCTCGTCCCAATGTTAGTACCTTGACATTGACATCAACCACTTCCTTTCCTGGCTAGACATCCCTGGAGGAAAAACTTTAGTAGTTATATAATTAACAATATTTTCATACCAACGAAGTGGTACCTCTATTGTGAATAATTGCTTTTCCGGAGATGATTCACTCAAGGGAAGTTCATTCCCTTTATCATTATGAAGTAACTAGGATAAGTGATCAAATCTCTAACCTAAAACTGCACCCAAAGAAAAATCACTTGCATTGCACATAATCTGAAATGGAAGGTTCCAATTAGGTGTCATCATAATTGGTTCAGACATGACTAACCTTTTCAAATTAGAGAAGGAAGTCATGCAATCTTCTGTCCATATAAACTCAACATCAATCCTTAGCAATGTACAAATAGGTATAGAAATCTTGGAAAAGTCTTATATGAATATTCTATAAAATCCCGTGTGCCCTAAGAAGCTTCACACCCCCTTATAGATATAGGAGGTGGTAATTTGGAGATGATGTCGATCTTTGCCTTGTCCACTTCAATGCCTCTACTAGAAATGACAAGACCTAACAAAATTCCATGGTGTACCATGAAATGATATTTTTTTTCCTAATTCAACACTAAATTGCAGTCTTCACATCTCTTAAGGACAAACTTCAAGTGGTGAAGGCATTCATCAAAGTTAGAACCAAAAACACTAAAATCATCCATAAATACCTCGATGAACCACTCCACCATGTCCGAGAATATGCTCATCGTACACCTCTAAAATGTGGCAGATGCATTACATAACCCGAATGACATCCTCTTGAGTAAGGCTAGGGAACCAGGTTTTGCAACCAGATTCTCCAACCAGGATGATGTGGCATCACATAAGAGTTTTTACTTTCTCGAGATACACATAAACACTTTGAGGATTTTATCATTCTTTCAAGATCATGCCACGTCACCCTGATTGCAAAACATGGTTTCCTAGCATTTTCCCATCATCTTATATGCATATGTGTTAAAAGGGCATGCTCCATATTCAACTTTGTGAAGTTATGAGTGATGATAGCCTCCAGTGGATCAACCCTATGCACCTGATAAACATGCTCAACAACACTTTGAACAACATCAATATTAAAACAATCATGTTTATCATGTGATAATTTTTATTATCAAATACCTTAAATTTTATCTTTTCACCATTTACTTTCATGTTTATAGTACCATTTTAACACAAACTTTCGTATCAGTAATATGCATAAAGGGTCTTCCTAAAATAATAGGCAAAAATGAGAGCGTAGAAAGTTCTTCCATATCTAAGACAATAAAATCCACAGGTAATGTAAACTAATTTACCTGAACCAAGAAATCCTCTAAAATGCCTCCAGGTCTTTTAATGTTTTTGTCTGTCAACTGCAATGAAATTGAGGTTGGTTTAAGTTCCACCAACTTCAATTTCTCATAAACTGTGTAGAGCAGCAAATTGATGCTAGCTCCTAAATCAAGCAGAACGTGTTCAAGGATTTCATTACCAATTCTGCAAGGAATAGTAAAACTGCCTGGAAATTTTAGCCTTGGTGGTAATTTTCTCAACAAAATCGCACTTATTTCTTCGTTTCAATGCAACTTTCTCATATTCTTAAAATTCTCTTTTGTGAGTACAATAATTCATTAACAACTTGGCATGACATGAAATCTTTTGAATTGCAACAAGTAAAATAACATCAATTTTTCTATTTTCTTTAAAGTTCAAAAATATCAAGAATTTGGTTATCTTTTTTTTGTTTGACTAACCTTTGAGGGAAGGGTGGGAATATCACCTTCTTCTTCTTCTTCTTCTTCTTCTTCTTCTTCTCACTTACCTCGTTGGAATGTGCGGTTTTTGTAGGATTTGTTTCCATTTTTTCTTCCCCATTCTCATCCATTCCCACCTGTTGTCAATAACTTTTCCACTCCTAAGGACTCTCACGGCCTTGAGCTACTCCATTCTCTAGGGTTGGGTATGGTTTGTGCTAGAATATCTCCGTTCTTTCTCTCACTCAACTCCATGGCTGTTTGACCTACATGTGCCTCCAATCTTTGAATGACTTGACCGGTTTAAGCATTGGTATGTTGTTGTATAGTCTAAAACTGAAATGTGGCATATTCGAGACCATCATTTTTCTGCTCAGGATTGGGTTGTACCCTTTATGGTGGTTTTTGAAAATTTTATTTCCCTACTGTAAATTTCTCTACTGGCCCTGTGGTTTTAGATTGTTTTGGTTTCCACTCCAAGCAAAATTGGGGTGATTTCTCCACCTTAAATTGTAAGTATTGGAATAGGGATTGTTCTTGGGTGGATAGTTGTTTTGTCCCACAAAGTTTGCATGCTCCCATTCTGTAAAAGAAGACATAGGACAAGTCTCAGTAGTATGATTAGAACAAGAAGATATAATACATACTTCAACTTGAGCACACCCGCAGGAATAGACTTGGGAAACTTCTTTATGGATTTTCAAAAAATCCATAGTTTTAGAATCTTCATCTTCTTCCCAACTCCAATGTCTGTTGTCTTGTATCAGCGCAATTTTCTTTTAACATATAGCACATACTTACACTTGAGGGCACCAGTAGGAATAGACTTGGACAAATTCTTTATGGATTTTGAAGGAATCCATAGTTTTTTAATCTTCACCTTCTTCCCAACTCCAATGTTCATCGTCTTGTATTGGTGCTATTTTCTTTTCCACTGAACCTGTAGGTTGTAGGACTCAACCTTTTTGTTCAAAACATTATTGTCACAGTAGCACAATTCCATCTCCTTAGGAGATCTAGGGTTTGGCTAGCTCAAACTAAATCAACTCTACAGAACATACCTCTAAGTGGGAAGTAGTGCGTCTTTCAAGAACCCTACAATCTCTAGAACAACTAGTTGGTAGATATAGGTTGGAAAAAGCTCGGCAAGATCAAGAATAATCTTGTCCATTGCCAAAAGAAACAAGAAAGTTTAGACTAGTGCTGAGGCAATGTTGTACTTTTATTAACCTAATAAATAAGCTTCTAAATGTACGTTTTAACTCACAAATGCATAAGATCAAGCAAATAGTGTAGGTAGCAAGAACAAGATCATTCCCATGACAATTGGATTAATTGTGTTTAAAATAGCTTTCCTAACACTACTATAATGAAACCTAATAATTAATTGAATATGAAAAGATAATGACAAAAACTAAATGTAAAACTAAATAAGTTCAAATAATGAGAAAATAAGTTCGGATTCGATATGCGCTACTAGTCATCTTCCTTTGAACAACAAAATGCACAATGATACAAACTAAATTTCAATGCTCAAATTTTGCCAACCTAAGGGCATAGGTGTCAACTCCCTAAGCTATGAATTTCCCTAAACAACGAATTAGGCATGGGTATCCACTCTAACTCTTTTCATTCTCAAGGTATTTAGCATGGTATTTACTAAGTTGCACCTTAAAAACACAAAAATCAATGGAAATCGACAAAAGCGCAAAACCCAAACACATGGTATTTATTTCGGTCATTCATGCTGATTAATTCCAACAAATGATCTTACTTGGTTCTTTTTGTCACTTAACATAGGCATAAGACTCGGTTATCTAAATTTACCCATGTAACAATCCTCATAAAAATCATGCATATGGTGATCAAGCATAAAAAGAAATCCATATAAAGGGTGAAATTAAAAAAATTAATCAATTGAACATTTTAAAAATAGTGTAGCAAGGCTTGTCAAAATTCTCACTGAGTCATAATTAGTGCTTCAATCTATCCCTAACTAAAGTGTTTAGTTACACATAATGCATGCTAAAACAATTATTTAAATAAAACATAGGAGAGTTTAGAAAATAAGCAAACTGGGCAATGTGGTGGTGTGAGAGAAAATCGAGGGGTGAAAATAGTGAAAGAAGAAATTCATATCATTTTTTCCCTCCTTCATTCTTCTTCTCCTTCTTCCATGCATCAGTTCACAAATGGAGCAACCCACAGCCGCAAGGAATCACGAAACAACAGCAACAATAAACAAATCACATTGGTTCCTCCATCTTCTTTATGCAAAAAGAAGCAGCCAATCAAGCTCATAGCTACCTAAATCAAATGCAATAAGGAGAACTCGAGCTTCAAGCACACATCAGGAGATCACATCCAACTTGCAAGTTCGATTGTAGTTACCCTCCTTCACGAATCAACACAAGGAATTCAGAACATATTATCTACTCAATCACACGTTTGTCACGTAGCCTACGGCTTTGGTTCTTCCCCTCAAATGCAGCCACTAGCGAGATTCACTCATAGCCAAGAACTTCAGCTCTCCCCGTTACCTTCACGTAGCCAAGAAGATGAACTCAATCATAGTTCGGGAGAGATAATTCACGTCAGAGAGGGAGGAGAGTAATTGCAGCCCCTTTTTCTCATTTAAAAACTTTTTTTCCCTTTTCAATTTCGCTCCCTTTCCTAACAGGTTTCAACCTAAAAATCTTTGTGAATTTGAGTTTCCATCTTTAACTAGGCTTCCTTCTTTAACGACCCGGCTTTGCACTGAAGTTAGTTCTTTATTTTTTCTTCTTAGCATGCTATTAAAGTACATGTCAAAAACCAAAATACACGTCATATATGTAAGTAGAAAATTAATATAAAAAATACTTGCATGAACCAAATAATCTAACAAATACACTTAGAAAAACGATGTTCAGAGTGCATTTTTATGCACTATTCAGGAAAGAAACATAGTGAAAAATAAAAGTTCACCGTCAACACCAAACAGATGAACCTAGGGGTGAAGGAAAAATGTTTATTCTGCAAGACGAGATTGAAACACGGATAAACATCACCCGCAACTGAGACACAGAAGGCGTACCAAGACTTTTTAGAATCCAGTCACTTCCAAACCAACTAGGTTGCTTCTCGCAGACCTTCAAAAAGAAATACTTCCCTTATTTGGTAGTGGTTATTGTACTGGGAATGGATATGCTCTACGGTGACTTCCACTCCGATAGCTTGGGGAATGTGGTCAAAGGTAATAAGGTATCTCAAAAAAATTCCCAATACCCTGGTCGGGAAGTACATTATAATAATGGTTTAACAAACAAGTACTAAGGTCAGATAGGGACATGGTGAGGTCATTCCAAATATGTTTGAAACATGCACTAAACTCATAATCCTTATTGGGAGGGGGTTTGAAAGAGGTAAAGGGACTCTATGGGCCATTTGAAATTAATGTTGGCTGGGAGGTGTAACTCATGATGCTAATAAGACATCATCGGCCAATCACAATCATCGCGACCAATCATAATCATCGAGAGTTTATCGTTTAGATCCGCCGACGTAAATGAACAATACGGGGACATCATGCAAATCTCGAATGCCATGTTTTCATAAATTATGGAAGAAACAAGAAATAATAGAGTTTTTACCTGGCAAGGAAATTCAATTAGAAAGGATGTGTCGGGTAGCTCTGATTGTGCTAAGAAACATCCAAACTCTATAACAGTTCTAAATCGGGATAAAATAAGTAGGGTCAAACAATATTTACGAGGGATTAGTTATGCTTCACTGATCAAGATGACGCTTAGGCTCATGAGATTGCGAAAACAGTGCAAACTTTCAGTGTCAAAACCCACTTGAGAATAATGACAGGAAGGAGGTTCAATGAACCTGAATAAAAAATTCGTGCATATATGTAAAAAAGGGAAAGTCATATCGGGTAGCGGGTCTATATGGTCAACCATGAACATCATCATAAGAATGCATGAACATTATAAGAAAATAAAAAAAGAAGCCATTTGAATGAAATTGAACAAACCCTAAGATACGCTTTTATCAACTAAAATTTCTCGAAAGCAGTTTCCTTTTCAAATTTAACTCTAGAATAAGTTGGCTAACTTAAGCATCGGAAGCTCATCCCAAGTTGTTATTTTGTTTTGGACATCACTCAGTAGTTATTTGTGTTTTGTAGGTAACGAAGATACACGATGTCTTCGTAGCAAGGAATGTAATTTCTTGAAAAATGTTGAAATTTCATGAAATGTATCTTTTTTTTAGTTACAGAAATTTCTCTCAAAGCTGAATATTTATATTTTTCATCAAACCAATTTCAATTTTCGTACATTTTAACCCGTTATAACCTTAGTTTAGTATTACAATTTTGTTATATAAGTGATTATTATGCAATATGTAGTTTGTATGACATTAATGAGTATTGTGACACTCTTTATGTAATATGTAAGAGTTTAAAATGCTTAAATTATATTGATAACAAAATTACAAAGGAATTTTTTTACCTTTTTTTATATACAACGAAATTCTTAAAATCAACTTACCGAAATTACATCAAAAAATGAAATCACAATCCTTGCTTCCTAGTTTAGATTCCAGACCGATTATATTATTTGTTTATATTCCTGTACAACAACTAGAGTATGCCCCATGCCATTGGCACTCCACATAATTTTATTTTTGCTAAATATTGTGTACTGAACACCTCCTCACTATTTCCATGTTCGCTCTAAATTATTATTGAACTGTAAGCCTATTTTAAGGTAAAAATATATATTATAAATTTTAGGGTTAGACTCAGTCAAATTTGAATCAGTTATTCCTCAATCTTTGAATTCGCCAAAACATAAAGTGTAGGGTTTTTGTTAAAATGTGCATTAAGATGCCAAAATTATGTTTTTTGGTATGATCGACCGGTTTCATTGCTTTGAAAAATATTAAAGACGTGAAGTACATTATACGTTTTTTTAATTATAAAATATATTTTTTAAATTTTAGTGCTTGTATTGATCATTGATTTTGTTGGTATCTTCGAAAATGCATTTCAACGATACTAAGTTTACCAAAATCTGACAACGATTTAGATAGTTATGATAAATTTCATTTTGTTAAAAAGAAAGACACATTATTTTTTCTCCGCCACATGTACATTCCTCCAACTTTTTTTAAAAGTTTTATTTATTTTTGCCATTTTACATGTTTTATATTTACAAATATGTCATAATAGGAAATGAATTTCAACCTTCAAATTCAATACATTTTTCAACTTTCAATCATAACCATCTTTTATCTCTAATTCTTTTGATTTGACTTTGTCCCAGTAAACAACGAATAGTAAAACACCACTATGAATTGTAATATAGATATTCCATGTAACGTCACCTAACTCCGCCTCAAAAGCCTTAAATCGGCACGAGTTTGCTAGCATGTGCAATAACATGCTTAATAGGATAATGCGGGGCCAACCACAACCTCACACACTAAAAATGCCTCTAGATTAGCATACTTTGATACTAAACAAACCCATACACCCTAACGTAACCTTCGCTGATTTTGATAGGTGTTTGAAACGTGAAGTAACAATTTGAACTTCCCGCCCGCCAGCGTCGTATCAATAAGTGCTTTAAAAATCAAAACTAAATTGAATAAGCACAGCAGTGCCATCTCACGAGACTCATAATTACAGCATTCTCACAACTTTGAAAAAATTTGAATTCCTAATTCCTATCCAGTACTTGAGCGATGTTAATCCTAACATACGTGGCAGCTCTCATTCCTCCTAATAACAGAAAGATATGTAACACCTCTTCGATTGCTCTCGAATTCCAGTTAACAAAGTTGCTTCCGGAAGTAACAGAAAAACAACTGACGCATTTAAAAAAATATTCGATCTCTTCCGTCTCCTTCAACGAGAATCCACTCGCTCGTTTAAATATGCAGAAGGAGAAAAGGAGTTGAGAAACCCCTCTCTCTCTCTCTCTCTCTCTCTCAGTAGAATTAAATCGTTCATCCGTCCGAGTTGCCTCAGTGAAACCGATGGGGTGTGTGTCGTCGAGTCTACTGGATCGGGACGAAGAGTTTGCCCGACTCGGCGGGTCATCTGGACTGGGCCATCACATAGTCTCACTCACCTCCACCACTTACGGCCTTCTAACAATCGACCCACCAACACACACAGACGCACCAACTCCACCCCGGTTCGCTCTAATCTCTCCACTCCGGTCTGAACCGGAGGTAATCAACTCATGGGAACTCATGGCCGGCCTAGACTGCGAGAGTTCCCGCTTCTCATCTTCCCCCTCCTCATCGAACCCTAAACCTCATTCTTCGCTTCTCCACACCGTCGCTGAGCTCGATTCGCGCATCTCGTGGTCCCCCAAACTCACCCCTTGCAAGGAGAACCACCACCCCAACCGCCCGGTCCAGACCGGTCTAACTCATCAGATGCTTAAACCGGTGAACCCCAACAACTCAAGACGTCGGTCTTGTGTGAAATACAGGCTGGAGGACTTCAAACCGCTCTGCCCACCCAATGGAGAGAACAGAGTGATCATATACACTACGACATTGCGTGGTGTTCGAAAGACGTTCGAGGCTTGTAATGCCGTGAGGGCGACTTTAGCGGTGTTGGGGGTGGTTGTGAATGAAAGGGACATTTCAATGCACAGTGGGTATAGAGAAGAGTTGAGAGATTTGGTTGATGGGATGGTGCCACCAAGGGTGTTTATTAAGGGAAGGTACATAGGAGGGGCAGAGGAGGTGTTGAGGATAAATGAGGAGGGGGGATTGGTTGAGCTTGTTGATGGGGTGCCTAGAATGAAATGTGGGGTTGTTTGTGAAGGGTGTGGGGGTGCTGGGTTCTTGCCATGTTTTCAGTGCAGCGGGAGTTGTAAGGTTCTTGTGGTGTTGAAGGAGGAAGAGGGGATGAGAGTCACGGTGAGGTGTTCCAAGTGTAATGAGAATGGGTTGGTTGTTTGCCCCATTTGTAGCTGATTGAAGCCCTTTTTCGCCGGTCAGTCATCTCCATCTTAAACATGGCATTTTGATCATTGCTATAAGGATTTGCTTGTATTCATATGTTTGCTTTAACAAAATGAAATCCTCTTTTTGTTAGATTTGAATACTTTTGTTAGTTCATGATGTATTTAGTTGTTGTATGTTTGAGGTGAACTTTGTTGAAATCCAATTGAATGCAAGCTACTCTTAATACGGAAATTGGAAAAATCAATCACAAATTACTAGTAATTAGCTTTTGTTCCCCTGGTAAAATGTAGCATTTACCAATTGAAATACTAGGCTATAAATTTGCTAAGTGGTTAAATGTATGCTAAGAAATTCTTACCATTTTCTATGATATATCAAATAGTAGGTATGTATATGAGAGAGGATTTCGTTTATGGCTATATTCTGAGGTTTTTCAGTAGATCTTGTATTACTCTTAGGTGGATTATGAGTTAGATATTATAATTGTAAGGATGGTGGCGTGACTGATCAAGGGACTGGTTTTAGATTCTCGAGTGGTACTCTTATGTACATCAAAGGTGCGCGAATCTTCTCATTGTGTCATTGAAAGGACACTTGCTCCTACACATGAGGTAGGGATGGCAGCGGGGCAAATTTTCACGGATATCTGCCCCGCCATCACTGATTGGGGCAGATTCGGGGATCCAAATGGTATCCGTTAAAGATTCGGGGCGGATACTGATTTGGCCATATCCGTCTCGCAGATATCTGTTTATATAAATTATTTTACTAAAATAAGATGTACCTTGGTGCATGTTATTTGTAGATGATATTGTCTTAATGGATGAGACTAGTGCAGGTTTAGGTCAGAAATTAGTTAAGTGGTGGGAGGCTTTAGAGAGTAAAGGTTTTAGAATTAGCCGTTTGAAGACGGAATATCTAGTGTGCAACTTTGGTTGTGAACCAAGAGGGAGAAGTAATGCAATTGAGATCGAAGGTGTAGAGGTCCCAGAGTGAGGCTTTTGAATATCTAGGATCTATAATTCAAAAAAATGGGGCTATTGGAGAAGATGTAGACCATAGGATTAAAGCTGGTTGGTTGAAATGGAGAATGGCGTCAGGAGTATTATGTGATAGAAGGATGCCTGCAAGGCTAAAAGGGAAATGCTATAAGACAATTGTTCGACCAGCCATGCTATACGGTTCAGAATGTTGGGCTACTACGGGACAACATACGCATAGGATGACAGTAGCAGAAATGCGTATGTTAAGGTGGATGTGTGGTAAAACTCGTAAGGATAAAATTAGAAATGAAAGAATTAGGAGATACTTAGGTGTAGCGCCCATAGAGGACAAAATTAGAGAAAGACGTTTAACTTGGTTTGGTCATGTGCGGAGGAGACCAAGCACGACGCCAATTAGAAAATGTCTAGATTGGCAAGTTAATGGAGGGTGTAGACGGAGGGGACGACCGTTGAAAACTTGGATGAAGGCGGTGAATGAAGATATCATTGAGCTTGGATTAGGCAAGGATATGTGGGAAGTTCGCATTGCTTGGAGAATCAAAATCCATGTAGCCGACCCCGAAATCTCGGGAATGGGCTTTGATGATGATGATGATGATGACCCTTACTCATAACATAAAAACCTTAAAAAAATTTCCCCCAATTTTCAATATCTAACCCTAATTTCCCCCCTCTCTCAATTCTTCTGCAAGGGTCTCATTCGATCCCTCAGACATAGAGATCTTCTGTGTGGAAGATCAAGATGTGTTCGACCGCATGTACTAGCTCATCAAGCATTTATCCATGCCAATCCTTAGCAGTCCATTCCTTCTCTTGGCAAAAGTCACCTTCCGATTTATCTTGTTCTTGATTCTCTTCAGTTCCACTCTCCCTCTCCCCATTTTCTTCAAGAAAAAACCTTTTCACACAACACAATATGCAACAATTTAATGTAATGTGACTATTTTTCGGTGATAATGACTCAAATGTAATTTGTGTCGGTGTTTTCTTACTTTGAAATTCTTCCCTAAAATAGCAAAATCGACGACACCATGAAGACATAGGGCCATGGGCCACCACCAGTTGGTGAAGGGTTTTGAGTTTGAGATTGTATTTTTATTGAGGTTTTTGAACTGCAGCTTTAGATGTTTAAAGATCAATGGAAAAGTAATACTAAGATGGTTTCGGGTGAGAAGATGGTAAGATCGAAATCTAGTTTCTTGTTATTTCTAGGTGTTTCTTGTTTGCTTCTTTTGTACTGATGGGTCAGAGGCAGAGACCCTAAGCACCTCTAGTCTATAGTTCTACTCCCTCTTTGACAACCTCAGTGGAGAACACTTTAGTCATTAAAATACACATGGGAAGTACTGAAAAGTAGAAAAGGAGTGAAACAAGTAGGGTATTACTTGTGTCTGACATATCATTATTATTTATTTATTTTTATTTTTTCCCTTGTTCAGTGTCACTTCAATTTTCAATTAAAGGGATGTTTGGGCAGGGCGGATATCTGCCACTCCGTCCGAGGCGGGAATGGTTTTCAAAGATTTATATAACCAGATATTTGGGGCGGATTCGGGGATCCGCGATCCCCAACGGGACGGGGACAAATTTTGCCCAGTTCGCACCGTTGCCATCCCTAACATGAGGTGCTAAAGGGTTGCCTTGTTTTTCAACTCTTCATGGATTGTTGAAGCAGAGCCTTTCCTAGACAACCTTAGTGACTATTGAGTGCGTCACTTTATGCTCAAAACTCTTTGCTTTTCAAATCCTTTATCTTAGACCGGAAAAAAAAATAAAAAAAATGAACCTGTTGAAACTGGGATAACACACACATATACCAAAAAAGGGGAAACCCTTTCATGGACTAACATTTTTTAGAGGTAAGCCCGTGTTCCCCAAACCACAAACAACTAGCTATATCAAGCAAAAAGGACAATACTAAGATGGAAAAAAAAGACTAAGCCTGAGGTCTTACCTGTTACACTTGAAGCCAAACCCAAACTTCAAACCTCACTGTTTCTTTAGCTCGATTGAAATTTCATTCCTAGTTCCCTTCCCACTATCTTATTCTCTTGCTCAACAACGATTGTTTGTTTTCTTTTTCTAGCTTTTCTCCATATGAACCTATGCAGTTAAAACGGATAACGGATCCATAACGGTCTAGGAGCGTTACAAGTTATATCGGATTATATCGGGATATATCGATATATATCGGTATATAATAAAATATATTTAAAAAATATATTTTTATACTTCCAATAAGTATTTATGATTTAATGTATTAGTTTAAAATGTAAATCACTAAACATAATTTGAAACTAATGTTAATTTACTGTCAATTTAGTGTTATGATGCTCGCCCAACACCCCCATGTGCGCTCTTTTTCCTATTTCCAAATTCACTGTCAACTTTTTGACCTCCTTTCCTTTCTTTACTATTCTCTCTTTCTCACTCACTCTTTTTAAGTTAACAACCCCCTTTGCTTGGCTGTCTCAACTACAGTTGCAAAACAAAACCCTAACTTGACTTCAGAGCTCAGCTCACTCTTCCTTCGCCATCGCCGTCACCATTACCATCACCATGAGCGGAGGAGGATTCAGAAGATTGGAGATGATTGAACCCTCGAGATTCTTCATCAAACATCAAACCACTACCATTTTCAAGCCAACCCCCCTTGTGGTCTTAGGAGAAGAAGCATTAAGGTTCCCAACTCCATCTCCGCTACCAGATCTTCTTCTACTTCATCACCCAAACCTTATCCCTACCCCTGCCTCATTCCATCTCTCCTCCACTCCTTCCCCCTTTGAGTTCTTTGACTCAATTACCGATCTCATAGAGACGGAGAATTCCTCTTCCTCCTCTTACATTCTTCAACAACAATCCTCTGTTATCACTGAAACTGATCTCTACTTGAAGAGCTTGAGCGACCGAGTCTCGGCTCTTGAGCTAGGGATGGATCGATTTGTGAATGCGAAGCTCAAGGATCTTGACAGGAACTACTCCTGGACGGCTGAGATCAAGAGCAGCAGCGGCTGGGAAGAAGAAGATGAATGAAAAAGAAGAAGAAGAAGAAGAAGAAGAATAAGAGGATTTTCTTATTGATGATGATGAGAGAAATGACCGTTATATGGCTGCCGTTAAATTTGGCCATGAAATTTTTTAGGTCCGTTAACCGATATAAAGGAGTTATAATTCCTTTATATCGGCGTTTTAACTGCACAGATATGAACTTCTTTTTCTAGCTTTTCTCCATATTAACTTTTTTTTTACGATCTTCTCATCTTATACCTCATCTTTCATTTTCTACTCTTATTGCAAACTCTAAAATCTCTTCATTTCTGGTCAAAATGGATAAAGTTGTGTTTGTGTGGTTATGTAACCATTTTCTTTTTTGCACAAGATAAAGTGTTTTACTGCATTGAAAGGACTTCGTCATTGTAATTAAAGAATGAATGATGTAGTGTACAAACAAGCTGAGAGGTCAACAAAGCTAAAATATCAGTGTCCTACTCAAGGAACTTCGATTAAAAAAATGTTGGTAATTACATTTGACTCTGTTCCATTCTCGGTCATGCTTGAATGTGGTCTAAGCATCGTTTGATTGTTCCTATCGATCTATAATTGTGAAAATTCGTTCACATTGCTTCTAAACCCTTTCTGAGTCTCTTCACTAACCAGTTGTAGCTCACATGGTTCAACATCCCTTTGCTTTGGTGAGAGGTTATAGGTTCGAATTCCACTCATAGTGTTTATTTTTTAATGATTTTTCACATAAATAATGATAGCGAAGCATGTCAATCATTGTTTAGGTTAATCGCTCTGTTGTTATTGGTTACGTAGGGATATGATTTAGGTGAGCTGCAACAAAAGCAAGTCTCTGTGATGTGTAGGCCGATCAACGTTCAACATGGTTTGGTTACCTTATGGAAATGGTGA
Organism: Berberis vulgaris; assembly: GCA_963556465.1. Lineage (NCBI taxonomy): Eukaryota > Viridiplantae > Streptophyta > Magnoliopsida > Ranunculales > Berberidaceae > Berberis > Berberis vulgaris. The sequence continues at coordinate 23,815,610 of OY747131.1, read as the reverse complement.
TGTAGTCAATTATCTTTTTGAGAATGGAATGTAGCATTCTAGAATGAAACAAGTAAATAAAGCAAGTCTTGATGCGACATGGATGCTAGTGAAATAAGTAGTTAAAGCAAGTATTGATGCGACATGGATGCTAGTGGCAACAATCGTTGAATAGCTTTCGAGATAGTTTGGGTACCCTTACGTGGCCTTTGCATGGTTTAATGATACTATATGGATGATGTAGTCGATTTATGTTTTAGGGATTGCATCAGAGCCTTGGGCATGCAATAAATAAATGAAATGAGTGGGCATGATTTGAATAACTAAAATGGGTCATTGGTCCATTTTTTTTATTTTTCTCATAGAACAAGCAACATCATCACTAGTTACTAGGGACTGACGGATTCGTCTAAATTTCCCTCTTCATAATTTTCATATTTCTTCCAAGTTCCATTTTTCAAGCTTTTGTGAACATTAGTAACTAGGGAGCTACTTGAAATCGACTTATATCATTGTATGTGTTATGTGCATGAATTTCCTTAATATCTTCTCAGTTGGTTATATCTCAAACTTCATTGAAGTGTAGTCAAGGTGACCGCCTAGGCGCACCTCAAGGCGTTTTACTGAATTCCGCCTCAAAGTGAGGCAATGTGGTGCGGTGAAATGAGGCTTCCGCCTCGTCTCGCCTCAACTGCCTCAGCCAAAAAAATGGTTGCAGCCAGCCCAATTGCAACCCATTTGCAGCCCAATTGCAGCAAAAAAAGGTTGCAACCGACTCTATAATAGGGTTTATGTTTTTTGGTGTAATATTTGATAAGTTTGATATAAACAAGATAAAACGTTTTGGAAGTTTTGTCATACTTATTTATTTGTTTTTGGAGACAATGTTTTGATAACATCAATCTTGATTTTTCATAGCATAGTTCAATGATTTTTATACTTTTGGAATACCAATAGTGATCATACTTGTGGATTTTTACCAATCATTTCAATAATTTCTTCCAACAAATGCTCAATATTATCAAGTTTCTATTCTTTTAAGATTATTGATTTTTAATAATTTAGTGGATGTTTGCAAGTTACTTCACACTTTTGTAATGCATCTTTTCGCTATGCTATATAACTTTATTATATTTTCACTTCAATTTTAGGTAGTTGTGTCACTTTTTTGTACATATTTGCTTGTGATACTTATCAAAATGATGATGTATACTATTATGTTGATATGTTTCAATTTATTATAAAAACAATCTTTAAAAAATGTTAAGACCATCTCACTTCACTGAGGCGTCCGCCTCGCCTTTTTAAAAAAAAAAATAAAAATTTGGGTTGTTGACCCTTATTTATTTGTTTAGTAATCCATGCCCGAATGCTACATGACTGACCCTATAGGGTTAACGAAACTAGGCCTGAAGGCTACAATATTCCACTTAATATCCTCTTCGCCTCCATTTCGCATGGAGACTTGCTTTCGCTCCGGTCCATCGCCTCCTCCTTGCATGAAGACTTGCTTTCGCTTCGCTTCGGTCTAGTCCATCTAAGCAGCTGCATTCAATACCTGAAGGCTTTTTAACGGCGGAGTACATGTGCTCCTAATAATCGAGCGAAAACTCACAAAATCATAACAGGTGAGTCTTGAACCAACGACATCTCACAAGGAGAGTGAATGTCCGACCAACTGAGCTACACGCCTCAGGCGTTGAGGCGGCTCGTCCGCCTCCGCCTCAACGCCTTAACTACAATGCTTCATTGAGAACCTTTTCCAATTTTTTATCTTGCCCATCTACATTATGCCACCATGAGTAACATTTTTTCCCCCTTCTCCATAAGGACCTTACCACACACAAATTTACAAGATGTTACCTTGTCTATACTCTATATGTGGACACATTTAATTCAAGTCCTCCCATACTGTTTAATATCCTGTTCCCCTATTAGAGGACGCTTATCTCCGTGACCATTATGTTTAAAGATCACACTTCACTAATTAGGAGCTTTCTGTTCCCATATCTTGTTGGACTATTGTGGCACTTTCCTTAGCCTAGGTGACGTTTTTTTTTTTTTTTGTTTGGTTAAAGTCCTTAGCTTGGGTGGTTATTTATTTATCTTTTTAATGTGAGAATCCTTAGAGAAGAAAAGGAAAATCAGATCCAATGAGTTAGTAATATTAGAAGGATGTTTTGGTCTTTGATGTTAAACTTGGGGAATTAAAAAAACATCTTTTTCTCAGAATTTATTTTCAATTGGGGTAGAGGACTTATTCGGGGTTAAGCCCTTGTATCTTTTCTTTCCCTTTTGAGTTTTTGACTTGCTTTGCTTTATTATTATTATTATTATTATTTTTTTTAATTTAATTTTTATGAAATCTTTGTTTCTCCTGAGTAGCCATATTTTCTCCCAGATGAATTTGTTTCATGGACACTCCCCCATTTACACCCTTACCCTTGGAAGCTAGTTATCTCACCTCACTTCGTTTTTTTCCAAGTGCCCAACTTCATATGTATGCTTTATACAAAAGGGGCGATCTAGATTCATATATTCCAAAAAACTCAGCCCTGCAAAGGTCTAATATTTCTTAGAGGCCTGGAACCTGACTGGAACTTTTGTATTCTCTCATGTGATCAGCATAGTGAAGAAGTGTTTCTTCATAGTGAACATTGCTTCAATTTCAAGACCAAACCTTTTTGTTTTCTCCTTTAGAGTAATTTGGTTTTGTTTGGTAGTCCATTTTTGTGGGAAATGGAATCCAAATCCCATGTAAAGCATGTTTTTCGATATCTGGTTGTCTATTTAACGACAAAAAACCAATTTCTAGGTGACTAGTTTTTGTATCACTCACATAAATCCAAGTTTTTGCGCCCCAACCTCCCCACCCCTGAAATTGGAATCTACTGAATCGGTTTCAATTCACATGTCTGTTTTCCATGTTACCAAACAAATCCTGAAGGCAAATAAGCCCTTATACAATTTCCAAGGGTCTGTTTGGTAGGAATGGAAAATAGACAAGGTAATTAAAACTGTTTTCTTGAATCCATTTTTTAGGTGGGAGGGGTCAAAGATTTGGATTCCCATGAGAGATCGAAAAACTAGTCACATGAAGAACTATTTTCCTGTCGTTAAATACACAACCAAATAGCGGAGAACTACTTGACATGGGAACTAGATTCCATTTTCCATGGAAAATGGCCAACCAAACAAACCCTAAGTTACCTTCAATTTCCATTTTTAGGCCACATTATTAACAACTCGAAGAGCTAGACACCAACAAGTTGTTCATTCCACACTTCTCACCTTAATCATTTCTTTAATTCGCAACCTCCTCACCTTTATCTTCACTTCCATCATCTTCTATGTACATGCCATTCTTGTGTTTGTCTAATTGTAGTTGAACTGGCGAGATGTGATTTGTATTTCTTACTTGATTAATGCTTTAGTTTTTGATAATTTGTTAATCTTGTTTGTATTAGATGCTTCACCTTGGTGCTTGCTGTACTTAACAATTTTGATTTTGGAAGCAATAAATTTACATAATTAAATTCATTTTCTTTAGTCGACAGTGTAATGTAGAGTGAATTTTTTGTTAGGTTTCTAGGCGTGCTTAGGCACTCATAAGGTGTTAGGCAAAGATGAAGCACCTCCTTTTGCCTTGCGCTTCAAACTGCGACCATTGTCATCTTGGGTATGTTTACTCGTAAGGTACGTTGCATTAGCGTAGTCCTATTGGAGCAAGGTTAAGGCATAAAATTTCCTTCCAAAAAAAAGGTTAAGGCATAAAGGATGACATCAAGATTTTCAGTATCAAGTTAGAAGTAGGAAAACTATGTGGTTGTTCCATAGTTGTTGTTAGATAGTGTTAGATAGTCTGTAAATGAAGAAGATGCTCACCGATTGTATCCAAAGCAACTGCATATGTACTGCAGATGTGAATGACTTTCAAGAAGTTCATTCAATCCTATAAGGGATGGTCTAGAATAAAGAAAGGAACATAGTGGATATTGTAGAGAGCTTTTGATCATCAAAAGGCATGGGGAGTATAAGTACCAATTAAATTAATAGTGGTAGTTATACAATACATGTTTTTCATATTTCAATCCAAATCAAGAAAGGGAAACATTGTTCAGAGTGGTGATGATTATTGTATTGTACTAATTACACGATAAAGGTATTTCATCTAAAATCTGATGATCTTCTTGTAGTTGCTTTTCGTGAAGGAGATAGATGCTTGAATAGAAAAGGAGAATCACAAGGTATTTGCTAACCTAACTCACAGCTAAACAAGTGAACTATAGGAGGATAGTGGCGTGTCAATGGCGATGGTTCTAAGATGTTGACACAAGGAGTTTGTGACATTTGTATGAGGATGTCTGTCAGGCCTGTTCATACCCTCAATGGTTTGTGATGGAGTTTGGACTTCCATTCATGTATTTGGAGAAAACTACTGCTTGAATTCATCATAGGAGAGACCCAAAATTTGACTTAAAACTATGGCTGTCTATTGTCAATCACAAAAAGCTTGATGGCCATGATTAATTTCAGAAGCTGATCCAGTGAACATGATCGATAAGGGATTCTTATCAATTTTCAAATATTTATTGTAGGTAGTATGATAGCTCACTCTGTTACAGAAGGTGTGATAGTTCACACTGCTACAAAATGTGTTTTTATTTATTTATGTATTTACTATTTTTAATTTGTTTTTTTGTAGGATAAATTTCTGGTAGCTAAAGGCTGTTAGTCCTTTTATTATCCCTATAATTTTGAATGCCTAATTCTAGTTGCATTTGAAAGTTTGACAGAATTGTTCCTTTTCTTCTTCTTATGACATCTTGAGCTTAAATCTACATTTCTAGAAGGTTTCATCCTTTCAGATCTTCATGTTCAGGGGATATCAGTTTGATTCAAACAAAGCCTTCAGGCATCTTCACAGTTTGAGTTGAGGTTGATTGGATTCGTTCTTAGATGTTTTAACCTCAAGAGTAAAGTATACTTCAAGTCAATCCGATCTTCATTTTCATTGTTTTTGTGTATGACCTTCAGATTCCTGTCTTGAATGTGTGGAACTTTTGTGACAGGGAAAAATTGAATGTGTGAAATTTGAGTTTATGGTGGTGTCAAATGGAATTTCGAGTATATTGATTTATGTCTTCAATTTCTATGCAATGTGTAGTGTCGCAGTTGCATTGAAGCTTGCCATATTTTGAAAAATCTTCCTGATGGGGGGATGATTGTATGGCAAAATGTAGTCTCAGGCATGCGAAAGCTAGCAAATATTTGGGCAAATTTTGGTTGCCTTTAATCAATAAATTCATTGAAATGAAGATACATTATATATAGGACATATAATGTGGATGGATTGTCATGGGATTGACATGTGGACTATACTGGTTCCATATATTTGGTTTTAGAATAAGGTCTAAAGCATAGAAAAAACTATGCTTCAGATTTTGTTTGATTTGTTATGTTGATATTGGCATGGACCTGATTCTTTCAATGGTTTGCAAACATTGCCAATGTGGTTAATAGTGTTCGCATGAAATATGCATTGATTTCATTTCTTTGATCATTCGGCGTGCCTCTATGTCAACTAGAAACTGTAGAGACATGATTATCAAAATTTTAAGTTCTTTCAATAAGAGCAAATGCAAAAATGCTTTCTATATGATTGGCAATGTCCATTGATAGGATATACGTGTCCATTTTCAGGCTAGAGGGCTCTTAATGATTGTTCCTACTTGTCATAAAGGCTCTAGATCAACAGACAATGCTAGGCATTCGGAATTCCCAGCTACCATTATTGCAGAAATACTTTGCAGGTGCATCCATAATCTCTCCTAGTTCTTTTAGTGAAAGAGTTAGGTGAACTGGGTTACATGTTAGAGGGTTTGTAGCTATGCCTTTTGAATTAAGGATGGCAAGCAATGTAAGAGAACTAAAAATTGTGTATAGTGGTAACAGAGTCCCATGATTTGGGCTTATTCTCAAGCATGTCACAGTTATAGTTTGGCAACAGTTTACCCTTCCAGTTTGGAGCGTGTGTATTTTTTTTTTCTTAAGCTCACTTTCATTTGACGAAAGAATATTTCTTGTTGATCTCTTGGCTATAAGTTTTTTTTTTTTTGCTGAGATCGACCCCGTGACCTAGTGATACCATCCTAACAGTTTTATGTTTTCTTTGTGTTTAATAGTATTTGGTTATTTGCAAACATGTTGGAGTTTGTGCACGAAAATGTTAACAAATTGAGACTATAAAGTTCACTACACCCACTTGTTGGGATAAATTGGCTTGAATAGTTCCACATCAAGTAAGGAGGAGTCGTCATTAAAGTTTATAAGGGAGTGATCCACTCCATAATAGAAACGAGGCCTTTTAAGATAAAAACCCCACACCTGTGGTTCGGATGGTAGGTCCAAGTTGCGATGTTTAAGTTGGGGACAATATCGTTGCTATGTATAGTGGATTTAGGTACGCGCACGCGCTCAGCGCGCGCCAACAATTGGTATCTGAGCGCGCGCCAACAATTGGTATCAAATCCGATGGTTCGGCAAGGACTTGGCAAAGTGGAGTAGGTGCAGGCGACACATTGTTCAAGGGATCAGACGCGAGGTAGCGAGCCAGGTAGAGCGTCGCATGTGCGCGGTCCGCCAGATGAATGGATCCAGATTAGGTTTCAGATCCTTGCCAAGAGAATGTATCTTACAAGTCCGGACGAGGTGGAGTTAGTGCGGTGGTTTTGATTAAGGTGAAGCCAATAACGCTGGGACAAGGTTGAGCCAATAACACGCCGGGATAACAGCTCGTACACCGTGCTACCTACAGGATCGTGGTCGCACATGAGACTCGAGGAGGAGGTGTACTTCGAGATGTTGCAGATTGGTGGATGGATTGTAGGATGTGTGACGATTTGCGCTAAATGTGGAGATTGTTGGGATAAAATTGACTTGAATAGTCCCACATCAAGTAAGGAGGAGTCGTCATTAAGGTTTATAAGGGAGTGGTCCACTCTCTAATAGAAATGAAGCCTTTTAAGATAAAAACCCCACACCCGTGGCTCGGATGGTAGGCCCAAGTTGCGGTGTTTAAGTTGGGGATAATATCGTTGCTATACATAACAACTAGGTGCGTGCACTCGCTCTGCACGCGCCAACACCACTGTCCATGAAAAAACGTGACTGTTTGTTTGCCTCATGTAAAAGCTTAAGCTATTAGGCTTCTGGAGTAGATGCCAAGTATAGCACTTACATCCTCCCCTTAATTTTGTGATGTTCTTACCATTTGATTTTAGGGAATTGAAGGTTTCACACTTGGAATGGATAAAGTTATCCATGTCATACCTCCAAGTTGGGGAAGTGGTATAGTAATGTCGTAATGATATCAATTGTGGAACGAAATGTCTTTACTCAAGCATGTCACATCGTAAGAGCAAACATGTTTACATAGTATGGAATGTCATGAGGGATGGGAAGGTTAATATGGAAATATTGGTGTTTTTGTTCAGATGCACCTGAAAACATGATACATGAATAATGTCACCCACACTGTCACCATAACAAACTACATCCACAACCACAACCACGACCACTACCACTACCACCAGCAGCAACAAGAAGAAAATTCCATACTTTGAATGAGTACCGAGTGCATTATTCTTTCAAATATGATTGCTTTCATTAGTAAATATTATCTCTTGCGCGAAAAAGTACATGCATACTTGAATATTAGTCAGATCACAAGATGGTTTGTTGGAAGGCCGAATGCGATACCAACTTCAAATTATTCCAAGAAACAGATGGATAAAATGGAACTTTCTGATTGCATATCCACAATGATTGCAGTTCTGTATTTTCTGCAAGTTCAGATAACTATGTAGAGGTTCAATCTCAAAATACCACTGTTAACGAGCCCATTTACTTGAAATGAGGGGGGCTCCTGCGCACAGTGGGCAGGAGCAGCTCCTGCACGGGCCTCCCAGCCGTTGGATCAGAATCCAACGGTTCAGATCATATGGGAGGAGAGAGGTTTTTGACGGGTAATTTTTTAAAATAAAATTTGAATTTCAAATTCATATGATCTGAACCGTTGGATTCTGATCCAACGGCTGGGAGGCCCGCGCAGGAGTTGCTCCTGCACACTGTGCGCAGGAGCCCCCTCAATCCCATTTACTTCTCTGTACTGTATTGTAGGGCTGAACAAAAAACCGATCAAACCGATTAAACCGACCGAACCGATCTAAATCGAACCATCGGTTCGGTTTAAATTCGGTTCGGATCGGTTTCGGTTTTAAAAAATTCAAAACCGAAGTGGTCGTTTCGGTTTTCGGTTTCTATGTGATTTTAACCGACCAAACCGAACCGACCGAATATATATAATAAATAATATATATTTTATATATAAATAATACAATATGTTTAAAATAGTCGGTCGGTTCGGTTTTATTTCGATTTTAGTTTGATTTTAGTCGGTTTGGTTCGGTTACGGTTTGCATAAATTAGAATCGGTTCGGTTTCGGATCGGTTTTGTTAATGGTCGGTTCGGTTTCGGTTTGAAAATTTTAAAACCGACCTAAGTCGGTTCGGTTCACGGTTTAGGTGAAAAACCGAACCGTCGGTTCGGTTTTCAGCCCTACTGTATTGTTTGTGGACTTTTCTGTTTTGTACTTTTCTGTTGCAAAGAACTCTTCTTTGAAGGAGCAAAGATCCAATCTGTAAGGCAGCAATGGCTGTGACTGTGACTGTGACGACCACTCTATGAATATTTTGTTAAAAAAGTTAACATACGAAAATATAAATGCTTCATCAAAATTCTTTGCCTCCACTTCACCTGATTCAAGTTCAATCGTTATATAGACTTGGAAGCCTATATATAACAGGGTTCTTCCCCGGTAGGCTATGACATTTTCCCAACTCCTTTGCTTCATCCCTCTCAATTCTCTATGTTATAGGAGTTGCTGATTGCTCTGAAATGAAGTGCTTCTCCTGAGATTGCATTTATTAGTGGAATCAATTGTGTTTTAGCATCAGTTCTTAAGCACTACATTTATTCAACTTTTTCATTTTTCCAACATATAGCTAATTGAAGACATAATAGACCAACAAAAGACAAAAGAACGTAATCAGAATTTACAGATTTAGCATTCGAGCTCGGAATAAGGCGTGCAATATCTTTTCAGAAAGGCAAATGACATTACGGGTATAACTCACGGTTACACCGTGATGTATGGTAGATTTTAGGCATTTGAGATCGTTTAGGTTTTCAAAATAACACTTTATTGTTTTGAAATAAAATTTTAGTTTCTATTTTTTAAATAGTATTTTATTATCCAAATAGTATTTTAGTTTTATCTAATAGGATTATAGTTTATGTTCTAATAGACTTTGGATTTTCAAAGGCTATTAGGACAATTTAAATGTTGAGTTAGGTTTATAAATTGTTAAATTGTATTGCTCAAAAAATTATTCATTCAATTATTATTTAAAGAACATTTGTGTTTTTATCTTTTCTGGTGGATTTCAATTTATTTATGATGAATTCCAAATTATTATATCTTGTGCTGCTTCAGTTACCGACATAATGCTGAGGAGTTCAAAGCGTATGAATTGATGAAATCTACTTATGAACCGAGATTCAAGGTGTCTCTGGTTCTTTATTGTTCATTCTCTCATCTCGTTTCCTCTCCGTATTTTCTTTATTGTTATTAATTATATTTTTATTTTGTTAAAGCTATGCACAGCCTTTTCCAAGGTGCTCCCTTTGGCAACCTTATTTTCGACAAGAAACAAAAAGAAAATTCATCATTATAGCAAAGATACCACCCATTTCACAACTTTTTTTCTCAAAGGAATCTCAAAGTTGGAAAAAGTCCAAAACCTTTTTCAGATTGAATAGAAAACCATCACAAATCCCCTAATAAGAATTCTCACCAATCCTTGTAAAGACTCCCCATCACTTTGAATTATTTATTCCATTTTATCTAACTTTCAAAAGATTTTGAACACTATTGTATCTTCCAAAAGAAGAGATGAGAGGGGGATATCACCTTTTGGACTTGCAGTTTAAAGTTGGTTAAGCTTGAAGAGCAGTATTTAAAAGAGGAGTGTACATGGTTGATTACACATGTAGGGCACAGGATGTCTCCTGCCAAAACAGCATAAATATCTCTTAAGAATGTGCTAACAGAAGATAAGAAAGTAGGGAGGAAAAAAATAAAAAGGTCTCTCTCAACTTTCAGTCAAATCTCACCATTTAGAGGGAAGAACTTCTGCTACTAGTAGTAACACAACATGAATCATATACCAAAGAGATCGAATACAACATGTGACATTGTTGATGATAGGATTCCAGTATCAAAATTAATATATATATACATAGTCAATTCAGTATTAGATTCCGGATCAGTATCTTTAACAAACATGCTCTTGATCTAGCGCGATGGCATACAAAAGAAGGTCGGAATTAGATAGTGTGGAACTCTCCATTGTTATTAGGGGTGGGCATTTCATTCCGCGATTTCGAATCCGTCCCAAAATTTTTTGGTCATTTTGGGATTGATCAAACTCATCTCGATCCCGTCTCGTCTTGATTTAGAGTGAAATGAGATCGGGATGAAGATTTTCAATCCCGCCTATTCCGTTCCGTCCCGAATTTATTTATTTAATATTTAATATTATTAATTTTAATCAAAATACTCTTCTAAATTAAAGTTTAGGATGTGTTGAAATTAAATCAATGTAAGATGAAATTCTATATGAAATCTAAATGAATTGAATCATTAATCTGAAATGAAATTTAATATTTATATGCCTTTAAAAAAAATTAATATTTATTTATTTAATATTTATTATTATTTATGATGTAAGTTATATGTATATAAATTTGACATAATTAGTGTATGAGTAATGTGAGATAAAAATCTTTTTGTTATTTTTTGTTGAAGGACTATTTTGTACGTGTTCATCCCGTCTCGTTTCAATCCTTTTTGAGATGATACGAGGTTGGGATGAGATTTATCCCATCAAGTCTTGTCCCATCCCAATTCCGAATGATAGGGATGAAATAAGAATGAGTTCATCCCATCCCATCCCATTCTGTGCCGACCTCTAATTGCTACAAATGCCAAGTAGATAGTAACTCTTTGGCTAATTCAAGTGAGACCCACTTACCTACCGCGATTAGTTCATCAATGTGCTAACTAATTACATTTATAATAGCTTAGTTGCCAATTGCCACTGTTATTATTAATAAATTTTGTGCCTGGAAAATTATTATAGACAACAATGACTCTCCCGTAATTCTTAGCCGCACAATTTCATACATCCCCAGCAACTGTCTATTTTCTTTGTGGGTCCTGTCGGCATTTCCCAAATCACCAGCACCAGCTGTGGTCTTTTCTTCATGATATCATTGAGCCACGTGTCAAGCTAAAGTTCAATTCGACTTGGAAGGCATCATTTGGACCATTGATGTGTAGGAAACCATTTCAATCAGCTAGTTTTCTCGAGGTCTAATTATGTTTTCTCCATCTAATCACTAGTCTGATCCTTGCAAACATAATTACTACGTCAGAAAAGGCATGTCCCAAATTTAGAAAAAAACGGGTGAATGAAAATACTACTGTTTTTTTTTTTTTTTTTTTTTGAAAGGCAAGCCGGTTTTTTCAGCATAGGGTCCGTAACCTACTCCCGAGATGCGACCTACTGGTCGAAATATCACCCCGAAATAAAGATGCCTCCAGTGGGTCTCGAAGCAAGGACCTATGGAACAAGTCCACAACTCCTTAACCACTCGACCACTCCCCCTTTGGCAAAATACTACTGTTGTTTAGCGAAAGCTACACAACCGGTTGAGCACTACTAAAGTGCCAAGTGGCGGTGTGTTTGGTGTTGTGCTAGGTGGTTATCAGGTACCGTTAAATAATTTACATCTTAAGGCAGATGGACGGTATTTGGTGGTCATTAGGCACAACACCAGGTACACCACCAGTGCACTTTAGAATTTTCGCAACCAATTTGATTAAAATTTGTATTTATCGTGTAACATCAAAAAAAATACTAGCCGCATTGCAGTTCTATTTTCCAACTTAAAATTTGTGTTTCTTGAAGCATAAATTCTAAATGGCGAGGAAACCAGCAGGGGAGGGGGGTGTGACCGCTCATCCTCCTTGAGATGCGCGCCTGCATCATCGATATGCGTATAAATGCTAATCTCGAGAAAAATGAGTGGTCACACCCTCCCCCTCGCTGGTTTCCTCGACAGTTAGACAAGTTCTTCTTGAAGAGGTAAAAACAATTTAGAGTCGGTCTAAATGGCGAGGAAACCAGCGAGGGAGGGGGGAGGACCCTCCATCCCCTCGTGATGCGTGTAGAGGAGGGAATGCACGCATCGCAAGGGGAATGGAGGGTCCTCCCTCCCTCCCTCGCTGGTTTCCTCGCCCATTCCCTCGACAGTTAGAATTTTCCAACAATTTAGCATAAAAACGGCCAGTACTGTTGAATGCATGAAATCTAGAATAATAGAAAAAGCTAGTGAAATATACAATAATAATGCAAATACGAATGTCCAAAGCACGTGAAATGGATGGGTCAAATGTCAAAACTAGGGCACCCATATATTCAATTGGGGGTAAGCACCAGCAGCATCTTATGAGTGAGATAAAATAAATATGATAAATGATTATAACGGTAAGTGAGACAGATTTTCATGTATGTAATCATGGTGTATCTTTCAAAACACCATATATATTGCTTGAAAATCAGTGCCACTTTGCTTTTGATTTTGTGATATAACAACAATTTTACGTCATTGACTTATATTGTGTAGAAGATGAAACTGTAGACCATTGGTGACAGTTTTGTCAAAGGAGATGAGGATTACAATGATCGCGTAAAAGGAACTACTAAAGCATGAATTTATTTGATTTTGAGAAAATAGTTAAGAGCATCAAGAATGGAGCGCCTAAAAATGCATTTAGGGGAGATCTGCATATAACGATCTCTAGGACTAGGACTAGGACTAGGACTAGGACCGTGTAACATTATAAGATCCCTACAGCTACTAGAACGCATTTCAGTCAAGGATCTCAAGAGTATTTTTAGAGGCTGATTTAATTTAGAGAGGCCTTAACATATAGTTACTTCCTCGGTTGAAAGAGTTCGCAAGCCACAAAGTTTCATTACTTGTTTAAAATATAATTTCACTCTTAAATAACTTTTCACAACCTCGCAAGGTCAAGTCCCTTCGCTCCAAAGAAACTTACTGACACAAACCATGTGCTTTGCTTCTCGAGTCTTACAAACACCTTTGCAATCAACCAATGGGATATAACTACAACCAAGTCTTATGGACATGCGCTTGAAATTCCAGAGATACGATATCGTTATATGATCATCCTCCAAGAGACTTATCAATTTGCCAAACATTACACCATCATGTAATGCAACACAACCATATCTTACCACCTGCTTGAGATCCGGGTGACACTTACTCGTACAAATCCACTCCAGAATTTAGGCAAGCTAACACTCAAAGAGGTTTCTCTAGTTATGTCTCTCAAATAGACGGCTGACCATTTTCAAACTAAACCAACCAAATGTCTTTGCAAGCAAAAGAAGAGTTGTCACTATTTTTGTCGACCAATTACCTTTAGAAAAATGATTAAGCTCGAATTTCTCGCTATTTTATAAAGTAAAAATGAGGTTCACCCTTAGCAGCATGAAGGCCTTTAAATCTTAAACAAAGAAATTGTTTGGTTTAGGTTAAGCTCACAATTCAAGCTCTAGATCTTTCATTTTTTTAAGCTCACTCAAAGATGTTATGGAGAGATGATTATATTTCCTCTTGAACAATGGGGAGAAACTTACTATTCTTTTTGTTGGATCTGCTTCTTTTGAATAAGCCTCACAAGTTTCTCTTGTGTAATGTCCAGATTTTAGGAATAATAGTAGTTTTAGGATATCCAAAATTTGTATCTTGAGTGATTCAGGCTAGTTTTAAGTACTTTTAGGTAGTAACATCATAATAGTTTTGTTTTAAAAGTATTTTATTTGATTTCTAAGTATTAACTGTTAGAGATGTTGGCGAGAATTGAACAAGTTAGTCCCATATCGAGTAGTGAGCCAAGTGAAGTTAACTAAATAAGTGATTGGATATGTCTCAAATAGTAACGAGGCCTTTTGGGAGCAGTTGAATAGTTGAGCTTCGTTCATAAAACCCCATACTCGGGCGGTGGCGAGTGTCTAAGTTAGGGACAATATTGTTGCTTGAGACATGTTGTGTATTGGTGGTGCCGGGGGACTTTGCAGCTTTCACCCTGAGCACAACATTAACAAGCATTTAAAAGTATGCCTCTATGTAATTCCAAATTTCAAATTTTATTTGAACAAAATTACATTGGAGAAATTGTTTCCCTTTGTCTTCCCATATCGGGGATTCTTGTGCAAATTCAACAAGTTGGATGCTCTTCGAAGTTTATGTAATTTCTTAGAGAAATTCAATTGTTTTGAAGGAAGTTTGTTGGATTGTAAGCAATACTAAGATTTCATTCAATTGATTCGATCGAAGTGTATCGTCGCTTCAACTTCACCCGACATAAATTTGGTATCAGAGCCTGCTGTCGATTCCTAAGGTGAGATTGTTTATGTTGTTGACTATTATTAATTATTTTAAAAAATAAGGATTGTGCAAGTTAGACTTTTATTTATGGATTGGAAGAAAAAATGACATGTATACCCGAATGATTCCCAGGATTCATATAGTTGTGTTGGTAAGAGAAATTTATATTATTTAGATTGAAATTTTACAAAATATATCAATGTTTATGCAAACAATGCGAAAAAATTTCAAGTTATTTACGAAAATCAAATTTGTTATCTTTTTTTTTTATGAGAATTATAAATGAATAGCTACTTGAAATGTGATGGGTGCACGTGCTTATATTGTTGTTAGATGAAGATGGACGATTTAATAGGAATGACAATAGTGAAAACTATTGGCAAGATTTGAGGAAGGGTTCAAGTGCACTGTAATGCCTTCAAATCTTGACAATAATTATAACAGTGAAATTCGAAGACAAAATTTATACAAAAATGGAGGGAATGATACAGGCAAAAAAGAATATTCACAAGAACTCAAGATGAGGAAAGTTCATATTAGCTTTGGGTTTATTTTATATATTAGCAATTATTTATTTGTTTAATTTTCAGATTTTAAGAATAATAATAGTTTTTAGAGTATCAAGAAGTTATATTTTGAGCAATTCAGGCAAGTTTTAGGTATTTAGGTAATATTATCAAAATATATTTGTTTTAGAAGTATTTTATTTGATTTTTAATTGTTAACAAGCCTTTAAAAATAGGCCTCTATGTAATTCCGAATTTCAGAGCTTATTTGAATGAAATTTTATTGAAGAAAGTGTTTCTCTTTATATTCCCGTATCAAAGATTATTGTGTAGATTCAACAAGTTGGATGTCTTTCGAAGTTCAAGTAACTTCTTAGAGAAATTCAATTGTTTCGAAGGAACTTCATCTGATTGCAAGCAACGTTATGAGGATGTATAATTGGTTCGACCGAAGTTTATCGCCGCTTCCGCTTCCGCTTCGCCAAACATCATCCACCTCCTTGGACTTCAACCATCTTAGATTTGTTTCTTGAAGCTTTAACAATGCTTGACTGACCTTCATATCTTTGACTCTGGTATCTTGAATTGACTTAGTTCTTGGTTGACTTTTACTGGCGTGTGATTTGTGATGCCACAAAAATCCAGTCTCCAGTAAATAAAACCTGCAAAACAAATGTTAGATTGCCAAAGACAACCTTTTTTTTGTGACCGAATGCACTACGATGCTTAAGTCAGTAACTCAGTTGGAAATGGAGATAAAACTGGATAAAATTCAGTTAAAATTGCATACATTTGTTGAATGTCCCCTTTACCTTTTATAATGATCGTAGTTAATTCCCTGCGCGACTTAAACATGTGAGGTGCAACAAGGGGAGACATTCTATGTAACAATCTCCTTCTTTATGAAGATACGTCCGTGGAGGCGTAACTCCCTTCATGACTATTTTTTCTATGTAACAATCCTCCCCCCTTGAGGAAGAACTTTATTGGGCCTAGTTTTGGGCCTCTAATTGTGATTTATTCTGACTGGCCCTGTTTTGGCTTTCATGTCTGAATTCGTCTTATTTGGGCTTTATGAATTGGCATGGTCTTGGGACACTTGATCCTCCTGATGGACGGTCTCTACCACGTGTAAAGCTGAGATGTCTGTCTTATTTGATGTATCATCAGCTACTCCTCCTCAGTTAGTGGGTATGTTCGCGTGGCCACTAACTGTATGACGGTTGGATTTTCAATTCCACCATCATGACGTATTTAATGCGGTTACCAGGTGTTAGTGCTTTTGTCCCTCTGATGTCTCGTTCGACTGTTTGTATTAGTGTAATTTTTGGGATTTCATGCGGCAGTCATATTTCGTACATTTTTCCATCAATGGGTCTCCTTATAAAAAGAGGAAGTTGGTACAATATCTTTTCTCTTACGTTCCTTCGTTCCCAGCTGTTGATTTCTTCTTATTTTGTTTTCGTCTTATAATGATGTCAAGCTTCAGGGTTTTGAGCGGAGATGTGCTCGATGCTTGCGAAGTTTACTACTTGCCTAAGCGAGCGTCGCAGACGACTCTGGATAACATTCATCACCACTACTCTCTGCCAGCCGATATCGAAATCATCCTTCCTGAAGAGGGCGATAGTCCTTGTTGTCCAAAGACTGGATATACCAAAATTGTCCCTCCTATGTGCCGTACACGTGTCATGATGATCTTGAGGAATGATAGGCCCTAGCGTCAGCCCAACACTGATCCGGCCCAAGTAGTTCTAAGCCCGCCCAATGCAGTCCGCCAGACGGACCCGATTTCTTAGAGCATGCTAAGCCCACGTGTTCACAACTATCCTCAATACCCGTAAGCCCTGCTAAGGCAAGTATCTCGAGGATCGGCTTCAGACAGGCAATTACAACAGCTTTTCGCTTCCAATTAGGAAGCAAATACCAAAGTACATGTCACACATAGAATATTCCATCTACGGACTACCATCTCATTGGGAACTATCAGATGCATATCTAGGAGCACAAGGCTAACAGGGAAACTCCCTTCCACAACACAACTACTAATTAGAGAAGGATCTCCACGAAAATCTCCTTACCTAAACTACGCAATCAATGGCTTGGTTGAACTAGGACTCTAACACTATAAATAAGATATAAGGTTGGTAAGCTAAGGTACGCTAAAAATTCTCTGTTTACAACATTACGCCTTTCTCAAATCCCAATCTGACTTTAGCGTCGGAGTGCCATCAGCCACCACAACGGTGGTCCGTGGCTCACTTGCATTCCTTGTGTAGGTCAGCAGGTTTGCAGGTCAAAGCAGGGGTCAAAAAATGACCACATCAAATTGGCATCGTCCATGGGGACGAAAATGTTCCTAACCTTTCACTAGCATCATCTCTCTTCAAATTACAAAGAGATGGTGACCACTAGATCACGCAACAATGGAGAACAAGGGGAACCCTCCACTTGCTAATGGAGATCAGGAACAACATAGACCTCCATCTCCAGAAGACAACAGAGAGCAAACACGGGAGAGTCAAGCCCCTGCTAGTTCTCATTGGACCAGAGGAGAAGGCGGGACAACTAAGCGGGACTGATTTTCAGGGCATACAGGCTCGCCCCATAGAACCCCCTCCGCAGAGGGGTACATGACCCGGACGTGTTATATCGTATCTCTGTTCCACAATTTGTGGACCGTATCATGAATGAAGCTCTTCCAAAAAAGTTCACTCCATCCAAAGCTCGACTTCTATGACATGACCACCGACCCATTCGATCACTTACGCCATTACCAACACATAATGGCACTCAAAGAAGGATTCGAGTCGGTGATGTGCAGAACTTTTCCTACCAGCTTAAAGAAGTCAACATTAACATGGTTCTATAGCCTCTCTCCAAAGTCGATGGACTCATTCAAGACGCTGGCGAATGAGTTCCTGACGCGCTTTGTCGGATGTCAGCGTCTCTAGAAAGGCTCGCACTACATACTCTTTTTAAAGCAGAGATCCAATGAGACGCTCAGAGAGTATCACGTGCTTCAACAATGAGCTGACATTCATTGATGGCTACAGCGACGACACATCCGTGACGGCTTTAACCGTGGGCCTAAAAAAGGGAAAACTTTATGACTCCTCACCTTGGAACCCCCTATGGATATGACGGAACTCCTTAAAGGCGCCCAGAGGTACATCCCCTTAGAAGAGATGAGAACCATGAAGAAGCCCTCTGTTCCTAAGGACGAGAAGGAGGGAAAAAGATGAGAGGATGAAAAAAGAAGCAAGCAAAAGCGCAATGACAACAGGTCAGACCCTTGCCGAGCTTGGCTAGAGAAAACTTCCAACTTATTGGATCCTGATCCATCATTCTAGCCTATCGGACGTCCTGAATTCCATGAAAAACTGGAAAAATCTAAAGTAGCCTTCGAAGCAGCGCGAAGACCCCTCCAAACGTGACAACAACAAATACTACTCATACGACAAAGAGGGTGGCCATGACACCAACGACTGCAAAAGTATAAGGTATGAGATCGAGTACTGGATCCACAGGGGCCAGCTAAAGGAATTCCTGAGTTTTGAGAAGCGACTAGAACGACCTAGGGACAAAGGGGAGACAGTCAAAGAGATCGAGAAGGAGACTCTGGGCATAATCTATGTCCTTTATGGAGTCGGAGCGGATGAAGACCAATCAAACAAATCCCGCAAATGGACTCTACTGGAGATGCAAACACATCCCGCAGATGAGGACAGGCGCATTTATTACTCGAGGGTGCAAAGCCCCATCCCTACCTTAACCTTTACAGACAAATACCTCGAAGGTGTCTGTGCACCTCACAATGATGCTCTCGCCATATCGGTCTCCATTGCAAGGTGGGAGGTGAGGAGGGTTCTGGTGGACATGGGAAGCTCTCTCAATGTCCTATTCTACAACGCTTTCCGCAATATGGACTTCAAGGAGGAGAATCTAACATCCTCAGACTATCGGTTGAATGGATTCAGTGGAGAAAAATGTTTCCTGATAAGAAGATAAGGTTAGCAATAGTGGCAGGAGAGCCACAACTGAGAAAAGTCTTGTTCTTGGACTTCATGGTAGTAGATGCGCAATCTACCTACAACCTTATCTAGGGAAGACCATGGTTCCACCAGATGGAAGCAGTAGTCTCCACCCTACACCAGTTCATTAAATAGACAACTAACCACTCGGAAGGAACAATACGTGGGGACCAACCAATGGCATGAGGTTGCCACTACGCAGTACTAAAGCAGATAGAATGTTCCCAAATCCAATTGGAGCCCATGGGGCGATTTGAGCTGAAGCCAGACCCAAAGACTGTAGATGAGTCGTTCCACTTGCACGAAGACGAGATCCCAACAGCGGTGGCTTAACTCAGAAACGGGGGACATCGAGCGGTACAAGAGCAACTTGCTATTCAAACCAGCGAAGCGGAGAAGACAATGCAGACAGGAGTACAAACCTCCGACAAACAGTCGGTGCAAAAATAAACTCCCATACAAGGTTTACTCTTCAGTAACCTCAATGACATCTACGAAGCGTGGCAGTTCGCTGAAGGTACCAACGATCCAACTAGGTCCATGTGAATTCACTTCAAGGCCGGATTGACCTCTTTTCGCCGACAATTACTCTATTTCAGTTGTTTATTTTCCTTTTCATAGTCAATGTAGAGTCTTAGATCTTAGCAACTTATGTGATTTGCAATCATTTAAGAAATAAAAAAAATACGCAAACACTCTCTATTGATTACTGGAAAAATGTAATAACGATCGCTCAAAGGCGAATACAAATGACTACAAACTACAAGCATCAATATTTGATGTGACATACAATAAAGACTCGCTTGAATAGTCCAACTACATAAGAAGACTCAGAACCGACAACTAAGGTACCGAAAGTAAGTTCCACAAGCTTTTTTACAAACATTATCCATGAACAAGAATAGGATGAAGGATCGGCATGAGCAAAAGCAGGATGAAATAGCGCGCCCAATTCAACGCCTCTATAGGCACACCCTTCAAATATGTTCTGAGGTGGTTCAAAATCAGCAATCGGGGGCCCCACAAAACACCAGCCGAAGTTACGGCCGACTCACACACTCGATCCGTTCGACCAGACGAACTTGGAACAAGTATCAGGTTGAAACAGATCGAGCGCACCCTCCCGTTGAAGGGTTGAGAGGGACATCCATGAGTCAATGGCCCACTCCAACAGGCCACGTCCAACTCCACCCCAGCCCAAGATCTCGAATTCCAGCTCAAGGTAAGGCGACGGGGTTAATCGAGAAGTTATGGAGGCAACAACTCCAAAGATGGTTGTTGGTGTTAACTTTTAAATTAGGCACTCTGGAGCAGCGATAGGGCACTGGTGAATAATCGACAGACTCATCCCTTGGAAGGGAGTCCGTACTTCTTCTTCGAAATACGAGAATAAATTACAAGGTCTCAGTGAACCAACTGCGTGCTCACCCAGAGCAGGTGACCACGCATAATAGCAAGTCTCATCGTGACTCATCGGCGCAAATGTCAGACCATTGAAAGACTCCCTTCAACCTTTGGAAAACCCAAAAATTTTATTCAAGTAAGAGCATTAGAAGAAGTGTGCTTTGTGAAGATGACGCCTATAACAATGAAGAAACACCATTATATAGACATAGTGGTTCACCAAACATGCGCTTCAACATTAATTATCATCACTGAATACCATATGGGAAACGAAGAGAGGGCGGTTCCCAAAGAAACTGCACAGGACCATGTTCGTTTAATTAACGAGGCTGCACACAACCCCATTAATTGAAAGGGGAGTGACCGATACTCAAATGTCTCACGATTTATGCCTTATAGTGTTACCATGCAGTCTACGCTGTACACGTAGGGCCTCAATCCTACAACAAACCCTAGCTCTTCTTCCACGTGCCCATGGGCTAAGCCCACTATTCAAGCGGTATCCTACCCTGTGCCTGACACGAGCATCAGAAACCTTAGCCACTTCTGACACACAGATCATACCTGCATATCACTAGCTGATTTAAGGAGCTCTGTCTCATAAAAACTCGTCCGCACAATGCACTCCGCTCGCGGTCGTAGGCTCGCTCTCTCGTAATAGGTGTAGCCCCGACCTAATCGGGCAAGCTTAGTCAGCTCCAGCTGATGACGACGACTTTCGGTTCGTCCTAACACCTAGTCCACGTAGCACGGATGTCGATGGTTTAGGAAGTGAGAGTCTAAGCAGCGCTATCACGCCTGGTGACGATAACTCGCCAGGGACCGCTGCCCCCTTGCGGACACCGGTAGTTGAACTTGATCAGGTAAGCCTAGCCGGCAATGATTGAAAATGATAGCTTCTGATCAAAGCGCTGACCTGTAGCCCCCTCTGCATGGGTGTAGATGATTTGGAAGGTGGGAACCTAGTAAAATTCGGCTGATATCGACGAATCGCCATGGGACTACTGCGTCAGTCCCGAACTATTCTGACAGCTTGCCTCGGGACCACTGCTTTTTTACAGACCATGGTCGTCGAACCCCTTCGTCTCAAACTTGTAGCCCACTCCGTGCGGGTGTAGATGGTTTGAAAAGTGGGAGCCTAGTCAGTTCCGAGCTGATATCGACGGCTCGCCACAGGATCATCGCTCTTCAACATACCAAGATCGCTGAATCCTCACTTCCTGAACCTGTAGTCCACTCTGCTCGGACATAGATGGTTCGGAAGGTGGGAGCCCTATACGGCTCACCATGTGACCACGTCTCCCTTTCAAAACAACGGTCTATCACAACTCATGCAACATCCTCACGCTCACACATGCTGACATTTTATTATCAGCAAAGGCAGCTCATGCTGACCCAGAAATCATCCCGCCAACATGCGAACAAATGCTACATGGAATTCCAGCCCGAGCTTACGAAACCTGACTCGACACAAGTGCTCTAGCTAAAAAACAACGCATGTGCTCGGCTATCATAGTTCACCCATGCCAACAACCGCAACCGACAGTCAAGTAGGCAAAACAAGCCCCCAATGGCTTACCTTAAGGATGAGCTATAGCCTGGGTAGCATAGCCCATTGCTAAACCATCCGCGGAACACCCATTGTTGGATGTGACCAAGCAACAGTGACTCTGAGACTTCACAGTAGAGCAAGTAAGAATCACTCGCAACACAAATGGTCAAACTCTTAGCAGCAGACAGACCACTCGACTTCCTATTGACCCAACCAGCTTATGCCAAAGTAAAATGAAAAGGCAAAACATAAAGCACACAATAAGGAAATCGAGCATAATACAAGTACCAAACATACTCAAAATATATATGTTTTCATTAACAGTCGAAACTAAAAAAAAATACAAGTGTACAAAGTCTATTTCTCATCAGGAGGAGGTACAAAAATAGAAGAGCTAAGCTTAACGGAGGAGGGAGCATGAGTTGCGTCCGTACGTGTCGCAATCTAAGCATCATGATCCAGATCGCCATCTTCATCATATGAAGCAGAAACCACTGATAAGTCTGCATACGACATCTTCTTATAGTGATTGAGGTCCCATTCCAGGTGCTCCTTCTTAATCAACGCTAGCAGCTCCAATCTACCATGTACATCCCAACAGAATTCACACTTGCCTTGTTCATGGAGAAGCTCCTCCTCATGCGCCTTCGTTTCAACAAGTTCACGCTCTAATAGCCCTAGCTTGCCAGTTAGCGCGTCGACATGAAACTGCTCCATAATCAGACTCCTCTTTACAACGCTAAGCTCATGTTGCTCCAACTGAAGCTGGTCCTCGGCCTTTCTTACCACCTCGAGCACTGAATTCCACATCGGACTCCAACTGCTGTCTCTGAGCAGCCCAATCAGCCTCTTTCAAGGCATTTTCCTTAGCAGAAGACCACAGCTCGGAGTGCAATTTTGCCGCAACTTCCTGTGCAACCTCTAGATCACGGCGAATCAGATCCAACTCCTGCTTGAATCTACCCCTCGCGAACACCACCTCTTCTAAGTCAGACTCAAGGGATTCCAGACAAACCCTCTGAGTCTCAACAACAACAGCTGACTGTTTCAGCCTCCTCTCCTCAATCTGCTTCCTCAACAGTTCAATTTCAAAAAGCGCATGAATATAGCTTCTGCATGTTCGAGAAGATACGCTCCATGGTGTACACTCTCATGAGCCGCCTACTCTTTCCTCCCATAGCATAAGGTACTTTAATCCCTTATCCATACACCCTTCTAGCGGCCAACACCAGTCCTAACACGGGACTTCTTTGAACCTACAATGGAGGTGAACGTCTCAGAAAGCCCCTCCATGTTAGAAAAAACATGAGCCTTAACGTCAGCGGCTTTTCTTTTTCTAGAAGGGCCCCGTCTTTGGACTTAACTCGCGAGGATCAGTAAAGAGTGGGGCTTCATGCCAGTTGTCCCACAACCCACTGTGGCTAAAATTGGTAGGACATATGACTTCCTCCATGCTCTTCTTCAGGCAAGTCACAAAATTTCTTTATAGTGTTTCTCTCTTCTGGGGTAAGAGGAGTAGTGGGGAACCTCTCTACGAAAAAACACAAGCAATGGTTAGCACACAATCAACGCAAGGGAATCAGAAGATAAAGCTACACTTACGAAATGGCTTGAACTCTCGTTCGAGCGGATGACCCTTGAATCAGAAGTATTTCGAATCCGCAGGCGTCAATAAGCAATACTTCTGCTAGAACTTGAAGTCATCCAACAAGTATCCAAGGCAAGTCGACGATGTCATCTTACAAATGGCGTGATCATTCAGCCGAGGAGAAGTCAGCAACTGGAGGAGAAGTCATTGGGCACCAACTGGGCAAAAATTCCAAGAAAATCTAGGAAGCCCCAAATCATGTCAAGAGCAGGGAAGCAGACTCCAGTTTGGAGTATCCCACAGTGCAAACAGATAAACCCCACCAGTGGAAACATTGACATCTGATCATCTAAATATAGTTTGAATAATCACATTAATAGTTGCATTGCCAATTATCTTCATTCTGAAATCAGTATTAATAGTAACTTTTCAAGTGGTAGCGACAATTGCAGTAAGTCCTCAGGGACCCCGAATGTCTTTTGAGTTTTAGCAAGGCCCGATTCAAAAAGCGATTTGTCTTCGAAAACTCAAGGCCCTTGGCTAAAGTTGATTCATCAAGATGGTCTTGGTGAGCCATGAAAAAGATGAACAAACTTTTCAATTAGAAGATGAACAGAACAAAATCTCTAAGAGCAAAAGAAATAGAGCCAGTCTCCACAGAGAGAAATATCTAAATAGGGATTGGATTCCCATATCTTCTCAACTGAACCGTCGCACACTCAATTAATGAAGTGCGCGACTCAAGCAACGATTCAGACTCAATCATCATGAGCAGCGTATCTTTTCAAGAAGTTACTTAGTGAATCGATGCGATGGCTCACTAACTTGGGGGGGGGGGGCATAGCTGATAATACACCAAAATGGTACCTCTTCTGCGTCGTACATGTGTCATGATGATCTCGAGGAATGATAGGCCCTAGTGTCAGCCCAACATTGATCCAACCCAATCGGTTCTAAGCCCGCCCAATGCAGTCCACCAGACGGACCCGAATTCTTACGGCCTGCTAAACCCACATGTCTCACAGCCATCCTCAATACTCGTAAGCCCTGCTAAGGCAAGTATCTTGAGGATAAACTTCGAATAGGAAATTACAGCAGCTATTCGCTTCCCACTAGGAAGCAAATACAAGAGTACATGTCACACATTAAAACTTTCATCTATGGACTACAATCCGATTGGGAACTATCTTCCGTGTATCTAGGAGCACAAGGCTAACAGGGAAACTCCCTTCCACAACACAACTCCTAATTAGATAAGGATATCCACAAAGATCTCCTTATCTAGACTACTTCACTGATGGGCTGGTCGAACCAGGACTCCAGCACTATAAATAGGACATGAGGTTGGTAAGTTAAGGTACGCTACAAATTATATTTTTACAGCATTACGCCTTTCTCAGATCCTTGTTTGACTTTATCATTGGAGTGCCATCGGCCACAACAACGGTGGTCAATGGCTCACATGCGTTCTTTGTTCAGGTTTGCTGGTCAAGGTCAAAGTATAGAGCGAACAATGACAACATCATATATATACATATATGTGTGTGTGTGTTTGAGTGTGTATAGAACCCAAGATGTGGGGGGTAAACCACCACAGCATTAACCATCCAACCAGGCTACCATTGGCAAGACTAGATATATTTCTTTGTACCCCGACATGTTTCACTCCGGTTTCAGGCTTCCAGTTCCTAAGATCATTTGGGAATACCTAGATTTCGTGGGTATTGCTCCCGTTCAGATGGTTCCGAACGGTTGGAGGGTGCTAATCGCGACCTTGGCGAGGACCGCTTTATCCGAGATTCCTATGAATGTTAGGATTTTGCACTCCTTGGTGGGGCTCGGAGTAAACGCTAATCGTATTTGTTATCTTCATCCTCCATCTTGCTTCAAGAATTTGCGGGAAGAGTATGGGGGTTGGTCGAGGCCCTGGTTTTACACATCCATTGCTTCCAACTATTTTATGTTGAGTAATCACCAAATTTTGTGGTCGTTCCGAGAACCAAAGAGGAACGAAACACCACTGTCATTGGGGGAGCTGGAGCATTGTGACCGATTTTATAAGTTGCCCCGAGTTTCTGTGGATGATTTCCTTACTATAGGCGTTATTACTCGTAGTGGTCTACATCTTAAGTGAGGCGAATCACGCAGAGCTTACAACGGCATGCGCTTCAGGAGTTACTGTCGCGTGTGCTAGTAAAGTCGTCGTATCCGGCGAGGGGTTGGGGCATCCTCTTCCGGTTAGCGTTGATAATGCAAATTTAAGCTTGGAGGCGAGCTCTGTTAGGGAGTCTGTGGGCCGTATTGCTCCTGTTATCACCAGAGACTCTGGTAATACTGGTTTGAGCATCAGGAAGAGGAAGGTATCGAGGCCTCCTAATCCTTCTATACTGCTGGCGATTAGTCCTAGTCGTGTCTCAAAAAGGAAGAAACTTGCTACCTCGGTTTCGTGGTTCTACTATGGCTCCATCTCTTTCAATATCTTTCGGGAAGGGTGGTCATGATATTGGTGATCTTGCCTCTCGGGAAGCTGAGGAGATGGATCAAGTTCTTGAGAGGAGCAAAAATGAGGTTTCTCGTCATTTGGACACTCGTGAGAAGAGTTTTTTCTCTTCATACGGCTTGTTTGATTCTGTCAATCTGTCAGTTGATGGTTCCCGTATCATCGACAACAAGATGTTTCAGCTTAGTGCTGAGTTGTCCAAGAATCGTAAAAGCATAACGACTCTGGACGACTTCGAGTTTGATCATATGTTGAAAGATCGAGTTGCTGCTCGAGGATAGGGCTCTAAGCCCCTTGTGTCCTCTGTTATTATGGGTATCTCAAGATTGTTTGCTATCCCCTCTTCTTCCCAGTCTTCTGCGATTGTTCCCGAGAAATTCTATTGACCTTCTGAAACTGGTGTGTAAGATAGTGCTCATAATATCATTGTTGGATGGCATGGGCGGTTGGCTAACATGACTCACATGCCCGAGCATCTCCCACACAACCATCTCGATGAAGGCCTTAAGCATCTCATGGTAAGAATGAGTCATTTAACTTATGCGGTCGAGATGGGGTTGGATTATAGGGTTGTCCGCGATTAGGTGGCGCTTGTTGAATGGAAGCTGACAGGGCAGGCTTTGGTCATTTCTCATGTTCTCTATGAGTTTGGTCCGCTGAAAGCGCAGTGCACGAAATATGCAAAGGCTGTTGAGGATGCGCGGACTTCGCTGAAAGAAGTCGAAACCATTCGGGACAAGCTTGCTTCCGACCTTGAGAACTTCAAGTGGAGTTAGAAAAGCTTCTTTCTCAGTTGAGTACTGTTGAGAAGGAATTGTTCGATCTGGTAGCTGAGCGTTATGAGGCTAAGCGTTCTGTTGCAGAGTACTTTGTTGATCTGAAGGCTTCTGTGGCACGAGTTGCCCAACTGAACTCCGAGTTTGCTACTGCCAAGTTGACAGCTTTTGCCAGGCTTGCCGCCATTGATAGTGAACTTGTGTCAACTCGGGCTGAACTTTTGTCGGTCATCGATAAGTTAAAGGCTGCAGAGGCAGTGGATCGGAAGAGAATAGTCGATGGTCGTCACGACTTCCTGGATTTTATCGAGTCGCGTGGTTTGGAAAAATCTAAGTATCGTTACTACGCTGAGCAAGTATTAAAAGATGAAGAAGAATATGTTCCAAATCCGCCAAGTGACCGTTGAGGAAAAATCAGCTTCTCACCCGCCTGAGCCTGTGCCATCGAGCGACATCATTGCTTACATAAATGCTGCTTCTTGAATATTTCATGTAATCTTTTTTGGAAGATCAATGAGAATTTCCTTTTCTTTTATTGTTTGTACACAATATGTCTTCCCGTCTAACTTGTTAGACTTAGCATTTTACTTTCAACATTCCTGGTAGAATCCCGACTTGTTCATCCGAGTTTTTATAAATATGCTTTGATGTTCGACGTATTAGTCGCCTAGTAGCTTCTTATGAAATCCGACTTTTTATGTCTTGATTTTGATGTCGTACATTATAGTCGACAAGAAAAAGTCTGGCTCCTGGTACTTTATTACTTCGAGGTTGATCAAACCAGAAAATTCATGCCCAACTTGTTCGTCTCGATGCATGTATTTAGGTTTTACTCATAGCTCGATACTTTAGTCGTGCTTTGTTATTTGTTGAGTGAAACTTTTAGTTTGACTTCTTTGTCCCGACTAGACTTTTTTCATTTGAACGCAAAATGAATTTTATTGATAGTATTTTTTCAGGTGATCTACATTCCACGGTCGTGGTAGTTGTTCCCCCTTCGTATTTTCCAACCATTATGTCCCTGGTATGTTGATTTTTATTACTTTGTACTACCCTTCCCAATTCAAATTTAGTTTGTCTTCGCCCGGTTCCTTTGTGTTGAGTTGGATTTTTCGGAGTATCTAGTTTTCAATATAGAAAGTACGGGGCTTTACCTTTTTATTATATTAGCTGGCCATACGATGTTGGTAGGTTGCTGCATTGATAGAAGTCGTTTCTCACTTTTCCTCGAGGAGGTCTAGTCTGACTCTTAGTACTTCGTTATTGTCCTCTGCACGGAATTCCTCGATCCTGAATGTTGGCATGCCAATTTCTATTGGTATCATCACTTCAGACCCGTATGCGAGGGTGAAAGGGGTCTATCTTGTCGGAGTTTTTTTTGTTGTTCTGCATGCCCAAAGGATGCTAGGTAGTTCGGTCGTCTATAATCCATTTAATGCTTCGAGCTTCTTTTTGATTGCATATAGGATGGTTCTGTTGGTGACCTCGGCTTGCGCATTTGCCTGTGTATGGGCGAGTGCTGAGAAGTGTTGTAAGATGTTCAGGCTTTTGCACAACTCTTTTACCTTCTTGCCTTCGAACTGCTTCCCGTTGTCGGTGACAATTACTTTTGGGATTTCGATTATGTATATTATGTATTATTTGCATCCGCTTGCATCATGGGCCGATAGTATCCTAGAGTTATTGCTTTGTAGGCTAGCCTTCTTCCTTTTTGGTGATTTCCACACGTACCATGGTGGATTTCTCGTAGGACATAATCAGCATCGTTGGGTGAGAGGCATCTTAACAACGGACTGGCTGCGAACCTGCTGTAGAGTCTATCATTGATCATTATGTATCGTGTCGCTCAGTTTCGCAGTTTTTGGGCCTCCATCTTATTCGTTGGAAGTTTTTCGTTTGTTATATAGGCTAGAATCGAGGTCATCCAATTACTTTCTTGATATGTGGCGCATGCGTCTTGTACTTGATTTTCTAATGTAGAACTTTCCTGCATGGTGACGAGTGGATTCTCATTTTCTTTATCTTGTGATACTACATTTTCTAACTCGTTAGCTCTTTTGTTTTCTGCTCTTGCACGCTATCGAATAGTCGCGGTTTGGAAATCTTATACCTGCTCAACAGTCTTTTGGCGGTAAGCTTTCATTTTGGCATCTTTGACTTGGAATTCGCAGTTCAGTTGATTGACCACCAATTTGGAGTCAGTGAACACGTTGATATCTTTTATTCCCAAGTGTTTTGCTAGTTGTAGCCCGGCTATCACTGCTTTGTATTTTGTTTCGTTGTTCGAGGCTTTGAAACTGAACTTTATCGCCTTTTGTTACGTTACGCCTTCCGAATCATATATGATCATTCCAGCTCCGCTCCCGACCTCGTTAGATGCTCTGTCACAATGGAGGATCCCTTCATGGGTGTTTTGCTTGGTCTATTGCTCTTCATGGTTGGTTTTTAGCTGGTGGTCGCTGGTGGCAATGAATTCAATACTTGGGGGCTTTTATTGTGGTTATAGGGGCGTAATTGATGTCAAACTGCCCAATTTCTATTGCCCGTTTCACCATTCTTCTGGATAGCTCATGTTTGTGCAGTACTGACTGAAGTTATTGCTCGGTCATGACAATGATAGGGTGGGCTTGGAAGTATGGCCGTAGTTTTCTCGAGGATAAGATCAGGGAAAATGCCAATTTCTCCAAGGTCGAGTAGTTGTTCTCTGCATCTGCAAGCGTTTTTCTGATGTAATATACCGATTTTTTGTGTGGTTTTTTCTTCCTGTATCAGTGCCAAACTCACCGCGTGTTCGGATACGGATAAGTATAGGTACAATGTTTTCCCCGTACTTGGTTTTGATAACAGTTCTGTACTCCCCATGTATGCTTTCAGACTCTGAAAAGATTTTTCACACTCCTCGTTCCATTTGAATGTCTTGTTTCCTTTCAAGATCTTGAAGTAAGGTAGAACTTTGGCTTGGAAATGAATTTGTTTAAAGCTGCTATTCTGTAGTTAAGACTTTGCACGCCCTTTATGTTTGTTGGTGACTACATGTTGAGAAGTGCATGTATCTGTTTCGAATCAGATACATGCACTAAAGGTTGACCATGTATCCAAGGAACTTCCCTAACTCTACTCCAAATGTGCATTTCTCTAGGTTAAGCTTCATTTTGTACCTTCGGAGCTGTGGAAAGGCTTGTTCGAGGTTGTTGATGTGGTCCGTTCTGCGTGAGTTTTTAAAAATCATGTCATCGATGTATACCTCCATGGTTTTACCGATCTGGTCTCTGAACATTTGGTTGACCAGCCATTGGTAGGTGTTCATGCGTTCTTAAGTTTGAATGGCAACACCTGGTAGCTGTACGTGCCTCTCTCTATTATGAAAGAAGTCTTTTCTTGGTCACAGGGGGAGGGGGTTACATCTGTATGTGGTTGTACCGAGAATACGCATCCATGAAGCTTAAGTGTTTGTATCCGACAGTGGCATCTACTATTTGGTCTATGCGCGAGAGCGAGAAACTGTCTTTTGGGCATGCTTTGTTCAGATCGGTGTGATCTACACATACCTTCCACTTTCCATTTTTCTTCTTTACCAACACTGTGTTAGCTCCAGTTCGGGTAGTGAGATTCTCTAATCATTCCTACATTTATCAGACGATTCACTTCCTCGTTTATTGTATGGACACGTTCAGGGGCTACAAGTCTTTTTTTTTTGTCGGACCGATTTTTTGGCTGGATTGTCTTGCAATTTGTGAGTAATGATAGATGGGTCCATTCCGACCATATCTTTCATCGTCCAGGTGAAAATGTCTTGGTTATCCTTTAGCAGTTAAACCAACTTCATGGCGAGTTTTGGATGCATTTTGGTACCAATCCGAATTACTTTGTCTTCTTCGTCGTCCAAGTAGACCGTTGTTGTTTCTTCCTCTGGTTGTCCAGTGTTTGGTCGATCCCTTGAACTGGTTAGGGTTGTATTATCATCCATGAGGTCGGTGTATGTTTGACCAGATCGCTGCAGCGACTCCTCTGGTCGTTGCAGTAATTGCTATTCGTGTGGAGCTTTAATTGTTGCATAATGACATTCGCGCGTAGTTGGCTGATTTCCTTTGATTATTCCGACGACATTGTCAGTGTGGTATTTCAAGCATTGATGCATGGTAAAGGATACCACACCCATTTTATGTATCAAAGGCCTTCCAAGAAGCATATTGTATGCGGATGGAGTATTGACTACAAAGAAATTTGTCAACAAGACTCATTGTCTCTTTGGTTCTCTCGCTTCCACTGGTAGTTGGATCATTCTGATTGGCCGACATTGTACTCTGCGAAAACCCACCATTGGTTGATTGTTGGGTGAGAGCATTTCCTTAGTGAATCTCATCCTGTAAAATGTTGTTAAGTACAAAGGTTAGCCGAGCTGCCAGTGCTGACTAGTACCCTTTTGATTTCCCATCTGGATATTAATACTAAGATTAATAAAGCGTCATTATATGGGAAATTGACTCTTTTGTGTCCTCGTTGGAGAACGTCAGAATTTTCTGCGTCGTTCTGGCTCGTCGTGGAGAAGGCTCCTGGTATCTAATTTTTATTCATAAATCATAGATTGATCGCTTCCGAGATCGATTGGATAACTCTTCTTCTCCGATTGCGCCGTGCAAGACGTATATTAATTAGCTCCCTCGATTGCCCTTTTATCACAGTTTTTCTCATGTCGGACTCCCTTATCTTAATGAACTCTCCAAGTTATCCTTTTTGGATGTGGTGTTGTATTTCATTTTTATAAGTTGTGGTAGTCATCGGTATCGTGCCTGTAGTCACCGTGGAAGGAACAATATCTGCTTTTACTTTGCCTGTCTTGATCGACTCTCATTTTGGGCGGCCATCTAACGTTTTCCGATTTCGCTATAGTCTTGAGGACATCAGCTCGACTCGTTTTCAAAGTCGTGAACGATTTTCCTGTTGATTGCTCGTGTTTGGATCCTCCGGGTTATATAGTCTTCCAAGTTTTTTGTTGATCGAACTCAAAATTGCCTCCCGTTCGATGTCTTTTTTGTTGGCTATTTTATTCCCGAGGCTTGTTGTTATTTCATCATTCTTGCTCGGATGAAACATGTATCTTTTTTTACTCATCCCTCTTCCTGGCTGCTATCATTTCCTCAAGGGTGATGTGCTTTTGAGCGGGTTTCAATAGAATTGCCATGTTTTCTTTGGGGGATCCAGGTTCAGAACATAAAAATGGCTTATTTTCAGTCCAGCGGTGAAAGTAGCAGTGGTCGTGTCATCGCTGCATTTGTCGATCATTTTTAACTCGTAAGTGAAACGAGTAATTTATTCCCTTATTGTCTCCTCAGGCTTCTCTTTGATGTGGAACAAGGATTGTGATTTCATTTTTCGAGTTGACTTCGGTCTCTTTATTTTAAGAAATATTTCGATGTGTATAGAAAAATGTAAAAATTTCAAGAATACATGAAACATATATAATAATTTCTAATGAATATGAAATATGCGAAAAATAAGATGTAATTAAGTAAACATATTAAACACATAAAATGAAGCCTATTAAATACATTAAAAATATGAAAAAAAATCACAAATTTCACATACAATTAGAAAACCCTAAAAACTCAAAATTACCATCTAAAACCAAAATAAAATAAAAAAATATGAAATCAGTATATATAATCAATATATAATGTGAAATCAATATAAGTAATTCTCCACGTTTGCAGATAAATCTTGAAGGCTAATCAATGTGACAGATCGCCATCTATACTCCTTCCATCCACTTCCAGAGAATTCTTCTCGCCCAATGCCAACCCATCCTACAAATCACCAAACACCAAGCACCGAGCACTAGAGACGAACAACCATTTTCTCCCCAAATACCCAACATCTTCTCCATATCGTATATTTCCTCACTGAATAAGTTCAAGTTTTAATCCGAGAAGAAATCAGAGGGTTTGGCAAAGAAGAAGATAGGGATGAAGGAGAAACGAAGCTTCGTTGACTGTTGACCTTTTGATTGGAGATCAAACCACCTAGATCCTTTGATTGGGGATCAGCCACCAAATAAACTAAATAAAACTTGTATTGCTTGCCTAAACTCTATTACATCATATGTATTTATAACTGAAAGCAAAGAATAATACTTCCTAATTGAATTCAATCCTAATTCTAATCAAACAATAACTCCTAATTCAAAACAAGCTAATATTCCCTAAATAGAATATTGTTATAACTAAGACATTCTAATCTCAAGTAAATACTAAATAGGATTGGTATCCTAACATCCCACGCCGCCTGAAACAAGGCTTGTCCTCAAGCCTGAAAATCTGAAAACGGACAAGAAACTGCTCATAGTCATCCCAAGTAGCTTCCTCCACAGGACGGTCGGTCCCCTTGTTAAGCCAATGTGTAATGGGCTTATTATGGCTTTCAAAGAATCCTCAATCAAGTAGTCTCTCCGGGGCTTATTTGATTGGGAATTGTGTGACTTTTGCTTTGTCAAACAAGAGAGACTCCCAGTTTTAGGTACAATAAAAGTAGCAGTTTCAACATCAGATATGATACGGAAGTTGGTATCGAACTTTCCAGCATGTTCCCGAGCAATTAAAATAGTTGAATCTGTGTCTAATGCATTGCTATCACTGTTGTCACTGTCATCATTACACTCACTAAGCCTTGTCATAGTAGCCCGTACATCGGCTTGCATTTTCTGATCATTTGAAAAGGCATTTTGTCTAGAAGCCAAAACCCACTCCGACCAGCCATCACGCTTTCGAGCTCTGTCATCCTGAACTTCTACCTTACTAGAACTATGCAGTGCATCCAAAATTAAAGAAATGTCTGTAGTCATTCGCTGCACTCTATGAAAGTCAGCAATGTTGGTTATCGGAACCCATCCTTGGTCATCCATCAAAGAAATCAAGTGGTTGTCCTTTTGCAAATTCTCATTACTGAAATAATACTCAATTTGCTTAACAATATTAGCCCTCAAAATCAACGTCTCTGAGGCAGTTGCAGGAATCCAAGTATGTGGAATAACGCGAAGAGGAGGACCTCCTAATGCACTTGGATGATGATACATATGGGTAGGGCTAGAAAAACAAGGGCCCTCCATAAGCCCTGGACTAGGACCAAGATAGGGAGGGGGCCACACAAAAGGCCATGGTCCCCTTCGATGCATGCTAAAATTTTCTCTCGGATTGAATGCTCGATGATGGCGCCGTAATTTATTTAAACGACCAGCATGTTCTTGTGCAACTTGTCTCCGATTAGCAAAATTGTCAGCATATGCATTGGTTTCTCTCGGTGGAGGTTGAAAGCTTCTATTGTAATCCATAGCACCAACATGACCAAGTGGTGCACCAAAAGTATGCGCGGGGGTTTCATATGGAGATCTTAACATATGAGGATCGAAGTTGCCAGGATAATGTTGGTAAACATGTTCATGGACTGGAATGTGTGGAGTAGGTACAACTGGTTGAAAAACATGCAGCATTGGTGGTACGTGATAAGGTATGGTTACAGGAAAGGGTGGCACGCCATTTGAAGTATGGTTACACTTAATAATACCCGCTTGTGGATGATGGGCTGGTGGTTGTTTATGGTAAGGATTATGGCTACCAAGCCCACCTGTTTTTTGTTGCACGAATGGTCTCTGCACAGGATTGCGCCTTGGAGTGATGGGCAATGGTGGTGGTGCCTTGGAAACAACATCATAATTTTTGGGTCTAGCTGCATCAAGGGCCTTGCCAGAAATTGGAATAATCGGTCGTTGTCGTTCCAGGTGAACGTATGGTGCCGGGCGATATGGCTGGAGATTCCTTAATGTCTCTAGAATAGTGGCATTAGTGGTCTCAAGTGTATGGAGGCGGGAAGAGATCCCGGTAACTTGAGCAGTAAGCGCATTGACCTGCTCTTGTAATGCAGCAATCGTCATAATAAAGAGGGTTGTTGGGGAGAATCGCGATGGTGCAAATATCCGGGTATGAATATCGATATGGGTGCAAATAGCAGCTTCTTCTACAGTGGTAGTACACAGAGTAATTGCCCCGGGGTGCAAATAGCTGCTAATCCTATCTCTCCCGATTCAAATCAGACACAAGGCGGGAGCGCAGGCATCGTGCTGTTCTCGTCCGTGACCTGTTGCAGCTGCGGGCGTGCAAAGAACAGGATGCTCCAGTGAGGATGGTTGGGTCTGCGCAGGTGTGGTCGGAGGGCGAGACGAAAACTCGGGGCTGGCTGCTGCTCGGACTGTGATTGAGGGTGGTCGCGTGCTGTCCGGCTTATTTCCAGGTGGCAAAGAGGAAGACGGTCGAGGGTGGTGGTGCTCAGGTGATGGCGGAGAAGGTGGTGGTCTGCGGCTGTGGCTGCTAGAGAAAGAAACAGGGAGAGGAGCGGTGGTTGCTCTGTTTCGAGGCGGATGCGATGGCGGATGCGAAGGCGGAGTGGTGCTGTTGCGAGGGCGAAGGGGTGCTATTGCGAGGGCGAGGGGTGATGTTGCGAAGCGGTGCTGCGGCGGAGGGGTGCTGTTGCGAGGGCGAAGGGGCTGATGCGATGGCGGTTGCTGCGAAGGGCTCTGAATCGGAGATGATGCTGAGGATGATGGCGACGGGGGAGCTGTTGCGAGGTATTTTTTTTTTTTTTTTTTTGTGGGGATGAAAATCTGGGAGATCGGAGGTTGTGTGGAGGGTGAAGAATGAAGTAACAAGAAAAAAAATTTGGCTCAGAATCGATGATGCTCTGATACCAGATAATAGAGACCTTGACCTTTTGATTGGAGATCAAACCACCTAGATCCTTTGATTGGGGATCAGCCACCAAATAAACTAAATAAAACTTGTATTGCTTGCCTAAACTCTATTACATCATATGTATTTATAACTGAAAGCAAAGAATAATACTTCCTAATTGAATTCAATCCTAATTCTAATCAAACAATAACTCCTAATTCAAAACAAGCTAATATTCCCTAAATAGAATATTGTTATAACTAAGACATTCTAATCTCAAGTAAATACTAAATAGGATTGGTATCCTAACAAATAAGTTCAAGTTTTAATCCGAGAAGAAATCAGAGGGTTTGGCAAAGAAGAAGATAGGGATGAAGGAGAAACGAAGCTTCGTTGACTGTTGAATCAAGTGGATCAAGTTGAAGCTTCAATTGGCTATTGATGGTTAGAGAGAGTTCAATTGAAGATTAATAGAAAGAGATCAACTGAAGTTGAAGGCTCGAAGCAGGTTGGTCATTCCAAATATTTGATTGGTTGTTGATGCACAAAGATAGATAGACTGAAGATCAACAGAAAGAAATCGATTGAAGTTGATGGCTTGAAGCAGGTCGATCAATATGAAGCTTCGATTAGTTGTTGATCCACAAAGAGAGATCCATTGAAGTTGAAGCAGGTTGGCTTTGATTTGTTGTCGATAAGAGACCACAGATCGGAGTGGAAGAAGAATAAAACCATATATTTCGATTGAAAAAATGTATATTTGTTGTTGATTTTGTGTGTTTTGGGCGAAAAAATGAAAATTACGAAAATATCGCGAAAGAATTCGAAAAAACCTCAAAATAATATAATTTTGAATTTCGTAAGTTTTCTTTTTGTAGTTTCAAAAAAACAATAAACTTAACGAGATTTCGCGAAAACACATTCCTTGATGTGGAGCAAGTAGTGCAACCCCTTCCTTATTTGTTGACAGCCGATGAACCTCATGATGAAGGCTGTGGCCAGTGCCTGGAAGGAATTTATTGATCTTGGTGGTAAGTTGTTGAACCAACTCATTCCCGCAGAAGTAAGAGTTGTCAAAATTGTTCTGCATCAGATGGACTCTGTGTTTTGTTTCAATGCTATCATGTGGTGAAAGTGTTAAAAATGGTCTGTCGAGTTAGTGGTGCCATCGTATGCTTTAAACTTAGGTGGGGTGAACTTCGTTGGTATGGGAGTCACCATGAGTGCGTCGGAGAATGGTGGTCTAGCAAGTACATAGAACACATAAGGATCCTAGACTCCGATTCTAAATGGGATTTCAGCAGGGGTCCCATCTTGAAATGTTCACCACTTTCAAGATTCGCCTATCAAGGTTCTGAAGGAACTTCGTTGGTCAATTTTTGCTAGGGTGGCGCTTGGACGGGGTCGGCGGATTGAGCACGCTCTTGGGTGAGCTTTTCCACAATTTTGATCATATGGTCCATCCGATCCATGAGTAAATCTACACAAGAATATGTGGAAGCGTCTCTGGATGTCTGGGATGTTTGAGCGACCTCGTGTTGCAACTCTCTATTGTCGGGCAAGGTTGTCCAGGTGTTCGTTACTGGGTTTGCGGTGTGCGCTATTGGTGGTACCGTTTCTCTAGTGGGAGGATTGTTTTGATTGTTGTCAGGTTGAGGGTTTATAGAATATGCCATTTGTTTTGAGGGAACTAAGGAAATTTGTTACTATGGGTTTTCTTCTAAAATGGAAAACTTGTCGCTCCCCAGGAACGGCGCCAACCGATGCGTCCAAAACCCAATCTCCAGTAGGTAAAATCTGCAAAATAAATGTTAGATTGCCAAAGACTACCTTTTTGGTGGACGAAGGCACTCCGATGCTTAAGTCAGTAACTCAGTTGGAAATGGTGAGAAAACTTGACAGAACTCAGTTAAAATTGCATACCTTTGTCGAATGTTCCCTTTACCTTTTATAATGGCCGTAGTTAATTCCCTGCGTGACTTAAGCATGTGAGGCACATTGAGGGGAAACGTTCTTTGCAACAAGTTCCTCTTTTATGAAAATATGTCTGTGGAGGCATAACTCCCTTCACGACTTTTTTTTCTATATAGCATTCATTTTCCTTGAGGGAAAACTTTATTGGGCCTAGTTTTGGGCCTCTGATTATGATTTATTTTGACGGGACCTGTTTGGGCTTTCATGACTGAATTCTTTATGAATTTGCTTGGTCTTGGGACATTTGATAATCATGATAGACGGTCTTTGCCATATGTACAGCCGAGATTTCTGTCTTATTTGATATATCATCAATTTAATTTGATCTTCTTATATTGACGCTTTTTGTTGAGCCTTCATGATCGTATTTGAATGACATAATTTCATCGATCACTCACAACCCAATATGCACAACTTTATAATTTAGTCATATAGTTTTACAATATCACTCCACCCAACTTATATTTGTTTTACACATTTAACAAATATTTGTTTTTTCTTTAATTCACAAATAATATTTTCAATTTATTGATGCAATTACGCTTGTTTTGTTCATAAACAAAGTTTTCCTATAGTAATTTATCTTTTTATTTTTTATGATAAAAAAATTACAAATTGTTGTTTTATGTTTCATATTATTAAATAATATCTCATTTCGAGTCATTTCAAGCCAATACAGAATGGTTAGATATAAGTACTGGACAAATTTTAAGAAACAAATTTGAATGAGAAAGTTGAAGATAATAACTATCTGATGTAGTCGAATCCTGTTTTCCTTGACCATCACCTTGACCTGCAAAGGGAACACATGTGAGCTAAAGACCACCTTTGTGGCGACCGATGACACTCCGATGCTAAAGTCATACTAGGCTTGAGAAAGGCCTAAAGTTGTAAATTGGGTTTTGTAGCGTACTTTGTTCATCAACCCCGTGTCTTATTTATAATGAGAGAGTCCTTGTTTGGCTAGTCCTTTGGTGGCGTAGCTTAGGGAAAAATATCTTGCTGGAGATCCTTTCCATGTAGCTACACAACTTGTGTTCTTAGATCAGCGGGAGAAACTTCCATTTTGGAGTGTTGTCCATGCAAGGGAGTTTTTATGCACAACTTATACTTTGATATTTGTTTCCTAGTCAGAACTAATGTATTGTTGGCCTTGCCCGTCTTAGGTCAATCCCCAGATACTTGCTAGATTAGGCCTTTTGGGTGTTGGGCTTGACCAAGTGACGTGTGGGCTTAATAGGGTGCTGCAATTTAAGTCCAACCTCTTGATTCTGCCAAAATGGGCTTAGTGTTGTTTGTGCTTTGCCAGATTGGGTGGGCATGCCGGCTTTGCTCTATTGATGAGGTTATCATGACACCTTTACTACACGAATTAAAAAACGATTTGGTGTATCAACACCTACTCCTCCCGAGTTAGTGGGCAGCCTGTCTGTCCATTAAGTCATGTCATGAAGGACATGAGCGGACATGATGTTTGAGTCTGAATCGTCTCCTCAAGCGGCACATGTCATTAACTGGGTGTGCGTCCGCTCAAATACTAATGCGGGAATTTTACTTTCTATATAGATCCTCTTTTCGGTAGAGTTTAGCTTCTTTACTCTTTCAATCTCATAGACTTTGCTTTCGTTTTCTCTTTTGACTTTGTTAAACTCTCGTGATCGAAAGTGTGTGCATTCTTCCATGGCAGGCAAGAATAAACTTTTTGATGAATTGTTCGCTAAAGGCGGTAAGTTTTTCGAGGAGAGATCACTCTCCGAGTCAAATCTGCAGGGCTTTCGCGAGAAGTATGAGATCCCTGATGATTTGATGCTCTTCACATTGGGCGTTGGTCAGACGCCATTGTCTCCTTCAATAGGATGTAAATGTTTGCATCTAGATATGTTTCAATTGGACGTTCAATTTCCTGTCATCAAGGAGATTTGGAGCTTCTTGGCGTACCTCAGTATTCCGCCCGCTCAGCTGGTGCTGAACGGGTATAGGACGATGATCACCATTCTGATTAGGACGAGGGGACACTTGAGTCCGAGTGTCTTCGAGGGTGATCCAACTGCTCAACTCTCATCGGATAAACGAGCATGTTGTGTGTGTGTTGACGTCATCATCTTGCTTTGGCAATCTGGCTGACGACTTCAAGTTCTGGCAAAAGTATTGTTTCATGGCTTTTGCAGACTCGAAGTATTTCGAGCTTGATAGTTGTCCGATCGAGAGAGAGCTCAGGCAATTGAGTAAGTTTGATTCCATTTTCGATCCCGCTAGTGCTGATTGCATATTCAATCGTTATTTGTGTTTTTTTGTAGGGAAATTTTCAACTATGCCCATTTCTTTAAAGGATGAAGCTGCCATGGATAAATTTCGTGACATGCCTAAGATGCGGGTGGATGATGTAATCCAACCTTCTAACACTAAACGCAGTAGACTGTGGGCTTATTGACATGAGGCTCCCACTCTTTTTAGAGTTTTGAAATTTAAATGTGAAGGCAAACCCTCTTTAAAGAAGATGAAGTTTTCGAAGGTTAAGATTTCGAGCTCGTCAAGGAAAGCGGAGTTGAATGAGACACTTTCTTCTTTTCTGCATCCAAAGAAGCCTCGTGTTACAACTAAGCCTGGTCGTGAACGTTTGGTCCCTTTAGAGGGGATGCAAATATGTGGGGCAAGATCTTGATTCGTCTGCTGAGGTGAAAGCTGTTGTGGGGCATGATGCTCAGGCAAAGGCCCCTATTTCTCTCCCAACTTGGAGAAGGAGTATTTGCAAATGGTGGAGGTTAAAGATGCAACGAAGCTGAGTATTAAGTAGGCGAAAGTCATGAAGAACCTGTTGCTACAGGCGGGTATGACAACTTCATCCGATGCGTGTCAGACTCGTCCTTTTTCGTTGAAGAATTTCAAGTACAACCCTTCTTTGGATCGCGAGTCTTCTCGGTTTGCTGAAGAGTTGTCTGACTGTCGTCCTTAAGGCAAAAAGTCCCCTCCAAGTCGCATGTGTTGTCCTCTGTCCCACTCTCGACCTCACATTGAGGTGGTGACGAATGGTTCATGAGAGAGATAGTACCAATGTAAGGGGAAAGCGGTGGAAGAGGACCCTGATGCGATGAATACAGCGAAGGGCGGTTCTGGAGTGATTATGGTCCCAGAAGACCTCCATTTGGATGCGTAGATCAACCTATTTGCCTCGGATGTGGTAAAGATGAGAAACCAAGACTGACACCATGAGGTTGATATTTCTTATGCCTCCAGGAAGCATATGGAAAAGGGGCAGAAACATCTCATGCTAGGGATGTCATATCTTAACCAAGTTGCCGATGCTGGGATGAAAGTTGAGGTTGCTCATTTGAGATTATATACCATGGATCGAGTTTTTGTGAATTTGCAAAAGTCGTATTCTAATGCTCTCTACGAAATTGAATCATTGGAGAAACAACTTGAAGAAATTAGGCTTGCCCAATCGGCCGTTGATCCGGAGGCCTGGAAGGCAAGATCAGGGGCTCTACTTAGAGGGTTCGCTTGGAAACACTTGAATCCGATATGGTAGAGGTAGTGTTCGTGAGGGACAAGTTCGAGGAAGAACTGAACCTTGTCCGTCGTGACTTACAATTTGCTCAGGAGACCGTAGGCACAGTGCAGGCTGAGATGCAAATCTGAATGAGGAAGTGACCAAGGAGTTCAAGTGTACTGTTCGATTTTAGCAGTTAGAGTCTGATGTTCACTTCAATGCAAAGAGTGTAAGGACAGCAGAAGAGCAACTCCTTTTGGCGCATAATGAACTTAGTGTTGTCAAGAACAACCTAAGTACCGAACAGTCCAAAACTGATGTGTTGTCGGGCAAGCTGGAGCACCTAGAGCAAGAGGTCGCTGAGTCAAGAGTACGCGAGGAGAAGCTCCACAAGGCCCGAAGCACGTTAGAGCTTAGCAGATTTGTGCAAGGAAGACTAGAGCAGTTGCAGCTGATGAATGAAGAGCATGCTGATTGGGATCTTTCCAACTATGGAGAGGTGTCGTTTGGAAAAGGCTCCGATCAATCAAAAGAAGAGGGTGATCAAGATCAAGGTGTTCGAGCGGCGGCGCATGCAGACACATCCCCGACTCCTTTTTCTTCCAAGTATAGCTCTGTTGTATCTGAACCTCCCCCTGACGAGGAGTGAACTTTGTATTTTTCAAATTATCAATGAAAGATGATATGTTGAGTAGCACTTTACTTGTGTACTTCTTTGACTTTTCCTGCTGGCTTTTTTTGGTTTTGACTTATTGCGGTGTTAGCTTTTAGACAAGAAGTTTTGTTGTGTCAGGAAACCGTAGGCTTGATTTGTTGATGAGAGTTATGGCCGCTTATGTTGCGATAGTTCAGGCAATCCTGGTCTATACTCTTTAGAGATCGAGAAGTTGTACCGGCCAAGTCTTGTAAGTTGGCTAAACTTCATGTGATGGGATAACCTTGGCTGGTAATAGATTATTCGGACTAGGATCCACCGTTGTAATCTGCCCTTTGTTGGCGAGGCTGTAGATCAAACCATCAGTTGTTGTCGCTAGTATAAGCGAACTGGTCTCAGACTGTGGTGAAGCGTGTGCATTGTTGTAAATGGTTGGATAGTGGTCCTTGAGAGTCATTCGAGTTAAACTTCCTGAGTTTTGACTGGACTTTCAAACCATCTTTATCCGCTTCTGGCGAACTTGGCTTCTAATCGGGCCAAAAGTTATCATCATCAGTCATAACTGACTAAATTTAGGTCAGGTTCGGCGAGCATTGTCTGTGGCTGGACAATGATCCCTTGCAAGTCATCGTGATTAGGCGTCAAGAGCACTGACTAGACTCCCACTTTCTAAAGCATCATCATCCGATTTTGGCAGACTAGACTTTAGCGTGGACCAGAAGTTATCGTCAACAGTCGAAACTGGCTAAACTTTGGTAGGGTTCGGTGAACTTTGTCTGTGGTTGGACAATGATCTCTGGCAAGTCATCGTGATCAGACTTT
Organism: Berberis vulgaris; assembly: GCA_963556465.1. Lineage (NCBI taxonomy): Eukaryota > Viridiplantae > Streptophyta > Magnoliopsida > Ranunculales > Berberidaceae > Berberis > Berberis vulgaris. The sequence continues at coordinate 23,773,008 of OY747131.1, read as the reverse complement.
GATAACGCTGACTAGACTCCAACTTTCTAAGCCACTTCACCCGTGCTCGGCGGACTAGGTCTTAGAGTGGACCAGAAGCTATCGTCATCAGATGGAATTGACTAAGCTTTGGTAGGGTTCATCGATCATTGTTTGTAGTTGGACAACGATCCCTAGCAAGTCATCGTGATCAGGCATTGACAACGCTGACTAGACTCCCACTTTCTAAACCATATTCACTTGCGCTTGATGGACTACGGTAAAAAAATGAACTAGAAGCTATCGTCATCAGTCGGGACTGACTAAGATTTGGTAGGGTTCAACAATCATTGTCTGTAGTTGAACAATGATCCCTGGCAAGCCATCTCGATCAGTCAGAACTAACTAAGCTTTGATCAAGTTCAGCAACCATTGTTCATAGTTGGACAATGATCCCTGGCAAGTCATCGTGATCGGGCGTTGAGAGGGCTGAATAGACTCTTACTTTCTAAGCCATCATCATCCACTCTTGGCGGATTAGGTGTAGAGTAGACCAAAAGCTATCGTCATTAGTTGGGACTAACTAAGCTTTGATCAGACTGAATTTCATGCAAATTTAATGAACAACGACGGAATTTTAATGGAACAGATACCATGGTTTTATTGATAATATCACTGTAGGCGTGTTTTGCATTCCTGTTTGTGTCTTTGCATGTACTAGGCCATATTCTATATTCTGGCTTGATATGGCGGGACACTCGCTTGGGCCCACTGGTTGACTGGGGCCTGTTGGAGAGATCATCGTGCCACGTGTACGATGTAGATTGCGTGGCGGTTTAGTATTGGTTGCTCCCCCCAGTTAATAGAGATGCGTGTAGTGCCATTAATTCGATGAATGTGGACTCGTATAGTTGCAATTGGAACCATCACCTTCTTATTTCATGTACGACATTTAATGCTGATGTAATTGTTGGTTGCCTTCGCTTCGTCAACCGTCGTGCCAATATATAGACTGGTATTCACCATTTCAAGCATTGCCATGAATGTTGTAGAGCATGTCCTTCAAATGCATCTCTCCAGAGAATATGTTTTGGATTCTCCAAAAGCTAAAGGAAGATTTTTGTTGTTGGAGTCTTCAAATGTTCTAACATTTGTAGCGATGAGTCTTGACAAGAATTTCTATTATGTGATGTCGCGTAGTTTGGGTGAGCATCTAATTGGTTCCATTGGACCTTGTAATTTCTTCTTATAATGAGAATAAGAGTTACAAACACTCCCTCAGGGTTCGAGTTTGATTTTCATTTTTCGGTGCTCCAAAAGCATCTCACGCCATCCAATCTTGGAGATAACACCTGCAACCAACTTTGGGCAACTACTCCTATTGTATCTAATGGGCTTCACGCTTGATGCTAGAGCCAGAAGGCAGATTGGCAAAACGGAACTCTGATGGATGTGACCTGCAATCCTGGAATGTTAACTCTGCATCACCCCAGACATTCCTTGTTTGAAAGACAGCCTCATCTGCTCCCTTATGAATTCTCTTTGCAAGGCAGATTGGCAGAGCAATGTGTCTGCAGTCTACTTCGAGCGTCTTCACTGCCGCTTTTAAATCATCCTTGAGAGGCAGATTGGCGAAGCAAAAAATCAAGCGCGTATCTGCAGCCTGTAGCCTACTTTGGGTACTTTTTCTTTCACTTCCGGATCCCCTTTTGGAGATGGAACAAAGTTTTGAGGTGCGTTTCAGCGGATCCATACTCGCGCCGGACATAGATACTTGCAGTGTGAAAACTTTTGTACTAGTCGGTCGGGCAAGCTTTGTAACAAATTTCTTAATAATCAATAAAATATGTTTTTTCTAATTCGCATTTTATTCCTTGAATGAATTTGTATCACATAGGCTTGTGCGAACAAATCTTTTAAACTGAAAAACTAAATAAATGAAAACAATAAGATAGTTTGACTCTGAGCGGGGACTAAACTAATCTAGCCCTGAAAGAGACGCACATGGTCATGGCTCAGACTATGTAGCTCCCTTGGTGAAGTGTCACATTTTTCCAATGCTTGCGAAGTTACTGAAAAATGGACTTCGTGCGGGCGGGTCGTTCTTCCCTGGTTGCCTGCTTTTGGAGTAGGCGCTTTTTTGTTGAAGTGATGTTACTTAGCTTTCTACTAGAGTGCATGGTATCTACAGTGTTGAATTCTGGCTCGTCGCATAGTTGAGCATCGATTGTCGGCGTTATGTCTCTGTCCACGCGGAGTGATTCTTCCCCCATATTTGGGCCAAGTGTCTAATATGTCTATCTCGCGGGCCCGAGCTGTAATTGCTAACAAATCCAGTTGTTTTAGCGTTATTCAGTGGCAGTCTCGCGCTGAAGGTTTGTCTCCTCGAATAGTTCTTTGGGCCTAGTTGGCAGTGTATTTGATGCATTGGTGCAGAGTAGAAACTACTGCCTCCATATGATGGAACCAAGGCCTTCCAAGGATGATGGTTTAGGCGAACGAGGCATCGACCACCATGAACTCCTGGACAAGGAACTTGCGTGATTGTGGCTTTTCCGCCACTACCATTAGAACAATCTTCCCAATAGGGTAGCATTTCTCTCCACTGAACCTAATCAGTGGGTGATTGGCGAGTGTTAAGTCTTCCTCCTTGAGTTGCATATTGCGGAATGCATTGAGAAACAAGATGTTTAGAGAGCTTTCTGTGTCCACCAAGGCCCTTTTCACTTCCCACTTTGTAATGAGGACCAAGATTACCAGAGCATCATTGTGAGGAGAATGGACACATTGGAGGTCCTTGTCCGTGAATGTCGGTGGTGAGATCGGGCTCTGAATAAGTGTGTACTGCACTTGTCAGTCCTCGCGATGGGCTGCATCCGCATCTCGTGAAACATCCTTTTTCGAGACCTATTGGACTACTCACCTTCTGAGCTAACTCCGTGAAGTACATATAAGATGCCAGGATCTTTTTTCTTTATTTCCTTGACGACATCTTCCCTTTTCTTTGCCTGGTCATGCCTTTTGTCCGGACACAAGAACTCTTTGAGCTTCCCCTTCCGAATCCAATACTATATCTCGCTCTTGAAACTTTTGTAGTCCTCAGTGTCGTCGCTGCCATCCTTGTGAAATGAGCAGTATTTGTTGTTATCGCGCCGGGAGGGATCTCCTTGCTATTTGTCGGGCCACTTAAATTCTCCCCAATTCTTAATGGAGTTGAGGACATTGGACAGTCTTGAGTTGAGAGGAGTGATGGATTTAGAGCCCACGAAGTTGGTGGTCTTATCTTGCCTTGCGTGGCCAGAGTCGAGCTTGCTGTCATTGCGCTTCCTCTTTCTGTCGTTGTCTTTATGGTTCTTTCCCTCCTTCTTTTCTCTTGAACCATAGGGTTTCTTTTCAGACACCGCCTCCTTTTTGGCAGCCAACATCTCATCAAGAGTGATGTATTTCTAGGCACTCTTCGGCAAGTCTGCCATCTCAGTTGGAGGCTCCAGGGTGAGGAAGTCATAGAAGTTGCCTCTCCTCATACCCGAGGTGAAGGTTGTGACCGAAGTGTCGTTACTGCACCATCAATGAGAGTTAACTCATCATTGAAACGTATGATGTATTCCCTCAATGTCTCATTCGGCTTCTGGTGAGCAAGTAATGCAGGCCCTTCCTGATCCATTGGCTGCTGACAAAGCGTGTGAGAAATGTTGTTGCTAGCGTCCGGAATGAGTCGATGGACTTTGGAGGGAGAATGTGGAATCAGGTGCTGACTTCTTCGGGCTGGTAGGGAATGACCGGCACATTACTGCTTCAAATCCTTCTTTGAACGCCATTACATGCTGGAAGCGACGTAAATGATCAGATGGGTCGTTGTTCCGTCGTAAAACTCAAACTTTGGCGAGGTGAATTTCTTAGGTAGTGGCTCGTTCATAATGTGATCCAAGAATGGGGGGATGGTGAGGTTGAACAAAACGTCAGGATTGGTGGCCCCAAGCCGGAGGGGGTTCTGCGAGACAGGTTTGTTGGCCTTAGACGTTAGGTCTCCATTGGCCGCTTCCCCGTCTTTGGTCCACTGAGAGAAAACATGGGCAAAGTGGCTCTCCTAAAAGTGTATTCTGGTGTCTTTTGGGGATGGGGTTTTTCACTCCTCCCGGTCTCTTTCTGCGGGTGGAGGATTTTGCTGAGTGAGTATCGCTCGTGCAATTTGCTGCATCTGGGTTGACAGTAGATCCACCCTAGTGTTCGTCGAGGCTAATATCGGCGCAAGGGTCCAAGGTTGTACCCCACGCGATGCCGGAGCAGATGGAACTAGCAGTGCTCCATCGATTCAAGCATTCGAGGGCTCAGCAATGTCTCCAATGTTGCAAGATCTCGTGGTCACCATCTTTCTGGACTGTATGAAAGGGTGATATCATTGTTTTCAAAGGAACTTCATCGTTCCCCACGGACAGTGCCAAACTAATGTTGTCAAATTATGTTCTCCTTGACTTTGACTTTGACCTGCATAGGAAACACGCATGAGCCAAAGACCACCGTTGTAGCGGCCGAATTCACTCCGATGCTAAAGTAAGACAAGGCTTGAGAAATGCTTAAAGATGTAAATTGGGTTATGTAGTGTAGATTTGTTCATCAACCCCGTGTCCTATTTATAATGCAAGAGTCCTTGTTCGGCTAGGCTTTTGGTGGCGCAGATTAGGGAAAGATATCTTGCTGGAAATCATTTCCTTGTTAGGAGTCGCCATGTAAGAGAGATTTCCTACACGACTTGTGCTCCTAGATCTGTGGAAGAAACTTCCCTTTCGGAGTATTGTCCATGCAAGGAAGTTTTCATGCACGACTTATACTCCGATATTTGTTTCCTAGTTGCAACCAATTAATGTATTGCTAGCCTTGTCCATGTTAGGTTGATCTCCCAGATACTTGCCTGATTAGGCCTTACGGGTATTGGGCTTGACCAAGTGACGTGTGGGCTTAATAGGGCATTGCAATTTGGGTCCAACCTCATGGATTCTGTCAAAATGGGCTTAGTGTTGTCCGGGCTTTGTCAGATTGGGTGGGTAATCAGGCTCGCTTTGCTGACGAGATTATCATGACACGTGTACGACGCAAATTAAAGGATGGTTTAAATGACTTTTCATGGAATAATATTACTTGTTTGGACCATGATTTACCCTTGGTAGGAAAGCTATAGATGTAGATTTTTACATGTCACTATTAACTGGTTTTAAACAAATACAATTTCTTCATAATCTACATTTTACAATTTTGCATTTTACTATTTATTCTCTTGAGTGTTTCTGCTCTAACATTCAAAATCTTCATTTATTTTCATATTGGCTGGCATGGAGAGCCGTCATTGATTCAAACTTGTTGGTTATTAAAAAATTTACATAGTGAAAAGGCTTCTCACCGAATGAAAAGACACCAGATTAGCCAGTGTCATAATAAATGTAGATTTTGAAAGTTAGAATAACTATAGTTTTTCTATTTCCCTAGTTTTGACAAATAAATTTTGTTTAAAATTAGTTTTTTCGACAATTCCCCAGTCGCCTCCATCCGGTCCATTGCTTCCACCTCGCATGAAGATTGTTTTCGCTTCGCTCTGGTCTAGTCCATCTAAGCATCTACATTGAATACTTGAAGGCTCTCGAACCCGCGACCTCTCACAAGGAGAGTGAATGTTCGACCAACTGAGATACAATTGATGGACAATATATTGGTTGATAATAAACATGATGTGTTAATTGTTCAACTATTTGTATATACCAAGACAATAAACATAACGCATCTTCTTTTTTGATACAGTTTGTTCTTCCAGTTATATTCGTTTTGGGCTGAATAGACCCCTTTCTCCACATGAACATAAAACCAAAAACAATTGGTATGAGGGGTGCCCAAAATCGGATTCGCCCAAAAACAATGTTGGCACCATAGAGAAAAGTCTAATAACCACCTTGGGCCAACAACAATTATATAAATATATTTGTAACTATGAACAAAACTCAAAATATTCTTGTAAAAATTGTGGTAAAGTTATAAACCATGTATTGATTGATTGTTTGGACATTCGTCACAGGCTTTGAAAAATCATTCAAGGGCTATCCAATTCATGAAAATCAAAGTCAATGGTGAAAATAACATATTAGAAAAAGTGAGAACTAAAGTCAAAGTCTCAGTGACCGATTTCCAAACCCAAACAAGAAGTAAATCAAGTCAATTCAACGCTAATCACATAAGAAGTCAAAAATCAAATCAAGAGAATACCAAGACCAAGTTGGAGGTTGCCATGATTTCATAAAATTAGGAATTTGGCATAGCCTAGTCGACTGGGCTAGGGAGCCCTAATCCACGAATTAAGCTGAATTGAATTAGGTAGTTTTGATAGAGCTAGGAGATCTTGCTAGAGCGAGTTTGATACACTGGTTTGTGAAGATTTCCGATTTAGGTGAAATTAGGTATTATGCTTTTTTTTTTTTTTTTTTTCTCTTTGCTCTTTACTTATGTTGCATCCTTAATTATTTGCTTCAATGGAGTTGAATGCGCATACAATTTTAAATTACAACTTGCCAACTCAAGAATATAAAATTTGAGGATTTTGAAATTTAAACTGCATCTCAAATTGTATTCTCTAATTAATACTTGAAATAGCTTTTATAAACATTTTAGAACTACCCAATTAATGTCTTGAATTTATTTCGCCTATAAACTCATTTTCCAACAAAAACATTGTGCGACTTATAGTCAAGTCAACTAGGACTTGAACAAATATGTTGTCTCAGAGGACTAGGTATCTCTGGTACACCATTTGTCAATATATATATATATTTTTTTTTTTCACTTGTTAGTTTTTCAAATATTAGTTTATAACTATTCATGTTCGACTCTCATTAGTTCTTGTATTCTAGTCTAACTCTCATGACTGTGAGTTCAACTACGTTGACTCACAAACTCCATCAAAAATTTTCAAAATGACCAACTTACCCTTATGCGCGTGGTTTGCACATCTTTTTAAAATGACTATTGTTTAACAAAGATGGGGGTCAATTAGAAATTATATACAAACTAATGAAACTCATAAACTCCATCCAAAAATTTCAAAATGACCAACTTAACCTTATGCACGTGGTTTGTACATGTTTTAAAATTACTAAATTTTATTTATAACAAATATGGGGGCCTCCATTAGTTTGTATGTAATTCCTAATTGGCCTCTGATGATACATAAAAACGGTCAAACCCCTGAGTCGTACACGTGTCGTGATAATCTCGAGAAAATACAGGTCCCTGCATCAACCCAACACTGAACAGGCCCAAGCGGTTCTAAGCCCGCTCGACTTGAATCCGCCAAGCAGATTCGGACTCTCACAACACGCTAGGCCCACACGTCTTATAGCTGTCCTCAATACCCGTAAGCCCTCCTTAGGAAAATATCTCAAGGATCTGCTTCGGACGGGAAACTACAGTTGCTATTTGCTCCCAACTAGGAAGCAAACACCAGAATATATTTCACACAGGGAAACTCCATTCTACGGAATGCTCTTGGATTGTGAACTATCTTTCGCGTATCTAGGAGCACGAAGCTAACAGAGAAATTCCCTCCTACAGTACGACTCCTAATTAGAGAGGGATCTCCACCCTAATCTACGCCTATGATGGCCTGATTGAACCAGGACTCCTTGCACTATAAATAAGACATGAGGTTGGTAAGCTAAAGTACGCTACAAATTTCCTGTTACAGCATTACACCTTCCTCAGAGCCCTCACCACAACGGTGGTCTGTGGCTCACGTGTGCTACTTGTGCAGGTCAATAGGAACCAGATCGGAGCGGGGAGCGAAAAATGACTGCATCAGTTTGGTGTCGTCCGTGGGGACGACATAGCTCGTAACTTTACACTAAGCGTCTTCTTCTTTCAAAACACTGAGAGATGGTGACCATTAGGTCACCCAGCATCGAGGAACCAAGGGACGTGTCCAACGCTCAAGTTGTCCCTGTGCTGCCTCTTTCGGCGGTTCTTGTCGTGCGCAGGCATCCAACTCATGACCCCGCACCGCTGAACCCCGAATCGGGTGAATGATTTCTTTTCGTGCACCATGCTCTGTCAACAATGAGAGCGCTCGCATCAATGAAGCAAAGGCCTAACGAGACACCAAAAACGTATCTAACCCGCTTTAACAGTGAGTTAACCACCGTCCGCACGTACAACAACGCAAAGGTTGTTTCGGTCTTCATTAACAGATTGCGAAGGGGAAAGTTTTACAACTTTCTGACGCTAAACCCTCCGGCAAACATGACAGACCTGACAAAGAAAGCACGGAACTTCCGCATGACGACGCCTTGGTGGTGACAATTTCCCTAGCAGGCTAGGAGGTAAGAAGGTCCCTAGTTGATACTATGAGCTCAATGAACGTTCTTTTCCTCTGTACGCACCGCAACATGTAGCTAGATGAAACAACATTGAGTCCTGATGACCGTCCATTGATCGACTTCAGCGGCAAAAAATGATTCCCCGTGGGAAGGATACAACTGACAGTAACCGCGGGAGAACAACCAACTCATAAAACCCTGTTTCAAGAGTTCGTAGTAATTGACACGCCTTCGACGTACAATGCAGTTCTGGAATGACCCTGGATACACCAGATGGGAGCATCGGTTTCCACCCTGCACCAGTGCTTCAAGTACCCAAGAATCAAATGGTCGGTACATTAAGAGATGATCAGTCGAGAGCCAGAGAATGCCAAAACATGACAATTTTGCCACCCAACCATCCTCAGCAAACCGTCAATCCAACGGCCAAGACTACCCTCTGTTCTACCCGAAATATCAAGGTCGACATCAGGTGACGAGGCACCAGTAAGCCCTCGAGGCCGACCCAATGTCGGACAATAAGAGGAAGAGATTGTTATGGTCTACCTTGACAACCCTCAGAGCAGCAAAGTCATTCAGATCGGTTCCCGCCTGAGCGAGGTAGTGGCAAAGCAACTTACGGAGCTGTTACAACGCAACCAAGACATATTCGCCTGGACCATGTGCGATATGGTAGGGATCAATTCGTCGATAATCACTCATCGCCTCAAAGTTGACCCCTCAAAGAAAACCGTTAAACAAAAAAAAAGCCCATGGCGTCCGAAAGGAACGCGATCATAAACGAAGAAGTACATCGTTTACTCGACGTAGACAAGATCAAGGAAGCGTGATACCCCGACTAGCTTGCAAACACCATCCATGTAAAAAAGAAAAATGGGAAGTGGAGAGTGTGCGTAGACTACACTGACCCTAACAAAGCCTGCCAAAACGACAACTTCCCACTCTCCCGCATAGATTAGATCATAGATGCCACTTCGGGACACGACATACTCAGCTTTATGGATGCCTATTCAGGCTACAATCAAGTATTGATGCACCCCCCAGATCAAGAGAAAACATATTTCGTGACGGAAAGAGGAATATAATGCTATAGGGTAATGCATTTCTGCTTGAAAAATGTTGGAGCTACTTACCAACGATTGGTCAATCGAATGTTTAAATAACAGATCGGTAGAAATATAGAAGTATACATCGCCGATATGTTGGTCGAAAATCATCGTAGCCACATCCATGTACGAGATCTTTCCGAAGCATTTGACCAACTCGGGAAATACCGGATGAAACTCAACCCACAAAAATGCGCATTTGGAGTCCAATCTAGGAAAATCTTAGGATATATAGTAAACAAAAGGGGAATCAAGGCCGATCCTAAATAGATTCAGATCCTTCTCGACATGAAATCCCAAACAAATATCATAGACAATCAGAGCCTGACCGGGAGGATAGCAACACTCAACAGATTAATATCAAAGTCATTCGACAAATGCCTTTTATTCTTCAAGATATTAAGAGGGAGCAAAGGGTTTTCATGGAACGACAAATGCGAACAAGCCTTTAAGAACCTGAAAGCATACATGGGGAGTCCAGAACTACTCTCAAAACCCACAATAGGTGAAACACTATAAATGTACCTATCCGTTTCAAAACATGTTGTAAGTTCGACTCTCGTACGAAACAACCAAACATCCACCCCGCTCGGTATTACATAAACCCTAGCTATCTGGCAGGATGGTGAAGTGGTCGGTAGAACTCGGGCAGTTCTACATAAACTATGCACCAAAAATCGTTATCAAAGCCTAGGTACTCGCAGATTTCATCGCTGAATTTATTGGGAGGGAAGAGCCAAAGATAGACTACCAACTCTCAAAATAAGATCTCAAACATGGATCCTGCGCTGCAACGGATCCTCGACCGATAAGGCAAGCGGCACAGGGATCACACTCCGCTCCCCCAGTGGCTTTACCCTCAAAAAAGCTGTCAGGTTCGTCTTCCTTGTTTCAAATAATGAGGTCGAATACAAAAAACTCCTGTCGGGCCTAAAGCTAGCTTTAGGGATAGACACAGATCACCTAACAACGTACAACGACTCGATATTGGTAGTCAACCAAGTCAAAGAAGATTTCAATAGCAAAGACCCTCGCATGATGGCTTACGGCGACAAGGTACTTGGCATAATGGGCAGATTCAAAAGCTGTCAGCTCACACAGTGCCCCCAAGACGACAACAAAAGAGCTGACGAGTTAGCAAAAGAAGCCTCGGTCTCCAAGGAAGTCTCCAGCGACCTCATTGAATATCAAGATAAATCAAGCCTCGACGAGAAAGAACACAGAGATATCTGCACATCGGAAGCACAACCAAATTGGATGACTCCGATACTAGAATATATAGCGACTGGAACCCTACCAACCGAGAAGGTTGAAGCAAGAAGACTTAAAAACAGAGCCACAAGGTACACTTTGCTGAACAGTAAGTTATACAGGAGGTCGGTAATAAAGCCCTTACTTCGATGCCTATCGCCTTCAGAGGCAAGTCAAGTCTTGGGCGCCATCCACAGCGGTATATGCGAAAATCACCCCAGCGGGAGAACCCTCGCCCATAAGGCCATGACTCTAGTATATTACTGGCCAACCATGCACCGATATGCCAAAGAAACCGTCTGCAAGTGTGACAAATGCAAGAGGTTCGCGGCACACACCCATATGCCAACACATCCGCTAACCCCAATGGCTAGCCCATGGTCGTTCGGACAATGGGGAAATGACATCGTCAGGCCGCTTCCGGCATCGGCTAGTAAAAAATTCCTCCTTGTTGTTGTCGACTACTTCACCAAGTAGGTCAAGGCCGAGCCCCTGTCTAGAATAGGGCAGGTCCAGATCGAAAAAATTCATATGGGCCACCATAGTCTGTAGATTTGGCATCCCTAGAGTATTGGTCAGTGACAAGGAAACCTAGTTTAAAGGTAGCAAGGTTAACGAACTGTGCAAAAGTATGGGAGTCAAGCACCAATTTTCCTTACCAAGAAACCCCCAGGCCAACGACCAAGCAGAAGTTACCAACAAGACAATCCTAAAAGCCATCAAAAGAAAATTTGATGGAGCCAAAGGAAAATAGGTTCCAGAGCTACTAGAAATACTCTGAGCATATCGAAAAACTAAAAGAATCCCTACCGAAGAGACACCCTTCGCCTTAGCATACGGGTCAGAAGCTATGGTTCCGGTGGAACTCGAGATGCCAACCTTCCAGATGGAAGATATCATACCAGACAGCAACGACGAAGCCTTGCGTGTGGGACTAGACCTCCTTGACGAAAATGATATTAGTATCCGCCAAGATAGCCGCCTACCAACAACGGATGGCGCAATACTATAACAAGAAGGTCAAGCCACGCGAATTCAAGGTGGGAGACTGGGTACTCAGGAAAACCAAGCAAAACACCAACTAAGCCGGAGCGGAAAAACTAAATCTTAATTGGGAAGGACCTTACAAAGTTTCCAAAGTCAATAGACTGAGAACATACTGGCTAGAAAATGTTGACGGTGATGGGCTTAAACGACCATGGAATGTAGAGCATCCCAAAAAATATTTTGGTTTTACCAAAATTTTCACTGCTGTCCGTTATAACCCTCCACCAGCACAGCCATGACCAGAATTGAATATCATACCAAAGCCTAACCGCTTCGCGCGGATCAGAACGGCGGAGGAAGTTGGAGTCTAGTCAGCGTTGGTCCACTGATGACGACGACTCACCAAGGGATCATTACTTTCAATACAGACAATGATTGTCGAACTTACAAGGTAAGCTCAATCAGTTTGCAATAGATGACGATGACTTCTAGTGCCCAAAACCTAATCCACTTCAAAGGATCACGATGGTGGAAGAAGTGGGAGTCTAGTCAGCACTGGTCTGCTGATGTTGACGACTCGCTAAGGGATCATTGCTCTCAATGTAGACAATGATCGCTGAACTTGCTAGGTAAGCTCAGTCAGTTCGCAACTGATGACAACGACTTCTGGTGCCCAAAGCCTAATCTGCTTCACGCGGATCACGACGGCGAAGGAAGTGGAAGTCTAGTCAGCGCTGGTCCGCTGATGACGACGACTCGTCAATAGATCATTGCTCTCAATACAAACAATGATCGCCGAACTTCCCAGTTAAGCTCACTCACTTCGCGACTGATGACGACGACTTCTGGTGCCCAAAGCCTAATCCGCTTCGCGTGGATCGTGATGGCAGAGGAAGTGGGAGTCTAATCAGCATTGGTCCGCTGATGACGACGACTCGCCAAGGGATCATTGCTGTCAATACAAACAATGATCCTAGAAATTTCCAGGTAACCTCAGTCAGACTCATGACGACGGCTTCTGGTGCCCAAAGCCTAATCCGCTTCGCGCGGATCACGATGGCAGAGGAAGTGGGAGTCTAGTCGGTACTGGTCCGCTGATGACGATGACTCGCCAAGGGATCATTGCTCTTAATACAAACAATGATCGCCAAACTTGCCAGGTAAGCTCAGTCAGTTCGCGACTGATGAAAATGACTTCTGGTGCCCAAAGCCAAATTCGCTTTGCGCGGATCATGACGGCGGAGGAAGTGGGAGTCTAATCAGCGTTGGTCCATTGATGACGATGACTTGCCAAGGGATCATTGCTCTCAATACAAACAATGATCGCCGAACTTTTCAGGTAACCTCAATCAGACTAATGACGACAACTTCTGGTGCCCAAAGCCTAATCCGCTTCGTGCGGATCATGATGGTGGAGGAAGTGGGAGTCTAGTCAGCGCTGGTTCGCTGATGACGAAGACTCGTCAATGGCTCATTGCTCTAAATATAGACAATGATCGCCAAACTTGCCAGGTAAGCTCAGTCAATTCGCGACTGATGACATCCGCTTCCGGTGCCCAAAGCCTAATCCACTTCGCACGGATCATGATGGCGGAGAAAGTGGGAGTCTAGTCAGCGCTGGTCCGCTGATGACGATGAGTCACTAAGGGATCATTGCTCTCAATACAGACAATGATCGCCAAACTTTCCAAGTAAGTTCAATCAGTTTGCGGCTGATGACGATAGTTTCTAGTACCCAAAACCTAATCTGTTTTGCGCAGATCACGACGGCGGAGGAAGTGGGTGTCTAGTCAGCGTTGGTCCGCTGATAATGACGACTTGCCAATGGATCATTGTTCTCAATATAAATAGTGATCGCTAAACTTGTCAGGTAAGCTCAGTTAGTTCGCGATTGATGACGACAGCTTCTGGTGCACAAAGCCTATTCCGCTTCACACGGATCACGACGGCTGAGGAAGGGGGAATCTAGTCAGCGCTGGTCCGCTGATGATGACGACTCACCAAGGGATCATTGCTCTCAATAAAGACAATGATCGTCGAACATGCCAGGTAAGCTCAGTTAGTTCGCGACTGATGAAGATGGCTTCTGGCACCCAAAGCCTAATCTGCTTCGCGCAGATCATGACGATGGAGGAAGTGGAATCTAGTCAGTGTTGGTTCGCTGATGACGATGACTCGCCAAGGGATCATTTCTCTCAATACAGACAATGATCGTCGAACTTTCCATGTAAGCTCAGTCAGTTTGCGACTAATGACGACGACTTCTGGTGGCCAAAGCCTAATCTGCTTAGCACGGATCACGACAGGGAAAAAAGTGGGAGTCCAGTTAAAGTTGGTCTGCTGATGACGTCAACTCTCCAAAGAATCATTCCTCTCAATACAGACAATGATCGCCGAACTTACTAGGTAAGCTCAGTCAGTTTGCGACTGATGACGACGGCCTCTAATGCCCAAAGCCTAATCCGCTTTGCAAAAGGAATAAATAGCAGAAGGCAGTACTAGTCCGCCAACACGTAATGAGTTACTATTGGAAAAGCCAGGTCAACCCCTAACCAACAACGGTCTTAATTAGTTGGTTAAACACTAACCTGCAACAGAACAACCTAAAGCAACAATGTATTTTGAATGACAAGTACAAGCATTCCACATGGCGATAAAAAAATTCTATGAAACGTCTAAAGTAAACATGATAATATGAGACAAAAACAGAACTTTCATTCAAAAACATGTCTTTATATTCTGCCCAAGAGAGGATGTTACAATCAATCTAAAGAGACGCATCCTCCTCATCAGTAAGCCTTGCGGAGCCCTCCCCTCGATTGATTGGTCCGAAAGCAGCTCTCTTGTATCGAGTGAAATCAAGGTCAGTACTAGGATACTTTTCCCTAATCAGCTCCAGGAGCTCCAGTCTACCACGAACGACCTCGGATGAGATGAACGACCTCCTGCTTGACAAGTCAAAGTCCACCTCTCCCAATAGGGCTTCATAATGCAAGCACTCCTCGGACAACAACCACTCCACCTCCAGAGTGCGATGAAGCCCCTCATCAACTGCGGCTTCCAGCAACCGCCTTTCGACAGCCCATTATACCTTCACTCGCTCCCTTTCGGCCTTCATAACCCCGCGGTCGACAACGGTGACAGAAGCATGTAACCTAGCTTCCAAGGAGTCCGCCCAATAAAAAACGCTCAAATATGACGTCCGCATATCCACGAAGGCCATCTCTAAAGCAAGTACCCTCCCATGGGCTTCGGAATGCAACGAAATAGGCACATGCAACTCCGAGGCACGAGTAGCCATTCCGAGACCGCCATGACGCAAAACCTCGACACGCACACCAACTTCCTCCCTCGCTAGGTCAGCAGGGGGTAGGAGCACCATGCGAAGGGTCGCGACCCCCCCAAGGATACCATTCGTGCAGACCGTGACCTACTAGGTGGAGAGTCTTCCCTAACAAAAGTTTGCCTCTTCCTCGGGACTACCATGGGAGGAACATTTGCCTCCAATTCAACGAGCTCGAAAGGACTGGGCAAGGCCATACCTCTCTTCCTCGGGCGGCGGGCAACCACCCCCTCAGCTGGTGAACTTGACACGGGTTGAGCACCATGAGAACACCGCAGCAGACCGCAGCGTGAAACATTGCCTGGCATTATGACCTCCTCAATAGAAGTCAAAAGAAGCTTAAAAAACTCCTCTTCTATCCGCTTCTCGTCCTTGCTAAGATACGAAATAGTGAACCTCGCTGAAACACAAAAAACAATGCCAGAACCAGTATCACAGAAGGGACATACAAAAATGTGCATATCAAGATAGTCGAAAGACTCAAAAAGATCAAACTGAAAGTATCGAGACACTCTATGACTCCCGAGCTTGAAATAACCAGAATCTGCGGAAGCCAAGAACCATTGCTTCCCCAAGATTCGGCACTGTCCGCCGCCAAATCGCAGACAAAGAGGACAGTTCAACACACATATACCCCTAGAATCCAGCCGAGCCTTGGTTAGGTGATGGGTCACCAACGAAGATAAACGAAGGCCAGCGTCATGAGCTCTCGGGAGGATTGCGAGCAGTATCTTGAACCAGCTCGGCGCCATTTGAGCGGGAGGCATTCAAAATTGAGTAAAGAAACACCAGACGTCATCATCTAGCGCTGGAAGCCGGAACCCGAACTCGAACATGCCTCGGTGTAAGCCTATGAACCCTTGAGGAAGCACAGTCAGACCCAAAACTCCAAACGCGGGAACGATTTGCAAATATTCTGAGAGGAGGTACAAACTACAAAGCCTGATCAATTCATTTTTGTCGACCAAACTGTCTTCAAAGAAGTTGGCACAAGCAAGTGATAAAAGGTTCTTATGAAAAAATTCAACAGTGTCAGCCATTGGAAGATGGAACAAATACTACGGTTCAAAAAGACAACGCGAATAACAATGAAAGAATCATCGTAAAGACGGTGAATATTTATAGGGAAGGCAAACTGCACTTTCCCTCCTTGAGCAGTACCCATTAATGCCATATGCCTTTCAAGACGAACACCTCGAGTCCAATCATCACAACGATACAGTAGTCTTTTCAAAGAGTTAGTGGACCGACTTAACGCCCCACTAACTCAGGGGAAGTAGCTGATGATACATAAAAATGGTCATACCCCTAAGCCGTACATGTGTCGTGATAATCTCGAGGAAATACGGGCCCCAGCATCAGCCCAACACTCACAGCATGCTAGGCCCACATGCCGACTTTAGTCCACCAATCAGACCCGAACTCTCACAGCACGCTTGGCCCACATGTCTCATAACTGTCCTCAATGCCAGTAAGCCCTCCTTAGGCAAGTTTCTCGAGGATCTCCTTCGAATGGGCAACTACAGCTGCTCTTTGCTCCCAACTAGGAAGAAAACACCAGAGTATCTTTCACACAGGGAAACTCCCTTCTACGGAATGCTCTTGGATTGGGAACTATCTCCCGCGTATCTAGAAGCGTTGAGCTAACAGGGAACTTCCCTCCTACATCACGACTCCTAATTAGAGAGGGATCTCCACGAAAATCTCCTCCCTAATCTACACCTACGATGGCCTGGTTAAACCAGGACTCCTTGCACTATAAATAAGACATGAGGTTGGTAAGTTAAGGTATGCTACAAATTTCTTGTTACAGCATTACACCATCCTCAAAGCCTTGTCTGACTTTAGCATCAGAGTGTCATCGGCCACCACAATGGTGGTCCGTGGCTCACGTGTGCTACTTGTGCAAGTCAACAGGTCAGCAGGAACCAGATCGGAGTAAGGAGCGAAAAACGACTGTATCAGCCCCCATCTTTGTTAAAAAAATTAGTTATTTTAAAAATGTGCAAACCACGTGCATAAAGCTAAGGGTAAGTTGGTCATTTTAACAATTTTAGATGGAGTTTGTGACTCCAATTAGTTTGTATATGATTCCTAATTGGCCCCCATTTTGTTAAAAAAATAGTACTTTTAAAAACATGTGCAAACCACGTGCATAAGGGTACGTTGGTCATTTTAAAAAATTTGGGTGGAATTTGTGAGTCAACGTAGTTGAATTCACAGTCATCGGGGTTAGAATGGAATACAAGAACTAATGGGAGTCAAACAAGAATAGTTAGAAACTAATGGCGGCAAAATAGAAAATAACCCATTTTTAAATTATAATCAATTTTCTACAAATGACTATCCATCCCTATTTCGTTGGCCTAACACTTTCACAGTGGAGGTCCAAATGCCATAAAGGTCGATTTTGTAAGATAATTATTATTATTATTTTAACATACCATGGGGAAAAAACTATTAATAGAGGCTTATTGGTATTTCAAGAATTTCGATGAATTGGTAGTAAGTGTTTTTTTTTAACCTCCAATATGGAAGGGCAACTTTGGGACACCATACCTTTATTACAATTGTACAAAAACGGATCTCAATTCACAAGGTATAGGGTATATTATGACTTTACCCTACTATATGGCATAGAAAATATGCATACAAAATTCAGGCAAAAATCTCCAAAACACTTTATTTCAAAATGTAAACGTAGGCTGTGTGAGACTGAGCTAGATGTAGAAGTGCTTTTGGATGGTCATGCAAGATGTGAGCATTAAATAACCAAGTAACCTTCTCCACTTGAGCTATGTTAGCAAAAGCATCTGCGACCACTTTAGCCTCCCAAAAAACATGTGAACACGCACAGTTCAAACATAGACTCTCTTCCTTAATCTTCCTCCAAATAGACGTGAGTTGTCATGGGACCCTGAAAGTATCGTAAAACAACACCTTGAGTAGTGTTGAAACCGTCTGAATAACAAACCCTTTCCACCCCCTGATTCTAGAAAAAATCTGATTTCTTCTAGCATAGCCAAAAACAATGCTTTGTTGTTAGTCCCTCTGCCAAAATAAATTTGTTTCGCTAAGATGCATGAACCGTCACCACCACTTATGATTACACCACCCGTGATTTCCGAATCCTTTGTAGAACCATCAACATTAAGCACCAAGCAAGATGGAGGAGGGAAACAAACTTAAGATAACAGTAAAAGGGCTAGTCGAATTATTGCCAACAACATGTCTTGTTTGTAGGCTAAGAGCAGTGATCACCCCATTTGGGTCAATCGACCTTGCTATTGGGATGATGACCTGAAAAATCAATTTGACTCAGTTTCAAACTTGAATGACGATGTATTTCGCATTCCATTTATCCCATGAAAAAACTGTTTGGTTTCTTTGTAACCAAATTTCCCAAAGTGAGAACGACAAAGCCAAATTTTAGAATACTCCCAGTTGTGTATTCTTTACAGCTTGACGAAACCATATTTGCAACACTGAATACACTTCCCCTAGTCTACGAAAATGAATCCCAAAGATAGGCTCAAAATGTCGCCAAAACCGAGCAGCTAGATCACTTTCAATAAATACATGTTTCATCGATTCAAATGATGGATGATCACATCATAAACACTTCAAAGTCAAACTAAAACTGATCCTCCTAACATTCCCATCTATTGGAATGCCCCCCCCCCCCCCCCCCCCCCTATGCAAAAGTTTCCATACAAATACTAAAATCTTAAATGGTAATAAAGGATGCCAAATTAGCTCAAAAACTTAGTCCTGCTCCCTTGTTCGTCAAAATACATCATAACCCGTTCTCACCGATTACTTTCCATTCTCCGTATGCTTCCAAAATTTGTATATCCCCACCACATTGCAATGATTGGTTTGACGAAATTCATTAAAAACAATTGGAGATTTCATTTTAGTAACCAGAGAAATGATATTTGTAGAAAATGCCCCTGGCAAGGGCCTTCCAGAGAAAAACAATTGTGCCGCATCCACAAGATCAAGTTTCACAATCTCCCAGCAGACTTGGAAGAAGCCAGATACGAAAGCATCCGACCCCGCGCACTTTTTTGCGGGATACTAAAAACAACTTCCCTTACTTCTTCCAAAAGAGGAAGTTTGGAAATGTTCATATTTCCTGTTCTAAGACATATGATGGTAACAATCTTATAACCAATCATCCACATTCACCAACTGATAGAAGAGTAAAGACTGAAGAAAAAAAAAAAAAAAACCCATTAGCTTCTTGAAAAATCTGCCTTTGGTCATAAATGGTGGAGCCTCTGATATACTAATTTCTTCTACCACCTCCCTTTTTGCTTGATTTTAATCGAAGCAAAAAAAAATATTTACTACATGCCCTTCTTTTAATTCTTTCTCCCCATATTTACCACCTCCATTCTTTTAATTTTTTTCTCCCCATATTTCTGCTTCCAATATAACCCTTCTTGTAACAATGCCCTTTATATTCAGCCTCACATCTGTTATAATTAGCGAATGCATGTCCATCCTAATCCACCTGTGACATCGTTTCCCACATCTTCATCTCATCCTTAATTCTACAAAGATTACAAAAAAAAAAAAACGCCAAAACCTTTTTGTTCCATATTTTAAGATCAGCTCGTAGGCTTTGCTAGACCAACATTGGAAGATATTCGAGATTCGATACATCGAACCTGGGGGATTTTAGGCGATTTCTCACTAGGTTTGCTAGATCAACGTCATGTTCTTGTTCGGCTTCAATCTGAGGCAGAAGCAAAGACAGTCTTGGCACGGGACTCGTTCTGATTCGGGGAGTTCGATTCAAAGCTTTCCGCTGGCATGATGGTTTCAGTCTGAAAGCAGACCCGATATCGGTTCCACTATGGGTAGAGTTGCCTAACTTGCCTTTGCATTTATTTCACCCCCTCTTTTGAAAGCAATTGTGAACTCTTTTGTGTATTTTTGCGCATGGATGATCATACTCGATGTCTTTCACGCCCGAGTTATGCCCGTGTTTGCGTGGAAATGACTTTGGCGGAAAAGTTACCGAGTAGAATTTGGATAGATAGATCTAACAATAGGGGCTTTTGCAAATGATTGAATATCCGGGTTTCAAATATTGTGATTATTGCTCATTGTTAGGACATCAGGAGGATTATTGCAGAAAAAAGTTAGGTCATAAGGGCAATGTGAGAACACCAAACTTGGTGAAAGAAGATAAGACTGAGAAACAAAAGGTGGAAAGCCAAAGTCCTCAAGCAACAATTTGTCCCAGTGGTTAAAAAAAAAAAATTTCAACGGTAGAAGCTGGAACTAGTGGTGTAAAGAATGATCAGGGTGAGAAAATTCAGGAGGACGTTGGTGCTGAGAGGCCGATGGTCAAAGATTCGGGGAATGTCATGTTGTCAAACAAATTCGAGTCACTTACGGAGACCATAGTTGAAGACGAGAGTAATCTAATGAATCATCAATTGCCTTGTAAGACGCAGGATCTAGTTAGTGACATGGTAGAACCAGAAACTACGGAGGAAGGACTTCTTGAGGCGGGGTACACAGCGGTTGAGATTGCAAAAGCGATTCAAAATCAAGGAGAGACAATTTCAGGGCTTGCTTCGTCTCAGCCAGAGCGTGTTCTGCCAATAACAGAGTTTGCTTCGTCAGAGCAAGTCGCGTCACCAATCGTTGGTTTGGTGAACAGAACATCACATGCTCTAGATGATGATCCAAAGAAGTTGATCCCTAAGAAAAATGCGAATGATGACCAAGCTTTCATGCAAGAATGTGATAATGCTTCAGGTAGCAGCTCCAGGCCGCAGCAGAGAGGGTACGAGTATGTTCACCAGTTGGAATCAGGGAGGGCGCAGGGGGTTTTGACCAAGGCTGTAGGCGGGATGTCGGGATCTCTAGCCCAGGGCGAAAGACGAGTAGTGGGAATGCTTCTCTACATATAAATGCAATGATTTCAGGCAGTAATTTCGGACCAACAAAGGAGGACGCAATAGCTGAGGATGATCATGTTGACAGTGGGTTTGTATATGGCTCTGGCAGTGGAGCTCACGTTGGTGCTCAGAATCGCGTTCAGAGTGGTGACAAGGTGCATGACCGGAATGTAGGGTTTCCAGCAGCTGCGAGTATTGTACAAGATGACGAAGCTTTAGTGGATGCAATAGTACTTGAAGCACTGAATATAAAACATATTAACTATTTGGTTCGTAACGCTAATTGCGAAACCGAAATGGAGACCGATACCGACATTTCGGATACAATCAGTTCAGAAGAAGAAGATTTGGATGAATACACCATTAGGTCAAGAGTAGTGTCAGGTTTAAAGACCGACCAAATTCGAATATCGAAAAGATTTCATGCGACGGACTTCAGAGACATCAAGGTATATCCTCGTCGATCATCTAGAATGAAGAAAAGTAACAGCAAGTATAGACATTGATCTAGGGGTTTGGTCACTATTTATTTTGGGTTTGCTATGATGTAAGTCCTCTGGTTCTTTTTATCGGGTAAATCATGTATTCCCGACTGATGTAAAAGATTTTTTCAAGTAATAAAAAGCCTAATATTCTTATTAAAAAAAAAAAAAAAAAAAAAACTATAGTCTTTATATTTCCATCTACTACAACTTCCATAAAACCCAAAGAAGCTTCCTCTTCAGTCGAAGGCTCTTCTACTAGCGCATGAAATGGGTCATGTTTAAGAATTTTGACCTCCTTGTTGCCCTCCTTCCTTTATGGAGTTATCCATCTGTAAACTCGTATCCACACTTTGAACCTCTTTTCCCGTATCATCCTTTGCTCCACTTGTACCAATCCTTGTTCTCCATTATAGCCAACTTAACCGATCTATGTACTTGTTTAGTAACACCTTCCTTCTTTTGATTCACTTTGTGCAAAAGTTTCATCCTATTCCGCAATTGAGCTGCAACTTCTTCTTGCAATTCATAACATCATGCCCAATTAACGAACAATACTCACAGTACTTGAAACTTGGGAAACTATGTTGAAGAGGAACCGAGATATTCATCTCTACACAAATGCGAGCAATGTGTGGCATGCAATACCTCGGGTACTATAACCAACCCAAAGGAAAGTACCAAAGAGTCCCCGAAGAATTTTTAGAATCTTAGGATGATAAATAGTAAGGAACTCGGGTAGTTCCACCCACAACGGAGCACGGACATGATATATTTTCAGGCTAAAATCCCGATGCCATCTGAATGCTTTGAATTGAGCTCCTCTGGTCAGAAAGGAATCTGGAGATAGAGCTTTCTTAACTTTCGCTTCTGATTGCAAGCACACATGATGTGCCTCGGATCCATAAATCCCATTGTGAACTCTCCAGCAATTTCCACGTTCTATGAATGGCGTCCCTTATAGCTTCCAAAGATGAGCGAAAACTCAAAAACTTCAACATGATCACATGGTTTCGAATATATGACTCTCATCTTGTCGCATCTGAATGTGTCAGAGATACTGTCGAACTTCCTCTTTTTGGAAACAGGTTCCTCTGTCAAAGTATCATTCACAAAAGAGTTTTTGATGTTCCATAAAACTTGCGCAAAAGACAAAGGAGGCTTCAAAGCCTTAGCCGAGCCGCCCCAAGCCCAGCTGAAGATGAATCTCCAATGGCAACTCGCTGCACCGCCATAAAAGAAGAGGAGATGACATAAAGTGAGTGATCCATATCGTCTCGCATTAAGATCGCACGTTCCTAAATCATTGAAAAAAATGATGGACATAAATATCCTTGATCGCCCTGTTCTCCTTCATCTTTTCTTTTCTTTTCTTTTCAATAGTAAGTTGTTTCACCCAGCGCACTTTTTATTAATTCATATTATTTTTAGTATTGTTATCACTATCCTCATAGCTAACACTTTAAAAAAAAAAAATTCGCGCTAATAGCTTAGTTAAATAAACAAGTATGTGGGTGATGATGTAAAAGGGAAAAAAATATCATTGTTTCATGATTATCGTTAATTATCAAACACTCTAAAACTAATTTTACATGTGAAAATTTTCATCCATAGTGTTTTGCTAAAATTGATCCAAACCTACAAATCAATGAAATGTAAAATGCAGTATATATTAGCGAAAAAACAATTTGTGAAATATACAAAATTAAATTAACAATAACTTATAATATCAAGCAAATTGTGGACCAAGTTTTGCACAATACAAAGACATGTTTTGTAAGAATCATGTCAAAACAACTATTATAGAGTAATCCATAAAATAAACAAACTAACAAATTTCTTGGTAAGATTTTTATGACAAAAAATCCAATGACTAAACACAAATAATTAAGTAAGAGTTAAGTAACACGCTCAAGCACACCCACCTAGCTAATGTATAGTAAAGTCGAAGAGATAGTTACAAGTTACCCACCGTGCTTGGTGGTATGTGAGCCCCCAACCCAACCCAAGTCAAGTGGTCCATGTACCTCTTCTTCTAATGCAACTAAAAACAATAATATTGGATCACAAAAGCTACGTCTCATCTCATCTTTCACTAGTGGATGGGGTCTACGTGGCAGGTGACATGGCATCCTGTGTGGGTCCAACCATGATTTCAATTTATAAGGAGACAAACATATACGTTGGGTTGAGGAGGGAGCATTGATACGTTAAATTCAACTCTACTATACAACTGATGAATCTCAAGGATGGAATTTGAAGGAACGTGCGTGAGACACGTTGAATTCTAACCCAAGTCATTTTCGCTTTGCTTTGAAAAATTATGAAAAAGCAAGAGCCCTTTAATGAATTTTTTTTTTGAATTTTTCGTATTTCTTGATAGCGATCTCGTGTTAGGTGCCCATGCTCTCTAGAACCCCGTTGCTGCTACGTACAATATGAAACCGGATTCAGCCCAAGTTATTAGCTCATCGGTTCCACAAGTTTTTCAAATTTTTTTTGTCAAAATTGCTACTACCTTAATTTCCAGGAAAATCCAAAGGTTACTTGAGACTGGATGGATCATGCAAGTAAAACTGCATATAGTAGTAGTATATCAACAGACTACCGGTGTTTTTGCAAATTAATACGTATGCATCCAAGTTTAGCCTATGAATTTTATAATTTTCCATCAAAGTAGCACTAGGGATTGCAGCCGGTCATCCTTTTGAAGCATCTTTACAAGATTCAAAACCTCGATCATAAAAAACTTTGTGTTATTATGATTATGAGACCCTTGACGAATGAATTGTTGAAAAGGAAGTGTTTATGTCTCATTGGTCTTCCACTGTTCCCTACCAGAAAATTTGGCAGCTTGTTTGATGACCCATTTTTCTTTGATTAAGAGGTGGTAGCCGACAAAACAATTTCGGGTAGAAATAGTATATATATGAAATTTCTTATTAATTACTACTATGGTAATTTTTTTTTTTTTTTAAATTGGGTGGTTGACCTTTTTTATTTATTTATTAATTCATGCCCGAAGGCTATATGACTGACCCTATAGGGTTAACCAAACCAGGCCCAAAGGCTACAATATTCCACTTAATATCCTCGCCGCCTCTATCTCGCATGGTGAGTTGCTTTCGCTCCGGTTCATCGCCTTCACCTTGCATGAAGACTTGCTTTCGCTTCGCTCCGGTCTAATCCATCTAAGTAGTTGCATTCAAACCTGAAAGCTTATCAACGACGGAGCACATGTGCTCCTAATAATCGGGCAAAAACTCGCAAAATTTTAACTAGTGTGTCTCGAACCCGCGACCTCACACAAACAAAAATTAATATATTGGAAATATCACTTCACACATTAATTGACTCGGGATACACGACAAGGTACATTCCAAATGATGAATAAGAAAAAATAGAGAAAATCCAATTTTGATAAATTTTAAATGAAATTACGGGAGCAATGTCAACCTCGACCAGTTAAATCAAGGGGTTTTAATTAGTTTTATTTAACATTATCCCCGTGGTGGAAGGGTTTTGGAGGACCCCCTTGGAGTATATTAATCAATAGGGTAATGCAACAACTTACATAAAGCTTATATTTGTAAAATGATCAGTCGTTTGTCGACGTTAATTTTAATACTGCACCTAAAATTGAATTTAAAATAATTAAACTTGTTTGGTATGCAACACGTTCAATTTTATGTATGAATACAAAGTGTTTAACGTGTTTGGCCATTTGGTGAATAGTTGATACAACACTTCATCGACTATAGGCCCTTGTTAAGCACTAGATCCTCTTTGTGTTTAATGCAACTTGATCGACTAGAGTAGCCAACAACTTCCAAATTATGAATATGATGATCAAAACTTGATCTATTTTTAATAACATCAATAATTTTGTGCCATTTATGGAAGCTAATGTTTTATATAATATGGACTGCATGACAGGGGCTAGGTATCATGGGATGCTAGCTAGTACATTAGATCTCTCTATATCACACAAAAATGAGGCGTTAACTCCAGGTTTGAAATAATTTTGGCAAACTCAAATTCAAGTATCTATCAAAGTTTTACAGCTAGGAAAATCTAAAGATCTCTAATAATTATAACAGTATAAATATTGAAAAGAATAGAGTAATACAGTTTTTATATTCTTGTTTTGGGACACTATAGTATAACAACTATGGCAAAGAGTTTGGCCGCGCGTACTGATAAAAGACACATAACATATCAATCGCAAGCAACAAAATATGAGGACCCCTTCCTTGATTAAGTTAAATCGATGGAACACTGTTTTTCATCATTTAAAGCCAGAAGAGAACTTTCATTGCTATTTTTCAAGAATTTGAACAAGACTAATCATTTCTCATCGACACTTAAAGCTAAGATATCATCTAAAAAGAGATTGATCATCAAATTCGAGCACTAACAGTAACACCAAGACTTGCTTTCTCTCTATATATTCTAGAGATAGATAGTGATTTGTTAATAAATGGAAGACATATTGATTAGATACAGATAATTAGGTTGACAATGCCACCCCAGCTTATTATTTATTTCCCAAATATCCAAATATATATATATATATATATATATATATATATATATAAATCACTTGTATATAATTTGTAAACCAAAAATAAAAGCCCATAAAATACTATACTATACTAGGCTGCTGTTATTATTCTGTTATGCAGATGAATTTGACATGTGGCACAATGGGTCTGATGACGAAGATGATGATCTTGTGAAATTCCATAGATCGATTTCACTGCTGTTATACTCCTGAGAGCTTTGATATAGTCTGTTGGAAGACATCTCTGAACGTAGCTGAGGTAGTTGCAGATCTTGGTCGTTATAGGCCATATTTGGATCATTGAAGCAGGAAAGTTGTTTGGAGGTGTCTGTTTGGCCATTGAGGTGGGAGGCGACGAGGCGGTCTAGTGCGGCCCAGTCACTAAGACCTTGATCTGTATGGTAAACTGGGTCCAAGTTGGTAGTACCTTGGCCTTGATTGGTGATGGAAGCTTCAGAATCAGTGATCACATTAGTATCAATTGGATGGTAACAAGTTTGGCTACTACCCGTTTGAAGAGGTGGACTTTCCAATGGAGGAAGTTGCATGAATCTGTCATGAACTCCTTCAGCAATTGCCATATCGTAATTAGGCCGGAAATATCTCATCGTGCTGGTGTTGTAGTTGTTGTTGATGGTGGTGCTGCTGGTAAGGATGTTGATGTTGTTCTCTTCCTTCTTACAAGCCCTTCCCATGAAATGAAGAATTTGATCCAAGGCACCATCGCTGCTAGGGTTGAGAAAATGGGTCTTTCCAGTGCTAGTGTTTGATGAATTATTTGGGCTATCAAAGGACTTTTGATGGTTTTTTTTCTTGAAAACGCGACATACCACCCATCCTTCTTCCTGTGTCATCTCTCCCATTGAATTAGCAGCCTGAGTATCACAACAAAGATTATTAGAATGATGAATTATTAAAATACATAAATTATACGACTTTGACTATAGAACATAGTACTATTAATTATTATCAACCCAACCCAGACTTACATTTGTATCATTGGTGATTGTGGTGGTTGTATCGTCAAGTCTGTACTCATGCATGATCCAATCAGATTTTTGTCCGTGTGGGGCTCTGCCTTTGTAGAATACCAGAGTCTTTCTCATTCCAATACGCTTGAAGTTACTATATATCACCTTATCGCGACCGGTGGCCTTCCAGAACCCAGCTGCAGTTGCTCGGTTGGTTCGAGTTCCGGTTGGGTACTTCTTATCCTTGTGACTAAAGAAGTACCAATCATTTTGAGGGGTCGATCCGATTTTGCACTTCTCTGCAAAGTTCCAATTTATCGTTAGCACTCACATTGACAAAAGATTTTATGAGTTAAGTTAATGAAAGAAGAAAATTAAGAAAAAAAAGAATGATTACCTTGTATATCCCATGGTTCTAGCTTATTAAGATCGACATCACGAATTACATCCAAGTCGATCTTCTCATAGGCTACCTTCTTCTTCAAGTAGTAGTGCAGTAGCTCTTCTTCGGTTGGATGAAAACGGAATCCTGGAGGAACTTGGGATTGACCGTTCACCGTTAGGCTCATTTTGGAGGTGACGATTAACACCAATTTTATATTCGGATAATCACTAGATACCTAATGTTGTTATGCTCTTAGGTTGATAGTTCAGTAAGAGAGGTTGAGAGGAGGGGAGAGTGCGAGAGTGGGGAAAAGGTGATGAAGGGAGGGAGATGAGAAAGGAAGGTAGGAGAGGAATGTGGGTTATGAGAGTATGAGAGATGCATGTGGTTATATTTATATGTGTGTGGGGGGTCATTAACATAATACAAGTGTAGTAGAAAGGAGTGTTGTGTAGTATGGACTTGGGATGGGAGAGAGAAGTGATGGTGAGGGGGGGTGCCAAAAGAAATACATGAAAAAAGGTGTTTGGTATTTATTTCATGACATTTTGGGGTTACTTTTTAGTGGTGTTAGTTCGCCATGCCTCTAACTGAAGAATAGCCACCCCACCACCTTTTGTGCCTCATATTTTTCATTTTCATTTTTCATTTCATCCACGTACCATATAGGTGAGAGTGAAAAATGAAAATTACAAAATCACCTATATATGAGTGTACAACTTGCCTTATTGGACCCACATGAAAAAAGGGTCATTAATAGTGATTGGATACTTGTGATTAAATTCTCATATTAATCTTTTTAAAAATAAATCTTTATCAAGTCAAAATAGATCCTGAAGCTCCTAATAGAATCATTTTCTTCAAATATGTATGTACTCTCATCTCTTTAATAAATTTTGACAGTAGACCAGCAATTTTATTTTTATTTTTATTTTTTTTTTATTTCAAGAGTTTTATATGGTATATGGTACATACACTTTAGAAAAAGAAAAGAAAAAAATCCTTCCAAGTTGAGAGAGTTGAAAGCAGTTTACATGGCAAAGACACACGAGTGAGTTGGATTGATCACCAAATAAGGTCTGGCCTGAAAAACAGATAATTACATGGGTCAGCCAGTCCCAAAAGAAGAGTGAAGGTAGGGTGAGAAATGAGTTGGGTTTGGGTTTGGGTTTGGGTTTGGGTTTGGGAAAGAAGAATGGGCCTTGGAAAAGTAAGGTGGGGCCCAAATGTGGGTAGCAGCGAGGGGACATGCCCCCATCTCAACTACGACCTTCGACCTTAAAATCTCTCCGAAAAAGCACACCATTGAAACTACCCACCATATCTTTCTCATTCTTCCCTCTTCTCAAATAGAAACACAACCAGCATACATAATGCATGCCATCACATCCATACCATACCATACCATACCCATCTCGTTTAACTTGTGCAACCACCGTACCACAACGACAAAGATGCCCAGAAGTAGGAGAAAGAAAGAGATTTAAGGGGTGGGAGGCTTCGAGCGCTTTTATGGTTCCATTAGCGAAGAAATGAAAAAGAAAAACCCAACACACAACACTACACTGGTCCCATTTTCACGCCATCTCCAACTTCTTCACTTGCATTTCCAAATTACTATTCTCTATTTTTATTCACTCTGTCTAATACTAATATATATAAATCTTTCTCGCACATTTCTACAAAGAATACTTAAAATTTTGTAACTTGTGATTGAGATCGATAGAGATTGAATGATAATCTGTTACTTATGTTTTAGGTATGACTCCAAATAATTGTCAGTTTTTTTATCTACAATATATGCGTCCAATACGTTCCTCAACAATATTCTTCAACTTTATAATAAGTGTATTCATCTATAGGTTTTCACAGAACCGTATAAAGAAATAGAAATATGTACATTCCACAATTATCAATTTATCATGTCAAAAGAAAAAGAATATCATGTCAAAATATAGTTGAGTGGTGCATCCGTCCTCCCATTACATTTAAAAATACCATTTTTCTTGTCAGTTCCAAAGTATTTACTTATTTATCTTTTTTTTTTAATACCACGTACAATCATTATATATAAAAGAAATACAATGCACAAAAGGGGTGTTAATATTGTTCTTATACTTATATACATGCCTCCTTTTTATCCATATATCGTACAGTTCAAAATTTCTAAGTTGTGAATGATACTACTGATTGAGATTTTATATTATAATGTACTAATAATTTAGGTACGAGTCCAAATCGTGTGCGTCATGGAGTAGAATTATGTATTAACGTGAGAAATTGCATGTCTTCTATGTACGTAAAGAAGATGCTATCTCCACGAGCAAAATTTCTAACTAAACAACTCCAATATTTGAAAAATTGACATTCTTGTTAAACAATCTTAATCAATTATATAAAACATTTCAACCGGAGGTCCCCCATGGCTGCACTAACACAAGTTGGAATTATGAGGTTAAAATAAAAAATTGTATGAAATTTCCAAAAACAATAAACATAATACTTTGAATGATACAGTTTTGGAAACTGCTTTTTTTTTTTACTCCGATTTTAGTGATAAGTTTGCATAAAAAAATGTTTAAAATACAAGAATACAAATAAAATCAAGACCATGTGAATCGCCCAAAGGATGTCAATTTTAACAAATAGCAAGTTTGTACAATTGAGATAATAATAGTAACAGTTACAAGCAATAAAATGCCTTTCCATTGTTTGGATATTTAGAGAACATCAACATTATTGAGTATATATTAGTTTCATTTAATCGTACAAAAGTCTTTTTTTCTCTTTTTTTTTTAGTTATGTATCTGGGTCCAGAGAATCAATTAACCATATCACTTCAAATACCTATTAATCTATTAGTTTAATTAGCTGAACGTATATAATATTAAAATAAAAGGGTAATGTATGAAACACTCTATCGAGTTCATTATTGAGATACATATTAATTTCTTTCTTTATACTCACTATTAAGAATGGATGCGCAGGCACTATAGCCATCATAAAAGTCCATTTTATATATTTACAAAAAGACATAAAATTATTCTCCTCACCTACATATTTTCCTTAACTCTTGAGATAGTTGCATTGCAAAAACGTACGAGAAAAAAAATCAACTAAGTTAATAAATAGCATATGGGCCTAAATAAGAAATAATAAGCTTAACCAATTAAATACCCAAAAGCGAACAAAAGGAGAGGAAATTAAGGTATGCAAGTCTAACCATTAAATAAGGCAGTATACTAAGCATTAAATTTTTGGATTCTGGAACTTAATTAATGAACTTGTATAGTTTTGTACATAGTAGACTAGTAGCGATATAATTAATATGTTTGATGAGCTGCTGGATCTCTAAAAAAAAAAAAAAAAAAAAAAAAAACTATCAGTATCAATGTATGTCATTATATTTTGGGTTCCATCTTGAATCAATACAAATCATTAGTCTTTGACTAGTTAATGCTATTTTAAGAGATTAAAATGATTGCACCCCTTCCTAGATCGTATACGCCATGTGCTTCACTACCCATTTTATAATTTCCTAGATGGGTCCTATGTATTACAATTATTTGTTTATCTATTTATTTAAGACAAATAGTTCAACAACAATTCCAACCATAGGTGATTTTTTCTTTAATTACATTTGATGCCGAAGAAGATATTTCATGCTATAGAGGAGAGGATTGCTGGTCAGGGCAATGCCAGGCTGGTTGGAAGGTAATTATGTAGAGCCCTTCTAGGGAGCGAGCCCATCCCCTCGAGATAAGTGAGGGCGCGCATCTCAAAGGGGATGGTGATTACACCCATCCCTCGCTCCCTAGAATTTTCGAACTATGTAGTGTAAGAATTCTAGACCTAATCTTTGGATACTTTGCTCCTCGTCAGGTGGAGGTTAAAAAAAAACAAAATGTCCTCGATCGTTATATTGCTTATCCGACTTAACCAACCTCTAGCTAGCTTGATCGTGGGATGAAGGCCCGACTCCTTTCAGGTCTTAGGGTGTATTTGGTTGCATGGAATTCTATGTCATGAAAATTCATGAGGGGACCCCTATATTTTAGGCTAAATTGATATATCACTCCACATCTACCATTTGACCATCATTTGATTTTGTGATCAATGGTGGGAATGAAAGTCCCGTGATCATGAGAATCTCACTCCTTGGTCCCCCAAGGCATGTGATTCTCATGTTCATGAGACTTTTATTCCAACCATTGATCACAAAATCAAATGGTGGATATGAAGTGATACATCAATTTAGCCTAAAATGTAGGAATCCCTTCATAAATTTTCATGACATAAGATTCTATGCAACCAAATACACCCTTAGATAGTTTCCATTCCATGCTACTCTCATTAGTTGGGTTGATTACTCGACTTAACCAATTTTAATTTCGATCTTCAACCTGAGATGATTCTTGCCATAGCTAGGCACACCGATATAGGTCCTTTTTTTTTTTATCGTTTAAGATATAGATTTTGTTCGTTATTTATATTATTGTTAAGTTAGGCTCTCAGCTTCGACAAGTAAGTAATAAAATTGTTCTACTTAAACATGATTATGCCATATGAATAGCTTTTGAATATCATTGTTATCAAAGAAGCTCATTTTATTTTCTAATATATATTTGCATGAGCTGAACGTGCGGTGACACTTGGAAGCATGACATTACATAGCACTAAGGCAGCAAGTTTATGGCACTGCAAAAGCATCACGAGGTTGAAGTGCTTCAGTCTATCAAGTGTTTATGTGGGTCCTAATACCAACTTATTGTGGTAGACCCCTATCAGACATTTCATCCCCCCTCTTTCCCAAGATTTCGACTACCGAAAAGCTACTTTTTGGAAAATAAATAAAATAATATAGATTTCAAAAAATTCAATCGGCCACCAGAAATTTTGTTTGATGACCCAATAAAATAATATGCAAATGTTTTGGAATGAATATGTACCTATATCATTAATTATGAGTCATACCCAAATGTTACTTGATACTTTGATTATAAAAGTGTATTAAAAAACTTTCTTGAAAGTTATGTATGTACGCCCCTAATAATTTAAAATATGTTGATCTTTTATGAGAATATATACGTTACCTGGTATTTTTTAAGAGTAAATAGGGTTTTTATAAGGCCAATGAACCTTTATTATATAAATCAACCGAAAAAAGATTACATGCGCTCATAGAGCTTCCCTCATGCATAAACAATTGTAATTTTTTTTTTTTTTCATGTCCTCTACAAAGGAGCTAAGGGTGAACTACACATAATTTTACTATAGCTCTAATTTCATTTAACGATGGGCCGCTTTCTTGGTCTCTCTGAAAATTAATTCTAGCTTGGAATTTTGAAACTTCGTCAATAAATCACATTTAAGAATCTTCATCGGATCTCCTTGCTAAAAGATGTGAGACAAACAAATCTTATGGCAGCATTTTTTCTAGCACATGCATCCTCATATCGTCATGAGCACATCTGCATGCCTAACTTAGAAATCCAGGTTTCATACCCAACCGGTAGCATTTGAGTTTAGAGAGATTAAGAGAAGAACCAAAAAAAAGTAAAGTCGAGCAAAAACTTTAACATATATTGTAACACCCTAATTTGAGTAATAATAACACCCCACTCTAGTATCAATGTTTCTTTACTTGGACAGTAACCACTATATGAAGACGTAACTTGTGATACCCATCTTCATCACAAAGAGAATTTGAAGTAAAGATTTAAATCACTAGATACATGGATGCTTTGAATTTTTTTTTTCTTCAAGTTCCATCAAAACTGTAAGATTATGAAATCAATAGTAATGCTACCTTATATACAACTTTCAAAGATTATCCACTTTAGGACTGATTTCACTCATTGGTGTAGTGGATTTTGAGTGCCTTATAGTGACTTCATTCATGACTCGAGAAATGTCTTTTTAATTAGTTTTAATAATTTTATTAGGGAAATCCCTATTGAATGGTTGAATTTGGTTATGCTATTAATACATTGATTAGGTAGTAAAATAGAAATGATGTTCTAGTAAGTTATTCATTCTGTTAGAGAGAGTTTCTTGAGCCTAATTATGAATTGTAGCTCTCATAAAGCCTAAATTCAATCACTAATCATGATTTTTGGCCGAAAATTGACACAACAACCACTTAACTAACCCTTGCACCACATCAAAGAGAAGATGTGTAGATTTCCACATCATTTTAGTAGCATGCTGCTGTTGAGACAAGAAAAAAGAGATTGAAAAAATCCGTTAAATCAAAGTTTGCTCAAATATCTAACTTCGAATGACGATAGATGTGTCCATACTAGTCGTAATGCTGGTAATAGCTGACGGCATTACTTTCATTTCTTTCCTATGTCTCATTGGTGAATTCTTTAAATATAAGTGTACGAGCCTCCCAAAAGGTACTTTTTTATTTTTAAAAAATTAAATCACTGATTTTTTTATTTATTAATTAATCAATGCTCGAAGGTTACATGACTGAACCTATAGGGTTAATCAAATCAGGTCTGAAGGCTGCAATATTATTGTTACTTAATATTCTCATCGCCTATATCTCGCATAGAGACTTGTTTTCGCTATGGTCCATCGCCTCCACCTTGCATGAAGCCTCACTTTTGTTTCGCTCTAATTTAGTCCATCTAAGCAGTTGCATTCAATACCCGAAGGCTTATCAACGGTGGAGCATATGTGCTCCTAATAATTGGACGAAAACTCACAAATCCTAACTGGTAAGTCTCGAACCCGCGACCTCTCACAAGGAGAGTGGATGTCTGACCAACTGAGCTACAATATTCTTCATACTTCAATAAGTTTATTTTATTTGAATAGTTTCTGTTTTCCTGAATTTTAATTGAGTGGTAGGAATGTTAGTTTTTTTTTTTTTTTTTGGAATGCGAGCTGGGTTTTTCAAGATTTCATAACCTATCAAAGACTAGAATTGGTCAACACACCATAAATTGATAAACGTACCCAATGGCGGACCCAGGATTTTAGTCAGGGGGCGAAATAGTAAGAAAAAAAAATCTACCCGAATTAGTAAAATAAGAAAAATACAATTATAAAAATACATTGCATATACCAAATTGAATTAAGTGTAATCCAATTTTAAGCCAAAATAAGTCACAATATCAATAACCTTAGCAAGGGGCAAACGAGTTGTGAGGCCTTGTGTGGGCGGACCTGAGGGGGAGGGTGAGGGTTGAGGCCAGGCCCAAGAGGGTTGGCAAGTTACAAAAGAGGATGGTCCCACATCGCCTGGGTGCGGAAGGAGGATGTGCTACTTATGTGCGAGGTTGGATCCCCATAGTAACACGCGTTTTAAAGCAGTACGGGTCGGTTGGGCCCAAAGCAGACAATATGTTTCTGTGCGGATCGGGTCGTTACAGAATGGTATTAGAGCCTGACCCAGCCAGAAGTGTGTCGACGTGGACGTTAGGCTAGTGTGTCGACGTGGACGTTGGGCCCTAAGGGGGTGGACTGTGAGGTCTTGTGTGGGCGGACCTGAGAGGAAGGGTGAGGGTTGAGGCCCAATAGGCACAGGCCCAAGAGGGTTGGCAAGCTACAAAGGAGGATAGTCCCACATCGCTTGGGTACGGAAGGGGGATGTGCTACTTATGTGCGAGGTTGGATCCCCATAGTAACAACGCATTTTAAAGCCGTGCGGGCCGGTTGGACCCAGAGCGGACAATATTGTTACTGTGCAGATCGGTTCGTTACAGAATGGTATCAGAGCCTAACCCAGCCAAAAGTGTGCCGACGTGGACGTTGGGCCAGTGTGCCAACATGGACGTTGGGCTTTAAGGCGGGTGGACTGTGAAGCCTTGTATGGGCGGACCTGAGGGGGAGGGTGAGGGTTGAGGCCCAAGCCCAAGAGGGTTGGCAAACTACAAAGGAGGATAGTCTCACATCGTTTGGGTACGGAAGGGGGATGTGCTACTTATGTGCGAGGTTGGATCCTCATAGTAACATGCGTTTTAAAGCCGTGCGGCCCGGTTGGGCTAAGAGTGGAAAATATGTTATTGTGTGGATCAGACTGTTACACGAGCGTAATAACTAGAATATATAACTAAAATAACAAAATAATTAGGATAAATATCTAATTGAAGCTAAAAAAAATCAAAAATTTACGAACATAATAAGATCCTAACACAATTTCATCGAAAAATGTTTATATGAGGCTCAAGTTTTGTACGAGTTGGCTAGTGGCATATATTAGGGCTGAAAACCGAACCGTCGGTTCGGTTTTTCACCTAAACCGTGAACCGAACCGACTTAGGTCGGTTTTAAAATTTTCAAACCGAAACCGAACCGACCATTAACAAAACCGATCCGAAACCGAACCGATTCTAATTTATGCAAACCGTAACCGAACCGAACCGACT
This sequence comes from Berberis vulgaris, assembly GCA_963556465.1. Classification (NCBI taxonomy): domain Eukaryota; kingdom Viridiplantae; phylum Streptophyta; class Magnoliopsida; order Ranunculales; family Berberidaceae; genus Berberis; species Berberis vulgaris. The sequence goes on along the minus strand of OY747131.1, from coordinate 23,737,308 downwards.
AAAATCGAACCAAAACCGAAATAAAACCGAACCGAACCGAATATTTAAACATATTATATTATTTATATATAAAATAATATATATTTTATATATAAATAATATAATATGTTTAAATATTCGGTTCGGTTCGGTTCGTTTTGGTCGGTTAAAATCACATAGAAACCGAAAACCGAACCGACCACTTCGGTTTTGCATTTTTTAAAACCGAAACCGATCCGAACCGAATTTAAACCGAACCAATCGGTTCGGTTTTGATCGGTTCGGTCGGTTTGATCAGTTTGATCGGTTTTTTGTTCAACCCTAGCATATATTTTCATTGAATTCTTTAGTTATTATTTTACATATTAATTTCAAATATTTTTTTGATTGGAGGTTTTACGCCACTTGTGAACTAGCAATTCATTGCTTTAATATTTGCAATTACATATAAAATTGCGTTGAAAACAAGAAAGTAGGTGAAGATCACAATGACAAAATTGTATAAACATAAAGAGATCATACGCTCCGAGAGGACAAAACATAAATTTTTATTAAACTAAACAATTTTTTTAATGTTTGCAATTACTATAAAATTGTATTGAAAATAAAAAATTTGCCGTGTAACAATGATAAAAATAATAATTATTAGTAACCATAAAAATGTATAGTGAATAGATATAAAAAAAAATATGCGCTTGATGAATATCAAACTCGGGTTGTTTACAAAAACTTACAAACTTCCAACCACTACACCAATAGAAAGATGTATACTTAGTAGAACGAACAGTTTACATATTGTATTATACATTATAAAATTAATTTTTTTAAAGGTTAAGTATATAATAAAATTATTTTAAAAGTTGAGGGGGAGCAGCTGCCCCCCCTCACCCCTTAGCAGGTCCGCCCCTAAACAAGCCGCTGATTGAGTTCGAACCCATAAACCCTTGTATTGTTTTATATTTAAAATAAATTAAAATTAAAATAAAAAAAATCCTATCTTTTAAGTTCTTAAATCAAAATCATCATTAAATTCATAAAAATTCCTATAGATAAAACTTAATCATGAAAATTTCAAAAGCAGGGTTCAAGTCAAAGTCAAATGAAGTCAAAAGCAAAAGTCAAGGAATACAAGGATCAAGAAGACTAATGTCAAAGATAATTAAGGTGATTAAAAACTTTCACTGAGAAGATAATACAAGTTTCAAGAAGTCGGAGAAAACAAAATAAAGTTTTATAATGCATTGTTTTGTATGTAATAACCAGGTAGATTTCTTGATGCATTTAGGGTGTTTGTTTTCTAATGTTTACCGCAAATTATTGTAAGGGTATATTTATCATTGGGATGGTCAAGATAAATCAATTTGTCAATTCATTATGCCATCTTGGATCCCAGACGAAACCGTTTTCAAAATAAACTCCAAATTTTATTACTAAAAAACAAATAACTCCAAAATTCAATAGAGTGGAGATGAAACTATTAAATCACAATGATGATCTTCTCTTAGTTTCCTCATAGTAATTTGTTGATAAACTTATTGATTGAAACCACTAAGCAGATAAAATAAAGGACCGATATTACTTGTTATTTGAGTGGACTCAACCATTTGTTTACTATACTAAATTGGCCTTTTTGTAACAATTCACAAATCAGTAACATTTTTTAGCTATAACAGTCTACCAAATAATTTAAAGTCAATATTAAATTTGGTCAAAAAAAGAAAAAAATAGTTGCACAAAAAAAATGATACAGTAAATTGGATCAGCATGAATAGTATCAATTGTATCACCATACTCTTCATGGTGATACAATTATTGTATCACTTTGTTTGTGAAAAAGTGTCAAATTATTTGGTGAATTGTTATAGCTCAAAAGTGATACTATTTTGGGGTTGTTACAGAAATGTTAATTTGGTGTAGTGGTTGTTACTTCGATATTAATATTTGGGGAATTTGAATTTCTTTGGATATATTATCTACAAGGTTTAACTGACAAATATTGTTTGATTATGTTTCGCTTTCAAGATATATAATTTAATTGACAAATGTTTTTAAGTCCTTATTTACTTTTCATTAGTAGAATTAGGGGTTTAGGCATGGGATGGGATGAGCATGTACTTAATAGCCTCCAATGAAGAATAACAAAATAATTTCATCTCACATTGCTCAAACACCAATAGTACTAAATTTATATACTTATAACTTTTATCATAACGATATTAAATATCATGTAAAATTTATGGTCCAATGAATTTAAGGTTTTATGTCAAGCATCCTCTTTGTACAAAACTAATATAAGTTCGAAAATGAAAAATATAACTCATTGATCAAATCTCCAACTATATAACTCATAGTTCAAAACTAATCCAAACCATCATTTGCATTTATTTTTCTACAAGAATAATTGTCCTATAACCAATTCAAAATGTGAAAAATTATAAATTTTCCTGGGTTCTATTTGATCCAAAATATCCAAACTAAAGTTTCTATCTAAATAAAGAGTACAAAATCAAGCTTTTAAATTTCAAACATTAGATGTTTTGATTTAATTTCAACACATCCTAAACTTTTTTTAGAATAATAGTTTGATTAAAATTAATAGTAATAAATATTAAATAAATAAGTTCGGGACGGGACGAGATTGAAAATCTCTATCCCACTCTAGATCGGGATGAGACGGGATCGAGAAGAGTTTGATCACACTACACCAAATTGACATATTTGTAACAACTTAAAAAACAGTAACACTTTTGAGCTATTACAATCCACAAAACAATTTCAAGTCAAAACTAAATTTAGTCAACAACATGAAAAATAGCTACACAAAAAAAGTGATACAATAAATTAGATCACCATGAATAGCATCACTTATAAGCCCATACTATTTGTGGTGATACAATTATTGAATAACTTTATTTGTGAAGATGTGTAAAATTGCTTTGTGGATTGTTACAGCTAAAAAATACTACTATTTTTTGGATTGTTACAAAAATGTTAATTTGGTGTAGTGTCAGTCCCAAAAGAACTAAAAAAAGTCGGAATTGGACGGGACGAGATCGAAATTGCTATATGGGATGCCCACCCCTAAGTGAAATATTCAATACTAATGAAGCTAACTTAAATGTTTTGAAGACAAGTCATTGCCTGATCTCATTTCCCAGTGGTGGAACCGATTTCAAGTCAAGGGCACGATTGGGTTATATTTTGGAACAATCATAAAATGCTAAAAGGAAAGCTTCAGGAATGGAACAAGCATGTGTTTGGTCGAGGGGGATAGACAATTGGAAAAATGCAGACATCAAATCAGTAATCTCTTGGAGATTGAAGAAGAAAGAGTCTTATCTCCATCAGAGCCTGAGGCGGAAAATAACTTAAATAGAGTGCTTTCGAGCTTGTTGAAAAAATAAGAGATCTCTTGGAGAAGGAAGGCATAGATTAAATGGGTCCAAAGGTTATTTTTGTACCAAATGCTACCATTAATATGGAAACTATAGACATCTATCCAATATGGTTTCCAGCCTTAAAATTGGATCGAAAGTCATACACAATTCAGATGTAACACCCGTACTTTTCATTGACCTTAATAATATTTTTGTATATATTATTTCAATTAATTATTTTTAATTTTTTGTTAAAATAATATAGGTATATGTAAGTAGTAGCCTCGTGTGTATGCATGTCTGGTGTTTTGCTTTGTTTGATGTGAAATTTTTATATGAGTATAAATTCTGAGAAATTTTTCATCTGAAAATATATTTTAAAATCTCATTTCGTTTGTCGTGTCATTTTTAATATTCGCATGATTATCTTACACGAGATTCTTTTAAAGTGTGTATATTATAATGCCCACCAAATCACTTGTCAATATAATATTAATATTTTAATCATTAATAATATTTATTTAATGGTAATATTTATTAATTGGTAGTATTTACAAATATGTAAGTACTTTATGATATAAATTTTGGGACCCAGGTTTAGATTGGTGGTGGGTAAAAGATGAGTGGTGGGTGTGTTTAGCTAAAGCTAGTAAATCCCTAATTGAAAACCTTTTAAAAGAAAACCCTAGCCTCCTCTTCTCTTTGGATACACACACAAAAGAAAATAAAAACCTACGTAGAAGAAAATGAGGCGAAGAGAAAACGTTTGCTTCAACTTTTTGATTTTCGACAAAATAGTGAGTTAAACTCTATCGAATTATTCAATCTTTGATATTTATTAAAAATAATTTTTTTTATTATGTATGTTGTTAGTATTTTGGATATACAAAGGTGAGTCTTCTTTGTTCTCTTTTATTTTTTTGATTAATCAATTGATTAAGGTTAGGTTTTAATACAAATATAAATCCTAAATATGAAATTTTTATTGTATTTTTGTAAGAATTAGATGAGTTGAAAGAGAAAACCTAAAACTAAGTTTTTACTTAAATCCCGTAATAAAGACAACTTTGCGCAGTCTTAGTAGTTTCAGTGGATCAAGACAGTTTAGAGCTCAGAATAATATCAAATTAAATCCGTAGATTCATAACACAAGTATGAAAAGCATACCGTTGGTTTGAAGTTCATGTTCATCCAACGGTTAGATCGCACTCGAGGTTGAGAAAATGTCACTGATCCAATTTTAGAAACCCTTGTATATAACAAAATTTTAGTAGTAGAAGTTAGTGAATGATTCTCCCATCTCTTATATTAATTATGTGAATTTAATAATGTTTGATTTATGGGTTACATCTAAAATTTGTGAGTTCTACTTGACAATGCCTTGCATGATAAATTCCCATGGTAGGTGTGACATTAGATTTTCTTAGCAGATTATGTCTATGGAGCTGTAACAACTACCTTTCCAATGAATATCTTTAGAGCAATCATACAGTCATTTGTTTGTGTTTGTGGGTTGTTTTTTACTGATGTAATTGGTACTTGATGGAAGCACTACAATATCTTTGCCTAAATAAACATTGCTTTGAACAAAAAAATTGCATTTAGGGATTTTATAGTTCATCATGTCAGCGTTAGGGTTCTGGTTATAACAACCCATTGCATTACCTGTTTTTGACTTGAAAGAAACTTGCTATAAAAAAAAAGGTTAAACTTAGCCCACGATATCTCTCCATCTAGTTTATATACTAGAAGCATTGATTGCACACGTCTCACCTTACAACAATTCATACATGAGCTTGTTAGCTATATGAAAGTGGTTGGAAGGTGTAGTGTATTCTAATAAGGCAACGATGTATTATCAGTAAGGCATCACAGTATTACCTTTTGGGTTTGAGCACATCTTATATAGAAGTTGATCAAGTACTTATCATTTTGATAATGTTTTCATGTACATTGTTCTTATATGACCTTATATGGGTGGTGATTTTTTTCATACAGTACGAGCATATATATAATATGAGCGTATCTTATATAGAAGTTGATCAAGTACTTATCATTTTGATAATGCTTTCATGTACATTGTTATGCTCATGGTGTCAGGGTCAGTCATAACTAAGGATCATGTTTGATCTAATGGGGCTAATTAGCATGCTAGGTGGTTTTAGCTACTAGGTTCATTTTGCTTGTGCTAGAGTTTCACCATGTAAATAAACTTGGGTATTGGTAGTGTTATGTAAGTTAGTATTTGTAATTTTACGTTATGACTTGAAATACGTGGTTAGTATGTGATCATATGATAAACTTGGATTTGATTGATATGCAAATTGTCTTGCTAAGGAGTATCATTATATGGAATGGGTCTGATCCCTGCTTTCTGTTATGAAAAAAAAATTATTTATAAAAATGTTATTTGCTTCCCCAAAAGAAAGAGTGAATATTTGTGGTCGATGTGTTTATGGTTGAAAAAATGTCATCGTAAAAGAGTTTTGAGGATTAATTAATTTTTTTATGCTATTTTCCACAACTCCGAAAAAAATTGTGAAAAAAATAAATAATTTTTTGTATATAGACTTGCTTGTATACGTGTTATATAATTTTGGGTATGCAGACTTGTTTGCATATCGATACGCCGTTCCATGTGAGTTCAGTAGTACGTGTAGTATTTAGGAAATGTTTGCTATGGATCGAACTTCGGGTGAGATGACATGTTCCTCGATGTGGCACCCCACTTGGAGCATGTACACTCCGAGTGGTTTCGAAGGCAAGGGAAGCACACTTGGGTAACAGATGATACTACGTGGATTGTAGGATTTTTGTTTTCTTCGAAAATCGGGGCGTGACAGTTTGGTATCAGAGCATTTGGTTAGCCTAGGCTGGGGTAGAGTCTTGGTGATCATCGGAATGTGGATATGAGTGAGTAAGAGTGTAAATGTCTAGAAATAAAATGAAAAGGTGAACTTTTAACTATTAGTATTGTTTCTTTTTCTTCGTGAATCTCGTGATGAGATTCCTTTGACCTATCTATTCGGGGCTAATCATAACTTATTTTAATGTCAGTAGTAGGTGACATTATTCCGTGTAGTTTTCTCGTAACGGTTTGTTATGATGAGCTTTTAGTTTCCTCGGGACGAGATTCCTTTTGAGTTGTATATATTATAGCACCCTGTATTTTTAATACTTATTAAATTCCATAATATATCTTTGTGTGATTGTCTTTATGAAGTTATTGACATATGTTTTGAGCTGTTTGTTTGTCCATGTGATGTATGGTTTGTTTTTTAGGAGGATTGACAGAAAATATATTATTGAATGATTTATTATTTGGACTCTAGTGTCGTTTTATTCGATAAGTTGTTGGCTTATTATAAAATTAATTTTAATTTCCTATTTACCCTCTATGTCGAATCTCGGGACGAGATTCTTTTCAGGTGTATATATTGTAACACCCGTACATTTCATTGACCTTAATAATATGTTTGTATATACTGTTCCAATTTATTATTTTTAATTTCTTGTTAAAATAATATAGGTATATGAATGTAGTAGCCTCGTGTGTATGCATGTCTGGTGTTTTGCTTTGTTTGATGTGAAATTTTTATATGAGTATAAAATCCGAGAAATTTTTCATCTGAAAATATATTTTAAAATCTCATTTCGTTTGCTGTGTCATTTCTAGTATTCATATGACTCTCTTACCTTCCTAATCTCGGGACGAGATTCTTTTAAGGTGTGTATATTGTAATACTTGCCAAATCACTAGCCAATATAATATTACTATTTTAATCATTAATAATATTTATTTATTGGTAATAATTATTAATTGGTAGTATTTACAAATATGTAAGTACTTTATGATATGAATTTTGGTACCTAGGTTTAGATTGGTGGTGGGTAAAAGATGAGTGGTGGGTGTGTTTAGCTAAAGTTAGTAAATCCCTAATTGAAAACCTTTTAAAAGAAAACCCTAGCCACCTCTTCTCTTTGGATACACACACAAAAGAAAATAAAAACCTACGTAGAAGAAAAGGAGGCGAAGAGAAAAATTTTGCTTCAACTTTGTGATTTTCAACAAAATAGTGAGTTAAACTCTATCGAATTATTCAATCTTTGATATTGATTATTATTTGATTTTTTTTATTATGTATGTTGTTAGTATTTTGGATATATAAAGGTGGGTTTTCTTTGTTCTCTTTTATTTTTTTGATTAATCAATTGATTAAGGTTAGGATTTAATACAAATATAAATCCTAAATATGAAATTTTTATTGTATTTTCGTAAGAATTAGATGAATTGAAAGAGAAAACCTAAAACTAGGTTTTTACTTAAATCCTGTAATAAAGACAGCTTTGCGCATCTTAGTATTTTCAGTGGATCGAGACCTTCTAGAGGTCAGAATACATTCAAATTAAATATGTAGATTTATAACACATGTATGAAAAACATAATGTTGGTTTGGAGTTCATCCAACGGTTAGATCTCACTCGAGATAGAGAAAAATGTCACTGATCCAATTTTAGAAACCCTTGTATAACAAAATTTTAGTAGTAAAAGTTAGTGAGTGATTCTCCCATCTCTTATATTAATTATGTGAATTTAATAATGTTTGATTTATGGGTTACATCTAAAATTTGTAATTTCTACTCGACAATGCCTTGCATGATAAATTCCCACGGTAGGTGTGACATTAGATTTTCTTAGTAGATCATGTCTATGGAGCTGTAACAACTACCTTTCCAATGAATATCTTTAGAACAATCATACAATCATTTGTTTGTGTTTGTGGGTTGTTTTTTTGCTGATGTAATTGGTACTTGATGGAAGCACTACAATAACTTTGCCTAAATAAACATTGCTTTGAACAAAAAAATTGCATTTGGGGATTATATAGTTCATCAAGCCAGTGTTAGGGTCCTGGTTATAACGACCCATTGCATTACCTTTTTTTGACTTGAAAGGAACTTGCTATAAAAAAAAAGGGTTAAACTTAGCTCAGGGTATCTCTTCATCTAGTTCATATACTAGCAGCATTTATTGCACACTTCTCAACTTACAACAATTCATACATGAGCTTGTTAGCTATATGAAAGTGGTTGGAAGGTGTAGTATATTCTAATAAGGCAACGATGTATTATCAGTAAGGCATCACAGTATTACCTTTTGGGTCTGAGCACATCTTACATAGAAGTTGATCAAGTACTTATCATTTTGATAATGTTTTCATGTACATTGTTCTTATATGACCTTATATGGGTGGTGATTTTTTTCATACAGTACGAGCATATCTTATATAATATGAGCGTATCTTATATAGAAGTTGATCAAGTACTTATCATTTTGATAATGCTTTCATGTACATTGTTATGCTCATGATGTCAGGGCCAGTCATAACTAGGGATCATGTTTTGATCTAATGGGGCTAATTAGCATGCACTACACCAAAAATAACCATTAGCAACGGTTTGAAATCGTGGGGGTAACCCATTGTCACGGCTTAGAGCCGTGGGCAGTAGAGGCGTCGCGAAATTCCTTTTAACGGCTATAAACCGTTGCTAAACATTTTAGCAACGGTTTTTTGCTTGAGGAGGCGTGATAATTTTCTGCATGTAGCCACGGTTATAAGCCGTTGCTAAAATAGTAGCCACGGTTTTAAACCGTTGCAACATAGCCACGGTTTTAAACCGTTGCAACATAGCCACGGTTATTAGCCGTTGCAATATGGCCATGGTTTAAAACCGTGGCTACTATGATGGCCACGGTCATAAGCCGTGGCAATGATGTTGACCAAGCCGTTGCAAGCGTGCCGCCCACGGTTTTAAGCCGTGGCAATCATGATGGCCACGGTTATAAGCCGTGGCAATGATGATGAGCACGGTTTAATTAAGCCGTTGCGCAAGCGTATATTGTTCTGCAGGATTATATTGAATCACCTGTTGCAGTTCTTCTTACAAGGATCAATGCATAATTGAGACTAACCTGACAGGAATTAGCAATGTAGATCAAAGAATGGTCAAGAAATAATGCTGAATTGCCACTAGATCAAGCAGAATTGATAGAAGAAATAAGAACAGATTGCATGTATTGATAGAAATTGTAAACAATTTGAGATGTTCATCAGTCTCCCTATGAGCAGAGCTCAATGTACAAAGTGTTTACAAAATGAATGAATGCCTGTTTCTCATATTACTTTATAGACATTGTTAACACAACACTACAATGTATCTAACAGACTTTGTATATAGCACCTAACAGACTTTGTAACACCTAACAGAGCACCTAACAGCTCCTCGCACCTGCATCTCCAGCCCGCACTCGCACTGCCAATTGGGAGCTTATCTCTACCTGTTTGTGCTGCTTCTAGAAGCATATCTTCCTGAGTCATTCTCTTCTCCTCGCCTTCTTTCTTTCTTTTTATTGGCTGAGTAATTTAAAAAAAACAGTGGTAAACAAACATTTGGAAGATGTATCTCACCAATGTCAGACAGTGCCTTCTCTAACATAAATAGGTAGTCTCTATTGTTCCCACATGGACTAGAAGCAGTGGCAATTTGTCTGAAAAGATCACGGCGAATTAGATGCTGAAAACCCGAGATCAGAATAAACAATCTAAGACATATACTAATTCCTAACTTACCTAGCCATTTCGTCCAATGGAGCAGGCCCTAAATAGTACTTGTTTGATACCTTGTCCGGAGTGGATGTGAATACCATCACTCCTGTTACATCCGGTTCTAGGGCATCTTCATCCTGAATTTAGGAAAATCAGCTCCGAACAAGTACTTCATAAATCAATCAAAGAGTGAATTTGCAACTACATACAAACTAAAGACATTGCTCACCTTGTAAAAGTTCACAACAGTCTTTTGGTCATACTCACATTCCCTTCTCTCCAAATACTACAAAAGCAAAAACCAAAAATATAAGTTCGACTTCTAACAAAAATTAATCTAAATGGATGCTGCTAAGGTGTATATGAAGATAAATACCTCCATAGCTAATCTTTCTTTTTCAGACCCTCCAGTGACACTGAATGCAGCACCCCACTGAAATAATAAAGATTATAGGCAAAGTCAATAGCAGTAAACAAGTAGATACCTTCAATCTGCAGTTATTTAGTCATACTGTGATAGTGCTTAATACTTTGACATCAAATGAGATCATTTTGGGGGAAAATAGTTCTTTCCAAAACTTCCCAACAAATAGGTTGAAAAAAATCAACAGGTTAGGTCATTGGTTTCTCTCAAATAATGTCAGCATTTCAAATTAAGTAGATGTCAAGACTCATGAACACATTCAAAAGTTCAAATTCACTTACGCAAATTGACCCTTTGCTGGCCTCCAAAGTACAAGTTCTGGCTGGATGTTCAGGGGTACCTCTATGATCAATGCAAGCTGAAACATGTATAAATTGGAAAAAAAAAATGTAACCAATAACTCTCTTCAAAAAAATCCCCAAGAGTATATCTGATCTTATGATATGAAATGAAAAACATTAATTGACAACTTGAAATCATATATCAACTTACCAAGATCAAAAACACGTTTGTAATCCTTAATGTAGCCTATGATTTTCTCATCGAAATCAAATCCTGGGTTCCACACCAATGAACCATAGCCAAAAACCCACAAAACCATGATGTTTATCTGCCTGCTGAGATGTAAAAGCTCCAGTTAACATTGTATCCAACAATTCTAATAAAATCACAAACTCCAAAACTCAACAAAAGCAGGAAGATGAGAGTATCCTCACAAAGAATCCTTTTGGCAAATTTTGCTTTTATTTTCATACATAAGATATATACTATAGGATGGTGTATTCATTATAAAATAAAACTTACTAAACATTATCATCATCATTAATGAAAGAATCATGTCCCACAAGTGTATCTATCTAGGCTCATATCCTATTAAGAGTTGGTGGTGAGTCCATGTAACATAGTAGCATATGGTGGTGGTATGTTGTGGTGATGACTTGAATCTGATAGATCAGTAGTCATTCCAACTCTATGACCTTCCATGCAATAATCACTTCTTCTAAACACGAAAAACCATCTACTCTACAAGAAACAAAGTTGAGTGAAAAGATATACACAATTACATGAATGAGTGAAGAAGAAAACACAAAACACAAAACACAAAAACAACATCAATGTTTCCACCCCAAAGTGGGTTTTGTACCTTTAGTTTTTTGGTGGGAAACCTCAGAAGAGTATCACCCTCTTTTAATGAAAAGCCATAAAACCCCACTGATGACAGAGATAAGCAAAGAAGCAAAAGACCATATAGTATTAACTACATACAACATACCACAACAACACCACTTATGCAAACTTTTGATCTCTCTTTTAATGAAAAGCCATAAAACCAGCAATAATCAATTGTTATGCAAACTTATCTCTTAGCAATAATCATACTTTTCATCTAGGAAGCTTTTGACATAATCAATTGTGCTTGTAGCAACATTAGAAACAAAGAAGATAAATAAATCCTGGCTTGGAGCTTCCTACACATTAAGAAACACATAACATATATTTAAGAATTCCTAAAATAAATCCTCAAAAAACTATATGGTGATCATGGAGAGTTTACAAAAAGATAAATACAAAACCTGTCAGACAAGGATGGGGTAAGCAACTATTTTTACAGTGGATGTGCTCAAATGCCCTTCCCAACTACTTATAATTCGTTCTATATAGTTGAATCAAACCTTCATGCTCTAGGGAAAGATTTTTTGCTGATGCATGCTTTACTATTTTCAAAGTTTCTGTTATATTCTTGTTAAATTCTTGTTAAACAAAGCTTGGTAGTGGAACCACTAAACTTGAAAAAAGAAAGGGATCAGAATGAAATTATGGAGAACTGGAAACTGTAACATACTCATTGTCAACTAGCCAGTGTAATATTCCTGCAGTTATTCCCTTTGTTACTGAGAAAACAGAAAATAAGCTATCTGGCTGAACAGGACGAGGATCATATTTTCCAAGCACGCCAGCAGCAGTATCTATAATAACCTCTCCATCTTTATACGCACATACCTAAAAATAGAAAAGAAAAGAAAGACTTAGCCAGATTGAACAATGAGCAATACAGAGATCATAGTAGTAAATCTTCAGATATTTCCAAAACAGAAAAATATTAGTTCCTTGTTGTGCATACTCTCACAGAGAAAACTGCTTGGTCCTTAAACATTTCAATGGAGCTACGGTTCATATGCAACTTTTCATTTTGTTTTAAGCATTTCTGTTTTCTAATTAATAAAAATTGGGTTAGACTAAATAATCATAATTGTTGTGGAAATTTTAGTGAGCATTTCACCAAGATCAACATTTTAGATGAAATGAGTATTCAGGTTCTGGAAAAAAAAGACCAATAAAAAACATATAAATAAATTATTGGCATACATGCAAGCGAGTTATACAAATAGTCATTCATTATCAAAAGAGAATGTCATCTTCACTTCATCTACCTTAAGCATACAAGGAAATACCTATAAATATTATAAAAATGAAAGTGGTGCTATCAATGGTTTTTTAAAAAAATCGGATGTACTAGTAAACTATTAGGCTACATGTAAAGAACTACATAGTTCCTAGGCTATATTGAAATGCCATAAATTAATTTCAGTTCCCTGCATAAAAGTTACTGGTTTTTTTCCGCATAAAATTTGGGATTATTTCCTTCACGCAAAAGAATTCTCCAAAATTGTTTGTCTAATTATGCAGTTGTGAAAAATAGCTTCACAACAAAATCTGAACTTGGATTCCAAGTATTTTGTCATCCTCCCCTAGCTTAATGAGAAGTTGTCTCAGCTTTGCCTCGACATCAGAGCGAACAGGTGTTTTGTAAATCCATTGTGGATTTCTAGTTGGCCCCTTCTGAATATTCCTGAAAGATGTGGAAGATATAATATTGCATACATATGACCTAAATCAATAGAATGCAATATAAAAGAAAACCAAACCTAGTAGAACAAACTCAGCAAATGGCCTCATAATATCCAAGTATACTATCCGCACATTTAGTGTTGATGATATCCCTGAAAGGCATAAGTTGATAACCAATCAAAATAAGCAGAGTGGTTCATAAAAAAGGTGTGACTCTTTCATGTGTTGATTGCATACCTCTAAGAAGATGCAGAACCCGGACAAATATAACAGCGTCACCTGGAAAAGCATCAACCTAGAAAATACAAATGTTGATCAATTGGATGAGATGACACGCCATTTCTAGCATACCTATATCATGTCAGGCCAAGGAATGATTTAGATACAATACGAGTATAAGTGAACTTACAGGATTGAACCGTGAAACCTCTTTTTTGTTTAGTTTCATCTTTTCTTGGAACGTTTCCATACTCTTTGCTCTTTTTTCTGTCAATGATTTCACGTTTTCCTTCACAGAACAAAAGAATCAGCACAGATTAAATATGACTAAATGATAATGATTATGATGATGAATAATTTTTTGAAAAGAAAACTATGCCTCCCTTACAAGGGCTTCATGAGCCGGTGTTGAAGCACGAAAGAATACATTTGTGACCATCATAGCCTGCTCTGGCACATCTAGGCGCAACTTGAGTCCCATCTCTGAAAATGCAGACAATAGTGCCACATGGTCTCCCTGAAACAGTGACATCATACAAACTAGTAATGTATATACGTTTCAAGACATGATAGACAAACTAGTAATGTATATATGCAGGAGAATACACAAATAGTTTCGATCGGAATTTTTCAGCTGAGCTAAAGGAAAGGTTTTTTGGATATACTTAAGGTGCATGCAGAGAGACATAATGGAGGCAACTCTCATAACAAATCAAACATCAAATTTCTTTTACTCCACCAGGTTTTGATTGTAAAAAAGACTATACTATATTTCTGTAAGAAGTAGATGACTTAAATTTATTCATTCTAGATGTTTATTCATTCTAGATCTTAAATACCTGGCTGCAGATATGGGTCTACCTCACAAAAGTTGGTGATTGCAGAATAAATTAGCAATGGATGAAGAGCTTGGCACCGAGGACATGAAACCCGATGAGAGATGAGGGTTGATTTTGGTCACTTTGAAGCTATGGGTACAGGAACGTTAAGATGCAAAATAATTGTCACCGCTACTTTCGCTTGTACCTGCAAGTAAAACCTTACATGAGCAATAAACTTTTATCTCACAAAGCACATAGATCAAATGCAATGAACTTTCGCTTGGATATACTTCTTTCTCTTTCTTACCACGGTGTCCACCCTGCAATTTTTCAGTGTCTACGTACTTAATGACTCTAGACAAACTCCCCACCAACAAGGAATATGATTCAGTTAATGCATCTGCAAAAGCGATGATAAAACAGACATGTTCTATGTCATCGCCTTCGTCCTCCATCTCTTGAGCAGCTTCCAGCCTACGACGCTTCTTTCGTGGCAAGTTTTTCTACATCAAAGTAGTGCCTCCACATAATCAACATTTATGTCGTAACAAGCATCCAGAAATGAAACAAACTAGAGGGAAAAATTATGAAACCTCTCGCTCCCGCTTTATCTTTTCTTTTGTTTTGAGATCTTCCGCTTGCTGGGCACTGATCAATTCCTTCCCCATTCTATTGTTTCCAACAGAGGCCTGTAAAAAGAAAATGCACATCTTCATGATACAAGAACATGAACACTTAGTAAAACCTATTAGAGTTCATAGACTAACACACTATTCAGTATGGGTGATTATCAGATTATTATTTGACTCCCCTTGATATCTTAAATACAGGAGCAGCTGTAGTCGTGCACACTAGTGAGGAATAAAAAGAACCAAAAGATAATTTTGTCTCCACAATATAAACCAACTTGCAAAGTTGGACACAAAGGAATGGGCCAAAAGATTTGCAAGAGACAGAACTTCGAAAATTATTTGTGTATCAAAGTTTTTACATTAGCCCACTAATAAAACAAACCTTTGTTGCCTCCATTTCAGCTTTTCTTAGAGCTCTCTCTTCCCTGCAAACAGATGGAACTTTTATTTTCAAATAACACCAAAAAAAAACTCACAAGTAGAGAAAATGCAGTTATGAGACAATAATAACCTTTCTTCCTCGAGAACAGCAGAAACTTGATCTTCCATTTGTTCAATTGTCTGACACCACTTGGTTACAAACAACAAAAATTCTAATTTGAAATATAACAAACAAATATTAGCCAGAGCTCTATAATAACTCACAATCAATCAAAGTAGACAACATAGTTTTTAGTTTGGAAAAGAAAAAATCATCATAATACCTACCAATAAGTCTTCTGGTAGCCTCTCCAACATTGACATGTCCGAGCTCCTCCTCGCACGACATGGCTTCTTCAATGGAGCTTTAGAAGGGGAGTAGAGACACAATGGTTCCACTCGCTTCCTCCCCATTGATCCCATGCGCCTAACTACGCCATATACTTTTTTTCCTTCATCAATATCGTAATCCATCATCTTATTAGGGCAAGTTATTGACAATGCCATTCTTTCTTCTTTAAACTCCAAGCTTAGATCTGTATCATTGGATAAAGTACTTGGAAGTTAATAACAACATACAAAAAGCCCCAATTTCACATAAACATCCAATCATTTTTTTTTATTATGAAGTTGAACAATAGCCAAAACCAAATCAAATCCCTCAACCATGCAAACCCTAAATTTCTCAACTAAGATAAGCCGCAAATCAAACTATTCAAAACCCTAATTTACACAAGTAAAGAAGCAAACAATTGTTAAACCCAACTGAAACAAAATCCTCAAAACCTCAACCTTCAAAGACACCAAATCTCTACATTGAAAACCCCTAAAACCAACTATGAAATAAACATATCACCTCATTGTGCTAAACACAAACAACAAGCAACCAAATAGTCCATTTCAAAACACTGAAACAAATCAACAACCATATGTACTGAACCCCAAATGAACAAACCCCTCAAAACCCGAAGCTTCTCAACCACCAAAATCCCCAAATCTGATAGTCTTCCTTCCAAAATCCCAACTTTCTGCAGAATGAACAAAACCCCACCATTTCTAACTCGTCAATAACCACGAGTCTGAAACCCCATTAATTCAAAACCGCTAAACCCATCAAAACCCAAAGCTTCCTAACCACTGAAATCCCCAAATCTGACCTTCAAAATCTCAACTTTCCGCATATTGAACAAAACCCCAACATCTCTAACTCATCAATAACCACAAATCTGAAACCCCATTTATTCAAAATCAATAAACTCATCAAAACCCAAACCTTCCTAATCACTTAAACCCCAAATCTGACTAACATCCCTTCAAACTTGAAACACATAAAAATCAGAAATTGAATAACACCCAACATTTCTAACAACAAATCCAAACACCCCCTTGCTTCAAAACCCCGGACACTTCATCTACCAATCAAACTAAACGAATCAAACAACCAGAACAATAAACAAACATTCTTTATTTGTTACCTGATGAAGAACATAACTTTCTCCTTACTCTTTCCTTGCGAACTCACTCACGAAACTCACCTCGCCAGCTTGAACAAAACACCTCGCGAAACTCACGAAACTCACCTCGCCAGCTTGAACAAAACACCTCGCGAAACTGCTCCCTCCAAAGCGCGAAACAAATTTTCGCCAAAGCGCAAAACTCACGTGAAAAGCAAAAGCTTATAGAAACGGTTTTAAACCGTTGGCAATTAGCCACGATTTTTGGCCGTGGCAACCCTTTTTTTAGCCACGGTTTTAAACCGTTGGCAGTTAGCCACGGTTTTTGGCCGTGGCAATCCTTTTTTTAGCCACGGTTTTAAACCGTTGGCCGTTATAGCCACGATTTTTTGCCGTTGAAAATTAACCAATGGTTTAGAGCCGTGGCCACCACCCCGTAGCTAAACAAACCTTTTGGTGTAGTGATGCTAGGTGGTTTTAGCTACTAGGTTCGTTTTGGGTGTGCTAGAGTTTCACCATGTAAATAAACTTGGGTATTAGTAGTGTTATGTAAGTTCGTATTTGTAATTTTACATTATGACTTGAAATACGTGGTTAGTATGTGATCCTATGATAAACTTGGATTTGATTGATATGCAAATTGTCTTGCTAAGGAGTATCATTATATGGAATGGGTCTGATCCCTGCTTTCTGTTATGAAAAAAAAATTATTTATAAAAATGTTATTTGCTTCCCCAAAAGAAATAGTTAATATTTGTGGTCGATATGTTTATAGTTGAAAAAGTGTCACCGTAAAAGAGTTTTGAGGATTAATTGATTTTTTTATGCTCTTTTTCACAACTCCGAAAAGAAATGTGAAAAAAAAATTGTATACAGACTTTCTTGTATACGTGTGATATAATTTTTGGTATGCAGACTTGCTTGCATATTGGTACGTTGTTCCATGTGAGTTCGGTAGTACGTGTAGTATTTAGGAAATGCTTGCTATGGATCGAACTTTGGGTGAGATGACATGTTCCTTGATGTGGCACCCCACTTGGAATATGTACGCTCCGAGTGGTTTCGAAGGCAAGGGAGACACACTTGGGTGAGATGTGTTTGGCACAAGGAGGGTAGTGCGATTGTGGAAAAGAAGCGAGATTTTTATTTATGTGTATGATTGCCTTAATGGAAGAAACTAAATGCTCATTCGATCTTAGAATGAGAACTACATGTCTTCCTTAAATGTAAAATGTATTTGGTTGACATTTAAATAATGGTGATTATGAGTATGATCTGTATTTATTTGAAAATAATCGTACTTATGAGGAACGATAAATTAGAAATTTTATTCATTTATTTCTAAAACGTTCTGTGCAGGATGGTAAGTCTATTAACATTTTTTTGTCAGACTTACCACGTCCAACCTTCACTTTGTACGTGTTGGTAAAATAAATATATATTTTAAGCATGATAGAACTTTGTAGTTTGACATGCTTGCCTCGTTGAGGAACAACAAGACTTTGAGTGTTATTTTCTTGTTTATAAAATTTTCATGTTAAAGCATGTAACTATTTTATTTATAAGGATGAAGATTACTCATACCAGCTACCTCGCTGACCCAAGTAAGTTTATGCTTCTTAGGCATGTTCTTATTGGAACATAACCATTTAGCCTTTCACAGGTTTAAAGATTTATTAGTAGCGTTACTGGAGTTTCATTAGTGGGGCTAGCGACGCCAGAGTTTCGTGGTTAGATTATTTTTAGTTTATTTTAATTTTCTAAATTATGTTTTAGTTGTTGCTGCTAATTGTTTATGTTGTTATTGAATTTTCACGTCCCGAGTTTTGGGGAAACAGATGATCCTACGTGGATTTTAGGATTTTCGTTTTTTTCGAAAATCGGGGCGTGACATCAGAGGTCATATGTTTTTCATAAAAAATTGTACTCTTAAGAATGAAGGGTGGCGTCCAGCGCTAGATGGGATTGGTTTTGACCATATCTCAAATACAATGGTGAATAATGCAGCAGCTGATATTTCGGAGGCATAAATCTTGATGGTTATCAATGAGCTTGCTCCTTATCGATCAACGGGGCGAGATGGTTATCAAATTGAAATTTATAGTTGGGATACTATCTAGGGATGGCAATGGGGTGGATTTGAACAAATCCATCCCCGCCCCGTCAGGAATAACGGATCCCCAAATCCGCCCCGCCAATCCGTTTATAGATTTATTTAAAAACCACCTCCGCCCCTCACAGATTGGCACGGATTGGCGGATATCCGCCTCGCACAAATCTCCATTAAACAAAGATCTTTCATCTTTGATCAAAGATCAGATCTTTGATCTTTGATTGCAGAAAGGGAAAGGCGGGGAGGGAGGAGAGAGAAAGGCGGTAGACGACCAACTGCTGGCTTCGCTAATGGAGGGGAGAGGGAGGCGGCTGGGATGGAGACGACCCTTCGCTAATTGAGGGGAGAGGGAGGCGGCCAGGATGGAGGTGACCCTTCGCTGTGAGCTGAGCCCTTCGAGTGTCGGAGTTTCCGCGACAACTGAGAAGGAGAAGAAGGACTGAAGGAGAGCTTTGAGGATCGCTGGCTTCGCTGAGGAGAAGAAGGACTGAAGGAGAGCTTCGAGGATCGCTGGCTTCGCCTGAAGGAGAGCTTCGCTGGCTTTGCTGTGGAAGGAGATTGTGAGAGTCGAGTGAGAATTGAGATTCGAGTGAAGTGTTTAATCCCTTTATATAGTTGAAGGATAATTTTGTAATTTTATCGGTTAAACGGATATCCGTGGGGCGGATATAGCCAAATCCGTATCCGCCTCGATTAATAAACGGACACAGATTTGAAATCCATATCCGCCCCAAACAGGGCGAGTGAGGTGAATATTCGTGAAAATCCGCCCCATTGCCATCCCTAATACTATCATAGAAAAGTTCACGGCAGTTATTATGACTTCAACAAGCACGACTACCTTGATTAGAGATTGAATACCATGAATAAAGTAGTGACTCCTAAGAAGGGTGGAAATAAATCAGTTAGTGAGTTTAGACCGATCAGTTTATTGATGAGTGCCTCCAAAATCATGGCCAAAGTTCTTGTTTCCAGCCTCAAGATCATTCTGACTCACATTATCTCTCCCTATCAGTGTTATACTGTCAATAAACGTCATAATAATGATGCACCACTGATTGCAAAAGACCCCATTGATGCGAGACATAAATTGAAGGAAGATGGTATTGTGTGTAAAATGGATTTCGCAAAAGCCTTTGATAGTGTGAGCTAGAGTTTTCTAGATCATCTTCTCATAACGATGGGTTTTCCGTGGAGGTGAAGGACATGGTTGAATCTTGTTTATTAACATCCAAGTTGACTCTTAGCATCAATAGTAAAATTCAAGGCTTCTTTGGGAGTAGTAGAGGTCTGTAGCGAGGAGATCCGTTATCCCTGATTTTTTATTCAAATGTAGGGGAAAGCTTTTAGCAAGAATGGTCATGAAAGGCCCATGTTGTGGGGTTGATTAAGGGTTTCAAAGCACAACCTAATGGCACGGAGATCCCTTTTCTCCAATATGTCGATGACATAATAATTTTCGTTGGAGCTGAACATCGTAAGTGGAAGCTCTGAAAAATATTCTAATGTGGTTTGAGATCATTTCAGGGTTAAAAACCAACTTTCACAAGTCCCTTTTGTTCATGATTTGAAAAGTGAATAATCGTGAAGCCATGGCCGATGTAATGGGATGCAAATTAGAGACCTTTCCCTCCAAATACTTGGGTCACCCACTTGGCCCTCATTATGAATCCAGACATTACTACACCAAATTGACATTTTTGGAACAACTCCCAAAATAGTAACATTTTTTAGCTGTAACAGTCCACCAAATAATTTTACACATTTTTTCCAAACAAAGTGATATAATAGTTGTATCACCATGAAGAGTATGGTGCTATAGGTGATACTATTCATGGTAATCCAATTTATTGTAATACTTTTTTTGTGCAACTGTTTTTCATTTTTTTTACTAAATTTAGTTTTAACTTGAAATTGTTTGATGGACTGTTACAACTCAAAAGTGTTACTATTTTTTTAATTGTTTTACAAAAATGTCAATTTGATGTAGCGCAATCATAGAATAATATAATGGGAATAATTGAAAAACAACTACCAACTTGAAAGTGCAAACTCTTAATCGAGGTGTAAAGAGTACTTCCCATAAAGTCGTCATTTGCAAGCCTTCCCATATACCAAATGTCTTTGCTCCAAGCTCCTAGTTCCATTAATTTGTTAGAAAAAATAAAAAGAATGATGAAGCAATTTCTCTGGGGATCCTTGCAAACAACTCACAAGTATCATTTAATTGGTTGGGATAAGGTCTGCAAGCCTATCAAGGCAGGCCAATGGCATGACAGCTCAACGGTTAGAGCTTGGCGAATGGTACCACTAGGTCATGGGTTCAAACCCAGCTTGCGACATCTTTAGTGGGTTCTGAGATCCTATAAAAACCCTGCTTGCCTTTAAAAAAAAAAAAAAAAAAAAAAAGCCTATCAAGGTAGGTCGGGAATTAGAAGAATCAAGGGAATGAACACAATCCTCTAAGTGGATATGTTGTTATGGCATTAAAACTCATTCATTCTAGAGGCAAATCATCCAAAATAAATATGGAGCTGAGCCCCTAAATTGGTTTCCCAAAACTCCTTCTCAGCCTTATAGGTGTAGTATATGGAGAACAATTATTGACATGAAATCAAGTTTTAGACCTCACATTTCTTTTAAGGTGGGAGTTGGGGATAGAGTTAATTTTTGGAAGGATAAATGGGCAGGGGATCAAGCTTTAGTGATGATGTTTCCGTCAATGTTTTGGAGTGAGAATGAGTAGGGTGGTGAATGGAAGCTCAGTTTAAGAAGAAGGCTCTTTGATTGGGAACAAGATGAAATCACAGACCCTAATAATGTTCTCGCTAAATATTCCTTCTCGGTTCATTCCATGTATGAAAGTGTTGAGAGGCAGAACTCGAGATAAAACGTTATTCAAGCTTTCTAGGACGATATGTGGAAAAGGGTTTGGATGAAGAATATTCCTCCCAAGGTGAATTTTTTTTCGAATGTCATCCATGGAATAATCCTCACTACGGACAACCTAAGGAATAGAGGTTGGATCACTTCTTCAGGCTGCATTTTGCGTGGAGTTAATGAAGAAAGTATTGATCATCTTTTGATTAATATGGCTACTTTGCGGCTAGCATCTGGGGTACCTTTCCTACTGAGTTTCGAGTTTGCAAAAGGTTTGCTCAATGCCTGGTTGCATAATTGAGGAACTCCGCATCACTTGAGCGCAGTAGGGAAATTGATTTGGAGTCGCCTTCCCCGTGCACTTTCATGGACAATATAGAAGCAACTAAACAATCAGATTTTCAGTCACACTTGGCTTGAGCCTCAACCTTCATCAAAGAACAATCCAAACCATCTGAATTAATATATGAAAGTGGGATAGTCAAATTGGGATTTTTACAAATGTCGAATTTGACTAGTTCATGTTTGGGTGGGACAATATTATCGTGTAAATCAAATTTGAGGAACCATTGTACTATTAAGAAGGTTAGTGATTTTCTCAATGTTTTCTTGTCTTACCTTATCAAATGATAAACAAAAAAGAAAAAGAAAAATAAAAAAACGGTGATCCTTACTAAAACATTATACATCATGGTCATGAAAAACTATTACAAAAAGAAATTGAGATAATTAATTCAGAATCAACCGATGCAATCGTTAAAATGAATTATAAACCATTACATAAGTGCTCTAGTATCCTCGAATATCACTTTCTCACTAGCATAAATTTCTCGTTAAATGATTATTGATGTAGTCGATTCTTTCTCTCCTTCCTTGCTACTTACTTAGACTTGCACAAGTAGCATATGTGAGCCAAGGACCACCGTGTGGCGGTCGATGACACTCCGATGCTTAAATTAGAAAAGGCTTAGGAGATGCTTAAAGTTGTAAATTAGGTTTTTGTAGCGTACTTAAGTTCTTCGACCTTATCTTCCTTTCATAGTGTGGCTTTTAGTGACGTAGTTTAGGAAAAAAAATCTTGCTGGAAATCATTTTCTAGTTGAGAGTTGTCCATGTGGGATAGTCTCCCTACACGACTTGTGCTCCTAGATCTGCAGGAGAAGTTTCATTTTCTGAGTGTTGTCCATGCAAGGAAGTTTCATTGCCCAACTTATACTCTAGTATTTGTTTCCTAGTCGAAATCGATGTACTACTGGCATACCTGTTTTGGGTCGATCCCCAAATACTTGCCTTATCAGAGCTTACTTTTGCTGATGATACACCAAAACGACATCTCTTCTACACCGTACACGTGTCATGATGATCTCGAGAAATAACAGGCCCAAGTGTCAGCCCAACACTAATCCGCCCCAAGCGGTTCCAAGCCCGCACAATGCAGTCTATCATACAGACCCAAATCATTACAGTCTGTTAAGCCCACATGTCTCACAACTATCCCCAACACACGTAAGCCCTATTAAGGCAAGTATCTTAGGGATCAGCTTTGAACAGGAAAGACATCAACACTTTGCTTCCAACTAGAAAGTAAATACCAGAGTATACGTTGCACATGGAAACTCTATCTATGGACAACACTTTGATTGGGAACTATCTCTTGCGTATCTAGGAGCACAAGTCTAACAGGGAAACTTCAATTCACAACACAACTCCTAATTAGAAAAGGATTTCCACAAAGATCTTCTTCCCTAAACTACGCCACCGATGGCCTGGTCGAATAAGGACTCCAATACTATAAATAAGACATGAGGTTGGTAAGCTAAGGTATGCCACAAATTCTCCGTTTACAATATTACGCTTTTCTCATATCCTTGTCTGACTTTAGCATCGGAGTGTCATCTACCACCACAACAGCGGTTCGTAGCTCACGTGCGTTCCTTGTGCAGGTTAACAGGTCAAGGTCAAAACAGGGAGCTAAAATCGATTGCACCAGTTTGACATCGTCTGTGATCATGAGAACGACAAAGTTCCTAACTATTCACTAGCATCATCTCTCTTCAGAATTCAAGAAGATGGTGACCACCAGATCACGCAACAATGGAGAACAAGGGGACATGTCAAACGCTCAAACTGGCGCTATATCGCTGCTCTCAGCGGTGCCAGTAACACATGGGCAGCAGACTCACACCCAACACCACCAACAACAATGATATACCCTAGGATAGATTTGATGTCGTCACAAATACAACATATTGCCAAAGCAGTGGAGGCTCTCATATGGCAAAACCCTCCACATGTCAATGGAGATTAGGAGTAGCACAGGACCCAATCTCCAGAAAACAACAAGGAGTAGGCACAGGAGAGTCAAGCCCCTGCTAGTTCTCATTGGACTAGAATAGGCGGCGCAATTAACATGGACCCGACCTTCAAGGTAGATAGGCTCGCCCCGCAAAACCTCCTTTGCCGAGGGCTCACGACCTAGACGTGCTATATTGTCTATCTGATCCACCATTCATGGACCATATCATGAACGAGGCTCTTCTGAAGAAGTTCACCTCTCCACAGCTAGGTTTCTATGATGGGACCATCGACCCGTTTGATCACTTGCGCCATTACCAGCATGTAATGGCGCTCAAAGAAGGTTCCGAGTCGATGATGTGCAGAACCTTACCTACCAGTCTAAAGAAGTCAGCACTGACATGGTTCCACAGTCTCCCACCAAAGTTGATCGCCTCATTCATGACACTGGCCACGGAATTCCTAACTCACTTAGTCAGAAGCCAGCGAATCAGGAAAGGCCCACACTACATACTCTCTCTGAGGCAAAATTCTAATAAAACACTATTCAATGACGAGCTGACACTCATTGATGGTTGCAGCGACGATACAACCGTGACGACTTTTACCGCGGGCCTAAGGGAGGGAAAGCTTTACGACTTTCTCACCTTGGAACCCCTCTGGTTATGGCGGAACTCCTGAAAAGGCACCAAAAGGTACATCACCCTGAAAGAGATGTGAACAGCAAAGAAGAAAACTGAAGTAGTGAAGAAGCCCTATGTTTATAGGGACGGAAATGAGGGAAAAAGGCAAGAAGACGAAGAAAGGAACAAGAGAAAGTGCAATGACAGCAGGTCGGACCCTGTCCGGGTCAGGTAAGAGAAAACTTCCAACAATGCTGGATCTCAGTCCTTAACCCCCCCCCCCCCCCCCCCCCCTTAATTCTATCTTATCGGACGTCTTTAATTCCATGAAAAATTGGAAAGATCTGAAGTAACCCAAAGGAATTCCTTAACCCCTCCAAACGTGACAACAACAAGTACTGTTCATACCACAATGAGGGTGGCCATGATACCAATGACTACAAGAGTCTAAGGTATGAGATCAAATAGTGGATTTGCAAGGGCAAGCTAAAGGAATTCCTAGGTTGTGAGAAAAGACAAAATCGACCTAGGGAAAGGGGAGAGGCAGTCAAGGAGATTGAGAATTAGACTCCGGGCATAATATATGTCCTTCACAGAGTTGGATCAGATAAAAACCAGTCAAACAAGTCACGCAAGCGAACTCTACTGAAGATGCGGACACAGCCCGCAGACAAGGACATGCACGTATACTACTCGAGGGTGCAAAACCCCATCCCCACCTTGACCTTCATAAACAATGACCTCGAAGGCGTCCGTGCACCGGCCAATAGTAGTCTCCACCCTTCACCAATGTGTCAAGTATACCGCTAACAACTCGTAGAGAACAATTTGCGAAGACCAACCAACAGCACGAGGCTGCCATTATGCTATACTAAAGTAGATAGAATGTTCCTAGATCCAACTGAAGCCCACAAGACAAGTTGAACAGAAATCAAACCCAGCAACTGTTAAAGAGTCACTCCACCCACACGGAGACAAGATCCCAACAGTGGTGGCTCAACTTAGCAGCAGAGAACATTTAAACATCACAAGAGCAATCCGCTCTCCAACCCGACAACCCCACGACTATCAATCGGCGCATAAGGAAACTCCCACGCAATGTTCACTTTTCAGTAACCTCAACGGCGTCAGCGAAACTTGGCAATTCCTTGAAGGTACTAACGATCCAGGTAGGGCCATGCGAATTCACTTCAGGGTCGGGTCGACCTCTCCTCGCCAATAGTCAGTCTATTCAGTTGTTTAGTTTCATTTCCATAGTCAATGTAGAATTTTAATTCTTAGGAGCTTATGTGATTTGCAATCATTTAAGAAATAAAAGAGAATTACACAAACACACTCTATTGATTACTGGAAAGATGTAACAACGATTGCTCAGAGGCGGGTACAAAAGACTACAAGCTACAAGCATTTGAGTCTGATGCGACATACAATAAAGACTCACTTAAACAGTCCGACTCCAGAAGAAGACTCGGAAGCGACAACAAAGGTACCCAAAGTAGACTCCGCTTAGCGACTCCTCCAAAGAAGATGCCCCACGAACAAGGGCAAATGTGCAAAAAAAGGCTGAAAGGACAAGCGCAGCTAATTGTTCCGCCAAATCCCAAAAAATGGTCTGCAAATGGCAATATGGACCTTGCGATGAGCATCTTCAATCCGGTATCCAGAAGGAGGTAGTAGCGGACAGACAAAGATGGCCATTGTCGACGATACATTTAAGGTCTCACAATGCTACCAAACGAGGACACTTTTCCCACGCACGATACTCGGGGTGACTTAGGGATACCACCCCCGAAAGAAATGAAGCATCTGCCAACACTTCGATCAACCCTAAGCTAGACGCATGAAGCGTCTCCCTATGGACAGAGTGGCACAAGGTAACACCGAAGCATTGGCGAATAAACAACAAATTCATCCCTTGGGAGGGAGTCTGTAACTCTTCTTCGCAATATGAGAAGAAATTACAAGGTCTCAGCAAACCAATGGGGTGTTCACCTAGAGTAGGTGACCACGCATAACAACGTCTTAGCGTGACTCATCGGAACAAATGTCAAAACATTCGAATAATCCAGTGTTAGAGATCTTTCAGCCTTTGGAAAACCCAAAGCATATTCTTTGAGTAAGAGCATTTGAAGAGGCGCGCTCTGTGGAAGCTAATGCATACAACGATGAAGAAACATCATTATATAGACATAGTGGTTCACCAAACAAGCACTTCAACATTAATTGTCAACATTGAATACAGTGTGGGAAACGAGGAGACAACGGTTTCCAAGGAAACTGTGCAGGACCACGTTCATCCAATTAGTAATGCTGCACACAACCCCATTAATTTGGGGGGGATAACTATACTCAACCGTCTCGCAATGTATGTCGTACGCGTGTCACCATGCAATTTACGCTGTACACATAGCGTTTTGATCCTACGACAACCCAACTCTTCTTCTGCAAGCCCATAGGCTCAGCCCACTATTCAAGCGATATTCTACCACGTGCCTAACACAAACATTAGAAACACTAGCCATTTTGACACATGGATCACACCTACATATCACCAACTGATTTAAGTTACTTATGTCTCTTCAAAAGGAAACTAATCCGCACGATGCACTCCGCCAGCGGATGCAGGCTTGCACGCCCGTAACATGCGGAGCCCTTACCTAACCAGGCAAGCTTAGTCAGTTTCAACTGATGACGACGACTTTTGGTTCATCCCGACACCTAGTTCGCCCTGTGCAGATGTTGATGGCTTAGGAAGTGGGAATCTAATCAACGCTTTTATGCCTAGTGATGACGACTCGCCAGGGACCGTTGCCCCCTTCGCGGACAATGGTTGCCGAACCTGATCAGGTAAGCCTAGCCAGTGATGACTAACAACGACAGCTTCTGGTCAAAGACCAGACCTGTAGGTTGCTACACATGGTTGTAGATGGTTCGGAAGGTGGGAGCCTAGTCAGTTCTGACTAATGTCGACGGTTCACCATGGGACCACTGCTCTTCTACAGGCCATTGTCGCCGAATTACCAACTCCTAGAATTATAGCTCGCTCCGTACGGCTGTAGATGGTTTGGAAGGTGAGAGCCTGGTCAAACTCGAACTGATGTCGACGGCTTGCCACGGGACCACTGCTCTTCTACAGACCATAGTTGCCGAAAACTCCCAAATTTGTAGATTGATGTGCACGGGTGTAGATGATTTGGAAGGTGAGATCCTAGTCAGTCCCGAACTAATACCGATGGCTTGCTACGAGACCACTGCTCTTCTACAGACCATGGTCGCCCAATCTTCTCATCCCAAACTTGTAGCCCACTCTGCACGAGTGTAGATGGTTTGAAAGGTGGGAGCCTAGTCAGTCCCAAACTGATGTTGATGGCTCGCCACAGGATCATCGCTCTTCAACAGACCATAATCGCAGAATTTTCACATCCCAAACCTATAATCCGCTTCGCGTGGGTATAGATGGTTCAGAAGGTGGGAGCCAAGTCAGCCCCAACTGATGTGAACGGCTCGCCACGCGACTACCACTCCCTATCAAAATAGTGCTCGCCAAAATAAATTATAACTCAAGCAGCGTCTTAACGCTCACACGAGCTGACATTCTATTATCCGCAACGGCTACTAAAGCCAACTCAAAAATCAACTCATTGACACGCGAACGAATGCTACACGGGATGTCAGCTCGAGCTAACGAAACCTGACCCGAGACAAGCACTCTAACTCAAAGACAACGCATGTTCTCGACTACCACAATTCACTCATGCCAGTAGCCACAACTGATAGTTAGATATGCAACTTAAGTCTCCAATGGCTTACCTTGAGGATGAGCTACGACTGGGTAAAGTAGTCCACCGCCAAACCATCCATAGAACACAAACTATTGGATGTAACCGAGCAATAGTGACTCTGAGACCTCACAGAATAACATGTCAGAATCATTCGCGACATAAATGGTCAAACTCTTAACAGCAGATAAACCATTCGGCTTCCTGCTAACCCAACCAGACCTGTGTCAAAGTAAAATGACAAGGCAAAATGGAAAGTGCGCGACGGGAGACCAAACACAAGGCGGGTACAAAACGTACTCAAAATAAACATGTTTTCATTACCAGTTGAAACAAAAATATACAAGTGTACAAAATCTACTCCTCATCAGGAAGGGGTACAAATATGGGAGAACTAAGCTTAACAAGTGGAGGAGCAGGAGTTGTGTCTGTACGCGCCTCAATCTGAGAGCCATGATCCGGATCACTCTCTTCTTCTGATGATGCAGAGACCAGTCTGAAGTCTGCATAATACATCTGCTTATAATAAGCAAAGTCCCATTTCAGATGCTCTTCCTTCATCGGAGCCAGCAACTCTAATCTCCCATGCACGACCCAGCAGAATTCACACTTGTCATGCGCCTTGAGAAACTCTTCCTCACGCGCCTTTGCTTTAGCAAGTTCACGCTCCAACAGCTCTAGCTTGCCAGTCAGCACATCAACTTGAGACTGCTACGTAGCCAGGCTACTCTTAACTGCGTTGATCTCATGTTGCTCCAGACGAAGTTGGTCTTTAGCTTTCCTCGCTTCCCAAGCATTGAATTCCACGTCGGCCTCTAAATGCTATCTCTGGGCAACCCATTCAACCTCATTCATGGTGTTTTACTCAACAAAAGACCACAAATCAGAGTGCATCTTAACCGCAACTTCCAACGCAACCTCCAAATAACGGCGGATCAAATCCAAATCTTGCCTGAATCTGTCCCTCGCGAACACCACCTCTACTAAATCAGACTCGAGGGCTTCCAGAAGAACCCTCCGAGTCTCGGCGACAACGGCTGATTGTTCAAGCATTCTCTCCTCAATCTGCTTTCTTAGTAGTTCAATTTTGAAAAGTTCATCAGAATACAACTTCTGCATAGTCGAAAAGAGACGCTCCATGAACACACCCTCTCACGAGTCGCCTCAACTTTTGTCCCAGCGATGGCCATCGTGCTCAAATGAGACATCCTCAGCATAATATGCTTCAAACCCTCATCCATATGCCCTTCTAGCATATCCTCATCGGGCTTCGGAGTGTGGTCCATTAGCCAGCATACCCTTATCCATAACGCCTGCTTATGTGCTTCCTTGAAGCATAGTCAACGTCAACCTCCTGGTGCTAGGCCTGGTTGCTCATCTTCACTACATCCGGAGCAAACAAACTTATCCACGCATCCGGATGAAGCTCTTTCGGATGCGGAATTACGTCAGCGCCGCCCTTTGTAATCGCCACTGCACCCAAGCCCTCATCCACGACCTTCCCTTTATCACCAGTAGCCGACCTTTATTGCGAGACGACTCAGTGAAATCCAAAGGAAAAAAGGAAGCAAATTGTCCATCGGACTCTCGATCACTTTGATATACAGCCTAGAACGAGAAGGGGGGAAATGCGGACTATAAGAAGGCTGACCCGCACTACTGCGACCATTGTCGAACGATCCATCAGCTGAACGATTAAAATCTTGGACCTCAAGCGGATCCTCATCAGAACCTTCCAGTAAAACGGTTCTGGATTGGTCAGCACCAGTAGAAGCCGCCACAACAGCCAACATCAGCTTCTCGCTCAAAGCTTCAGCCTACTTGGTACTCAAATTTGACTTATCCTGAACCACTGCTAATTGCAGGTGGCCCTTCTCCCAGCCTGATACCTCAGCCTTCGCCCTGGCAGGCTGCTCAGATTCGCGTTCCTCCCTTATTGGAGCAGATTATTTGGGAGTTGGCTTAGTCCCATCGTGAGACATCTTCGAGCTTAAAAATGAGGCGAGTGTCTCAGAAAGCCCCTATGTGTCAGACAAAACAGGATGCTTAACTTTGGAAGACTTCCTCTTTCTGGAAGGGGCTCCACCTTCAGACTTAACCTTCGGCATTCGATAAATAGCAGGGGCCATGCCAGTTGGCCCACAACCCATTACGACTAAAGTTAATAGGATATATAACGTCGTCCACCCTCATCCGTGGCATGTCGCAGAATGCCTTCATAGTATCTTGCTCCTCTGGAGAAAGATGAGTGTTGGGGAACCTCCCTACAAAGAAACACATGCGATGATTAGCATATAATCAACGTAACGAAATCAAAGGGTGAAGCCATACTTATAAAATCGCTTGAACTCCCACTCAAGTGGACGACCCTTGAACTTAAAGTACTTTGAATCCGAAAGAGCCAAGAAACAATATTTCTGCCAGAACTTGAAGTCATCTGGCAACTTCCCGAAGCAAGCTAGCGATGTCATCTTGCAAACGACGTGATCATTCAGCTGAGGAAAAGTCAGCAACTAGATCACCCGCAGAGTCACGCGGACATCCTTTGTTCTGATCAAAATAAGAAGGATAATCTTGTACTCGTTGGGTACCAACTGGGTAGGAGGGATTCCAAGAAGCCCAAAATCTCATAAAGAACAGGAAAACAGACTCCAATTTGAAGAATCTCAGGGTTCAAACATACAAACTCTTTTGGGATGAAACATTAGCGTCTGATCATCATTCATAGCATAGAATGGCAGGTCCTCGACACCCCGAACGTCCTTCGAATTTCAGCAAGGTCCAATTCGAAAATCGACCTATCTTCAAATAACTGGAGGTCCTTGGCTAGAAGCTCGTCATCAAGACGGATTTGACGAGCCATGGAGGAGGTGAACAAGCTTTCAATAAAAAAAAGAACAAAGCAGAATCTTTAAAAGCAAAAAAATGGAAGAGTCAATCTTTGGAGAAAGGAAGATCTAAATAGGGATTGGTATCCCGCCTCTTCTCCACTGAACCGATGCACACTTAATTAATGAAGCGTGTGGCTCAATTAACGATTCACACTCAATCATCATGAGTGGCGTATCTTTTCAAAAACTAACTTAGTGAACAAATGCGATGGCCCACTAACTCGAGGGAGTAGCTGGTGATACACCAAAATGACCTCTCTTTTACACCGTACACGTGTAATGAGAAATTACAGGCCCAAACGTCAGCCCAACACTGATCCGGTCCAAGCGATTCCAAGCTCGCACAATGCAGTCCGCCAGATGTACCCAAATCATTACAGCCTGCTAAGCCCACGCGTCTCATATCTATCCCCAATACCGGTAAGCCCTATTAAGGCAAATATCTCGGGGATTGGCTTCGAACAGGCAAGACAACAACATTTTGCTTCCAACTAGGAAGCAAATACTAGAGTATATGTCACACATGAAAAGTTCTATCTATGGACAACACTCTGATTGGGAACTATCTCCTGTATATCTAGGAACACAAGTCTAATAGGGAAACTCTTATTCAAAACACAACTCTTAATTAGAAAAGGATCTCCACGAAGATCTTCTTCCCTAAACTACGCCACCGATAGCCTGGTCGAATTAGAACTCCAGCACTATAAATAAGACATGAGGTCGGTAAACTAAGGGACGCTACAAATTCCCTGTTTACAGCATTACGCTTTCCTCAGATCCCTGTCTGACTTTAGCATCGGAGTGTCATCGGCCACCACAACGGTATGGGTTTCGCTCAAAGCTCAAAGCAGTGAGCGAAAATCAACTGCATCACTTGCCTTATCAGGGACATTATGCTTGACTACGTAATGTGTGGGCTTAGTGGCACATTGCAATTTGGGTCCAACGTTCTAGAATCTGCCAATAGTGGGTTTAGTGCTGTATGGGCCTCACTAAATTGAGCATGCAATCGGGCATGTTTTTTTTTTTTTTTTTTTTTTCTTCTGTTGATGAGATTATCATGACACGCGTACGGTGCTGATCCGAGGACGGTTTGATGTATCATCCACTACTACCCCCGAGTGGGTGGGCCATCTCATCGGTCCACCAAGTCATTTCATGAAGTAGTTGTGCAGTCATGATGGTTGAGTACTGAGTTTTTTTTCTCGAGCGACGAGTTTCATTAATTGGGCGCGCGTTAGCTCAAAATAAAGACAAATGGGAGTTCTATTTTCTATATAGATCTTCTGTCTGTGGAGTGTAGCCTCTTTACTTTTTCGATCTCAGAGACTCTGCTTCACCGTATCGTCTTTTGTGATTTTGACTTCGTTTCACCTTCGTATTCAAAAGCTTGTACTATATTTCATGGCATGCCAAAATTAGTTTCTGAATAACTGTTCGCTAAGGGATGCAAGTTTTTTGAGGGGAGGTTGCTCTCTGAATCGGATCTAGAAGTCCTCCGTAAGACATACGGGATTCCTGATGATTTGGTGTTTTGCATTCTAGGTGGCGATCTGAAGCCATTTTCCCCTCCTGAGGAGTTTATCTATCTTCACCGAGGTATGCTTCAATTAGGTGTCTACTTTCTTGTTATCAAGGAGATTTGGAAATTCCTGACGTACCTCGGCATTGCACCCGTTGAACTGGTATATGACTGTGATTGTCATTCTGATTAGGGCTAGGGACGCTAGTGTCCGAGTATCTTCAAGGGCACTTCAACTGTTTGCTCCTCCTCAGATAAATGAGCATGATATGTGTGTGATGACATCGCCGGACTGCTTTGACAACCTGCCTGATGATTTTAAATCCTTGCAGAGGTTCTGTTTCATGGCTCCTGCATACTCGATGTACTTTGAGCTTGTTGGTCGTCCGGTCGAGCGTGAATTTAGACTACTGAGTAAGTTCGACTCTTTTTATGGTCTTGCTTATGTTAAATGCATATTAGATTGACCTCTGTGGGTTTCGTAGGGAAATTCCCAACGTCGCCACTATCTACTGAGGATAAAGCAACTTTGGATGTGTTTCGCGACATGCCTCATTTGCCGATAGAAGATGTCATTCGGTATTCTAATATTGAGTGCAACGAACTATATGCTAATTGGCATGTGGTACTTACTCTTTTTCGGGTAAAGAAGCCAAAGCCCGAAGGTGTATCTGCTTTGAGGAACATGAAACTTTCCAAGATTAAGGTTCTATGCCTTTCAAGGAGGGTAGAAATAGATGAGACGCTTCCTTTTTCTATGCATTTGAAGAGGATTCGTGTTTTGTCTAGAATCATTCACAAGCGCTTGGCCTTGTCCGAGGGACGTGATACTGTCGGGCAAGTGCCGGATTAGATTGTAGTTTCCGAGGGGGCGTGATGCCCAGACCGAGGCCCCTATCTCCCTTCTTAACTTGGAGAGCGGGTATTTGCAAATGGTGGGCGTGGAGGATGTAACCAAACTAAGTACCAAGCACGCATAGTTTCTGAACAAAATGTTGCTGCAAGCGAGTGTGGAAGCTTCATCTAGTCGTCCCTTTTCAATAAAGGACTTTGAGCTGCACCTTTCTATGGATCATGAACTTGTTGAAGGGTTTTCTTCGTGTCACCCGTTCTATCCTCCATATCATTCCCATCCTCATATTGAATTGACGACGGATCCAAGGAATAACTCACTTCCCTCTTCCCCGTCAATTGATACTGAGTCAGCGCCTGAAAAAGAGCGAATAGTTG
Source organism: Berberis vulgaris (assembly GCA_963556465.1). Lineage (NCBI taxonomy): Eukaryota > Viridiplantae > Streptophyta > Magnoliopsida > Ranunculales > Berberidaceae > Berberis > Berberis vulgaris. Next base: position 23,703,188 of record OY747131.1, on the reverse strand, counting down.
CGACCAAAGGGAAAGATGTAGATGAGGTCCCTGATGCTGTGAAGACAGTCAAGGGTGGTGCTGGGGTGATTCTGGTTCCGAAAAATCTCCATCCGAATGCACATATCAGACTATTTTCTATAGACGTAGTAAGGATGAACAACCAAGCTTGGCATCAGGAGGTTGAAATTTCTTACGTTTCGAGGAAGTATATTAGCAGATGGAATGACTGGCTGGCGAATTGTGTCCCGAAGCCAGTTGGAGAGACGCTAGGAGCACGTATGGATAAAGGGTAGAAACATCTTGTGTTGGAGATGTCATACCTGAATCAAGTGGCCACAACTGGAACTAAATTTGAGGTCGCTCGTGAGAGGGTGTATACTATAGAGCGAATCCTTGCAAACTTGCAGAAGTCATACTCTAACGCTCTCTGCGAGATTGAGTCAATGAGGAAGCAGCTTGAATCTTACTTAGATACTGGAGCCGAGTCCTGGTGTACTGGGCTGGAGACTCAGAAGGTTCGCTTGGAAACGTTTGAGTCTGACCTGGCAGGGGCTATGCTTGCGAGAGATCGGCTAAAAAATGAATTGAACTTTGCCTGTCGTGACATGCAGCTTGTCGCAAGACTGTGGCTGAAGTGCAGGCTGAACTGTAAGTTTTGCACGTTGAGAAGGTCAAGAAAAAGGGTTTGAATGGATTGTCCGATGTAAGCAATTGGAGATCGACGCTGAATTTAATGCCAAAAGTGTGCAGATCGGTGAAGAACAGTTCCTTCTGATACAAAATGAGTTGAGTATCGTCAATGATAAGCTGGGTGCTGAGCAGTCCAAGACTGACCTTCTGTCGGGCAAACTAGAGCGGCTCGAACATGAGTTTGTTGAATCAATAGTGCGTGAGGAGAAACTTCTCAAGGCCCAAGGCACTTTTGAGTTTAGCAGAGTCGTGCACAGAAGGCTGGAACAGTTGCATCTGATGAAGAAAGAACATCCCGACTAGGATCTTTCCTGCTTCTTCCCCTGCTAAGTCCGATTCTGTTGTATCTGACTCTCCTCCTAATGAGGGATGAATCTTGTATTTTCTTTTCGGCTTTCAAATGAATAATACTTTGTACGATATTGGTTCTTACATTTGCTTTACTGCTAGCTTTTACCTGCTTTGTTTTATTTCGACATTAATTGTCAAACGAGAGGTTATGATAGGTCAGAAGCTTTATGATTGATCTGTCGATGAGAGTTTTGACTTCCTGTGTTGCAATAGTTTATGCAATTCTTGTCAGAATCCTTTTAGAGATCGGGGAGTGTAATACACCCTTTGTCTGGCAGCTTGGTTGTATGTTGAACCAGCAGTTGTTGTTGTAAGCAATTAGTCAGAATGTTGTCCCAGCATGTGCACCCTTGTGGATGATTGGACAACAGTCCTCGCGAGTCATCCGAGCCAAGCTTCAGAGCTTTGACCGGACTTTTTTCTCGTATTTACCTGTTATTCGTATAATAGGCTTAGTTGGACCGGGGTTGTTATCGATAGTTATGACTGACTAAACCGGGGTTGGGTTTCGACGACCATGGTGGTCCCTGGCAAGCCATCTTGATCAGGCGTCAAGGGTACTGACTAGACTCCGACTTTCCAACCCATCTTGATCCGTTCGTGGCGAACTAGGAATTGGAGCGAGCTAGAAGTTATCATCGTCAGTCGTTCTGACTAAACTTTGGTGGGGGTTCAGCGATTATTGTGTGTAGTTGGCCAATGATCCCTGGTAAGCCATCTTCACCAGGCTACATGAGCACTAACTAGCTTTCACTTTCTAGGTCGTCGTAATCCGCGCGCAACGAATTAGGCTTTGAGAAGACCAAAGTCATCGTCATCAGCGGCTACTGACTAAGTTTTGGTCGAGGTTTGACGATCATTATTTATGTAAGAGTAGTGACCCCTGGCAAGCCATCTTAATAAGACGTTGATACCACTGACTAGACTACCACTTTCTAAGTCGCCAGAATACGTTATTTGCGGACTAGGCTTCGAGCTGATCAAAAGTTGTCATCGACTAGCTTTGGTCGGGTTCGGTCACTATTGCCTATGTTTGGATAATGATCCCTGGCAAGCCATCTCGATCAGGCATCAGAGCGTTGATTAAACTGCCACTCTCTAAACCGTTGATAATACCCATTTATTTAACGGACGGGGTGTTAAAGTGTACCAGAAGCTATCGTCATAAATCGAAGCCGACTAAGCTTTGGTTAGGTTCGGCGACCATTATCTATATTTGGACAATGGTCCTTGGCAAGCCATCGCAACTAGATATTAAAAACGTTGACTAAGCTCCCATTTGCTAACCCATCGTCGTCCGCTTTTGGTGGGCTAGGTGTTAGAGCGGACCAGAAGCTATTGTAATTAGTCGAAGCTAACTAAGCTTTGGTCAGAATAAGATTTTGGGCGTGTAAGTCTGACTTGGGTATCCTGACTTACTTAGTTCACCTTGCGGTCTGATTCCAGAGTCGGATCGATTGATTGGACTAATAATATATTGACCGGCTTTAATGATCGCAGCGGAATAATAATAGAGTTGATGCCTTGGATTAAATATAATATTCTGTAGGCGCACTCTTTATTCCATGGGCTCTCGGGGCCCTTGTTGTTTGATCCTTTGCATGTGTTGGGCCAGATCCGGTAGGGCATAAGATTGTGCCCATTAGTGGAGGGGCTCAATTAGAAAAAATCTTTGTAGATCAGTGTGCCGGGGATATGATGCATATTGCGAGATGGTTCAATATCAATTATTCACCCCAATTAATGGGGTTTCTTGCAGGGTCATTAATTCGACATATGTGTACTTGTGTAGTTGCAATTGGAATCGTCGTTTTCTCGATTTTTCGTATGGCATTTAATGTTGAAGTAAATGTTGGCTGACGCTGCTTCGTAAACCATTACGCCTATATATAGGCTGGCCATTAAGCATTCAAACACTGCAATGAGAATAATAGAGCATGTTAATCAAATGCATCTTACTAGAGAGTATGCTTTGAGTTTTTCAAATGCTGAAGGAAGATCTCCCTCACTGAAGTCTTCGAATGTTCTGACATTTGCGACCATGAGTCTTATTAAGAGTTGATGTTATGCGGCGTCACCTGATCTGGGTGAGCACCTGATTGATCTTATGAGATCTTGTAATATCTTCTATATCGCAAAGAAGAAGTGTAGACTCTTCCTCAAGGGACAAGCATGTCTTCCATTTTTGCGCTTCACGCCGAAAGGAATGTTGACGAAACAGAGCTCTTATGGATGTGACCTTCAGTTTTGGGTTAGTCATTTCGAAACACCCCAAGCATTCCTTCTTTGAGATGCACCCTCATATGCCTCCTTCTGTTCTAGTTCCACTCCTCTTCGTAAGGCGGGTCAGAGGGTTGAAAATTTCAGCATTGCCTTTCGCGGTTCAAGTTGCCACCTTCAAATCATCCCTATAAGGTGATTCGACGGATCAATGAATTGAGTGCGTTCCTTCGTCTTCTATATCAGGCGTTTTACTTTCACCACCTTTTCTTCTGGAGGCGGATTAGCAGATTGGAATCTCTACCCTTGTTTCAGCGGATAGATACTTGCATCGGACTTAGATACTCGTAGTGTATAAACTGATGTACTAGTTGGTCTGCAAGCTTTGTAATAACTCTCATTAGAATCAATAAAAATATGTTTTATTTCTAGAATGTGTGTGGTACAAACAAATCTTCTAAGCAGAAATGAAAAACAGAAAATAAAAAATGAAATCAAAGCAACAAAATAATTTAACTCTGATCGGGGACTAAACTAATCTGGCCCCGAAGGATGCTCATATGGTCCTGACTCGGGTTACATAGTTCCTTTAGCGAAGTGTTTTCCTTTGCCAAAGCTAGCAAAGTTACTGAATAATGGACTTCATGCTGGCGGGTAGTTCCTTGTTGATTAACTCTTGGAATAGGTGTCTGTTTGCTGAAGTATCGTTACTTAGCTCTTTATTAGTTTGATTGTGCTGCTAGCTCTGAATTCTGGCTATTTGCATAGCTGCACTTTAGTCATCGGGGCTCCTCTACCCTCACGAAGTGATTCTCCACTTTTGTTTAGTCCTGGTGCTTGACATGTTGGTTTGTGGGCTCGAGCTGCAATTGGCAACAATTCAGCTGTTCCAGGGCTGCATAATGGCAGTCTCTCGCTGCAGGTTGATTTCCTCGGATAGATCTTTGGGCGTGTCTGGCTATATATTTTATGCACTAGTGCAGAGTGAAAACCACTACTTCCATACGATAAAGTCACAACCTTCCCAAAATAATGTTGTAGGTGGACGAAGCATCGAATACCATAAATTCTTGGACAAAGTACTTCCGCAATTGTGGCTCTCCCACCTCCACCATTAGATTGATCTTCCCGATGGGGAAACACTCCTCTCCACTGAATCCGACCATGGGGTGGTTGGCGAGGGTCAAGTCTTTCTCATGTAGTTGCATGTTGCGAAATGCGCTGAGAAACAAGACATTGAGTGAACTTCATGTATCCATTAAGGCTTTCTTTACCTCCTACTTAGCGATGAGGACGGAGATGACCAGGGCGTTATTAAGAGGAAAATGTTAGCCCTAGAGACCATTTTCGCAAACATCAGTGGTGAGATCGGGTTGTGAACTGGTGCATGCTGCACCTATCGGTCCTCACACTGAGATGGTGTCTGCATCTCGGTTAGTGTCCTTTTGTGAGACTTATTAGATTGCTCCCTTTCGGGCTCGACCCCATGGAGGACATAAATAACGTCAGGAGCTTCATTTTCAATCTCTTTGACATCATCTGCTTTTTCCCTTGCTCGGCCCTGCTTCTTGTCCGAGCCTAGGAACACCTTGAGCTTGTCTTTCTTGATCCAGTACTTGACTTTTCCTATGAGGTTTCTGCAATCCTCAGTATCGTATCTTCCTTCCTTGTGGTAAGCGCAATATTTGTTGTTGTCGGGTCAAACGAGGTCTCCTTGCTGCTTAGGCGGCCATTTCAGCTCTGCCTAATCCTTGATGGAATCAAGGATGTCGAAAAAACTGGTATTGAGAAGGGTGACTGATTTGGACCCGACATAATTCGAGGCATTGTCCTGCCTTGTGCGGTCCAAATTGGTATTGCTGTCAATGTGCTTCCTCTTGTTCTCGTCGTCGTCCTATTTCTTCTTCCTCTATTTCCCGTCCCTAGGGACATAGGGTTTCTTCTTTGACTCCGTTTCCATATTGGCGGCTACCATATCTTCTAGAGTGATATATCTCTGGGCATCCCTGAGCAAGTCTATCATATTGGTTGGGGGATCCAGCGTAGGGAAGTGGTAGAACATGCCTCTTCTCAAACCCAAAGTGAAAGCCGTGACAACAGTGTCATCACTGCAATCATTGATGAGGATAAACTCATCGTTGAAACGAGTGACGTACCCTCTCAACGTCTTGTTCTGGTTTTGCTTTAGGATTAGCAGATAATGCGGGCCCTTCCTAATTCGTTGGCTCCCCACGAAGCGTGTGATGAACGCCATCGCTAATGTCCAAAATGAATCGATAGATTTCGGAGGGAGGCTGTGGAACGAGGTCAGTGCCGACGTCTTCAGGCTAGCTGGGAATAATCGGCATATTATTGCATCAGACCCTTCCTTGAGTGCCATAACATGCTGATAGTAGCGCAAGTGATCGGAAAGGTCTCATATCCCGTCATAAAACTCCAGCTTTGATGGTGTGTATTTCTTTGGCAGCGGTTCGTCCATGATATGATCCATGAGCGGAGGGATCGTGAAGTTAAACAACACATCTGGGTTTGTGGCCTAATTCCCAATGGGGTTGTGCGAGACGTGTTTGTTGGCTCTGAACTTTGGGTCTCTATTGGCTGCTCCTCTACCTCTGGTCCATTGAGAAGTTGACAGGGTAGCGCGACTCTCCTGAATATGTTCCCTGGACCTCACTGGGGATTGGGCTATTCGATGCTCGCGGTCTCCTTCTGTAGGTGGAGGGTTCTGTTGTTTGAGTGCCTCCAGCACTTCTGCGATTTGCTGCATCTGGGTTGACAATAGATCCACCCTTAGGTCCGCTGTAGCTTCCACCGGCGTGGGGTCTGAGAAGGTTCCTCCCGTGGTGGTGGTGGCACCGGATCAGGCGACACTCTGCTAGTTCGAGCGTTTGAAGGTTTCGCAGCATCTGCATTGTTGTGAGACCTAGTTGTCACAATTTTCTGGTTTTTTGGGAAATGTGGTACTATTGTTTCTTTTGAGGAACTTTGTTGTTCCCCACAGACGGTGCCAAACTGATATAGTCGATTCCTGCTCTCATTCCTTGTTGCTCACCTAGACCTGCACAAGTAGCACACGTGAGCCAAGGACCACCGTGTGGCGGCCGATGGGACTCCGATGCTTAAGTTACATAAGGCTTAGGAGATGCTTAAAACTATAAATTGGGTTTCTGTAGTGTACCTTAAGTTCATCAACCTTATCTCCCTTTTTTAGTATGAGAGTCCTTGTTCGGCTAGGCTTTTGGTGACGTAGTTTAGCGAAAGGGATCTTGTTGGAGATCCTTTCTAATTGGGAGTTTTCCATGTGGGATAGTTTCCCTACACGACTTGCACTCCTAGATCTGCGGGAGAAGTTTTTCTTTCTGAGTGTTGTCCATGCAAAGAAGTTTTCTTGCCCGATTTATACTCTAGTATTTATTTCTTAGTCGAAATCGATGTACTGTTGGCCTGCCTGCCTGTCTTGGGTTGATCCCCCATATACTTGCCTTATCAAAGCTTAATCTTGCCTTATTAAGGCTTATTAGTATTGGGCTTGACCACGTGACGTGTGGGCTTAGTGACACATTGTAATTTAAATCCAACGTTTTGGAATCTGACAATAGGTTGTATAGGCCTCAATGAATTGAGCATGCAATCAGGTCTGCTTTGTTTTGTTGACGAGATTATTATGACACGTCACACTAAAGTTTGATGTATCATCAATTATATATTAACAAAAAATTCTTGTTAAACATATACATTGCATGTGAATATCGACAAAGGGGTTGTTATAACAATTTGTTTTCCATTTTCATTTGGTTTATATGTTTTGGGCTTTTGGCGGATGGAGAGAATAGGTCGAAACATAAAATAAAGAAAGAAAAAAAAAAATGGCCAGTGTAGCATTTGGATTACATTTTATTTTAAAAAAATAAAAAGAAAAGTTTATGTTCTACATTAAGTAATGTTAGAGTTTTTAGATTTATCCATTTGTAATTACGGCGATCTAGCATTTTCTAGATTATACAACAACCTATAAGTAATGTGTATAGTGTTATGCATCTAATGATATTTTTATACTTGCAATTTATAAAACGCTAAGGAGATCGAGTAGTCCACGTCCCACGTGCTTCATGTGACATTTATATTCAGTCAAGAAGAGACCGCTAGTCAATTAAATTAGTCATCGATTTATCCCTTGCTGTATAGGCAATTTGATTTGAACCCACTTTAATTAAGTACTGCTATTTGATCAAACTTTTGATACATACTATTTAAAATTTTGTTGGAGTTAGCAACACAATGTTTTATGATGAAAAATTCATAAAAAAATTAAATGTATAAGAAAAAAAAAAATGGAACCTGATGACAAATTATCTTCTGAGGTTTTAAATAATGGCTGGTAGGTCAGAAAATAATACAAGTTACTGCAACAAATTTCAAATAAATCATATACAAATTAAAAGGGAAGAATAAGTAAGATGAGTTGTGATGCGCAATATTAAAACTGAAATAGACATTGAAGGCCTACAATGGTTGGGCCGAACAAATGGGCCTGAAGAATGTCCCACATCCCCATGGGTTGACATACACATCAAATTATTTGGAGATGGAGACATTACATGTATTTTGTTAGGAAAAAGAAGATATATATAGATGGTTGACTCAGACTTGGTTGGGTCAGTTTAGTTACCCTCAACTGCTTTTGGAGGGTTAGGTACCCTAAAAATGTTTCAACTCAACATGTGATTTGGGTTTTGGAGGGTTCCAAATTTCCAAATTCCGAAAAGCAAGGGAATGTTTCCTTTTGGGAGTAGGGTCACTGTAATAATTAGGTATAATTTCTCGACAGGCTAGTCGATGGGTCTGATTTTATGCAATATATTTTGAAGAATTTGGATGTTGTGTAAATTATTGAATCTGAAGACTTACTTATTCTGAAAGGTGATAGATACTGAAAATAAACTCTTAATGCTAAATATGAAATAATTGTTTGTCAATTTCATTATAAATATAAACAAAACTAACGATGTCAATGCTAGAATATAAAACACAAAATTGAATTTTTGACAATTACTCGAGAGTTGATATCCCACCAATTTGTCAAGTATGATCACATATAGAGCTAGTAAGATGAATCTAGTACATTTTTCCTGTTCCGTCTTTGTTCTTGTTTGGGGCAGCTTTAAGCAAGTGTGTCCATCATTCCAAAATTATTATTTTCATTTTACTTATAAAAGGTAAGACTTTAGAAAAGGTGGTTATCATTGAGCAATTATATTTATTTTTCATGATTTGTGTTACATGGAGACATGCATGTGCGAAATAATTGAGTCTGAGGGGCACCCAGCACCCAGAAAAGAAAAAAGAAAAAAAAAAAAAAGCTGAAATGAGAGGGAAGATGCTCAGTCACTAGGTGATCAGGTTACCTCACAATACTGCCTTAGTTCAGTTGGAAGTGTCAGGTCACTGCCCCACAAGATTTTCACTTCTTCATATTGACTTAATTAAAATCATCTCATGAGACAATCACTTGTAGTTCCAACCCTGTAGCAGTTAATAATATTTTCCTCAAAAAAGAAAATAAATAAATATCATTAGTATTTGAATGTTAAGATCAAAAGTCCCGATTCGACCCCTGCGAAGTCATTTAAGAGTTATGGATCCAATAAAAAGGTTCACGAGCTATAGTTTGTGATATTGTTGGTTGGTAAGCTTCTTCATAACCAGGACTAGATCATAGGATATCTCAATATTAACTATATAATGACTTTCCTATTTGTCCTCATCCTTGATTCTTTCACGTTATAACCTCCTTAAAAAAACCAACTAATATGTAAAAGAATTCAAATCTCAAAAAACTTTTCTCTCTTTCTATTTGAAAACAAAAATATATGTAAAAGAATTCAAATCTCAAAAAACTTTTCTCTCTCTCTATTTGAAAACAAAAATGTTTGAACTCATCGTTGATAAATAGCCTATGATTTTCCCTTGATAACTTTTATTTATTTATAGGAACCAATAAAGACAACTCCGGATAAGATGGCTAGTAGGAGAACATGCATATTTTTTTTATTATTATAATAATAATTATTTTATTTATTATATATTGCAGTGGTTAGAGAGCTTTGGTTTTTTTTTTAAAGCTTATTTTTTTGTTAAATGGCTTATAAGGTCTACTCTTTATAATTGAATGCTACATCATACTCGTAACGATTAAAAATGTCTCAAAAAACCTATTTTTTGTAATTAAAGACTCCTAAAAGCTACAAACCTAACCCATGGCTTAAAAATAATTAGAAAGACGTTGTTGCCCTTTAACTTAAGTGATTAATTTTCAAAAACAAAATCACATGAATTATATCTTAAGCCTTGACTCAATTCAGTACAACCCTCCTGCCACCATTAGTTTTTTTTATCCATCTCTAACCCTGACTTCTCTTTAGAGTAAGAAACATCATTCAACCATGAGTCACTTTCAATCTCTTAGATACCACCACCACAACTACTGTGTACTTATTTCATTTCTTCTCAACTACAAGTAATATGTTTTTTGAATATAGCTTTAACACTCAACATTGAAAATACATTAGAATTTGATTTCAATCTCTTGAAGCATTATTCAATAGAACATACTTATTTTCATATTGACTTCCTTTATTTGAATCAATTATTATTAATCGAAATTCATTCACCTTCTTAAAACCAATCATAAGTTTACTTCCAAATTTTTTATTTTTTTTTTATTTTATTTCCAGATTACCTAACAATAATCGATCAGTTGTGTTTCAGAGACATGAAACAACTTTGAAAATATAAAATTGCGTTAAAAGATTGCATATTTCATTTGTTTTGATGTAACTGAAATTTGAATATATAATAACAATATCATGTCAATATATCTAGGAATATATTTGTCTTTTTACGTATATTTTAGCCATGGTTTGAGTTTATGACTTTATATAGTCTTAAATTACAAAAAAAAAGTGTCTATTGAGGCATTTTCAATTGCTAAGGTCTTATATGGTGTATAATTATAAAAAGCAGGTTGTATGAGTCATTTCCCAATTTTTTTCCTCATGTGAAGAATCCAAGAAGACATAGGAGATAAAAGTTTATTGAGATTTGGATTCTTTCATATAACATATTATTTGACTTTATTAAAGAAGTTAGTGGGAGAAAAATCATGGAAGATATTAAATTGGAAAGTCTAGTTAAAATTGAAATCCTATGATCTACTCCAACGACAATGAAAAAGAGATTACCAACAATATCACAAGCTCTAGCTCGTGGTATCATTTCTCTTTTGTAATTAATACAATTACGTGAATTGTAAAAGTTTGGTAAAACAAAATAATCATAATTATTGATTAGTGGAACCTTTGAGAAGTATTTATTGGTTCAAATGATTCACAACAAAGAAGTAGGGGTGAGCAATGTCGGTTCGGTTCGGTTTTGATCCCCAAATCGATTTCGAACCAATTTCATTCGGTTTGTCCAAAACCCAAATCGAAACCGAATTTTGTATTTGTAAACCGATGAATTCGGTTGAACCGAATTTCGGATCGGTTCGGTTCGGTTCGGTTGGGCCGAAATTTCAGGCTCAAGCATTTGAAATACTTTCATTAAAACATGTCCAATTTTTTTACAGACCCAATTTTTAGCCCAAAATTGAAAACTTTGAGAGAAGGGGTGATTCAGTGCAACAGGGTGTACTGCAGTGCATTTGTTGCACTAATCAGGTATTGACACCTACCTGTTATTTAGTTATTTATATATATCTAATTAATCGGTCGGTTCGGTTATAAATCGGTCGGTTCAAAATCGTAAACCGATTTCAAACCGTTTATAATCGGTTCGGTTTAAATTATTTTCTTTCTACTCATATTTCGGTTCGGTTATCGAACCGAATTTGAAAACCGGTTCGGTCGGTTAACCGAATTTAAATCGATTTTTGCCCACCCCTACAAAGAAGTTTAATGGGATGCAACTTAAATATATGAATTAAAAGTTTTGAATTCATCTAACTTTGAACTTCTAAGCCTATATATGTCAATTTACCAATAACTAGTACATTCAATCTTTGAATTCAACGAGGCAATTTGGCACATTTTAAATATGACATATTAAGATATTCTCTGAATCGGGGTCCAATCAATATGATTTGTATCCCAAAGTTTTATTCGATCATGAAACAAAGAACACTAGGTGAATTTTGCTTATACTAGTGTATTACCCGTCTTGTTGACACGATAGAAAGTGGGTCCTGAGATTAGAACAAACTTGATTTGTATAAAAATGTAAATTAAAAACAGCTGCAGTGAATTCTCCCAAACTTTGCTAAAAAAATATGGAGTTCATGCTCTTTATTTAAATGTGTCTTAAGATGTTCATTTCACACTTTGATTAATATTAAAAATTACAACATTAAATGCATTAGACTTGTTTAAAGTGCATATGACGTTAAATGTATATTTGAAAACTTAAGTGTTTGTATTGATCATTGGTTTCATTGGAAAGATCTTCAAAAATACGTTCAAAAATATCAAATTTATTAAAATCTGACAATTAATTAGATAGTTATTGCTATTTTAATTTTTTTTAAAACACACAAAAAATTCTCTCTCCACATTCGATCAATTTTTTCATTTTCTTTGCCCTTTTACATGTTATATAATTACAAATACGTAATTATAGAAATGAATCTCAACAATCAACATCTTCCCAACTCTCAATCATAGCTCTCTTTTATCTCCAAATCCTTGTGAATAGTAAAACATATATAGGTGATTTGTAATATATATTAGCACGTTACATGTGCTTTTGACACCCCACATACACTTTTTGCTTCTAATTATCATGCATTGGACACTCACCACCATTCCCCTGAATCAGTTCCATAAAAATTCATATTTCAAAATGTACTAATTTTTTTGAGGTGCAAACCTATTTTACGGTAAAAATACTATGTTTTTTTAGAATCAAACTCTGCTAAAACTATAATCGATTAAATGTTCCGAGTCTTTGTTTGAATGTTCATTGAAATGTCAGTGTATTTCTTTGAAAATATTAAAAATACTTAAGGCGTGAAAATATTAAAAAATACTTACATGTTTTTAATAATAAAATACATATTTCAAAATTTTAAGTGTTTGTATTGATCATTAGCCTTGTTGGAAAAATTTTCGAAAATGTATTTCAATGATACCAAGTTTACCAAAATCTGACAACTATGTACATAATTATAATAATAAAACCTAATAGTTTCTCTCTCACAACATGTACACCACACCAACTTTTTTTCACCATTTTTTAATTTTATACTTACAAATATCCCATTATAGAAAATGAATCTTAACCCTCAACAAATTTACCAACTTTCAATCATAATTTTATCTCCAATCCTTATGATTTGATGTTTCTCATAGTCAATATTGAGCAATAAAACACCATTCTAAATTATAATATTGAGTAAGATATTTCCCGTGTCGTTGGTACTCTACATCCATTTTTTTGCTATTAATTATAATGAACTTGACACCTCCACTAGCATCCCTACCATTACATGCCCTCAATAAGTTCCATTAAAATAATTTATAATTTACAATGTAAACTAAGTTCTTTGAGGTGCATGCCTATTTTACGTAAAAATAATAAATTTTTTAGAGTCAAATTTGGTTAAAATTAGAATCTATCGAATGTTCGAGATCTTTTTAAAAAGAAAAATTAAACCTTTGTTATGGAGAGGCATCTGTAGCATGCCAGGCATTCATTAACAATGCTAAAAAAAAATGGGCTGAAAAACAATACAATGGTGTACATTTGAACTTTACCCATTATCTACTAGACTCAAATTATTTTCTAGTATATGTTGTATGCAATCTATAAAAAATAACTAGAGTCCAAGTTTTTCACGTCAATGTAACTTCATCAGACGACCTGTAATTTTTATCCTCTTGTGCCAAAGACGACAAATGATCATTCACTAAATTTACTTATCTGAAAACATGAATGCAAACACATTCCCATTTCCTAATGACCAAGGAACTCTCATTCCATTAAACCATCCTCTTACCAATAGAGAATCAGTTTGAATAATAACTCTACCAATCCTCAACCCCAAACAAAACTTCAACCCTTCCAAACAAGTCACGGACTCTGCTTTATTGCGCGAGAACCCATTATCATCATCATCATCATCAAAGCCCATTCTCGATATTTTCGGGGTCGGCTACATGGATTTTTGTTCTCCAAGCAATGCGGTCTTCCCACATATCCTCGCCTAATCCAAGCTCAATGATATCTTCGTTCACCGCCTTCATCCAAGTTTTCAACGGTCGTCCCCTCCGTCTACACCTTCCATTAAGTTGCCAATCTAGACATTTTCTAATTGGCGCCGTGCTTGGTCTCCTTCGCACATGACCAAACCAAGTTAAACGTTTTTCTCTAATTTTCTCCTCTATGGGCGCTACACCTAAGTATCTCCTAATTCTTTCATTTCTAATTTTATCCTTACGAGTTTTACCGCACATCCACCTTAACATACGCATTTCTGCTACTGCCATCCTATGTGTATGTTGTCCCGTAGTAACCAAACATTCTGAATTGTATAGTATGGTTGGTCGAACAATTGTCTTATAGCATTTCCCTTTTAGCCTTGCAGGCATCCTTCTATCGTATAATACTCCTGACGTCATTCTCCATTTCATCCAACTAGCTTTAATCCTATGGTCTACATCTTCTCCAATAGCCCCATTATTTTGAATTATAGATCCTAGATTTCGAAAAGCCTCACACTCTGGGACCTCTACACATTCGATCTCAATTGCAATACTCCTCCCTCTTGGTTCACAACCAAAGTTGCACACTAGATATTCCGTCTTCGAACGGCTAATTCTAAAACCTTTACTCTCTAAAGCCGCCCACCACCTATCTAATTTCTGACCTAAACCTGCACTAGTCTCATCAATTAAGACAATATCATCTGCAAATAACATGCATCAAGGTACATCTTCTTCCAGATGACTCGTCAACTCATCCAGACCAAAGCAAAGAGATATGGACTTAACGCCGACCCTTGATGTAGTCCTACTGACACTGAAAATTCACTGGACATCCCACCTACTGCGTGAACACTTGTTACAGTCCTTTCATACATATCCTTAATGATATCGACATAACATTGAGACACTTTCTTCCTTTCAAGCACCCACCAAATTAACTCCCTGAGGACCCTATCATATGCTTTTTCTAGATCAATAAAAACCATATGCAAACTCTTACGTGCCTCTCGGTATTTTTTCTATAGTTTGCCTAAGCAGGAAGATGGCCTCCGTAGTAGACCTACCCGGCATAAATCCAAATTGATTCTCCGAAACCGTGGTTAAACTCCTAAGTCTTCGTTCTATAACCCTTTCCCAAAGTTTCATCGTATGACTTATAAGCTTTATCCCTCTATAGTTCGAGCAATTCTAGATATCCCATTTGTTCTTATAAATTGGTACCACAATGCTATGCCTCCATGAATTTGGCATTTTTCTAGTTTCCAAAATCCTATTAAAAAGCTTAGTTAGCCATTGAATCCCAACTTCTCCCAGGCATTTCCATGCTTCAATTGGTATATCATCCGGTCCAACGACCTTCCTTGTCTTCATTCTTTTTAAAGCTTCTCTAACTTCTGTGGCACTAACTTTGTGATGGAACACGCAATTTCTCCCTTCCTGTGAAGCATACCCCTCCAAGTTTAACTCCCCTACATGTGTTCCATTGAATAGGTTCCAAAAGTAATCATTCCATCTATCTAAATTAGTTTTATCCTGCATTAAAACTCTTCCATCCTCATGCTTAACACACTTAACATGACTCAAGTCCCTAGTTTTTCGTTTTCTAGCTTTAGTTATCTTGAAAATATCCTTCTCCCCTTCCTTTGTACCTAGCCTATTATAAATATTATCATATGCTTTCTTCTTAGCTTCCCCTACTGCTTTACTACTCAACTTCTTAGCTTGCTTATAAAGCTCATAAGACTCTAGGAACCTATCTTTTTGCCACTCCTTAAAGCATCTTTTCTTTTTCGCAATGGTTTGTTGCACATCAGCGTTCCACCACCATGTCTCCTTACCATATAAACCTTCTATTTTGGCCTCTCCTAACTCTTCCTTCACACATCTTATTCGATTTGCCAAATGTTCAAAAAGATCCGCGCTACTAGTCCTATCCATTGGTTCGAGACTCTCCCAACCCTCTGAAACTGACTGGCCACCCAAAATCTTCTTTTTAAATTATTGGCACACATCTCCCTGTAAGGTCCACCACTTAGTTCTCGGTCTAACCTGTTCTATAGCAATACGACCCCTACTCTTAAGACAAAAATCGAGAACTAACAACCTATGTTGGTTTGTCAGACACTTCCCTGGTATAACCTTACAATTTTTACACCTACCTAAATCGTGTCTCCTAACAAGAAAATAATCAATTTGACTTCTATTGCGCCCAGTCGCAAAGGTTACCAAGTGATCTTCCCTCTTCTTATAAAAAATATTTACAATCCCAAAATCCTGAGCTAAAGCAAAATCTATAATAGAAATCCCTGTAGTGTTTCGATCCCCAAATCCTTGACCTCTATGTACCATCTCATACCCAACTTTATCCTTACCGACATGGCCATTCAAATCCCCGCCTAGGAAAACCCTATCGGAAGAGGAAATTCCAAAGACTAACTCCTCTAAAGAGTCCCAAAAATCCTTCTTAGTCTCATCGTCCAAACCCACTTGGGGTGCATACCCACTAATAACATGCATTATCTCTAGTTCTAAAGCTAATTTAATACTTATGATTCTATCCCCAAACCTCCTAACGTCGACTACTGCATCCTTAAAAACTTTATCTACCACTATTCCCACTCCGTTCCTAGTTCCATCTTTACCAAAATAGAAGAGTTTGAAGCCTCCTTCTAAATCTTTAGCCTTGTTCCCCTTCCATTTTGTCTCTTGAAGGCAAACTATGTTTACTTTCCTCCTACGCAGGGCATCCACTAATTCTATTGTCTTACCCGTCAAGGTTCCTATGTTCCAAGAGGCTAATCTAATCATTCTATCTCTAGCTCTAACCTGGACTAGCTTGTTTACTCGCCCCTGTCCAGAATGGTGCGAGAACCCTTGCCTATTTAACACTACAGCCGGGCGCCGCTGCAGCGCGCCTTGCTCATTTGTCACTACACCCGAGCGTAGGTGCAACGCGTTGCTTATAGCGAGGGACACCCTATCCTTCTGCATTAATCTATACCACCAACCATGTTTTTCACCCTAGGATCACCATCCTATCTTGCCGACCCATCTATATGAAGAACATACCAGCCTATTGGCGGGCAATTTCAATACAAAACTAATGGAGTTTCTACCTTACAATGCTTAATTTCAAGTCCAAGCTTCTGAATGTCAACATCCTCTTTCCAATTCCCTTTGGGAATAAAATTGTGATTAACCAGTCGAATCCAATCACAGACCTTCAAAATCAAAAAATGGATATTCCAACGTTTGTCCGAGTACCTCTTCGCATTCCTTTGGACCCAAATGTTTTTCCAAGGAATAAAAAGTGGGGTCAACTGAAACAACACCCCACCCAGAAAAATTAATTGAAGCTCTTTGAAACAAGATTTTTTGCATGGAATAAACCTCTATCGAGAATCGCGCATGAACCTCGAACACCATGTCAAAATGAGACAAAACCTGGCTTACCAACTCGCCTTCCATAAAAAGATGTTTAGTCAATTCAATATCTGGAAAACTGCAGTAGCTACAATTTGAAACCAATGACACACCATACGCATGTACCTCCCTGTCAACCATAATTGTTCTTTTCAAAATTCTCCAGACCAACACCAAAATTTTGGTCAGGAGAAGGGGATGCCACAATTTTGTATAAACCAAGTCTGGATCACCTCTAATCTCACTTCTTCAAAAATAGATTTCACTGTGAACACACCATCTACACTAGGCTTTCAAACTCGAACATCTACGAGTTTATTCCCAATCTATTGTTATACGCCTCTAAACCTGCTCAATGAATCCAAACCACCTTCCATTATAAATGACCTCCTTAATGCAAAGTCGATCCTGATCAAGAGCAAGTATAATCTGTTTCTTGAAGGAAGCTCCGTCCAACAAATTTTCTTCAAAGAAACTAGAATTTCTAGCACCAACTTGCAAAGTAGACAAGTGAAATATCTCCAAAATGCAACTGCAACAATTCCCTGATAAATATCGAGGAAACTCTCTTCACATCATAGACCTAAATTGATTGTTTCCCATGAAAAAATTTACGCCTCATGTACACAGCCCATAAAGACTTCGCATTAATCATATTCCAAAACGCTTTCAATCTGAAAGCCTTAACAACATGCACCATACTTCTAAAAGACAACCCCTTTTCCCTAACTGGCAAACACATTTTGGACCAACTAACCCAATGTCTTTTATTTCTCCCTTCATGGTCAACCCAGAAAAAAGTTTGAAATAATACTCTACACTTGTTCTAGAACCGCTTTTGGTACAAAAGTTGCAGCAATCGTGTGTATCAAAATAGAGCACAACACATGTCTGATCAAAATAATACGCCCCTGGAGATAGTAACCTCGTTTTCTACCCTTTTATCCGACGCTGAATTTTATTTATTAGATTGTCAAAAAGCATGATCCGACACCTGCCTTGATAAAACGGGAAGCCAAGATATGTTAATCGACCTTTTTATGTTGAAAACCTGTCCAGTCTTTAATTAAATCAAGTATGTCCTTAGGAGTTTTTTTATAACAGACAAATAAGCTTTATGCCGCATTTAATTTTTGACCCGAAGCCTCATAATATTCATTTAAAAAATCTAAGCAACCCAATATTGAAAACTTCCTCCCATTAAAAAATATAAGAGTATCATCTGCGTATAACAAATGCGTTAATGAAAGACAATTCCTTGGTGTGTAGAAGTAGCCTATTTGCTTCAAATCCCTATTCAAAACTCCAGCAGCAATGACGAATAAAAGAGTGGAAAGTAGTTCCCCTAGCCTGAGACCTCTGGAGGATTTAAGAAACCCATTATATACTCCCTGCAATAAAACTGAAAAACCACATTATGTGGAACAATTCGACAGCAGATGGCATGCCATCGAGGAACGTAGACACAACCATAGACTTAATACTCAGACTTTGCAACAAACCATGGTCTAGAGCTACCCTCTTGGGCACGAACAGGTTGGATACAAGTAGAAACCAATGATACACTTTTGCACTTACAAATATTGCACTCACAGGTTTCCTTTCATACAACCGTTTACAACGTTGGAGCAAAATCTCCCATAAAATAAAAGGGTCATTAAGTTGAAGAGGATGCTAACCAGGGATGATCAACCAACACATCAAAACCACCCTGTGAGCAACGAAAAACACTCGACAAGCCTACGAATATGCACATAAAAGCACATTCAAAGTGCATCCGAACTCTTTTGCTAATTAACCTTCAATAAATAAATGTTTCATTGTCTCTTCCCCTGAATTAACACAACAACAACACATTGAAGCCAGATTGAATCCAATGCGACGAAGCTCACCATTCACTAGTAGAGCCCTATGAATGATCTTCCATGCCAACATTGAAATTTTCGTGGGCAATCGAAAATGAAAAATAAGGGAGCAAGTCTTGTCGACATCTTTCATATTTTGCAACATTCAAACGCAAATCTGGTGGAGAAGATACCATTGTTTGAGTCTGTCCAAATCCGCACATCTAGCTCACTCGGATCACCTTGTATCTATTGTTTATACAGAGCAGACGCTCTTTGTTTATGAACATCACCCAAAGACTCAAAATTTTCCATTCTCATTCCGTTCAAATAAGACCACTCGTCCTCTCTAATTGCTCAGCAAACTCTATCAAACAATTCAAACTTTACCCAACATTCACCAAAAAACTAACATTGCCAACATCAATTTTCCAAGTCGAGTGATGGACCAAAATATTGCGCAATTCTAGCAACTCCTTAACAAAAGGGGACATCCCAACCATTACTACCTGCTGACTCAACGACAAGCTTTCCTTCAAATATTTCCTTATCATATATACTGCCCATAAGGAATTTGAGGTCACTAAATTCCATAAGGACTTAATTCAGAAAGCTTTCATAACATTAGTAACATCTCGTAGACCTAGACCCTTCTCATCTGTAGGGACACTTAGGCAACTCCATGCAACCAATTTGTTTTTTATGTCAACCTTCATGACCCCCCCCCCCCAAAAAAAAATATTCTGCTATTATTTTCTGAATGGCCTCCATAACCTTTACCAGAACACATGTCGCAGCTAAGGTGCGAACATACATCGAACAAAGAACATGTCGAATTAGAATTAGTCTTCCACTCTGAGAGAGCAGATGAACCCTAAATCCTTTAATTTATTTGAATTTTCTGAACCAAATAATCAAAGAAGACAATCCTGTAGTGACCCTGATAAATGGGAACTCCCAAATACTTCATAGGAAATGCTCTAACCAGAGTCCAATCCATTGTTTAATAAGAAACACTCTCTCTACTGGATCCTTATCACTTAGAACAAAATAACTCTTTCCCACATTTACTTTCTCACTAGAAGCTGCACAATACCTGTTCAGAAAGATAATACACCCCATAATTGATTCTTTCCTTCCATTCAGGAAAAACAAAGTATGATCTGCATACAAAAGATGAGTAATGGGCACACACAATCTAAGCGTGTAATAAAAACCAATTTCATCATTATGAATTGCTCTAGTAAGCCCCTACTAAGAATTTCCGCGACAATAACAAACAAAATAGGAGACAATGAATCACCTGTCTTAACCATCGTGAAGACTGAAATCGACCTTCAAATTTGCCTTGCATCAAAACCGAAAAAGAGAATTTAGTAACACAAATTTGAAATAGATAAACAATATATGCTATCAAAACCAAACTTTCTTAAGACAAAAGAGGAAACCCCATTTCAGCCTATTGTATGGTTATTCCATGTCAAGTTTAAATATAACATTACGTCCAACCACTTTTGTCCAATAGTCCTCAACAATTTTTGGGCCAAACCAATATTTTTCGTAATGAGCCTACCCTTAACAGATGCTCCATGTTCATGTGAAATAATCCCCGAAAGAATCTCTGACAGCCTAGAGCATAAAGTTTTACTCAACACCTTATAAACCACATTACACAAGCTTATAGGCCTAAAATCTGTGAATGTATGTGGATCGTCTCCATTGGGAATCAAAACAATAAAATTGATAGTATATGCCCCTGGCAGATCACATCCCCTGAAAAACTCTTTAGTCGCTTCCCATATCAATCACAATAATATATGATGAGAGTTGGGCTTAGGAACAGTGATTTGTATGTATGTCTTCAAACTGATTTTGGGTTGCCCAATGCCCTCCCACTTTACAATATCTTACAACTAAAAATCAAAAGGCGGGGTAAAAGTAGCAAAGGGTGTTTAAGTCTTTATATGAAAAAACTGTATTACATTTTTTTTATATTGCCCTCCCAAATTAAAATTATTTACAATCAACCTCAGCTCCTCCAAGTATTTATAAATAAGCCCTTACATCTAACATTTGCATTTTCCATTTTGCCCTCCACATTTCAAAAATTTTTCAATCCAAACCAACCCCTCTTAAACATTGATAAATTATACCTAAGCCCCAAACATAATTCATTTAAAGCCCCTCAAATTATTTATAAATTATAAAAAGATCCTTACAACTAACTTTTTGATTTCCCATTTTGCAATCCACATTTCATATTCCTACAATCAAAATAGTCCATCTCAAACATTAATTAATTATAATTTTATTTGAAGAACTCTAATTATTCATAAACTATACATAGGCCCTTAAAATTATAAATAATTGTTATGTATAAAAATTCAATAATAATTTTACTTGTTATTAAATGTTGTAATACAATAAAAAAAAAAAGTACTAAATATCCACGCGCATGTAGAGCGCATCCACACCCTAGTCACAATAACATTCTAACAAACCTGGAAAAAGCATGAGATACATTTTTTTAATCCCTTAACCCCTCCCCTCAGATACTGGCAACAGGGTTTGAACCCTAGACCTCTGATTCCATCCGCCACAAGAGTACTGTTGAACTGGTACCCCATTGGCGTTGTGGCAAATCCATCAGGTCCTGGAGCGTTATCCATGGGAATGCTAAAGACAACAGTTATGACCTCCTCTGGGCTTGGTGGCCTCATCTACACATTAGACTCCTCCTGCTGAATACAACAAGGGATGCAATCTAGTAACCTGTGATCTTCTCAGTACCCTTCTGTGGCTAACACATGCTGAAAGAAACGGTTAGCCTCTCTTAAAATTTCTTTTTGATTAGTGACTAAATTGTCTTCCAAATGAGAAACTTTAGAAATCGCTAGCCTTTTCCGTTTGAATTTTACTGAAGCAAAAAAATATTTTATACACGCCTTTCCTTCTTTCGTTTCTAGTTCACCCGAGTTTTGTTTTCAATATATTTCTTCCTGAGACGGTGCTAACTTATACTCCACCTAGCATTTATTCAAACTAACACTAGTATTGATATCCCAGTCATTTATAAGTGCAAACTCCAAACTTTAGATTTCATCCTCGATACTTCTCAGTCTTGAAAAGATATTCCCAAAATTTATTTGTTCCAAATTTTCAAGGGATTTCTCATATTTTAAATTTTAAAATCAAACTTGTTATTAGCATTTGTATACGGACCATCCATATTCCAAGACTGTTCAACAAAATTTTAAAATTTTTCATATGTAGTTCACATTCTCTGAAATCTAAAAGGTGTCATATTTGCTCGTGCACACAAAGGCAAGGACACCAGCAAAGGGTAACGATCAGATCACGTGCGATGCAAGTGTTCAATCTGAGCATGCGACACAACTATTTTTCCATTCAACACTCATAAGGAACCTATCCAACCTAGCCCATGTTCTATTGGCTCCCTTCAAATTATAGCACCAAGTATAATGAAGGCCACTAAAACGCACATCTGTAAGACCGCAAGCCTCCACGCAACTAGAAAATTCCTCCATTGCCATATGATTCGGGTGAACCCGCCGAAATTTTCATTCTCTGACAAAACAACATTTAAAGCCCCACTGATTAACCAGGGCACGTAAAGACCCATCGCAAACTGCTCTGATTCATCCGAAAAACCTCTCTGTTCCATCGTAGTACATTTTGCATAAACAAAGGATATAAGAAGATTATGATTAGTCATAGCACCTTCATACTACTTTTATATCATTATACCAAAAAAATCCAAAATTTACCTCCCATAGCTTCATTTCACGCAAATAGTGGTTTAAAATGTTTTTCATCCCAACTCCATATGTCTACTGGCATCAATCATTGGTTTTGCAACCGCCAGAAGCTTAATACTGTATTCTTGCACTAACTTTTAATTCTGCTATGAGTTACTCTATTCCCCACGCCCCGCACATTTCAAAACATTATATTGTCAATCATTTTTATTAGTAGTTGCAGGAGTTTTCTAGTGTCATACGTTCCCCTACTGGAACTTTTCCTTTACCATTTTTTTTCTTCTTCAGATTTTCACCATCTGATATAGTTCCCGAATCCTCTTCCAAACTTGATGGGTTGCAACAAATATCTTCATTATTCAATTGGGTTTATTTATCAATAGGAAGGACCATTTCGGGATGGATACCCCCGAGGATGAACACATCAACAAATTGCACCTTCTTATTTGCTTTCATATATACCTTCTTCGCGACCTTGATCAACCTGTACATTCCCTGAAACCTCTGCCAAGTTCTCCTCGATAGCCTTATCGGCTTAACTATTTGAATAACCAACATCCTAACAGTCTGACATATAAAGTTCTAAAGTTTCCTGCTATGTACTTTGAGACAACTTCCCCTGTACCTATTAGCAAATGCTCTGCCTCTACCGTGACTGTCTCATCTGCCACATGCTCCTCGATTTTCAAAATTAGTGCTCACCACGTCTTCTTGTATGTCATCTTCAGCAAGAATGTTGAACGTGTTCATCGTGGCAACCTGTTCACATGAATGCTTCTCTGCTAGAACCAACTGGGCCTGTTGAGCAGGCTTCAAACCAGCTCCCTTTGAGGGCTTAGAATCACTGCCCCCATTGAATTCTCAGCGCCAGTCGTGCCAACTTCTGTATCAGGCACTGCTGCCTCCTTGATCACCAGCTTATAGACCTTTTTCACAGGTGGAATACACTTCCTCTTCCTCGCTTATCCATCTTGTTTTTATTCTTCTAATACATGCAAGTTTCTTCTTATAATAAGCCACACCATGCCCAATCAGTAAGCAATACTCACAATATTTGAATCCTAGAAAACTAGTTTTTTCCCAAAAACATGGCTCCCGGACCATCAATCCACATCTTGGTCGGAAGATGACCCGACAGGTCCATTTCCACGCATATTTTTTGCGAATTTTTGCCTACTGAAACAACGGGTATATGCATCCACCCTCGAGAAAACCCCAAACGAATCCTCTATTACTTCAAAATCATTGGATGGAAGAACTGCAAAAGAAACTCAGGTAGTTAGACCCAGAGAAGAGACACTACCAGATCTTTTTTAAGCTAAAGTTGACATGCCATCGAAATATCTTGAATCTTACCCCCCGGATCAAGGATGACTCCCTAGCAAGAACTTTTTTCATCTCAGATTCTGATTCAAGACAAATGAGTATGTGCCTAGGATCGAGTAATCCCATGGTAAAATCACCACAACCTCCACGATCTGTGGATGGCCTCCCAGATGACTTCCAAGGAAGGCCTGAACTTGAAAACTTTAGAACAATGAAATGTTTTTCTACAGACCATATCCGCACCTTAGAGAGAAAGAGTCAGACTTTCATCCTTCTGACAACTAGTCCCTTATGTTAGGGCATCGCACACCTGCGCAAACCCCTTGGTCCACTATACATAGTAACAATATTGTTCCCAACTTAAACACCACCATATTGGCCCTTCCATCTAGGCCTAGGTGGTGTGGGGTTTTATCTAAAAGGCCTCGTTGCTTTAGGGAGTGGATCACTTCCTTATAAACTTTACTAACAACTCCTTCTTACTTGATGTGAGATTATTCAAGCTAACACTATCCCAACAATCTCCACATTTGGCGCGAATTATCACACATCCTACAATCCATCCACCCGATCCGCAATATCTCGAAGTACACCTCCTCCTCGAGTGCCCGCGTAACCAAAATGCTGAGAGTAGCACTCGGTGTATGGGCTCGACTATTTCTGGCATTGTTGGCTCCACCAAGTCGCAACCACCACACTAACTCCACCTCGTCCAGACTTGTAGGATACCCGCTTGGCAAGGGTCTGGAACCTAACCCTAGATCGTTCACTTGGAAAACCTGCGCTCCACCTGGATCTGGCTCGCTGCCCTGCGCCCAGTCTTCTTGAACTATGTGCCGCCTACACCTCAACCTCGCCAAGTCCCCGTCGAGCCGTTGGCTATGATACCAATTGTTAGGGCATCACGCACCTACGCGACATCCCTTGTTCCATTGTACATAGCAATGATATTATCCCCAACTTAAACACCACCATATTGGGCATTCTATCTAGGCCTAGGTGGTGTGGGGTTTTCTCTAAAAAGCCTGTTGTTATTAGGGAATGAACCACTTCCTTATAAACCTTAGTGACAACATCTCCTTATTTGATATGAAACTATTAAAGCCAACACTATCCCAACTCCTTCCATAGGCAACTCATCAATCTTCCCGCTTTTAATCAATCTGAGAATCTGCGTAAAAGTTGGTGGAGCCTTCGGTGCCTTGGCCGAGTCGCCTCCCAGCCCAAGCCGATGAAGAGTTGCCATTGGCATCCGGCTGATCCGCCATTAGCAATG
Organism: Berberis vulgaris; assembly: GCA_963556465.1. Lineage (NCBI taxonomy): Eukaryota > Viridiplantae > Streptophyta > Magnoliopsida > Ranunculales > Berberidaceae > Berberis > Berberis vulgaris. The sequence continues at coordinate 23,678,038 of OY747131.1, read as the reverse complement.
AGGGAGAAACCTAGCAGGAATGGCTAGGATCCCCTAATTGCAACTGATCACGCCCTTTGAACAAGCACAAGTAACTAAAAAAAAGTAACTCTATTTCGACATCCACTCATGGAAGTTAACAACAAGCATGAAAGAAGGTCCAAGTCACATCACGTGTAACATAAAAAACTTAATCATATCACTAATGCTTTTGTTTTATTTTAATAAGTCAAAACTAAATATCAATTCTATATTATAATTTAGAGTGATGTTTTATTATTCATTGCTGACTAAGACAAAGTCAAATCGAAAGAAGTAGAGATAAAAGATGGTTAAGATTAAAAGTTGGAAAATGTATTGAATTTGAGGATTGAGATACATTTTCCATGATGGCATATTTGTAAATATAAAACATGTGGAAGGGTAAAAATAATGAAAAACTTTTGAAAAAAGTTAGTGGAATGTACATGTGGCGGAGAGAAAAAAATATTGTGTTTGTTTTTAGCAAAATGAAAATTATCATAACTATCTACATCGTTATCGGATTTCGGTAAAGTTAATATCGTTGAAATGCATTTTTTAAAGATCTTTCCAACAAAATCAATGATCAACATGAGCGCTAAAATTTTAAAAATATATATTCTATAATTAAAAAATATATAAAATATTTCACGTTTTTAATATTTTTCAAAAAAATGAGACGGGTCGATCATACCACAAAAATGAGTCGGCCATCTTAATGCACATTTAAACAAAAACTCTAAACTTCACATTTTGGTGAATTCAAAGATTAAAGGAGAACTCATTCTCGGCGTTTAAATTTTTTTCCCAACTGATTCAAATTTGACTGAGTCTAACTTTAAAATTTATAATATATATATTTACCTTAAAATAGGCTTACACTTTAATACTGATTCAGAACCAAAATGGGGATAGTGAAAGAGGTGTTCAGTACAAAATATTTAGCAAAAATAAAATTATATGGAGTGCCAACGGCACGGAGCATACTCTAGTATGATACATATGAAAACTTTTGTTGATCGACTTTTCCTTCCTCCCCCAGCTACTTCTAAAGCTTTTTATGTCTTTTTTACATTTAGGAGTCCCTATTTTACCCTAGCTACCTTGCCTTTAATTATTTTTCCTTTTGAGTTATATTGATCTTGAGAAATTCTAGCTGGCCTGGGAAACCAGCCTGGTTTCCCTGCCTGGGGGGGCGAAAATATATTTTTGCTCCCTCTCTTTAAAACACCTTTTTGGAGTATGTATTTAAAGAGGGGGGCAAAAATGTATTTTCGCCCCCCAGGCAGGGAAACCATACCAGCTAGAATTTCTGATTGATCTTACATGCATTATACTCTTCTTGCTCTTGAGAACTTTGGAGAAAATGCACAAAAAAGCTTGCTTGTGTGCATGAAGATCGAGCTTAGCACATGTTGAAGGTGGCATGGAGACTTAATCTCCATTATTTGATGTCATTTTTGTCTTCTTAAGAAAAAGCTTATAATGCATCTATCTTCAATGCCATAATATATATAGAAAGAGAAAATGATCATGACATTAATTATTGAGAACAATGTTGGAAAGCAAGACCTCGGCCAACCATATTCTGATTACTTTCATTTTGACATTTCTTTCATGCATCTCGCTATCTAGTGGTCTTGTAACGTGCACCTATGGCTATTAGTTTGCGTAGATGCTTGTTTATTTATTATATGCATGCGTGTTGAAAATTTTCTAGTGTGATCCATGTTATATAATTGCGCAAAATTCTTGTTAATTAATTAAGTATCGCAAGATCAGTCCCCTAATTCCTGATCTTGTCCAATTCCTTTTATAGGATTTTACAATAGAAAACATATATTTTTGTTTCGGTAATACCATCATGGATAGAGAGATCTTCTTTAAACAAGTGGCTTTTAGGGTCGTAGTTAATTTACCAGATGAAATAAATAGGCAGAAAACATGAATATAAATGAGATACAAAAGCAGTGCATGCCGAATATCAAATTATTTAAACAATTATAACCCAGCAAAGTAAGAAGCAAATAGTACCACTACTAAACATGCCTGTGACAATGACAAAACCTATCGAATTATTTTCGGTGATTGTATCAAAGTTTTTGCAAGTTAATGAAAGTTTGGAATCCCAAAGTTGCTTCTCCTTGTCGGAGGTTAAAATTTTAAAAATTAAATAACCAAGTACATGCATTTCTTTTTTGATTTACTAGAAGGGGAAAAAAGAGAAATTCTAAGTGTCGAGGAAATGAGCGAGGAAATGGGCGAGGGAAGTGAGGTGGCGGGGGTGGGAGCCGTTCATTCCACTCGAGATGCGTGCGTTGACTTTTCACGCACGCATCCCGAGCGAGATGAACGGCTCCCACCCCCGCCACCTCACTCGCCTCGCCCATTTCCTCGCTGTGTAGAATCACTCGTGAAAAAACGTAGAAACAAGAACAAAGTTCTCATGCTGAAGATTTTATATATATATATATACATATAAGCCCAACTGTATCCAAGACTCTTATGCTCGACCCTGTTTAAAGTTGTTTTAGTGCATGTACCCTCCACTCGTATAGTTAGTTTTTGTTTTTAGATCATGTCATTGTGCATGCTTTTTCTCATCCGTAGGTCATATAGGTCAATCTTTCTTCCTATTAGAGGGTTTCCAGGATGTGGGATGGTATAGTGGTTTCTTTAAGTGCCATGGTAATGATAGTTGACACAATTATTATTATTTTATTTATTTATTTTATTTTGCAGTTATACAGAAGAAAATTGTGTTTGCTTGGTAGGTGAAACATTATAAAGATGGCCAAATTTTTTAATATTAGTGGCCCATATAATGGACCCTAACAATGGCCCAAGATGATGTCGTAAAATAGAATTATTGATTGGTTGATTCCCCCACAAGTTATCAGGTCATCTATTGAATCAAATGGCAAGATAGGTATATCTGGAAAGTTTGACAAGGAATAAAAGCCCTACTTTTTGCAACGACAGTAAATGGGTCCTTCTCGTTCGACACCAGATTATCGAATAGTGGACTTCTCGAGGATGATTTTATCATTTTCTTAATATGTCAATATACATATAAGCTATTGTCAAAAAAAAAAAAAAACACTGTTGAATAACATAGAAAACCGAAAAATATGTGATAAATCTAGAGAGCTTTAATAATTCTTTGGCCAATTATTGTAGAATTCAAAATATATAACATTAGCTACTTTAATAATTCCTTCTAATTGATTAACATGAACAAGTAAATTAACCAATATGTTATCCCATTCGCAAATTATTAGTACTATTTAAGGGAAACTAATATCAGTATAGTCAATATATTCAAATAATTATTTTTATATGCTAATAAAATCAGTTTTTGATAATACTTCTAATTGATTAACATGAACAAGTAAATTAACCAATATGTTATCCCATTCGCAAATTATTAGTACTATTTAAGGGAAACTAATATCAGTATAGTCAATATATTCAAATAATTATTTTTATATGCTAATAAAATCAGTTTTTGATAATACAGACTAAGTGGCTAATCTCCTCTAACATAAAAGAGACAAAGGGGGTCATTACTTTGGGTGAAGACATTCAGTCACCTATCATTTATTTAATCGAATTTGCATCAATGCACCAGTGTCATACTATGTTCTCCAACAATCAACAAGTCCTTGATTTTATGCTCCATAAGCATAATGTAAAGTCTAAATGATGAAATTCTAAATTTCCAATCAAAACAATGAAATGTTTGGGATGCCCTAAACACCATTTCGATGTTGATTTTTAGTATGACAACCACTGTTTAAAATTAAATTGTCTGATCTAGAAAACTGGTGTTGGAAATTTTTATGTTGCAAGCCCAATTCACTGTTTGAACCCAGCCCACACTATCTTAATGAACAAGGTCAAACCTAATATTGGGCTTATGGTGAACAAAGAAAAAAGTTTTATCAAGCCAATAATGCGAGCTGAACGATGGGAATTGTTTTTGCAACTCCACACAGACCCAAGGGCATACGCTTTTCCTACTTTATCACACTTATTATTGGGTTTGTCTAAACAGCGAGGGAAGGGGTGAGGAAACCAGCGAGGGAGGGGGTGAAGCCGTTCACCCCCTCGAGATGAGTGAAAGCGCCTTGAGATATGTGCTTTCACGCATCTTGAGGGGGATGAACGGCTTCACCCCCTCCCTCGCTGGTTCCCTCGCCATTTAGAATTTCCCCTTATTCTTTCAAGAGTTCTATTTTTGTTTTCGGCCCAAAATATTTACTTAAACCTTGGTTAAATATCGGGCTGCTAGGTTGTGGTTCCAAATTTAGGGCTACACCTATGTAGAGGCCCAAAGCATTCAGAACCCCACCTGAACATTCTTGGATTAATATCTTCATCCTCATTTACGAGTGAAGATGAGTACAACATGAAATATTCATAAAACCATACCTATATTTTCAAAATTGAATAAACTGCATTATTATGAAGAAACTATCAAAGTGATTTTAATAAAAGCAAATAAAAATTTGAAGCCCAACAATATGTCTATAAAATGATTTTCATGTTTATGCATTTGGCCTATAGTCCAACAACAAAAATCCAGTTCACTTGGATTTCGTAGCCCACAACAATGTGGGAGCCTCATCCAAAACTAAGTTTCGATTGGATGCATACACTTTGCAATTTTTCATGTAAGCATAAATAATTTAAAATTTTGGATTAAGCCCAACATTTTTCAATTGGTGCAGGTTAAATCAGTGTAGTCAAAGTAATCCAAAGCCACCGCTTAAAGCCAAAAGTCAAGCCAAGCCATGACATCTCGCTTCCTCTTGGTCAAAGCCAAACACCACTACCCTGAAGCCACAAAAAGCCACCGCTTTTAGCAGTTTTTGTTGAAGCGTGAAGCCAAGAAAGTCATGACTTCATTAAACAAATTATTTTTTTGTCTTTTTTCTTCTCATACTTTTTTTTTCTCTTTCTCTTTTTAAAGCTTTACGGTTGAATCGAAGTGCTTCAACAATGCAGGAGTTGGAAATTTTATTCAAAGTACAAATCTTTTTACTTTCAACAAAGCTTTACCAGAATTGCACATTCATGACCCTGAATAAGAAACCTACATCTATACATTGATTATCTATTAATTAATAATTATCTATTAATTAATAATTTATACATTAATAATGTTGTTATTTTTTTGTTTATTTAAGGTGATTGATTATGAAAGAAAACCGTGGGACAATGAGAGTGGCTCTCGAGAAGACATTGGTTGAAAGTATGGTGCTGCAGTAAAATGTAACAAACATCATAACATATGAAGCATTATGAACACTTATATTGACTTGAGCTAACATCTCTAACTCTAGTAGAAAAGCAAAATTAATATATTTAGAATCTTAGATACAAGCAAACACTACACCAAATTGGTATTTTGTAACAACCTCGAAAGCAGTAACACTTTTGACCTGTAACAGTCCACCAAACAATTTTACACATTTTCACAAATAAAGTGATACCATAATTTTATCACCATGAAGAGTATGATGCTATAAGTGATACTATTCATGGTGATCCAAGTTATAGTAACATTTTCTTTTTGTAACTGTTTTTCAATTTTTTGACTAAATTTAGTTTTGACTTGAAATTGTTTGATGGACTGTTATAACTCAAAAGTGTTACTGTTTTGAGAGTTGTTACAAAATTGCCAATTTTGTGTAGTGAAAACACAATTATTTACATTTTTTAATATAATATTTAAATGATTTTTTAGTGGCGCTTTACTTGAGTAAAGTCATCGCTTCATTTTTCGCTTAAAGCCAAACCATGACAAATCGCTTCGCATTGGCTTCACGCTTTGACTACCCTTGATTAAGCCGTTACAAAAAATATATATTTGGTTTTAAAATTTTTAGACAAGGTATATGGATGTGTTAGAAATTTGTTTGTCCAAGGAATTTTATTTTTATGATTTCGATTAATGTATTCATGTGGATTTCTTTTATGTTATTTGCATAGCTAAATTGTAATTTTTGGCACACTATCTTGCGATTATGTTTTGTAAACCCATGACCTTTAACAAAATCAGGTTTAGATGTTACAGCTCTCATCTGAGAGACTTTAGGCACACTCAATTTCAAAATTCATAGTAGAGTCGTCCTTAGATTAGGACCAATATTTTCAATTGTTACCCAAACTTTTCAATAGCCCTATTAGATGAAAATACCTTAAACACCTTAACACTCAATATTCAAATCTCTAAATATGGCATGTTACCTGATTCAATATCACTAGCATTAATATACAAAATCATAAAAACTCAAATTAGTCCCCAAGCAAAAATAGAAGACAAAAAAGGATACACAATCTTTTTTCAAATAAATCTATATATATATATTATAGTCCCAAAGACTATACAATGGAATGAAGTTACTTTCCAACAACATAGCATGTTCAAACTCATCCAAAACCTCATTCTCCAAATGAATTATCACAAATAGTGACTCATGATGATGGAACTGTTGAATTATTGTTTTCATCTACAAGGAAAACAAAAATATGAATTATAGATTTTCAATCTCTAACATCTTCAATATCATCTTACACTCCAAGAACTTTATCCGGATCAAATATAGATTTAACAAAAATTAGGCAAAATTCTCAATTTCCTCAAATACCGCCACCAATTTATAAAATGATATACAATCAGAAATATTAGAAGAACACATCAAGCAAAAATCTCCTACACAATATAAAATAGGTAATCCATCTCAAATATATATTATTAACAAAGTATTCAAACTAGGCAAATGTTACATTAAAAGAATACATGCAAGACTACAATATTGCCAAAAGAAAAAGATATTATCAAATACCAATGAAGAACAAATAATAATTTATGAAAGACTCAAAGTCAACATGCCATTATTCCAATGGTTTTAAAATCATTGTTTGACAAATTTAGATGTTGTAACAAATACAAATACAAATACTTGAAAACTAAAAAAAAAACAATTCAAGAAGCAAAAATCCTCCATTAAAAGAAATATTTTATAAAAACAAGGAACTTAAGTTTTAGCATCCAAAATAAAAAATGTTACCCAAGTAGGAATTTTGTATAGTTTAGAGAAAATCATTTAACAAAATAACTATACAACTAGACTATGACACACAATAAGTCAACAAGTAATAAGTGAAAACAACAATCAAAGTTATCAAACGCCAAATCCAATATTAAGATCAAAACCATATTTCAAACCTTCTACAATGGATGTAGGTATAATCTCCTAACAAACAAATTTGATGTAATAAATTAACCAAAGGTGAGCACAATTAAATCTTACGGTGTAGAATTGCCAAAATCAATTAAACAAACACAAATAAATTGGTTTAAAACTTTCAAGACCAACAACTTCAAAACAAATCAATGTCTTGTCACAACAAACATGTTCAGAGGATTTTGACTCCTCAGACATACCAAAATTTTTATCAAAATTAAGAAATTACAAAAATCCTACAACTTCAAATACTGCTCATTTGTCAACTGCAAGAAATTATTATCCAAGCCCTTCATTCCCTAATCTTCAGTTCGAAAAAATGGTAATCAATCAACCTTTTACTATTCCATAGGTTCCATTTATGGATAGAGCATAGATGGTCACAATGAACAAAACATAAAGGATACAACCCTAGAAATGACTATGTTGGTATCAACACATAAAAATGAAGGGAAAATGACAATCAAATTGAAAAATCATCATAACCAGTTTTACTGGTCAATTAAAATGTCTCATCTCAATAATAAGCAACTATTTTACAATCCGTCAAAGTTGATAACTATGGTCAACCAATAAAAACTGAAATGGATGCAGTATCAATATTAATCTTTGCAATGTTCAAACACTTCATAGGTGAACCAACTCATTTTCAAGACAAATCAAAAGAAATTCTTATGAATTTAAGATGTCCAAAACTTTAAGATTTCAAGTGGTACAAAGATATGTTTCTTTCAAAAGTCATAAATAAACTAGAAGCAAATAATCCATTTTGGAAGGAAAGATTTCTATTTGGATTTCCTTCAACCTTCGCAGAAACATTTAGAAACAATCTTAGAATTCAAAACAATGGAATTATCTCATATAACAATCTAACTTATGAAGACTTAATAGCAAAAACAAATGAGGTAGTTTTAATTCTTTGCAATAATTTCAGACTTAGAGCCCAACTCAAACATCAAAATCATAATAGACCAAAAAAAATAGGAAATTTCTGTCAGCAATATGGCTATGAACCAATCAAAACTCCTTCATCAAAATTAAAAACAAAATACAAAAAAGATACTACTAAATATAGAAGAACAAAATACTCAAAATATTCTACTGACAAACCCAATCCATATTACTAAAAGAACAATAATCAATACATAAAGAAACCATATAGAAAATACAAACAAAAAACCTCTTCATCCTTACTAATTTGTTTCAAATGTGGAAAAATCGGTCATTTTCAAAGAGATTGCAAATTAGAAAAGAAAATCAAAGAATTACGGGCTTCAGATGAACTCAAAAGAATGCTTAACTAATTACTTCTAGATTCACAAACTGAATTAGAATCAGAAAACCTGATTGAAGAATCTCAATTCTTCCAAGTCCAAACATCAGATTTTGAGTATAATAATTCGTGTTCAAAAAACAAATTAAATGCATGTAATTGCAAGGATTTCACATGTATCAATATGTTATTTAGACCAAAGGAAGTAAATATATTATTAGAATTTGTAGACAAAATAGAAGATCTAAAACTCAAATATGATTATCTTGTCATTATCAATGAATTGATAAGTAAACAAGAAAAATTACAAACAGGTAAGCTCTATTATAACTTTCAAGAAATTATTGATAGGTTCAAATCACCACATCAATAATCAATCACAATACAAGAACTCCAAAAGGAGATCAATGGCCTTACACATGAAATTCATCAACTCAAAAATGAAAATATACAAATACAAAAGGATATAGTAGTTTTAAAACTCAAAAAATTTCAAAGAGTTAATTTTCCTAAAACATCAAACTCAAAAGAAATATTCCAAGAAGAAGAACCCTTGAATTTCTTACAATTACGTTCAAAAATCAAATTGCAAAAATGGTACATCAATATTTCATTAACCATAAACAGTGAATATAAAATCACTACAACAACCTTAATAGATTCAGGTGCAGACTTGAATTGTATTTCAGAAAGATTAATTTCATCGAGATACATTGACCCAACAAAAGAACAATTATACACAACAAATAGGCAATAATTGCAAATTAATTACAAATTATCAAATGTTTACATCCATCACAAAAATTATTATATCAATCAAGAATTTTTTACTTGTTCAAAACATTGGTCAAAAAAGTGTTCTAGGAGCTCCACTCCTATCTACAATTTAGCCATTCCAAGTAACCAACAAATGTATCCTTACAAAACTCTTCAAAGAAGATGTTATCTTTCATTCTTGTTACTACCAAAATTAGTAGATCTTGATTTACTAAAATAGTCGTCAATTGCCAAAATATACTCAATGATTCGAGCTTGTTCTGTAAAGAAATTGTATTGTATTATTATTATTATTATTATTATTATTATTATTATTATTTTGTGTTGAATGGAATACAAGCTTATAAAGCAAACTCTAACCTAACCTTGTAGAGATAGGAAACCTAAGACTTCTATTCTATTCTGACTTTCCTAACCTATTCTGTGACACTTTCTTATTCTGTAACATAGGTAGACTTCTATTCTTTAACACTCCCCCTCAAGTTGGAGTATATGTTTGTAATACCCAACTTGCTAAGAAGATTATCAAATTGATAAGTGCTCAAAGCTTTAGTGAACAAATCTGCCCGTTGATGTAGTATTCCAACATGCTCAGTCTGAATAGTGCCCTCTTGTATTTTTTTTCTAATCAAATGACAATCAATCTCTATATGCTTTGTTCACTCATGAAAAACGAGATTAGATGCAATATGGAGTGCAGCATTGTTGTCACAAAATAAGAGAGCTGCCTGAGGGTGATTAATGTGCAAATCATTAAGAATGTACCTCAACCAGGTTAACTCACAGCATGTAGAAGCCATGACCCTATATTTTGCTTCAGCTGTAGATCTTGCCACTGTAGTTTGTTCCTTAGCTTTCCAAGAAATTGGTGAATCGCCAAGCATGAAAAAATAACCTGTAATGGATCTCCTAGTATCTCTACATCTTGCCCAATATGCATCACAATAAGCTTTCAACTGTAATGAGCTGGTGGAAAAGAAAAAAAATACCCTGTCCTGGTGAAGCTTTGATATACCTCAAGACCTTGTGTGCAGCATCCAAATGTGGTATTCTAGGCTTATCCATAAATTGACTTAGGACATGTACTGAATAAACCAAATTTGGTCTTGTAATCATTAAGTATATCAACCTTTCAACAAGTCTGCGGTATGTTGCGGGATTTGGTAGTAAATCTCCATCATCCTGTGTGAGCACCAAGTTTTGATCCATAGGATAACGTGAAGGCTTTTCTCCAAGATACCCTGTGTCCTCCAATATTTCAAGTGCATAATTTCGTTGAGATAAGGCACTCCCTTTCGATGACCTCGCGACTTCAATACCAAGGAAATATTTCAATTTTCCTAAATCTTTTAGCTTGAACTTTGCAGCCAGAAATTTATTTGTTTCTTCAATGTATTGGAGATCATTACCTGCCAATATTACATCATCAACATATACGAGAATTGCAGTAAAGCTATTACCCTTGGATCGGACGAATAATGAGTAATCAGCCTTAGATTGATTGTAGCCGGCTGATATGAGAGCAGAGGATAACTTAAGGAACCATTGTCTTGATGCTTGCTTGAGACCATATAAGGACTTGTTCAACTTGCATACTCGAGTCTCCCCCTTTCGGCCGAATCCAGGAGGAAGACTCATGTACACATCCTCAAAAAATCACCATAAAGAAAAGCATTGTTGACATCAAGTTGACATAAATGCCAACCCTGTGTGGCTGCAAGAGCAAGGAGAACACGAAAAGTAGTCAATTTAGCAACAAGAGCAAATGTCTCTTTGTAATAAATACATTCAACTTGACTGTATCCTTTAGCTACAAGGCGGGTTTTGTAGCGCTCAACACTACCGTCTGAATTAAGTTTGATCTTATAGACCCATTTACAACCAACCGGATGCTTGTCAGGAGGAAGAGGTTGTAGAGTCCAAGTGTTATTGGTTTCTAGAGCATCAATCTCACTTCTCATGGCTTGACGCCACTTTGGATCCTGCATAGAAAGGCACTGTTGGAGGATCAAAAAGTGGAACATGAGCGACCGGTAGAGGAAGTGTGTCGGACTGGTCAGTGAGGTGATTGTGCATTATGTCAGAAAATTAAGAAAAAGTCTCCTCATGAAAGATGACATCACGAGAAACAATGATCTTTTTGTGAGTGAGATCATGAACTTTGTATCCTTTTTGCCCGTGAGGATATCCAAGAAAAACACATTGACTAGAACGAGCATCAAATTTGCTAGGACATTGGGCATGTGTGGAAGCGAAACATAGACAACCAAAGACTCGAAGGTGAGAATAGTTGGGTTGTTTGTTAAAGAGAAGTTCAAAAGGCATTTTGCCTTTAAGAATAGAGGACGGTGTGCGATTAAGGAGATAGGCAGCGGTGAGAATTGCTTCTCCCCAAAAATGTTTAGGGAGATGTGCTTGAAATAAAAGAGCATGAGCTACATTCAAAAGATGTCTATGTTTGCGTTCCGCCACCTCATTTTGTTGGGGCGTAGAGACACAAGAAGTTTGATGGGTAATGCCTTTTGAAGTATAAAAATCAGTGAGGAAAAATTAAAGTCCATTATCACTGCGAATGGTTTGAATTTTGGAAAAAATTGGTTTTCAACATTATTAATGAATGAAATTAAGAGTGTGCGTGTGTCAGACTTGTGTTTCATGAGATAAATCCAAGTACATCGTGTATAATCATCAACCATGGTGAGAAAATAACGCGCTCCAGAAAGGGAAGGAACGTGATATCCTCCCCAAATGTCAACATGTAATAAGGAAAAAGGAGTAGTACTCGAAATATTGGATGAGGGGAATTTATTTCTAGTCTATTTGGCCAAAGGACAGATAAAACATTTATTGGAAACACAAGTACTAGCATCATGAAAAGAGACAGGAAGAAGATAGAGAGTTTTATTAGAAATGAGACCTAAGCGGTTGTGTCATAACACATGATTGTTGTCTTGAGTGATGTGACAAGTGGTGGAAGTTGTGGTGGTGGTACCGTCCAGGTAGTACAAACCATCAAGCTCAATTGTTGTCCCAATGATTTTCCCCGAACGAAGGTCCTGTATCAGACAAGAATTATTGAGAAAAATGGTGACAAAAAGGTCTTTGCTAATGGAAATTAAATTGAGATTAAAAGAGGGAACACAAAGAACATCATGCAAGGTAAAAACAGAAGAGAAAGTCATGGTGCCAATGTGTGTAACAACAACAAGTGTACCATCAGGAAGCTCAACGGTTCGATTGTGGACGGGTTTGGAAACTGTGAGTAAATGAGAGTTATGAACTATATGATCAGTGGCGTCGCTATCAAGGATCCAAGATGAACGAAAGCCATGAAATTTGAGAGAGAGTATTTTACCTGTTAACTCTGAAATAGAAAGATCATTACCAATATTGTGAGCCTTGGACTTGTTGTATGGTGATGTGGTGGTGTTGGAACCACTTCTTGTATTGTCGTCCATGGTGGCGGCGACTACGTGGTGTACTGATGACTTTGACTGAACCTTGAGTGCAATTAGCCTGATCCTTTAAAATAAGTTTTTTTTTAAATCAGTTGGTGCACTGACGAAATCTCGAGGTGCTAATTAGTTGGTGCCAATAGCTTGAGAGCTCTACTTCTTGTATTTGCTAAAATTCTCGCCCCCTCCCTATTTTCTCTCTCTGTTTTTTTTTTGTTTGTCGATTTAGAAAACAAGAGAATAGGATGATGGTTTGATCTTCCTGATGATGGTCGATGGTGGTTCGATCAGTGATGACGGTCCAAGATGATTGTAGTGCTGATCTGAAGATGTTTGCTGATCTGAAGATTGTAGTAATTCGTAGTGATGACTGTAGTGATGATCTGAAGATGTTTGTGCTGATGATGGCGGCCTCTTGTTGGCGTCGGTCAGTTGTTGTTTCTGATTGATTATGGATCTCTTGATGATGATCTCTGTTGGTCAGATTGATGATAGATTGTTGATAGATCGATTGTTGATGATGGATCTCTGTTGGTGATGGATCGATTGTTGATGATCGATTGTTGTTTCTGATTGGTGATGATCAATTGTTGATGATGGATCTCGGGGAAGGGTTTGATTGATCAACTCTGTTGATGGTTGATCAATTTTGTTGTTGAAGATCTTTGTTGATCTCTGTTAATCGAGATGAAGAGCTGAAGAAGGTCTCTGTTTGAAGAGATAACTCTGTTGATCAAGATGGATAATGATCCATGTTGATCAAGTTGAAGAGATTGATGATCCTTGTTTGAAATGGTGTTTGAGTTCTGTGATTGCGTGGAGAAGCAGAGTGGTAAGATTGCGCAGCGGCGGGAGGCGGTTAATCAGAGAAGCCTCGCTCTGATACCATGTAAAGAAATTGTATTGTATTATTATTATTTTGTGTTGAATGAAATACAGCCTTATAAAGCAAACTCTAACCTAACCTTGTAGAGATAGGAAACCTAAAACTTCTATTCTATTCTAACTTTCCTAACCTATTCTGTGACACTTTCCTATTCTGTAACATAGGTAGACTTCTATTCTTTAACATGTTCAAAATTTCAAAACTCATTGTGTTTTCAAAGGTTTAAAAAAATTGTTTTCAAATATTATCAAATGTGTTTTCAATTTATTATCAAGATTTCTTCCAATTTTCCGATGTCTGCATTTTTTAAGCCCAAAAAAATAGCCTAATGAAACCAAATAAAGGCCAAAATTTTAAGCCCGGTTCATTCAAAACAAACAATACACTCAACAAGTCGGATACAAAACTTGTTGATAATGTATGGATATCTTTCAAACATGGCGAAGAAGCCGATATGCGAGATTCGCTACAAAAACTTTGCAAAAGATTGTCAAAGCTTCAAAAGGCTAATGCCAAATAGCCTACCAGAAATGGAAAATCTAAGGCTTAGTCTTTCATGACCAATAATGTAGTAGTCAGACCCTCAAAGGACAAAGTGCATGCTAACATACTTGTGCCTCGTCCAATAGCAATGAAAATTCAAAATCCAAAAGGACAACAAACGTTTGGAAAGTCAATAGTCCAGTACGACCAAGTAGAGCTAGATGTTGTAGATTACAGCCTAGTTGATTATTTAGTGGTCTATCCCAGAAAGTGTTGGTAAAATTTCCTTTGGAGAAGCCATGCAGCTAGACATTTGGTAAACGAAAGTCTCTGGGAAAACCCTGTAGTCATGACGTTGGTTAAGCAGTTGTAGTTAGCGGTGAACAACCTTCAATATAGTAGAACAAATGCATCCAATATAGAATACTAGGGTATCCTTAAACAAAAAATTGACGACAAAGAACAGTTGGTCTGATTTCATTAAGGATTTTGGAACAAAACTCAATCAAAATTTTCTACTGTTAAAAATGAGATTTTATCAATAATTTTATGCATCATGAAATTTCAAGATGAATTTTACAATCAACCATTTTTATTACGCATTAATTGCCAATCTGCAAAATAGATATTGAAAAAAGAAGTTCAAAACTTTGTTTCAAAACAAAATTTTGAGAGATGGCAAACGTTTTTGTCTTGGACAAGTAAAAATTCTTGATTAATATGATAATTTTGGTGACGGATGTAAACATTTGATAATTTGTAATTAACTTGCAACTGTTGCTTAATTGTTGTGTATAATTGATCCAAAAGAAGATTTAGTTAATAGTTTTTTGAAAAATGATCTTCACAATCGACCATTTTTATTACACAATTGTCAATATGCCAGACAGATTTTGAAAAAAGATGTTTAAAACCTTGTCTCAAAACAAATTTTTGCCAGATGGCAAACACTTTCATACGTTTTTTTATTTCCTAGTCGAGTTAATAAAAGGTACTTCAAACTCCATTCTTGAGTTTCACTCGTGAATTTCTTCAGGGGAGACCAATAGAGGCCTCAACTCTTATTTCAAAACCCTCCCTTTCGAGTGAAGAAATTCACTCTTCTTCACTCACCCAGCTACTGGCAACAAATTCAAAGGAATAGACATACAATGACTTCCTCCTCAAATCAAACATCAAAATCATTGTATGCCATAATGAAATAAGATGAGATCCCCAAATTGGTTCCTCAGTCCTCTTAAGAAGATTCAAAGCATTTAAGCGAAGACTCATATGTCATGACCATAAAAAATATTTTTCTTTGAAATCCTACAAAACAACTGTGCAATCACAATATCAATCCATAAAACAAAACTCATCTCTCCAAATTCTTCAAAAAACAAATTCAAACCTCTCAATATGTGACCAAATATACCCTTGAACCAAATTTTCCTTTAGAACCTTATTATGGAAACTCAAATGACCATCGAATCAAAGTAGTTAATTTCTTATTTCCTCAAACTGCATCATTCCTTAGTGATGACCCTCACAAAATAAAATTATTCTAGAAGTTTATTCTCGTAGATACATATTCAATCTTAGTAACCCACAACAAAGACAAATATGATAATTCCAAAATCACCCATTTCAAGTGCCAAATTCTCAAAATCTTGTCCTTAGAATAATGGAATCAAAGTCCTTTTACCCCCAAAAGATTTAGCCAACCCTTTAGTCCTCAAATTTTCCAATATTTTTTTATTATCAAAAAATCTAGTTCAGAGCTTTCTTATTTCAAACTCTAAATTGTTCTCATTCATGGTTCTTCATGTTCCGTCTAAACGTCAAATTTAATAGTTACTTTCTTTACTGGTTCTTCCATCAGGTGGTGGATCTGAATGTTCCAGTCAAAGAAATCTTTCCTCATCAAGTAGAAAAATAATGAAATATTTTCAAATCAAACATCAAAGTTTCACAACCCAAAATCTACAAGTATTATCACAATGGTTATTTGCAAAGTTTTTTGTAGCATGGATCTGCAGCTGGAATTATGTGTTTTCCAAATTCAAGGTATATGTCAATCTACTCAAGCTCCTCCATTTTTGTGCCGAAGATTAAAAATCAAATGGTGGACATGTTTTGAGTTCTCTGATGTTACAAAACAGACAATGTAAAAGTATTTCAATCTCAAGATCAAGATAGTATAAACTAACAAAGATGATCAATCAAATTTATCAAAACTCAAATCACAAATTTTAGCAGCAACCTCAAAGAAGCAATTGTTCTAGTCAAATATCTTAAATTTGCTCATCTGATGCTGATGAGAACGATGATGCTACTTTTCAGAATAATGGAATGGAAGATGATTGTTTTGGCCTCTTCTGGTCTCAGCAATATACCATTCACCCAGCTACAAACAAAAGATCTTTTTCACAAATGCTCAAATGTCACTATCAAAATTAGGGTTATTTACCTTTTAACCCCTATTAATTCAGGTGTAACCTTAGATGGGTGCTACTAATTATGTAAATTCCATCTAAACCCCATTTTAACCCTTGACTGTTAAATCAACTGGGTTAACTAGCATAAATCATTAATTGTTTTAAAATTCCTAAAATATTGCCACGTGCCAAGCACGTGATGGGTACCAAACAGGAAATGCTAGAATGTTGTGGGTGGCAAAAGGGTTAAACTAAACAATTAAACAAATTTTCCTTTCTTCATTTTTCAACAACTTTGTCTGTCTTTTCCCTTGCTTATTTTCTTCATGTTCTTTTTATCCACAGCAGACACCACACTCATCGCCCTGCCGCCACCACACTCGCGGCCACTCTTCCAACTTTCTATGTCTTCTATAGAACCAACCAAACACGATGCATGCAAGATAAAGGATACTACAAGTGGTAACCACCCCCCTTCTATGATCTTAGTGGATACAACACTCACATACACTCCTTCCATTATGAAAAATACATTGAAGTAAAGAGCTTCCAGCACAAGTGGTGTCCTCCATATCATGAGCATGTCTAGAGTCAGTAACATGGTGGTTATGAGCATCACTAGGCTACCCACAACACCTGCCAAGTAAAAGACAAATTAGTGCATAGCATCAAGTGATTATAGCTCTGCTTGAAAATTCATGTTTTAAATGTGAGTGTGGTGAGCGATAAAATTACAAAAACAGGTGTTGGGAAATTTTTTTTCTGAGTCCATCTACCTGTAAAGGAAGAGAACATAATTTTTTTTGTGTCAGAATATTACTAAAATCAACAATGAGCTCAAATCTTAAAATATAGTGCTCATATAATTTGTGTCAGAAAAAACCTTATTTGAATTGAGCGTTTATTAAAATGATCAAGATCTGCAAATAGAGCTTCAACACCTACATAGGATGAAAATCAAAACTATGATGTTGTATGACTTCTTGGAAGACAGTGTTTGACAGTAGAATACCACCTCCTTATGCAGTACTATCTCCCTTGTTCTAGATTCTACTTATGTAGCAACTTTTAGGAAAAAAAAACACAACGGGATCTATTACAAAGCTAGAAACTTGTAAAGGACAATTCAGTTGATAGAATGAGAAGTGATACATATATCAAGTTGTTGTGTTCATTGAAAAATCATTAAGGTTGGATAAAAGTTTGAGTAGCAGGCAATGCAAATATGGGGAAGATATAAACCTAACCATGTAGCATGAACTTAATGTTTTTGACAATGTGTCATTATTCCCATAATTATATCTAACTTTGGACCTTGTTGGATTAATCAGATTGAGAATTCAAGCAAAATAAATTCAGGTTTATGTCATCATACACAAGAGGATTGATATTCTAAGTTCATGGAAGGAGATTAACTCCATAGTGCAACGTACCTGTGATGTGGGGTACTATACCACCAAGCAATAGCCACCCTTCCTTCCCATTTCTCAAGAAGAAATTAACAATGTAGTGTGGTGATAAGGCTTTGAATATGCTCGGGTAATGATGGACAATGTTGTATATGCCTCCCATTGGGGTGGTTACTGTCCAGGTACCATGATGGGAGAGAAGAGGAAACTCACTCGTGAAGTACAAAACTTTTGTACCAAAGCCAAAGCAATCAAAACTACAACGGATATAGTTGATATTAGAGCTAGAAAAGTTGGAAATTGATATATAGGTGTAAGATTGAAACAATAATCATCACAGGAAGAATAATTCTCATCAATGTAACAATACTTCCAATATCTCAATTTTTTTTTCCAAACACTCTATAATGCCAAAATCTCTGAAGCTTTCTTCTATTTCTCTAAAGTTCACTTCTTCTTTATTTTAATACCTTCACAAATTAAATCTGATTGCACATAAGAAAATGTTCTATTCAAATTGGTTTGATTGTAATTATTATCAACCAGTAGACACAGTGCATCCCACTGGTGCCTAATTCACAACCAACAAATTGCAGGGATGCAACATTCAAGCTTAAATTTGCAAGCTTAGACATAATTCTTAAAAAAAAAATACATATAAATCATTTTTGACCCCCACATAATTTCTATATTTACCATTTGGTACCCATTTTCCCCAGATTGATTTTCGCACAATTCAATCATTAGCGAAGTGAAATACACAAATACAATATTTACTTACCTCACCACCAATATCGACTCGTTCACCGACCATACTCTGATGTTCCTCAGCTATGATCGCAGTCTCCCTCTTCAACAGATTGTGGTTTTTCTCTTCAACAGATTGTACAAGTGAAACCTACCTAGGGTTTTGTTGGGATAAAAGGGAAAAGAGGGAAGTAAACACATGTTTGGCACGTGCTGGTCAAGGGTAAATGAAAATTTTCAAAACAGTTAATGGTTTCTGCTAGTCAACCCAGTTGACTCAATGGTCAAGGCTAAAATGGGGGTTAGAGAAATTTACACAATTAGTGGCACTCATTTAAGGTTACACCTGAATTAATGGGGGCTAAATGGTAAATAACCCTCAAAATTATTATCTTTCACTTTAAATATCCTTTTTTCAAAGATCCTACAAGTCATTTACACCCTCAATAATTTCATACCATGACAAAACCAAAGAAAGAAAACCTCAATTATTCATATCCTTCTAAACTCCTTTCATACCCCACATATCAAAATGCCTTTAAGTCATCCATTATCCACCAAATTCAAACCATATGTCCTCATTTTAGGACCCACAAGCCACTTTCTATCACAAATAATTCAGTCCATCACACAAATCCTCAATGATTCTACAATCATCCAAAAGAATGTCAGTTTCAATGTGACCTCTCACGGTCACATTGAAACCTTTTATTATTCATATATGTCAAAATCCATCCATCAGCCAAAGCATTATCCACTGAAAGTTATTTTCCACTTGCCTCCAATAATTCAAAAGCACTCAACAAAGATTTCAAAATCTCAATTATGTTGTCTCTAAATTATCAAGAAATCCAAGGCTCCTCCAAGTCTATAAAATCATGAAAAACAAAGGTTCAAGACATCTTGCTCCATACTGGACAAAAACATCAAAAAGCGTTTACTCCATCTTGAAGTAGTACTCCAAAATAGCCTCAATTAACCCCAAACCTTTCTTGTGTAAGAATTCAAGTTTTTTAAGTGTATTTCAAAGTAGGAACACTGTAAGTTTATTTAAAGTTAAGTTTTCAAATTCGGGATTGAGCATTGTTGTTACTGTTGTTTTATTTCATTCATTTGTATTTCAAATTATTAATTATCTTTAGTGTCCTTTGCCTCGAGTCTGTTGTCCTGGGTTGATTCTAGTATCAAAGTCATTTAGCCTTAAAATTTCTGGGGATAACAATGATCTATCCAAGAAAGTGTTGGTAGAATTTTCATGAAAGTCTCTGGAAAACCCTACAGCCAGATGTTTGGTAGAAGGTCTTTGGGGAAACACTACATCCAGGACGTTGGTTTAGCCGTTGTGGTTAGTCGTGAGAAGCTTTTGAAGCCGTGGGTTGATAGTGTGGCTTAGGTGGTCTTATTGGTGGTCCCGTTTTAGGTGAAACCGCTAAACTCGAACAAAAAATTGGCCATCCAAATGTCTTTTTAATCAAAGTTTATCCATTCATCATCCTTTAGGCAAAATACTCGAACATTGTTAATAGTTTAGAATGTCAAGTATCTGAAAAGAACAAAAGTTACAACAATGATCAATCCCAAAATCCCCAAACCACACATCTACGATAGTCAAAACCTTTTTTTTTTTTTTTTCTCAAAAAACTGAACAAGTTATAAAATAGAAGAACAAACAACACCAATCAATCATTTCCAAGAAACAATCCACTTATTCATTCCTGAAACATTAGATCTTCACAAAGAACAAAGTTATTAATACATCCATATATAGTTAGTTTAAATTGGAATCAAACCTTTAACAACATAAGGTTTAGATGTTGCAGTTTTCATATGTCTGAGAGACTGTAGGCACAATCAATTTCAAGATTCACTGCTAGGACTAGCAGTGTTGTCCTTAGGATTAGGACCAATATATTTCAATTGTTACCTAAACATTTCAATAGCCTTATCAGATCAAAATATTTTAGACACCTTAACACGCAATATTCAATTTTTTTGATTTGAAATGCTACCTGGTTCAATATCACTAGCATTGATATACAAAATCACTTACAAAATCATGAAGACCCAAATCAGCCCTCAAGCAAAAGTAGAATATAAAAAAGGATAAATAATCATTTTTCAAACAAATGAAGAAAAAAATATATATATCATAGTCCCAACCACTATACAATATAATCAAGTTATTTTCCTAGTAATATGGTAAGTTCAAACTCGTCCAAAACGTCCTCCTCCTCCAAATGAATTATCAGAAATAATATCCTTCGAAGATATACCTATTTAATTATAGTTTTCATTTAAAAGAAAATAAATATATCAATCACAGATTTTCAATCTCCAAGATCATCAATATCATCCTATAAGATTCTTCCTCAGACTCCAAGAATTTCGCCAGTAACAAGTATACATTTGACAAAGATTTGGCAAAATCCCTAATTTTCTCAAATACCACAACCAATCTACACAAATGATATACAATCAGAAATAACAGAAAAACAAGTCAAACAAAAATCACCTACTCAATATGCGATAGGCAATCCATTTCAAATATATGTTTTAGACAAAACATTCACACTAGATAAATGTTACATTAAAAAAAAAACACTTAAGACTGCAATGTAGCCAAAAAAAAAGATTATATTCAATAACCAATGAAGAACAAAGAGTATAATTAGGCAAAATATTTTATGAATTTTGCGAAAGATTTAAAGTCAACATACCATTTTTCCAAGGGCTTGAGAATCGTTATTTAACAAATAAGAATAAGAACAAGCACACCCGTACAAGAACCAAAAGTCATGTCTAAGCCTATCCTTGATACTTTACAAAATAATTCTCAACTTTTCAAACACAGTTTAGTTCAAATAATAATCAAAAGACATCTATTTAACATGCCATCTAGACAAAAAAAAAAGAGAATAAATTAGACAAAGTTGATGGTCCCAAGTCAAAAGATGGTAAACAAAAGGAAAGACATCATAAAAGAAAAATAATTCAAAAACAAAAAATATTCTTCACAATGACTTTATCTAAAATGTGGACAACTAGGTCATTACAAAAGAGACCATAGACAAAAGAAAAGTAACAGTTTAAAAACCTTACATGAATCACTTCCAAAGTCACAATCTGAATTGAGTTCGAACGCCTTCCAAGAAGTAACTCAAATTCAAACATAAAAAATCAATAAGTCCATATGATGTGGTACCCGTAGTTTTAAGAAGACGATATAAATATCGTCGGGGATGCGAAGAGAAGAAGGAGATGCGTAAAGAAGAAATTGTAATAATAACAAAGGGGTTTGAGGAATAAAATTGTTTATTTGATTGCTTGGAAAAGATGTCCCTTACATGTTGATATCCCTCTCTATTTATACTACTCAAAGCTAAATAACCAACTTTGACAAGGAGTTGGAAAATAAAGAAAAATTAGAAATCCTACTTACCAAAAAGAAAATCATACTTTTAATAAAATAGGAGTTCCTATTTTGTCGAACTTCCTAAAACTGTTGAGTTGATAAAATAGGAGTTCCTATTTTTTTTGAACTTCCTAAAACTGTTGATGTGATAAAATAGGAGTTCCTATTTTGTCATACTTCCTAAAACTGGATTTCCTAAAACTGTTAGATGTGATAAAATAGGAGTTCCTATTTTTTCATAATTCCTAAAACTGGATTTCCTAAAACTGTTGATGTCCTGCATCAGGCTCCCCTTCTTTAGAAAAACTCGTCCTCGAGTTGTCATCCCCTACCATGGCCTCAGTATCGTCATGAAACGTAAAAATTTCTTGAACATTGAAGATGTTGGAGATATGCCATTCAGCAGGAAGATCAATGGCATATGCATTGTCATTTATTTTCTTCAAAATCTGGAAAGGGCCATATTTCTTCATCTTTGTCTTGTTGTAAGTTCCCACGGGAAATCGTTCTTTGCGAAGATGAATCATGACTAACTCTCCTTCTTTGAATTCTTTAAAACGCCTATGTTTATCGGCATCTTCTTTGTACCTGGCATTAGACTCTGCAAGCTTTGATTTTACCTCATGATGGATTTGAGAAGCTTTATCCACCATATTGTCAGCCTTGGCATGAGAATCCCGAAGCTTTGGAAGTACTATGAGATCAAGAACATGATGGGGCACCTTAGAATAGACAATTTCAAAAGGCGTCTTACCAGTAGAGCGATTCACTGAAGTATTGAAAGCAAATTCCATATGTGGAAGAAGAATATCCCATTGTTTTTCCTTGTCGCCGATCTTTGCTCTAATCAAATTTCCTAAAGAACGATTCACAACCTCTGTTTGTCCATCGGTTTGAGGATGACAAGTAGTGCTAAACTGTAATGTAGTCCCCAAACGCATCCAAAGCGATTTCCAAAAGTAACTCAAAAATTTTGTATCTCTGTCAGAAGTTATTGACTTGGGAACACCATGTAAACGAACCACTTCTTTGAAAAACAAGTATGCGATATTGGAAGCATCTGTGGTCTTTTTACAAGCCACAAAATGTGCCATCTTGGAATAACGATCAACCACAACCATAATTGAATCATTTCCTCTCTGAGTACGAGGTAAGCCTAACACAAAATCCATGCTAACATCAACCCAAGGTGCATCTGGAACTGGTAGTGGAGTATAGAGACCGGTATTCTGAATAGTTCCTTTAGATCTTTGGCAAACCATACACCTTTGGACAAATCTTTGAACATCACGCTTCAAAGAAGGCCAAAAATATCTTTCTTCCATAAGAGCAATTGTTTTATCACGTCCAAAGTGTCCTCCAAGGCCTCCCCCATGTAATTCACGAATAAGATGTAGACGTAAAGAACCGTGGGGAATGCAAAGACGATTACCTTTGAAAAGAAAACCATCTTGAATTAAGAAGTCATCTGTACCATGCGAAAGAGAACGACATTTTTCCCACATAGTCTTGAAATCGTCATCTTCACCATAAAGATCCTTCAGATAATCAAAGGCCAAACTCTCATTCCGAATAGTCACAAGTAGATGAGCACGTCTACTTAAAGCATCAGCAACTTGATTCAACTTTCCACTATTATGCCGAACCGAAAAAGTATACTTATTGATGGTCGATAACCAACGATCATGCATTCTGTTTACCTTGGCTGAAGTAGTCAAGAATTTCAAAGCGTGATTGTCAGTGTTAACGATGAATTCTCGATGAACAAGATAAGTATGCCACTGTTTTAGAGCTTGCACAAGAGCAATTAATTCTAATTCATAAGTAGACCACTTCTTCCTAGCATCAGAATTTTTCTCACTATAATAAGCAACCGGATGACCCCCTTGAGATAAAACCGCACCAATACCGATAATCGAAGCGTCACAATCGACTTCAAATGGCTTATCAAAATCCGGCATAGCAAGAACTGGAGTACGACACAATTTTTCTTTAAGAGCATTGAAACTCTTATCCGCCTCTTCTGTCCATTCAAACTTTTCTCGTTTCAAACAATCGGTAAGACCGGCAGCAATTGAACTAAAATTTCGAACAAAACGCCTGTAGAAAGATGCCAACCCATGAAAACTTCGAACATCACGAATGCATGTAGGTGTAGGCCAATCTGCAATGGCATTCACCTTAGAATCATCCACTAAAATTCCGATGTCCGAGACAATATACCCTAAGAAGAGGACTTTATTTGAGAAAAAGGTGCACTTCTTCAAATTCACAAAGAGAGCATTATCGGCAAGGACTTGGAACACCTTAGAAAGTTGGGAGAGATGGTCGTCTTTGCTGCGACTATAGATCAAGATATCATCAAAATACACAATAACAAATTTACCAAGGAAAGGTTGTAGAACCTGATACATGAGTCGCATAAAGGTGCTAGGAGCATTAGATAATCCGAATGGCATAACAAGCCACTCATATAATCTTTCCTTTGTTTTGAAAGCTGTCTTCCATTCATCCCCTTCACGAATACGGATTTGATGATATCCACTACGTAAATCAAGTTTAGTGAAAATTTTAGAACCAGTAAGCATATCGATCATATCATCTATCCGTGGAATCGGAAATCTATACGGGATGGTAATTCTGTTCAAAGCGCGACAATCAATACACATTCTCCATCCACCATCCTTCTTTTCGACCAAAAACGCTGGACTAGCACAAGGACTTTTGCTATATCGAATCAAACCTTTAGCCAACAAATCTTCTACCTGGCCTTGCAAAATATCATGTTCTTTCGGACTCAACCGGTAGTGTGCGTGATTTGGTAATGAAGCTCCCGGTATGAAATCGATTTGATGTTGAAGGTCACGTAAAGGAGGCAAAGTAGCAGGCAATTCATCAGGAAATAAAGCACCGAATTGATTTAATAAGGGTTGTACCTGCGAAGGAACTTCTACTAGAGGTTTGTTGTCATCATGAGAACTCAACGTGTGGACTGTATGTAATTGATGAGCAATAGTAGCCACCAAAGCACCTGTGTGTCTGTCACTATGCTCTTTCACAACCGAGGAAGACTTGGAATGATGTAGAACCTTTCGTTTCCCATCCTTGTAAAAAGTGTAAGTATTCTCATAGCAATTGTGAACTGCACGAACATCATACTGCCAAGGGCGACCAAGAAGAAGATGTGTAGCACTCATGTTGATTACATCACAAAGCACCGTATCCTCAAAATTTGGAAAAGAGAATTTCACCATGCATTGATGAGTAATTTACTGAGATGAAGAACTATTAACCCAACCAACTTGATAAGGACGAGGATGTGGTGTCACCGGCAAATCTAACCCTTGCGCCACATTGGACGCAATGTAATTGTCAACACTTCCACTATCCATAATCATATCACACACCTTCCCTCCTATCAAACACTTTGACCGAAAGATACTATGGCGTTGTGAAAAGCACGGTTCGGTAAGTAACAAAGGACGTATCATACCCATAAAGTGATCACCATAAGCTTCGAAAACATCATCGGTGTCGTTACGTGCACTGTCATCTTCATACGGTCCTTCTTCGTCAACGTGAGGTTCATCACTAATAAGGCCATTAAACCTGCGACAGTCACTGGATGTATGACCGAATTGCTGACACTTGTTGCACTTATCTCCACGAAACTTTGAATACTCCCCTAGCGTATGTCGTTGTGGAACAGGTTGAGTTCTAGATGGAAATCGAACATTGGGCTGTTTGTGTGGGTTAGGGGGAAAAAATGGGGTTGTGTTCTTGTCTTGAGGAGTGGGGAGTATAGGTGTATTTTGTTTGGGGAGAGGAGATTGGGATCGAGTAAAATTGGGACTTTCTTGTTGTGGAAAAGGAGAATTGTGAAATTCTGCATGAGAAGCAGAATTGGAATAATATGGATTATAAGATGATGGCCTTTGATAGGTGTTGGAGTAATTAGAATTGGATGGTCGGTAATTGGTTGGGGTTCGAGTTGATTGTCGGAATGGTGGAGCTCTAGAAGAATGCGTGACCCTACGTTCGATAGTCAAAGCTTGTTGAATAGCCTCAACCATTGTATAGACTGATTGTGTCATCCCATATTGAATTAACCGATTCAAACCTTCGGTAAATCGAGATACCAACTGCTCCTCTGATTCATGAAGTTGATTTCTAGCCACCAAATTGTAAAATTCTGAGACATAATCTTCAACCGAATTTGCTCCTTGCTGGCAATTCTGAAGTTTGACAAAAAGTTGTTGTTTAAAATCCCGTGGTAAAAACTTCTCGCGAATCAATTTCCTCATTCTCTCCCAAGTACGAATTGGTGGTTTAACACTTTTTGAACGATCTTCACATAGTTTTTCCCACCAGGCGGCTGCTCCTCCCTTGAGCTTGTAAGCAACAAGTTTCACCTTAGAATGATCCGGAACTTCCATAAATTGGAAGAAAGCTTCGACCTCATAGAACCATCCAATAACGCTTCAATTTTGAAATTCCCGGTGAAATTCGGAATATCTGCTTTTAACTTGTATTCCGGTAGAGCACCGTACGGACTCTGTCCCGATCTGAGACGTCTATCATCCGTCCATCGCTTTTCTTGTTCATCCTCGATTGAATCATCATCTTCACTATCAATCTGAAAAACCGAAGTCTTCCTTTTCGGCAAGCCGATAAAACTTTCATGTTGATGTTTGGTACCGAACTCCTTCATGATTTCTTTCGGAATATCGTTATTGTGCTCGAAAAAATTCTTGTCATGTCGCTGGATGGAAGTTGCAGAATCGATTTTACCGTCATCAGTTAACGGCGCTTTTCTTTCACGTTGATGAGCAAACAACTTGTCTTCTATATTGAGAAGCTTCAGAAGCGATGCTAGCTGATTTTGAATACCATTGAGGTCGGCTTGTAACGGTGCAATTTTGGTATCCATTGACACCGTCAAATCTTCCGAAAGTTTTGCATCTATGGTTTCCATAGTGATTTCTTCCATTGTTGGTTGAGGTGGAGATGGGTGGATGATTTTTTTTTTTTTTTTTGGAACGGTGTGTTGCGGAAGCGGAGAAAAATCGATTTCGAGGTAAGAATCTCAAAATTCACTGGCTCTGATACCAATTGATGTGGTACCCGTAGTTTTAAGAAGACGATATAAATATCGTCGGGGATGCGAAGAGAAAAAGGAGATGCGTAAAGAAGAAATTGTAATAATAACAAAGGGGTTTGAGGAATAAAATTGTTTATTTGATTGCTTGGAAAAGATGTCCCTTACATGTTGATATCCCTCTCTATTTATACTACTCAAAGCTAAATAGCCAACTTTGACAAGGAGTTGGAAAAGAAAGAAAAATTAGAAATCCTACTTACCAAAAAGAAAATCATACTTTTAATAAAATAGGAGTTCCTATTTTGTCGAACTTCCTAAAACTGTTGAGTTGATAAAATAGGAGTTCCTATTTTTTTTTGAACTTCCTAAAACTGTTGATGTGATAAAATAGGAGTTCCTATTTTGTCATACTTCCTAAAACTGGATTTCCTAAAACTGTTAGATGTGATAAAATAGGAGTTCCTATTTTTTCATAATTCCTAAAACTGGATTTCCTAAAACTGTTGATGTCCTGCATCACCATACCAACAAATGATATTAGGTTACCTAATAAACAACCAATTACTATACAAGATTTTTGAAAAGAATTAACACTCTTAAAAAGGAAACTCATCAAATAAAAATACAAATCCACAAATAGAAAAAAAGATTATCTAAACCTCTCAAATACTTTCACAAGTAAGGCTACATCAATATTACATTTATAATAAATTAATAATATAAAATAACGACAACTATACTTGTAGATTCAGGTGCTTATTTAAATTGTGTCTCTCAAGGAGTAATTCTTTCCAAATATTTTGAAAAAATAAAAATAGCAATTATATGGGGCAAACAAAGAACAACTACAAATTAGTTACAAATTATCAAATGCCCATATTTGTCATAAAAATATTGCATCAATAAAATATTTATATTGGTCAAAGACATTGGTCAAGAGATTATTTTAGAAACACCATTTCTAACAACAATCTATCATTTTCAAGTAAACCAAAATGGTATCGTGACAAAAATATTAGGAGGGAAATCCTCTTTTCTTATTAAATCAAAAAACAATTAATTAAAAGAAGAACTTAATTACAAAGAACTAATAAAAAAACTAAAAGACCCCAACTTACAATATCAAATTAGTCAATTTCAAACCAAATTAAAATTTACCAAATGCTTTTTGGAATAGAAAATAACAGCTAGGAGGTTTTGTTCAAGCAAGAAATCTCCTTCTAATAGAACTCTTATTTCCTTATTACTTCCCTTCTTTTTCCTAATAGGTTTCGACCTAAAAATCCTTGCTAAATTGAGGTTCCATCTTTAACGAGCGACCTTCCATGTGACATTAGTTCATTTTTC
Source organism: Berberis vulgaris (assembly GCA_963556465.1). Lineage (NCBI taxonomy): Eukaryota > Viridiplantae > Streptophyta > Magnoliopsida > Ranunculales > Berberidaceae > Berberis > Berberis vulgaris. The sequence goes on along the minus strand of OY747131.1, from coordinate 23,649,475 downwards.
TCCTTAGCATATTAAAATACTTGCCAAACATCAAAATACACATCATATAGGTAAGTAGAAAATTATTATAAAATTACTTGAATTAACAGCACAATCTAACGATTACACTTAGAAAACCGATGTTAAGAGTGCACTTTATGCACTCATCAGATACACAATAGGCGATACGAATAACCTTAGTTCATAAGATTTAATCACATTGAATTCTATCCTTTAAAACTACCACACTGCTTGTGGTTTTACGATTATATAAAAATTAAGTAAACTTCGAGTTTGATTTTATGAAATACGACATTTTTTTTTACGGAGAAATTAAATAACATTCGGATTGGATGTTGCAGAAAGGAATAGCTTTTGAAATGCCTAAAATAAGCTTCAATATTTATCCATAAAATTTTGACACAAAAAAAGTTTGGGTTAATTGAGGCTATTTTTAGAGTAATATTAGAGGATAGAGTAAGCCCTCTTTTGACGCACTTTTCCAATATAGAGCAAGAATGTAGGAGCCTCATCCAAAACTCAGTTCAATTGGATGCTTACACTTTTGCAATTTTTCATGTAAGCTAAAATAATTGAAATTTTTGGATTTAAACTCAACATTGTCACACACTAATCGAGCGTGCCCACTACGTGTTTTCCAATTTCTGGGTTCTCCTAGAACTTTCCCACCATGCACCTCTTGTCGCCTTTAAATGTTCATAAACTAGACCTTTCTTGAATACCCAGGAAGGTACCGAACAAAATGTAAAACCTCTACACGTGTCCCCTCTTTCCACTTCACTCTCTCACATTCTCCAACTGTCCATAATGTTCCTGATTACTCTTTCTTGTCTTTATAAGGCAACCAAATCGAACAACTCTCATAGCAGCAAAACCCACAAGCAAAGCAAAAGCAAAAGCAATTTCCAAAATCAACAACTCTAATGGCTGTTTCTGGTGCAATTTGGTCGTCGTCTCCATCTACTCTTGGTCTCTCGCGTCAACTCCAAATCCCGCGCTCTTTAAGCCCACCCCATTCGGTATCAGTTCGCAAGATTGGGTCGGGCCGATCCCTTGGACGTTTGGTCGTGCGAGCAACAGAAGAGCACAACAAAAACGATGGTTCCATTGATGTAAACGTCACAAATCAAAACAGGGGAAATACCGGTATGGAGCGGAAGCCTAGACGCTCTATGGTTGAAATCTCACCTTTTGGTAACGTTTCTAGACAGTCCCAGTTCCATAATTCCTTTTTGACTAATTTTCCACGTCACTTTATAGTTTTTCTTACAAAATTTGTTTCATGATACTACAGGTTTAATGGATCCACTATCACCAATGAGAACGATGAAGCAAATGTTAGACACAATGGACCGAATCTTCGAAGACACCATGAGCTACCCGAGCTTAACAACATCAAACGGTGATTTACGTGTACCATGGGACATCAGTGACGGGGAAAATGAATTGAAGATGAGGTTCGACATGCCCGGACTCGACAAGGATGAAGTGAAGGTGTCAGTGGAGGATGACCTACTTGTTATAAAGGGAGAGCGGAAGAAGAAGGAAGGTGGGGGTGAAGAGGAATCGTGGTGGAGTCAGAGTTTTAGCGCTTATGATACAAGGTTGAGGCTGCCTGAGGGTTGTGAGGTGGACAAGATTAAAGCCGAGTTCAAGAATGGGATGTTACTTATCTCCATTCCCAAGACTAAAGTGGAACGTAAAGTTATAGATGTTCAAATTCAGTGAGCTTGCTGATGTAATTTAATGGTACAAATTTAGTCAAGGAGCCTTTTGTTTTAAATGTCTGTTTTGATTTGCTTTTTCATGTAGTAGTAGATATACAAGAGAAGATGTTCCAACGACCATAATCAATGAAATATGTACATGATATTTAGATTGTGAAATATTGGGACTATTAGACATGTTAATTATTCAAATCGAGATGAAATTTATGTTGGACAGAGTTCTGGTTTGAGGGATATTTGCATATTTGGAACACGAATTGGGCTCTATGCATTTGTTTCTATAGGTTCTTTTTAAGTTGATACATGTATTGTACTGGTATTAATTTCGGCTGAATTCTTTTTCTCCTGAGCAATTTCGGTGGCTTCCCCAAACCACTCCCTCACAAGCATAGAATTCATTTGCACTATCACCTTTGCAATCCCCAAGTCCTTTGCTTTTTGATGCATTCTGAGTGACGATGATCTCGCCGTCGCAAAGTGGGATTAGAGCGAAAAGAAAGTTCAGATGATACAAAACCCACAGGAGGTTGGATTAATTCAGTGGTGTAAAGTTCATATGGTCAAGTCAAGTACTCATTTAAGACGTAATAAGGCATGTCTCTTAAATGAGGCGAGAGTACAAATTGTGTACGAAAACTTTCAACTTTCAATAGTATATGAGGTAAGAATCTTGTAACGACGCCAGCCAAAGTGTTTATCACCCACTTTGTCGATACCTAACAGATCAGGAAGAGCTCGTATTATCTGCTTAGCCTCAAGCTGAAACCACCTCAAGCTGAAACCAAACATAACACTCACGTAGCACATCACCCACTTCAATGATGAGTTGACTCTGATCAACGGCTGCAACGACGACACATCAGTTACAACCTTCACCTCGGTTATGAGAAGAGGCTAATTCTATAACTTCCTCACCCTGAAACCTCCGACTGACGTGGCAAACTTGCATAGATCACCCTTGAGGAAATGTTGGCCGCCAAAAAATGAGGAAAATTGATAAAACATTCCCCTAGTCCTAGAGACAAAAAAAAGGGCCAAAAATAGGAGGATGGTGACAAAAGCAAATGCAATTAAGAATTTGAGAGAAGTAAAGTGGCCCTCCAAGCTCTGGAGAGATCCCTCCCGACAACACTGCTCACTTTCACAATGATAGCGATCACGATACCGAAGGCTGCAAGAATCATAGAAGCGAGATTGAATATTGGATCAAGAGGGAAAAATTCTAAGAATTCTCGAGCTCGTATAGAAGACAAGACCGGGCGAAAGAAAGGGAAGAAGCCTTCAAAGAAATTGAAGAAAAGGTAGCAGACATTATATATGTCCTGAACGGGGTGTGCTCAGAGGGTGAACAGCTTCGCGAGATGCGGACTCAGTCCACCTACGATGACTGACAAGTGCAATACGCTCGTGTTCAGAGCCCGATCTCGTCGCTAACATTCACAGATAAAGACCTCCAAGATGTCCACTCTCCTCATAATGATGCTGGTTATCTTACTCCTCATAGTGAAGTGGGAAGTGAAGAAATCCTTGGTAGACATCGAGAGTTCCATGAATGTTCTATTCCTCAACGCGTTCTGCAACATGCAGCTTAAAAAGGAAAACTTGACGCCCGCCAGTCACCCCATGATAGGGTTTAGTGGGAGAAATATTTCCTTGTCGGGAAGATCAGACTAATGGTAGTGGCAGAAGAGCCACAACTGCATAAAGTCCTCTTCCAAGAGTTCATGGTGGTCGATGCTATATCCACCTACAAATCATCTTGAAAAGGCTTTGGCTCCATCAGATTGAGGTAGTAGTTTCCACTCTACATCAATGGATCAAGTACCCTGCCAATCAGGCAGTAAACACCATTCAAGGATACCAGTCGTCGGCAAGAGACTTCTACTATGCAACATTAAAACAACTGAACTGTTAGCAATTATAGCTTGGGCTCGCGAGCCAGACATCTCAGAGCCTGGGCCCAAAGACGAGAAAATAGCCTATCCGTTCGGACGATGAGACCTTAATCAGTCAAAGGGGAAGACCAGGTGTCCTCCAGCCGTACTGGCTGGCGAATGCCATCTTCGTGAAAAGAAAAGTGGAAAATTAAGAGTCCACGTGGATTACATGACCCAGAATAAGGCTTGTCCAAAAAACAACCTTCCACTTCTTCGCATATCAGAGCGTGAATGTCACGTCCGAACACAACCTACTAAGCTCCATGGATGCTTATTCCGGACACGACCAGGTACCAATGCATCCCCTAGACCAGAAGAAGGCCTCCTTCATAACTGAAAGATGGACATACCACTATCGGGTGAAAACTTTCGATCAAAAGAGCGCAGAAGCAACGCATCAACAACTAGTAAGCTAAATGTTCAAGGAGCGAATTGGCAAAATCATAGAGGTCTATATAGACAACTCAACACATCTAACCAATCCAGTTCATACAGAACAAGACAAAGCCTTGACAACCAAGACTCAACTAAATAATCAATAAGGATCTAGCCCTGAAAAGGTCATCCGACTGCCACTCAGTTCAAAACAAAGCGAAGTAGCAGCACATCGACAGGCCAATGCATATTTAGAAAATAGGCAACAAACAAGAAATGGCCCACATGAAGATCACTTTCAAGTGACTTTGCTATCATTGGCGAATCATGCTATTTTCGTCAAGGGAACTACACAGTCTGAGTCAGGACCACGTACTTTTCCTTCAGGACCAAATTAGCGTGGTCCCCGCTTAGAGATACGTTGTCTCATCATTTTTGTTCTTTTTTTTATAGTCTAGAAGAACTGTTCGTTCAAGGCAATATAAAAAAAAAATTCATTCAGGGAATAAAAGAAAAAATGAATTCTATAAGACAAACTTTAGTGATTATTAAGAAAGTTGTTACAAACTTGATCGACTGGCTAGTACAAAAGTTTACACACTACACGTATCTAAGCCTGGTGCAAGTAAGGATCCGCTGAAACGCACTCCAAGACATTGCTTTGCCAATTCACCTTCAAAAGAGGACTTGGAAGTCAATCAAAAAGTAACGACCGCCCAAAGTTGATTGTCGGTACACACGTCGAAACTTTGCTCCGCGAGTCTGCCTGGAGAAAAGATTTGGAAGTGAAAGCAAATGTACCCAAAGTTGGCTGCTGGGGTGATCTCGCAAAAAAATGGATGCATGAGGTGAAGCAAAGTCCACATTCATCGAATTAATGGAATTGCACGAGCCTTATTAATTGGGGGGACTAGCCATTACCAAACCGTCTCGCAATTTACTCCGTACACATGGCAGGATGATCTCGTCAACATGGCCCAAATAAGGGAGCAAACCCAAGTGAATGCCCGACCTGATCCAGCTCGAAAGATAGAAAATGGTCTAGTACATACTGGTTAGAAAACATAAATGGTGAATGCCTTAAGCGCCACGGAATGTAAAACACCTACAGAGATATTATCAATAAATCCAAGGTGATGCAGTCGTTTTTCACTCCCTGCTCCGATCTGGTTCCTGCTGACTTGTTGACCTACACAAGTAGCACACGTGACCCACAGGGTAGCCGATGACACTCTGATGCTAAAGTCAGACAGAGATCTGAGGAAGGTGTAATGTTGTAACAGGGAATTTGTAGCGTACCTTAGCTTACCAACCTCATGTATTATTTATAATGCAAGGAGTCCCGGTTTAACCAGATCATTGTGGGCGTAGATTAGGGAGAAAATCTCCATGAAAATCCCTCTCTAATTAGGATTCATGCTGTAGGAGGGAAGTTCTCTGTTAATTTTGCGCTCCTAGATACGTGGGAGATAATTCCCAATCTAAGATCATTCAATAGAAGGGAGTTTCCCTGTGTGGAAGATACTCTGGTGTTTGCTTCTTAGTTGGGAGCAAAGAGCAGTTGTAGTTGCCCGTTCGAAGTAGATTCTCGATATACTTGCCTAAGGAGGGCTTACGAGTATTGAGGACAGTTGTTAGACGTGTGGGCCTAGCGTTCTGTGTGAGTCCGAGTCCACCTGGAGGATTGAATTGAGCGGGCTTAGAACCGCTTGGGCCTGTTCAGTGTTGGGCTGATGCTGAGGTCCGTATTTCCTCGAGATTATCACGACACGTGTACGGCTCAGGGGCGTGACCATTTTTATGTATCATCAGCTACTCCCCCCGAGTTAGTGGGTCATCACATCGGTTCGCTAAGTCATCTCTTTAAGGGATGTGCCGCTTATGGTGATAGAACATGAATTGTTGCTTGAGCCGCACGCCTCATTAATGGCACGTGCATCGGTTCGACGGGAAACCATCCTCTATTTAGGTCATCTACAGTGTTGAGTCTGACCCTTCTGCTTTACTTGCTTTTGAAGATATTGTTCTAAAAGGTTTGTTTGTCTTCTTCATGGCTCGAGAAAACCTTCTCGATGATGTTGTTCTGGCTAAGGGCCTAGATTTTTTTTAAGACAGGTTGTTGTCTGAACCTGATCTTGCTGAAATTCATACAAAGTTTAGAGTTCCTGAAGACTTGTCGTTGTACCTTCTGAAGAGTGATCAGACGCCAATGTCGCCTCCGACCTGTTTTATTTGTTTACATGGGGGGATGCTTCAAATTAGGGTGCGTTTCCCAGTTCTGAACGTGATTTGGGAGTTCTTGGATCTCTTAGGGATTCCTCCAGCTCGGTTGCAACCCAATGGATACATGATCATTTTCACGATTCTGCTTAGTCTTAAGGAGGCCAACGTTAGTGTGACCCCATGGGTGATTCAGTTGTTGACTGCTCCTCGACTACGGAGCAATGTTGTTTGCAAGATGAAGTCACCGAATTGTTTTGTTAACCTGCCTGATGACTTCAAGTTCTGGTAGAAGTACTGCTTTCTAGCCCCTGTAGATTTGAAATATTTTCGATGTAAGGGTTGTCCGCTTGAGCAACAGTTCAAGCCGCTTCGTAAATTCAACTCCTTCCTTGTGACTTTGATGTGCTTGATAGCAGGCCGAGTGATCATTGCTTGTGTTCTCTTGTAGGAAGGTTTCCCACTACTCCTTTTACCTTAGAGAAGCAAACCACTATGGAGACATTTCGTGTCATTCCAAAAAGGGAGGCGGTTGATATCATAAAAGTTTTCAATTTCGTCTGTAGTGGGCTCTGGGACAATTGGCACGTCGCTCCCACTCTGTATTGAGAGTCGCACATTAAGCTGAAAGATGGGGCCCCTTCAAGGAAGAGGAAGGCTTATAGAGCCAAGACTCTCGTTCTATCTGATGCGAAGGATCTGTCTGAGATGCTTGCTTCTTTTGTGATGAAGAAGCCTCGTGTTAGAACTGGGTCTTCAGCACGACCCACTAGGGATCATTGTCCGACCGTAGACAATGGTAGCCGAACTTGACCAAAGTTTAGACAGCTCATGAAGACTGATGAAGACAACTTCAGGTCCGATCTATAGCTTATTTCGCCAAAAGTAGATTAAGATGGCCTAAGAAATCTGAAGCGTGATAACTCCTGGATCTCATACGAAAACTACATCTCTAAAGACCAACGCAATAGCATGGCAACACAGAGAAGACTCAACAGCTAAATTCTAGAAAGTACAAGTATGAAATACTACTTAACAAACTTTCTTTCATTCATATCATAATTATAGCTGTTGGGGAGGATCAATTCAAGTGATCGAAAAGCCAATTACATCAGAAGAGATTACGAGGGATGGATTCGTAGCATCAGGAGCCTGTCCCGAATCACCAGTTGAGGGCGCTTGATTAGAAGCTTCTTCCTCGTCAATCTTCACATAACCAGCTTGTAGTAAGCGAAGTAAAGATGAGGGTGCTCTTCTTCAATCAGCACTAGTAGCTCAAGTCTACCTTTGATGACTTGGGCAAAATCCAAAATCGTATGGCCTTCACGCAGCTTCAGCTCACAGGCTTTAGACTCCGCCAGAATTTTCCCCACCTTTTCTAGCCTGTCTGCAAGCGCAATTGCCTTAGATTGCTCATCTGACAGTTGTTCCTTCAGTGGGCTGAGCTCATCCAACACAAAAGCAGCTTGATTTTACGCTTCGTAGACATGACGAAGGCCGTCAGCAACTCCCGATTCAAGCTTTTGGCGTAAGGCGTTCCATTCAGACTCTACTTGCTCCCTTTCAGCTCTTGAGTATGCCTCAACTCCTCCTACCCACGCCTTAACTCTTCTTGAGCATTGAGCAGCGGGCACCAAACAGTCTCGGAAAGAGTCTAGCTAAGCTTTTGCAGCTTTCAGCTTGTCTTCAAAGTTAAACTGCACTGCCCACAATCAGGACATGATCCATCCCAGCACCAGACTCCTTCAACTACTCATTCAAGGACTCGATCTGATAAAGTGCGTCAGAGTATGACTTCTTCAAGTTAGAAAAAGTGTTATCCATAGCGTATACTCTATCTTCAAATGCCTCCACCTCGTTCTTGGTCATGGCAACTTGATTCAGCAAAACCATCCTTAGCATCAAAAGCCTCTAGCTCTTATCGGTGTGCTCCTCCATCGTCGCCTTCTCAAGCATTGGCTGATGAGAGTTCATCCACTCAAACCATTTGCGGATCTTCTGAAATGACTGACGCTTCTACTTTCAGATGTCAGCCTTATGCACTTGACTCAGGGCCAGAGAGGTTGATTCGAGCAAAAAAATGCAGCTTACTCTGATCCAAAAATACGCCTGCTCCACCCTTGGATGATAGCACAGTGCCAAGGGCCCCCATTCGAGGATTTTTGTTTCCTTGCCAAAGCCTTCTTAGCTTGGGGCTCATCCCGATGGCTTGCTTCAAGGCCTGTGGGCGGGAGAGAGAGAGAAGAACCATTCCATGGAACGACAGTTTCAGCAGAACGGGGAAGAGGAGTTTCAACAACTTTCGAGGTGGGATTAGTATCCAAGGACTGAGCAGATTGAGTTTCGACATCTCCAGCCCTCAGATTGACTACACCAGTGCTCACCAGATCGAAACGATCCCCCTCTAAGTCAATAACGAGGGCAGGAAATTTTGGCAAAACACCCTGCTCTTTCAAAACCAACTCCTTGGCAGTCTCAATCTGCCCAGTTTCGCAACAGTCACCTCTTTCTCCAACAGGATTAACGATTGAGAAGAATGAGCGACCTTAGAATTAGCCTGCTTCATCTGGGGCTGTGTAATAGGTGGCAGAGCTGCCTCCAGTTTAGTTTGCCTTGTGGGGACTGGGCATCGTCAACTTCCTCTTCCTTGAAGGACGACCACTGTCTCATTGGTCGAAGTTCTGAACAGAGTGGGAGTCTCGTGAAAATTCTCAAATGGCCCACTCTGCGTGATGTTGCTTGACTGCATAACCTCTTTGATAGGCATAAAAATCAGACATTTGAATTTTGTCATTACCGACTCCTCTTCCTCAGAGAGGATTGAAGCCGAAAATTGAACAACAGTTAAGTGCAACACCCATAGTGATCGGACAAAAAAAAAAATAAAAAAATTGGAACATTATGTTTAGTGCTATCCAATCTAAAACCTTTGACAAACAGACGATCATCCAGCTTAAAATACAGAGAGTCCGAAAAGGCCAGAAAACAATATTTTTGCCAGAACTTGAAATCGTCTGACAGCAGACATACTGGTGTGCTAAGCTGGCGCCCCATGAGCATTCAAATGAGGGAAAGTTAGCAGATGGATCACATTCAAAGTCACTCGAAGGTCAACGTTCTCCATCTTGATAAGAACGACGATCAAGGTTCTGAACTCATTCGACACCATCTGAACAAGAGGAATGCGAAGATACGCCAAATATCTTCTAGGACCGGAAAACGAAGTCCCGATTGAAACATGCCCTTATGAAAGGCGATGAATCCCTTCGGAAGGCCTTAGTGTGATTTGATCTAAACCCAATGGAACAAGTTCCAGGTCCTCAAGAATCCGGTATTGATCCCAGTGACTAACCAATCCAGCTTTATCGACCGACCTGTCTCGAAAGAACTCATAGCAATAAAAGGACAACTTCTGCTCAGGATTAAGTTCACTCCTATCCGCCACTCGAAGAAGGTATGAATTTTCGACTATACTTGCAAAGATAGAAGCAAGAATGCGGAAGCAAGAGAGCAAGGAGTTTTAGAAAAGTTGCAGAAGTAAAAAAAGTCAACTCTGCAGAGAATGGGGCTCAAATAGAAGCGGGGATTCATGTCCTTTTCAAGTAGTCACCTAATCAATTAATGATGTATGCCGCTCGAGGAAACGTTTCATACTCAATCATCATGACTGTACAGTTCCCCCATGAAGTAACTTAGTGGATTGGCAAGCTAGCCCACTAACTTGGGGGGAACAACTGATGATACACCTAACCGTCCAGTAATCCGCACCGTACACGTGTCATGATGATCTCGTCAACAAAGTAAAGTGGGCTTAGAGAGTGCCGAATCTGGTGAAGCAAAAATTACACAAAGCCCACTGAGGTAGGTTCCAGGAGATTGGGCCCATTCAGCGGTGCCCTATTAGGACCATAAGTCATATGGTCAAGACCAGTACTAGTAAGACCTAATAAGGAAAATATCTAGGAGTTTGATCTAAGACAGGCAGGCCAACAACACACTGACTCCTACTAGGAAACAAATATCAGAGTACAAATTGCGCATGAAAACTCTCCTGCATGGACAACACTCCACAAGGAAAGAATCTCTAAACAAATATATTTTTTTAAACTACGCCACCAAAGGCATAGCCAAACAAGGACACTCGCTTGATAAATAGGGCACAAGGTTGAGGAACTAAGGGACACTACAGAACCCAATTTCAAGCATTATACCTTCCTCAAGCCTTGTCTGACTTAAGCATCAGAGTGTCATTGACCGCCACAACGTTGGTCTTTGCCACAACGTTGACTTAAGCATCACACTCGCTTGATAAAATGGAAACTGACGCATTAACAACAATGCATTTCTTATTACCATCACATAAAACCACCCTTCCTGAAATCATATATACCATTCATGTTTAAAACCACATAATAAGTGGGTGGAAACACCCATTAAACAACCATCGGTCACCTCTCACCTATACTCAAGGATTGTGATTTCGTTTTTTTAGTTGATCTTGGTCCTCTGATTTTAAGAAATATTTCTTTTTGTGTAGAAAAAACATAAAAATTTTGATAGTGATTTTAAATTTAACAATATAAGTTATGCATTCTAAACTCGTAAATACTACATAAAAAGTCTCACATGACTCGTGGTGTCATACAAACTACATATTACATAAGAATCAATTATATAGCAAACTTTTGATACTAAAATAACATTATAGCTTGTTAAAATATTCGGAGATTAAAATATTTATTTATTTTCTTTGGAAAATTTCGACATATTTTGGATTTCGAAAGAGATTTCAAAAACTTTAAAAATAAGAAATATTTCGTGAAATTTCGACATATTTCGAGAAATCACATTCCTTGCTTATGCTTAACCATAGTTCTAAACTTTGTTTTACGCTATCACCTCTGTCCTGAACAATACACCACCACCAATCCTGTCATTAAGCACCACTATCATTTCTTTTAAGCCCCACCACCATTTGCATAGGCTCAACAACTAAACACAAAAAGAATTAAACACAATTTAGCGCAATTCTCGATAACAATGTGAAAAACTTGTAGTACAATTATTAATAACTTAGTTAAAAAACTTCTAAATGTACGTTTTAACTCGTAACTGCACAAGATCAAACAAATAGTATACTAAACAAAGCTCATATCATTTCCACGAGGATTGAATTAATTGTGTTTAAAACACATTTTTAATACTATTAATTAATTGGAATCTAATAAGTAATTGCATATGAAAAAAATAATGAGGAAAACTAAATGTAAAATTAAATAAGTTCAAATAATGAGAAAATATGTTAGGGATTTGATGTCTACTACTAGTCATGTTCTTTTGAATGACATGCACAATGATACAAATTAAATTTAATAGTTCAAATTTTGCTAACTTAGAGTATCTCCAATGGTAGAAGTTAAAATGGGGGATGAACCATCCTCCATTTTAACAAAAATCTAAATTTTGGGGTCGCCCTATTTCTTCATCACTCCAATCACATCCCCTATTTTAACTTTTACATCATTATTTTAATTATATCGTCAACATTTCTATACCAATTTAATTTCAATTATACTATTATTAATTTCAACTTAATATAATTATACTATTATTAGTTTTAATTATATTATTATAAAATTATTAAATATATACTATTATTAATTTCAACTTAATTTAAATTTGACTAATTAAAAGAGTCGGGAGTTTTAAAAAAAATATTATTAATAATCAGTGTTTATCATTATTTAAATATAATTTAATTTCCTTTTGACTAATTAAATATAATTTATTTTAATTTAAATATAAATTTTTTTATTTAAATATAATTTGACTCATTAAATATAATTTAATTTAATTTAAATATAATTTGGGGGTTTTTTTTTTATCATTATCAAAAATTTAGTATTAATTTTAACTTAATTTAATTTCTGATGCAGTCGTTTTTCACTCCCTACTTTGACCTGATTCTTGTTGACTTGTTGACCTGCACAAGTAGCACATGTGAGCCATGGACCACCGTTGTGGTGGCCGATTGCACTCCGATGCTAAAGTCAAACATGGATCTGAGGAAGGTGTAATGCTGTAATAGAAAATTTGTAGTATACCTTAGCTTATCAACCTCATGACTTATTTATAGTGCTAGGAGTCCTGGTTCTAACAGGCCATCGTAGGCGTAGTTTAGGAAGAAGATCTTCATGGAAATTCTCCTTTAATTAGGAGTCGTGCTGTAGGAGGGAAATTCTTTGTTAGCCTTGTATTCCTAGATACATTGGAGATAGTTCCCAATGTGAGAGCAAACCGTATGAGAAAGATTCCCTGTGTAAATATACTCTTGTATTTGCTTCCTAGTTGGACGCAAAAAGCAACTCTATTTGCCCGTGTGAAGCTAATCCTCGAGATACTTGCCTTTCTAAGGCTTACGGGTACTGAGAATAGTTGTGAGATGTGTGGCCTTAGCGTGCTGTGAGAACTGAATTGAGCGGGCTTTGAACCGTTTGGGCCTGTATTTCCTCGAGATCATCATAACACGTGTGTGGCTCAAATGAGTGACCGTTTTTATGTATCATCAGCTACTCCCCCGAGTTAGTGGGCCGTCACATCAGTTCGCTAAATCATCTCTTGAAGGGATGCGCCGCTCATGATTATTGAGTCTGAATCGTTGCTTGAGCCGCACGCCGCATTAATGGCACGTGCGTTAGTTCGGCAAAAAAGAAGCGAGAAACCATCATCTATTTAAGTCATTCGTAGTGTAGAGTCTAACTATTCATCTTTATTTTTGAAGATATCGTTCTGATTAAAAAAGATTGTCCATCCTTTTCATGGCCCAACCAAACCTTCTTGACGATGCAATCTTGGCCAAGGGCTTGGAGTTTTTCGAAGATAGGTTGCTGTCCGAGCCTGATCTTGCTGAAATCCGTACGAAGTTTGGAGTTCCTGCGAATTTGTCGTTGTATGTCCTGAGGGTGACCAAATGGGAATGTCACCTCCGACTGGTTTCATCTGCTTGCATCGCGGGATGCTTCAGACCGGAGTGCGCTTTCCCATATCTAGACATGATCTGGGAGTTCTTGGATTTATGGGGATTCCTCCGACCCAATTGGGGCCTAATGGATGTAGGATTATCCTTATGATTCTACTCAGTGCCAAGGGGGGCGATGTTACCATAACTCTGCGGGTAATTCAGTTGCTGACTTCTTTCCGGCTGAAGAGTAACGTTGTCTGTACGATGACGTCGCTGACTTGCTTCATTAATCTTCTCAATGATTTTAAGTTCTGGCAGATGTACCGCTTCTTGGCTCCTGCTGAATTAGAGTATTTTCGGTGCAAGGGTCGTCCACTCGAGCGACAGTTCATGCCACTTCGTAAGTTCAACCCTTTTCTCGTGACTTTGATATGCTTGATGGCGGGCTGACTGATAATTATTTGTGTTCCCTTGCAGTAAGGTTTTCTACTACTCTTCTTACTTTAGATGAGCAAAATACCATAGAGACGTTCCGTGATTTTCCAAAGAGGAACACGGCTAATGTCATAAGAGTTTCCAATTTCATCCACAACAGACTATGGGACAACTAGCATGTTTCCCCCACTCTGTACCGAATGTTGCAAATTAAGGTGGATGATGGGGCCCCTTCGAGGAAGAGGAAGGCTGCTAGAGCCAAAGCTCTCGCTCCATCAGATGCTGAGGAGCCGTCTAAAACGCTTGCCTCGACTACACCAAAAATCCCCAATAGCAACGGTTTTAAACCGTGGGGGTAACCCATTGTCACGGCTAAGAGTCGTGGGCTGTAGATGCGTCGCGAAATTCCTTTTAACGGTTATAAACCGTTGCTAAACATTTTAGCAACGGTTTTATGCTCGAGTAAGCGTGATGATTTTCAGCATTTAGCCACGGTTTTAAACCGTTGCAAGAAAAATAGCAACGGTTTTAAGCCGTGGCCAAAATAGCCACGATTTTAAGCCGTGGCCAAAATAGCCACGGTTTTAAGCCGTGATAAGTTATGGATAATAGCAACGGTTGTAAACCGTGGCTAACAAAATAGCAACGGTTTTAAGCTGTGGCTAAACATGGCCACGGTTTTAAGCCGTGGCTAAACATGGAGAAAGAAGCCGTGGCAAACATCATAGCAACGGTTGTAAGCCGTGGCCAGGCATGGCCACGGTTTTAAGCCGTGGCAACTAATGGAGAAAAACCACGGTTTGCAGCCGTGGCAAGATGAGACCACGGTTGTAAGCCGTTGGCAGTTAAAACAAAATTCAAAAAAAAAAGAAATCTGGTTTGTTGCGACGGGTTGAAACCGTTGCAAATTAATATAATCGAAAAAAAAATTAATATATTTTTTTCCTACTGCAGCAAAATCACAGCCGTGGCACCTGCAAAATCAGTCCTTACTAAGGTTTGTGTCATGCCTCCGGCACGAATAGGATTCCACAAACTATATGCTAGATAAATAAAAAATCAACCGTAAAAACGAACTTGTCAAGTTTTGACGCCAAACAAAAACATGTAAACAAATAGCACTAATGTACAATAACAGGATTAACCTGAACAAATGGAACCCTGTTATATCATGTTTCGCTCGCATCTAAAACAAAAGAATTTCTCTATGTTTTTTCCAACAATACAAATCCACCTAGTTATAATGTAAGAAAATACATTGATACAATTAAGTGCCTAGCATTTAAAAGAAAATTACTATTAAGGTAAGTCATTCTCACTTCTGTGAAAGTTGATGATGGCACCGCGCATGAAGTTTGGTCAGACTGTAACCAGCCTTCACATGCCTCTGGCTCTCAGTTAAGTACCCATCAGCCTGAAGATGTACATTTGGTCTGGTTTAAACATTATGGCCTTTGAAAGTTCTGCGATTGCAGCTGCTTCTTTACGGTCATCCATAAGCACTGTCAAGAACCAACACCACTGGTTAGTTAGTGTTTGATCAATAAGATGGAACGTTTTGAGTTTGGCCAGAGAATCATCCCAATAATGTTAGCACCTGCTTCTGCAGCCAGGGCTGCATCTCTTGCCAATGTAATTCCACACATCTTTTTACTAAAGGGCGACTCCTTTTGCAGTCTTCCTGTGCAGTTGAAATTTCAGTGGACTGCGACATGCAGGCTCTTGTGGCACCTAACCATAGCGTATTTTTTGACAAGTATAATTGTTTCACTTGAAAATCTGCAAAACAGCCATGACACATGAGAATGACATGGTAGTCTAAAATTAAGAGAAATCAACAATTCTTAAACATACAAAATCAAATCTTCCAAACTGAAGGGACATTCATAGACCTAGCTTGTCTATGCCAATGGGTGCAATTCACGGAAACATGCAATAATATGCAATCCACATTTGCGAAACATTGAAATGAAACAACAAATCTTGAGGGATCATTTATGATCCTTTTGCCTGTCTTTCAATGATATCACTGAAGCATCAGACAATCAAATAGGCTCCAAAATTTCAATATCCAATACTTCATTAAGGTTAAAGATTTAATTTTAAATAAAATTGATGTAGGTGCCAGTTTGGGTCCTCTCCCTAGTGATCAACATCGAGCTCTAGCTAATTAGAGTAACAGGTTCCAATAACAAATGTACAACCATTTCACTTTCAATGGATTGAACGAAGCACTTGCTACTTGGAAGGAGCACATTTCAAGCCAACTGAACCCAGTTGAGCAATCAAATGCGTGCCAACAACAACATCTATCGACATACTCAATTTAACCATATACTCACACTCACAAAACAGACTATCGCACAAATTTTCATCAAATATCTCACACTCACAAAACAGACTATAGCCGAAGAAAAGCCTACTTGGTTTCTGCATCTTTTTCAACAACAGTAGACTCTGAAAATCAAATAGAAATAGAAAATTAGAACAACAATGTTCATATACTGTTTTTTTTCAAATCAATGATCAACATACTGACCTGTATGCTTGAATCTGTGCAGCCAATGTTAGAAAAATAGTTCAAAATTTTCAGCCAATGTGGTGAACAAAGAATGTGCATTTTAACACCTGAATGGAGATGTTTATTCACCTCGGGCACTTCAGATAAATCTTCTGAAGTGGTGTTTACTACCTAGTTTGAACAAGTACAAAATTAGTACAACGCACTCATTCGAAACAAAGACACAAACTGATCATTTTGCTTATAAACTAGCAACCCTAATGAAGTATTGTAGGACAGCTTCTCCTTCATAGAGCAAGATATCCATGCTGACAGGATATAGTTATCAAGTACAAAAGGCATTAAGAAACTAAAAAGTTCTACCTGAGCAAATTTTGAGCAGTTGCTAAGGACTTGCTCTTGATAGGCTTTGTATTCGGGAGTAGTAGCCTGTACCATATATGTATTAAATCAGACAAAGCAGAAATCAAGTATATGGTTAATAATTTTCATTCCCTCACAGAATCATGTATCAAAAAGTTGTAGTTCTCTTGATATGCCACTAAACCATATAATAAAAACCTTTTATTCTCTTTTCCACAAGTAAGAAGATTAAAAAAAAAGGTCAAATAGAAAGTGGGCTTTGAAGACTTCTACCAATACACAGACAAGAAGAAGTGAAGTTATCTCTCTATCGTCTATGACACTACTAACTGAATTTGGAGAGCTATCTTTACTATTTTTACTAACTTTGGCAGCTGATGTTGCGTTTTGGTCATTTTTCTGCACAGTTTCATTGTTGCCCTTCGCAGTGTCATGGCATTTATTTCCACAGTTTTGTGTGACAATTGACACGGTAAGATCTTTTACTTAAGGGAATATCTCAGTTCATCTTCCAACATTTCACCAAATCTCTCCATATTTCTCTCTCTTTAACTCTCTAGAGCACAATGCCAAAGGAGAGGCAAACAAGAAACACTTACATGGATCAAATGCCTTGGTAATGTTACTAGCCCATCAACTTGTCTGTCAAGATGCAACTTGTCTGGCCCATCAAACGCCTTGTTAATACAGCAAACAGCCACACATAGGAGTCCCTATTTTCAAGACAATCTACCCTAGTATTGTTTTCTTCCACCTGATCAGACTGTAAAAGAGAAACTTTAAAAGGGCCATTTTGTCACATAGGAGTCTCAACAAACAAATAATTTCTTCCAACATAATAATTTTTTCAACTATATGATTTTTCTATGATATATCAAACAATTAAGTGCCTAGCATTTAAAAGAAAATTACTATTAAGGTAAGTCATTCTCACTTCTGTGAAAGTTGATGATGGAACCGCGCATGAAGTTTGGTCAGACTGTAACCAGCCTTCCCATGCCTCTGGCTCTCAGTTAAGTACCCATCAGCCTGAAGATGTCCATTTCGTCTGGTTTAAACATTATTACCTTTGAAAGTTCTGCGATTGCAGCTGCTTCTTTACGGTCATCCATAAGCACTGTCAAGAACCAACACCACTGGTTAGTTAGTGTTTGATCAGATTTATCCAGGTACTCAACAACATAATTTTCTGTTAAAGGAGGGACCAATTCAGGATGTAACAACAGATGACATATAGATGTGTTAGAAGGTATACAACATCATTGTTTCCGCACAAGAAACTCATAGGAATCCTAGTCCCAAGGGGTGCGCCTCATAATCGAATTCACAGAAACAGTTTCAATTTCCATGTCTGTTTTCCTTGCAACCAAACAGACCCTAACTTATTTACGTGAATGAAAGGCTAGCTAAAATATTTTAGGCAAAGTTTTAAGTTGAAATGGTGCAATAAAGACGCGGGTAATTCTAAAGAAGGGCCTCAAATTGGACAGGGTCTTGTTTTAATACAAAATATTCTATTGATACGTCTCCTACACCTGTGGCATCTTTGAAAGCTGATCCATATCTTTCTTCATTTGGGTGGATTAAAACCGAGACGAGGTTTTCTATGATTCACAATGAGAGATGGGTGCAAATTTTGCTAAACAAGATAACTTTATAATCGTCAATCAACAAAACTTTACTAAATAATTCAATAATCAACATGAAAATCTAATTCAGGATTAGGATTGAAGATTGAAAGAGAGGTGGAAATGAAGTTTTACTGAGAGACTGTTTTTTGGCCAGAATTATGAAGCGACTAGAGATGGAACAGAAAGCTAGGAATTAGAGCCTAGTGATTCCTATCTTATAAAACATATGCAAGACTTTATTCAAGAACTTTAAGAGACGTCAAAACCAGGCTTAAGAGGATGGACATCTAGTAATCAGATAGGAAAAGATAGGAAACACTTCCAATTAAATCAAGTTGTGCAGAACACAGTAAAAATGAAGAACCATTGAGCTTACCTGCCGCTCTGTATCTATAAGGGTAAGTTCTTAGTGGATCTAATTTAGTTGCCATACAGAGGTCACTTCTTGCCATTTGGCGCTCACAATACTCTGAATGTTTCTCATAGGCTGATGCATTGTTTCGTGCTTTCTCTATCAGTCTAGTCATCTCATCATAAGCAGCTTTTCTATTACTCTTGAGATAGAAAACACGTGCTAGTCCCTGATGTGCTCTGGTGTGCCTAATGTTAAGGGCATTCATATAGCAGTCTGCCGCTTGATCCAGCTTATCACAGTCTACATAGACACTTCCTAGATTGTTTAATGCCTGCAGAACAACAAACACAAAAATCAAACAACACTGCAAGAACTTAACAAATATATACCCTCTATTATGGGGGAAAAAACTAAGTAAAAGTTTAAGAATGAAATAAATCCCATACCCCTGTTTTAGTCAAGGAAGAAATATTAATGTTAAGAGAAGATACAGAAATTATACGAGGAGTTTGATGTACTTTAACAATTTGAACAGCCGCAACATCTGGTGGCATCCCTCTGCAGCAGTTAAGAACTGCTTCTGAAGACAAAGCATCCCAAACACCATCACTTGAGATGACAAGCCTACCACCAGCGGTAGATAACGGCAACAATCATATTACAGTGCTTAATGCCAAGAATAAAGAAGAAACAAAAAAGGTGGACAAAGTAGGAGCACACCTTAATTTCTACCTTGAAGAAGTTTGCTCTGCAAACCAAATACCCATCTCTTAGATCCATAGCCTTTTGTTTTCTCTATTAGATCCATAGCTAAATTCAAAGCACTAGGGATGTTTTCAGATTCTTTTTATGAGGAGAAGGATGCAGTTTGTGAGAAAAATTGCAATACTGACTAAGATGCAATACTGATTAGATCATGAACAATCTCACGGCGAAAACAAAAACCAGTATGAAAAAAACAGAGATTATAAATAGGTAATAGAACATCACAAAAACAAACATACATATATTGACATATATCAGATAGCAAACTAAACTTACAGTCTAGAACATATAGTTGAACACAGGAGAAATAACATACAGAAATAATAAATCACACAGATAAAAATAGACAAGAATAACAATAATCATTTGAAGATAATTCTTTGAACAGTTCAAGAGAACGGTGCCGATACTAGGTTACCGCTAGTATAACGAGGTGTTCATCCAAGAATTGTTCTTAGAATTGTTTTGAGAAAACAAATAGAAATAAAGATATGCTTTTATTGACACTACCTCCATCTTTCCAATCAGGTTCAGTTCATCTGATACCAATTTTGCACCCAGGACTACTAGGTTTCAAAAAGCAAACTAAACTTACAATCTAGAACAGATAGTTGAACACAAGAGAAAGAACATACAGAAATAGTAAAACACATATAAAAATAGACAAGAATAACAATAATCATTTGAAGATAATTCTTTGAACAATTCAAGAGAACGGTGTCGATACTAGGTTACCGCTAGTATAACGAGGTGTTCATCCAAGAATTGTTCTTAGAATTATTTTCAGAAAACAAATAGAAATAAAGAATTGTTCTTAGAATTGTGTTGAAGAATGTTTTAATATGATGTGTATTATTCTTCAATCATACCGCAATAAAAGATAAGTTGAGAATTCAACATATACAGCATTGGTACTGCGTTAACAATGGTAAACCTTTCTTCAATAGTTTCGGTACTCAATAACCTATAGATGTATACTCTCTTCATTTGATAAGCTTATCATTTAACAATTAAAAAGAGAGATCAAGCATGTTACGTAGGTAAAATAACAGAAGTATAAAGCATCATTAAATTAAAACGGTTGACTAATTTCGATCGTTTACAATAAAACATCATTTACAGATCATGTATTCATTAATCCTCAAATAAATAAGTAAACTTAATAGAAAACTATTCTATAAAACCATTTTTGTAAAGTAAATCATCGATGACAATGTAGGTTCAGTGGGATACAGGTCCACTGGATATCCTGATATAAACTTGTTAGCAAGAATTAATTACACACTTGAGTTTAGTTTGAAACGAGAACCCTTTGAGAGTCATTAGTTTGTCCACGCAAATTTGTCAGCAATCGAGCTAAAACGTGCATTTTCCAGAAAAGATAGAAAGGATATCCCTAGTCACTACTCATCAATCCTTAAATATGTGACCCACCATATTCCCAATATTTACTTAAAAATTGTGTTTTAGAACTTCTGTATTAATGTGTTCATTAGCTACCTATATCGTACTATATGCCACTAACAGTTGAAACAATAATAGTGCATCAAATCAGATATTTCCTCGCCATGGAGGAAACAAAGAAAAGAGTTACTAAACATACCTTCATGTAAGAATCTACATCGGCATTTGGGACAATTCCAGCCTCCTTCTCCCGTCTAGTGACCTCCATCATTATCTCTTGACAAGCAAATATAGAAACCACTTTTATAAGTTATAAAGTTTCAGCTTTTAACGCCCCACAGGCCACAAGAGAAACAGTGACTGATTTGTGCTCAATAAAATATTACCTTTAAATGAACACAACCATATGAGATAGAATAACCAAGCAATAGCCATGAGCACAGCCATGCGAAATATGTTGCCAGATTCAGTTGGACATGAATTGGTTCTGCCGCAGAGCGGCAGCCATAGAATCCTGCTGTTTGGTCATGGAGATGATCATAGAACTGACCTCTAAGACCAGTCCAAGGATTCTTGCATGCTCTTGTATTCTTCAAAAGACCCTCACTGTTTTGCTGATTTAAATCTCTTCCTTGTGTAAGTATATCTGACAGGAGGTCTATCAGACTACTATCATCATATACCCTATCCCTAGACCTGACTATCATCATATACCCTATCATCAAGTTGTAAATACTAACCAATTCTTGTGTGAATAAAAAACTTAAAAATGGATTTAGTGGTTGTCCAAATATATCATGGTAGAAAGGAAACAAATAGCACTAAGAGATTTAGTGGTTGTCCACAAAAAAAATGTAAGCTCTATTAACTCACTTCATGCCCATGGCAGCCAGCCAAGCAAAATGCAGTTTCCATGGACCAAATCTGAATCTGAATCACAAGGTTGTGGTTGGCAGAACATTGGATAAACCATGTTCACACAATTGGATCTTGTGCATACCTGCCAACCAGCCAAGCAAAATGCAGATTCAGATTGTAAACCAAAACCTTATCACAATAGATCATTCAAATTATGATGGTGGATATGCAAGAAGTGCCGCAACAGATCATAGTCTTATGTAGTACTAGACTCAATGAAAATCATGACTACATATCATTCTAACATTGGAATCCATATACATTAATGGGGATGATAGAAAAGTCACTGTTTTGATTAAAACTGAAAGGATGAGGTAAAAAAGTTGTGTAATATGCTAAATAATACCCACTCATACTGAATTAGCTTTGCATTGTGTACAAAAATTGAATGCACAGTCACTTTCTATGAAAAATCAAAATAAATTTTCCTTAGGGAGAGGTTTATAGACAAGAAAACTTGTTCAACTGACCAAGACAAAAGTAGGAGGGAAGACCAACCTCTAAAGTTTTACCATCAGGAGCAATGTCCCTGTTGTGGAAGCACCAATACTCTACACCGAGCTTGTCAAGAAATTCAAAATTTGCTCTCACTGCATCATGAAGAAGAAGATATACTCCATCAGTCCATTTATATTATACAAGAACATCAAATTTGCAAAAATCAGTCCTCTGATAGGCATTTGAACTAATAAACATGTCTACAAAAATCCATGCACATAAACCAAGTTATATATATATATATATATATATATATATATATATATATATATATAGGGAAAAGAGAGATAACTTACGAATGTGATAGAGTACCCTGACTTTAGATCTTTCAAATCCTCAATCATCTATATTACTTAAGTACTTGAAAATCTGGCAGAAAAATGGAGGCAGCAAGGGTTCCATAGAGTTCCTAAGGTTCCTCAAATAAGGTTCCTCAAATAATGAAAATCTGCAATAATAGTAAAATGTCAAGGACTCCCCTATGCAAGCAGAACTACAAGACTCTTGAAGGAAGACTTAGACAAGCAAAATCCGAAAGACTCCCTTAGGGCTGACATCTATCATTGTATAACAAATACTCCAATGCCTTAGGGCTTATCGACTACCAGGGAACCACAAAGCAAGTGAAAGGGGTTTGATTTGAGAAACACTTCCCACCTGCATCATTTAGAGTGATAAATCTAGCCAAAGATTAGAAGATATACATGAAATTGTACCAACCAGATGTGCTCTTATCCCATATGAATTTATTTATTATTATTTTTTTTTAATATATACCAATCCATAAAGAAAACGAGTGAGGAGCTCACAGCAAACAGGCAGCAAAATGACTCCCTTAGGGATGACATCTATCAACAAAATGACTCTTATTTTCTAATGGACAACAAACATGAAAAACAATGAATTTTCATTTCACTTATTCATTGCAATTTGCAACATAATCCTAGGCCACTAATAACAACTAATTTTTGTTTCTCCAGAACCACAAGAGGCAGCGAAATAGTACCATTTACTAGGTATCCATGTTATAGAAAGCAATTGAACATGTCCGTGATATTCATACAACTGACACTCCAATCGAGGGTGGTAACGTCCTTGCTTTTACAAGAATGAAGAACCGTTTATATTACTATTTGCTAAGAGGTTTGAGGCCAACATTTATAAAAGTGAAGAATAAACAAAGCAAGGGAGTTAGACAGGCAGCTTCAGATAATTACAAAAAAAAAAAAAAACCCAAGAGATTTCAAGCCCCATAGGCCATAACTAGAATTCCAATTCACATACAACAATCAACAGATGTGTCCTTTGAGAACATTGCTCAAGTGAACTTCTACTTACCCTGATGCTAAAAGTGAACCTGCTGGACTCCATGCGGAAGCAAAAACCTGTTGAGAACATGATGTCATATAATTTTATAATAGATGCGCGCACGGGCAGGGGTCCTGAAGAACCCACAATAAAGTTAAACTACCATGAAGGGCATTCAACTCAAGTGACAATGTTTAATAGTTGAACAAAACCATTAAAAGATAAGTTATTTGTGCTCTTGAAGCACTTACTATGCAAGCAGAGTAGGTCCTGCCTTCTTGTGTTCGTCTCCAGCAGCCTCCATTGTTAATTTCACATCGTAGAGCTCCTGATGCTGTTGAATCAAGGCAAACAGCTGACTTGGTAAGCCAATAATGCAAAGTTTTGCATGAAGGAAATTAGTTTATATCCCTGCATTCATTGTTAGTAGATATAGTACAAGGATTATAACCTTCAAAATTTATAAGTTCTCAGAATCAAGTATTTAGGATAGCAGACTGGAGCCATTGTTTAGGATAGCAGACAAGTGTTACCAATAGCTTCTAAGCAAGTTGATTTCAGTCTTTAAAATTAAGAATTAGGATTCCTTGACATGAATTTTTTATGGCTGGTGCTCAGTCTCTAGATATAGCACTTAAATCTCATTTTTATATGGTTTGTGCTTCTTTTTCTCCCCTTTTAATTTATTTCTTGTTAAAAACATAGCTGCCTCACAAACACTACGAAAGACAGGTCCCTAACAATACATGTCCAACTAGATAAAAAGTTATCTTGATGCCATTTCCATCCAATAATCCCCAAAGTTGGGATAGTTTGTTCCTCTATAAATTAGTTGACATCTATACTGATAAATGGATAAGAAATAGTCATCTCTTCAAAGAAAACCTACCCATTATGGTCTCAAAGAAACATTCGGCTTCCATCAAATGGCGTTCTCCATTCGGACACATCATTAACACATGTATAGCCAAATCTCTACACAGCATTTGACGAAAAAATGATAACAAAATTTTGAAGAACTGAATACCTAGAACAACATAGAAGCCTAGACTGGAGAGTTCACATGCAGCTGCTGCATCTAACCCTGATGTTGCCTGTAACAATACAATGAAATTATGCAAAATGGTAAGGAGAAATTGTCCAATTTTTTTAAAGGAGCAATTTTAATCTTACCCCAGTGATAATGCATACAGGAAGAGTTGTTGCAGTGGTGTTCGAAGGGAAGCAACGACGGTATGAGTGGGATTCGCAAGGCGAAAACCATAGCTGGAAGTACGAATAGAGAAGAGAGAATGTCCATAAGAGAGACATTCTTCAAAACTGTAATGAACATACAAATTCAATTGTTTCCCACAATGTCGACATCACCGAATCAAAACCTCTTCTTCAAAAGCAAACCGGTTCAAAATCATGAAAAAAGGAGAACAACATTAGCAATTTCTCAAATAGAAACCCAATCAAGAAAAGAAATCAAAGCAATTCCATATACCCACTCACGACAATCTCTTTCCTTGCGAACTCACTCACGACAATCTCTCTATCTCTATCTCCTTCTTCTTCGTGCAGCAAAAACAGAGTTCAAACATTCTTCTTCTTCGACGAACTCTCCTTCAAGAACCGGAGAAGGGACGCAAATTTTTTTTTAGGGTTTTGGGAGATCTGTGGGGAGATGGAACAAATTTTAGGATTATAAACAAAAGCGGGAACGCAAAATTTTTGGAGCGGGAACGCAAAATTTGGAATGGGAATCGCCCGCAAGAAATCGACTCCACTTCTCCACACTTCCACGTGCAACACACGTGCACTTTAGAAACAGTTTTAAACCGTTGGGCACTATAGCCACGGTTTTTAGCCGTGGCAAACACACCAACGGTTTAGAACCGTGGCCAAGCCTTTTTTAGCCACGGTTTTAGGCCGTTGGCCATTATAGCCACGAATTTTGGCCGTGGAAAATAAACCAACGGTTTAGAGCCGTGGCCACCTCCGTGTAGCTAAAAAGGCCTTTTGGTGTAGTGCTCCCTTGTGAGGACAAAGTTCTGTGTGAGGATTGGGTCATCCTAGGCGCGACCCGCTGCTGTGAGGGAAGAGCGAGGATAGCGCAAGTGTGCTGGGCCGGTTGGAACGGAGACCGACATTTTTGACTTGGAGAAAGATTACTTGCGGTTTGCTGGAGTTGTAGATAGTTCGAACCTTTGTGACACACAGGTCGAAGCTCTGAATGACCATCTGGTGAAGGTTGCAATGGCAGCTTCCGCTGGTACTGATTTTCGTGGGACCGTTCCTGTAGAAGGCTCCTGTGAAAATTCGCCTGAGGTTGTAGTATTCGATCATTCCATTACTGTTTTGCCTTAGAATGGTCGCGGTACTGGCCATTTCTCCTATAGTACGAATTGCTTACCGTCTCGCTCTAGGCCACAGCTAGAAGTGTTGCAGGGTCATTTGGATAATTCATTTCCTCCTCTCCCTCTGGATCCCATTGAGGCGTCTCGTTCCAAAGGGCTGGCTGTTAGTGACAAAGGGAAGGCCATGGAGGAGAGCTTGAGGACAGTGGCAACCATGAAGGGTGGCGCTGGCATAGTCCCTGATCTGGGAAAGCTTCATCAAGGTACGCGGATAAGCCTGTTTGCACCGAACTTGGTGACTATGAGTTCACAAGTCTGGCACCAAGAGGTGGACGTAGAGTATGCTTCGAGGAAGCATATAAGAAGGTGTCACAGCTGGCTGATGAATCATGCTCCAAAATCCGAGGATGATACGTTGGAAGAATGTATGGATAAGGGTTTGAAATACCTTACGTTGGGTATGTCACATTTGAGCCACGTGGCCGTTGATGGGAAGAAAGTCGAGGCAGATCGTGAGAGGGTATACACCTTATAACGTGTCTTCTCACACATGCAGGCGTTGTATTCTGATGCACTCTATGAAATTGAGCAGCTGAAGAAGCAGGCTGAGGAAAAGAGGCTAGATCAGTCAACTGTGGTCGCTGAGACTCAGAAGGCTCGCTTGGAGGACCTTGAGTGTAACCTATCAGAGGTGGTGTCCGAGAGGGACAAACTTGAGAAGGATTTGAGCCGGATCCGTCAAGAAGTCGAGGCTGCACAAGAAACTGCGGCTAAGGCGTGTTCTGAACTGCGGTCTCTTGCTGAAGAAAATGTTTTGAAGGAAGTCGACTAGGCTGCTGAGAAGCAACAGTTGGAATCCAATGTGGAGTTCTATGCTCGCAAGGTGAGAAAGGCTGAGGACCAGCTCGAATTAGGGTGGCATGATCTCAGTACTTTGAAGAGCAGTCTGATCACAGAGCAGTCTCATGTTGACTGGCAAATTGGAACTACTAAAGCGTGAATTTGTTGACGCGAATGTGCACGAGGAAGAGCTTCTTCAGGAGAAAGGCAAGCGAAAGTTCTACTGGGTTGCACATGGCCGGCTAGAGATGTCGGCGCAGATGAAGGAGGAACATCCGAAGTGGGATCGTGACCGTTATAAGAAGATGTCATATGTAGATTTGTTTATTACTTCTGCGTTGTCGGATGAGCAAGACAATGTGGGCCCTGATACCCTGGCCGTGGCGCGTGTGGTCGCTATCATTGTTCCATCTTCCATTAGGCTTAGATCTTCTATTTTTTTACCTTCTCCTGATAGGGAGTAACTTTGATGCGATTGTTCCCCTTTTAGCTTTGATGGCTGAGTGTATGCGTTAGAGTGTTCGTGTCGGGCCAAGCGTCGTAAGCTCGAGTTGGCATCCTAAGTAGCTCTTATTTGTGCATTGGCCGTACGATCTCCGTATCGGCGAGAATGGCCCTCGCTAATATTAGGATGTCAATCCATTTGAGCGTGAAGACGTTGACTCAGCTAGATTCACGTTTGGCGACCAGGCTAAAAAGTGGTGGTCTCGTGGCAAGCCATCAGAATCAGTTCAGGACTGACTAGACTCCAACCTTCCAAATCGTTAATGATCATGTAAAGTGGACTACAGATTTTCGGAAGTAAAACTGTGGCGACTGGGCTAAAAAGCAGTGGTCCTGTGGCAAACCATCAAAATCAGTTCGAGACTGACGAGGCTCCCATCTTCCAAATTATTTACACTTGTGCCCAACCGACTAAAAATTTGGGAGTGTTCGACAGCCATGCTGAAAAGCAATGGTCTCGTGGCAAGTTGTCGGAATTAGGTAGTGGCTAACTGGGCTCCCACCTTATAGACTATCTACTACCTCGCAGCGCGGGCTACAAGTCCAGGTTTGGTGATTTGGCAACCACGCTGAAAAGCAATGGTCCCGTGGCAAGCCATTGGAATCAGTTCGGGACTGACTAGGCTCCCACCTTCTAGACTATCTACACCCTCGCAGTGGGGGCTACAAGTCCAAGTTTTGATCAGAAGCTTTCATTGGTAGTCATCACCAGCTAGGCTTACCTGATTAGGTTCATCATTGACAGCGAACGAGGCAATGATCCTTGGCAAGTCGTCGTCACCAGGCGTGATAGCGCTAATTAGACTCCCTCTTTCTAAACCGTCGATGCTCATACTAAGCAGACTAGGTGTCGAGTTGAACCAGAAGCCGTTGTCATCAGCTTTGGCTGACTAAGCTTGCCTGGTTTGAAAAGAGGTTCCACCTGCTAGGGGGCGTGTGAACCTAGTCAATCTACCTGGTGCATGGGGTGGACGAAGTTACCTTAAATCTGCTAGTGATCTGTAAGTACGATCCGTATGTCAAGGTCGACTAGGATTTCTTGTGTTCGTGCGAAGCAAGTGACAAAATACTCTTTGAGTAATAGGCCAAGCCCATAGGCTATGGGGTGCAATGTGTACGACGTAAATCTCGCAGTAACACGTGTGCGACGCAGGCTGCATGACGGTTGAGTATTGGTTACTCCCCCTCAATTGATGGAGATGTGTGCAGCACTATCAATTTGAATGACGTGGTCTGCGCAGTTTCCTTGGGAACCGTCGTCTCCTAGTTTTCCATACCGTATTCAATGCTCGGCAGTTAATACTAGAGTGCCCGCTTGGTGAACCATCATGTCTATATAATGGTGTTTTCCAATCGTTGTAGGCACTATCTTTCGCAGAGCTTCTCTCCTGTAATGTTCTTGCTTGAAGAAAACGCTTTGGGCTTTCCAAAGGCTGAAGAAAATGCTTTGGGTTTTTCAAAGGCTGAAGGCGGATCTTCGTCTATGGAGTCTCCGAATGTTTTGACATTTGCACTGGTCAGGCACAGAGATAATTGCTGTTATGCGTGGCCACCTGCTATGGGTGAGCATGTAGTTGATCTGCTAAAGTCTCGTAATTTTTTTCATATCGCGGAGTAGTATGGGTGCCCTCTCAAAGGGGGTGCCTTGATTTTACACCGTACCACTTTTGTCTTTGTGTTTGCTCAGATTCCGTTGCTAACAAATGACTGATCGAAGTGTTAGTCGATATGCGATGTCTCTGGGTGTGGTAGCTCTCAGTCACACTTGCCATCGCATATGCTGAAAGTGGTCTCGCTTGATAGCACTGGGAAACCATGAATGCGTCATTGCTTGTGGCCATCCTCATCTTCCTTCTTCTAAGCTATTTGAGGAAGTAAGAAGGGGGTGGGATGTCTCTTGAAGGAATCAGCAACCCATTATGAGGTCTACAATGCTGTAGTACGAGACTTTTTCGGGGTGATTTGACGGAGCAATCTGACTGCTCAGTCCTTTCAATCTCTTCTGCCACTTCGAGCGTATCCAATTTTCTTATCTTTGTTGTCACTTGCAGATTGCTCGCATCAGAGGGTTTGCAAGTTTCGTCGGATGTTGTCCGTAGCAGAACTGTCTAAGTGAGTATTTTACTTCAGTTCGCACTGTATTCAGACGCTTATAGTGCTCAGTCTTTGTATTCGCCTCAAGGCGTTTGTAATATGTTGCCTTTAGTATCTGCCTCAAGGTGTTTGTTGTTACATCGTTCCAATAATCAATAGAGTTTGTTTTTGGTAATTCTTCCTTTATTTCTTAAATGATGAAAATCACATAAGTCTTTTAAGAACTAAAACTCAATATTGACTAAGGAAAAAGAAACAAATAATTTAAAGCAAACTAAATGTTGACGGAGAGAAATTGATTTTGGCCTTGACGTGAATTCGGGTTGCTCTCTACATAGGTTACTAAAGAGTAAACCTTGTAGAGGGGCGGATCTCTGCGCCGACGGAATGTTGGGGGATGTGTTCTTGCTTGCCATGGCCTTTTTGACTCGCTGGGCGGAAGAGCTTATTGCTCCAGTACCGCTCGAAAAAGATGTCTCTACTGTCTTTTAACCTTGCACTGGGTTAGGCCGCTCTGCATGATGTAGTTGAATCTGGGAGCACTATATCTGTATCAACTCGGCGTAGTGGCAGCCTCGTACCGTAGGTTGGTTTCCATGTATTGTTCCCTTGGAGTGGTTAGCAGTATACTTAACACACTAGTGAAGGGTCGAGACCACTGCTTCCATCTGTGGAGCCATGGTCTTCCTAGGATGAGATTGTAGGATGATGGCGTGTCTACCACCATGAAGTCCAGAAGTAGGATCTTCTTGAGCTGCGACTCTCCTGCTACCGTACCTAACCTTATCTTTCCGATGGGGAAGCATTTTTCCCCGCTTAATCCAATCAGCGGGTGTTATGAAAATGTCATGTTTTCTTCCTTGAGGTCCATGTTGCGAAACTTATTGTAGAAAATAATGTTAAGTGAACTTCATGTGTCAACCAGAGCTCTCTTTACTTCCCACCTTGCTATGGAGACCAAGATGACTAAGGTGTCATTATGTGGCGCTCAAACTCCTTCGAGGTCCTTGTCCATAAAGGTCAAGGTGGGAATGGGGCTAAGAACCCGTTAGTGGCAGATGTACCTGTCCTCATCCGTGGATTGTGTCCGCATATCCAGCAGTGTCCGCTTACGAGACCTGTATGACTGGCTTTCATTTGGTCTGACTACATGAAGGACTTATATTATCCCTGGAGTCTCCATCTCTATTTTTTTAACTGATTCCCTCTGTCATTTGTCTGTTTTGTTGGTTTCTCAAACTTCAGGAACTCTTTTAGTTTGCCCCTGCGAATCAAGTACTCAACTTCGTACCGCAAACTCTTGCAGTTACTGGTGTCGTGGTTTCCTTCCCTGTGGTACGCGCAGTACTTGGAGGCCACTTAAGTACTCAACTTCGAACGCGCAAACTCTGGCAGGGTTTTCGCATGTCTTTGGAGGCCACTTAAGTTCCTCCTAGTTTTTCATTGATTTTAGTAAGTCTGATAGGTTAGCATTTAGGGGTTTCATCGATCCGGATCTAACGTAGTTGGACGATTTCTCTGGCCTGAATCGACCAGGGTCCAGCCTGTTGTCACCGCACTTCCTTTTGCTTCGTTCCTCATCTTCGCATATCTTTCCCTCCTTGTCCCTGGGTGCGGAAGGCTTCTTCTCGCCTTCGATTTCCCTCTTTATGGTCCTAGACTCTTCCAGGGTGATGTGTCTCTGGACGTTCTTGAGAAGTTCCGCCATGTCCAGAGCGGGCTCTAGGGTGAGGTCCTCGTAGAGCTTTCCCTCTTTGAGGCCCGCAGTGAAGGCCGTCATGGTTGTATTGTCACTGCACCCATCGATGAGGGTCACTTCGTTGTTCAAGCACGTGACATACTCTCAGAGTGTCTCGCTGGACCTCTACTTCAGGGAGAGTATGTAGTGCGGGCCTTTTAAAAAATGTTGGCTTCCGATGAAACGCGTCAGGAATTCCTTTGCCAGCGTTTTGAAGGAGTCTATGGACTTTAGTGTTGGAGGCTGTGGAACCACAACTTTTTAGACTATTAGGAAAGTCCTGCACATGACGGATTCAGATCATTCTTTAAGGGTCATCATGTGTTGGTAATGGCGTAGATGGTCAAAGGGATAAGTGGTTCCATCGTAGGAGTTGAGCTTTGGGGGAGTGAACTTTCTCAGAAAGGCTTCATTCATGATCTGGTCTACAAATGGCGGGACGAAAAGGCGGTATTGTACATCCAAGTCGTACGCCCCTCTATGAGAGGGGGTTCCTTGGGCCGATCCTCTCTGTCATTGCGTTGAACTCAGTGTTAGCCATACAACCTCTTTTAGTGCAGTAAAAACAGGCGGGTGTTTGGCTTTCATGCGCTTGCTCCCTATCATCTTCTGGAGGCGAAGGTCCATGTACTTCCTGATCTCCATTAGCGAGTGGTGGATTTTGTCACGTGAAAGCCTCCACCGCCTTGGCGATCCGCTGTATTTGAGACGCCAACGTATTGATTCTGAGATCTGTCGTTGCTGTCGTCGGTGTGGGAGCATGAGTCATCTGTGCGTGTAAGATAAAAGCAGCTGAATGAGGTGGTATAGGGACAGTTAGAGCATTCAACGTTTCCCCTAGTTCTCCGATGTTGCGTGACCAAGTGGTCACCATCTCTCTGTGTTTTGTTTGAAAGGAGACGACGCTTAGTGTAAATTTAAAAACTTTGTCATCCTCACCGACGGTGCAAAATTGATGCAATCATTTTTGCTCCCTGCTTTGACCTGGTTCCTGCTGACCTATTGACCTGCACAAGTAGCACACGTGAGCCACAGACCACTGTTGTGGTGGTCGATGGCACTCCGATGTTAAAGTCAGACAGAGATTTGAGGAAGGTGTAATGGTGTAACAGAGAATTTGTAGCGTATCTTAACTTACCAACTTCATGTCTTATTTATAGTGGAAGGAGTCTTGGTTTTACCAGGCCATCGTAGGCGTAGTTTAGGAAGGAGATCTTCGTGGAGATCCTCCTTTAATTAGGAGTCGTGTTGTAGGAGGGAAGTTCCTTGTTAGCCTTGTGCTCCTAGATACGCGGGAGATAGTTCTCAATGTGAGAGCAATCCGTATAAGAAAGATTCTCTGTGTGGAATGTACTCTAGCATTTGCTTCCTAGTTGGAAGCAGAGAACAACTGTAGTTGCCCGTCCGAAGCTGATCCTCGAGATACTTGCCTTTGTAGCGCTTATAGGTATTGAGAATAGTTGTGAGACGTGTGGGCCTAGCATGCTGTGAGAGTTTGGGTCCACCTATTGGACTGAATTGAGCGAGCTTAAAACTGCTTGGGCCCATCTGAAGTTGGGCTGATGCTGGGACCCGTATTTCCTTGAGATCATCATGACACGTGTGTGGCTCAAAGGAGTGACCATTTTTATGTATCATCAATTTCCTTTTGCTTTTACAATTTTGATTTCTTTTTAATTAGAAAATTAAATATTTGAAATATTTTATTATTATTTTAGATATAGGGGATGGTTTGATTCCCCCTAAATTTAGGGGGAAGTTGGAGGTGGAGTTATTTTAGGGGATGGTTTAGGGGCTTGATTAGAGCAAGGATTTTCTCTATGAAACCCCTAAAATAGCTTTTTGGCTATTTTAGGGGGATGATTGGAAATGCTCTTAAGAGTATAGGTGTTTACTCCTTAAGCTATAGATTTCTCTAGAAAATGAATTAAGCATGAGCGTCTGCTCTAACACTTTTCATTCTCAAGATATTTAACATGGTATTTATTAAATTGCACTTTAAAAACGCATAATCAATGGAAATCAACAAAATAAAAAAATCCCAAACATGGTATCTATTTCGGTCATTCATGTTGATTAATTCAAAAAACCGATCTTACTTGGTTCTTTTTGTCACTTAGCATAGACATAAGACTCGGACATCTAAATTTACCCATGTAATATTCCTCATGAAAACTGAGGAGTCCAAAAATCGTCCTCCTGTGAGTTTGACCTGCAAAATAATTGTTAGACTGGCCAAATACCACCTTTTTGGTGGCCAAAGGCACTCCGATGCTTAAGTCAACAACTCTGTTGGAAGAATGAAGTAAATTTGGACAAAACTCAGTTAAAGTTGCATACATTTTTTGAATATTCCCTTTACCTTTTATAATGGTTGTGGTTAACTCTCAACATAACTTAAGCATGTGAGGCGCAACGGAAGATGTTTCTCATAACAGTCTCATCCTTAATGGAGATACATCCGTGGAGGCATAATTCCCACCATGACTCTTTTTTGGTGCAACATTCTTTTTCTGTATGAGAGAACTCCCGAGCCTAGATTTGGGCTCTGTTTACGTCTCCACATTGGTGGGCCTTGTCTAGGCCTCTATAATTGGCTTTATTCTTCTTGGGCCTTATGAGCTAGCCTAATAGGTTGGACGTTATATCCTCGTGATGAGTATTTATGCCACGTGTACGACAGTGAAGATCAGTCTATTTTGATGTATCATTAGCTACTCCCTCCCCCTTAGTTAGTGGGTATGTTCACGTATCCACTAACTGCGTGACGGTTGATATTTTGATTGCGCTTCTGCACTGAACTTAATGTTGTTAATAACTTTCGATCGGTTGATCATCTCAATTACTGCATTGTCTGTTCGTTTTTGCGCACATTTTACGGGAATTTAGCGCGCTATTATGTTCCGTATGTCGCTCTGTGAGAAGTCTCTTCGTTGCTCGGTTGTATAAAGGGTGTTGTGACTATTTTGCTCCATTCTTTATGCCATCTTTGAATTAGTGTTATTTCTTCTTTCTTATTGCATTTTTCTTATTTTCTTGCCTATTCGCGATGTCTCTGCTGGTGAACTACTTGATGGTGAGCAGCTTGCTACCTACGAGGCTCTTTACCCCTAAGAAGTCTTCTTAGGCTACCTTGGATAGTGTCTATTCAAACTATGCTTTGCCTTCTGAGCTTGAGATCATTCTTCTTCGTGAAAATGAAAGTCCTTGTTGTCCGAGGAAGGGATATATTGCGCTTTACTCTCGCATGTTCTATGTCGGTCATCAATTTTTGGTTTCGGAACTATTTTGGTTTTATCTAGATTATCTAGGTATTCCTCCTGTTCAGATGGGCCCAAAACGGTTTGAGGGTTATGGTTTCCACGTATGTCAAGGCCATCTTGTTAGGTATTCCTTTCATTCTCTGGTGAGGTTTAGTGTGAAATCCAACCTCACCAGTTTCCTTCATTCTCCTTCTTGTTTTGGCAATATAATTGATGACATCAAAGGGCCGCAGGATTCGTTTTATGCGTTTTTCAACTCTAGCTATTTTAATTTACGAGGTCTACAGATAATAAGGTCTTTCCGAGTTCTTATCAAGCAGCGGAATCTGCAATTGACCGCTGAAGAACAGGTTATCAGCGAGCGTTTCCTGCAGTTTTTCAAAGTTCCTTTGGATGCTTATCTTAATGTTGATATGGTAAGGCGCAACAATTATACAGCATGAATGAAACCAAGTGATGCTCACTACTGTTGAGGGCCAACTTATCGTGGCCAAAAGTGAGCTTGCTTCTATTAAGGATAGGCTTTGTGTCATGGAAGTGAAGGATTGGCAATGTGTTGTTGATGGTCGGCCTGAGCTTCTAGATTATATTGTGGGTCTCGGTGTTGATTTGTCTCAATATCGTCATCTTGTCTATCAGACCTTCCAGGATGAATATGGTGCTGAAGACCCTTCGGGGCTGAAGAGCCGCCACTTTTTCCTCTTGAAGAAAGAGTCTTTGTCTATGATCCGACTACTTCTCTTCCTGCAATTGGTATTGCTAAGGATGTTATAAACCTTTCCCCTTAATCTTCTATCATTACCTTCAAATGTAATCGAATAGAATTTGAATGAAGGACATTAGTTTTCTCCTTTATTTTTCTTCTTGTTGACTTCGTTCGTCCGTTCGTTTTCATAATGATTTGTATTCGAGCTTTGATTTGTACAACTATATCCTTAGCAGTCATTTGCTGATTTGAATTTTCCTATGCTTCAGTACGTATGTCTCAACCTTGTGTTTGTCGTCTCGGAGCTTTTGTGAAAAGTTGTTTCATCTGCTTGTCTTCTACTTTGTTGATCTAGTATGTAGTTAATCCAAGGCTCTTCTAGGTTGTGCTGACTTGTTCCTCCGTTGTTTGCTCTGTTTGTCTGATAAAAAATGAAATATGTCTCCTTCGAGTTGGTTTGTTGATTATGTTGTCTCGAAGTTACTTCTACTTGGTTGAATCGTTCGCTCAACCTTTACTTCGTTAACTCGACGTTTCAGTCGGTTTAAAGTTGTTTTTTACTTGGTTTGTTCAACTTCTATTTCGTTAACTCGACATTTCAGTCGACTCGAAGTTTTTTACTTTGGTTTCGTTGGTTCGATGCTCTAGTCGACCCGAAGTCTACTTAGTTAATTCGACACCTCAGTCCACTCGAAGTTTTTATATTTAATTGACTCGGGTGTCAACCTTTGTTAACTCGACATTTCAGTCGATTTGAAGTCATTTTACTTAGTTGATTCATTCATCCAACTTTTACTTCGTTAACTTGATGTTTCAATCGACTCGAATATTTTATGTTAAGTTGACTCATTCGTCCACTTTGATGGTCTAGTCGACCTGAAGTCTACTTCGTTATATCAACACCTCGATCAACTTGAAGTTTTTTCGTTTAGTTGACTCGGGTGTCCGACTTTGTTAACTTGACGTTTCAGTCGATTCGAAGTCGTTTTACTTAGTTGACCCATTCGTCCAACTTTTACTTCGTTAACTCGGTGTTTCAATCGACTCGAAGTTTTTATGTTAAGTTGCTCATTCATCCACTTTCGCTTCATTGGTTTGAACCTCTAGTCGACCCGAAGTAGTTTTACTTTGTTGACTTGTTCATCCAACTTTTACTTCGTTAACTTGATGTTTCAGTCAATTCGAAGTTGTTGTACTTAGTTGACTCGTTCGTCCAACTTTTACTTCGTTAACTCGATGTTTCAATCGACTCAAAGTGTTTATGTTAAGTTGACTCATTCGTCCACTTTGGCTTCGTTGGTTCGACGCTCTAGTCGACCCCGAAGTCGTTGTACTTAGTTGACTCGTTCATCCAACTTTTACTTCTTTGGTTGATCAGACCAAAAGTTTATTGTATATATCCGACTTGCATCCTGATTCCTTTTAGCTTTATGTGCCGATTGTTTTGCATAGCTTTGCTTTGAAGCTGTTCGTCTTCATCATTCTCCTATTTGGATGTCTTGACCATTTCTAGCGGTTGTTTTTTGGAGCAGTTACGTTACATTGTCTAGCGATTTTTCTTTTATCCCTGCGTTGGTGTTTCATACCTCTGCTGCTCCTTAATGTTTAATTTATGACCTCTTTTGCTTGGCATGTTATTGTTCCTCATTTGGCGTTGCTTGCTGAAGCTTGATAGAGTTTGTCGTTGCTAATTTCTTTTGTAAGTATTTTGGTTGGATTTGTATCCGCTGGTAGAGTCCTCGAGTCAGTCAGTGCAACCATCTTCAGGGCTTTGATATTTCCGCTTTGATATAGATCTGCTCGAGTAGGAGATGCTTTTTTGCTGGGGTAGATGTGGTGTAGAGCGTATATCACTCCCCTGGATCGTTATTTTGATCCTGTGGCGGTGGTATCAGTTTTTTTCTTCTTTGAATTGCTTGTCTGGTATTTCAATGAATTCATCGAGTCGTCCTCTTTGGATGCAATGCTCGATTCCCTCTTTGAGCTTGTAGCAGTCCTCGGTATCATATTTGTGATCCTTGTGAAAAAAGCACTACCTGATTTTGTCTCGTCCTTCTAGGTCTCCTCTCATCCTGGGTGGCCAGTTGACGTTTTCTCAATTCGCCATGCGCTTCAAGATGTTGCAATGTAATTGAAATTGGTTTAAGTTCCCCCAACTCCAATTTTTCATAAATCGTATAAGGCAGCAAATTAATACTGACTCTTAAATCAAGCAAAGCACGTACAAAGAATGTACCACCAATTCTGCATGGAATATAGTAAAACCGTATGGATATTTTAGTTTGGGTGATAATTTTCTCAACAAACTCTCAAGTCAATGCAAGATTCTCATATTCCTAAAACTTATTTTTATGAGTACGAGAATCCTTCAAAACTTGGCATAAGATGAAATCGTTTGAATTGCATCAAGTAAAAGAATATTAATTTCTACTTTCCTTAAAGTTTCAAAATATCACGAATTTGGATATCTTTCTTTTATTTGACTAACCTTTGAGGGAAGGGTGAAAATATCACATTCTCCATCCCAATTACCTTCTTAGAGGTTGTAGTTTCTGTTGGATTTGCATCCACTTTTTCTTCCTCATTCTTATCTATTCTCACCTTATGCTCAATAACTTTACCACTCCTAAATATTATCCCTACCTTGAGTTGCTCGTGTCCTCTCGGGTTTTGTATGTTTGTGTCGGAAACTCTCCCTTCTTTCTCACACTCAACTCCTTGGCCAATTCCCTTACTTGTGCCTCCAATCTTTGAATAGCTTGATTGGTTTGAGCATTGGTTTGTTGCTGTGTAGCAATGAATTAAAGTATGAAATTTTCGAGACCATCTTTTTCTACTAAGGATTGTCTATACCCCTTGTGGTGGAGGTTGAAAAAAATTTCTCCACCCTGAATTATAAGGGAATAGGGATTGTTCTTGAGAGGATAGTTGTTTTGTCCCACATAGTTTGCACACTCCCACTCTGTAAAAGAAGACATAAGACAAGTCTTGGTAGTATGATTAGAATGAGAACAAATATCGCATACCTCAACTTGAGCAGCTTGTTGAACTGGGGAGATGTTCTGGATTGACATTGCTTTCACGAGCATATTTAGCTTCCTTTTCATTGTCATCATCCGAGCTTGGATTCCAACATTAGTGTTTACCTCATAACCACCCTTACGTTTCACTCCTGACCTCCTTCTTGATGAGAATTGTTGAGAATTTTCACTTAGAGTCTCAAACAGTTCAATAACTTCCTCACTGTTCTTTTCCATAAACACATCTCCACAAGAAAAATCAACAAGATTTTTATTAGTATCATTTAAACCTTTGTAAAAAGCTTGTACCCGATAATTTTGAGATAGATTATGGTAAGGACATTTGGGAAGCAACTCATCGAAATGCTTTCATGCTTCAAAGAAAAGATCTCCATCTTTATGTTGGAAAATTTAAATTTCCTTTCCAAACTGCATTGTCTTTTAAGCTGGAAAGAACTTCTTTAAAAATTTAGTGGCCAACTCCTCCCAATTATTAATGAAACTTGCAGCCAAAGAGTTCAACCACAACTTAGCATTATCTTTTAAAAAAAATTAAAAAAGAACTAACCTGATTCCTTCTGAAGTTAAGCCTTGGACATTCTAAGTCTTGCACAGATCAAAGAAATTCCTAATGTGTAGATATGGATCTTCAAAAGCTGTGCCACTGTAATATGATACCATGTTAAGCAAGTGAGTAGATTAAATGAAGTTGTGCTACACTGATGATTGGAATACAATGCATGATGGTTGATTAAGATTTTGTGGAATAAATGAACTCTTCATTGGCTTCCGCATTGGTGGATTTTCTACTTGCTTTTGATCCATTTTATCTTAGAGTTTTTCTTCATAGCTTACCTTTGTAGTCGTCTAAGAGTTTGTTTAATCTCTTAATCATATACACTGTTGTTTACGGCCTGGGACCTACGAGTATGCATAAACGACTAAACGAGATTCATTCCTGCAAGACAACGCGTACGAAGTAGATGTTTTAGAAAACATAAATACTAAAGAAATCAAAGTGAAATTATTCAAAATAATTTTTTGGGGTTGTTTTTATACTATACACAAAAAGAATTAAACACAACTTAGCGCAATCCCACGCAACGGCATCAAAAACATGTTGAATAATTATTAACCTAGTTATTAGCTTCTAAATGTACGTTTTAACTCGCAATTGCACAAGATCAAACAAATAGTATAGATAGTCCCACAAGGATTAGATTAATTGTGTTTAAAACAGTTTTCCTAACACTACTACTTCAATGAAACCTAATAATTAATTGAATTTTAAAAAGATAACGAGGAAAAAACTAAATTTAAAACTAAATAAGTCCAAATAATGAGAAAATAAGTAAGAGATTCGATATCCACTACTAGTCATGTTCATTTGAATAACAACATGCACAATGATACAAACTAAATTTCAATCCTTAAATTTTGCTAATCTAAGGGTATGGGTGTCTACTCCTTAAGCTATGAATTTTCCTAAACAATGAATTATGCATGGGTGTCTACTCTAATTATTTTCATTCTCAACAGATTTAGCATGGTATCTACTAATTTGCTCCTTAAAAGCGCATAAATCAATGGAAATCAACAAAAACATAAAACCCAAATCTATTTCGATCATTTAAGTTGATTAATTCCAAGAACCGATTTTGCTTCGTTCTTTTTGTCACTTAGCATAAGCACAAGACTCGATCATCTAAAGTTACTCATGGAACATTCCTCATAAAAATCATGCATATGATGATCATGCATAAACAAAATTCATATGAGAATGAAATAAAATAAAAAATTAATCAATTAAGCATCATAAAAATAGGTAGCAAGGCTTCTCAAAATTCTCAAGGAATCATAACTAGTGCTTCAATCTATCCCTAACTAAATTGTTTGGTGACATATAATGAATTAAAAATATTTATTCAAATAATACATTGGAGATTTTAGAAATTAAGCAAACTGTGCTATGTTCTTCTTCTTCTTCTTCCTTGCTTCAGTTCACGAACCAGCAAGCAAGCACAACACTGATTCCTCCTTCTTCACATGCAGCAGCAATGAGAGGATTTCACTTCTTTATTTCCTTTATGAATCAGCTCGCAGAGATACTCTTCACGCAGCAACCAGCAGTCCAGTGTCGAGAATCGCAACCAACTCAAAGATAAATTGCAGTAAAAAAGGAGATGCAGCAGAGAAGAGTTCTTCACGCCCAACTAAGTTCTCTTCACGCCTATCAGCAGAGAGCAACCACGATCAGCCTTGTAGAACGCGTCTTTGTCATGTAGTCACCAGCTCACTTGATTCCTTCACCAGTAGCACCAAGGAGAGATCACAACAACAAATTGATGAATCGCGACAATCACCTCCTTCTTCTCGCAGCAGAGAGCAACAAGAAGAAGAGATCACACACAGTGTGGAACCTGCAACTCAAACGCAGTAGAAACCAAAACAAGAAAGAAATCACAAAGCAGCAACAACGAAGGAAGGGAGATCATGCACAACAGTGACAACAAGGTGGGATTCTCTCCCCTCCTTCACAAAAAACAGCAATAGAAGCAAAATCAGAGAGTCACGCACAATGTTCTTCACGAATTGCGGCCAACGGATCACAGCAACTTCAGACTATGTTCTTCTTCAACTGTCATGAAACAAACGCAACATCCAAGAGAGACAATTGTTTACGTAGCAGTCAGAGTTTGCAGCCCAGAAACAAAGGTTTCTGCACGACCCAATAGAAACGACTGAAGAAATTTTTGCAGCCCGAAGAGATTACACAGCCCTGTCCACGCCCCAATCAGAGTTTAATTTCAGAGAGAGAGAGAAGAATTTTCTTCAACCCCCAAAACCTCCATGTTAATTTCATTTTCTTTCCTAACGGGTTTCGACCTAAAAATCCTTGTTAAATTAGGTTTCAATTTTTAACTATACTTCCTTCTTTAACGATCCGGCTTTGCATGTGAAATTAGTTCTTTTTTCTCCTTAGCATACTATTAAAATACTTGTCAAATACCAAAATACATATCATGTAGCTAAGTAGAAATTTATTGAAAAAATACTTGAATTAACCAAATAATCTAACAATTAGACTTAGAAAAGTGATGTTCAGGGTGCACTTTTATGCACTCATCAGAAGCGTATAAAAGAGACAACAAACTTATGTAGTTCCGCAAGATTGCTTACATCTATGACAAAATAACACTCTTTATTGCTTCAGATCCGGATTACAAACAAATTCAAAACCCCCCTCATCCAATTGGTTTCTCAAAAGAAATCCAAAATATAAAATCTCAATTCAACAAATCAAAACATAAGCAAAGGACAAACAAAAAACCCGACAAACAAAATAACAATTCTTATGTATAAAATAACTTCGATTGCAAACTCAGATTTTACTTCAGGTTTGGATTTCTCTCATACAAACAACGAACTGAATGCTCTGCCTTCAAATGCTAACTTGGGGTGAACTTCAGATGCATGAGTACTACAAGAAAGCTCCTTGTGGAGAAGGCGAGAAATTCAAACTGCAAGTCGCTCACAAATACAAAATAAATTTACTCAACATGAGTTGGTCGTGTTGACCAGCAACGTTAGGAGGTGGAAATTTATCGATGATTGAACCTGCGACCACCACCTCCTCTCATTTATGCTAACTTCAAAAGAAAACACTATCCAAATAAATACTCAAATAGTCCACAACATTCCACTTCTTCCTGGAGTTTATAACCATTTCTTCGAGCTTCTACTTTCAAAAATTCTTCGCCTTGGTGAAAATTTTACAAATCTGAGTCTATCACCAACAAACATAAATAAAATGGATACCATCTCATCAAAACACAAACATCAACCAACAATTGTGTTCATAGGTGCCATACACCCGAAGGACCCATAGACAAAAGTGAACTCAAGCTAACAAACCAATTCCACCTTGGTCATGATGGAGTATAGAATCACAGTTATCACAAACATTCATATTGGAGATCTTCATTTCTTATAATAAACACGTTTTACCGACAACTCATGCAAAGCCTTTTCACATTTACCAACACGCAAACGCTGAACCCTAAAGTTATCCAAACAAACATCTTTGGAGCTATTAGTAACTCCACCATAATCACCTATTGGCCCATCAACGACACAAGTTTCTCTAATGAATTCCACTTTTCAACAACTGTGCTCCCTTCCAAGAAGTGCAAGTTACCCTTTTGAGCAGTTTCAAAACTACAAGTGTACTAGAAATGACATTTGGAGCTCTACCATTACCATGACCTTCTAACCTTTGGACTCCAAAATACCAATGGATATGAGAATTTTTCAAATTAGGCACATACCAAACATTGTTCAAAACCAAACAAGTCCATTATGAAACTTCAACTTGATTTTAACTATCCCAGCAGTTTTGCATAT
This sequence comes from Berberis vulgaris, assembly GCA_963556465.1. Classification (NCBI taxonomy): domain Eukaryota; kingdom Viridiplantae; phylum Streptophyta; class Magnoliopsida; order Ranunculales; family Berberidaceae; genus Berberis; species Berberis vulgaris. The sequence goes on along the minus strand of OY747131.1, from coordinate 23,607,146 downwards.
ATCATCGTTGCCCACACGGACGATTTTGTCTTCTATATCTCTAAAACTAGAGTCAGTCCCTACGAGGACACATATGATAGGTAGAAGCCGAACCAATAAGTCATTATTCTAAAAGGACTAACCAATGATAGACTTGCAGTCAAACAATATGCATTATTCTCATATTCATCCAATTTGTCAACTACATTTGCACCTGACTTCTTCTTCTCCTTTTCAATAGCAACTTCAACTTCTAGCAATCAACCTTCCAGTGGCCTTTCTCATGACAGTAGGTACATTCATCTTTTGGAAAACCCTTATGTGTACATATTTTCCTCTCGACTATGATCTTCCTCTAGTACCAACAATTTTATTTCCAGATTTTCCCTCACAACCATTATTTTAGACATTCCATCACTATGGATCTTGAGATTAGGGTAAGCGACGCTGAATCCATCTTAGCCCAGCCAGGATGGAAGATCCTCGCATCCGCCCCATTTAACCGTTTATTTTCTTACAAAATTTTCCCTCCCTCGTGAGGGATGGCGGATCCAAGTCTCGTTCCATTTGTCCCTCACAAGCTCTAAAGAATCGCAAATCCCCACCCTATATATATTAAACATACATATAAACAGATATCTGTGGTATTGATATGGCTAAATTTGTATCCGTCTTGAATACGTGAGGGATTTAGTTTTCTCCCCCAAAACCTGTTAAGTTAAAACCATATTCACCACATTATCGGCGAGGCAAATATTTGTGAAATTGGATAATTCTGTCAACACTACTTGAGATCCATCCTCATAAATTTATAATTGAGAAATTTTATAGTAACCTCATCATAAATCAACTCTTATTCCAAAATTCAATAGGTCGGCAATAAGCCTGTTGAATTCATACAAATGCTCTGACAAACTAATACCTAGTCTCATATTCATCTGAAAAAAAAAATTGTGAGGAAGAACTCGTTTTGTATACTCTTCGTCATATACTTATCCTCCAATTTTTTCATAACACTTTAGTAGATGTTTCGTTTATAATGAAGTGTTTTCACTCATTCACTAAACACAATCGAATAAACTTACATGTTTGCCTATTCCGCTTGTTTATTCTCCTGTCATGGTATCTGGCTTGTCTCCCAAAGCATCTTCTAAATTTTCTTTCTCTAAAACATCCAAAACTTCATACTACCACATGTTAAAGTTGTTTCTCCATTAAACATTTAGACATCAAACTTTCCAGCTGCAACCGTAACTATTATCAGACTAACACTCGAACTTTTTGAATTTGTCACGTTCTTTAAATTTTTCATACAAATGAAGTGTAAGGAATACTGAAATGGGAAGTTACCAGACAAAGGCAATAAAAACAAAGACAATAAACTTAGGTGGTTCAGTAAGATTGCCTCCATCCACAACAAAATAACAACTCTTATTGCTTCAAATCATCAAATTACAAACACCTCCATCCAATTAGTTTCAAAAGAAACCCAAATTCAAACAAATGGAAACCCAACCAAAAAATAAACGAAAAACCCCACAAACAAAATAAGAAAATTGATTTCCCAAACTAAGTTCTATTGCAAACTCCTATTTTACTACAAACATGGGTTTCACTCATACAACAATGAGCTGAGTGCTCAGACTTCAAATACTAACTGATGCATCACAAGTTAGAACAATCTGGAATCCACCAGAAAAAGAACTGAAATTCACTAGCAAAGATAAAAACACAAAGGTTCTCTGAATAATTCTTGGAGCAATACATGAGAGCTATTTAAAGACCTAACTCAACCTTGGATTGTCCTAGTATCCTTTGGAAATCCAAGGTCTATTGGGCAATAACTATATTCCTATTAGAAACAAAACTAAAATACTATTTGTAAAATAAAAACTAAAAACCTATTGGAAAATAGAAACTAAAATCCTATGGGAAAATAGAAACTAAAAACCTATTGGAAAAAAATAAATTAAAATCCTATTTTGAAAATAAAATACTATTTGGAAAAGAGAAACTAAAGTTCTATTTCAAAACAGTAAAGTGATGTTTTAGAAACCTAAAATCTACCATACGTCCATTACGTCTTCAATTAGTCATGTGTCCTACATCATTCCCTTCCACTTCAGAAGAACTCAACCCCGAGTTATTGTCAGGATAAATAGCTCATCCTCATGGAAATCATTCAAATCAACAACATTGAAAGTGTTGGAAATTCCCATGCAACCAGACAAGTTGATGATAAAAACCTCCACAAAGTAAGCCATAAAAACTTCGTATCACGATAAGAAGTAATAGATTTAAGAATATGCAAACGAACAACCTCCCTAAAAATAGTTTGGCTATGTTGGAAATAAGTTCCTCAAATTCTCCCAACAATTGTTGGATTTCGAGAGAATTGTTTTTTTTTTCTTTTTTTCTTGCAAACAATCCCTTTACGACCACTGGATACAAATTCAAAATTTTTTATTGACTCAGTGATCTCACTGTTAATCAAAATCAGAAAGCTAGAATTCTTTCCTATATGCAAGCTTAAATTTCCAGATTTCGATGTAGGAGCCATAGCAATTTTATGATTTTCCACTTAAAAATCACAACATTATCACGACCCGTCAATTATTATCCACATCATATTGATAACGAAGACCCATTAAATATGGCAAACATTCGTCTCGATCACATCACATAATACATCATCTTTGTAATGCTTACCAATGGATAATTGCACTCGACATGTCTCAGCAACACGAACGGGGAGTCATTTCTTCACCCATCCAATTGAATATTGTCACGCCCCGATTTTCGAGAAAAACGAAATCCTAAAAATCCACGTAGGATTATCCGTTTCCCCAAAACTCGGGACGTGAAATTAAATAACAACAGAAACATTTAGCAGCAATGACAAAATATAATTTAGAAAATAGGAACAAACTAAAATTTATAATAAAACTCTAACCAGAAAAATACTGATGTCGCTAGCCCCACTAGCGGAACTCCCGTAACGCTGCTCAAAAGTCTCTAAACCTGAAAAGCTAATCGGCTACATTCCCAAAGGAATGTACCCAAGAAGCAAAAGCTCACTTGGGTCAGCAATATAGCTGGTGTGAGAAATCTTCATCCCAAAATCAATAAAATCGCACGTGATAAACATCAAGTGAAACACAAACAACAAACCATCACACCAATAGGTAGTTCCTCAACGAGGCAATCATATCATCATCCTAATATGTAAATATGCATTTACCTGTACTTACCCTATAGGAGTTGACTATGGCAAGTCGAACCAATGCAACGTCATTTATTCTTTTTATTTGAATTAGGTTCATCTCTTTAACGGATTGATCACTTAGACGATACCACATTCGCACCACCTCCGTGCCGAACATACATGCCCGTATGCCTCTCTCATATAAAGGAGGACTACTCCGTCATCCATGCCTAAGTGGGGACATCACATACAGGCATGCATCGCGGATACCCCTAACTATATGAGTACCAAAAGCCACCCTTGGGCTATCAATGCGCATAACTCACGTCACATTTTTGACGGATAAATATCAAAGCCTATTTTAGGCATACAAACTCACCACATTTCCGCAAGACTAACCCGAAGGTTATTTTAGTTTCTCTAGTAAGAAATGGGTGCCCCAACTCCGCAAGACGACCCACTGGTCATTTAGTTTCTCTAGTAAGAGAGGGGAAATCATAAACAAAAGAGATGTGGTAGTTCTAAGTGATACAAGCCCAAGTGTTTTATATTTTCAGCAATCCAATATCATTTATTTTTCATAATTCAGAATTCTTCCACAATGACATTTTGTCAAGCATAAATTGATTCACAATCTATTCACCCACATTTTTGGGGAAAACATAGCATATTCATTAATCATGCTATATAACAATATGGCAATCAAGCCACTCCTTGATTCAAATATCCAAAATCTTCATAATGCATAAACAAGTCAACATGCATGATAATACCAATCTCCACATTAATCACAATGCATTAATATTCACCAACCATTCACATCTCAAGCATCACTATTAACTTAGAATATGAAAAACATAGTTACGAGCTACTAACTGTAGTTTCACCAAGCCAAACAAATCCATATCTAATAGCCTTTCTTAAACACTGATTTCGGTGTGAGCTAACTTAGCTTACAGTGCCTTAATAAGAAACGACATTCAATATACCCAAATACTCGACAAAATGTGGGAGATTGTCTCACATCATAATCAAGTCCTACTAAAAAGTAATTGTACAATAGAAAACTAGCCACACTTTAGTAGTAGCCATTAGAAGATCTAACCACTTACCATGACCTTGCGACATGATGACAAGGAATTACACTATAATATTGATCATAAATTAATAACAATAGTAAAATAGAGTTTTAGCTTCAAAAACAAGGTGTAATCCTCCTCTCTGTCCCACTCCTATTCTTGTACTAAATTACTTGTTCACAAACACAACTTACAAAAGATTGACAGGTCCTTGATTACACAAGAACACTGCATTGTGACTATTTGCCAAAGTTTATCCAATGACTTACAACAAATTTATGATCATCGATAGATTCATCAAGTATTGACTCATGTCAAGGGCAACCCTTCGTAACCCATCTCTAATACAAACACTCTATTCGATGTTGCACATTCCAAAACCATAAATACTCATCACAGAATTCAAACACAAACATTGCAAAGAAACACGAACAAAATGCACAAAGAAAGCAAACCCATTCTCACAGGCAAAACCCATTCTATTTTGTAAATTGAGAATATTCTATTTTCAAGAACAACATGAACCAGCCACCTAATCAACAAATCAGACAATCCAACAGATTATCTAAAAAAAATACTATTTAATATATACTCTACTCATCAAAAGACCACAAGTGGAACAAGAAACAAGTAACATAGCATAAGCAAACTGATAGAAAAGAAGGACTCAAAGTAGAAGAGAAAGAAATGAAGAAACTCACCTTCAGGCAATTGATCCTTCGGGGTCCCAACACATCTTGTATGATAAGCAGCAGGACAGCTATCACAGCAAATCAAGTTCCCATCCATCTTGCAAAGACAGCACTCATCACTGTTCCAGTCAGTAGTTTCATCAGCAACCTCCTTATGGCTTCTGACTCCATGGCATCAAGTGTTGCAGGCAGCGTTGAGCTACATGATTACCATTTGTGTCTTTCATCAAAGTTACTATACCAGGCTTCAACGAGGTAACAACCATGGTCTGATCCGGGACAAGCGAAGGTCTCTTTGTAGCGAATCGACAGGTCTTCATGCTTCGTGAGGATCATCTCGTGCAGGAGATCGAACTGATCGCTCGTCAATCATCCGCTGTGTGGACTGATTTGCAGAAACTCATTCGAGTTTGAGATCTCAGAACTGACTGTTCATCGCTTGATTTCTCCTTTCCATTCTCCATCTCTGATTTCGCTTCTCTGATTCGAAAGGTCTCGCACTCGCAGATCGCAGCCCCTCTCACCAGTTTCGTCTCATCTCACCCTGAATCATCCATTTTCCAGTCTCTTCTCACTGGAGCAGATTACACATCCGTCATAGCTCGCACCTCCCTTCATCTATCGTTGCCTCCTTTCTCAACCACCTCTCTTACAATCAACACCACCCTCCATTCGCATCCCTCATATCTTCATCATCCATCCCACCACCCATTTGCATACCTCTCGCCCCATTCACATGATGTAGAACCAAATACAAAATATGAGTCCCAATCACAGAATCTGGAAAACTATATCATTTACTGATTATGTTAAACTTTGCACCAATTCATATTCACAAAATCAACGAATCAGTTCATCAAAACCGAGCAAATCTGTACCTTTCCACTATTTTCAAATGCATGATGTAGAACCGTAAAGAAGAGAGACGCAAAAACCCTAAACAGAGAACAAGAGACGCAAGAAAAACGGTGGTAACGCCGCGATTTGTAGACAAGAGAGAGTAAATAAGAAGGGGGTTTTGCACGAGACGAGAAAGAAAGAAGGGTTTTCCCTTTATAAGGTGGGTGGCTATTCGCCCCCACTGAACTTTTGAAAGTACCCACCTTCTAAACTCACCAAATAAAACCCTAATTTCGAAATTCACATTCAATTAAATGTAACCATATTTTATTTAATTAAAAATAAAATAAATTATCTTTATGAAATTTAGGGATGTTACATTATACACACGTTAAATGGAATCTCGTCCCGAGATTCGGATGGTAAGAAAGTTAACTGAATTTCGAAAAATACTAATTGTCAAACAAAAGAAGATTTTGAAACACAATTTCAATTGAATTTTAGAAACATAAATTATTTATTATTATTGGAAAAGTAGGGGTGTTACATTATATACAACTCAAAAGGAATCTCGTCCCGAGATTTACGAAAAGTGTTAAGTGAACACTACGGATATCAAACCCCTAAAAAGAAAACAATACGGAATAATGCCACGCAAATATTGACATTATAAAAAAAAGATTACTTGTGCATACACAAGTCAATGAAACATCATTATGACATTCACGGAGAAAATGAAACAATATCAAAGTTTCAAAGAAATACGAAATAATTTCACGCAAATATTGACATTATAAATAAGATTACTCGCGCACACACATGTCAATGAAGCCTCATCATGAGGTTCAAGAAGAAAATAAAACAAAATTAAAGTTTCCAAGGTTCGCCCTTGTCACTTCATCTTAAGACTTCTACACTCCTACACACCCATATCCACATTCCGAGGATCACCTAGACTCTACCCAAGCCTAGGCTAACCAAAGGCTCTGATACCAAACTGTCACGCCCCGATTTTCGAGAAAAACGAAATCCTAAAAATCCACGTAGGATTATCCGTTTCCCCAAAACTCGGGACGTGAAATTAAATAACAACAGAAACATTTAGCAGCAATGACAAAATATAATTTAGAAAATAGGAACAAACTAAAATTTATAATAAAACTCTAACCAGAAAAATACTGATGTCGCTAGCCCCACTAGCGGAACTCCCGTAACGCTGCTCAAAAGTCTCTAAACCTGAAAAGCTAATCGGCTACATTCCCAAAGGAATGTACCCAAGAAGCAAAAGCTCACTTGGGTCAGCAATATAGCTGGTGTGAGAAATCTTCATCCCAAAATCAATAAAATCGCACGTGATAAACATCAAGTGAAACACAAACAACAAACCATCACACCAATAGGTAGTTCCTCAACGAGGCAATCATATCATCATCCTAATATGTAAATATGCATTTACCTGTACTTACCCTATAGGAGTTGACTACGGCAAGTCGAACCAATGCAACGTCATTTATTCTTTTTATTTGAATTAGGTTCATCTCTTTAACGGATTGATCACTTAGACGATACCACATTCGCACCACCTCCGTGCCGAACATACATGCCCGTATGCCTCTCTCATATAAAGGAGGACTACTCCGTCATCCATGCCTAAGTGGGGACATCACATACAGGCATGCATCGCGGATACCCCTAACTATATGAGTACCAAAAGCCACCCTTGGGCTATCAATGCGCATAACTCACGTCACATTTTTTACGGATAAATATCAAAGCCTATTTTAGGCATACAAACTCACCACATTTCCGCAAGACTAACCCGAAGGTTATTTTAGTTTCTCTAGTAAGAAATGGGTGCCCCAACTCCGCAAGACGACCCACTGGTCATTTAGTTTCTCTAGTAAGAGAGGGGAAATCATAAACAAAAGAGATGTGGTAGTTCTAAGTGATACAAGCCCAAGTGTTTTATATTTTCAGCAATCCAATATCATTTATTTTTCATAATTCAGAATTCTTCCACAATGACATTTTGTCAAGCATAAATTGATTCACAATCTATTCACCCACATTTTTGGGGAAAACATAGCATATTCATTAATCATGCTATATAACAATATGGCAATCAAGCCACTCCTTGATTCAAATATCCAAAATCTTCATAATGCATAAACAAGTCAACATGCATGATAATACCAATCTCCACATTAATCACAATGCATTAATATTCACCAACCATTCACATCTCAAGCATCACTATTAACTTAGAATATGAAAAACATAGTTACGAGCTACTAACTGTAGTTTCACCAAGCCAAACAAATCCATATCTAATAGCCTTTCTTAAACACTGATTTCGGTGTGAGCTAACTTAGCTTACAGTGCCTTAATAAGAAACGACATTCAATATACCCAAATACTCGACAAAATGTGGGAGATTGTCTCACATCATAATCAAGTCCTACTAAAAAGTAATTGTACAATAGAAAACTAGCCACACTTTAGTAGTAGCCATTAGAAGATCTAACCACTTACCATGACCTTGCGACATGATGACAAGGAATTACACTATAATATTGATCATAAATTAATAACAATAGTAAAATAGAGTTTTAGCTTCAAAAACAAGGTGTAATCCTCCTCTCTGTCCCACTCCTATTCTTGTACTAAATTACTTGTTCACAAACACAACTTACAAAAGATTGACAGGTCCTTGATTACACAAGAACACTGCATTGTGACTATTTGCCAAAGTTTATCCAATGACTTACAACAAATTTATGATCATCGATAGATTCATCAAGTATTGACTCATGTCAAGGGCAACCCTTCGTAACCCATCTCTAATACAAACACTCTATTCGATGTTGCACATTCCAAAACCATAAATACTCATCACAGAATTCAAACACAAACATTGCAAAGAAACACGAACAAAATGCACAAAGAAAGCAAACCCATTCTCACAGGCAAAACCCATTCTATTTTGTAAATTGAGAATATTCTATTTTCAAGAACAACATGAACCAGCCACCTAATCAACAAATCAGACAATCCAACAGATTATCTAAAAAAAATACTATTTAATATATACTCTACTCATCAAAAGACCACAAGTGGAACAAGAAACAAGTAACATAGCATAAGCAAACTGATAGAAAAGAAGGACTCAAAGTAGAAGAGAAAGAAATGAAGAAACTCACCTTCAGGCAATTGATCCTTCGGGGTCCCAACACATCTTGTATGATAAGCAGCAGGACAGCCATCACAGCAAATCAAGTTCCCATCCATCTTGCAAAGACAGCACTCATCACTGTTCCAGTCAGTAGTTTCATCAGCAACCTCCTTATGGCTTCTGACTCCATGGCATCAAGTGTTGCAGGCAGCGTTGAGCTACATGATTACCATTTGTGTCTTTCATCAAAGTTACTATACCAGGCTTCAACGAGGTAACAACCATGGTCTGATCCGGGACAAGCGAAGGTCTCTTTGTAGCGAATCGACAGGTCTTCATGCTTCGTGAGGATCATCTCGTGCAGGAGATCGAACTGATCGCTCGTCAATCATCCGCTGTGTGGACTGATTTGCAGAAACTCATTCGAGTTTGAGATCTCAGAACTGACTGTTCATCGCTTGATTTCTCCTTTCATTCTCCATCTCTGATTTCGCTTCTCTGATTCGAAAGGTCTCGCACTCGCAGATCGCAGCCCCTCTCACCAGTTTCGTCTCATCTCACCCTGAATCATCCATTTTCCAGTCTCTTCTCACTGGAGCAGATTACACATCCGTCATAGCTCGCACCTCCCTTCATCTATCGTTGCCTCCTTTCTCAACCACCTCTCTTACAATCAACACCACCCTCCATTCGCATCCCTCATATCTTCATCATCCATCCCACCACCCATTTGCATACCTCTCGCCCCATTCACATGATGTAGAACCAAATACAAAATATGAGTCCCAATCACAGAATCTGGAAAACTATATCATTTACTGATTATGTTAAACTTTGCACCAATTCATATTCACAAAATCAACGAATCAGTTCATCAAAACCGAGCAAATCTGTACCTTTCCACTATTTTCAAATGCATGATGTAGAACCGTAAAGAAGAGAGACGCAAAAACCCTAAACAGAGAACAAGAGACGCAAGAAAAACGGTGGTAACGCCGCGATTTGTAGACAAGAGAGAGTAAATAAGAAGGGGGTTTTGCACGAGACGAGAAAGAAAGAAGGGTTTTCCCTTTATAAGGTGGGTGGCTATTCGCCCCCACTGAACTTTTGAAAGTACCCACCTTCTAAACTCACCAAATAAAACCCTAATTTCGAAATTCACATTCAATTAAATGTAACCATATTTTATTTAATTAAAAATAAAATAAATTATCTTTATGAAATTTAGGGATGTTACATTATACACACGTTAAATGGAATCTCGTCCCGAGATTCGGATGGTAAGAAAGTTAACTGAATTTCGAAAAATACTAATTGTCAAACAAAAGAAGATTTTGAAACACAATTTCAATTGAATTTTAGAAACATAAATTATTTATTATTATTGGAAAAGTAGGGGTGTTACATTATATACAACTCAAAAGGAATCTCGTCCCGAGATTTACGATAAGTGTTAAGTGAACACTACGGATATCAAACCCCTAAAAAGAAAACAATACGGAATAATGCCACGCAAATATTGACATTATAAAAAAAAGATTACTTGTGCATACACAAGTCAATGAAACATCATTATGACATTCACGGAGAAAATGAAACAATATCAAAGTTTCAAAGAAATACGAAATAATTTCACGCAAATATTGACATTATAAATAAGATTACTCGCGCACACACATGTCAATGAAGCCTCATCATGAGGTTCAAGAAGAAAATAAAATAAAATTAAAGTTTCCAAGGTTCGCCCTTGTCACTTCATCTTAAGACTTCTACACTCCTACACACCCATATCCACATTCCGAGGATCACCTAGACTCTACCCAAGCCTAGGCTAACCAAAGGCTCTGATACCAAACTGTCACGCCCCGATTTTCGAGAAAAACGAAATCCTAAAAATCCACGTAGGATTATCCGTTTCCCCAAAACTCGGGACGTGAAATTAAATAACAACAGAAACATTTAGCAGCAATGACAAAATATAATTTAGAAAATAGGAACAAACTAAAATTTATAATAAAACTCTAACCAGAAAAATACTGATGTCGCTAGCCCCACTAGCGGAACTCCCGTAACGCTGCTCAAAAGTCTCTAAACCTGAAAAGCTAATCGGCTACATTCCCAAAGGAATGTACCCAAGAAGCAAAAGCTCACTTGGGTCAGCAATATAGCTGGTGTGAGAAATCTTCATCCCAAAATCAATAAAATCGCACGTGATAAACATCAAGTGAAACACAAACAACAAACCATCACACCAATAGGTAGTTCCTCAACGAGGCAATCATATCATCATCCTAATATGTAAATATGCATTTACCTGTACTTACCCTATAGGAGTTGACTATGGCAAGTCGAACCAATGCAACGTCATTTATTCTTTTTATTTGAATTAGGTTCATCTCTTTAACGGATTGATCACTTAGACGATACCACATTCGCACCACCTCCGTGCCGAACATACATGCCCGTATGCCTCTCTCATATAAAGGAGGACTACTCCGTCATCCATGCCTAAGTGGGGACATCACATACAGGCATGCATCGCGGATACCCCTAACTATATGAGTACCAAAAGCCACCCTTGGGCTATCAATGCGCATAACTCACGTCACATTTTTGACGGATAAATATCAAAGCCTATTTTAGGCATACAAACTCACCACATTTCCGCAAGACTAACCCGAAGGTTATTTTAGTTTCTCTAGTAAGAAATGGGTGCCCCAACTCCGCAAGACGACCCACTGGTCATTTAGTTTCTCTAGTAAGAGAGGGGAAATCATAAACAAAAGAGATGTGGTAGTTCTAAGTGATACAAGCCCAAGTGTTTTATATTTTCAGCAATCCAATATCATTTATTTTTCATAATTCAGAATTCTTCCACAATGACATTTTGTCAAGCATAAATTGATTCACAATCTATTCACCCACATTTTTGGGGAAAACATAGCATATTCATTAATCATGCTATATAACAATATGGCAATCAAGCCACTCCTTGATTCAAATATCCAAAATCTTCATAATGCATAAACAAGTCAACATGCATGATAATACCAATCTCCACATTAATCACAATGCATTAATATTCACCAACCATTCACATCTCAAGCATCACTATTAACTTAGAATATGAAAAACATAGTTACGAGCTACTAACTGTAGTTTCACCAAGCCAAACAAATCCATATCTAATAGCCTTTCTTAAACACTGATTTCGGTGTGAGCTAACTTAGCTTACAGTGCCTTAATAAGAAACGACATTCAATATACCCAAATACTCGACAAAATGTGGGAGATTGTCTCACATCATAATCAAGTCCTACTAAAAAGTAATTGTACAATAGAAAACTAGCCACACTTTAGTAGTAGCCATTAGAAGATCTAACCACTTACCATGACCTTGCGACATGATGACAAGGAATTACACTATAATATTGATCATAAATTAATAACAATAGTAAAATAGAGTTTTAGCTTCAAAAACAAGGTGTAATCCTCCTCTCTGTCCCACTCCTATTCTTGTACTAAATTACTTGTTCACAAACACAACTTACAAAAGATTGACAGGTCCTTGATTACACAAGAACACTGCATTGTGACTATTTGCCAAAGTTTATCCAATGACTTACAACAAATTTATGATCATCGATAGATTCATCAAGTATTGACTCATGTCAAGGGCAACCCTTCGTAACCCATCTCTAATACAAACACTCTATTCGATGTTGCACATTCCAAAACCATAAATACTCATCACAGAATTCAAACACAAACATTGCAAAGAAACACGAACAAAATGCACAAAGAAAGCAAACCCATTCTCACAGGCAAAACCCATTCTATTTTGTAAATTGAGAATATTCTATTTTCAAGAACAACATGAACCAGCCACCTAATCAACAAATCAGACAATCCAACAGATTATCTAAAAAAAATACTATTTAATATATACTCTACTCATCAAAAGACCACAAGTGGAACAAGAAACAAGTAACATAGCATAAGCAAACTGATAGAAAAGAAGGACTCAAAGTAGAAGAGAAAGAAATGAAGAAACTCACCTTCAGGCAATTGATCCTTCGGGGTCCCAACACATCTTGTATGATAAGCAGCAGGACAGCCATCACAGCAAATCAAGTTCCCATCCATCTTGCAAAGACAGCACTCATCACTGTTCCAGTCAGTAGTTTCATCAGCAACCTCCTTATGGCTTCTGACTCCATGGCATCAAGTGTTGCAGGCAGCGTTGAGCTACATGATTACCATTTGTGTCTTTCATCAAAGTTACTATACCAGGCTTCAACGAGGTAACAACCATGGTCTGATCCGGGACAAGCGAAGGTCTCTTTGTAGCGAATCGACAGGTCTTCATGCTTCGTGAGGATCATCTCGTGCAGGAGATCGAACTGATCGCTCGTCAATCATCCGCTGTGTGGACTGATTTGCAGAAACTCATTCGAGTTTGAGATCTCAGAACTGACTGTTCATCGCTTGATTTCTCCTTTCCATTCTCCATCTCTGATTTCGCTTCTCTGATTCGAAAGGTCTCGCACTCGCAGATCGCAGCCCCTCTCACCAGTTTCGTCTCATCTCACCCTGAATCATCCATTTTCCAGTCTCTTCTCACTGGAGCAGATTACACATCCGTCATAGCTCGCACCTCCCTTCATCTATCGTTGCCTCCTTTCTCAACCACCTCTCTTACAATCAACACCACCCTCCATTCGCATCCCTCATATCTTCATCATCCATCCCACCACCCATTTGCATACCTCTCGCCCCATTCACATGATGTAGAACCAAATACAAAATATGAGTCCCAATCACAGAATCTGGAAAACTATATCATTTACTGATTATGTTAAACTTTGCACCAATTCATATTCACAAAATCAACGAATCAGTTCATCAAAACCGAGCAAATCTGTACCTTTCCACTATTTTCAAATGCATGATGTAGAACCGTAAAGAAGAGAGACGCAAAAACCCTAAACAGAGAACAAGAGACGCAAGAAAAACGGTGGTAACGCCGCGATTTGTAGACAAGAGAGAGTAAATAAGAAGGGGGTTTTGCACGAGACGAGAAAGAAAGAAGGGTTTTCCCTTTATAAGGTGGGTGGCTATTCGCCCCCACTGAACTTTTGAAAGTACCCACCTTCTAAACTCACCAAATAAAACCCTAATTTCGAAATTCACATTCAATTAAATGTAACCATATTTTATTTAATTAAAAATAAAATAAATTATCTTTATGAAATTTAGGGATGTTACATTATACACACGTTAAATGGAATCTCGTCCCGAGATTCGGATGGTAAGAAAGTTAACTGAATTTCGAAAAATACTAATTGTCAAACAAAAGAAGATTTTGAAACACAATTTCAATTGAATTTTAGAAACATAAATTATTTATTATTATTGGAAAAGTAGGGGTGTTACATTATATACAACTCAAAAGGAATCTCGTCCCGAGATTTACGAAAAGTGTTAAGTGAACACTACGGATATCAAACCCCTAAAAAGAAAACAATACGGAATAATGCCACGCAAATATTGACATTATAAAAAAAAGATTACTTGTGCATACACAAGTCAATGAAACATCATTATGACATTCACGGAGAAAATGAAACAATATCAAAGTTTCAAAGAAATACGAAATAATTTCACGCAAATATTGACATTATAAATAAGATTACTCGCGCACACACATGTCAATGAAGCCTCATCATGAGGTTCAAGAAGAAAATAAAACAAAATTAAAGTTTCCAAGGTTCGCCCTTGTCACTTCATCTTAAGACTTCTACACTCCTACACACCCATATCCACATTCCGAGGATCACCTAGACTCTACCCAAGCCTAGGCTAACCAAAGGCTCTGATACCAAACTGTCACGCCCCGATTTTCGAGAAAAACGAAATCCTAAAAATCCACGTAGGATTATCCGTTTCCCCAAAACTCGGGACGTGAAATTAAATAACAACAGAAACATTTAGCAGCAATGACAAAATATAATTTAGAAAATAGGAACAAACTAAAATTTATAATAAAACTCTAACCAGAAAAATACTGATGTCGCTAGCCCCACTAGCGGAACTCCCGTAACGCTGCTCAAAAGTCTCTAAACCTGAAAAGCTAATCGGCTACATTCCCAAAGGAATGTACCCAAGAAGCAAAAGCTCACTTGGGTCAGCAATATAGCTGGTGTGAGAAATCTTCATCCCAAAATCAATAAAATCGCACGTGATAAACATCAAGTGAAACACAAACAACAAACCATCACACCAATAGGTAGTTCCTCAACGAGGCAATCATATCATCATCCTAATATGTAAATATGCATTTACCTGTACTTACCCTATAGGAGTTGACTACGGCAAGTCGAACCAATGCAACGTCATTTATTCTTTTTATTTGAATTAGGTTCATCTCTTTAACGGATTGATCACTTAGACGATACCACATTCGCACCACCTCCGTGCCGAACATACATGCCCGTATGCCTCTCTCATATAAAGGAGGACTACTCCGTCATCCATGCCTAAGTGGGGACATCACATACAGGCATGCATCGCGGATACCCCTAACTATATGAGTACCAAAAGCCACCCTTGGGCTATCAATGCGCATAACTCACGTCACATTTTTGACGGATAAATATCAAAGCCTATTTTAGGCATACAAACTCACCACATTTCCGCAAGACTAACCCGAAGGTTATTTTAGTTTCTCTAGTAAGAAATGGGTGCCCCAACTCCGCAAGACGACCCACTGGTCATTTAGTTTCTCTAGTAAGAGAGGGGAAATCATAAACAAAAGAGATGTGGTAGTTCTAAGTGATACAAGCCCAAGTGTTTTATATTTTCAGCAATCCAATATCATTTATTTTTCATAATTCAGAATTCTTCCACAATGACATTTTGTCAAGCATAAATTGATTCACAATCTATTCACCCACATTTTTGGGGAAAACATAGCATATTCATTAATCATGCTATATAACAATATGTTAATCAAGCCACTCCTTGATTCAAATATCCAAAATCTTCATAATGCATAAACAAGTCAACATGCATGATAATACCAATCTCCACATTAATCACAATGCATTAATATTCACCAACCATTCACATCTCAAGCATCACTATTAACTTAGAATATGAAAAACATAGTTACGAGCTACTAACTGTAGTTTCACCAAGCCAAACAAATCCATATCTAATAGCCTTTCTTAAACACTGATTTCGGTGTGAGCTAACTTAGCTTACAGTGCCTTAATAAGAAACGACATTCAATATACCCAAATACTCGACAAAATGTGGGAGATTGTCTCACATCATAATCAAGTCCTACTAAAAAGTAATTGTACAATAGAAAACTAGCCACACTTTAGTAGTAGCCATTAGAAGATCTAACCACTTACCATGACCTTGCGACATGATGACAAGGAATTACACTATAATATTGATCATAAATTAATAACAATAGTAAAATAGAGTTTTAGCTTCAAAAACAAGGTGTAATCCTCCTCTCTGTCCCACTCCTATTCTTGTACTAAATTACTTGTTCACAAACACAACTTACAAAAGATTGACAGGTCCTTGATTACACAAGAACACTGCATTGTGACTATTTGCCAAAGTTTATCCAATGACTTACAACAAATTTATGATCATCGATAGATTCATCAAGTATTGACTCATGTCAAGGGCAACCCTTCGTAACCCATCTCTAATACAAACACTCTATTCGATGTTGCACATTCCAAAACCATAAATACTCATCACAGAATTCAAACACAAACATTGCAAAGAAACACGAACAAAATGCACAAAGAAAGCAAACCCATTCTCACAGGCAAAACCCATTCTATTTTGTAAATTGAGAATATTCTATTTTCAAGAACAACATGAACCAGCCACCTAATCAACAAATCAGACAATCCAACAGATTATCTAAAAAAAATACTATTTAATATATACTCTACTCATCAAAAGACCACAAGTGGAACAAGAAACAAGTAACATAGCATAAGCAAACTGATAGAAAAGAAGGACTCAAAGTAGAAGAGAAAGAAATGAAGAAACTCACCTTCAGGCAATTGATCCTTCGGGGTCCCAACACATCTTGTATGATAAGCAGCAGGGCAGCCATCACAGCAAATCAAGTTCCCATCCATCTTGCAAAGACAGCACTCATCACTGTTCCAGTCAGTAGTTTCATCAGCAACCTCCTTATGGCTTCTGACTCCATGGCATCAAGTGTTGCAGGCAGCGTTGAGCTACATGATTACCATTTGTGTCTTTCATCAAAGTTACTATACCAGGCTTCAACGAGGTAACAACCATGGTTTGATCCGGGACAAGCGAAGGTCTCTTTGTAGCGAATCGACAGGTCTTCATGCTTCGTGAGGATCATCTCGTGCAGGAGATCGAACTGATCGCTCGTCAATCATCCGCTGTGTGGACTGATTTGCAGAAACTCATTCGAGTTTGAGATCTCAGAACTGACTGTTCATCGCTTGATTTCTCCTTTCCATTCTCCATCTCTGATTTCGCTTCTCTGATTCGAAAGGTCTCGCACTCGCAGATCGCAGCCCCTCTCACCAGTTTCGTCTCATCTCACCCTGAATCATCCATTTTCCAGTCTCTTCTCACTGGAGCAGATTACACATCCGTCATAGCTCGCACCTCCCTTCATCTATCGTTGCCTCCTTTCTCAACCACCTCTCTTACAATCAACACCACCCTCCATTCGCATCCCTCATATCTTCATCATCCATCCCACCACCCATTTGCATACCTCTCGCCCCATTCACATGATGTAGAACCAAATACAAAATATGAGTCCCAATCACAGAATCTGGAAAACTATATCATTTACTGATTATGTTAAACTTTGCACCAATTCATATTCACAAAATCAACGAATCAGTTCATCAAAACCGAGCAAATCTGTACCTTTCCACTATTTTCAAATGCATGATGTAGAACCGTAAAGAAGAGAGACGCAAAAACCCTAAACAGAGAACAAGAGACGCAAGAAAAACGGTGGTAACGCCGCGATTTGTAGACAAGAGAGAGTAAATAAGAAGGGGGTTTTGCACGAGACGAGAAAGAAAGAAGGGTTTTCCCTTTATAAGGTGGGTGGCTATTCGCCCCCACTGAACTTTTGAAAGTACCCACCTTCTAAACTCACCAAATAAAACCCTAATTTCGAAATTCACATTCAATTAAATGTAACCATATTTTATTTAATTAAAAATAAAATAAATTATCTTTATGAAATTTAGGGATGTTACATTATACACACGTTAAATGGAATCTCGTCCCGAGATTCGGATGGTAAGAAAGTTAACTGAATTTCGAAAAATACTAATTGTCAAACAAAAGAAGATTTTGAAACACAATTTCAATTGAATTTTAGAAACATAAATTATTTATTATTATTGGAAAAGTAGGGGTGTTACATTATATACAACTCAAAAGGAATCTCGTCCCGAGATTTACGAAAAGTGTTAAGTGAACACTACGGATATCAAACCCCTAAAAAGAAAACAATACGGAATAATGCCACGCAAATATTGACATTATAAAAAAAAGATTACTTGTGCATACACAAGTCAATGAAACATCATTATGACATTCACGGAGAAAATGAAACAATATCAAAGTTTCAAAGAAATACGAAATAATTTCACGCAAATATTGACATTATAAATAAGATTACTCGCGCACACACATGTCAATGAAGCCTCATCATGAGGTTCAAGAAGAAAATAAAACAAAATTAAAGTTTCCAAGGTTCGCCCTTGTCACTTCATCTTAAGACTTCTACACTCCTACACACCCATATCCACATTCCGAGGATCACCTAGACTCTACCCAAGCCTAGGCTAACCAAAGGCTCTGATACCAAACTGTCACGCCCCGATTTTCGAGAAAAACGAAATCCTAAAAATCCACGTAGGATTATCCGTTTCCCCAAAACTCGGGACGTGAAATTAAATAACAACAGAAACATTTAGCAGCAATGACAAAATATAATTTAGAAAATAGGAACAAACTAAAATTTATAATAAAACTCTAACCAGAAAAATACTGATGTCGCTAGCCCCACTAGCGGAACTCCCGTAACGCTGCTCAAAAGTCTCTAAACCTGAAAAGCTAATCGGCTACATTCCCAAAGGAATGTACCCAAGACTCAAAAGCTCACTTGGGTCAGCAATATAGCTGGTGTGAGAAATCTTCATCCCAAAATCAATAAAATCGCACGTGATAAACATCAAGTGAAACACAAACAACAAACCATCACACCAATAGGTAGTTCCTCAACGAGGCAATCATATCATCATCCTAATATGTAAATATGCATTTACCTGTACTTACCCTATAGGAGTTGACTACGGCAAGTCGAACCAATGCAACGTCATTTATTCTTTTTATTTGAATTAGGTTCATCTCTTTAACGGATTGATCACTTAGACGATACCACATTCGCACCACCTCCGTGCCGAACATACATGCCCGTATGCCTCTCTCATATAAAGGAGGACTACTCCGTCATCCATGCCTAAGTGGGGACATCACATACAGGCATGCATCGCGGATACCCCTAACTATATGAGTACCAAAAGCCACCCTTGGGCTATCAATGCGCATAACTCACGTCACATTTTTGACGGATAAATATCAAAGCCTATTTTAGGCATACAAACTCACCACATTTCCGCAAGACTAACCCGAAGGTTATTTTAGTTTCTCTAGTAAGAAATGGGTGCCCCAACTCCGCAAGACGACCCACTGGTCATTTAGTTTCTCTAGTAAGAGAGGGGAAATCATAAACAAAAGAGATGTGGTAGTTCTAAGTGATACAAGCCCAAGTGTTTTATATTTTCAGCAATCCAATATCATTTATTTTTCATAATTCAGAATTCTTCCACAATGACATTTTGTCAAGCATAAATTGATTCACAATCTATTCACCCACATTTTTGGGGAAAACATAGCATATTCATTAATCATGCTATATAACAATATGGCAATCAAGCCACTCCTTGATTCAAATATCCAAAATCTTCATAATGCATAAACAAGTCAACATGCATGATAATACCAATCTCCACATTAATCACAATGCATTAATATTCACCAACCATTCACATCTCAAGCATCACTATTAACTTAGAATATGAAAAACATAGTTACGAGCTACTAACTGTAGTTTCACCAAGCCAAACAAATCCATATCTAATAGCCTTTCTTAAACACTGATTTCGGTGTGAGCTAACTTAGCTTACAGTGCCTTAATAAGAAACGACATTCAATATACCCAAATACTCGACAAAATGTGGGAGATTGTCTCACATCATAATCAAGTCCTACTAAAAAGTAATTGTACAATAGAAAACTAGCCACACTTTAGTAGTAGCCATTAGAAGATCTAACCACTTACCATGACCTTGCGACATGATGACAAGGAATTACACTATAATATTGATCATAAATTAATAACAATAGTAAAATAGAGTTTTAGCTTCAAAAACAAGGTGTAATCCTCCTCTCTGTCCCACTCCTATTCTTGTACTAAATTACTTGTTCACAAACACAACTTACAAAAGATTGACAGGTCCTTGATTACACAAGAACACTGCATTGTGACTATTTGCCAAAGTTTATCCAATGACTTACAACAAATTTATGATCATCGATAGATTCATCAAGTATTGACTCATGTCAAGGGCAACCCTTCGTAACCCATCTCTAATACAAACACTCTATTCGATGTTGCACATTCCAAAACCATAAATACTCATCACAGAATTCAAACACAAACATTGCAAAGAAACACGAACAAAATGCACAAAGAAAGCAAACCCATTCTCACAGGCAAAACCCATTCTATTTTGTAAATTGAGAATATTCTATTTTCAAGAACAACATGAACCAGCCACCTAATCAACAAATCAGACAATCCAACAGATTATCTAAAAAAAATACTATTTAATATATACTCTACTCATCAAAAGACCACAAGTGGAACAAGAAACAAGTAACATAGCATAAGCAAACTGATAGAAAAGAAGGACTCAAAGTAGAAGAGAAAGAAATGAAGAAACTCACCTTCAGGCAATTGATCCTTCGGGGTCCCAACACATCTTGTATGATAAGCAGCAGGGCAGCCATCACAGCAAATCAAGTTCCCATCCATCTTGCAAAGACAGCACTCATCACTGTTCCAGTCAGTAGTTTCATCAGCAACCTCCTTATGGCTTCTGACTCCATGGCATCAAGTGTTGCAGGCAGCGTTGAGCTACATGATTACCATTTGTGTCTTTCATCAAAGTTACTATACCAGGCTTCAACGAGGTAACAACCATGGTCTGATCCGGGACAAGCGAAGGTCTCTTTGTAGCGAATCGACAGGTCTTCATGCTTCGTGAGGATCATCTCGTGCAGGAGATCAAACTGATCGCTCGTCAATCATCTGCTGTGTGGACTGATTTGCAGAAACTCATTCGAGTTTGAGATCTCAGAACTGACTGTTCATCGCTTGATTTCTCCTTTCCATTCTCCATCTCTGATTTCGCTTCTCTGATTCGAAAGGTCTCGCACTCGCAGATCGCAGCCCCTCTCACCAGTTTCGTCTCATCTCACCCTGAATCATCCATTTTCCAGTCTCTTCTCACTGGGGCAGATTACACATCCGTCATAGCTCGCACCTCCCTTCATCTATCGTTGCCTCCTTTCTCAACCACCTCTCTTACAATCAACACCACCCTCCATTCACATCCCTCATATCTTCATCATCCATCCCACCACCCATTTGCATACCTCTCGCCCCATTCACATGATGTAGAACCAAATACAAAATATGAGTCCCAATCACAGAATCTGGAAAACTATATCATTTACTGATTATGTTAAACTTTGCACCAATTCATATTCACAAAATCAACGAATCAGTTCATCAAAATCGAGCAAATCTGTACCTTTCCACTATTTTCAAATGCATGATGTAGAACCGTAAAGAAGAGAGACGCAAAAACCCTAAACAGAGAACAAGAGACGCAAGAAAAACGGTGGTAACGCCGCGATTTGTAGACAAGAGAGAGTAAATAAGAAGGGGGTTTTGCACGAGACGAGAAAGAAAGAAGGGTTTTCCCTTTATAAGGTGGGTGGCTATTCGCCCCCACTGAACTTTTGAAAGTACCCACCTTCTAAACTCACCAAATAAAACCCTAATTTCGAAATTCACATTCAATTAAATGTAACCATATTTTATTTAATTAAAAATAAAATAAATTATCTTTATGAAATTTAGGGATGTTACATTATACACACGTTAAATGGAATCTCGTCCCGAGATTCGGATGGAAAGAAAGTTAACTGAATTTCGAAAAATACTAATTGTCAAACAAAAGAAGATTTTGAAACACAATTTCAATTGAATTTTAGAAACATAAATTATTTATTATTATTGGAAAAGTAGGGGTGTTACAAATATGGTGTACGATGTGGCTATGTAGACACTCGTAAATACTCCACCAATTTCTTTGAGACAAAATTCTAACAGCTTTCGTTGTCTCTAATCACATCGCAAATTTTATTCTTGATTGAACAAAGTGATCGAAAAATGCAATGTCGCTGCCCTTTTTTTTTTGGTGCCAAAAACACTCGCTGTAAGACCAAAGAAAATTTTTCCATGCCCTCCTCGATTACGAATTCATCTTCTGTACAATCATCATCGAAATCCCCTTCATATTCTTCTTCATCATGATTTTCACAATCAACCTCCAGTAAATTGGCTTGTTTTCTCTCATAAAAGATGTTGGAATGGTGCCCAAGTTTGTTGCACCTATAACAAATGTTTGTTGTAAGTTTGGCATATGGATTTTCTTTTCGGATTTTATTTATGTTCTTCTCTTTGTTGATAGTATTACTACTCCCTTTTTCCTTTAGGACTATGCTACATGGTTTTCCCTTTATCTGCAGGTGAAACAACAGGGGTCATCTGAATATTTTGTCGTATTCCTCAAAAAATAAGTCTGACACCTCTCTTTTTCCATTAATTCTACCCACAACACCATGTTAATGCCCTCCTGTAGAGTCCATAGATTCTGCAACCCAATTTTTTATTGACTGTAGGTGATGCAGTCATTTTTCGCTCCCTGCTTTGACCTAGTCTTGCTGACCTGCACAAGTAACGCACGTGACCCACGAACCACCTTTGTGGTGGTCAATGGCACTCCGATGCTAAAGTCAGACAGGGATCTGAGGAAGGTGTAATGTTGTAAACATGGAATTTGTAGCTTACCTTAGCTTACCAACCTCATGTCTTATTTAAAATGCAAGAGTTCTGATTCAACTAGCCCATCGATGGCGTAGTTTAGGAAGAAGATCTTCGTGGAGATGCTTCTCTAATTAGGAATCATGTTGTAGAACGGAAGTTCCATGTTAGCCTCGTGCTTTTAGATACGCGGGAAATAGTTTCGTATTAGTGGGTAATCAGTAAGAGAAAGTTTCCCTACGTGATATGTACTCTAGTATTTGCTTCCTAGTTGGAAGCAGAGAGTTTTTGTAGTTGCCTGTCTGAAGTTGATCCTCGAGATACTTGCCTTAGTAGGGCTTATGGGTATTGAGAATAGTTGTGTGACACGTGGGCGTAGCGAGCTATAAGAGTTCAGGTCTGTTTAGCGGACTACATTGAGCGGGCTTAAAACAGCTTGGGCTGGATCAGTGTTGGGCTGACCCTTCTATTTCCTTTGCTTTTGAAAATATTGCTCTGTTCATCTTCTGATTAAAATGTTTGTTCGTCTTCTTCATGGCTCAACAAAACCTTCTTCACGACGCAACCTTGGCTAGGGGCCTCGAGTTTTTCGAAGACAGATTGTTTTCTGAACCCGGTCTTGCTAAAATTCGTAAGAAATTTGGGGTCCCTGAGGACCTGCCATTGTCTATTTTTAAGGGTGACCAGACGCCAATGTCGCCACCGGTGGGGTTCATCTGCTTGAACCGAGGGGATTCTTCAAATCGGAGTACGCTTTTCCCATTCTGGATGTGATTTGGGAATTCTTGGACTTCCTTGCGATTCCTCCGACCCAGTTGGGGCCTAGTGGATACAAGATCATCCTTCTTATTTTGATTAGGGCGAAGAAAGCTGGTGTCCGTGTGACTCCACGAGTGATCTAGTTGCTGACTTCTTCTCGGTTGAAGAGTAGTGTTGTATGTAAGATGACATCATTGGCTTGTTTCGTAAATGCCAGATGACTTCAAGTTTTGGAAGAAGTATTGCTTCTTGGCCCCCGCGGATTCAAAGTACTTCCAGTTCAGGGGTCGTCCGCTCGAAGGGGAGTTCAGACTACTCCGTAAGTACAACTTTTTCTTCTAGTTTCGCTGCGCTTGATTGTGTGCTAATTGTCGCTCGTGTTTTTTTGCAAGACGGTTTCCGACTACTCCTCTTACCCTAGAGAAGCAAAACACTATGGAGATGTTTTGTGGTTTGCAACTTCATTCGCAGTGGACTATGGGACAACTGGCACATGACCTCAATTTTTTACCGAACATTGCGAGTTAAACATGAAGATGGGGCCCTTCTAAGAAGAGGAAGGTCGCTAGGGCCAAAGCTTGTGTGTTGACTGACACGAAGGAGTCGTCTGAGACGCTTGCCTCCTTTGTGAGTTCGAAGAGGTCTAGCATCAGAACTAGGTCGTCTTCAACGCGAGTCTGATCGGCTCGTCAGTGAGTGAAAAATGCGAGTCTGATTTGCTCGTCAGGGTGGAGGCCGATGTATCTGGCCAGGAAAAGACTACCTGCAATTTGTAGGGGTCGACGACATGTCGAATCTCAATGTTGAGCAGGCGAAAGCTTTGAGTGAGCTGCTGATGAGGGTTGCAATGGCGACCTCTGCTGGTGTCGATTCACGCGATACTGCTTCGGTAGAAGGTTCCCATAAAGATTCGCCCAAGGTTCTGGAGCTTGATCATCCTGCTGGTGCACTGTCTGATAGTGGTTGTGGTGGCACATGCCAAGTTTCTTGTAGTCCGCATTAATCACCATCTCGTTTCAGGCCACAACTCGAGGTGTTGGAGGGTCCTTTGGATAACTCGTTTCCTCCTCTTCCTCCGGATCTTGTTAATCTGTCTGGCACTAAAGTTTAAGTTGTTCGTGAGAAGGGAAAATTTACGGAGGAGAGCCTGGGAGCAGTGGTGACTTCGAAGGGTGGTGCCAGTGTAATTCCTAATCCGAGGGAGCTTCAACCGGATGCATGGATCTGCCTCTTTGTGTT
Source organism: Berberis vulgaris (assembly GCA_963556465.1). Taxonomy (NCBI): domain Eukaryota; kingdom Viridiplantae; phylum Streptophyta; class Magnoliopsida; order Ranunculales; family Berberidaceae; genus Berberis; species Berberis vulgaris. The sequence continues at coordinate 23,581,894 of OY747131.1, read as the reverse complement.
GGACTTAATAAAGATGAGCACCTAGGTCTGACATCGAAAGGTTGACGTGGAGTATGCTTCGAGAAAGCATATAAGTAAGCGTCATAGTTGGTTGATAGATTACGCTCCAAAACCCAAGGATGATATGCTAGAGGGGCGTATGGATAAGGGTTTAAAGTACCTTATGCTGGGTATGTCTCACTTGAGCCAAGTGGTCATCCTGGAATAGAAGTCGAGGCGGCTCGTGAGAGGGTGTACACCGTGGAGCGTGTCTTCTCGCACATGCAAGCATTGTATTCCGCTGCACTATGAAATTGAGCGGCTGAGGAAGCAGGCTTAAGAGAAGTCAGAGCAGTCAGTTGTGGTTGCTGAGACTCAAAGGGTTCGTCTGCAAGCCCTTGAGCGTGATCTAGCACATGCGGTGTTTGTGAGGGATAGATTCAAATAGAAGTTGGACCTGGCCCGCCAAGACATGGAGGTTGCACAAAAAATAGCAACTGAGGCGCATTCTGTACTGCGGTCTCTCACTGAAGAGAATGCTTTGAAAGAGGCTGAATTGGCTGCTCTGAAGCAACAATTAGAGTCCGATGTGGAGTTCAATGCTCGGGAGACAAGGAAAGCCGATGACCAGCTCAAATTGGAGATGTACGAGCTCAACGTTGTGAAAAGCAATTTGGCTATAGAGCAGTCTTAGGTTGATGCATTGACTGGCAAGTTGGAGCGTGAACTTGCTGACACTAAGGCACGAGTGGAAGAACTTATGTAAGAAAAGGGCAAGTGCAAGTTCTGATGGGTCATACACGGCAAGTTTGAGCTATTAGCGCTGATGAAGGAGGAACATCCGGAATGGGATCTTGGCTGATATAAGAAGATGTTGTATGTAGACTTGTCTGTTGCCTTTGCGTCGTTGGACAATTAGGGTGGTTCGGACCATGATGCTCAGGCCGTCACGTTTATGCACGCGAACCCTGCCCCTTCCTCTGTTAAGCTTAGCTTTTATGTTTCATTAACTTCTCCTGATCTGGAGTAAACTTTGTGTACTTGTGCCCATTTTGCTTTGTCTGTTAATGAAAACATTTTGACTGTACTCTGTACTTGTTTTGTATTCGTTGTCCCTATTGTATGTTTTCCGTTACGCCTTGTCATCCTACTTTGGCATAGATTGGTTGGATTGATAGGAAGTTAAATGCTCTGTCTGCTGCTGAGAGCTTGACCATTTGTGTTGCGAATGACTCAGAGTCATTGTTGCATAGTGATCTCCGATAGTGGGCATGTCGCGGACAGTTTAGTTGAGGGTTGCGTTACCCGAGCTGTGACTTGTCCTTAAGGTAAGCTGTTGAAGACTTATCTTGCTTGTCTGATTTTTCGGTTGCGGCTGCTACCATAGGAGAATTGCGATAGCCAAGCTTACGCGTTGGAGCATTTGTACCGAGTCAGGCGTCATAAGCTCAAGCTGACATTCTATGTAGCCTCTATCCGGGCATTGGTTGGATGATCTATGTGTCGGCGTGAGTGGCCATTGCAAATAACAGAATGCTAGTTCGTTTGAGTGTAAAGACATTGATTGAGCTAGGATATATCTTTGCGGTCTTTGTTTTGAAGGAGACGGTGATCGCGAAGCGAGCTACTTGGGGATCCCACCTTTCGAACCATCTATGTCTGAACATAGTGGACTACAAGTTCGAGTAATAAGGATTTGGCGACCATGCTGAAGAGCAGTGGTCTCGTGGCAAGCTGTCAACATCAGTAAAGGACTGACTAGTCTCCCACCTTTTGAATCGTATATACCCGCGCGGTTGAGGCTACAAGTTTGAGACGAAGGGGTTCAGCAACCAGGCTGAAGAGAAATGGCCTCGTGGCAAACCGTCAGAATCAGTTCGGGACTAACTAGGCTCCCATCTTCCAAATCATCTATACTTGTGCACATCAAGCCACAAATTTGGGGGTTTCCGACGGCCATGCTGAAAAGTAGTGGTCCCGTGGCAAGCCATCGAAATCAGTTCTAGACTGACTAGGCTCCTACTTTTTAAACTACCTACACCCGCGTAGTGGGGGCTACAAGTCCGGGGTTGGTAATTCGGCGATCGGGCTGAAGAGTAGTTGCCCCGCGGTGAGTTGTCGAAATCAGTTTGGGACTGACTAGGCTCCCGCCTTCCAAACCATATACATCCGCGCAGTGGGGACTACAGGTATGGGTTTTGTAATTTGTCGGCTAGGCTGAAAAGCAGTGGTCTCGCGGCGAGCCGTCAAAATCAGTTTGGGCTGACTAGGCACCCACCTTTCAAATCATCTACGCAACGCAGTGGGGACTACAGGTCTAGGGTTTGTAATTTAGCGGCGAGGCTGAAAAGCAGTGGTTCCGCATCGAGCCGTCAGAATCAGTTCAGGACTGACTAAGCTCTCGTCTTCCATACCATCTACGCCCGCACAGTGGGGACTACAGGTCTTGGGTTTGTAATTTAGCGGCCAGGCTGAAAAGCAATGGTCCTGCGGCGAGCCGTCGAAATCAATTTGGGACTAACTAGGCTCCCGCCTTCCAAACCATTTACGCCTGTGTACTGGGAGCTACAAGTTTGGGCTTTGATTAGAAGCTTTCGTTGTCGGTCATCACTAGCTAGGCTTACCTGATTGATTTCGGTGATCATCAACCGCCAAGGGGCGATGATCCCTGGTGAGTCGTCGTCACCAGACGTGATAGCGCTGATTAGGCTCCCACTTCCTAAATCATCGAGATTCGCGCTAGGCGGACTAGGTGTCAGGATAAACTAGAAGCCATCATCATCAGTCTCGACTGACTAAGTTTTTCTGGTTGAGAGAGGCTCCGCCTGCCAGAGGGCATGCGAACCTACGTCAACAATAATGGTGCATTGTGTCGACAAAATTACCTTAAATCAACTAATGATCCGTAGGTGCGATTCGTGTGTTAGATTTGATCAAGATTTGTAGTGCTCGCGCCAGACATGTGGTGGAATATTGTTTGAATAGTAGGCTGAGCCAATGGGCCCGTAGAGGAGGGCTAGAGTTTCCTGTATGATTGAGCTACATGTACGGTGTAGATCGTGCGGTGACACGTGTACGGTGCAGGCTACGAGACAGCTGAGTATCGGTTACTCCCCCTCAACTGATGGGTTTGCGTACAACGTCATTAATTGGATGAACGTGGCCTGCGCAGTTTCTTTGGGAACTGTCGTCTCCTCGTTTCCCATACGGTATTCGATGTTGACCTTTAATGCTGAAGTGCTCATTTGGTGAACCATCATGTTTATATAATGGTGTTTCCAATCGTTGTAGGCACTATCTTTTACAGAGCGTATCTCTTGTAATGTTCTTGCTTGAAGAAAATGCTTTGGATTTTTCAAAAGCTAAAGGGAGATCTCCATCACAGAAATCTTCGAATGTTCTGACATTTGCAGTGATCGGGGATGGTGATAATCGTTGTTATGCGTGGTCACATGTTCTGGGCACGTAGTTGATATGCTGAGATCTCATAATTTCATCTCATATTGCGGAGAGGTAATATGGATTTCCTCCCAAAAGATGAGCCGCAGTGTTACCTTGTGTTGTTGCGTCTGCATGTACGCTTCTCGCTGCTAACTCATGACTAATCAAAGTGTTAGCTGATGCACGACGCTTCCGGGGGTGGTACCTCTCAGTCACCCAGAGTACCACGCATGTGAAAAGTGTCCTCGCTTGGCAGAATTGTAAGACATGATTGCTTCGTCACTTGCGGCCATCCTCATCTGCCTTCTTCCACCTCCTCCAGGGGACTGAAAGCCGTTTAAGGAAGTCTGCAAGGAGGTAGGATGCCTTTTGTGGAAGTCAGTCGTTCGTTGTAAGGTTTTTATCGCTGTCGGCGGGTTGCTTTTTTGGGGTGATTCGATGGAGCAATCGGCTGCTCTGTGCTTTCAGCCCCCTCCGCTACGTTGTCCTTGATCTTGGGAAGGGGTCGAGCAACGTTCATTTGAATATCTTTGTTGTTGCTTGCATATAGCTTGCCCCGGAGAGGTCACTTGGTCTACTTCAGATACTTTTGCTTTCTTTTGATCTCCTAACGTAGTTGGGTTGTATATCTTTACTCCATGACTTACTATATTCAGATGCTTGTAGTATGTAGTATTTTGTATCCATCTCTGGGCGATTGTTGTTACATCTTTCTAGTAATCAATAGAGTTTGTATTCGTAATTCTTTCTTTATTTCTTAAATGATTGCAAATCACATAAGTCTTTAAGAACTAAAATTCTACATTGACTATGGAAAGGGAAATAAAAAACTGATATAAACTGATTTTTGATAGGGAGAAATTGATTCTGGCCTTGAAGTGAATTCTGACGGCCCTTGTGGATCGTTCGTATTCTCAGTGGGCTGTTGAGTTTTGCTGACGTTCACAGAGATTACTGGAGAGTAAACCTTGTAAGGGTGTTAATCTCCCTGCCGACGTAATGTTGAGGGGTTGTACCCCAGGTTGCCTCATTTTCTCCGGTCCGCCGTGTTGAAAAGCAAATTGCTCATGTGTCGCTTGACGGTAATGCTTTTGCAGTCACTCAGCCTGGCACCAGTTCAGATTGCTCTGCGTGACCTTGTTGGATCTAGGAACATTCTATCTGCTTCAGTGAAGCGTAATGGTAGCCTCGTGTCGTAGATTGGTCTCTACATATCGTTGCTTCAGAGTGGTTAGCAGTGTACTTAACGCATTGGTGAAGGGTGGAGATTGCTGCTTCCATCTGGTGGAGCCATGGTCTTCCCAAGATAAGGTTTAAGGTAGACGGTGTGTCTACTACCATGAAGTCCAGAATCAAGACCTTTCTCAGTTGTGGTTCTCCTGCAACTACAGCTAACCTTATTTTCCCAATCGGAAAGCATTTCTCTCCGCTGAATCCAATCAGCGGGTAGTCTGAAGACTTCAGGTTCTCCTATTAGTCCATACTACGGAACGCGTCGTAGAACAGGACGTTGAGTGAGCTCTCTGTGTCTACCTGGGCTCTCTTCACCTCCAAACATGCTATGGAGACCGAGATGACTAAGGCGTCGTTGTGCGGCACTCATACTCCTTTATTTCTTTAAATGACCCCCCCCCCCCCCGCTCCTTGGATCGTTTTGGTCGCTTCTCAGAGTTCAAGAATTCTTTTAGCTTGCCCTTGCAGATCGAGTACTCAATCTCATACATCAGACTCTTGCAGTCGTTGGTGTCATGGCCGCCCTCCTTGTGGTACGAGCAGTATTTGTTGTTGTCACGCTTGGAGGGGTTTTCGCGCTGTTTCGGGGCCACTTCAAATCTTCCCAGTTTTTCATGGAGTTTAGTATGTCCGACAGGCTAGAAGTGAGGGGTGTCTCAACTCTGGATCCAATGTAGTTGGACGCTTTCTCTAGCCTGGACCGGCCAGGGTCTGACCTGTTGTCACTACGCTTCCTTTTGCTCATTTATTCATCCTTGCTTCTCTTCCCCTCCTCGTCCTTCAGAAAGGTGGGTTTTTTCTCACCTTCGGTTTTCCCTTTTACAGTCCTCAACTCCTCTAAGGAATGTTCTTTTGGGCGCTCTTGAGAAGCTCTGTTATATCTAAAAGGGTTCCAAGGTGAGGTCTTCGTAGAGTTTTCCATCTTTTAGGCCCGCGGTGAAAGCTGTCACGGTTGTGTCATCGCTGCAACCGTCAATGAGTATCAGCTTGTTGTTGAAGCGAGTGACATACTCTCTAAGTGTCTCATTGGATTTCTGCTTTAGAGAAAGTATGTAATGTGGGTCTTTTTGGAAACGCTGAGTCCCGACGAATCGCATCAGAAACTCTTTTGCCAGCGTTTTGAAGGATTCGATCGATCTCGGCGGGAGGCTGTGGAATCATGTTAGCACTGACTTCTTCAAGCTGGTTGGAAAAATCCTGTACATTGTCGACTCCGATCCTTCTTTGAGGACAATTACATGTTGGTAATGGCGCAAGTGGTTGAATGGGTCGGTGATTCCATGATGGAAGTCGAGCTTCGGAGGAATGAACTTCTTCGGAATGGCCTCATTCATAATGCGATCTACAAATGGTGGGACAAAGAGACGGTACTGCACGTCTGGGGTCGTGTACCCCTATGCGGAGGGGGTTTTGAGGGCCGAGCCATTCTACCCTGGCAGTCGGCTCTGCATTAACCATACATCCTCCTCTAGTCCAATGGGAACTAGTGAGGGCTTGACTCTCTTGTGCTTACTCTCTGACGTCCTCTGGAGATGGAGACCCATGTTGCTCCTGGTCTCTATTAACAGGTGGAAGGGTTTGTTTGGCGAAAGTATTCACCACTTTGGCGATCTGCTTGAGATGACAACATATCTATGCTGGGGTCCATCGTTGCTATTGTCGATGCGAAGGCGTGAGTGTGTTGCCCGTGCATAATCGGAACCTTTGAAAGAGGCGGTACAGTGCCAGCCGGAGCATTTGACCTGTCCCCTTGTTCTTCGTTGTTACGTGATTTCGTAAATTTGTTAGTGAAAGGCTAGGAAATTTGTTAGTGATGTTAGTGAAAGGCTAGGAAATGATGATGTTAGTGAAAAGCTAGGAAATTTTTCATCCCCACAGACGACGCCAAACTGATGCAGTCATTTTCCACTCCCTGCTTTGACCTGATCCTGCTGACCAACACAAATAATACATGTGAGCCACGGACCACTGTTGTGGTGGCCGATGGCACTCCGATGATAAAGTCAAACAGGGATCTGAGGAAGGTGTAATGTCGTAAACAAAGAATTTGTAGCGTACCATAGATTACCAACCTCATGTCTTATTTATAGTCTAGGAATCCTAGTTTGACCAGGCCATCGATGGAGTAGTTTAAGAAGGAGATCTTCATGGAGATATTTTTCTAATTATGAATCGTGCTATAGAAGGGAAGTTCCCTATTAGCTCTGTGCTCCTAGATACATGGGAGATAGTTCCCTATCAATGGGTAATCCGTAATAGGGAGATTCCCTGCGTGATATGTACTCTAGTATTTGCTTCCTAGTTGGAAGCAGAGAGCTGATGTAGTTGCCTGTCCGAAGTTGATCTTCAATATACTTGCCTTAGTAGGGCTTACGGGTATTGAGGATAGTTGTGAGCAGTGTCTAAAAATCGCTAGGCGAGCAGGTGCCTAACGCCCAGGGGCCTAGGCGGTCTTAGGTTTTGTATTATAACTTTAATAATTTACAAAAGTTAAGCATAATAACTTATCAATTACATCCAATTTAATGCCAATATACATATGCAAAATTTAAAAACATGAAAAATTAACAATCATGAACAAAATTTATTAAAACAAAAATGACTGAAGTTGGTCATTATGGGTACTTTATATAAAATTGAATTTGTGGACAAATATCCAAACCTACTCTTTTATTTTTTTTCAAATTGCATGAATAACCTCAGTCATGTTTGATAAAATCTACGTTAGTAAAATTGGTACCGGCAGATCCTTTGAGAATTCCAATAAATAATCATCATTTGCTACATTTAGACATATACTGAATAAAAAATAATTAAATAGTTTACTTCTAAAAAAGAGGAAAGAAAAATAAAAATAAGAACACAATCAGCCTTATTAAAAAATAAAAAAAATAAAAAAAATAAAAAAAAATTGCCCAGACCGCCTAGGCCGCCCAAACCCGCCCAAAACTGCCCGGACTGCCCAGAACAGCCCAGACTACCCAGAACCGCCCAGACTGCCCGCCCAGCCATTAATCTGGGCGGTTTTCCACCTTCTAGCACCTAGGCGGCCGCCTAGGCTGATTTTTAGAACACTGGTTGTGAGACACGTGGGCGTTGCGAGCTATAAGAGTTTGGGTCCGTTTAGCTGACTGCCTTGAGCGGGCTTAAAACCGTTTGGGTCGAATCAGTGTTGGGCTGACCTGGAGCCCATAGTTCCTCGAGATCATCATGACACGTGTATGGCTCAGGGATGTTACCATTTTGGTGTATCATCAGTAGGGTTTCAGTCTGTTCACATACTTTGCAATCTTCTGATTATCCATCTCTGTTAGGTGGTTACGTTTTGCAAGTCGCATGAACTCGTCTGTATATTCTGTTACTGTTCTAATACCTTGTGGACAACTAATGTACATGCAGTACAAAATCTGCTCATAATCAACAGGTAAATATCAATCCATCAGAAATGGTTTCATCTTCTATAGTTGATCCTACTAAACAGCTGGAAAAGCTTTCAATTGGAGAGCAACCATCTTCACCACCTTGGCTTTCGGAGCTCCATGATTTCAAAAAACCTCTCTATTTTTACCACCCAGCAAGGAATCTTCAGTTATCAAATTTCCCGAAACGTTTGGCATGTCAGCTTTGATCTGATAAATCATCAAAATTACTGTGGCGGTAACGATTATTCTGATGATTTGGATAATTGTTTGGCGGTGGTTCCTCGACTTTCTCCTCTGACTCAGAATCATTCTCATGAACAAGAAGTTTTCTTATGTTTTTCCATGATTACATCTTCGAATATTGCCTCTGTTATCTCCTCCATTGTTACCTCCGGTATTGCCTCTGACAATTTATAGCAATAATAACGAATCTCCATGAATTAGTTAGTCAGCGCATCTATCCGAGCATTTTGGGCATCCAAATCTGCTTGAGTAATAGGAATGCCATCTCCATCACGATCACCCATGGATAAGAATCAAGATAGCAAGAGGGGATAAATCCACTCCGATACCACTGGATGCAGCACAAGTTAGAACAATCTGGAATCCACCTGAAAAATAACTGAAATCCACCTGAAAAGATAAAAACACAAAGATTATTTGAATAATAATTGATTGAATAATTCTTTGTTCAATACATGAGAGCTATTTAAAGAATTAACTAAACCTTGGACTGTTCTAGTAGCCTTTGAAAATTCAAGGTCTTTTGGGAAATAACTAAAATATTATTTCTTCTCTCTCTTTTCTTATTTTTTTTCTTTCTTTCCAGTGAGCGACGTTGAGCTCTTCGTCTCCTTCTCCAGCAGATTTTCGGTGGTTTGTTGATTTTCGTCCCCCAAAGCTCACCTCCTCCTCCTCATTTCTTCCTCTCTTCTTTCCCCTCTTCATTTCTCTGTTGATTTTTTGCAAGAAAAAATATATATCAGTTTTCATTTGGGTTTGGGGTTTGATTGGTTTCCATTGCTCCGATCAGACGTGGAGGGGCCTTGGTGGCGTCTCTGGGAGCCCTTAGAACCTACATGCAAGGTTGATTTTAGGGTTGGCCGAATTTTTTCAAAAAATCAGGGTGCATGTTCGTTTTGAGGATTCTTCGGCGTGAATTCGGGTTTTGGGTGCATGGGTGAGCCTCACATTCATGACTCCGGGTGTTCTTAGACCCATTTTCGGGCTGTTGTGCAGTTTGGAGACGATCAGACCGGAGTAGGGAGGGTTTCGACGCGTTTTCGCCAAACTTTGGGTTTCGGCGGGGTGTTTGCCGAATTTTTATTGCCTGTAAGTTTTTCTTTCGGTCACGCGCCGCTTGTAATTTATTTATTTTTTCAGTTTTCGGCTAGTTTACTCATTTTCGAGTCCGCCTTGCAAATTTAAAAATTTTTGTGGTCCCGCATTCGTGGTTTTGCGAGTTAGGAGCTTCGACCGGTAGGAATTGGGTTTTGAAAATCCATTCCACCCAGGTGAGTTGAATTATAATATTTATTTTTGATAAATAATTATTTGAAATCCTGAATTTAATTTTTACATTATACCGTCGATTGTGTATAATTGAATCCAAATCCGAAATTCGGGGTTTTCAGATATTTCGATGATTGTGTTGGTTATTTGTGAATGAATTATGTATTAGGTTTCCTGAAAGCATGATATACTTGAATGAAATCGAATAGTGAATGAATTTTGGGTGTGATTAGGCTTTGGTGTAATGACATTGGACTTGTATGCTTCGTTTTCGAGTTTGCATAGTATGTCATGTTTTACCGTGGATTTCCGAGTCTTGAGCATGTATGATAATCAACTCGAATAAATTTATTGTGGTGAATTGGGTCATGTTGGGACCCTGGCATAGTCGTGGTTTTATAAAAATTGCCGAATTGTTTATGATTGCACGTCTGTTACCTTTGGTTATGTACAGACTCATCATTTGTGCATGTGGATAGTAGTATAAGTGTCTTTACCCCGCTATAATTTATGTTGTGCCGATGCTTAGGAGCTTGCTCGCATCGTGAGTTGGATGTTGCTTGAGATGACTCGCACCTGACATTGTGGACGCTATTGCATGTGGCAAGCTTGCTGAGGTGCGGTGAGCTCCCGCATGCACTTGCCACTATAGTGAAGTAGGAAAGGTCCCAGAGGACGTGCTTTGGAGATTACTCGCTTTCCCTCCCAGCGCGCTTGAGTTTGATTGTGTTAGGTTGGCCGTGTTAGGCCAGTTGTTGGGGATGTTGGAGTTTGTATCCTGGCAGATGGCACCCCATTAGGATACAAACAAGCCCGAAGTAGTACTAGTGCACGTTGTGGGATGTGTCTGGGTGAAACACATTCGTAGGGTATGCGGATATCTACGATATGAGACACTTATACATAATTTTACAGAATTTTTGGTTCGACCTGATTGCTATACCTAGGAGACTAGGAAGAATTATGAGATTGTCTTTATTTCCATCGCTTGATATTTACCATGTTTGAATCACGTGTAATGATCGGCATATATCGTAGACTTGTAGTTATTGTTGAATCTGAAATGCTTGTGTTGTTGCTTGAACTTAGAAATATTATCTTTAGAGACATGGTGTGATTTAGTCTTTATAACTTGTTACTTATCATTTATTGTCTGGCATGAATTTTCCTGGTATAGTATTCTGTTATTTGTATTTAGTTCGCTCGCACCAGCTAGCTTTGTGCTTTGCTGACCCCGCAAATTGGAGTGCAGGCAGTGTTGGCGTTCCTGCTGAGCGTGGCGCGTAGGCCCCATTTTCCGTTGTAGGCGCGTTTTGTGGTGTTTGGTCGTGTCCACCCTGTACGGGTATGTTTTGCTTCCTCTGTGTTTCAGATGTACTATATGGTTATACTAGATGTTTGTATACTGGTTTTGTCGCTATGACTCTAGTGGGGCGAATCAAATATATATTTATTTTGTTCAAATTTTATCGTAGTTTTTATTTCCGTTTCATTCTTGTATCAAGAATGTGTTATATTATGATGTTGTGGCCGGTTACGTTACATTATGATGTGTTATATTATTCTCGTAGTGTTGCACCATTTCATCACGCTTATGTTACAAATACCATTGTTCTAAAAATGGCCTAGGCGGTAGAGAGACGCCAAAATTAATGGCTGGGCGGAGTGAAAAATCGGGTAGACGCCTAGGCGGGGTCTGAGCGGGTCTAGTAATTGACAATTAGTTAATCTAGAAACAAATATTGGCAATTAGTTATTTTAAATGTTATGTTGGTACCATCAAGCATGTAATTGTTTTCTCTCTAATCTCTATGAACCTCTATGTTTTGCAACTTATGCTATTATAAATTTAAGCTTAATTTTTCATGTTTATAAATTTTGCATATGTATTTTGGCATTAAATTGGAAGTAATTGATAAGGTATTATGCTTAACTTTTGTAAATTATGAAAGTTATAATACAAAACCTAAAACCGCCTAGGCCCCTGGGCGCTAGGCACCTACTCGCCGCCCACCCACCGCCTAGCGTTTTTTACAACACTGTGAGTAACATAAAATTTTCAAGTAGTGAGTTCTTTTAGCATGCTTATATTATGAACAACATAAATTTTTTAAGGATGGCATCATTCGGGATGCTTAAATTCTAAACAACATAAAATTTTAAGTTATTTACCTTTTTGACACCCATTAGTTGTTACGTATTTCTTCTTGATCCCCATTAGTTCTAGAAATTCAGTCAGACCCCTATTTTGAATCTTGACTGTTATGTCAAGGCGTTTGACTAGCAGATAACATCCAAACTTTTATTATCTCAAAATTGCCCTCATTTTCTTCCCCAACCCTCTCATCCCCCTATTTTTTCCTCTTGATTAATTTTCCATCACTACCATCCTCCGCCTCGTTTCCATGTCTTAGCATTTCTTATTCCCCACCTTCATATCTCCGTCCACCTACAACAACACTGCCCCCAATCCCGCCTCCTTCTCACAACATCAAATTGACATAACTCCCAAAACAGTAGCACTTTTGAGTTGTAATAGTCCAACAAACAATTTAAAGTCAAAACTAAATTTAGTCAAAAAATGAAATACAGTTACACAAAAAAGTGTTATAATATATTGGATCACCATGTATAGTATCACTTGTAGCACCATACCCATCATGGTGATATAATTATTGTATCACTTTGTTTGTGAAAATGAGTAAAATTTTTTGGTGGACTGTTATAGCTACTAAATGTCACTACTTTGGAGTTTTGTTACAAAAATGCCAATTTAGTGTAGTGTCTCCCTCATCTATTTCCCACCTCTATCTAAATTCTTGCTTTTGGCTATCAAATGGAGACATGGTATAGCAAGTAATTTGCCTTAATACGATCAAAATACAGTTACAGGAAGCACTGATGATGGTGGGTGGTGGTGCGCAAGATCAACAAAAAAAACTGAGAGCATAAAAAGACGTTGAGTTAGCTCACATATATCAATACCAAGTTTGGTGAGTGAAAACGATGGTGGAGTTCGATCGAACTCAAAAGCTCGGATAGGCGCCTAAGCGGTGTCTGGGTGGGTCTAGTAATTGACAATTAGTTAATCTAGAACCAAATATTGACAATTAGTTATTTTGATGTTATGTTGGTACCATCAAACATGTAATTTTTTTCTCTCTCTAATCTCTATGAAACTCTATGTTATGCAACTTATGCTATTATAAATTTAAGCTTAATTTTTCATGTTTATAAATTTTGCATATGTATTTTGGCATTAAATTTGAAGTAATTGATAAGGTATTATGCTTAGCTTTTGTAAATTATGAAAATTATAATACAAAACCTAAAACTGCCTAGGCCCCTGGGCGCTAGGCACCTGCTTGCCGCACACCCACCGCCTAGCGTTTTTTAGAACACTGCGAATAGCATAAAATTTTCAGGTAGTGAGTTCCTTTTAGCATGCTTATATTATGAACAACATAAATTTTTTAAGGATGGCATCATTCGGGACGCATAAATTCTAAACAACATAAAATTTTAAGTTATTTACCTTTTTGACACCCATTAGTTGTTACATATTTCTTCTTGATACCCATTAGTTCTAGAAATCCAGTCAGACCCCTATTTTGAATCTTGACTGTTATGTCAAGGCGTTTGACTAGCAGATAACATCCAAACTTTTTTAATCTCAAAATTGCCCTCGTCTTCTTCCCCAACCCTTTCATCCCCATCTTCTTTCCTCTTGATTAATTTTCCATCACTACCGTCCTCCTCCCTGTTTCCATGTCTTAGCATCTCTTATTCCCCACCTTCATATCTCCGTCCACCTACCACAACATCGCCCCCAATCCCGCCTCCCTCTCACAACATCAAATTGACATTCTTGTAACAAGTCCCAAAACAGTAACTCTTTTGAGTTGTAACAATCCAACAAATAATTTTAAGTCAAAACTAAATTTAGTCAAAAAATGAAATACAGTTACACAAAAAAGTGTTAGAATAAATTGGATCACCATGAATAGTATCACTTGTAGCACCATACTCATCATGGTGATACAATTATTGTATCACTTTGTTTGTGAAAATGTGTAAATTGTTTGGTGGACTGTTACAGCTAAAAAATGTTACTAATTTGGGGTTTTGTTACAAAAATACCAATTTAGTGTAGTGTCTCCCTCATCTGTTTCCCACCTCTATCTAAATTCTTGTTTTTGGCTATCAATTGGAGACATGGTATAGCAAGTAATTTCCCTTAATACGGTCAAAATACAGTTACAACAAGCATTGATGATGGTGGGTGGTGGTGCGCAGGATCAACAAAAAGAAGTGAGAACAGAAAAAGATGCTGAGTTAGCTCACATATATCAGTACCAAGTTTGGTGAGTGAAAACGGTGGTGGAGTTTGACCGAACTGCAAAGCTTGGAGAGTACGAGTAGTGTTAGTGGTAGTATTTCCATATTGACATTTATGCTTTGTACAAACTGTGACGCTATCGTCGAAACCTGTCCTCTCTGTCTATCCTATTGAAGCGCCAGCCTTCAAGTCTTTCCCTCTTGATTTGATTTTGGCTCCTTGAAGGCCAAAGCCCGATAACTTGGGTTGGTGAAATGAATGGGTAGGGGTGAGCATCCCATCCCACGATCCTGATCCCGTCCCGATTTTTTCGGGTTTTAAATGGGATTGAATAATTTCATCCCGATCCCGTCCCATCCCGATCTAGAATGGGATGGGATGGGATGAAGATTTTCAATCTCGTCCCATCCCGAGCTAATTATTTAATATTTATTATTATTATTTATTTTTTATTTTTTATTTTTATTCATATAAAATTACAGATGACTGACAGAAACTCATGGTGTTTGTAGTGGTAACAGAAATGTTACTTCAAGAAATAAATATTCATTAAGCAAGAGAAAGATAACAGACTGTTGCTTGGATTCCCAATAAAAGTGGTTCCAATTATTTAACTTCCAAATATTGATAATACCCAAGTGAAGATGAAAAATAACAATTAACTGAGTAATACATATTCAGAAGGGAACATTCAAGGGCGGAGCGAAGAATTTGAGATGCCCTGGGGCTGTAAAAATAACTTTTTTTTAATTACGATATATGTATTGATGGAAAACCATTATGAATATATTAGAGCATCACCAATAGAGCTATATTTCTTCCCTAACAAATGATGAAATGTCATTAATGCAAAGTAATGAAATTGGTAAATCAGTTTGGGAGGCCATCACAACGACACAATACTCTTAATGGGTCCCATTTATCATGTCATTTTCTAAAAAGTCAGCCCACTCGACTTCATTGTTAGGGAATTTAGTGTCTACCCTTATATTTGCATGCCACATCTCTATCTAATTATAAGAAAGTTATTTTTCACTGCTCTTATATGATGATAATCTTCGCAGCAGTCACAGGCAGCACGTTGATCCCGTCTCGAACCCGTTTGTGATGGGACGAGGTCGGGATGTGGTTTTTCCCATCCCGTCCTGTCCCGATCCCGTATGAATGAGATGGGATAGGGATGGGTATATCTCGTCCCATCCCGTCCCGTGCCCACTCTTATGAATGGGTGCATTTCAAAATTAATTAGTAAAACAAAAAACAACTATAGAAAAGTTCTTCATTTTTTTTTTCTTCCAGAGTTACAACAGTTGTAGAGAAGATGAAACTTTTCTTTTTTGGTCGTAAGTCATCATAATGGATCTTAGAAACAGTATACATTGGGTGTGATATTTTTTGTTTTGTATTTTTTTTTTTTGAAACAGATGAGGAAGGAAAGGGATGTGGGATTGGGGGGGGGGGGGGGGGGGGGGGGGGGGGGGGGGGGGGGGGGGGGGGGGGGGGGGGGGGGGGGGGGGGGGGGGGGGGGGGGTTGTGGGTGGACGGAGATAGGAAGGTGGGGAATAAGGGATGTTGAAGTATGAAGATGGGAGGAGGATGGTAGTGTTGGAAAATTCAATCAAAAGTAAGTAGGGAGGGGGATGAGACACTACAATCAAAAGTAAATATCACATTTCTTGTAGTGAGTATACCAATTTCCAACAAAATGTGATTTGCTGCTATAAAATAGTTAGTGAGCTTTAACAGGAAACATATTTTCATGAAAGTCATTATCACTTTTTACCTAGAAAACAAATTGTAACCACAAGGTTATAATTACTAATGCAGTCATTATTTGCTTTTTGCTTTGTCCCGATTTCTGCTGACCTGCACAAGTAACACATGTGAGCCACGGACCACCGTTTTGGTGGCTGATGGCACTCCGATGCTAAAGTCAGATAGGGATCTGAGAAGGTGTAATGTTGTAACAGGGAATTTGTAGCATACCTTAGCTTACCAACCTTATGTCTTATTATAGTGCAAGGAGTCCTGATTCTACCAGGCCATCATAGGCGTAGTTTAGGAAGAGATCTTCGTGAAGATATTTCTCTAATTAGGAGCCGTGCTATAAGAGGGAAGTTCCATGTTAGCCCCGTGCTTCTAGATACGCGGGAGATAATTCTCAATGCGAAAGTAATCCGGCGAAGGGAGTTTCCCTGTGTGGACTGTATTCTATATTTTCCCATCCAAAACTGATCCTCAAGATACTTGCCTTAGTAGGGCTTATGGTATTGAGGATAGTTGTGAGATGTGTGGGCCTAGCATGCTGTGAGAGTTCGGGTCCGCCTGGTGGACTAAATTGAGCAGGCTTAGAACGACTTGGGCCGAATCAATGTTGGACTGACGCTGGGGCCTGTAATTCCTCGAGATCACCATGACAAGTGTATGGTTTAGAAGTGTGATTGTTTTTATGTATCATCAACTACTCCCCCCGAGTTAGTTGGCCTTCACATTGGTTCGCTAAGTCATCTCTTGAAGGGATGCGCTGCTCATGATGATTGAGTCTGAAATTGTTGCTTGAGCTGCACGCCGCATTAATGGAACGTGCGTTGGTTCAGCGAAAAAAAAGGCAGAAACCCAACCTCTATTCAGGTCATCCGTAGTGTGGAGTTTGACACTTCTACTTTCTTTGGTTTCGAAGATATCGCTCTGATTAGAAAAGATTGTTAATCTTCTTTATGGTCCAAAAAACTTATTCACGACTCAATCTTGGCTAAAGGCCTGGAGCTTTTCGAAGACAGGTGTTGTCTGAACTTGTCCTCGCTGAAATACGTGTGAAGTTTGGAGCTCTTGAGGAGCTACCGTTGTATGTTTTTGACGGGTGAACAAACACTAATGTCGCCTCCGGCCGTTTTCACCTGCTTGCATCATGGGATGCTTCAGACCGAAGTGCGCTTTGCAGTTCTGGACGTGATTTGGCAGTTCCTAGATCTTTTAGGGATTCCTCCGGCCCAATTGGGGTCTAATGGATATAAGATCATCCTCATGATTCTGCTCAGTGCCAATGAGGCTAGTGTCACTGTGACTCCGCGGATAATTCAGTTGTTGACTTCTCCCTGATGGAAGAGCAACGATGTCTGTAAGATGACGTCACTAGCTTGCATAATTAATCTCCTTGATGACTTCAAGTTTAGGCAAAAGTATTCCTTCTTGGCTCCTATGAATTTGAAGTATTTTCAGTGCAAGGGTCGTCTGCTTCAGCGAAAGTTCAGGCCGCTTCGTAAGTTCAACAATTTTCTTGTGACTTTGATATGATTGATAGCGGGCTGACTGATTATTGCTTGTGTCTCTTTGCAGGAAGGTTTCCTACTACTTCTCTTACCTTAGATAAGCAAAATACTATAGAGACGTTTCGTGACTTGCCAAAGAGGAATGCGGTTGATGTCATAAAAGTTTTCAACTCAACCGTAGGGGGGGCTATGGGACAACTGGCACGTTGCCCCCACTGTGTATCGAACATCGCGAGTCAAGTTGAAAGTTGGGGCTTTTTCAAGAAAAGGGAAGGCTACTAGGGCTAAAGCTCTCGTTCTGCTTGAAGCAAATGAGCCTTTTGAACTGTTTCCTCCTTTGTGAGGAAGAGGTTTCGTGTGAGGACTGGGTCATCTTCGGCATGACCCACTCTGGTGAGAGAAGAACGCGAGTCTGCTAGGCTTGTTGGGGCGGAGACTGATGTTTCCGGCTTGGAAAAAGATTAACTGCGGCTTGCAAGAGTTGTAGATAGGTTGAACCTTAGTAATGCGCAGGTCGAAAGCTCTTAATGACTGTCTAGAGCGGGTTGCAATGGCAGCTTCTGCCGTGTTAATTTGCATGGGATTGTTCCGGTGGAAGGCTCCCGTAAAGATTCGCATGAGACTGTAGAATCTGATCATCCCACTGGCATGCAGTCCAAGAGTGGCCGTGTTGGCATAGGCCAAGTTTCATGCAGTCCGCGTTGTTCACCGTCTCGTTCCAAACCACAGCTAGAAGTGTTGGAGGGTCCTCTGGATAATTCGCTTCCTTATCTCCCTCCAGATCCCGTCGAGTCGTCTCGCAATAAAGGGTCGGCTGTTGTCGATAATGGGAAGGCTACGGAGAAGAGCCTGAGGACGGTGGCAACCGTGAAGGGTTGAACTGGTGTGATTCCTAATCCGGGAAAGCGTCATTCGGGTGCACGGATAAGCTTGTTTGCGCCGAACTTGGTAAAAATGAGTTAACAGGTCTGACACTAAGAGGTGGACATAGAATATGCTTCGAGGAAGCAAATAAGCAAGCATCACAACTGGCTGATGGACTACGCTCCAAAACCTATAGAGGATACGTTGGAAGGGTGTATGGATAAGGGATTGAAGTACCTTATGTTGGGTATATCTCATTTGATCCACATGGTCGTTGCAGGGACGGAACTCGAGGTGGCTCGTGAAAGGATAACACCTTGGAGCATGTCTTATCGCACATGTAGGCTTTGAATTCTGATGCGCTCTATGAAATTGAGTAGCTGAAAAAGCAGGTTAAGGAGAAAAGGCTGGATCAATCAACCGTGGTCGCTAAGACTTAGAGAGCTCATTTGGGCAGAACCTTGAGCGTAATTTGTCAGAAGTGGTCTCCGAGAGGGACAAACTTGAGAAGGAGTTAGCCGGATCCATCAAGAGTCGTGGGTGCGCAAGAAACTGTGGGCAGTGTGTGTTCTGAACTGCGGTCTCTTGCTGAAAAGAATGCTTCAAAAGAAGCCGACTAGGTTGCTGAGAAGCAAAAGTTGAATCCGATGTAGAGTTTTATCCTCGCGAGGCGAGAAAGGATGAGGACCAGCCGAATTGGGGTGGCATGAGCTTAGTGTTGTGAAGCACAGTCCTAGCCATAGAGCAGTCTCAGGTCGACGCTAACTGACAAGTTGGAGCTACTTGAGCGTGAACTTGTTGATGCGAGGGTGCGGGAGAAAGAGCTTCTTCAAAAATATGGCAAATGTGAGTTCCGCTAGGTTTTACATGGTCGGCTGGCGTTCCTGGCGCTAATAAAGGCGAAGCATTCGGAGTGGGATCTCCGGTCGCTAAAAGAAGATGTCGTATGTAGACTTATCAGTTACCTCTTTCCTGATAATGAGTAAACTTGGTGTGTTTGTACCTTTCTTCGTTTTGATCATTAATAAAACAGTTTTATCCATTTTGTGTTGATGTCTCTATTGCAGGTTTTTCATTTGGCCCCTTGTCGTTTTGCCTTGGCATAGGTTGGTTGAATCAATAGGACGTTGACTAGTCTGTCTGCGATAGAGAGCTTGACCACTTTGTGTAATAAACAACTCAGGGTCATTGCTGCGAAGTCATGTCTGGAGTGGGCATGTTGCAAAAAGTTTAGCTAGGGGTTGAATAGCCCGAGTTGTGTCTTGTCCCCGAGGTAAGCTGCTTGAGGATTACCTTGTTTGTCTGGCCAATCGACTGCAGTTGCTGTTATGGGCGAGTCTCGATGACCGAGTGTATGTGTCTGAGCGTTTAGGGATGCCGAGTAAGGGCGCCTTAAGCTCGGGCTAGCATCCTAAGTAGCTTTTATATGGCCACTGGTCGTACGACCTTTGTATCGGTGCAAATTGCCTTTGCTAATATTAGAATGTCATTCCATTTAGTGTGAAGACGTCGATTCAGCTAGATTCTTGTTTGTGAATGTTGTTTTGAAGGAAAGTGGAGGTCCCGTGGCAAACTGCTTGAGACTCCCACCTTCTGAATCATTTATGACCGACAAGTGGACTACAGATTCGGGGAGTAAAAAGTTTGGCGACCAGGCTGAAAAGTAGTAGTATCATGGCAAGCCGTCGGAATCAGTTCAGGACTAACTAGGCTCCCACCTTTCGAATCGTTTATGACCGAGCAAAGTATACTACAATTCAGAATGTAAAGGTTTGGCAATCAAGCTGAAAAGCAGTGGTCTCGTGGCAAGCCATCGAAATCAGTTCAGGGACTGACTAGACTCTCACCTTTCGAACCATTCTACACCATCCCCGCACGGTGGGGGCTACGAATTCGAGAGAGGAGTCTGGAGACCAGACTGAAAATGGCAAGCCATCGAAATAAATTTGAGACTAACCAGGCTCCCACCTTCCAAATCATCGACACTTGTGCGCATCAAGCTACAAATTTGGGAGTTTTTGACGACTACGCTGAAAAATAGTGGTCGGTGGCAAGCCGTCGAAATCAGGTCATGGCTGACTAGGCTACCACCTTCTAGACTATCTACACCCGCGCAGTAGGGGCTCCAAGTCCAGGTTTTGATCATAAGCTTTCGTTGGTAGTCGTTACCAACTATGCTTACCTGATTAGGTTCGGCGATCATTGACTGCGAAGAAGGCAATGATCTCTGGCAAGTCGTCATCACCAGGCGTGATAGCGCCAATTAGACTCCCACTTCCTAACTCGTCGACGCCCGCGTTAATTCGGACTAGGTACTGGGTTGAACCAGAAGCCATTGTCATGAGCCTTGGCTAACTAAACCTAGTCCATCTGCCTGGTGCATGGGGGTGCACGAAGTTACCTTAAATCAGCTTGTGATCTGTAGGTACGATCCGTGTGTTAGAGTTGACTAGGATTTCACGTGCTCGTGCAAGCATCGACATAATATTGTTTGAGTAATAGGCTGAGCCCATGGGCCCGCAAGGGAAGGGCATGGTGCGTTGTGTGTACAGCGTAGATCGCACGATAACACGTGTACGATGTAGGCTGCGTGACAGTTGAGTATCGATCACTCCATCTCAATAGATGGGATGGCGTGCAGCGCCATCATTTTGAATGATGTGGTCTGCGCAATTTCCTTGGGAACCGTTGTCTCCTCGTTTCCCATATGGTATTCAATGCTTGGCAGTTAATGTTGAATTTCCCGCTTGGTGAACCACCATGTCTATATAATAGTGTTTTCCAATCGTTGTAGGCACTATCTTTCACAGAGCTTATCTCCTGTAATGTTCTTGCTTGAAGAGAACGCTTTGGGTTTTCCAAAGGCGGCAGAAAATGTTTTGAGTTTTCCAAAGGCTGAAGGTGGATCTCCATTTCTGGAGTCTCCGTTTCTTGAGTCTCCGAATGTTCTGACGTTTGCACTAATCAGGCATAGTGATAGTTGTTTTTGTGCGTGCTCGGCTGTTATGGGTAGGCACGTAGTTGATCTGCTGAGGTCTTGTAATTTCTTCTCACATTGAGAATAAGTGGTATGGATGCTCTCCCAATGGAAGAGTCTGTTGTTCATGTGTTGGTGCCTTATCGTTGTTCCTGAACGTTTAATTTCAAAGATAGCACCAACGTCCAACTCCGTGGTAGCTGCCTCCGCCACTTCTCGATTAACCCCATTGCCTTGGTTGCGCTAGAATTCTGGATCTCAAAATGTAGAGGAGTTGGACATGGTCCATGGATTGGGCCATTGACTCCTGGACACCTCTCTAATCCTTGCAGTCGGAAGGTGCACTCTGCCTGCATCAACCTGATACGTGTCCCAGGTTCAATTGTTTCGCCGGATCGAGCGTGTGAGTTGGTTGTATCTGGTTGTGGCTTGTCGCGGGACTCCCGGATGCCAATTTCGTACGGACAAACCATATTTGCGGGTTGCGTTTGCTGGATCATGGTTTTTTTTGCAGCTGCTTGCTTTTGACTGTTTGTGTTGCTTATGTGGTCAGAAAATTTAAGAAAGTCCTTACTCAATGTTGACTTTAGTATGCCATCTCTTGTATCCGCCTCAGGGCTTTTGTAATATGTAGCCTTTTGTATCTGCCTCAAGGTACTTGTTGTTACATCTTTCCAATAATCAATAGAGTTTGTTTTCGTAATTCTTTCTTTTTTTCTTAAATGATTGCAAATCACATAAGTCTTTTAAGAATTAAAACTCAATATTGACTATGGAAAAGGAAACAAATAACTTAAAGCAAACTAACTGTTGATGGATGGAAATTGATCATGGTCTTGAAGAAAATTCGGGTTGTTCTCGCGAATCATGTAGCGGACTGTCGAGGTATTACATAGGTTACTGAAAAACCTTGTAAAAAAATGGATCTCTGCGCCGACGGAATGTCGGGGGGATGTGTTCCCGCTTACCATGGCCTTTTCGTCTAGCTGGGTGGAAGAACTCATTACTCATGTCCCGCTCGAAAGTGATGTCTCTGCCATCGTTTGACCTGACACTAGGTCAAGCTGCTTTGCAGGATGCAGCTGAATTTGTGAGCATTCTATCTGTTTCAGTGCGGCGTAGTGGCAGCCATGTATCGTAAGTTGGTTTCCACGTATTGTACCTCCAAAGTGGTTAGCAGTATACTTACACACTGGTAAAGGGTGCAGGCCGCTACTTCCATCTGGTGCAGCCATGGTCATCCTAGTATGGGACTGTAGGATGATAGCGCATCTACCACCATGAAGTCCAGAAATAGGATCTTCTTGAGCCGCAACTATCCTGCCACCGTAACTAACCTTATATTTTTTATGCGGAAGCATTTTTCCCCACTAAATTCGATGAGTGGGTGTTCGGAAGATGACAGGTTTTTTTCCATGAGGTCCATATTGCGGAACGCGTTGTAGAACAGGACGTTAAGCGAACTTCCTATGTCAACCAGAGCTTTATTTACTTCCCACCTTACTATGGATACCGAGATGACTAAGGCATCGTTATGTGGCGCTCGGACTCCTTCGAAGTCCTTGTCCTTAAAGGTCAAGGTGGGAATGGGGCTTTGAATCCTTGAGTGACAGATGTGTCTGTCCTCATCCGCGGGTTGTGTCCGCATATCCAATAGATTCCGCTTATGGGACCTGTATGACTGGCTTTCATTTGGTCCGACTTTATGAAGGGTGTATATTATCTCTGGAGTCTCATTCTCTATTTCTTTAACTGACTCTTCCATGTCCCTTGTTTGTTCCGTTAGCTTCTCAGACTTCAGGAACTCTTTTAGTTTGCCTCTGCGGATTTAGTATTTGATTTCATACCTCAGACTTTTGCAGTTATTGGTGTCGTGGCAGCCCTTCTTGTGATACGTGCAGTACTTGCCGTTGTCATAAATTCTTTTGCCAATGTTTTGTAGGAGTCGATCGATTTCGGCGGAAGGTTGTGGAACCACATCAGTGTTGAGCTTTTCAGACTGGTGGGAAAGGTCTTGCAAATGACGGACTCGGATCCTTCTTTTAAGGGTCATTACGTGCTGGTAATTCACAGGTGGTCAAAAGGATCGGTGGTTCCGTCGTAGAAGTCGAGCTTCAGTGGAGTGAACTTCCTCGGAATGACCCATTCATGATCCGATCACAAATGATGGGACAGAGAGACGGTATTGTACGTTTGGCGTTCCGTTGTATTTGAATGTCAGAATATCAATTCTAAAGTCCATCGCTACTGTTGTCAGCGCGAGAACGTGAGTTGGCTGCTCGTGCACGATAGAAATTGATGAAAGAGGTTGTATAAGGACAACCTGAGCGTTTGACGTGTCATTTGGTTCTCGGTTGTTGATTGATCTAGTGGTCCCCATCTCTCTGTGTTTTGAAAGGAGATGATGCTTAGTGTAAATTTAAGAACTTTGTTGTCCCCACGGACGACGCCAAACCGATGCAGTCGTTTTTCGTTCCCTGCTCTGACTTGGTTCCTAATGACCTGCACAAGTAACACAAGTGAGCCACAGACCACCGCTGTGGTGGACGATAGCACTCCGATGCTAAAGTCAGATAGGGATCTAAGGAAGGTGTAATGCTTTAACAGGGAATTTGTAGCGTACCTTAACTTACCAACCTCATATTTTATTTAAAGTGCAAGAAGTTCTGGTTCTATTAGACCATCGTAGGTGTAGTTTAAGAATGAGATCTTCATGGAGATCTTTATCTAATTAGGAGGGAAGTTTCATGTTAGCCCCGTGCTTCTAGATACGTAGGAGATAATTCCCAATGTGAGAGTAATCCGTCGAAGAGAGTTTTCATGTGTGGAATGTATTTCGGTATGTGCTTCCTAATTAGAAGCAGAAAGCAGCAGTAGTTGTCCGTCTAAAGCTGATCATCAAGATACTTGCCTCAGTAGGGCTTATGAGTATTGAGGATAACTATGAGACGTGTGGGCCTAGCATGTTGTAAGAGTTCGGGTCCGCTTGGCGGACTGAATTGAGTGGGCTTAGAGGCGCTTAGGCCGGATCAGTGTTGGGCTGATGTTGGGGCCTGTAATTCCTCGAGATCATCATGACACATGTATGACCATTTTTATGTATCATCAATTACAAACAAAATCTTATTTCCTTGCTACAAAGATTTCTTTTAAAAAAATATTGTTGTCAATAAAATAAAAAAACATTGCTAATAGTATAACAATTTTCAATGAAATATTGTTTTATTGCTATAAATTAATAAATGAGCTTTAACAAGAAAAACACTAATAAAAAAATTTATCAATCATTATCAACGAACCGAATCATTACCAATAATATAATTATTTAGGAAAACATATTTTCTTACTAAAAATAAATGAATAAGTATTAATATTTTGTTAACAAGAAAAATATTTTGTTGTTAAAATTAGTCTTCTTTAGAAACAAAATATTTCATTTCAGATGATGCCATATTAGCAAAGAACTATTATTTTGTGGTCATAAAAAAATATTTCATTGTTAAATCAATTCGGCAAGAAATTAGGTTTTGAATGAATGTTTCCCGCCACCTATTTAACAAGGAAAGTTTTTCACAAAATATATTTTGTTAGGAAAAAGTAATAAGTTTATGATTTTTCAATGATATTTTTTTTCGTTGACAATGATACCCTATTAACAAGGAAATGAAATTCGTAAAAAAAAAATTGTTGGTAAATGATAAATTTCTTGTAGTGAGAGGGTTAGGGAAGAAGATGAATGCAATTTTGAAATTAGAAAATTTGGATTTTTTTGCTAGTCAAAGACCTCGACTATAAATGGGGTCTGACTGAATTTCTAGAACTAATGAAAACCAAGGAGAAATATGTAAGAACTAATTAGTGCCTAAAGGTAAATAACTCTCTAATTTTTAGAAATAACATGATTTTAGAACGTCCTAATGCCCTAAAAGCCAGAAAAAAAATTTGTAATCATTTCAATCCTTTTATAGTACATTTATATCACTAATGACATTTATTAAAAAAGAAAAAGAATTATTTATTTGCTTTTTAGCACGCTTGTGCTGGAATTAAATTTTCTTGGGCTTATCTCATAAACAACATAAAACTTTTTAAAGTACCAAAATGATAAAATAAAACTATGAGAGCGTCTAGTGAAGCTATCTAACACGTGTTTAGGAGAGAGACATGAGAGTTAAAAAAAAAGAGTAATACTACAGTGTACTGGTAACTTGCCTGGTGCTATCAGACATCATAGGATTGCATCGAGATAAGTGTTATCACTTATCTCGATGCAATCCTGCGATGTCTGATAGCCACCAGACAAGTTACCAGGCACTTTACCAGTGCACTTAAGAAAAACTGAAAAAAAAAATTGTCTCCAACTTAACCTTATTTAAGGTCTGTTTTCCCCTTCCCCAAAAAACAGCCATTGCTCTCATCTCCCCTCCCCCAAAACCCCAAAACAGATCGAGTTGTCAGACTACATTCCCATTCCCCTTTCGAATCTCATCACTCAAAACCCATGGCATATGCTACCTTCATTGTCTGGCAAGTCTACCTTCTCCATTGGGTCTGTAACAGTATCTTCCCAATTGAACGAATTAGAGTCTGCTTCCACCTAGGTTAAGTCCCCAATTGTTCACCAAAACATGATGATCACCTAGGTTAAGCTGCTTGGAAATTTCACTGTTCTGCTCTTTACAAAATCTCTTCATCTTTTTTATTGCTTAATGCTTCTTTTCCTTGAGAAAGAATCCCCAACATATGGGTTATGTTATTTATATTATATACCTCAGTAGCTTCCTCTGTACTGGGATCAACATGATTCTTGGAAGAAGGATCCTTCTTCATCAACGATGCCTCCACATCTACTCTGAATTTGGTAGAAGTCTGACTACTCTCCCCTGCATTACCCTGTTTGCTTTCTGCCTGTGAATGAATTCTGATCCGTGCAGTAAAGCGCTGGGTTCATTCGAACTTTTTGGAGGGGAGATGAAAAGGGTTTCTCGGAGTTTTTCTATCGGAGATGAAAATGGAGGAGAGCTAAAAAAAAGTTTTTCAGAGTTTTGGGGAAGAGAGTAACTGGAGTTAAAGGCCCTTTCACCAATTTTTTGTTCATCTCTCCTAGGGCTTTTTCTAAGTGCACCGGTCTTATGCCGGGTGTTGTGCCTGGTGCAAGATTTGCACCGTAGATCTGCATTGAGATAGGAATTGTCTCTTATCTCGATGCAAATCTACGGTGCCTAGTAGCACCAGGCACAACACCAGGCACCGTAGCATTACTCTCTCTCCTGAGAACCGAAATTTCTAGCTGGCCTTGTTTCCACGCCTTGAACATGCCTGGACCCTCCTAGGCACGTGCATGTGGAAGGTCCTGGGCACGTGGTTGGCTGCTCCGTGAGAGTGATTAAACAGAGCAGCATTTCTACTCGTTTCAGCAAAAATCATAGCTCTTCGACATATGCAGCAACACACAACACCATCACTGCTCTCTCTCTCTTTTCTTCATCTCAATCATCATGTTTGGGTTTTCAAAGAAACGCCTTTTCGAACTTCCGATGATGGAATGCGCTTCTTGTTTCAGTTTCTCAAGCAAGAATAGCACTAGCTTCGGATGTGGGGTTTGGATTTTCTTATTATCTTTCATGCTTCTTGTTTGGGGTTGGAAAGTTATGTGTTTTGGGTTCAATTGTAAGGGCCTTTTGCATTTTCTTGTGAGATTGAGTTATTTGAGAAATGGGTTTCGTTTTGGGATGGATTTTGGTGAGGAAACTTCTTCAACAATTTCACCTTTTCAATCTGCTTGTTCACAAGGGGAGGAAAAAGAGAAAGATTTGGGGTTGAAGTAGGGGTGGGCAAATGGGTTCAGGAACCGCGGATCCAAACCGAACCGGATCGTTTTACTCCAAACAGTTCGGTTTTGATTTTTAAAATTGTGAAACGATTCGGTTCCGGTTCCTAAATTTTTTTTTAAACAGTTCGGTTCCGATCCGATTAGTTGGAAAAAAAAAGTTCCGATCTTTTGCTTATTCTTCCATTACTACTTGTTCTTGTTTTTCCTCCTCCCATTCTCATGGATTCTCTCTTCAAGCTACTGTTGGGGTCTGTGCTCCTATTGGTGTCATTTGTAGAGGAAACAAGAGGATATGCTATGGTGACTGGCACTGTTTTCTGTGACCAGTGCAAAGATGGTCAGAGAAGTCTCTTTGATTACCCACTCTCTGGTGAGTCCCTCTACACATTCTTGCATTTTTAAGTAGCTGTTGATTTAGAGGCATTATTTCTTGAAGACCCGAACAAATTTGTGACATTTTTATAGTTTGGGTCGTCTCTTCAAACTTGTCATGGTAATGTCTATTTGTCTGTAAACCTGAAAAGGAGAACAGACAGAGATTTCCTAGGTATGGTTAGGTTTGGGTTTTTCATTTAGACATGATCAAGCTATTGATCGAGTCCATTCAAAATTTAAAAAATGAATTTTGGATCCATGTATGGCAATACATTGCACAAGTCCGTGGCGGTGTGGCCTAGTAATATTTTTGGAGATATATAATACAGGAACCGTTTGGAACCGAACCATTGTAAACGATTCGAGTTAGGTTCGGTTCCAACGTTCAAAATAGATGAACCGATCTGAATCGAAACCGTTAAAATTTTAAACTGTTCGAGTTAGGTTCCTCAAAATTTGGAACCGAACCGAACCGGGCCCACCCCGAGTTGGAAGTGTCTAATTCTGGGTTCAAGAGACATTTTCTCATTCTGGGTTCAAGAACTCTTCAAACAAGCATTTTTACCCCTTTCACTGCTTTCACTCTCACAACAAAAATTCTAGCTCTTCACACTCACAGTCAAATGCATAACATCAACAATAAGTTGAGTGCTAAACCAAAAGCATACACCATCATTTCCTTTCAATATAGTGTGGAATGAATGTGGTATGACATGGATCTAGTCATAGCAGAAGGTAGAAACAATCAAAAGCAAACTTTGTCAACTTGAAGAAGATTGGTATTATAAACATATGAACAAACTTAACATTGTTGCTCAACTAAGGCAGAAGAAAATATAAAATGCAACATCATTTACATTAATAATTAGAACAAAAAATAGACAAGGTTGTGCTTCATATATGGTTGTTAGTTCACTATAATTTCCCAATTGAAGTTGAGAACTTAGTAGAGT
The DNA here is from genome assembly GCA_963556465.1 of Berberis vulgaris. Classification (NCBI taxonomy): domain Eukaryota; kingdom Viridiplantae; phylum Streptophyta; class Magnoliopsida; order Ranunculales; family Berberidaceae; genus Berberis; species Berberis vulgaris. The sequence goes on along the minus strand of OY747131.1, from coordinate 23,553,697 downwards.
GGCGAATCCATGTCTAGAGAACTAACCATCCCCACGGTTAGATCATCCCCAAAACTGCACTCCAAGCTCTCATTGTGATCATTCCAAACATGCCGTTCTCCTTCCTCACTAACCAAACACTGGCACGAGTTCAACTCATTCTCTAAAGCATTCCTCTCTTCTTCACGCTTGCACACCAGCCAACGCAAATGGTTAATCACTTGTTGATCATGAAGCTGTTTATGCTCAGCCATTCGCCGGTACTGATTAGCCTGAATTTCAATCTCACTCTTTTCAGTCTGAAGCCTCAAAATCATTGTCATTGCTTCATCTGTTGTTGTTGCTGCAACCAGCCTTTCTTTCTCCATTTCCAAACAAGCATTATTTGCACGTTTCCTTTCAATCTTAAGATTTCTCCTCAATTCCACCAAATCAATCTCGTCATCATCTTCTTCTTCTTCCCGGGGTAAAGAAGACTCATTGGCATTAACAGTAGATGTAACTTCACTGCATTCAATCCGAAAACGAAACCCATTTCTCAAATAACTTAATAATCCCAGAATCAGAAAAAGCCCCTTGAACCCAGAATTAGACATTTCCAACCCCAAATCTTTTTCTTTTTCTTCCCCTTGTGAACAAGCAGATTGAAAAGGTTAAATCTTTGAAGAAGTTTCCTCACCAAAATCCATCCCAAAACGAAACCCATTTCTCAAATAACTCAATCTTCCAAGAAAATGCAAAAGCCCCTTACAATTGAACCCGAAACGCATAACTTTCCAACCCCAAACAAGAAGCATGAAAGATAATAAGAAAACGCAAACCCCACATCTGAAGCTAGTGCTCTTCTTGCTTGAGAAACTAAAACAAGAAGCGCATTCCATCATTGGAAGTCTGAAAAGGCGTTTCTTTGAAAACCAAAACAAGATGATTGAGATGAAGAAGAGAGAGAGAGAGCAGTGATGATGTTGTGTGCTGCTGCATATGTTGAAGAGCTAGAATTTTTGCTGTAAGAGTGAAAACAGTGAAAGGGGTAGAAATGTTTTTTTTTTTTTTTTTTTGAAAGGCAAGCCGGTTTTTTAGCCTAGGATCCGTAACCTAGTCCCGAGATGCGACCTACGGGTCGAACACCACCCCGAAATAAAGATGCCTCCAGTGGGTCTCGAAGCAAGGATCTGTGGATCAAGTCCACAACGCCTTAACCAATCGACCACAGCCCAAAGGGGTAGAAATGTTGCTCTGTTTCTTTCACCCTCACAGAGCAGCCAACCACGTGCCTAGGACCCTCCACGCACACGTGCCTAGGAAGGTCCAGGCATGCTCAAGGCGTGGAAACAAGGCCGGCTAGAACGGAAAATTTGAGTCGGGCCCTAGCGTCAGATCAGTGTCAAGAGAGGCTTAATACCCTCCAATCCACATTTGTTGTTGTTCTTCTTTTGTTATTCATTTGTTCTTTTTTTTTCTTCTTTTCTTTGTCGTCGTCTATTTTCTTATTCTTCAACATGTTCTTGAGCTTCCCCTAGCACCGATCTAGCGCTAGGGGCCTGGCTCTTAAGAATTGTTCCTCTCCTAAACACGTGTTACAGATCATCTCCTGGCGCTAGGGGCCTGACTCTTTAGAATTTTTTAAAAACTATTCCAATCACCAAGTCGAGGGTTTGGTGTGTGTATTCTGCACTTGAACCCACCAAATCGACATTGTCCATACCAACGGATGCTCAACTCTCCACACTAGTTTCCATTGTTCCTCTCATCTTATCTGCTTTTCGGCAAATAAACTCTTTCTCAAGCCATCCCTGCTCAACATTAGATGCGCTAAACATTTCTCTCAAACAATGGTTTTCTCAACCAAGCAAACTCTCTCCTGAAAGGTGCTTTTGTTTCTTCATCTTTGGTTTTCTTTTTCCTTTCCCATATGGGTTAGGAAAATTTTGGTTTGGCTCATGTTTTTTTTAGAAAGACATTTTGAATTTTTTTAGCTGCTAATTTTTTAGAATTTTGAATTTTATCTGAACCAAAACGTAGTTCTATCGATCCTTGATATAATTTTCTCCCAATATTTATCTCTACTTGCATGTTACATATCTTGGTGAGACAAATTTCATTAAAGTTATTGTGCCCTCTATCTTATCAGAGTTAGTTCCTTTAGTTGCTTTTTGTTTGATTTTTATTTTTAATTTCATTTTGTAGTAGTAATAATTATGTGTTTGATAAATGCCTATGATACTACATCAGCTAAACCCTACTATACTCCAAACCATTAATACTGATTGTTGGGTTATTCGTGTTGGTTTGAATAGTCTAACCCCAAGATGTGGAGTTATCTCAAACCCTAATAGCAACGAGATATTATGAAATAAAACTCACACACGGGAGCTCAGGATGGGGGCACAAAACTAGAGCATTTTAAATTGAGAATAATGTTGTTGTTGTGTATAGTGGACCCAAAGTAGACGCGCGTGCACGATGCGGTAATAAGTGGTATCAAAGATGATAGTTCAGATGAGACTTAGTGAGGTGGAAGATCAAAAGGCACATTGTTCAAGGGGAGTAAGGAAGTAGGCACGGGGGAGCAAGCTAGGTGGAACATCGCAGGTGTGTCATCCTGAATGATCCAGGGTTAGATTTCGGATCTTTGCAGAAGGGGTATCCTACAAGTCCGAATGAGGTGGAGTTAGTGTGATAGTTGCAACTAGGTTGAGCCAATAACGCCGACAATAGTCGAGCTCGTACAACGAGTATTGCTCTCAATGTCGTTATTACCTAAGGAGCTCGAGGAGGAGGTGTACTTCGAGATGTTGCGGACAATGTAGATTGTAGGATGTGTGACAATTTGTGCCAAATGTGGAGATTGTTGGGTTACTAGCGCGATCTGGCGTTAGGGGTCTGACTCTTTAGAATTGTTCGTCTCCTAAACAATTGTTACAGAGCCTCTTCTAATGCTATGGGCGTTGCTCTCTAGACTTTTTCAAAAACAATTCAAATAACCAGGTCGAGGGTTTGGTGTGTTTATCCGACACTCGAACCCACCAAATCGACATTGTCCATACCAACGGATGCTCAACTCTCCAAACTATTTTCCACTATTCCTCTAATCTTATCTGCTCTTCGTCAAAGAAACTCTTTTTCAAGCCATCCCCGATCAACATTAGATGTGCTAAACATTTCTATCAAGCAATGGTTTTATCAACCAAACAAACTCTCCCCCGAAAGGTGTTTTTGTTTCTTCATCTTTGGCTTTCTTTTTCCTTTCCCATATGGGTTAGGGAAATTTTGGTTTGGGTCCTGGTTTTTTTAGCTGTTAATTTATTTTTAAGAAAGACATTTTGAATTTTTTTAGATGCTAATTTTTTAGAATTTTGAATTTTATCTGAACCAAAACATAGTTCGATCGATCCTTGATATAATTTTTCTCCCAATATTTATCTCTACTTGCAGGTTACATATCCTGGTGGGACAAATTTCATTTAAGTTATTGGGCCCTTTATCTTATCAAAGTTAGTTCCTTTAGTTGTTTTTTCTTTGATTTTTATTTTTAATTTCTTTTTGTAGTAGTAACAACTATGTGTTGATAAAATGCCTATGATACTACATTAGCTAAACCCTACGATACTTCAAACCATTAATACCGATTGTTGGGTTATTGGTGTTGGTTTGAATAGTCTAATCCCAGGATGTGGAGTTATGACAACCCCTAATAGCAACGAGACATTTTGAATAAAACTCACACACGAGAACTCAGGAAGGGGGCACAAAGCTAGAGTTGTTTAAATTGAGGATAATGTTGTTGTTGTGTATAGTGGACCCAAAGTAGGCGCGTGTGCACGGTGTGCCAATAAGTGGTATCAAAGCTAATAGTTTAGATGAGACTTGGCGAGGTGGAATTGCAAAAGGCACTTCGTTCAAGGGGAGTAAGGAAGTAGGCGCGGGGGAGCGAGCTAGGTGGAACATCGTAGGTGTGTCATCCTGAATGATCCAAGGTTAGATTTCAGATCTTTGCGGAAGGGGTACAAGTCCAAAAAAGATGGAGTTAGTGTGATAGTTGCGACTAGGTGGAGCCGACAATAGTCGAGCGCGTACGAGTATTGCTCTCAATGTTGTTATTACTTAAGGAGCTCGAGCAGTTGCGGACCATGTGGATTGTAGGATGTGTGGCAATTTGTGCCAAAGGTGGAGATTGTTGGTTATTGGTGTTGGCTTGAATAATCCCACATCTCAAAATGTGAAGTTACCACGAAGGAATATAATGAGAGGGTTTACTCCCCAATATCAAAGATGCCTTTTGAATAAAATGCACAACTGAAAGCTCAGAATGGGGATATAGAGCTAGAGGTGTTTAAGTTGGAGATAATGTCATTGCTATCTTTAATAAACCCAAGGTAAACGTACTTGCACAACACTGATAATTTTCCAAACTTCCAACTTGGCATGCGTCCTATTCTACCAAGTTCTATCCATTCTCTGTTACTTTATGCTCGTAGAAACAAAATGTCCCTCGCGGTACTGTGTTCCATGTTGCCCTTTAGTAATTTTTTGACCTTTTTTTTGAACTATTAGGATTTGATTTCTTGCATGGATGTCAGTAGTTATTTTCAAGTTAGTTATATGTTGTATTTTATATAATTGTTGCTGAAAACCTTATTAGAGTGATTGATACATTGTATGGTGTATACTATATATCTTGTTCAAGTGAAGGGTTTTAAATGTTTAAAAATAGGGGAGATTCTGCCGATATTTGTAAAGAGCTTAATCGGGTTCTTTGGTCTGTTTGTGTTCATGTTTTGTTCCTTTGGTGTGTTTGTGTTCATGGTTTGTCCCTTTGATTTGCAGCGGGTAAAAAAACATTTATGTATATTGGTTTTACATAACCGCTAATTTGATGCAATTTTTTTTTCTTTTAAGTGCATGTTTGACGTAGATAAGGAAAAGATTAAGAAATAAAGAAGCACAAAGATAGTGGAATCCGTCTAGGCAAATAAACATTGTTTTCTTTCGTAATGTGGGTTTTTTTTTTTTTTTTTTAAGAGTTAGTGATGATGTATTTAAGTTATTTGATGGCAAGCAAGGATTGTGATTTCGCAAAATTATACGAAATTTCGTCGAAATTTTCATTTTTTTGAAATTACGAAAAGAAAAATGGTGAAATAAAAATTTACATTTTTTCGAGGTTTTTTCGTAAATTTTCGAGTTTTTTTTATTGAATTTCGTTATTTTTCATAAAAATACAAAAACCAGCTACTCAAATTTACATTTTTTTTGAAAAATTTCGGGATTTTTTTTATAAATTTCGAGTTTTTTTTTCTTCTACTTATCATTTATTCTAATTAGTTATTAATTTTTGAAACCACCCCTTAATTTCCTAATTATTACTTCTACTTATATATTGATTTTTTAAATTACCCCTTGATTTTCTAATTATAGGTGTTTTGGTTTCATTTAATATGTTCAATACATTTATTTACTTGCATATTATTTTTTTCACATATTTAATATACCCTCGAAATTCATTATATATATCATGTATCCTCGAACTTTTTACGTTTTTTCTTTACGCATCGAAATATTTCTTAAAATCAAGAAACCGAAATTAACTCGAAAAACAAAATCACATTCCTTGATGGCAAGTGAATTAATGAAATGTAGTTGCGCTTTGGAAAATAATTGTTCAAATATTGGATTATTTATTACACTTGTTGATTACATACGATGTTTTAGCATTTTTTCATAAATCAAATTGCTTTATAAACACGCTTTTGTCAACAATATTGCATTTCCAAAATATTTATTAAACAATAAAGTGGATTGTTCTCCATTCAACATGTTTTTTAACTATAATATTTTGTACCACGTCTAATGGTGAATTTTTTATTTTTTATTTTCTCATATTTAGCAATTTTTAAAACAAAAAGTTGCTTTTTTTTTGTCTTTTTAGTATTTTTTTCTACAATAATATTAATCTTTATCACAAATACTTATTACAATATTCATTAAAATGTCATATACAGTAAACATTTTTAGCACGCTTTTGTTAAAACTCCAAATATTTTATTATGTTAATTTATAGCACGCTTGTATTTAGTAGTGAAAAACTTTAAATAGCTTTTTAGTATGTTTTTATAAATGTAATAAAAATCTTTTTTTTATTGTAGTGCAACCACCTTTCGCCTCAATTGGTAAGCTTACATTTACCGATGTATGATTTTTTGCTCATGGACCCTGTATGAAATAAATTATCTTTGTTCTACACTCATAATTACCAAAACCAAAATTAGTTATTCAATCTTCAAAAATCTTTTGTTCTTAAAATTATCCACTATTTATAGTGTTTTTTTAATTATTATACGTCAATAGTAATATATTATTTAACCTTTGTGTATATGAGCCTCATTCATTGACAAGTTGGCGTTGGGTCTACAATGAGTTCGCTTGTGGTGCTTTCGAAACATCTTTATGCAGTGTTTGGTCTTGGTTAATTTGTACTCGATTATTTACACATTTATAAAATTCAATCCACTAGCATCAGTGAAAACCACCAATTTTCTACCTTGCAATCGGTCCTTCAATTCCTGAGAAGCATTTTTACACTCATTGTTTCAAGTGAACTGAACATTTTAGCGGGTCAATTTATTTAAAAGAGCAGTAAAATAGAAAATTTCTCGATAAATCTTCTGTAATAACCAGCTAACCCTAATGCTTATTGCTTCATTTGCATTAGAGGTTGTTTCCAGTTCTTCACTGTAATCACCTTATTTGTGTCCACCGGTATACCATGATTAGAAACCACATGTCCTAAGAATTTCACCTCATACTCCCAAAAGTGACATTTGTTGAATTATGTATACAATTTATGAACTTTTAATGTCTGTAAAACTATCTTGAAATGCTCTCTATGTTCTACTTCACTATAGGAATAGATTAAAATGTCATCAATAAAAACAGTGGAAAATTTGTCCAGGTACGACTAAAAGATCAGGTTCATCAGATTCATGAAGATGGTTGGGGCATTTGTCAACCCAAAATGCATAACGGGGAACTCATATAATCCATATCTAGTATGGAAAGCCATGAGATGGATATTATCTTCTTCAAGACCCATATGATGATATCCTGTTTGCAATTCAAACCGAGAAAACACAATTGTTCCCTTCAACTGGTCAAGAAGATCATCAACTCATGGCAATGGGTATTTGTTTTTAGTAGTCACAATGTTTAATTTTATATAGTCGATACACATCCTCAAGGTACCATCCTTCTTCGAAACTAATATTGAAGTACTCTGATAGAGAATTACTAGGACGTGTGAACTTGGTTCATACACACCTCAAAAAGATTACACACACACACACACACACACACACACACACATATATATATATATCAACATGTCAATTAGTATATCAAAATAAATCAAGATAAAGAAAGTCTAAAATTACCCTTTATGCAACATCTCATACAATCGGACCTTCATTTCGTTTAGCTCCTTCGGTGCCTTTTTGTATGTCGTTTTGGAAATATGAGTGGTTCCAAGTACTAAATCAATTCGATACTCAATAGCTCGCTAAGGTGGCCAGCCAGAAATTTCCTCAAACACATCCTCATGATCTCTTACTACCTCTACATCTCGAATTTCTCTCTCCGATGTTCCCATCGAGTAAAAAAAACTAGTCATCACCGATTATCCACTATTTCCACAAGTGTGAGAAACACAGGGCATACCTGGAGTATGAATGGAAACTATTCTATTTGCACAATCAAGCGTGATAAAGTTCTTACTCAACCAATCGTTTTCAAAATCAAGTACGATCAAATCAACAAGGAATACTATATCTAGGAATGCAATCTTAAAATTCCTACATTGTTCAATGCCACTGATCCTCCTGGGTTGTGACACATAATGGTATAGAAAGCGACAAGGTTTTCAAAGTTTATCTGTTAACAAGCTTCCTAGTTATGAAAAAAAAATAATGCACCAGTATCAAACAAGACCTTAACATTAAATATAGGAAAATCATGAGTACTTTGGAAGTTTTCTTGGTATGGTAGTGCGGTAAATACACGACCTTGGGTGGTTTGACCTTGCTTATTATGTTGGGTTTTCTAATCATTAGGGAAAATTCGCATCACATGACCTAGTTGTCCACAAGCAAAACAAGTCTTGGCATGTCCCCTTGATGTTGTTTGGCTAGTCTGTTTCTGCTGACCTTGATAACTCTGTTGCTTCTTAACCTGGTGATGGAATTGGTTCCCATTCTGGCTTTGATACTGATTAACCGCATTCGGCACAAATCTACTCTCAAACGAACTCTTGAAGTCGTTTCATGTCATAGTGGTAATATCAATAAAGGGAAGTAAAACGTCCCACTAGTAACTTGCAGCACTATCCAAATGATGTGCAACTAACTCTTGTTTGTTTATCAGTAAGTTGCATCCTCATAAAGATAACCTCACAACTTTGGATCCAAACATTTGTATCTCTTTGGTTATCCTCAAAGTCCCAAACTCCTTAACCCTTCTAGCAAATAGGTCATATTGATCTCTATTATGTTGTGAACCTTGAACCATCTGCATCATCATATCTGGACTCAACTGAATTATATTCTCACCATATCTATTCCCACTTGCATTGCCATTAGCATTGTCATTTCCATTCGGAACAACATTTCCACTGCTACCGCTAACGTTACAGTTACTATTTGGATTTTGACGGGTAAGTCCTCCAACCATATCCTTAAATAAATGTGAATGATTAGATTCCCTTAAAATCAAAAAAACATTATACTTCTTACACATAACTAGGGGTGTTAATCGGTTCAGTCGGTGCAAAACTAGACCAGATTGGTTTTTGGTTGGTTCAATTTCCATAATATTCCTTCTATTTATTTTTTTGGTCGGTTCGATTTCGGTTTTCCTTTTATTTATTTTTGATAGGTCAATAGATTTGTGGCCTAAACAAAAAACAAAACCCTAGATTTAGGTAGTAAACGAAGGAATCAAATTAATGAAAGCCCTAACTGAGATCTGAAATGCAAATATACATCAAGTTGAATGGGATTGAAAGAGATAGATAATGAATGAAAACCTAACTAGTGAAAGAGAGGTATCGTACTGGATTTTGTATCGGAGAAAAAGTGAGAGGACTGAGCTTGGATCCATATGAAATTTAGGGGAGAAGAAGATAGCGAACATGAAGATGATAGAAGGAGAAGAAAAATAACCAACAACATCAATAGCAACAGGAAGTATTGTTGGAATGTGTTCCAATCTCTCTTCTATTATGACTCATGGACTCTGTGGTTGGGGTTGTTGCACAGCCGTTTGCTGAAGAAAATGAAGATGATTATCCCTCCACTCCTCTTCTTGATTTGTGTTCTGACCTCTTATGTTCAGCTGTTAATGTCGAGTTCATCAATTGAAAAAACTCAATAACAAGAAGAAAGAATTTGAGGGAAATATAAGTGAACAATTGTACGAAGGGAAGAGGTGTTTTTGGTTGTAGGTGGCATTTGTAAAAGAGGTGGAAGGAGAGAGGTCTATTTTTTGGGTGGAAAGATTGGGCTTTGGGTTTATTTTTTTTGGGTTAAATTGGCTTGCGGTTCTATATTGCTTAGAGGAAAATGTAACTCGTTTTGGTTTTGTGTAGTCGGTTGTGGGGAAAAAATGGAACCCAACTTCATTCGGTTCGGCTCAGTTTTTACTCGGTTCGACTTTTTTCGGTTCAGTTCAATTTGATTCGGTTCGACCGGTTTTTGGTAACCAATTTACACCCCCTACCCATAACCACATTCCGAGGATCCCATAAATTCTTCGTAGCCTAAGTTAAACTATGTTCTGATACCAAACTATCATACCCCAAATTTTGCGAAAACAAAATTCTTATATCCACGTCGGATAGTCGATTTTATGAAATTCAAGGCACAAAACTCATCAAACTAAAAGTAACAATTGGTATCTAAGAGAAATATTCAGTTGCACAATTTACCATGATATAGGAAAAGAATAATTAATCCTAATAGTCTATAGAAAAAAGGAAATTAACGTTGAAACCTTGTGGATCCAATTTTATCGAAGTTCAACTGACAAAAAACATAATTCTAAAAAAAGAAAAATACTATTAATTGTTTTACTACAATAGAATAAAACAATCACCTAGAAAAATTTAAACTCCCGAGACAACACGCAACTCCTCAGCAAGGTCCGCCTTTAATGAAACAAGTTCCTCTAATCGTGCTCTAAACCTATTAGTCCTGAAAACAAAACTAGTTGACTATATTCTCAAAGGAATGTACCTAAGAATCCAAAATCCACTTGGTCAACAATTAAGTTGGTCTGAAAAATTTTCACTCTACAATCAATAAGTTGACATGCGTTGATATGAAGTCACATACAAAAGAAAACAAATAGACTTGTCATCCTGCACAAAATGGTTAGAAACAAATAGATGTAATATTTCAATTGATCAAAATTCATCAATTAGGACAATTGTGTCAACATATTATTTGTCTTAAACAAATGATTCATTTTCAATAAATTGATCACCTTAGACTATACCACATTTGCACTACCTCCATGTTGAACATACATGTTTATATGCCTCTCTTATATAAAGGAGAACTTCTCCATCATCCATGCCTAAGTGAGAACAACATATATGGGCATGCATCGACGGATGCCCCTAACAATGCAAGAACAATAAAACTCACTATTGGGCTACCATTTGCGCATAAGATCTCACGACGTATTTTCTTACAGATAAATATTGAAGCTTATTTTAGGCATTTCAAAAGTCACCCCTTTCTGCATGACCTAATCCAAAAGTTACTTATTTTATCTTTAAGAAATGGTACCCTATTCTGTAGGACCCAATCCAAAGGTTACTTAGTTTATTTATAGGAGAAAGACATAATTAAACATAGGGGATGTGGAAGTTCTAAGGAATATAATTCAATGTGATTAAATTTTATTAACTTAGGGTTATTCGTATCATCTATTGTATATCTCACAATTCCTACCAGATGACACTTTGTCAAACAAGATGGGTTTATATAGACTAAGGAGGATATGCCATAGGCGCAATTGCATAGAAACTTCCTTCACAAATCACCACAACTTCCCGGTAGCAAACCACACTTTATAACTTTCTACAAAAAGATATTGGCTGATTAATTCTTGTTAATATTTATTGCATGTTCCTCGCAATAACAAGAATCATTAATTATTAATAGCAACCCTTACAATGGGCATTTATAGAGCAAACAAGAATCATTAATTATTAATATTGGCTGCTTTTAGTTCTATGGTGGGTAAGAATGTTAGGTAAGAAGGGTAAATAAGACAAAGGGATGGTTGACCATTACAATGGGCATTTATAGGATCTTGAGAATGAATGTTCATTTCAATGAAATTTGTAATGGTCATTATCATTACAATTGTCAAACCCATTCCATTGAACAACCAAACATGCCCTAATACAACAAAAATAATCTATCACACATCATGACACAAGGACAAACCCATTGCTCATTGGGTATTAAAATGCTATGATACAACAAAAGAAATCCATCATACATCATGACACAAGGACAAAACCATTGTTCATGGGATAATAAAATGATATATTATCTATATTGCAAATCCGGATGGTATTTAAGGTGAGAGATAAAAGACGGCTTAAATTTAACTAAATGTAAGAATCTGACGGATCATATAGAACTTAAAGCGTCAAGAGTGAATGGGTTTGATTCTCATACCCAATATTTTTATATTTATTTATTTTGATATTTAAAGTAAAACAAACTCTATTTATCATGTTAAAATTTTATTGTGCCAACGGCAAGGGGAATACCCTAGATTTATTATACAAAATAGGATGGTGTTTGGGGTGGGAGATAAAAGACGGCTAAGATTTACACAATTATAAAAATCTAACAGATCACATAGAACTCAAACACAAAGATTGTATGGGTTTGATTCCCATACCCAACATCTTGATCTTTTCTGATTTTTCTTTAATTGTTGACGGTGGTGATTAGGCATATAAGTATGATGGATGCAAACTTAAGGGTAATCAATAATATATTGGCTTGATCATGTTAAAAATAATATTGGCTTAATCAATTTATAATGAGGTGTTGAAGATAAGATAGAATAAACTACATGTATCATGTTAAATTTTTATCGTGCCAACGACATGGGAAATACATTAATTTATATTACAAATCAGGATGGTGTTTGAGGTCGGAGATAAAAGACGTCTCACATTTACCCAAATATAAGAATCTAACGGATCGTATGGAACTTAAAGCATCAAGAATGCATGAGTTCGATTCTCATATCCAACATTTTGATATTTATTTATTTTTCTTCAATTGTTGATGGTGGGTGATTAGGCATATAAGTATTAAGGATGAAAACTTAAGGGTAATCATGTTTTGACAAGTTTTAAACTTTTATCGTGCCAACGGCACGAAGAATATCCTAGTATACCAACAAAAGTAGTCCATAACACATCATGAAACAAGGACAAATCCATTGATGTAATTGCAAAATAGTATAGAAAAAAAAATCAAAGTAGACAATAGCGTACAATGAAACAACAAAAAGAACCCAATGTTGTGTAAGAGTTATAGAAGAACTCTTATAAACAAAAGATAAAAGGAATCACCGAAGAACACGATTTTTTTTTTCTTAATTAAAACCTCCAGTTTGGGATGCGAGACCTATATTACTACAGTATAAAAAAAAAAACAGACTTCAATATACGAGGTATGGGGTACATTAAGGCTTTACCCTATTAGTTGGCAAATAAAATAAAATACACAATGCTAATGTCTAAAATAAGTAGTGTGCGACTTGTCCAAAATCAAAAGTGATTTTGCCTGGCAAGGTAATGATGCTTCCTCAAAAGACATTGATAAGTCCTCGCCCTGCGCTAATGCTGCCAAACTACCCGCTACCGAGTTGACCACTCTGAAGACATGCAAACAAACACACTTAATTCTTTGTGTTAGATTATAAATTTCTTGCTGGATGTCCCAGAAACAAAGAGACCTTTATCTCCTTGTGGAACCATTGCTTAACAAACATGGAATCCGTATGCAAAATCACTTTACCAATACCCAATTCTAGGAAAAATTTTAACCCATCAAGACACGCCATATATTTTTCCTTATTGTTCGATCCCTCTATAAAGAAGAAACACTTTGATCCTCTGCAACGACCCTGATCATCCCGTATTAAAACACCATATGTTGTTGCATTCTCCTTGGACGACCCATCAAGATTCAAAGCAAACCACCCCACTGGTGGAAATTGCTAAAACAAATCATAGATGGGGCCTTCACACTGACCTGTTTGACGTCGAAACCCAGTCATTAAATCACATCCAGGCTGCGACTCTTAATCTTCGGCACCAAAACTTGATTAACCAAATAAAGCCAGTCTCAAACTTTAAAAATTATGTAATTAACGTTCCAATATCTTATTGGTATACCGTTTTTTTTTCTTTGCAACCAAAATTTCCAAAGAATAAACATGGGAGTCAATTGAAAGAGTCAACAAACTTGAGAATATTGATTGGCTCTTCTAAACAAAACCTGCAATAAAGAATAAACTTCATTTGTTCTACACACATGCACTTCAAATAACAATTCAAAATGGGTCCAAACCCTCTTCACCAAATTACTTTCAATAACAAGTGCTTCATGGTTTCAACATCTGACAAATAAAAAAAAACTACACTTCGAAGCAAAAGGAATTCAGACTGGTTGAAGCTTCTGATCCACTGGCAAAACACGTTTAAGAATCTTCCACACAAACATAGATATTTCTGAAGGTAATAGCGAATGACATATTTTTCCGAAAAAAAAGGATGTAGCTCACCTTTCTCCTTGATCTCGTCATAAGAAAATTGTGAAGAGAAAATACCATCCAAAGTTGGTTTCCATACATGTTCATACACAGAGCCTGAATCCCCCCTCAACCTGGCTTCATAGGCGATCAACGTCCTCACCTTTGGGATAAAAGGAGTGGTGCGAAATCGTCCTGCGAGGAAACACAAGCAACGATTAGCATACAATCAAGCTCAACGAAATCGAAAGATATAACTACACTTACGAAGTGGCTTGAACTCTAGTTCGAGCGGACGACCCTTGAACTGGAAGTACTTTGAATCTGCAGGAGCCAAGAAGCAGTATTTCTGCTAGAACTTGAAGTCATTAGGCAAGTTCTCAAAGCAAGACGGCTACGTCATCTTGCAAACGGCGTGATCGTGCAACCGATAAGAAGTTAGCAACTGGATCACCGCGAAGTCACGTGGAAGCCAACTTCCTTCGCTCTAATCAAAATGAGAAGAACGGTTTTGTACCCGTTAGGTACAAACTGGGCAGGAAAAATCCCAAGAAAATCCAACAAGTCCCAGATCACGAAAAAAACAGGAAAACGGACTCCATTTTGGAACATCCCATGATGAAAACAGATAAACCCTGTCGATGGAAACATTGGCGTCTGATAATCCTTCAAAGCATATAATGGCAGGTCCTCAGGGATCCTGGACATTGTCTGGATTTCAGCAATGCCCGATTTAGAAAGCAAACTATCTTCGAAAATTCAAGGCCCAAAGCCGCGTCATCAAGATGGTTTTGGTGAGCCATGACGAAGAAGAATAACTTTTCAATCAAAATATGAACATAGCGAAATCTCTAAGAGTGAAGAAAATAGAATAGTCAATCTCCGCACAAAGGATGACCTAAATAGGGATTGGGTTCTCGCCTCTCTTCACTAAACCAACGCACATTCAATTAATGAAGCGCGCGGCTCAAGCAACGATTCAGACTCAATCATTATGAGTGGCATATCTTTTCAAGAAGTGACAAAGAACCGATGTGATGGCTCACTACCTCGGGGAAAGTAGTTGATGATACACCAAAACAGTCTCAACTATGCGCCATACACATGTCATGATGATCCTAAAGAATAAAAGACCTTAGTGTCAACCCAACACTGATCTGGCCCAAGCGGTTTCAAGCCTGCCCAATGCAGTCTGCCAAATGGATTCGGATTCTTATTTCCTACTAAGGCCACGTGTCTCACAACTATCCTTAATACCCGTAAGCCCCTGTTAAAGCAAGTACCTTGAGGATCAGATTTGGACGGGCAAGTATAACATCTCTTTGCTTCCAACTAGGAAACAAATTCCAGAGTATATGTCATACATGGAGACTTCTACCCAGGGACTACTCTCAGATCGAAAACTATCTCCCGCGTATCTAGAAGCACAAGGCTAACAAGAAAACTTCCCTCCATAACACGACTCCTAATTAGATAATGATCTCCACAAAGATCTTCTTACCTAAAGTACGCCATCGATGACCTGGTCAAACCAGGACTCCTAAACTATAAATAAGACCTAAGGTTGGTAAGCTAAGGTACGCTACAAATTTCATGTTTACAACATTACACCTTTCTCAAATCCCTGTCTTACTTTAGCATCGGAGTGTCATCGGCCACCACCACAGTGGTCAGTGGCTCACGTGTGTTTCTTGTGCAGGTCAACAGGTTTACAGGTCAAGGTCAAAGCATGGAGCAAAATACGATTGCATCAATATGCAAAGGAATAAAACACAAAACCTGTTTAATCAAAACAATCCGTCCACCAGGTGACAACAACCTGGCCTTCCAACTTCTACTCTACGCAAAATTTTATTCACCATATTATCGAAAAACACAATCTTACACCGACCTTAGTAAATAGGGACATGAAGGTATGTGAATTGTGAGTTCTTATGTTGAAAGCCTGTCCAATCACTAATCAAACAATCATTTCCCTGGGAGTCTTCGTATCACAAACAAAAGAGTTTTTCCCCGCATTCAGCCTCTGCCCAGATGTCGCACAATAACTTTTAATGAAACCCAAAAACCCCAAAGTAGAGGAATTTCTCCTATTCAGGAAGATAATGGTATCATCGGCTACAACAATATGTTCCTTTTAAAAATACCCAATATGTTCCTTATAAAAAAGCCCCTGTCAAATCTTTATTGAGTACTTCTGCGGTGATACAAAATCTAAGGGGAAAGTAGATCGACCTGCCGGAGCCCTTTGGTCAATTTAAAAAAAACATTATAAAGACCTTGTAACAATACAAAGAATCCACAATGTGCCCACTATACCAAATTGGCATTTTTGTAAGAACTCCCAAAACACTAATATTTTTGAGTTGTAACAGTCCACCAAACAATTTATACATTTTCACAAACAAAGTTTATTAAATCACCATGAAGGGTATGGTGCTACAATGATACTATTCATGGTGATCCAATTTATTGTAACACTTTTTTGTGTAACTGTTTTCATTTTTTTGACTAATTTAGTTTTGATTTGAAATTGTTTGTCAGACTATTATAGCTCAAAAGTATTGTTATTTTGGGAGTTGTTACAAAAATGCCAATTTGGTGTAGTGGCCATACAATTAGACAAAAGATGACGCACCCTATTTTCAAACCCAAACTTTCACAAGATTGACATAATAAAACCCCATTCCATTCTGTCATAGGCCTTTTCTATAACAAGTTTAACCACATTTCCCTCAATCACTTTTTTACCAATTGATCTCATATTTTCCTATGCCAGCCCTATGTTCTTTGAGATCAACCTAGCTTTGACAAAAACTCCTTGCTCTTGAGAGATAATACATGGGAGAAGAATTTTTAAGAAAACCTTATACACCACATTACATAAGGTGATTAAACGAAAATCTATGAAGTGAGTTGGCTCTTCCACCTTCGAAATCAGAGATATGAAGTTCGCCGTGAAGGCAAAAGGAAGAGAAATTATTTGAAAAAAAATTCAATTGCAACATGCCATAAGTCCAATTCTACAACCTCCCAATAGGCCTGATAGAATCCCGAAGTGAAGTCGGTTGGGCCTAGTGCATTATCATGTGGAATGTTGAAACCTACCCCTGATCTTCATGCTCCGACGCTTTGTAGAGCATTTGGCAAGACTCCTTATCAATAAGACTAGGTATACAATCTAGTAACTCAATACTCTCACAATATCCCTGTGAAGATAGACAACCTTGAAAAAAATTATTAGCTTCCTTCAGGATTTTACTATGCTCAGATATCACTCCCCTATCAATGTCTGTGATTTTATTGGAAATCCTTCTCTTTGGTTTCGAATTTACTAAAGCGAAGAAATAAGTTGTGCATGCTTCACCTTCCTTGATGTCCTTATATCCTAACCTCTACTTCCAATATTATATTTTCTTATAATAGAGCTAGTTTATACTCTGCCTGACACCTATTGATATTACAGTAGGCATCAATACTCCACCCTTCTTGTAATATTGATTCCAAATTTTGAATTTATGTTTTTATTCTTCTAATATTGGTTAAAACAGTATCAAAAACCTCTTTATTCTAGGCTTTTGAAATCCCTGCGAAGTTTCTTAATTTTTCGGTCTAACCTACTAAAAGTAGGGGTGACCATCCCATCCCGCGATCCCGATCCCGTCCTGGTCCCATGCCATCTCGTTTTTTCTGGGTTCTTTTGGGATTGATAAAACCCATCTCAATCTCGTCCCGTCTCGATCTAGATTGGGATGGGATCGAGATGGAGATTTTCAATCCCATTCATCTTGTCCCGTCCCAAACTTATTTTTTTAATATTTATTATTATTAGTTTAAATAAAATTACTCATCTAAAGGAAAGTTTCAGATGTGTTGAAATTAAATAAAAACATCTATTGTTTGAAAATTTACTTGTTTGATTAATACTATTTGTTTAGATAAAACTTTAGTTTGGATATTGTAAGTAAAATAGAACCCATGAAAAATTTACGTTTTTTCACATTTTAGATTGTTGTAGGACAATTATTCTTGTAAAAAAAAAAGGCAAATGATGGTTTGGGTTAGTTTTGCACTATGAGTTATGTAGTTGGAGATTTGGTACATGCTCACCGCATCATGTCCCTAACCCGTTCGGGATGGGATGAGGTCTATCCCATCCCGATCCTGAACGAACGGGATGGGATATAGATGAGGTCCATCCCATTCCATCCTTTCCCTGCCCATCCCTAGCTAAAAGCACTAGAAGCACCAGGAGTGGTGTTCAAGGAATTTTCAACAAAAGAATAAAATCTTTCATGTGAGGACCACATACGTTGATATCTAAATGGAGGTGTACCTGATCTCAGCTCAAAAGGAACTAGGAAGTGTGACAAGAATATGGGCATGATTAGTGCACACCAAAAAAAGTTTTTCTACCTTAACACCCACTAACCACGACTCTTGACAGCCCAATGAGAAATCAACTAAATCATTCAATAACTCTCTCCTACCAATAATCGAGCATTTAACATAACCAAATGTGATAAAAAAAATTTGTGTTACTTGTGATGCTCTAACCTCACAGTGAATGAACTGTGCCGAGGTGTCTAGGGCACAAAACTCCACCTCATTAGTCCAAAGCAACCAAATTTTGCCACCCCTATCCTAGTTTGACCCAAAATTCAACATAAAATCCTTATTCCAATCTTCGAATGCCTGCCATTCGCCACCACGAGTTTTGCTATCATCAAAATCCGCACCTTGTTTTCCTTTATTAGTACTATTTTAGTGGGTGATTTGGGATCTTAATCCAAAAGGGTCTTATTATAAGTTGATAAAATGTTCAATTGTATTAAAAAAAACTGGAAAGCTATGGGAATATCGAGACGAAAGTTAAACGTAAACAAACATAAATAGAATGTTTTTCCTTCTCGGTTACCTTCCCTTTTGCTAGATTATTTCTCTTCTTCTTCTTCTTCTTCTTCTTCTTCTTCTTCTTCTTCTTCTCTTTTCCCTTTCCAATTTTGATAAAATGTTCAATTGTATAAAAAAAACTGGAAAGCTATGGGAATATCGAGACGAAAGTTAAACGTAAACAAACATAAATAGAATGTTTTTCCTTCTCGGTTACCTTCCCTTTTGCTAGATTATTTCTCTTCTTCTTCTTCTTCTTCTTCTATTTTCCCTTTCCAATTTAGGGAAACATTGGAGAGCGTAGGAACTAGAAAGGAAGCAATAAAAGAAGTATGTTCTCCTATTAGGTTTTGTTTTTGCTATATCGAAACAAAAGTTAAATCTAAACAAACATAAAGAGAATGAAGAAAACTCACAGTTTATTTGTTGTGTGGAACAATATTACTTTCCCTTCTCGGTTACCTTTCCTTTTTGCTATATTCTTTTTTTTTTTTTTTTCTTTTTCTTCTCTTTTCGCTTTCCAAGCTTGGAAGGCGTTGGAGAGCGTAGGGACTAGAGAGAAAACGTTAAAAGATGTATGTTCTCCTATTAGGTTTGATGTTTGCTAGGGCTATTTCTATTTTTTAAACCTCCCCTTCTATTTTATTCACTTAAGCCCCAAAAGAAACATTATTAAAGCTCATGTCCATTCCGTAAACTGAGGAATGAAATAAATAATAACAGAATAAATAAAATAATTAATTGACATCAAAGTTTTCGTTACTGAATTTTGACTTGACAATTTCCCAAAGTTAGACTATATACAAAAGATGAAACCAAGTGTTGGGCAGCTCTTTGTGCGTTCTATATGAGGTGGCGAAAATAAGTGTAGTTGCAAGGGGCGCATTGTTAATGTCTTGTCGAGGGTGTCATGAAAAAACAAATTGGGGGAAGTTAATTAGTTGGATAAATTAAAAAGAAGTAAAAAATCAAAATCAAAATCAAAATCAAATTCAATGTTTTTTGGTATTGGCTTAATCCTCATACATAGTCATAATTGTTCGAGTTCGTTATTAGAGGAGTAAAATTCCAATTTCCATATATGAACTAAATTTACATCACAAATATTGAGCCTAGCTAGCTTAAAAAACACATATATAGCTTAGACCAAATACTCCGACCAAGTTTTCCAACTGCTAGAGAGACTCCACTGGTCCGAATTAGCAACGGAAGAGGTGACGCCATTTCCACATTTGGCAACAGTTCTAACACTCTCAATTAACGCTTCAGTGCTTGCTTCTTGCGACAGAATCTCAGATAATTGCTCAGGACTGATCACCAACTTCACCTTCCACATACCATTTTGACCTGCGCCATTCTTCCCTATTGTTTGATCACTATTATTTTCCAACGATCTCTTGAACAATCCTTGATTATCAAATGACATCCTATAAGGAGTTACAAATGAAGATGATGAAGAAGACCGAATGTGTCCTTCCCTAGAAACTCGAGAACTTAGTGGGAGAAGATAGTAAATATGACCGACGTGTAGCTCCTCGTTGTGCATAAGTGCATGGGACGAGGTGGTAAGGTCAGGGAAAATGCCATGGCCAGGGAACTCATTGGTAACGCATTCGGCAGTGATGGGTGCGAAGAGTTCCATGATCCCACCGTTGGATGTTACGACTTTAATCACGGAGACTTCACCATCAACTGGTCTGAAGCCTCCAAACACACAATTTCCCATATTTGGGTGTGTGTTGAACAGTGAGTCAATGAGAGCGGAGAAGAAGAGGAAGAAGATGAAGAGATAGTATGAGAGAAATGGTATGAGAGACACATATTATGGGGCGTGATATAAGGAAGGATTGCGTCGGTGAGGGGTTTCTTTTGAGCTTCTTCTCTTGAAGCCGACATAAGTATCTTTTTGACCCCTATTTGGTTGTTTTTTGCCTTGGCCCCAATAGTCTTCTTTATTTAACCTCTCCTACTTTCCAAGCATCAAGTCATCAACTATAATTGCATAATTTGGTGGGAATCCTTTTTACAGACAACTTCAAGAGCACACTCTCTTATTAATGCAAGTGAAGACCAATGGTGGAAATTACAATTTTTTTTTTAGACAAACATTTGGGTGGTTTAGCAAATCCAATACTTACAACACCAAGCAGGGTGTTGTGGCTTCATAAGTGAAAACCAATGGTGGAAATTCCTTTTTTCAAGAGATATTTGGTTGGTTTAGCAATTCCAATTCTACAACACCAAGTAGGGTGGTGTGGCTTCATAATGTGTGAGGTTAATATTTTCAAACTAAATCCACATATGTATTTTGGTCCGGATATATTGGATTATTTAATATATTGAAGAAAAATATTTTTTTTTTCATGAACTATTTAAATGCATTTCACGTATATAATAACCGGGTTTGGTGTGGGGGAGATCACGGTTCCTAACCTGTTAAAATCTATAATACATTGTATTTGTAATTTTCAATATTTTATCTTTTACTTATAACAATAATCTAAACATTTTCATTTGCATCTATTCCTTGACGGTGGTCATAACGATTTCTCTCCAAGGGTGGGGAGTGGGGACCTAACGATCCTGCACACACAATCCTGAAAAGAAAGTAAGGGGACTAGTTGGGAAACATTTCTCTGGTTGTTTAAAAAAAAACTGAAAAACTTGGGGGAATAAAGAGAAAAACATAGGTCAAACCAAAACAGAGACCATGAAGCAATCCAATCCGACCCAACCCCAAGGAATAAAGAAAAGAAAAGAGAAGGAAATTATGGTTTGTTGATGAGTGGACCACCCACACAAGTCACATCTCTCTTTGGATGCCTTTCTTGAGATCTCATCATATGGAGATTCAGAATACACTGATCGAGGATGGACATAGCATTTGGATTCATAAGCTTTGATTAACATGTCTTGTGGACAAATTAGGCATCATACTTGACATTCAAAATTACAGCTTTCGGCGCCACTGAAACAACTTAGAAACCTTTCTTTGAGTAATGATGGATTTTCCATGAGACTGAAAATGATTAGGAAGAAGATGGTTGAGATTCAACGGTTTCTCCAAGTATTGAAAAAAAAAAAAAAAAAAACCAGTTATGATATCACAACAAATGTGTCTAAGAAACCCATCATTTTGACTCCTAGCCCAATGTCAAGGATCAGCACTCTTCCAGTCATGATGTCTCATCCTCCCAATTTAATTGGTGAAGTACGAATTTAATGCCTTAGTGAAATTAAATATATGGAAAAAGCAAACACACCCCTCCTGATTACTGAAGACTAAGGGTGGGCATTTCATCCCGTGATTTCGATCCCGTCCCGTTTCGTCCCAATTTTTCGGGTCTTAATGGGATTGAATAATTTCATCCCGATCCCGTCCCGTCCCGTCCCGATCTAGAATGGGATGGGATGAGATGAAAATTTTCAATCCCGCCAATCCCGTCCCGTCCCGTCCCGAACTAATTTTTCAATATTTATTATTAATATTTTTATGTATTAGTTGGAGTGAGCCAATTTCTATTATTCTCGAGTTTTATCCTATCACTATTGCATTTTGTTCTCTTTATTTTTGAAAACTGCCGCTACCTGTTATTGCATATTTTATTAACCTTATATAGACAAAGTGATTGCCTTCTGATTTTTCATGGGTTTATAAGTTTGATACAAGCAAAACACAGTCCTGAGTCTTGATTCAAAATGGTGTAGAGATTTGGTCATTGAAAAAGAAAGAGCTGCCTCAATTTTTTTTATGCTGAAATGACATGATGGGTTGAAGTTCCTTTTGAAACAGGGAGCTTATGTTATGTGCTGTGGTGTAAACAATCTCAGTACTTAATCAATTTGGACTTAGAACTGTAGTTGCATTGCCTCAATCATCTTATTTATATAGCCAACTTCTCAAGTAAATGGTTGGATTGCCAGACCCTTGTCGATGATAATCTTCGCAGCAGTCACAGGCAGCACGCTTATCCCGTCCTGTCCCGAACCCATTAGAGAAATCTCTTATCATCTCCTCTGGATTAAGAAGCGTTAGAAGAAACTGTCATTTCACTTCTGAAGGATCTATATGCCGATTTTACAGTAAAGACTCCTTTGGTATCATGTTTCCAAATAAGCGCATCTTTGTCCTCCGAGTGTCTAATGGAAGTGTTCAAGATAGCCAATGCTACCTGATGGAGGAAAAACATTTCAATAGTAGGCCGGTCTCATTCTTTTTGTCTTCCTTCTTCCATAATGATAAGTTCTTTTACAGAATAAAAAAGAGAAAGGGTATTCAGTTGCACATAGTCTCTTAGAGGAACAAAATCAATTAGCCACAAATCCTCCCATATGTTGAAAGATTCCCCATTAGCTACCGTCCACAATAACCCCTTTTTAAGAGTATTAAGAGTTTTCCCCAAGCTCTTCCAAAGGAAAGAAGAGTCCGTTTTGGTGAAAGAGGCTTGGAAAAAGCTGCAATTTTTCTTAATATATGGACTTGATAAGTGCTGGCCAAAGGTGCTCTGGTCGCTCTAGGATTTTGACCACCATCTTGGACAATAGGGCAAGATTTTTTGGTTTAGACAGCTGAATATTAACCCCATTCAATTTTTTTGGAACAAACACTAAATCCCACTTAGCAAGAAAATGGGCTTTACTATTCTTAGTTCCCCTCCACCAAAACATCTTATTTAAAGAATCTAACCTCTTGGGAATAACAATTGGAATTATGAAAGATTGCATAAGATAAATGGGGATAGAAGGAGACACTGATTTAATGAAATCGTTTAACCTGCCTAAGACAGGAGTTTGCATTTCCAATCGGCAATGTATTTTTTGACCCTATCAATCAAGTAGTTGAAATCTCGGGTTTTGCTTCTTGAGAGAGTATGTGGGAGGCCCAAATATTTTTCTTTTTTGTTTACGGCTCTCATTCCCAACACCCTTAAGATCATACACTGGTGTCTATGGTGGACACTGGCGGAAAAAAGAACGAATGATTTATCAAAGTTTATCAATTGACCAGATACCTCAAAATAGTCCTTAAGGATATCCTTAACTCGGTGGCATTGATCCAGAGAAGCTTTGCAGAAAAGTATAAGGTCATCTGGAAACATAAGGTGATTGATACCTGGATATGATCTTCTTGTTTTAAAACCATTAATGTCCCCATTGGTTTGGTCTTTCATCATCATTCTAAAAAGTGTCCCAGCAAGAATAATGAATAAGAAATGGGAGAGAAGGTCCCCTTGTCTTGTACACACCTTTACTTAAGGGTCCTATAAAAAATAAAGTCTTCTAGCTTGAGATAAACTCTCATTTTCAAATTTCTAAAAGTTATTTTATCTACCAATTTATAGAATTTTCTTTTCCAAAGGACTGAGAAAATAAAAATTTGCATTACTGAACTTATAATTACTTCTAAAGAAAAAAAAATTTCTTCTTCCTTTTTCATATTCGTGGACACTCAAATACAAGAACTTCCTCTTTTTTTTTTTTTTTTTTTTTTTTTTTTTTTCTCGGCTAGGCTAACTGCAAATGTGAGAATTTATTTTTCCTTTGTCAATCGCAAATCTAGGTCGTCGTGGGTTGTGAGAGTACACAAATCCAGCAGCCTACAAGAGACCAATGAGGTCTGATCTCCCACTATTTTTTCGGCTGATATGTGGCAAGCAAGGTGGCTGCAATGATGGTCAATTTTTGTGGGGAATATAGAGGGACGATGGCTACCGCCAGTCAGTTGTAGCAGGGAAGAAAAAGCGAGGTTGGCTGACTCTCCCTCTTCTTTTTTGCAATGCGCAGTGAGGGAGAGTGGTAATCGTGGGCTGATTGCAGCATCCCTTCTCACTGCGGGGTGTCGCCTTCTTCTTTAACTTGGAAGGAGTCGACTGGTTGCAGCTTTCTTTTTCTTTAGTGTAATTCTAGGGGGCGAGGAAAAAGGGCACGAGGGAGGCCCTCCCTCTTTCCCTCGCTCTCTAGCAAGTAGGGGTGGGCATGGGACGGGATGGGACGAGATGGGACGAGATATACCCATCCCTATCCCATCCCGTTCATACGGGTTCGGGACGGGACGGGATCAGCGTGCTAATCTGGAGAATACATTTTGAACATATTATCAACTAGAAGAGGGGGACAAACTTCATGCAGAACTGGAATCCTTGAGACGCCGACGTAACATAATGTGCATTGCTAGCAACTTCTATCATATAGTCAATTGGGTGTTTGGTGGGCTTTTGGGAAAAACAGGAGAGAAGATGGGGGAGAAGTCCTACTATACAAGGAGCTGACGAACATAGTGTAGAACTGCAACCTTGAAATGCCAATGCAACACAAGTTGCACGCGAGAGATTTTTTTTATATTCCTGAATTGGGTGCCTAGTCATCTTGAATAAGGCAAAGTCAGTCCTAAGTGAAGTTATCTGCTCTGAATGCTTTGATTGTTTTACTTGTATTGTTCTGCAAGAATCACTCTCCTTTTACTACTTGAATGTCTTTGCAGTATTCTATGGTATCATACTGCATTCTGCTTAATTTGAAAAACAAAATCATACAAACTAGAAGATAAACATCAATAAAAATCTAAAAATAAGATGTGATATATTTGGTGGAGTACAAGATTTTCATTTTGAACATATTAGCTGATTGCATCCAATATCTCTAACAATTTCAAATGTTTCCCATCAGATGTTGAGCTTGGGCTGGCACCATCAGCCAACAGTCAATATGTTTCATTCAACCAAGTGAGTATCGTGAGCACCACTCCATCTCATGTTATTTTCTTCCTATCAAATGGCTTATTCCTAAATAATTAAATAAAATATTAATAATTAATATTAATAAATTAGTTCGGGACGGGACGGGATTGGCGGGATTGAAAATCTTCATCCCATCCCATCCCATTCTAGATCGGGACGGGACGGGATCGGGATGAAATTATTCAATCCCATTAAGACCCGGAAAAATCGGGACGGGAACGGGATCGGATGCCCACCCCTACTAGCAAGGTTGTTTTATTTATAAAACTTGAAACATCTTTTTATCATTCATTTAATAACTATGGATTCAATCCAAACAATTAAATTTCATGAAATCACACTAAGTCATTGTGGTCAAATTATACCCAATTGTGCTATCACTGTTGTGTTGTGTTGTGTTTGTATCCAGAAATGGGAAGATATGAAGGTAACAATTGCAAATAACAAAACTTTTGCGTGCAAATGCACCCACCATTTTCTCTATGTTACCCCCATATCCAATTATTGACTAAATGATTTTTGTTTGTTGGGTCCAAATGCAATTGGGCTACCTTTTTAATAGCATTTCTTTGCTAATCTACAAGTGGGATTTTCTTTGTCCCTGTTCCGTATCTGGATCTCATGGGTTTTAAGAAGAAACTTGGTAGCGGTCATTTTTCTTAGGATGTGGAACCTTTGTACTGACAAGGAGATTCCATTTCTCATTTTGGAAGATTTGTTCCTAGCTTGCTTAACTTGGAAAACACGGAGGCCTTTTCAAAATGGTTTGGCATTAACCGCTTCGCCTTTCCCAAAGGAATGCATGCAAGATTGGTTGAGCCAAAGAGTGGCAAAAAAACCTTGCATTGATTTTGCTAGCTCGGATGGGGAGTTTATCAAACATAACCATCAAATTCCACCCCTTCATTATCTTTTTTTGCTTCAAGTTTCTCATGCCTAGGTTATTCAAATAAGTGTTTTGTGAAATGGGATGTGCCCCTGTTCTCCAAATGTGTATAGGGCAATCATGTTTTTCTCCAACCTAAGTAAATTTTTTGGGTTTGACTTGACCAAAGAATAAATTATCTTCTTTTTTGAGATGAGGAGGCATGCTGGTTATGCTCAGGTTAAAGTACAAAATGTTAAACTTTTTATGACCTCAGCGCTGGTGATTATATATATATATATATATATATATAGTTTAATTTAGTCGGATGGTTTGATTTTAGTAACATTTTAGGCGGTTGGTTTGGTTTTCGATTTACATAAGTTTGAAACCAATATGGTCGATTTGGTTTTGGTTGAAAAAATTGAAACTGATAATAATCGATTTGGTTTTCGTTTTGGGCTAAAAATCAAAGCGTTGGTTTGATTTTCAACCCTACTGGTGACCATGACTAGAAGAAGGACACTTTGAAGATCAGTGGTGCCAGGAAGGTGACACGACGGATGACCTTCTTGTGGCCATCTTTTTATGGCCATGAATTTATGTATTCAACGCAGATCACTTATTTAGGTTACTATCATTGCAATCAAGAAGATCGTGAATCAAATTCTTACGTAGCCTGACATGGGGAATGTTCGAATGGCGCTTGGCATACAAATAGAATATCGTGAATGAGGGTGGTCATTGAGCCTATTGAAAAATGAAAAAATGGGCATTCCTCCAGCTGAAGACATAAAAAATTGGAAGGAGATTTCCCTCGATCTTGCTAACTTGTCCATCTATATTGGTGAGGCTCCTTCCGAGAGTTCTTCAATGAGAAAGATGAATCCCAAGAAATCTCCTAGGGTTGAGGTTGACTCCTCTGCCGGGGCGGAACTATCTCTTAAAAAAAAAGACTTCTAGGCTAGCCTCCTTGGTTGTAAGGGGACCATTTGTGAGATTTGAAGCTTCTTTTGTTGTTGAAAATTTCGTTTTCGAAAAGAAAAGTTTGAAGAATGTAGAGTTTTTTTCCTTCTGGTCTTCCTCCTCTTCTAAAGACTAACAATGTCCAACACCTTTCTGCCTTGAACAAGAGGTCTGCTAGCCATAGAGATGTTTCGTCTCTTATCCCAAAGGTTGACTCTACCCATCGTTGTTCAACCTCGGCTGAGAGATCTGCTAGCTGACCATACATTCTTTCTCCTCAATCAACCATGAAGTCTATTCATTCTCTTGGTGCATCGAAGTCTCAAATACCTGAAATCCAAGGCTTAAGTTTAACTCGCACTCCTCTTGAAACTACGCTCATGTTGATTTCTCGAAAGTCTGATATCTGAAACACAGCAAAGTTGACTCTCCTGATATGAAGCTGAAAAGACTAGATTTTGACAGGTCTGTAATGGATATTCCATCTAAGCTAAAGACCATTACAGAACCCTTCTCTATACAGATTTCCCGTGCTGAAAGCTAGTAAACAACTCCCATCTACGCAGAACATTCCAATTGAGGCTTCCACCTTCCAGGTGTTGCCAACCTTTTTGTACAAGAATTATGTACTATGAATTCTTTTTTCTTTACTCGTTGAATGCTTTTGTTGAGATGTAGGCCATACCTTCATTTATTGAACCATGCTAATTGACAGCGAGGGCGAATCCAATTCTCTGGATTGATAAGCATAAAAATGAGACATTTTATGCCCCTAAATATACAATTGCTAAGTCTCATTATCTAATAAAAATATCTCATTATGTGTATTATGTAGAAAATCAAGAACTAATGTCAAATCGTACACAAAGTGACACAATAAGGCTAAGTTCAACAACTAAAAAGTCCATTGGAAATTCACACATGTGATGATACATCAAACGATCCTCTGATCAACACCGCACACGTGTCATGATAATCTCATCAACAAAATAAAACAGGCCCTATTGCATACTCAATCCATAGAGGCCCAGACAACATTAAGCCCATTATTGGCTGATTCCAGAATGTTGGACCCGAACTGCAATGCGCCACTAAGCCCACACGTCATGCGGTCAAGTCCAATACTCGTAAGCTCTGATAAGGAAAAAGTAAGCCCTGATAAGGTAAGTATATAAGGGATCGACCCAAGACAAACACGCAAGCAATACATTGGTTCCGACTAGGAAACAAATTCTAAAGTATAAGTCGGGCAAGGAAACCTCCTTGCATGGACAACACTCAGAAAGGGAAACCTCTCCCACAGATCTAGAAGGATGAGTTGTATAGGGAAACTATCCCACATGGACAGCTCCCAATTCAGAAATGATATCCAGTAAAATCTCTTTCCCTAAACTACGCCACCAAAGGCTTAGCCGAACAAGGACTCTTATACTATGAAAGAGAGATAAGGTCGATGAACTTAAGGTATGCTACAAAAACCCAATTTACAATTTTAAGCCTCTCCTAAGTCTTATCTAACATAAGCATCGAAGTGTCATCGGCCGCCACATGGTGGTCCTTGCCTCACGTGTGCTACTTGTACAGATCTAGGTAAGCAGCGAGGAAGGAGAGCAGGAATCAACTACATCATTTTGGCGCAGCCCGTGGGGAATGACAAATTTCCTCGAAGAAAGCAGTAACACCACCTTTTTTAGAGAACCAAAGAGATGGTGACAACAAGGTTTCGCAACAATGGAGATGTTGCGGAGCCCTCGATCACTCAAACCAGCAGAGCACCGCCCATTCCATCACCTCCACAGGAGGAACCTCCTAAGACCTCCATTCCGGTGGCAACCGCAGCAGACCCAAGGGTGGATCTACTTTCAACACAGATGCAACAAATCACAGAACGCCGGAGGCACTCAAACAACAAAATCCTCCACCTGCAAAAGGAGACCGTGAGCAACGAAGGGCCCAGTCCCCAAAGATTTCTAGAGAACATGTACAGGAAAGTCATTGCACCAACAACTTCTTAAAGAACTAAAGGCAGAAGAGCAACCAATAGAGACTCAACGTTTAGGGCTGATATGCAAATCTCGCACAACCCCATCCGTAACGGAGCCACGAACCCAGACGTACTGTTTAATCTCACGGTCCCTCCGTTCATGGATCATATTATGGATGAACTAGTGCCAAAGAAATATACACCCCCGAAACTAAAGTTTTACGATGGGACAGGAGACCATACGATCACCTGAGCCACTTCCATCACGTTATGGCGCTCAAGGAAGGGTCTGATGCGATAATGTGCCAATCATTCCCCGTAAACCTGAAGAGGTCAGCACTGACGTGGTTCTACAACCTTCTTCCGAAATCCATCGATTCATCTAGGACGTTGGCATTGGCGTTCCTCACACGATTTGTGGGTAGCCAAATGCTCAGGAATGACCCGCATTATCTGTTGACACTAAACATAAACAAAATGAGATGTTGAGGGAGTACGTCACTCGTTTTAACAATGAGTTGGCCCTCATCGACGACTGTAGTGATGACACCACCATCACGACTTTCACTTCGGGTTTGAGGAGAGGCAAATTCTACGACCTCCTTACCCTAGACCCCAACCAATATGACAGGCTTGCTTAGAGATGCCCAGAGATACATCACTCTGGACGAAATGCTGGTCTCCAAGAGAGAAGCAGAGTCGGAGAAAAAACGTTTTATCCCCAAGGAAAGGAAATAAAGGAAGAAAAAAGAGGATGATGACGGGAACAAGAGGAAGTGAATAGATAGCAAGACCGATTCGAGCTGCACAAAGCCTCTAATTATGTCGAATCCAGGTTTGTTACCCATTTCAATACCAGTATGTCTGACATCCTTGATTCCATCAAGGATTGGGAAGAGTTGAAGTGGCCACCTAAGCAACGAGGAAACCCTGCTTGGTGCGACAACAACAAACACTACGCCTACCACAAGGAAGGCGTACATGATACCAAGGATTATAGAAACCTTAGAGGAGAAGTCGAGTACTGGATTAGGAAAGGCTAGCTCAAGGAGTTCCTAGGCTCAGACAGGAGGCAGGGCCAAGCAAAAAAAAGAATAGACGCTGTCAAGGAGATTGAAAAATAAGCTCCTACCGTCATTTATGTCCTCCACGGGATTGGTCCCGAAAAGAAGCAATCTAACAAGTCTCACAAGAGGACACTAACTAAGATGTGGACACCAACTCAATATGAGGACCGACAAGTGCAGCACGCACGATTTCACAGCCTGATCCCATCAGCGACGTTTACGAAAAGGGATCTCTAGGGGGTATATTTTCTTCACAATGACGCTATTATCAATTACGTCCTCATTGCTAAGTGGGAGATAAATAGGGCCTTGGTGGACACTGAAAGCTCACTGAATGTCATGTTCCTCAGCGCAGTCCGCAACATGCAACTACATGAGAAAGACTTAACCCCTGCCACACACCCCATGGTCGGATTCAGCGGAGATAAATGTTTTCCCGTCGAGATAATCAATCTATTGGTGGTGGAAAGAGATCCACAAATATAAAAATACCTTGTCCAAGAGTTCATGGTGGTTGACGCTCCGTCCACCTACAACATATTCTGGGAAGGCTATGGCTTCATCATATGGAAGCAGTGGTTTCCACTCTGCACCAATACATAAAATATACAGTCAACCAGGCCCAATCAACTATCCGAGGAGATCAACCAGCGGCAAGAGACTGGCATTATACTACCCTAAAACAGCTCAGGCCCACAAAACCAACGTGTTAGGCACCAGGCCTAGACAAAATAGGAGAATCACTTTATAAGATAGGAGGAGCCCCGATGACCAAAGTGTAGCTATGCGGAGAGCCAGAAGTCAGAGCTAGCAGCACGATTCAGAATAATAAATAGCTAAGTAACGATACTTCAGTAAACGTGCACCTATTCCAATAGCTGTTAATCAGCAAGGAATTGCCCCAGCACGAAGTTCACTATTCAGTAACTTTGCTAGCTTTGAAAAAAAACATTCGTTAGAGGGACCATGCAATCTGAGCCGGGACCATTTGCGCCTCCTTTAGGACCGAATTAGCTCTTTCTCTGCTCAGAGTCAAATTATTTGTTACTTTGATTTCGTTTCTTGTTTTCTGTGTTTTATTTCAGTTTAAAAGAGTTGTTCGTACAGGATACATTCCAGAAATAAAAAAGATTTTATTGATTGCAATGAGAGTTATTACAAAGCTTGTCGACCAACTAGCACATCAGTTTATACACTACAAGTATCTAAGTCCGATGCAAGTATCTAATTGCTAAAACAAGGGTAGAGACTCCAATCTACTAATCCGCCTCGAAAAGAAAAGGTGGTCAAAGTAAAGTGTCTGCAAAGAAAGCGAAGGAACACACTCAATTCATTGCTCAGCCGAACCACCTTGCGAGGATGATTCGAAGGTGGCGACATGAACCTCGAAACGAAGCGCATAAATCTTCAACCCGCCGGCCTGCCCTACTGAAAGGGACGAGAACTGAAATGGAAGGAGGCGAACAAGAGGATGACCCTCAAGACGAAAATGTCTGGAATGTGGCTGAGCTAACGTTACTAGAAAGAAGTTCGCATTCATCAGAACTTCGCTTCGTCAATCTGCCTTCCGTTGTGGCATCACGTGTGAAGCCCAATAGTTATAGAGCGAATAAACGCCACGAACTAGTTGCATAAATTATCACCCAACAACAGTAGCGAATGCAAATTCAGGAGCCATAAAAGATGGAAGAACACCCTTTCCCCTAAGGATTTGTCTGTACTTCTTCTAAAAAATATTAGAAGATATTACAAAATCTCATGGGATTAATCAGATGCCCACCTAGATCAGGCAACATCGCATAATAGCAAGTCTTATCAAGACTCGTCGGCGCTAATGTTAGAACATTCGAAGACTCCAGTGAAGGAGATCTTCCTTCAGCCTTTTGGAAAACCCAAAGCAAACTCTTTGGTAAGATGCATTTGGTTAACATGTTCTACTATTCTCATTGCAGTGCTTGAATACAGAATAGCCAGCCTATATATAGGTGAGATTGTTCACGAAACAGCGTCAGCAAGCAGTCACTGCAGCATTAAATGTAGTACAGGAAATTGGGAAAATGATGGTTCCAATTGCAACTGCACAGGTCCACATTTTTCAAATTAATGACTCTGCAAACAACCTCATTAACTGGGGAAGTAATCGATACTGAACTGTCTCTCATTATGCGCCGTATCTCTGGCACGCTGATCAACAATTTTTTTTTCTAATTTAGCCCCTCTACTAATGGACCCAAGCTTATGCCCTACCAGATTCGGACCAGCACATGCAAAGGCTCTGAGCGTCCACAGAATAAGGAGCGTGCCTACAGAGTAATATTATTAAATCCAAGGCATCAACTCCATTTTTATTTCGCTGTTGTTCATTAAAGCCGGTCAATCTATTATTAGTCCGATCAATCGATCCGACTCTAAAATCAGACCGCTAGGCAAACTAAGTAAGTCAGGACACCCAAGTCAGACTGATAAGCCCAAAATCTTATTTCGACCAAAGCTTAGTCACTCTAAATGATTACAATAGCTTCTGGTCCACTCTAACACCTAGCTCGCCAGAAGCGGACGACGATGGTTTAAAAAGTGGGAGCTTAGTCAATGTTTGCAATACCTGACCACGATGGCTCGCTGGGGACCATCGTTTAATTATAAATGATGATCGCTGAACCTAACCAAAGTTTAGTTGGTTTCAACCTATGACGATAGCTTCTGGTACGCTCTTACGCCCAATCCGTTAAACTAAATGGGTGTCAACGGTTTAAAGAGTGGCAGCTTAGTCAGCGCTCTGATGCCTGATCGAGACGGCTTGCCAAGGATCATTGCCCAAACATGGGCAATAGAGACGAACCCCACCAAAGCTTAGTCGATAACGACCGACGACAATGGCTTTTGGTGTTCTTGAAGCCTAGTCCGCAAATAACGGATTTCGATGGCTTAGAAAGTGGGAGTCTAGTCAGCGCTCTTGACGCCTGATTAAGATGGCTTGTTAGGGTCACTACTCGTAAGCAAACTGTGATCGTCGAACCCCGACCAAAGCTTAGTCAGTGGTAGCTGATGACGATGGTTTTGGTTTGCTCGAAGCCTAGTTCGCTGCGTGCAGATTATGACGCCCTAGAGAGTGGGAGCTTAGTCATTGCTCATATAGCCTGATGAAGACGGCTCATCAGGGATCATTGGCCAACTACAGACAATGATCGCCGAACCCCGCCAAAGTTTAGTCAAAACGACTGATGAAGATAACTTCTGGCTCATTCCAATTCCTAGTCCGCCACGAACGGATCAAGATGGGTTGGAAAGTAGGAGTCTAGTCAGTGCCCTCGACGCCTTATCAAGATGGCTTGCCAGGGATCACCATGGTCGCCAAAACGTGACCCCGGTTTAGTCAGTTATAAAAGGCGATAACAACCCTTGGTCCAATGAAGCCTATTCTACGAATAGCAAGTAAAGACGAGTCAAAAGTCTGGTAAGAGTTCTAGAAACTCGACCCAGACGACTCGCAAGGACTACTGTCCAATCATCTACAATGGTGCATGTGTTGGGACCACAATCTGACTAATTCACTTATAATAGCAACAACTGTTGGTTCAACAGACAGCCAAGCCGCAAGACAAAGGATGCATTACACTCCTTGATCTCTAAAAGGAGTCTTACCAGAATCGCAATAAACTGTTGCAGCACAAGAAGTCAGAACTCTTACCAGTGAATTAAGACAAAATAGGTAAAAGCTTGCAGAAAAAACAAAAAAAACAAACAGGTGCAAAGTACTATTCATTTGCAAACCGAAAAAGAAATACGAGGTTCACCCCTCATAAGGAAGAAAGTCAGATACAACAGAACCAAACTTAGTAGGGGAAGAAGCAGGAAACACATCTGTAGGTGCCGCCTCTTGATTTCCATCATTAGGGTCACCTTCTTCTTCAAACGAATTGGAGGTCGTTCCAAACTCTGCATATGCAATCTCTTTATAATAGGAGAGATCCCAGTCGGGATGCTCCTTTTTCATCAAATGCAACAGCTCCAACCTTCCATGCACGACTCTGCAGTACTCAAACATGCCTTGGGCCTTGAGAAGGTTATCCTCGCATACTCTTGACTCAGCAAGCTCTTGTTCCAGCCGCTCTATTTTTCCTAACATCAAGTCAGTTGTGGACTGCTTGACACTTGGCTTATCATTAACAATATTCAGCTCATTCTGTGCCAGAAGGAACCACTCTTCCGCGGTCCACACACTCTTGGCATTAAAATCAATGTTGGCCTCCAACTGCTGACATCAAACAGTCCATTCAGACTCCTTCTTGATCCCCTTAGCATGCAGAGCCTGCAGTTCAGCCTGCATTGCGGCCACAGTCTCACGGGTAAGTTGCAAGTCACGATTGACAATGTTTAATTTATTATCGAACCAATTCCTTGTGGACACTGCCCCCGCCAAGTTGGACTCAAGCACCTCCAAGTGAATCTTTTGAGCCTCTGACCTAATGGACCAGACTCCGCTCCAATATCTGAGAAAGCTTCAAGTTAATTCCTCAATGACTCAACCTCGTTGAGAGCGTAAGAGTATGACTTCTGCAAGTTTGCAAAGAATCGCTCCCTAGTATACACTCTCTCACGAGCAACCTCAACTTCAATTCTATCTGCAGCCACTTGATTCAGGTATGACATCCCCAACACAAGATGTTTCCTCCCTTTATCTAAACGCTCTCCTAGCGTTTTTCCTACTCGCTCTAGAGCACAGTTCGCCAGCCAGTCACTCCACTTACTACTTTTCTTCCTTGAAGCATAAGAGATGTCAACCTCCTGATGCCAAGCTTGGTTGTTCATCCTTACTACGTCTGGAGCAAGCAGAGTGATCCGAACATCTGAGTAAAGATCATTCGAAACCGGAATCTTCTCAGCACCGCCCTTGGACGTATTCACTGCATCAGGGGCCCTCATCAACAACCTTTTCTTTGCCTGCAACAATCAACTTTTTTTCACGCACTGATTCATAATCAATTGACGGAAAAGATGGAAACAAGTTATTCCTTGTACCCATCGTCAATTCAATATGAGGATGGGAACAAGATGGAGATCAGTAAGAATGAAGAGAACGAGACTTTTCACCATGGCATCGATGATCGGAGACTCTTCAACGGGTTCATAATCCAGAGAAAAAAGAAACTCAAAGTCCTTTATTGAAAAGGGACGTCCAGACGAAGCTTCCATGCCGACCTGCAATAGCATTTTATTCAGAAACTCCGCCTGTTTGGTGCTCAGTTTGGTTACATCCTCCATGCCAACCATTTGCAGATACTCCCTCTCCAAGTCAAGAAGGGAGATAGGGGCCACGACTTGAGCATCACACCCCTCAGAAGCAACAATCTCATTTGATACTTGCCCAACGGCATCACATCTTTCGGACGAAGCCAAACGCCTGCGGACGGATCTAGGCAAAACACGAGACCTTTACAGATGCAGAAGAGAAGTAAGCGCCCCATCTATTTATGCTCTCGTCGAAGGGCTTGGAACCTTGATCTTGGGAAGTTTCCTCTTCCGTGAAATAAACACACCGACAGGTTTAGGCCTCTTTACCCCAAAAAGAGTAGGAGCCACATGCCAATGAGCCCACAATCCGCTGTGCTCAACATTTGAAGACTCACTGACATCCTTTACCTCTATACGAGGCATGTCGTAAAACACATCCAAGGTTGCTTTATCCTCAGCAGAAAGTGGGGAAGTTAGGAATCTCCCTACGAAAACTACAACAGGTTAATCTAATGTGCAGTTTACACCGACAAGACTAGAAAAAGAATCGAACTTACTCAGTGGTCTGAATTCATGCACGATCAATCGACCAACAAGTTCAAAGTACATCGAGTTCGCAGGAGCCATGAAACAGAACTTCTGCTAGGATTTAAAATCATCAGGCAAGTTGTCGAAGTAGTCTAGCAACGTCAGCACACATACAACATGCTCGTTTATCAAGGAGAAGTAAGCAATTGCATCGCCCTTGAAGACATTCGGTCACCAGCGTCCTTAGCTCTAATCAGAATGGAAATTACAGTCTTACACCCGTTCAACACAAGTTAAGCGAGTGCAATGCCGAGGTACGCCATGAACTCCCAAATCTCTTTTGATAACAGGAAAGCGGACACCTAATTGAAGCATACTCGGTGAAGACAGATAAACCCCTCAGGAGGGGACAATGCATCGGATCGGCGCCTAGAGTGCAGATTTGATTCATAGAGCAACCTCTCCTAAAAAACTTGTGGCCCTTTGCGAGCAGTTCTTCAGAAAGCTGATTCAGGCCCGCTATGAAAGAAAGTACAAGCTTTCGAATACGAAGGTTGAGCAAAGTCAAAAGCACAGAAGGCAATACGACAAAACAAAATCTTAGAGATCGAAAGAGTAAAGGGACTATACTCCACATGCAGAAGATCTATATAGAAATTGAACTCCCGCCTTTCCTTATTTTAAGCTGGCACGCGCCCAATTAATGAAACTCGTCGATCGAGGAAATAATTCAGCCTCAACCATCATGATTGCACAATTGCCTAATGAAATGACCTAGTGGATTGATAAGACGACCTACCAATTCGGGGGGAGTAGCTGATGATACATTAAACCATCATCTAATCAACACCGTACACGTGTCATGATAATCTCGTCAATAGAACAAAGTAGGCTTGATTGCATACTTAATCCAGTGAGACCCAGACATCACTAATCCCACCACTGGAAGATTCTAGAATGTTGGACCCGAATTACAATGCGCCACTAAACCCACACGTCATATGCCCTGATAAGACAAATATATGGGGGATCGACCCAAGACAGGCAAACTAGCAGTACATCGATTCCGACTAGGAAAAAAATTCTAGAGTATAAGTCGGGCAAGGAAACCTCCTTGCATGGACAACACTTTGAAAGAGAAACCTTTTTCGCAGATCTAGAAGCACGAGTCGTGTAGGAAAACCATCCCACATGGACAACTCTTAATTAGAAAAGGATCTCCAGAACGATCTTTTTTCCCTAAATTATGCCACCAAAGGCCTAGCCGAACAAGGACCCTCGCACTATAAAATGGAGATAAGGTGATGAACTTAAGGTATGCTATAGAAACCCAATTTACAGCTTTAAGTCTTTCGTAATCTTTATCTAACTTAAACATCAGAGTGTTATCGGTAGCCACACGGTGGTCCTTACGTGTGCTACTTGTGTAGGTTTAGGTAAGAAGCAAGGAAGGATAGCAGGAATCGACTACATCAACAAGCATTGTCAAAGACTAAAGTTCTTCAAGCCCAAGATCCATGAAGTCAAGCCCACAAAGCACCACCATCTAGGGATCTCGAGGAAATCAACATGAAGATTTGGACATCCACATGGACAACTTTATCATAGCCAGAATAATCTCTACAAACTCCAAAAGTGTTAAGTTAAACTCCACTATCTTTTCTCACATATTTTTTGCTCCATCACTTTTACACTCCACCTTATTTCACTTTTACACTCTTCCATATATTTACTCGATCACTTTTACACTCCACCTTATTTCTCTTCAGCAGTTTGTTTTATTTCACTCCAATACTTCACTTCCACCTGATTATCTTTACACATAAGTCTCACTTTTCATCATCTATAAATACCCCACATGAACACACTTGGGAGAACATTTTGGAGAGACAAATAGTTGAAGTAGTTGTAGTTTAGAGACAAATAAGTGAAGTTTGGCTTAGTGCTTACCTCTACACATTATCTCTACATATAAGTCTCACTCTTCATCATCTATAAATACCCCACACATGAACACACTTGGGAGAACATTTTGTAGAGACAAATAGTTGAAGTAGTTGTAGTTTAGAGACAAATAAGTGAAGTTTTGCTTAGAGCTTACCATGTTTGGCTAACATCCCACCTTAGGGTGTAGGTGAACCCACGGGTGAATAGCTCCAAGAATGCTATATTAGATTAGTTATTTCCATTTTCATGTATTAGAGATTCATGTACATTTAGATTAGTCTTATAGCTTGGTTGTATCATGAATCTATGAGGTAAACCAGGTGTTTTGTGTTTCATCATATGAATTCAATTCATGCTTTCGCCTTCTATTTTTTAAGCTCAAGATTAGATAAGTTTCTATACTTGCAATTTCTCTAACAAGCTCTTTACAATGTTTACATATTATTAGTCTAAGTTTCATTGTGATTTGCTACATATTTAGTGTTTCATTTAAGTATGGATTCCTTGTATGCCTATAAATCCACATTTGATTCTTGGGTTACTAATATAACTAAATCTTGAAATTAATTTGCTCATAATGTCATATTTTCCATCCTAAGGTGAGATGAGAATCTACCTTAGAAAGTGTTAATAAATTTGGAAAAGATAAATCTAACAATGGCATAATGGTACCATCTACTCATGATGGTAAACTCAAAGCCCTAACTCTCACATTTTGGTTTTTACTTTGCATTTTTATTTCCAGCACTTTACCAATCACTTCTTTTGTAACTAGATTAAGATTCAAAAGAGAGTTAAAGATTAGTTTTTCGAATTTTATAGTTTTCCTTGTGAGATTAGACCCGTACTTGCCGTTATCTAGCTCAATAGATAACCGTGCACTTGCTGTAAGATTTGAGATCGATCAATATTTTACGTCGTTGCCGAGGAGAGTAATGGGAAATGAGTTTTAAAATCAATTTTCAACGTGTATCACTATTTTAGTTTATATTCATTTTCACAGTTTAGGTGCATTTGCATTGTTTTGATAACATCTTGTAGTCTGGAAATTTTGAACATCTTCATTTTCACATTTTTTTGAGTATCTAATATTTTTTTTTTTTTTTTCAATTTTTCTGTTAAATATTCAAGATCTGAACTTTCGCGGACATCTTGGATTATATTCAAGATCTGAACTTTTGAGAGTTCTATTTTGTTTTGTGCAAAAATGATACTAGGAAAAGAGCTTTGGTGAACAGGGTTAACTTGGATTATAATTAAGACATTTTTTTTCTTTGAGTGATTATGAGGACTTAACTTGTACTATTAAGTTGTAATAAATAAAACAGGGTCCAAGATACAACCGAAAGCAAAGTGCGGTATCTCTCTCAACCCACTTCGAATATCTTGTAAGAAGTGTTTCTAGAATGTTTTTTGTGTGTTTAAATTTTTGCAGGATATCGAACTGTGCCAAACTACGTAAGAGCGGACCTGGCTATTTGCAACTGAGTGGGACTTGATCACCCACCTCATCACTCCAATTCACGTTCAAACTTGGCCAAATTTAATAAAATGAACTCAGATAACTAGAGGCAATTAGAACGGTATTCATAGGACCTTAGAAAAGGAATAAAGTGTGATTGAACTCTTTCGAAGTAAGACCGTTATATTGCCAGTTGGTTTGCCGGTAAAGATCAGTGTGACTGCACTGCCATTTCTAACATTTTCTTACAGAGAGAGGTGTTTCGACGAGGTTTCTCACAAGTCTAATCTTATTGTGATTTAGAACACAGGGGTTCTTGAAAGTATTTAACTTTTAGCTAAAAATCGTAAGAAATCCTTAGATCTTAAAGACGCCCTTGAAAGGTTTAGCCAATTTTAGTACCCCAAACAGAGTAAAATCTGGCTAGAACGCATATATGCCTAGTGTGGTGGTCTAAGGAGTTTTTACGTAATAAACTACCCCTTACTTACTTACAAGACATATGGAAAAAGTCTAACTAGGGTAAGAACTGATCTTAAGATGCTAAAAATCATTCTCCACTTTAATTAGATTAGGTTTTAAAAACTAATCGTCACTTGCACTTAATTGAAGATAATCAACTTGTTGCTTGCTAGTTGGATGGATAGGAATTGATTTAGCCATGTTTGTGCGTCATGATTAGTGTCCCCCTTTATGTACATTCACATATTGCATTTAGTTTAGGCCATATCATCTTAGGTTGCATAAGATTTTAATCATTTGAAAAAAAATACATAAAAAAAAATCCAATCCAGATTGAACAAGTTTAGTGTCACGGAGTTTCTCGTGTTAGGAGCCACATTGTTATGGATTTTCATTATGAAGATCATGACAATGCCGATATAAAATGCTTTGCATTAGTAAACCAAGGTCAACTCTTAGAATCAAGTTTTGATTATACCAATCATTCTTCACAAAATGGATATGGAAACCAACCACCTTGGAACCAACACCAACCCAATTGGGGTTATGAACCTCTTAGCCCCACACCATCCTTTGATCCCCAATACATGCATAACGATGAGCATTACCTTAGTTGTCCTACAATTCCTTCGGTAGAGACCAATCCATACCACATCATGCAAAGTATGCAATCATCATCTTCATATCCAATTAACTCATAGGAGAGAACTAACATTTTGCCTTCATTCTAAGAGGGCCTATATCAATATATTCAATCCTTAAGTCGGTCCATACGAGAGACAGAACAACATCAGCTGGTCATTGATAAACTTTTGTCTGAGATTTGGGATTTAAGGCTTCAAAATGATGCATGGATAAATTTTACAGATGAATGTAAAAAAAATACGATGATACATCAAATTAGATCGATCATCACGACCCTACACGAGGCATAGAGACTCATCACGAGGATATGGCGTCTAGCCTATTGGGCCAGCTCATTAAGCCCAAGAAGAATAAATCCAATTACATAGGCCCAGATAAGGCCCACTAATAAAAGAAGTAAACGGGGCTCACATCCAGGCCCGAACAAATTAGAGCCCGAATTCAGGCCTGACACGAGTTCTCTCATAAAGAAGAGAAACATTTCACCAAAACAGAGTCCTGGAGGGAGTTACGCCTCCACGAACGCATCTCCATTAAGGAGGAGATTGTTACAAGAAACATCTCATTTTGTTGAGTCTCTCATGTTTAATTTACACAGAGAGTTAACTGCGACTATTATAAAAGGTAAAGGGAACATTCAACACAGGTATGCAACTTTAACTGAGTTTTGTCCAGATTTACTTCCTTCTTCCAACAGAGTTGTTGACTTAAGCATCGGAGTGCCTTCGACCACCAAACAGGTAGTCATTGGCAGTTTAACAATTGTTTTATAGGTCAAACTCACAGGAGGATGATTTTTGGAAGCATCAGTTTGGCATTGTCCATGGGGAACAACGAGTTTCCTTTCTAAAAACAAAATCCACAGTGACAAAGATCACCATAACCTGATAAATGATCAACAAGCCGTCAAGGCAAATGACGCATTCTGCAGATCCTCAACCTAGTATGATCACACAACTCTCCTACTGACAATAATGCATCATTGACACCTCACGGAGAATAAGCAGTCTGGATCATCGGACCAGTAATACCCAAAAATACGAATCCACAACATGCAATAGCCCAAACAACCCAAACATCCGGCGATGCTGCCATGGATCCTCGGGTAGACCTACCAACTGCCCATATGAGTTACATGAAAAAAAGGGGGGAGAAAATCACCCAGGAGCACATTCAGCCACTTGACCCTGTTTAGGTACGGCCACAATAAAACTCCACCAACCGAACTCGAGGAAGTAATGAAGTCCTAACAGGACCCCAATAGGAAAACTTCAAAAGCAACGAGCTCCCTCAAGGCAAGGCTCTGCTATGTGACTGGACGCTTACCGAAATCTCGTTAAGGATAGGAGTCACGGATTCCAACATACTATACGAGTTAGCAAAGCCGCCATTATCTGATGCCCTCATGAAAACGGCAATGCCAAAAAAAGCTCACTCCGCCAAAGTTCAAAGTATATGATGGTACTACCGACCCAACTGATCACCTAAGACATTTTCACCACATGATTGCCCTAAAGGCAACCACAAAATCGATTTTATGCAGGACATTCTTGACTAGCCTCACATCCACAACAATGAATTGGTTCAACAGTCTACTACCAAGGTCGATAGATTCCTTCCAAGCTTTGGCCACCGCTTTTATCACCAGATTCATCGGGAGCCAGCGGATGAGAAAATGACCACACTACCCCCTGCATATCAGGCAGAAGCCCAAAGAGACAATACAGGAATATGTGACTTGCTTTACCAATTAAGTGACGATGATTGATGGATGTAGCGACGACAGAGTCACTGCAACCTTTGTTGTCAAACTGAAGAGAGACCCTTTCTTTGATCCTCTTAATGTGGAGCCTCCAAAAGGCATGGTAGTCCTGTTGAAAATAGAACAAAAACACATATCTCTTAATGAAATAAAGGCGACCGAGAGGAAAAATGACCAAGAAAGAGAAAGTCTTTCAAGGAAACGGGAAAAAATGAAGAAAAAAGACAGGATGACGGACAACGGGAGGGTAGCAACCAATTGAAGAAACATCAAAATGGCAGAAGGAGAGATTCGCAACAACAAAAATTTGAGAAGCTACAACCAGCGCATCCTCGACACCAGCGTTTAACGAGTGTGATGAAGAACACATACAATTCATAT
Source organism: Berberis vulgaris (assembly GCA_963556465.1). Lineage (NCBI taxonomy): Eukaryota > Viridiplantae > Streptophyta > Magnoliopsida > Ranunculales > Berberidaceae > Berberis > Berberis vulgaris. Next base: position 23,510,945 of record OY747131.1, on the reverse strand, counting down.
AAAACCATGAAAATGAGTCGAGCAAATATACTAAAACACATAGCTAAGTGAGATAACGTCAATTGGCCGCTAAGGACGAGAGAAACCCAAAAGGAAGAGACAAAAGCAAATATTGTTCCTTCCATAAGGATCATGGGCACGATACCGAAGACTGCTAGAATCTAAAGGACAGAATCGAGCATTGGGTTCAGAAAGGACGACTCGACGAGTTCATTGGAATGCCAGACAAACAGCTCACAAGGAAGGAGAAAGCAGATAATGTGGGATCTAAAGAACAACCCAGAGAGCTAATATACGCCTCACACTGCATAGCCGAAAGAAGCAAAACACATGAAGCGGCCAGGAAAACCTCTTACTCAAACTTATTTATATCAAAACAAGAATATTAACGAAACTAAACAAGCTTTTTCACGAATACACAAAACATGGAGAAGTTTGCATCAACCAACTAATGCGATTCAAAAGATCCTACCGTCGAATGCAAGCTCGACCCGAATCACTAATGACAAAACTGACAACAACAGACTCAACCGAAACCCGATGGTTGACACCAAACACAGAGCCAACATCAGCATGATTGGACAATTTGGTGCTGATGTGAGCATGATTGGACAATTTTTTGTTGACATGAGCATGATCAGACAGTTCAATGTTGACAAAAGCACTATCAAACAGTTTGGTGATGACATGAATATGATCGGACAAGCCAACACTACTCAGCCATCGATTAGAAAAACACATTGATTCTTCTAGTCATGACAACATATACGACATACGAGGATCAACATCAAGCAAAGAAAAATAAAGTAACAAAACATCAATATCTAATACGAAGGCCAACATAGAGCAAAGGAAGACAAAACAAATCGTACTTCAAACCAACGTAAATGGCTTAACAGTTATGGCTGGTGAAAACATAAAAAAGGGAATATCAATAAGATTACGATTTCAGAGCCCCCATTTTCGCGTGGACAATATAATAGATACGTCAAAGAATTAGTCATACAGAGCAATCGACGTATGTAGTAACAAGTAATACCGCAAAAGTCAGATATATATAAACTTCTAGTCTGATCAACCACGAAGTAAAGGTTGGACACCCGAGTCAACCTAACAAAAAAACTTTGAGTTGACCTAGATGTCGAGTTAATGAAGTAAATATCTGACAACCGAGTCAATTAAACACAAAAACTTCGAGCCAACCTAGATGTCGAGTTAGCGAAGTAAAGGTTGGACACACGAGTCAACTAAACACAAAAACTTTGAGTCAACCGAGATGTCGAGTTAACTAAGTAAAGGTTTGACACCCAAGTCAACTAAACACAAAAACTTCGAGTCGACCGAGATATCGAGTTAACGAAGTAAAGGTTAGACTCCCAAGTCAACTTAACACAAAAACTTCGAGTCGATTGAAATGTCGAATTAAGGAAGTAAAGGTTGGACACCCATGTCAATTAAACACAAAAACTTTGACTCGACCGAGATGTTGAGTTAACGAAGTAAAGGTTTGACACCGGAGTCAAATAAACACAAAAAACTTTGATTCGACTGAGATGTTGAGTTAACGAAGTAAAGGTTGGATACCCGAGTCAACTTAATACAAAAACATCGAGTCGGCTGAGAAGTCGAGTTAACGAAGTAAAAATTTGACACCCGAGTCAATTAAACACAAAAACTTCAAGTTGACCGAGATGTGGAGTTAACAAAGTAAAGGTTAGACACCCAAGTCAACTTAACTCAAAAACTTTGAGTTGACTGAAACATCGAATTAACGAAGTAAAAGTTGAACAAACAAATCAACTTAACACAAAAGCTTTGAGTCAACCGAGATGTCGAGTTAACGAAGTAAAGGTTGGACACCCGAGTCTACTAAACACAAAAACTTTGAGCGACCTATATGTCAAGTTAACGAAGTAAAGGTTGGACACCCGAGTCAACTTAATACAAAAACTTTGAGTCGACCTAGATGTCGAGTTAATGAAATAAAGGTTGGACACCCGAGTCAACTTAATATAAAAACATCGAGTCGACTGAGAAGTCGAGTAAACGAAGTAAAATTTGGACACCCGAGTCAACTAAACACAAAAACTTCAAGTTGACCAAGATGTTGAGTTAACGAATTAAAGGTTGGACACCTAAGTCAACTTAACACAAAACTTTGAGTCAATCAGGATGTCGAGTTAACGAAGTAAAAGTCAGACACCCGAGCCGACTCAACACGAAAACTTCGAGTCAACTGAAACATCAAGCTTACAAAGTAAAAGTTGAAAAAACAAGTCAACTTAACACAAAAACTTCATGTCGACCAAGACGTCGAGTTAACGAAGTAAATGCACTATGAACAAGTTGACTTAACACAAGAACTTCGAGTTGACGGACACATCGAATCAACGAAGTCAAAATTTGAGGAACAAATCAACTTGAATTGGTAGTACAAGCAAAAAAAACTCTTTGTAGCAAATCAGGAAGGACAACGTTGACCCACCATTAGACAAATGACGAGCAAAAACACGAAAGTTGCTACAAAAAAATTCAAAGCAAAATCCATGACAACTACAACTGAACTAAAAGGAAAAGAAACGACAAAAGTACATTTTTATTGATAATACTACTATGTTACATTCGGAGAAGGAGATAAAGAAGTGGGGGGGGGGGGGGGTGAAATGAAGGCAATTACAGGATCGTCACTCATGGGAACAGAAGAAGGACTCTCTTCAGGAGAGTGATAGTAATGACTGACTCTGGGGTGCTCAATGGTAGAAGAAGCAATGGCTACTTGAAAGCTTCACCAACTAAGTGAGGATACCTGGACAAATCTTCGCTGAGTCCCATGATGTAGTCAATAAGCTCAGCCCGTCTGTCAATAACTCGCTTCCAATATTCGGCTTCAACAATACGGAACCTATCCTTGGCAGCACCGAGTTCATTTTTTACTGCGGCAAGCTGCCCTTCAATGGTGGAAAGCATACCGAAAGTATCTACTTTGACATCATCGAGCGCAATAGTTATTTGTTCCACCTACCTCTCAACGACATCATACATAACAGATTGCTGTACTTCAGCGCAAGAAGCTGCATCAAAAGTTGTTTTCTCAGTGGATAACCTTTTTCCATATCACATAGATGAATACAAACCCCATCCAACTTGGCTTTCAAAGAATCAAGCTCAGCAGCAGATTTATCCCACATATTTTTTGCCTCACCAATGACTTTTGAGCAGCCCCTGCAGCTTTCACCGATTCCACGCATTCGCTTTCAACATGTCAAATTGTGAAAGAACATGAGAAAACACCAGTGGCAATGCCCCCAACCTCCTCTCCAAAAAGCCACTTGATCACGACCAGCTCGATAGACCGAGCCCATCACCCCTGCATAGGCGAAATAATTCATCTCGCCCATTATCTGCTCAAGACCATGATCGATGTGATCAAATGGATCCAGTACGGGCATCGAATGCCTTTCCACTAACCGCCTGTGTCATTCATTTACCAACCTCCGTACACCATCTTGCACGTCAAGGTGAATGAACTAGCAAAACTTGCCATCCGACTTGATACAGATATCCTTTGGGCCAGGTTCAGTCCAACCAACCCATGGATGAAGAACACTAGGATCCAGAAGCATTGAATAACCACCCCCAACAACCAGAATGGCAGAAGGAATAACAATAACAACGAAAAAACCATTTTTACCCTCCCATCGAAAAGCGTCTGTGGCAAGGGAAGGACTAGCGGTAACAGTGAAAAAAAACCCTGATGGATTGGAGAAGAAACAAAGAACTCGGCTGCTTCGCTGACAACAATAAAAGGAGAATGAGAGTGATCCAAAGATTTGATCACCACCAATGTCTTTAGACTGCTCCACCACTAGCTGAAGCATTTTTTTATTGATAACCCGGGGATCATCATTTGACAACTCAGCAGCGTCCGAGACACCATAAGCAGAAAGAAGCTTATTTTCATTGTCATCCAACGGACGAGTAGTCTCTTTCTCGCTATTTTTTAATGCGAGCCTCGGCTCCTCAGCCTCTTCAAAAGAGTCATGATCTTCTTTTGCAACATCATCATAGGAAGGACTTCGAAATAGGATTCGGACGAGATACAACTCAAGCAGAACCAAGATTAAAAAGTCGTTTCTTCCTCGAAACTTGACCAAGGTCTACCGGCAATCACCTTGATAGACGCGTAGACCTCGCAAGCTTTCTTTTTCTTGAAGCAGGGGTTGTGATATTAACAGGAGCATCAAGATCTGTAACACGCTGGTCCGAACTCACTTCCCAATCAATGCATCACTAAAGCCAGCACAAGCAACAAAGGTCTCAGCACGAGACTCGATAAATAAAGCTCGTTCCACTTTACTCATAGTGAACAAGCCACTATGCTCCAGGATACCCTCGGAAAGAAATGCCTCCACAAGAAAATGGTGAAGCTTCGAGAATCGGTCACTGATCCTCTGTTCCTCGGCAATTAAGTGAAGATTCTTTCGCTTATTGGGAACTCGGAATGATCGAAAAATTAAACGACCTCGTAATCGGAAGTAGTCGGAGTTCACAGAAGCATAAAACCAAGACCATGACCAATCGCGGATGTCATCACTAAGTTTCTTAAAACAAACTGGAAAACGGAGGAAACAAATATTTTTTCTCACCGACAAACTAACCACCGAATATAAACCCTCATAGTCAAAGGAATGCCTGATAGAATAGCCTTCGCGTAAGAAGAAACCATCACCTTCCAACCATTAGAGCAGGAAGAATGCCAAATAAGTTCATATACTCCTAGAACAGCTCCAGAACCAGAACTGAAAGACAGAAGAAAATATGCACGGATATAATGTGATGTATCCAGCCTTTGGATTGCAAGGCTATCTCCTGTCCAGGAAGAATAATCTCGAGGTCGGGCGGGAGATTATAATCAGAACAAAGATTTTCCAGCGTCACCTGAGAAGCTTCATTGCGAGAATAATGAGCCTCACACAGAGTTAGCGACTTACCGCGTAGCTTATAACCAATGGACATTGTTGAAAAATAGATAAACAATGAAAATGAAGAAGACAGAGACAAAGGAATGAACAAACCCTAATTTCAAAGATAGCGTGAAAAGGGAAAATGAATTCGTCACATCTTTTTTAATAAAGTCGAGCAATAAAGGGACGACTCATGGGACAACGTGCAAGATATGATGGCTATGCTCAAAATCGAACGGGCAAGCAAAGAATCGAGACACCAACTCACGGAAAATTACTGACATCATTAAATAAAAGGTAATGATGGAATTGAAAGACAAATCATCACGAAGTTAGTGGCCATGTCAGCATGCCCACAAACTAAAGAGGGAGTAGCTGATGATACATCAAAATGGACCGATAATCACGGCCGTACACATGGCATAGGGACTCATCACGAGGATATTGCGTCCAGCCTATTGGGCCAGCTCATAAAGCCTAAGAAGAATAAAACCAATTACAGAGGCCCATACAAGGCCCACCAATGAAAAGACATAAACAAGGCCTGAATCCAGGCTAGAATGAATCAGAGCCTGAATCCAAGCCCGACACGAGTTCTCACATAAAGAAGAGGAACGTTGCACCAAAAAGTGTCGTGGAGAGGGTTACGCCTCCACGAACGCATCTCCATCAAGGAGGGGATTGTTACAAGAAACATCTTTTTTTGTTGAGCCTCACATGCTTAAGTCACGCAAAGAGTAAACCGCGATCATTATAAAAGGTAAAGGCGGGAACATTCGACACTGGTATGCAACTTTAACTGAGTTTCATCCAGATTTTCTTCTTTCTTCCAACAGAGTTGCTGACTTAAGCATCGGAGTGTCTTCAGCCACCAAACAGGTGGTCTTTGGCAGTTTAACAATTGTTTTGCAGGTCAAACTCACAGGAGGATGATTTTTTGGATGCATCAAAGTCTATTAGAAGAGAGTGAGAGATATGATTAATTGTGACACATTTATATACCTATATCAACTCCTCACACTCTCCAAGTATAACAAGATAAATGAATGAAACATGTGGGAAAATGTGATGGAGAAGCATTGTGGATGAATAATGAGTTTTATATTCAAGAAGATAACATTGATGAACATGGTGAGCTTGTAGAATTGTCTAGTCACTCCTTGGCTGACTTCTTATTTACTGATGTTATTGTGTCACACGTTATTGATCATACAACAATGTAAAGGTTAACACAAAAGAATATCCAATTAAGCCACCATGTGGTGATATTCCCCAAGTTCAGACTTGAATTGCATATTTCAAAAATCTTGGAGGATTATTTTTGGGAAATATGAAATAAATTGTGATGAATTTAAAGAGGTCGATGACCTATCCATGCCTAGCCCATGGCCTCTTTTAGAACACCAAGTTGATTTTGCTCCTTTTGACAAATTGAACTTGTATCATTCTTTTGAGGAAACAATTTCTGAGCTAAAATTAGAATTTCATCTTGAAAGGTTTCCTTGGATTCACTTGTGGGGCATGTCAAATCAATTGCATATTATTGTCACATATATACATGTTTGGTATGACCCACAAATTTTTAGGTTGTTATTGTATGGTTTATTGTTAGACTAAGATTTTAGTGTACATATTAGATCAACTTAAATAAAAAATAAAAATAAAAATAAAATTCTTTGAGTCTTAAAAAAATCAATTGACTATGATTTGATTGGAGCTTACGTTTGGATTTTAACAGAAGTCGTTTGAGCATGCATGTCGTTTCATGGTAAACCTTTTCCATTTCTACTTATTATTGTCTCTCTTTTGTTCATGTTCGACCCACAGTATCTTATTGTAAAACATTGAGGACAATGTATGATTTAGGTTTGGGAAGAGAAGTTTCAAAATATATGTCTTAATTGAAAATGGTGTGACCAATTTATTGAGTTAATAAAAAATTGTTTTTTGATCTTTGTAATCCGAGTACTTATCCATGATGAGATTAATTTTCGTAAATCTAGTTGCAAATGCTTCGGAGTGTAGGATTTGAAACTTTGAAAGTTAGTAGTTTGTCAATATTAGACAATAGTTTGTACTACTCATAGTTTTCTAAGATTTTGCATTGAGAGTTGTATTTTAACTTTGATGTTCTTGTTTAAAGTTGAAAAAGTGGATTAGTTTTTTGGTGAACATGAGAATAATAGTGGAAACTTGAACCATGTGAGATTTCTAACATTTCTCCTTTCTGAGGGGTATAAGCTAATTCTGAATTTCTTGAGTTCTAAATTATCATGTTGCATGATCTCAATAATTCTTTGGTTTTGTCAAAAAACTGAGAATAAAATATCAAAGTTGAATCATACCACTACAGTACATTCTGAAATTTACCCAAAGCATAGAAACCATGTTATTCTTGGAAAATGAAAAATGTCATTATTTGCCTATATTGAGCCTTTTAACCTACCCATGTATTGTTTACCCTTGGAGCTAGTTTGAAGCCTGTCATATTAACAATTTTGTTGTTAACCCACTGATCAATAACCCTAAAATAACCCAATTATGTTTTTCTGACTGGTGTTTTTGAGAAAGGTTGGAGATGAATGATTAAAGAATGTTTTATCACCATGATTGGATAGGTATATACCTCTTAGTGGAAAAACAAATAGAAAGAGCCTCACATTCCATTACCATTTTATAAAAGGTTACAAAAAAAAAAAAAAGTAGCTCTTGTTTTTCACATTAATGAAGATGTAAAACTCTTTCACAGAAAAGGAGTTAAGCCACTACACCAAAAATACCCATCAGCAACGGTTTGGAACCGTGGGGGTAACCAATTCTCACGGCTTAGAGCCATGGGCAGTAGAGGCGTCGCCAAATCACCATTGACGGCTATAAACCGTGGCAAAACATATTAGCAACGGTTTTATGCTCGATGACGGTTGATAATTTAGCCACGGTTCTAAGCCGTTGCAATAATTTTAGCCACGATTTTAAGCCGTGGCAAGTTATGGCCACGGTTGTAAGCCGTTGCAATAATTTTAGCCACGGTTTTAAACCGTGGCAAGTATTGGCCACAGTTTTAAGCCGTGGCAAGTTATGGCCACGGTCTTAAGCCGTGGCAAATGATGGCCACGACTTTAAGTCGTAGCAAAAATGAATTACCACGGTTTTAAGCCGTGGCAAACATGAATTACCACGGTTTTAAGCCGTGGCCAGTCAAAACAAAATTCAAAAAAAAAAGAAATCTGATTTGTAGCGAGGTTTTGAAACCGTTGCAAAATAATATAATCGAAAAAAAAATTAAAATTTTTTTTGTGCTGCAGCAAAATCATAGCCCCACACCTTTTTTTTTTTTTTTTTTTAGTTAAACCTCCAGTCGGGAGGGGCAGCTATGGGATGCCATACCTTTATTACTTATCAAAAAAATTGATTTACAATTAAAACGGGGGTACATTACGACTTTACCCGTATAAAAACCAAACAAAAATGGACAAAATAAGTATGAAGTAGAATTACAAATAAGACAGTGAATGTTAGAAGTCAGATAGACTACTTATTTACAGCACTAACAATATTGACTGCTATTCTAACAGAACATCTAACAGTAACTCTTCCTAACAGAGTACTCACAGCAGTTTGTATATCAGGAAAGAGAAACAACACTGCCTAACACTGCGCCCTCGCCTTGCACCCAGCAGCAGCACACCTGCCTGCGCAAAAGCAATGACATGTTTTGTTCCAAACCGCACTACATCTAGCCACTTTCCAGCCCGCGCATCACGTCCATTGCTTGCAATCCCCGCCAAGTTCCAGCCTCGACTAGGGCCATTCAGTTATGAGCAATCAACTGCTCCAAGCTTGCCCCCAACACCCGGCCATACCGCACTAAACAGAGTGCCCTGCATCTCCATAAACAAAGTGCACCATAGCACCCTGGCAGCCTGAATTGCTGCAGATTTCCTCCCCGAAGGCCAGCATCCAACAAGCCAAAATCCCTGGCACGTCAATCAGCAAGACTGCCATTGATAAACAGTTTAGATCGACTCTGCTGACCTATAAGGTATACAGATAGATGGAGGCAATTGTTGGTCCAAATGAAAAGTGCTCAATAAATCCAATGGGGATTAAACCATGTTACTGAAAATTAAGTTCTAGCTAACTAGTATATATGTCAAGATTAACATGTAGTATTTCAAATACTTGGAAAAACAAATATTCAGATGACAAATTGACTGAAAGAATATATATATATCCAATTATAATCTATTCATCAAACACAACAAGCCCCTTTCACTGAAAAATTGTTGGGCACTGATCACTTCCTTACATACTCAGCATAGATCAATAAACAAAAAATTTCACCTGCCAAACTATTGATCGATGATGATGACCGCCATTAGATGAAGTCCCAACTGAAAAAGTAAAACAAACAAAGTTTGAGAAAACTTAAGAGGTAAACATGATCATATCACTTCTACTGGGAAGAAGCTTTGGCAACTCATCCCTTTGCGCATTATTTTGTGTGTGTGTGTGTGGGGGGGGGGGGGGGGGGGGGGGTGTTGAGGGTATTTGGTTAAAGCGTAATAAAAGGACATTCAAGGGGATTACCCACGGGGAGGTTAAGGTTTTTGTAAATTGGAGTCAAAATTGGAGTAAATTGGAGTCTCCTTGTAAATTTGTATTGGTTATTTAGTCAAACTTTTTTCTTTTTTTTTTGTATTTGAGGTTCTCTCGACCTTTGTTGTATTACCTCTTTGTTTTAACATATCAACTTTAAATAATGTGGAAGCTAAGTTGTTATTCTTTGACATTCATGGATACAAAAGAAGAATATCCAATATGTCTAGCAAAATGGCTTTTGACCAATGGAAGCTTGTCATCTATACAAAATATGATAGATTCATGCAATATGATATGATTAGGAAGAAGTTAATAATTGCAATATCAATGCTCAGGAAGAAAATAGACAAAGAAGCCAATAATAACAAGTAACCTGAAATTGGTGACACAAATGGAGCGAATTCCAGCATCAGCGGCTGCTCAACATGCAACAGGGACAACGTCTAAAACCTGTTTAATTAAAGCATCAAGAGATGTAACATTATGTTATGGTGCAATTTGTAATTCAAATAGAAATTTTTTTTTTTTCATGGTGTAGCGAGATGATATTTGATGTAGAAGAGTCCCATTGCATCTTATGTGGATGACTCCATTCAAAATGACTCAACTATAAGTTTAAGTTGCAATAACCAACAATGAGAGAAACGTTCAATTACCACTAAGTCAGCTTTTATAGAGTTCAGCCACTCTACTTCTGTCTCCAAAATAGAGGCACGGGGCGCAACAGCTGTCTCGGAATACTATGCCAACAAAAGGAAAGAAATATAACTCAGAGCGTGAAATACAAAAGAAAATTATAACATAAAAATATGTTGAAATTGACAGATGTGTAAAATGAAACTTAAAAGTGAGATGAACCCATATGAGGATCTTGAAATGAAATTAACTTATGACTTGAGAAGCAACACCGGATTTTTGATGATTGAATAACATCTTTTTACTCCCCTACTCCATCATTTAACTCAATACCTTCAGAAAAGATGGAAATTTTGCATAGAATGGATTGTAAAGATTAAGGTTTAATTAGAGAAACATACCAACATGGTCCAATACAGCTGCCAATTTTGCTCTTTCCCAAGTTCTCTGCAAAAATGGAAGCTTGAACAAATAGCTAAAATCTAAAAGTGTAATAGGTAATAATTCAAATTAACATGTAACAAGCTAGACTTGTAGTTCATAACTCAAAGCAATGTAGTTCATAACACCACCATGGGACAGATAATGGTTGTCTATGCAAAGGGGTTGAAGTACAAAAGAAACCCCAACAACCCTTTTGACACAGACCTTCCAAACTGCCTGCATGTACCCAAACCAAAATAAAGCAAAGCAAAGAAAAAAGGCTCAGAGTGTACCCTCGTACCCCAGAGGAGAGTAAAATTTTCCCACCCATGGCTGCAGCAACAAGCTGTCTTGCCAAGAAATGTAATGAAATTTAACCCTTCACTCCGAAGCTACCAATGTAGTGAGAGATACTTCATCACAGCCTACAACAACAACAACAACAACAACAACAAAAAATATCAAAACAACAACAACAACAATGAAACCCAACTACTCTAATGAAAAAGGGCCAGAACAAATTATATTATATTATATTATAGCACAAATTATGAACATCAAAAAAGGGTTAGTAAATGGCCTATCCTTACCAGTGCAACCCGTACCCTCATGTGCTTCTCCAAAACAAGATTCAGCTGAATAAAGAAGTAAACATCTACATAATCACAATAAATTCTCAAAACAAAGGAAAAAATAGCTACACTATATCAGTCTTACTTGTTTCAGTATTCCCTTAACAGCTTTAACCTGATAATCCAGTCCTTTCAACTCATTGCCTTCTGGACTGGTTTTCAAAGTTGAAAAACTTTATCTGCAAATTTGGATGGGGTAGCATCCTGTTTAAAGGACAAAAACTTCCAAATAAATGCAAAATTTTACCAAACACCCATTAATCAAAATGAGAAGTTCAACACCAAACCTGTCCAATTTCCAAGTTGAGTCCAACAAAACCCTCCAAAGCAGCAACTGTCACACACAAATGCTCCAGCCCAGCCCGCACTCGCACTGCCACACTAAGCAGCACACCCTGCAGTACCCAGGCAGCATGTTGAATTCTGGCCGCAACTTGCCTCGCAGCAACAGGCCATCTGCCAGCAAACACCGCCTCGCCCTGTTTGCGACACCACAGACTGTCCCTGCAGTCGCTCCTCGCAGTTGTTCCAGGGTCTGTCTCGGCCCAAAAACTGATGAAACAATCATGAGATAATTTGTTCTTAGTGAATAAAAGAATCACTTAAAACCTGAAGCTATAAGGTTGAATTCCAAAGGTAGGGTATGGTCTATAGCCTCAAGGGTCTAGCTTGACAGGTGTGCAATCAGATTACTCAACAAACAAATGTCTAAGCCAATAACCTTTGTAATAATAGTAACTATAATATTTTATCAGGGAAAACACCCATACATCAATACATAACTCTAAATTGAAAGTAAAATGCTAAGTCACAAGCTGAAGTAGATTATGCAAATATTGAGGAATACCTTATAGCCTTTATCACATCTCTACAGTGCCTCAAGTAAACATCATCGTCACCTTCCCACTCAGGCTCAATAGGAGCAGCTATCAGATTCTGCGAAACAAGACTCACACAGGATAAACTATTGGACAGTTCAGTTTCGACCAGGGTTGTCCCACGTGCCTCTCCTGTCTTCGTGTCACAAACAGAGTCCTCAAATACAGACTTCAGTGCTGCAATATCCACCAGATTTTCTGAAGGAAGACCCTTCCCTGCCTGTTCCATCTCATTGTTACCAAGAGAATCATCAAAAAGAGATCTCTCCTCCTTTTGCCAGGTAATGCATCCAACAGTTCTGTTATAGATATGAAGAAAAAAAAGATTCTGCTCAATAACACTAGGAAGAAGATGCAACTTTACAAATCTAAGGGAAAGCTTTGGTATAATGCTCAACCAGGAGTGTTTTCTCAGAAAGTTAGTAGAATTTGATAGAGGCGTTTTCAATCTACTGGTTTAGGTACAATTGTTCTATAAATCTCAAATTTTATATGATATGAAATGAATGTAGACCAATCTTTCCATTCTACTCATAAACCTGCCATTTCTACAAGAGCCTAGACATATCTGTATGATGTTGACAAATATAACATCAGAAATGAATTCTCTTTTGTTGAGAACAGATTTAAAATCATGACAGGATGTTCATCAAAAGGACTTAAACCCTAACAGGTTGTCAAATGAACAAGGAACGTACATATTACAGTTAGTTTGCAACTCCTGAGCAGATAAACTGGATGATGCATTCTGAGTAGTAGCCTGGTACTTCTGAGCTGCAGCTCCGAGCTGACTAACTTGTGAGTAAAAGCACAACCCATCAATGACTAAGACAATAGTACTTAAAAAATGAAAATAAAATAAAACACCAAATGCAGCAGAATTATTTAACCTCCCCCCCCCCCCCCCCCCCCCCCCCCAAAAAAAAAAAAAAAAAAAAAAAAATTTCAATCACATTAAATGTCAGGTCAAGAATAACCACGACTCCGGGGCAATAAATTTTGAAATCCACTGGTTACGATGAGAGAGTAGGTAATGACATTCCTCACCATATCACCAACATACTGCATAAGGTACCAGCTTTGAGAACACTTTGGACTTCCCTTTATAAAAATCCCCATACCTCCATGTGAGCCAAAAACTCCATACAAAACCATAACCCTGGCAGGGAATCCTGACATCTTCAACATGCCCAAAGCTCCTACTAGCACAAAATCAACACAAAAAATTGGATAAGTACGAGTGAAAAACTATTGAACTTTGCATGCAAAACTATGGTGACATCCTTACTTGAAGTAGTCTGAAACATCTTCCTCGGTGAAGGTGCTCTCAGCTGGGAAAGTCAGATAAATTTGCCTCGAACCAATAACAATTCCACCAGGATCGCTCTTCTTACTCCGGTAATCCATGTATTTTGCTGCATCTTCTGCCAGAACTACCGCATGTTGTCCATGGGGTCTGCAATCCAATTATGATATCTCAATCAATTAAGTGCCTAACATTTAAAAGAAAATTACTATTAAGTTAAGTCATTCTCACTTCTGTGAAAGTTGATGATGGCACCTGTCAATAAGTCGAATACTATTCTTCCACCGCGCAAGAAGTTTGGTCAGACTGTAACCAGCCTTCCCATGCCTCTGGCACTCAGTTAAGTACCCTTCAGCCTGAAGAGTCTGCCCATATTTTTCTTGATACAATAAGGGCAGGGAAGCAATCGAGACAGGGTACCCCCTTCTAGATTTCAAGAGCTCAGTAAGCTCCATCTCTAGCTTCTCCAGATACCCGGGCAAGAAGAAATGGTTAGGAAACACTAAATCAGATAACCCATTGCTTAGGAAACACTAAAAAAATCTAATAGAAAGAAAATCATATTTAAATACAAGGATGAACACCAAAGGAGCATCTTTATGTTTTCTTTTTTAATAAAGTCTACAAGAACAAATTCTACCCATTTCTAATTGAATCCAAAAAAACAAAACTATACCATAAAATTCCAGAACAATTTGAACTGGTGAGCTAGGTTCTAATATTCTCCCTGGGACAGTAAAATGAAAAAATGTCACCTTAGACAGCAGAGAGTGAGCAGGGGAGAGGGAAGTGAGTATGAAGCAATCAGAGGGACAGAGCAAGGGAAGCACAGAAAAGAAGGCAATGCTTTATCATTTTGATAAATTAAGACAGAAAAGAAGATGCTTTTACCTTTTTCTTTTCTTAAAAACAAAGAAGAAAAAACTCCATTTTCGCGTACCACATACGCGCGTCCTGAAGAAGCACACTTGAATCATTATCAAAACCTTGCTAAAAATTTATAAAGATATGTGTCAATGTCATAGTAATTACCATTGCAGCCGATACTTGTTTGACAATGGAAATTCTGATTTGGCATCATCATCACCCTTGAGCCAAATTTCGCATAGTGTTGTCAATAGATATGCGACTGCGATCATCTCTGAAAAAATGAACGTGCTCTCATTCATCAAATTCTTTCAAAAAATAGCCACCTGCACATCAGAAAATAGCCAAAAAACCAAGAATAGAATTTCTCATTGTACACCAAGTTTTCCCCCGAAATGGAACCACATTTTCCATGCTATGACCCAAAAATGATTATCCCAAGTCTCCACCCATGCCATCAGCAGATACAACATACATTCAAGACAATCAAAATCAATGGTTATACTTATATCTATATGAGCCATAATGCTAACTATGGAGAATAAAACATTATTTTTAGGATTTATGAGTTATTATTTAAGCAATGTATAACATACTCTAAAAAATAAACACAGTGTATAACATAAATAAATCGAGAGCCCAAACTAAGTAATATGTAACCTGATGAGAATATCTGCGTAAACACCTTGCGGACTAAGAATGGGGTAACCTGTAAGAAGTAAGATGTAAGAGAATGATAGCATTCTCAGTAAAATGAGTATCACCAAGAGAATGATAGCATTCTCAGTAAAATGAGTATCACCACATTTTCATTATTTTTAGAATTTCAGAACTCACATAATTGGCTCTCAGTGTCTTTAAAGAATTTCAAAGCAGAGCTCAATGTACAATAGAATTCAGTCAGTAAAATTTCCCTAATTGCTCCTACTATTCTTACATTTATAGTAGTATCTAAAATGGAGGAAACTAACCGAACTTATAAGACATGACAGACTACAGAACATCTAGACATACTGCCCCCTTCACTAGCAGAGCACTAACTGACAGACTCCACGATTTACTAACAAAGCAACTAACTGCACCCTTCACTGAATGAAATCAGTGTGGTGACCTTCACCATGATCACTAACAATTCATTCCATTTTCAGTGCAGGGATATGATTTCAGATTGCAATAAACAATAAGTTAGTTTTTTTAATTGAATGAAGAAACACTTTCAATCAAAATGTCAATCCATTTACTAAACCAAAAGTAGTAGTATAAGTAGCAGTAGTAAGCAACCAGAGCAGCAGAATAATGTTATAAGCATCAGTTCCATAAACCAACATGACAAATTGATTTGTAGCAAATTGATGCATGATAAGTTATCTATCCAAAACCAAAGTGAAGGAAGGAAGAAAGTATTCACATACGCGCGTACCACATACGCGTGTCCTGAAGAAGTTTGTTTTTTTGTTTTTTATAAATTAAGATAGAAAAGAAGATGCTCATGTATTACCTGCTCTCACCTCCAAAATGCAGTCCCTTTCATCTGCATCATCCTTAGGAAGCATGGACATGAGCAGCAGGTTCTGCAGTTGTGCTTCCTGACTTTGAGATAGTTCAGTGCAAGATTCTGTCCTTGTGATCCTGCATACACGATCAAATGAATTAATTCATAAGCTTTTTCCTGCTTTTTTTTATTCAGAGCATAGACTCCATGAAAGAAGGGGGCAATTTACCTTAAAATGAACAATCACGTACCCGTAGTGTATTTTACTCAGCTCCTCTTTTGCTGCCACCATTACCTTGCTTCCAACATAGTTGTAACTATCAATCATCAAGTTCCACATGATTTTTACACCATACGAAGAAATCACCAACGTCCAAATCCCCCATCATGTCTCCTTTTGGATCACTCTTGTAAAGTTTCACCTCAGTCATATATTTGAAGCATAAGGAAAGTCTGATCTCTGTTGCAGGGTTCAATGATCCATGGCAATCGCAAGAGAATTGATGGATAGGATCTACAACCTCTATTGTTATCGCAATGACATTCTTATGCCAATCACAAACTTTGTAAGTCCTTGACACTGAAGGAACAAGATTGCTTGGAGAAGGAAACCTCGCAACACCTTGAAAAGATGGTGGTAATGGAGATGGTGGTAATGGAGATGGAGGTAATGGATTTTCTGGTTGCCTTGTCGATGGAGGTAATGTATCTTCATTTCTTTGTGTCCCTCCTTGTGTTCCCTCACTTGTTGATGGTCTCACATAAGTTCCATTTTCAAGTCTCTCTCGTATCCATTGAACATTTTCTTCCAATCTATCATATTTTTCGCTAAATTTTTTTACTTCCAATGTTTTATCGAAAATCAATGAACGAGCGGGAAGTGAAGCATCATACTTCCTTTTAGAGACGGTGGTTCCAACACAACGAACACGTCCCCTTTCTTCTTGGCCAAACACTTGGCTTAGAGGATCATTATCAATAGTGAGGTCAGTGGTACCCTGGGTTGAAGATTCTTGCAAGACAACCTTTTTTGCCTTAACTTGTTCCTTCAAAAGAATGATAAAATAAAATAACACAGGACACAAATAATATTCAAACAACTACAAAGTAAATTAAGAATTGTGTATAAAAGACAGCATTGGGCACATACCATATATAGTTCAGCACCATGCGTGGGTTTTCCATCCTTTCTCGTGTGACAAGTAATCCATATATCAGTGCGTGTGACTGGTTCCCCATCAAGGTTCTTCTCAACCTATATACTTGAAAGATTAGTCTCAGCCTATATAGTTAAATGGTTATTATTGTACTAGTAGCTAGAAACTCAATTACCATTTCAAACTCCTTTCAATCCTCCTCTCTTACACCATTTGGAACATGCTTCTCTTGTTCCTCAATGGTAGGATACTTATCCAAATAGTCCTTCCTAAGATCTGCCTTGAACCTTCTGAAATATTCTGGCATTTTCAAATGCACATTCCTTTTCACATAATTTGGGATGTCGTATTCACGCTGCAAATAAGCCATTGAGATATAAGTTGACAATAAAATAAGACATTATGAAAATCAATGATGTAAAATCTCACCTTGAGGCCATTCCACACATCCTCTTTGTAGTTGTCAGTAACATGGTGCCAACCCTTGAATTTGATAGGCACAAGGGTTTCAACAAGCTTTCCAATGTGTTTATTGAAATTTCTAGTACCAGGTCCAACTGCTAAACCATGGACATTGAACTGTATGGTCTTTTTAACTTCACTGTCATCATTTGTAGATGTAGTGACATCATTGGTGGAGAGATTGCCGCGAGTACTACCCATTTCTATCAATGACATTATAGATATTAACCATTATCAAACAAAAAGAAATAAGAAACAACTATATACACTACATTTATAGATAGTTTCCTTCCACAACATATCACCACAAATAGATTTTTATAAAGCATTGGAAAAGCCAATCTGAATACTTAGCTACAAAGCTTCCCTTTCCCAACTCAAAAGTCAAAATAAGAAACAAAGACAAAATAATTGGTCTCAACCAAAGAGGATAATCAACTAGAATAATATCTAAGAGTGTTTGCTTAATCAACTAGTATTCAATAGACATGGAATACATGGGAGCACCCTACTACCTCCATCTTTCCAATCAGTTTCAGTTCATCTGATACCAATTTTGCACCCAGGACTACTAGGTTTCAGAAAGCAAACTAAACTTACAGTCTAGAACAAATAGTTGAACACAGGAGAAAGAACATACAGAAATAGTAAAACACACAGATAAAAATAGACAAGACTAACAATAATCATTTGAAGATAATTCTTTGAACAGTTCAAGAGAACGGTGTCGATACTAGGTTACCACTAGTATAACGAGGTGTTCATCCAAGAATTGTTCTTAGAATTGTTTTGAGAAAACAAATAGAAATAAAGATATGCTTTTATTGACACTACCTCCATCTTTCCAATCAGTTTCAGTTCATCAGAGATTTAATATCCTGAGGAGTCCAGCTGTGTAATTGCAATTTTTGCTCCTTGAAGATTGCATGAGATTGGT
Organism: Berberis vulgaris; assembly: GCA_963556465.1. NCBI lineage: Eukaryota > Viridiplantae > Streptophyta > Magnoliopsida > Ranunculales > Berberidaceae > Berberis > Berberis vulgaris. Next base: position 23,492,589 of record OY747131.1, on the reverse strand, counting down.
TCGACAAGTTAGGTTTCAATATTACAGGGCAATGTTCAAAGGGTTACATGCTTCATAGCTTAATGTTTTCTAGGATTTAAGTTTAATGTAAAGTTGCTTACTATTTTAGTAGACCAATCTCAAGGGAGTTTTTGAAAAACATAAAAATTGTCATGTATAAGGTCTACTATACAGTCCATACTAGATATATGCTCAAGTAAAAGAAGGCCACCCAAAATAATAATGATAATAATAATATTAGTAATAACAAGCACCTTGACCACAAACCAGCATGTAACAGAGCAGCAACAGCACGCAGCAAAAATTCAGCACTCTGTCCAGCACAATGGACTGCAGAATTCGCTGCTTCGTACTATATCATACCTTATCTTCCCTTCCTGTTTTTTCACTGAAAAATAAGTATAGGTGTTAGAGAAACATGTAAAGACTAATGACCTCAAGCAAACTAAATCGAAAAATATAAACACTCTTCAATGTAAAGACTTCAAAACATTTCATAAATCTGAAAAAATGAAACAACTGATATGATAACATAGATGTATTAAGGACAGTTATATCAACAACACTTTAATTCAAGCATCTTAATTGTCTTTAAAATGTGACCTCATTTGGGAGAAAGTCGAACTAAAATAACCAAGGAATATGACTCTAGAATGAAGTCTTCTAATCTGTATCGATTATTTCAAACACATTTGTAGAATTCAATGTATGTAGACATCAAATAGAGCAACAAAAAGGTCTTTATCCACTAAGAAAGGTTACCTCTAGTTGGAAGTCCTAGACATGTAATAAGTGGTAACCAAACCTTTATCCTAATGGACAATAATCTTCATCCTTTAACCAAACCTTTATCCTAATGGACAAAAATGGGATCTGAATCCCAAATGGGACACCCCAAACCCCAAATTTTATAGTTGTAATACTCAAACTTATGGAGTCTGAAGTTCTCCTCAATTTTGTTACGACATTGGCGCACTTGACTCTTGCTTAACAAAGTTATGTCCATGAATTCACAAAAATGCTTTTAAATTGGGAATGGAACAGACCCTATAACAATCTTCAAAGAATAAACGAACCCAAATTCAGGAATGTAATAATGCAACTCAGCTTCCAGAGATTGAAACAAATTAGGTTCTAAGACAGTGAAACATCTTCTCTATCTTCATCAATAAACGAATCCAGATTTCAAAAAACATACAGTTTCAATTCGAACCCTAGAGATTCAAAACCTCTAAATAAAAAAACTCTAGATTCAGAAACCCTAATTTCATCAAACAATTCACGCTTCAGATACACTTCATCTATGAACATATGAGTAGGAGAGCAAAAAGCATAAGATGTGAGAAATACAAACACATTTCAATTCACTCTTCAAAAATTTAATCAAACACTTAGCACCCCATAAAAACTAAGATAGAAGACACAAAAAGAAAGCAGAGAAAGAGAGAGAGAGAGTACCTGTACGAGAGAATCTGCAGTCGCTGATCGATTTTGCAAAATGGTTTGGAGTTTGAAGATGCCGAGCAAGGAGGGAAGAGTAGGGAAGGAGGGGAGGAGGAAAGTCGATGGAGGAGCAGGGAAGTCGAGGGAGCAGGGAGGATCGATGTCGAGTGGAGGAAGCAGGGAAGGTGGAAGTCGAGCGGAGGGAGCAGGGAAGGAGGAGCTTCGAGCGCCAAGCAGGGAAGGAAGAGCTTCGAGCGCCAAGTAAAAGGAGAGGGAAAGAAACGAGCGCCAAAAAGCCCGCCCAATTTTTTTTCAGCGTTTTTCATTTGTGTTGTAGTGTAGCCATGGTTTTGAGCCGTTGGTCATTATAGCCATGGTTTTGAGCCGTGGCCATTTTTTTTAGCCACGGTTTTTGGCCTTTGGTCATTATAGCCACGGTTTTTGGCCGTGGCAAATAAACCAATGGTTTTGAGCCGTGGCCATTGTTTTAGCCACGGTTTTAGGCCGTTGGTCATTATAGCCACGGTTTTTGGCCGTGGCAAATAAACCAACGGTTTTGAGCCGTGGCCATTTTTTTTAGCCACGATTTTAGGTCGTTGGTCATTATAGTCACGGTTTTTGGCCGTGGCAAATAAACCAACGGTTTTGAGCCGTGGCCATTTTTTTTAGCCACGATTTTAGGCCGTTGGTCATTATAGCCACGGTTTTTGGCCGTGGCAAATAAACCAACGGTTTAGAACCGTGGCCATCTCTGAGTAGCTAAACAGGCCTTTTGGTGTAGTGAGCCTATCCATGATGTTCAATACTTATAGAATACCTTTAACCTCATCGAAATTACTTTTGTTTGTCCTTAATCTTCACTGTTAACCTTTCTTAAGCTCCATTACAACTTAGTCAAAATCTTATATGATCCTTAGAAAAATATGGCCGAAGTGTGGAGGGTGAATTAAGAAGTACTGTGGTGAATGAAGTCAACATTCTCAATGGATGATAATCCTAATTGGAATGATATTTATTATATTCTCGAGTTTCCATCTTTTGTTTTGTCTGTTATTTGAGAGGAAAATTACCAAATATGTGAGTGATTTCATTATGAGTGATTATATACCTTGTGAGATTTGAAGTTGAAGCAAATTTTCTAGAATATAATCGAGAGATATGTCCACTTTTAAAAATGAAATTTGCAACAAAAAAAGTTGATCAAATTCTTTATATAAACTTGAATGAATAATTCCTATGTCTTTTGAATAGTGCTTACTGAACTCACTTATTGACTTAATGTTGATCGATAAGTTACATGAATACATATTTTACGACTTACGCAATCAAGTAGAAACTATCTGAGGTTAAATAAGGAAAGAGTTATTTTTTACAAAAAAATTTAGTCCGAGTCCCGAGTATTACTAATGTTTGTGGGTACCATTTCTGGAAACCCTCACCAGACTATAACTCGTCCACTAGGGGAAACCTAGATATTTAAAGGCTTGTTGCATATGCTAAATGTAATTGTGATTCCTACAAAAGTGAATTAGGTTTTAGTCTTTATTTTCTTTTCTTTTGACCAAGGACTAGCAAAATGTAGGTTTGAGGGGGGGGGGGGGGGGGGGGGGGGGGTGGGCGCGATTTGATAAGCATATAAATGAGACATTTTATGCCCCTAAATATACAAATGCTAAGTCCCATTATCTAATAAAAATATCTCATTATGTGTATTTTGTATAAAATCAAACACTAATCACAAATCATACACAAAAGGCTAAGGTGGGGGTATTCAATTCGGGATTTGAATGGACTCTGAAGAGTTTTAAATCTCGTGGATTTTAAAAGGTTTCAAATGATTTTACAAAATTCACTGGATTTTGTAGATTTTATAAAAGTTTGTTATGGATTTCTATGGATTCTTATAAATTCAATGGATTTTTATAAATGTGTTATTAGTCATGGGAAACAATAAAAAAAAACATCACCTACATTGTTATTCATGCCAATACAAATCATAAAACATATCTCAAAACATCAATTAAACAATTGTTTGAAAGTTACGAGAATTTTATTTCAAATTAAAAAAAAAAATCAAATACATTGAAGATGGTCCAAAAGTAATACAAATAAATATTTTACTTCAAATTGTTATTCCCGCCACCGCCACCTCTCGTCCCTTCTTCTTCTTCTTCTTCTTTTTCAATCACCGCCACCTCTCATCCTCCTCATCGCCTTTTTTTTCTTCTTCTTCTCCATCAATCACCACCTCCACCTCTCATCCCACCTCCACCCATTTTCATCTTCTCATTCTCAACCTCCTCCCCCCACCTTTTCTTCTTCTCTGTTCTTTTCTTTCTTCTTTTTCTCTTCCTCCTCCACTTTTTTCTCTCTTTGTTTTTTTTCTTTTTCTCCTATCTTTTTCTTCTTTTTTTTTTTTGCCCGTGTGAAGGTTTTGGCAAGTGGGGAACCTCCACTCGCAGGAACCTCCGCAAGAGGGAAGGAGGAAAAAAATGGTAAAAAAAGAAGCGAGGAGAAAAAAAATAGGAAAAAAAGAAAAACAAAGAGAAAATTAAAAGAAGAAGAAATCAGAAAGAAAAAAAAGAGAAAAAAAAAATGAGAGATGACAAGAAAAAGAAAAAATAAGAGGAAGAGAATAATAATAATAATAATAATAATAATAATAATAATAATAATAATAATAATAATAATAATAATAATAATATCAAAAAAGAAGAACAAGAACAAAAGAGAAGAGGAAGTGTCGGGTGGTGGTGCAGCTCGCGGTGGTAAGGCATGGTGGTGTGGATGAAAGTTGTGGGGCGAGGTGGTGCTGCTCTTGTGAAGAGATAAGAGAAGGGAAAGTGGTGGTGTCTTTGAGCAGATCACAAAAAATACTCATTGAAAGTTCACACATGCATTGTCAAAGACTAAACATATCAAACCCAATATCCATAAAGTCAAGCCCAAAAAACACCACTATCTACGGATTTTGAGGAAATCAACATAAAGATTTGGACATCCACATGACCAACTTTATCATAGCCAAAATAATCTCTACAAACTCCAAAAGTTTTAAGTCAAACTCCACTATCCATTCTAACATATTTTTTACTCCATCACTTTTACACTCCACTTTATTTCACTTTACACTCTTCCATATCTTTACTCCACTTTTACACTTCATTGTATTTTACCCCAATACTCTTCCTTATTTCACTCAAACACTCCACTTCCACTTCCACCCGTTTATCTCTATACATAAGTCTCACCCTTCTTCATCTATAAATACCCCACACATGAACACACTTGCGAGAACATTTTGGAGAGAGAAATAGTTGAAGTAGTGGTAGTTTAGAGATAAATAAGTAAAGTCTGGCTTAGAGCTTACCATGTTTGACTAACATCCCACCCTAAGGTGTGGGTAAGCCCATGGGAGGATAGCTCAAGAAGGCTATTTTAGATAAGTTTTTCCCATTTTCATGCATTAGATAATCATGTACAGCTAGATTGGTCTAGTAGCTTGGTTGTATCATGAATCTATGAGGTAAGTTAAGTGTTTTGTGTTTCATCATATGATTTCAATTCATGTTTTCTTCTTCTACTTCTTAAGCTCAAGATTAGATAAGTTTCTATACTTGCAATTTCTCAAGCTCCTTACAATGTTTACATATTATTAATCTATGTTTCATTGTGATTTGCTACATATTTAGAGTTTCATTTAAGTATGGATTCCTTGTATGTTTTTAAATCCACATTTGATTCTTGGTTCACTAATATAACTTAATCTTGAAATCAATTTGCTCATAATGTCATATTTTTCATCCTAAGGTGAGATGAAAATCTACCTTAGAATGTGTTAATGAATTTGGAAAAGATTAATCTAAGAGTGGCCTAGTGGTGTCATCTACTCATGATGGCAAACTCAAAACCCTAACTCGCACATTTAGATTTTTTCTTTGCATTTTTATTTCAAACACTTCACCAATCACTTCTTTTCTAAATAGATTAAGTTTCAAAGGAGAGTTAAGATTAGTTTTATGAATTTTATAGCTCTCACTACACCAAAAGGCCTATTTAGCTACACGGAGGTGGCCACGGCCCTAAACCGTTGGTTTATTTGCCACAGCTAAAAACCGTGGCTATAGTGGCCAACGGCCTAAAATCGTGGCTAAAAAAGGCTTGGCCACGGTTCTAAACCGTTGGTGTGTTTGCCACGGTTAAAAACCGTGGCTATAGTGCCCAACAGCCTAAAACCGTTGCTAAACTGCACGTGTGTTGCACGTAGAAGTGTGGAGAAGTGGCCACGGCTCTAAACCGTTGGTTTAATTGCCACGGCTAAAAACCATGGCTATAATGGCCAACGGTTTAAAACCGTGGCTAAAAACAATACACCAAAAGGTTGCAACGGTTTATAACCGTGGCTAAAACTGCCAACGGTTGAAAACCGTAGCTAAAAAAAATTTCACTTTCGCGATTTGGCCAAAATACTTTCGCGCTTTGGCGAAAAAAATTGTTGAAAAACAGATTCTCACAAGGGAAGAAGAAGGACGAAAGAAGGAGAGGACGATAGAAGAAGAAGCAGGGACGAAACAGATTCTCGAAGCAGGGAAGATTCTCGAAGCAGGGAAGAAGAAGCAGGGACGAAACAGATTCTCGAAGCAGGGAAGAAGAAGGACGAAAGAAGGAGAGGACGATAGAAGAAGAAGAAGAAAAAGAAGAAAGTTTGAGAAGGTAAGATCTCCTTTTTCTTCTTTAGATCTCCTTATTCTTTAGATCTCTTTGTTGATCTCTTCTTCTTATTTTTTTTTCTTCTTTCAGCAAAGCAAACCCTAGAACTCACTTTCTTCTTTTCTCCAACTCGATTTCTGAAGAGGAGAAGAAGAAGATTTCTCCGAATGGATCAATTTCCCCCGAATGGATCAATTTCTCCGCTCCCGAAGAAAATTGTTGATGATGAAGCCTGGTTTTGCAAGCCTGTTATGATTTTCCAACAACCCATTGAATAAATTTTTGATTTTTATGTTAAATGTTAGATGAACTTCTTTGTTTTTCCTGTTGAAGACTGTCGGCATCCCAAGACTATGGAGGATTTCATCAGATCTACACCCCCATTGAAGGTTTTACTTTGAATCTCAATCGATTAGGGAGAAAGTTTAAATTGGGTTTTTTGCTTGATAAAAATCGGATTGTTATTGTTTGGTTTTGTCATCAGTGAAGAAACTTCACTATTGTCTATAAGTTATTTAGATGTTAAAATTGATAAGGAATGATCTGTGTTTTGTATTTCAGGTTAGGTTTTCTCTGCACATACAAAACTTTCCATGTGAATCATCATCCAAAGTGTTCTTCAACACCTGACATGCTTTCAGTATTTCTCTACCACTTATGTCAGGTATTCACTTTTTAGTGTCATAACCTTCTTGTTTAGTGCTTATATCCTTGATATATTTAGATAACAGTGACTACCAAGCATCAATCTGCTAGTGCAATTGTACTCTAGCACTTCTGCGCGCCATGTTTGGGTACTAGATTTAATTATTTGAGTTTCTACTGTACCATAATTGCAATTGTTTATATGCTTTAAAATGTGTTTGACATCTCACTTTTCTTATGCCTTATGTTGAGCTTACGTTTCTATGCCTTATGTATATTTCTTGGTAATGTAGATTCGTGTAATGTCAGTGCTACATCAAGTCAAAGATGCATCATCTTTTTGGTTTTAACTTATTGTAGGCAGAAACAGAGGCAAAGAAGAAGAAGAGGAAGAAAAACTATGATCTTCAACATGTAAGCACCAAGTTCTTTTAGGGGTTATGGATTTTTTTGATTGGTCAAAGGATTATTTTTAAAAAATAAAATTCTTTGTTACATTTCATATTTGGTTTGTATAGGAGCTTGCAGCCCTATGGGAGAAAATGAGGCGGCGCAATATTACTAAAAAAGACAGATCGAAGTAAGAAGTTCATTTTTAATAATGGGGTTCTTTTGTAGAAATATTTTAGTAATATGGCTAACTTTGTTCATTTTAATATTTTAAGAATGGTGAGTGAAGCTGTACAGAAGATGAACGGGAAGATACCTGAAATTGCCATTTCCCATGTATCTTCTCGGGTTTTGCAGGTAAATATTATTCTCTTGCTGACTTCTCTTCCATTTTCATTTGATTTACTATTAATTGCAGTAGGGCTTTGCTTGTTTCATATTAGACTTGTGTCAAGTACTGTACCCAACTTGAACGAGATGCCATATTTAAGGAGCTCCAGCCAGATCTTCTTACGCTTGCACGTAACGCATATTCAGTTCATCTAGTGAAAAAGATGTTAGACAATGGTAAGTTTTCTTGTACTTTTATTCTTTGTGAAGTCTGTTGCTTTATTTGTTAAATACATCCAAGGATTGTTAAAGTCAATGTTTGAGTAATCTTGGGTATGGTGGATCATTATTTTGCTTGGACTTGTTTGACTTAGTTGAGTGATATCAGACTTTACTGATGTCTTTAACATTGGTTGCTTTTGAAAATGGACTTTAGTTGCTCCCAGGCTAAGAAGTAGGGGAAAAAGGGGCACAAAGTTTCTTACAGAAACATGTTTTCTTGTGAAAACATTCTATATTTCTTTATTACATATTCGTGCATATTTGGTCGAACTCTGCAGACCTGATGTTTTTAATATTGCCTAATGGTTCTTATTTCGCTGTTGTTGAACATGCCTACCAATTGGGAAATGCATCTCAGAGACAAAATCTATTGTTCGAGTTGTATTCAACAGAGTTTCAGCTGTTCAAGGATTTGGCTTCATCTAAAGAAAAAAGGTTTGCTTCAAGCATTAAGCATATCCATATCTCCTCTTTACATCTGTGCAATCAGCTTAGGCATTTTTCTAAGAACACTGCCAAGATTTAGGCAAAGCTAAGACTCGGTCACTGCTTGGTCCAATTAGATGTGGGAAACAAATTTTCAATTTTATGTCTGTATTTACTGCAGTGACCTTTGCGTGCTAATTTGATATGATTGAAAATGTTTTTATAGATCTACTTTCATTACTCAAATCGAATAAGTTTTCCAAGTTAAAATATTTGCAGCATTGATTCTACTTGCCTTCCACTGATGATGAGAAATATTTGGCGAATTGCACTTTTTTTATTTATTTATTTTAATCTTGTGGCGCTTTCCTTTTTACAAATATCCAGAAACAATGACTACTTCGCCTTCTCCTGTTAGGTCCAAACTAACATTTGTATTTAAAATTTTTCATTTGCAAATCGTTAAATGTGATTTTGTTTCAGTTCTTTCAAAGTTTCAACAAAAGGTCACTTTAAATTTTATCAGATAGTAACATGGAGATTAAAACTTTTCTTCTGCAGATAGATGGAGTTTTGAGGCTCCTCAATTTGCTACTCCCTCCTTTATCAGTAAACACTGGAGATAATCCGGCGGTAACTGAAAGGGAAGGGATGATCCGAACACTACAGCACAGAGTGCGTCCCAGGCAGGGTGCGCTGCAGTTTCAGCGTGCTCTGCATTGCAGACAGAGTGCGATGTTGATCCAGACAGAGTACGATTCAGCGTGTCTGCTGTACGTGCTGTTTCTGGCCGCAGCGGGTTTCAGCGTGCGCGGTTAGCACACCGGTTTTGAGCTGTGGTTGAGGTCTGCTGGGAGGCTTGCGGGTTTTTCTGCACGCTGCTGCGAAACAGAGCTTGCGTTGGTGCTGTCCGGGTTGCTGGGAGCTGACTGCTTGGGCTGACTTCATTTGGTGCTTTAAGTTTGGCATGGACATTCTTCCTGTCTTAGTCCAGGTTTGCTCTTTTATATTTGGATTTTGTATGTCACTGTTATTTATTATTATTTTGTTTATTATAACACCCTTACCCATTTCAATGACAGGTAGTTAGTTCTGGTGTAAACTTGAATGTTTGTTATGGCGTCCTTTCTGTTATCAATAAAATATTGTACTTCAGCAGATCTGATATGCTTCCTGACTTTCAAGGTAAAGAAGAAAATTTCCCTCAGCTTTTTAAACATCAACAAGCTTGAACCAAGCTAATTTCATTTGCCATGTCACAGTTTTCTTGCTGGTATGTTTACGAGGAAAGACGACCATGTTTTGGTGTTGGCACTATGTGATCCGCAAGATTTTCTTCCTGAAACCGACTTTTCTATTTGGTATTCTGCTCTTTCCAATTATGATTTGTAAAGGGAGTTGTGTGTTTTTCATCTTATGTAGAATAGATTTATGATCGTTTCACTTGTTACACTTACAATTAAAGTTTATTTTTAACATATAGGAACTGATTTTGCATTCCAGGTATGAACCACTTCTAGTGCAGGAGATGCTCACTCTCATCATACAAATAGTCAAAGAACGGCGTTTCTGTGGGCTTTCAACTGCTGAAAGTGTGCGAAGAGAATTGGTCTATAAGCTAGCAATTGGAGATGCTACTCATAGTCAATTGGTGAAGTCTCTTCCTCCTGACCTTGCTAATAATGATCAGCTTCAGATATGCTACTTTGTTTTCTATTTTCATTATGTACTGAAGCAAGTTCTACTCTGATAGGTGTTGTTAGGTTTTAATTTTCTTTTTATGGTTTTAATTTACTTCAAGTAGTTAAGAGCTTAGATTTTGTTGAGATTCCATAATCCTCTAATGAAATTGACTAATTAACAAACCTCTTGTTAGTGCATGGTGCATATGGATGGTCTACTGAATATTAATCTGTCTTTTGTATCTTGTGTGTTTGAGTGCATGCACTACTTGATTGACTTTCTATATCCCAAGCTTAGTCAGTTTTGCATGCAGGAGAAAATGCAAGCTGCACAATCCAAGTTCATAGAAAGCCTTGAATCCTCGTCAAATGAGGTGGAGACTTCAACTCTGGAGCAAGACTTGGCTAGTGCTAAGCATGTTGAAGAGGTCTCAGTGCCAGTTTGTTCTTTTTGCCATGATCCAGATTCTAAACATCCCATCTCACTTCTAGTTTTTCTCCAGGTGAGAACTGTTTTGTATTAATGCTCTCCAAGTCTTTGATTGGTGCCTATGTTTATAGGTTAAATTCTTAGTGCAATATTTTAGATTATGAAAGATGCATTTGTGTTTTCAATGCTAATACATTGTCATTGGTTTTGGAACAAGAAATCTCGACTTGCAAGTTTTGTGGAGAGAGGCCCTCTGTTGTGGGAACAAGCCCAATCGTCGGACACGCAGCGTCTTTTAATTACTAGAAATGAATCGTCGGATCCTTATTCAAGAACTATGTCCTCTTCTTCAGATTTATCTTCTCGCTTAGAGCAGTTGGTTCAGAGTGCAGTAAATGAGTTCACCCATGACGTGCTACCTGGCGAAGTTGATTCGATTTTGGATTTCATCAAGGCCCGGCTTCCTGCTGCAAGGACTATCCAGCATCCAAGTACATCTAGTGATACAAGGGTAACTACTCCATCATCCATTATGGTCTTATCTGTGCTCCAATAATGGTGGTGCTGGATGGATCAAAAGACCATCAATTCCATGTAGAAGGAATAGGGGTGTAAGCATCCATGAGAGGTTGTAAATGATCTAAATTTCCCATAATGGTGTGAATGATCTAAATTTCTGTTGTAATGAATTGCTTGAAAGCAATTGCTGGAATTTGCCGATCAAAGGAATGTTGTTTTTAAATTTAATTAAAAGTCATATTAAATTTTATTTACTTGATGCACGTGCTGAATTATACTTACCTATAAGATGTAATCAAAAGTCATTTGATAGCAAAAAATAAAAAATAAAAAATAAAAAAAAAATTTGCAACGGCTTAAAACCGTGGCTAAATATTGCAACGGCTCAGAACCGTGGCCAAGATTTGCCACGGCTTATAACCGTGGCTAGGACTGGCCACGGCTTAAAACCGTGGCTAAAGATTTTGCAACGGCTTAGAACCGTGGCTAGGAGTTGCCACGGTTTTAAGCCGTGGCTATTCCTGGCCACGGCTTAAAACCGTGGCTAACATGTTTGCAACAGTTTATAACCGTGGCTAAATCATCAACCGTCCTCGAGCATAAAATCGTTGCTAACATTTTAGCCACGGTTTTTAGCCGTTACCGGGGATTTAGCGACGCCTCTACAACCCACGGCTCTAAGCCGTGACAATGGGTTACCCCCACGGTTTAAAACCGTTGCTAATGGGTATTTTTGGTGTAGTATCTTTTTTGTGGAATTAGACCCGTACTGGCCGTTATCTAGCTCAATAGATAATCGTGCACTTGCGGTAAGATTTGAGATTGATCAATTTTTTGTGACGTTGCCAGGAAGAGCGATGGAAAATGAGTTTTAAAATCAATTTTGAACGCTTATCACTAGTTTAGTTTATGTTCATTTTCACCGTTTAAGTGCATTTGCATTGTTTTGATAACATTTTGTAGTCTGGAAATTTTAAACATCTTCATGTTTGCATTTTTTTTAGTAGCTAAAATTTGTTGTCGTTTTTTTTCCAATTTTTCTGTTTAATATTCATGATCTGAACTTTCACGGACATCATTCCATTTGCTCATTGGATCAAAGGTTAGTGAGGAATGAATTTTTGAAGTTGGACTGCCTGTGCTAGAATTTGATTGCTGCAGATGACTACTTTTTGGACACATGTTTCTACTGATATAGAATTATATTTTGGTTTGTGCAAAAAAATAAAATACTTGGAGAAGAGCTTTGGTGAACTTAGTGAATGACAGTTGGATCATAACTAGGACATTTTTTTTGAGTGATTGTGAGGACTTAAATTGTACTATCAAGTTGTAAAATAAAATAGGGTCCAAGATACAACCGAAAGCAAAGTGCGATATCTCTCGCAACCCACTTCAAATCTACTGCAAGAAGTGTTTCTGGAATATTTTTGAGTGTTTAAATTTTTGCAAGATATCGAACTGTGCTAAATTACGTAAGAGCGGACTTGGCTTTTTGCAACTGAATGGGACTTGATCTCCCACCTCATCACTCTAATTCACGTTCAAACATGGCCAAATTTAATAAAATAAACTCAGATAACTAGAGCCAATTAGAACGGTGTTCATAGGACCTCAAAAAAGGAATAGACTATGATTAAATTCTTTCGAAGTAAGGTTGTTTTTATTGCCGATTGGTGATCGCCGGTAAAGATCATTGTGACTGCATTTCTGACCTTTTTGCTTAGAGAGAGGTGCTTCGACGGGCTTTCTCACAAGTCTAATCTTATTTTGATTAGAAACACAAGGGTTCTTGAAAATATTTAAGTTGTAGCTAAAAATCGTAAGAAATCCTTAGATCTTAAAGACGTTCTTCAAAGGCTTAGCAGTTCTAGTACACCAAACCGAGTAAAATCTTGCTAGAACGCATATATGCCTAGTGTAGTCGTCTAAAGAGTTTTTACGTAATAAACTACCCCTTACTTACAAGACATATGGTAAAATTGAACTTGGGTGAGAATTGATTTAGAGATGCTCAAAATCATTCTCCTCTTCAAATAGATTGGGTTTTAGAAACCAATCGTCCCTTGCACTTAATTAAAGATAATCAACTTGTTGCTTGTTAGATTGATGGATAGGAATTGATTGAGCCATGTTTGTGTGTCATGATTAGTGTTCCCCTTTTTGTACATTCGCATATTTCATTTAGTTTAAGTCATATCATCTTAGATTGCATATGATTTTAGTCATTTTAAAAAATATATATATACATAAAAAACAAAAAATCCAATCTGGATTGATCAAGTTCAGTGTCAAGGAATTTCTTATGTGTTTGGAGCCATACAATTATGGATTTTCATTGGGAAGATCATGACAATGACGATGTGGTGATATTCCCCGAGATCAGACTTGAATTGCATATTCCAAAAATCTTGGAGGATTACTTTTGAAAAAATGTGAAATAAATTGAGATGAACTAAAAGAGGTCGATGACCTATCCATGCCTATTCCATGGACTCTCCTAAATCATAAAATTGATTTTGCTCCTTTTGACAAATTGAACTTGTATCACTATTTTGATGAAACATTTTATGAGCTAAAATTAGACTTTCATCATGAAAGATTTACTAGGATTCACTTGTGGGGCATGTCAAATCCATTGCATTTTATTGCCACATATAAACATGTTTGGTATGACCTACAAATTTTTAGGTTGTTATTGTACGATTTATTGCTAGACTAAGATTCTAGTGTACATATTAGGTCAACTGAATTTAAAAGAAAAAAAAATTAAAAATTCTTTGAGTCTTAAAAAAAATCATTTGAATATGATTTGATGGAACCTACTTATGAATTTTAACAGAAGTCATTTGACCACTCATGTCATTTAATGGTAAACCCTTTCCATTTCTACTTATTATTGTTCTTTTTTGTTCATGTTCAAATCCCGATGTCTTATTTTAAAACATTGAAGACAATGTATGATTTAGGTTTGGGAGGAGAAGTTTCAAACATATGTCTTATTTGAAAATGGTGTGTCGAATTTATTGAGTCAATAAAAAAATTGTTTTTCGGTATTTGTAACCCGAGTACTTATCCATGATGAGATTAGTTTCCGTAAATATAGTTGCAAATGCTTTGAAGTGTAGGATTTGAAACTTTAAAGTTAGTAGTTTGTCAATATTGGACAATAGTTTTTACTACTCATAAGCTAGGCGTTTTCTAAGAATTTGCATTGAGAGTTGTATTTTAGTTTCGATGTTCTTGTTTAAAGTTGAAAAAGTGGATTAGTTATCTGGTGAACATGAGAATAATAGTAGAGACTTGAACCCTGTGAGATTTTTAACATTTCTCATTTCTGAGGGTTATAAGCTAATTCTGGATTTCTTGAGTCCTACATTATCTTATTGCATGATCTTTATAATTCTTTGTTTATGACAAAAACTTAGAATAAAACATCAAAGTTGAATCATACCACTATAGTACATTCTAAAATTCACCCAAAGCATAGAAATCATGTTATCTTTGGAAAATATAAAAAAAAAAAAAAAAATCATTATTTGCCTAGATTGAATCTTTTAACCTATCCATGTATTGTTTACCCTTGGAGCCAATTTGAAACCCATCATATTAACAATTTTGTTGTTAACCCACTAATCAATAACTCCAAAATAACCCAATTATGTTTTCTTGCTCTGGCGTTTTTTAGAAAGGTTGGAGATGAATGATTAAAGAAGGTTTTATCACCATCAATGGATAGGTATATATACCTCTTAGTAGCAAAACGAATAGAAAAAGCCTAACAATCCATTCCCATTTTGTAAAAGGTTAAAAAAAAAAAAAAAAAAACAAGTTGCCTTCTTTTTCACATCAACGAAGATGTAAAACTCTTTCACATAAAAGGAATTAAGCCTATCCATGATGTTCAACACTTATAGAAGACATTTGACCTCATCGAAAGTACTTTTGTTTGTCCTTAACCTTCATTATTACCCTTTCTTAGGCCCCGTTACAACTTAGTCAAAATCTTATCTAATCCTTAGGAAAATATGGCTGAAGTGTGGAGGGTGAATTTGAAATACTATGGTGAATGAAGTCAACATTCTAGTAGACGATATTCCCTATTGAAATTGTATTTATTATATTCTCGAGTTCCCATTTTTGTTTTATATGTGAACTATCTCTTATTCATTATTTCATCTTATTCACATACATTAGAGTGGAAAATAACCAAATCTCTGAGTGATTATATACCTTGTGAGATTTTAAGTTGAAGCGAATTTTGTAGAATATAATCCAGAGATATGTCCACTTTTAAAAATGAAATTTGCAACAAAGAAGATTATCAAACTCTTATTATAAACTTGAATGAATAATTCCTATGTCTTTTGAATAGTGCTTACTGAACTCACTTATTGACTTAATGTTGATCGATAAGTTACATGAATATATATTAAGGCTTACGCAATCAAGTAGGAACTATTTGAGGTTAAATAAGGAAATAATTATTGTTTACTAAATTTTTGAGTCTGAGTCCCTAATATTACTAATGTTTGTGGGTATCATTTTTTGAAACCCTCACGAGACTATAACTCATCCACTAGGGGAAACCTAGAGGTTTAAAGACATGTTGCATATGCTAAATGAAATCGCGATAACTACGAAAGTGAGTTAGGTTTTAGTCTTTATTTAATTTTCTTTTGATCAAGGACTAGCAAAATGTAGGTTTGAGGGGGGGGGGGGGGGGGGGGGGGGGGGGATTTGATAAGCATATAAATGAGACATTTTATGCCCCTAAATATACAAATGCTAAGTCCCATTATCTAATAAAAATATCTCATTATGTGTATTTTGTATAAAATCAAACACTAATCACAAATCATACACAAAGTGGCACAATAAGGCTAAGTTCAAAGCCCACTGGAAGTTCACACATGCATTGTCAAAAACTAAAGATCTTCAAGCCCAAGATCCATGAAGCCAAGTCCAGAAAGCACCATCATCTACGGATCTTGAGGAAATCAACATGAAGATTTGGGCATCCACATGGCCAATTTTATCATAACCAAAATAATATCTTTAAACTCCAAAAGTTTTAAGTCAAACTCCTCTATCCATTCTCACATATTTTTTACTCCATTTACACTCCACTTTATTTCACTTTTACACTCTTCCATATCTTTACTCCACCTTATTTCACTCCAACACTCTCTTATTTCACTACAACAATCTTCCTTATTTTACTCCAACACTCCACTTCCACCCCATTATCTCTACACATAAGTCTCACCCTTCCTCATCTATAAATACCCAACAAATGAACACACTTGGGAGAACACCTTGAAACACTTTAGAGAGAAAGATAATTGAAGTAGTTGTAGTTTAGAGAGAAATTAGTGAAGTTAGGCCTAGAGCTTACCATATTTAACTAACATCCCACCTTAGGGTGTGGGTGAGGCCACTAGAGAATAGCTCCTGGAAGGCTATTTTATATTAGTTATTTTCATTTTCATATATTAGAAAATCATGTGTAGTTAAATTAGTCTTGTAGCTTGGTTTTATCATGAATCTATGAGGTAAGTTAGGTGTTTTGTGTTTCATCATATGAACTCAATTGATGTTTTATTCTTCTACTTTTAAGCTCAAGATTAGATAAGTTTATATACTTTTAGTTTCTCTAACAAGCTTCTTACAATGTTTACATATTATTAGTCTAAGTTTCATTGTGATTTGCTAGATATTGAGTGTTTTATTTAAGTATGGATTTCTTATATGCTTTTAATCTTCATTTGATTCTTGAGTTACTAATATAACTTAAGCTTAAAATCAATTTGCTCATAATGTCATATTTTTCATCTTAAGGGGAGATGAGAATCTACCTTAGAATGTGTTAATGAATTTGAAAATGATTAATCTAAGAGTGGCCTAATGGTGCCATCTACTCATGATGGTAAACTCAAACCCCTAACTCTTACATTTAGGTTTTACTTTGCATTTTTATTTCAAACACTTCACCAATATCTTCTTTTCTAACTAGATTAAGTTTCAAAAGATAGTTAAAGATTAGTTTTTCTAATTTTATAGCTCTCCTTGTGGGATTTGACATAACCGTGCATTTGTGGTAAGAATAGAGATAGATCACGGATAGTGTCCCCTGGACGTACCTGCTAAAAAAATTTAGCCGACAAGTTCGGGTGCACTTACTTGGTTGAACGTCTTTGTAAATCAGCCAACTTCAGCAAGTTTCAAATGAGTTCATTTGTCGAGCTCCATGATAAGGCACTCTTTTCTATTTTTAAAGGTTTTATTATGACTGAAGATATGAGACTTTCCCAAGCTGAAAATGAATGTTTGAAAACTTTGTCTCATGTGCCTAAGTCTACTACTGTTACTGCCCCCACTACTGATCAGCAAACAAATTTTGAAGGAAGAGAATGAGAAATTGAAGGCTGACCTTGGAGGCTATCATCGTCCTGAAAAGGACTAGGCTTGGCCACTTGTGCACCATTGTGGCCGCCATATTCAGGTCGGGTTTCTTAGATAGCAGTGAGCTATCCGAAAACTGGACTCTTCCGCTTGCGGTGGGCTATCCGTGGACTGGGTCTGTTCTACACTGGAGTTCCTTGGTTCCTGAGGCGGACTAGGTCAGTTATGCGACAAGTTGTCGTCTTCCTGAAAAGGACTAAGCTTGGCCACTTGTGCACCATTGTGGCCCCCATATTCAGGCCAAGTTCCTTACAGAGCGGTGAGCCGTCCGGATATTTGACTCACCTGCTTGCGGTGGACTGTTCATAGACTGGGTTCGATTCGCGCTGGAGTTGCTTGGTTCTTAAGGCGGACTAGGTCACTTATGCGGTAAGTTGTCGTCGTCCTGAAAGGACTAGGCTTGGTCGTTTGTAAGCCGTTGTGTCCCCGTATTCAGGCTAGGTTCCATAGGGAGCGGTGAGTCGTTCAAAGATTGGACTCGCCCACTACGGTCGACTGCATGTGTATTAGGTTCAGTCCGCGCTGGATTTCCTTTGTTCCTGAGGCGGCCTAGGTCACTTATGCATCAAGTTGCCATCGTTCTAAAAATGATGAGGCTTGGTTGTTTGTGTGCTATTGTGTTCCTTGTATTCAAGCCAGGTTCCTTAGGAAGCAGTGAGTCGACTGGAGATTAGACTCGCCCACTTGCGGTTGACTTCCATAGACTAGGTACGCTCCGCATTTGTGCCATTGTGATCCCAGGGTCGGACAAGGCTATCTCAGGAGCAGTGAGCCATCCATAGACGAGACTCACCTGCTTGCTATGGTCGAACTAGAGTTGAAAACTGAATCGACGGTTCAATTTTTTGAAGAAACCGCAAACCAACGGTTCAACATAATACTCTTTTTTCAGCGGAGGAATAATATTTGGCGTCGACTACCATGCTCAGTTGAGCACATGAACTTGCAGGAGAGGTATCTCCAAACGGGAAGTTATAACCATCAATGAGAAATTACAACCGTCGACAAAAGTTATAACCATCTACGGGAAGTTACAACCATCTACGAGAAGTTTCAACCATCAACAAGAGATTGCAACATCAGTGAGAAGTTACATCCATCAATGGCTCACGACCTGTCACGTGTTTCACTAATCTACGAGCAGTTCGTTCTCGAACTGCTACGTGTCTCACTCTTCTATGAGCAGTTGGCTCCCAACCTGCCACGTATCTAACTTGTTTACAAGCAGTTGGCTCCCGACCTGCCACATGTCCAACTCATCTGCGAGCAGTTGACTCCTCCTGCCTTTATAAATAGCCAAACACAGTTATTTTTTGGGTAACTCTGTTTTTTATTCACCATTCTCTCTTAAAACACAGAGTAATGAATAATTTTCTAAAATCATTGTTATAACTTTGGCATTGGAGTTCATTTGGCAGATACACCACACCAGTGTCAAGAATTAATCTTCATCTTATACAGATTGCACCGCGTGATCAGCACGTGATCCGGTGAAAATTTGCATCCACACTAATCAACAATTTTCTCCTCAGTACCTGCAATTTTTGTTTGTCTTTATCTATTTGATTACACCTGATGATACATCAAATAATACTATCATCGTGACCATACACATGGCAGAGATCGCCCATCACGAGGACCGAACATTCCAAGACCAGGTTAACTCGTAAAGCCCAAAAAGAACGGATCCAGTCCTAGAAAGCCCAAATAGGCCCCATCAAAACAAATTGGTCAGAGGCCTAAATCCAAGCCCAACAAAGTTCTCCCTTAAGGAGGATGAACATTGCAAAGAAAAAAGTTGTGGAAGGAGTTACGCCCCTAATGATGTATCTTCATAAAATAAGAGATCGTTACAGAGAACGTCTTCTCTCGTTGCGCCTCACATGCTTAAGTCACGCAGAGAATTAATAACGACCACTATATAAAGTAAAGAAAACATTTATAGATAGACAATTTTAACTGAGTTCTATTCAGATTTATCTTCATCTTCAATAGAGTTATTGACTTAAGTATTAGAGTGCTTTGGCCACTAAAAAAAAGGGTTGTCTTAAGTAATCTAACATTTGTTTTACAAATCAAACTTATAGGAGACCAAATTTGGATGCATCAATATCTACCTTGTTTTATTTCCTTGCAACTATTCACTACAAGAAAAATGCTCATTAATAGCGTTTTTTGAAACGCTATGGTAGGATACCATAGCGTTTTAGAAAACGTTGTGTCTGCCGGAGCTATAATAGATACATGGTCTATTATAGCGTTTTAAAAACGCTATTGTAAGTTGACTATTTATAGCGTTTCTGAAGCGCTATAGTAACAGTATTTATAGCGTATAGGGTTTTAAAAACGCTATTGTAAGTTGACTATTTATAGCATTTCTGAAACGCTATAGTAAGTCTATTATAGCGTTTTAAAAACACTATTGTAAGTTGACTAATTATTGCGTTTCTGAAACGCTATAGTAACAGTATTTATAGCGTTTTTGAAACGCTATTGTCTTTTCTCATGTAGCATTTAACAAATGCTATTGTATTAATTTCTATATGCAATTAACTCGATCATAATGCAAATCCAAAAATGTAATGGTTATTTATTAGGAAATCACATTTTAAACTTCAAATGAAAAACTCAAATAGAATCAAAATAGTCATACTTCAATAACAAAAGAAAAATAATACAAAACACTGATAACAAAAAGTTTTGTTTCCAACCTAAATTAACTTTCTTGAACACAGTAGTTGAATCTATAGAGAGTTCTAATTTCTTGAGATGGTACATTCTAGCTAGTTTCAGACCAGATTCGACACCTGAAGCTCATGTTTCAGAACAGATTGTCTTGTAGTTGCCTGATGAACTGTGAATTTTGCAGAAGTACATTTGCTCTCAACTGACCAGAAGTCTGCTAATTTTTGTTGATGCACAGAGTCGGCAGATGATTGTGCAAAAAACCGCGTAGTTTGATGTAGACTAGGTTGGGTTGAATAAAGACTGCTGAGAAGATTGCAGTTGGCTTGTCTGTTGTATGGTTTGCTGATGCAGCTGTTGATAATTGTGATTGATTTGCGGTTGAATAATTGAGGCTCCATACTGCATCTGCTTTGCTATCTGATTTTGAAGCTGATGTGCGTTCTGAGACTGCTGTTGTGCAACCATCGAATTTGCATGTTCCCTTACTCGCAAAGATATTTGATGGCACACATTGTCTAGTTGAATAACCAGTCAAGCTCTGTAACATGTTACAACTCTGTCCCGCACCATTTGACACAGTAGTGTCCATCAGACTTGTTCCATATGACAGTGGAGATGGTAAACTAGTAGATTGTACTCGAGCTAATGCAATTGTATTCTGCATGCTATGAGATGGCACTTGCTGCCGCTGAGGCAAATAAGGCATGGATTTTGGTAGGGAAGTTGGTAGTGGCTTCCTTTCATTGCACTGCTGGGACTGCATACCCTGAAATGTTGTAGACGTTCATAACCAAAAAAGATCATTAATAAAGGTAAAATCATTTTTGAAAACTAAACAATAAACATGCACTCTAAGACCATACAAGGAGAAAAAAAATAAGTGCATCCTTAGAGCTCTCAAGATATAGTATTTTAGGTTTACTAGACCACTTTCATGTCTTCAAATCACATGTATCACACAGTGAATCAAAGAAACAAGTATTCCTGTGAAAATATCAAATTTTTTTTTTTTTGGAGACATCACAATTGTATAAAAGCATAACCTAGCATGGAGCACTTATAGTCAGGAGTTCTCATCAGAAATCAGTGAAAATCCTCGTGAGAAAACCATTCCAACTCTGGAAAGTAACATTTTTAAATATTCACAACCACTACACCAAAAATACCCATCAACAACGGTTTGGAACCATGGGGGTAACCTATTGTCACGGCTTAGAGGCCTGACCATTTGAGGCTTCGCCAAATCACCATTGACGGCTATAAACCGTGGCAACATTTATTAGCAACGGTTTTATGTTCGAGGACACTTGATTATTTTATGCATTTAGCCACGATTTAGCCACGGCTACCCGGCATGGCTAGATGCTCCACGTTCCCTAACCGTGGCAACATATATCAATTATTTTGAATTTCTTTGGTCTCACAGCCGTTGCAAGCATGAAGGACACGGTTTTAATCCGTTGCAAGCATGAAGGACCACGGTTTTAAGCCGTTGCACGCATGAAGGACCACGGTTTTAAGCCGTTGCCAATCAAAACAAAATTCAAAAAAAAAAAGAAATCTGGTTTGTTGCGAGGGTTTGGAACCATTGCAAATTAATATAATCGAAAAAAAATTTACATTTTTTTTGCTGCTGCAGCAAAATCGCAGTCCCACACCTGCAAAAGTATACAACGGATAGTTTATAAGACAAATGACTAGGAGCATTAACTTCATTTTATAAACTTCATTTACCTGCTCAACATAAACTAGTAGGGTTCAACAGGCTTGCAGAAGTTGGCTCCAACATAAACTGCTTCTGAACCGAGTTCCTCTTCAATCCTCGACAGTTGTTCATACAAACAGAAGGAGGTTTAGTGATTCTCAGGTGAAGAGTTATGTCAACAAGTGGAAGAATGAGATCCCTCATACATGCATACTCTTCTTCACTCGTTTTAGCACCATCAAGGACCTGCTTCACAACCAAAACCACAAATAAGTATATCATAACATCATAATTTGACATACATTCTATTGTCAACAAATTAAATTGGTAAAGACATCATAGATCCCCCACAAGAGACCTCTTTTCGGCCAGTTACTAAACAGAAGAAATGGTGTGCAGACTGTGTCAACAATACTGAAGTAATACAAGTAGAAGGAAGTGGATGGGATTGTCTTGGAAAACCAATAAACAATCATAATAAACAGGTTGAGATACCAGCTAAAAGAAGGGAGGTGAAGATTAGATAATTTGACGAGTTGTGAATCTCAAGAATGTCAGTGCACTCTTGATGATGAATAATCGGCAAAGTACTACAGAATTTCACACCTACCTTGTGTAGCAATGTACTTCCACCTGTCATTTGTGACGCAAGTCCAGGAACTTTGTACACTGAGAGAGCATCCATAAACAAAATGACAATGAAATGCCACTGCTTAAGTTTGAAAGGCGGCATTGCACCCATCAATGTCATTGTACTCAGCAACAGGTCCTGCAGAGAACTTCCGTTACTTACCATTTAGACTAAACAAAATCACAGAATGCATATAAAGCGGGATCAATCATATAAACTTCACCAACAACCATTGAACCAAAACATGGACAAATATATATGACTGGTTTCTGGTGAGGATATTGTGAGTTTCAGCCTGACCAAAAGTTAGCACCCCAATAATGAAGTCAATGAAAAGGTCATTTGCAAGATGAAAATTATGAACCCATTTCCACAAAAACTCCATCCAACATAATCAATTTTTTGTGTGCAAAGCAACTAGTTCCCAGATCCCAAGACTAAATCAGGAATGCTAAACAGCGCATTCGAAATACCAATAAAGTAAGGGGCGAGGCTTCGAAAAACTTCCTCTGTAATCTAATACAAAGACTACATAAAAATTAAAATAAAGTTCTCAAAGCTGGCAAACCAGGACGTAATTTCCATCCTTGTTCGAGAACAATTCTCCCGTTCTTACAACTCTATTTATTTTCAATATGAGACGTCTAAACAGATGCTAGTCACCTTACTCCCGCAGCTCGGACTAAAGATCTTGTCCTATACTGAACAGAAAATTTCATATTGGTAACACAAAGATACAAACTTTCATGGATTCACAGCACAAATCCAAATTCCATCACATTTCTGCGTGTTTCCTTCACCTAAAACTTGGTTAAGTCATGCACCTTATCTTTCCATTCATTTTCAATATGTACCAAACAAAAGACTTTGTCCAGCTCCTTCATTAACACAGCCTCTGCTACATATGAGCTTCTGACAAAATATTCATCTAGGACTTGAGATGGTCCCTAGTATATTGTATTACAAACGATCAGATAAAAATTAGCTGAACTTAATCCCTTAAACCATGAAGTAACTACGCAACAAATGATACCATGGTTATTCCATTTAATGACCTCAATAATAGAGAACTCTAGATGGTACTTAAAGAACAGATTCAAATCAGAAATAACGCGGAGAAAAGGTACAAACACATAAAATGGATTTTCCAACTTCAAATTGCAAGGAAGTAATGGATATAAAATATAAATAAATCATATGTTCTGAATGTATACCAGTTCTTTCTCAATGATATATATTGGTGTCTTTAGTCGGAGAATCGTAGCAACCTCAGACAAGGCCCGACCCAGGCAAACAGCCAAAGTTAGCTTGATTTCTGAAGACCGACCTTCACTCGAGAAAACTTTGCAAGGATAATGTTTTCCCTTGAGCAACAAAATCTCTTTGATTGAACTTTCATCTTTCCCATATATATAAGCTAGAGAAGATGATGTTATCCACTCAAAAAGTGCCATCCACATTGTTGAAAATGTTGACAACTGAAGAGCATTGAATAACATTCAATAGGTTGAACGGAGATAACCAAAAAATAAGTATCTTTGAGCAAAGATAACTTACAGCTAAACTGAAGCCCTCTAGGGGTTCATCAAATAAATCATCGTTCAAATCAAAATGGTTCTTTGAAATCTTTAAAGGAACCGCTTCCTGGCGGAACACATTATCCTTCTAGGAGTGTTCATCAATATCTTTCTTTTGAGGCAAAATAATGATTCGTGCTTCAGATACTGTTGGAAAATGTAAAGAGAAGATCCAACACTTTCATGAGCTTAAATAAGAAGCAGATACCAAATCCATACAATTATAACTGTTGTTAACAAGTAAAGGATATTACCTGCATCTGTAACATCAGAGACACCATTGGCAACATCCTCAGCTGCCTGGCTCAGTGCAAGCGCACAAGCTTCGGCTGATGAAAGACGTTCAGAACCATGGTTTCAATAACCACCGAAATGATGAGAACCATGGTGCATACCTGATTGGACCACTCTGGAATGCACCACTCTGTATCTTCCAGGCGGACCTGTGAACAACGAATACATACATGCATTTACTGTGATTACATAGGTAAGTATATATATATATATTCAACAAGAAAACAACACTACTAAGATTACATATTTGGGACTACCAAATCCAAATTAAAATTACAGATTTGGGACTACCAAAACCAAATCAGCCAGGAGTGTGTAAGTCAAAAAACAAAAATGAACATATCACTACCAAGTACAATAGTATTGCATGCAAGTCCACAAAAATAGCAAGCATCGAGGATATCGTTCAAGGTTGTAACTACCAAGGTAGTTGTAACTATCAATCATCAAGTTCCACATGATTTTTACACCATACGAAGAAATCACCAACGTCCAAATCCCCCATCATGTCTCCTTTTGGATCACTCTTGTAAAGTTTCACCTCAGTAATATATTTGAAGCATAAGGAAAGTCTGATCTCTGTTGCAGGGTTCAATGATCCATGGTAATCGCAAGAGAATCGATGGATAGGATCAACAACCTCTTTTGCTATCGCAATGACATTCTTATGCCAATCACAAACTTTGTAAGTCCTTGACACTGAAGGAACATGATTGCTTGGAGAAGGAAACCTCGCAACACCTTGAGAAGATGGTGGTAATGGAGATGGAGGTAATGGATTTTCTGGTTGCCTTGTGAATTGTGCACGGGATGAAGGTGTATCTTCAGTTCTTTGTGTCCCTCATTGTGTTCCCTCACTTGTTGATGGTCTCACATAAGTTCCATTTTCAAGTCTCTCTCGTATCCTTTGAACATTTTCTTCCAATCTATCATATTTTTAGCTCAATTATTTTACTTCCAATGTTTTATCCAAAAGCAATGAACGAGCGAGAAGTGAAGCATCATACTTCCTTTTAGAGACGGTGGTTATAACACAACAAACACGTCCCCTTTCTTCTTGGCCAAACACTTGGCTTAGAGGATCATTATCAATAGTGAGGTCAGTGGTACCCTGGTTGAAGATTCTAGCAAGGCGACCTTTTTTGCTTTAACTTGTTCCTTAAAAAGAATGAAAAAATAAAATAACACAGGACACAAATAATATTCAAATAACTACAAAGTAAATTAAGAATTGTGTATAAAAGACATCATGCGTCGGTTTTCCATCCTTTCCCGTGTGACAAACAATCCATATATCAATGCGTGTGACTGGTTCCCCATCAGGGTTCTTCTCAACCTATATACTTGAAAGATTAGTCTCAGCCTATATAGTTAAATGGTTATTATTGTACTAGTATCTAGAAACTCAATTACCATTTCATACTCCACTTCTGCAGCACTCTTTTGGCCACCCCCCCCCCCCCCCCATACATACTTTGAAGCCTTTTTGTTTTTGGCATTTTTAGTTCTAATTGCCTTCGCTTCAAGGGTGCTCTCATAGCGAACAAACTCCTTTCAATCCTCCTCTCTTACACCATGTGGAACATGCTTCTCTTGTTCCTCAATGGTAGGATACTTATCCAAATAGTCCTTCCTAAGATCTGCCTTGAACCTTCTAAAATATTCTGGCATTTTCAAATGCACACTCTTTTTCACATAATTTGGGATGTCGTATTCACGATGCAAATAAGCCATTGAGATATAAGTTGACAATAAAATAAAACATTATGAAAATCAATGATGTAAAATCTCACGTTGAGGGCATTCCACACATCCTATTTGTAGTTGTCAGTAACATGGTGCCAACCCTTGAATTTGATGGGCACAAGTGTTTCAATAAGCCTTCCAATGCGTTTATTGAAATTTCTAGCACCAGGTCCAACTGCTAAACCATGGACATTGAACTTTATGGTCTTTTTAACTTCACTATAATCATTTGTAAATGTAGTGACATCATTGGTGGAGAGATTGCCGCGAGTACTACCCATTTCTATCAATGACATTATAGATATTAACCATTATCAAACAAAAAGAAATAAGAAACAACTATATACACTACATTTATAGATAGTTTCCTTCCACAACATATCACCACAAATAGATTTTTATAAAGCAATGGAAAAGCCAATCTGAATACTTAGCTACAAAGCTTCCCTTTCCCAACTCAAAAGTCAAAATAAGAAACAAAGACAAAATAATTGGTCTCAACCAAAGAGGATGACTAAAATAGCATTAGAAATGCATCAAAAAATATTGTAGCATAGTCAATTAAAATTCCAGTAAGCTCTTCAGGTTGGGGTTGTCTTTCAAGATGCTTTGATACACAGTGGGAGTTTCCTTTTTATCGACATTAGTGTTCAAGCCTCTTTGAGTATGTAGAACGACATGCCACCCGTCATTTGATTGATCTTTCGAATAAAATACCCCACTTGCTTATTGAGCTAAAATGAATGGATCCTCTTCCACCTTTCTTTTGTCTTTTAGCTTCGACAAGTTTACCATCTAATGGTTCCAAATTGGGTCAACCTTATATGCATTTTTCTTATCTTCCACTTTGACCCAATCACAATAGAAGACTGTTTCTTTGAAATCTATGTAGTCTAGCACCAGTATGTCTCTAACAACTCCATACCATTTGACTAGTTTGTCCTTTGGCCTCTTATCTTTCTTACTAGCAACAAAAGGAGCAATGGCATCCATGGAGACACCACTATCTTGTGTCACCAAACATTCAT
Organism: Berberis vulgaris; assembly: GCA_963556465.1. Classification (NCBI taxonomy): domain Eukaryota; kingdom Viridiplantae; phylum Streptophyta; class Magnoliopsida; order Ranunculales; family Berberidaceae; genus Berberis; species Berberis vulgaris. Next base: position 23,465,598 of record OY747131.1, on the reverse strand, counting down.
CCGAAGAACTTGTCGCAAATGTGAAACCATTTACACAATATTTTGGATATCGGGTTGCCAAAAATTGTGGACCATTGGCTAACCTCCAAAGTGTGGTATTTGTTTCCCCAGCCTTCTCCAACTACATTGTAAAACAAATAATCTTATAACTGAAATCTAAAAAAAAAATTATATATATATATATATGAATAAATACACATTATAAAATACCTCACTACACAACCAAGGAATAAAGTCAGTGGCTTTCTCAACGAATTTCCTTGACCCTTTTTTTTAACTTTGTGTAGCCAACTCCATGCAATATTCATTGTATTTTCTGCACAAGTTACCATATTATCATAATTCTAGATTTCTAGTTATTAAAAAAAACTAAAATATTATATATCTTACTCTTTCCAATCACTCGAATCAGCAAGTGCATTGAAAACCCATCTTCGAGCTTGTTTAAATTGTACATTATTTAGCATATAGTTTTTTCCTTTATCTAATGGCTTTTCATCGGCATACTCATCATCTACATCAAGCCACTTCTCTTGACTGTGTTTGTGAGTTCCGAACCGTGGCTTTGTCATATACTCCATGCAGTATGTAACAGATTCATCTACAAGGTATGCTTCTGCTATTGATCCTTATATGTATCTGAAATTTTTAGCATAGTCTTTGTATCGTTTCATTAACCTATCAATCATAAATAAAATGATAAATTAGTATCTAATATAATAAGATAACGTGATGACGTGCACTAAAATTAGAAAAGTTATTTACCACTCAAAGGGATACATCCATCGATATCAAACTGGACCACCAAGCATCGCTTCCTCGGTTAGATGAGCCATGCAATGCACACTTATAACAAAGAATGAAGGCGGAAGCTCCTTTTCAAGAACACAAATTGCCTCAATCACACCTTTGTGTGCCAATTGAATATCTGTTTTGTTGATTACTTTAGCACATAAGATATTAAAGAATAAGCTAATTCTTTGAATAGCAATTCTTAAATCTTTATCCTTCTTGTCACGAAAAACATGTCTAAGAAAAACTAGAAGTAAATGTTGCATAATGACATGGTAGTCATGTGACTTCAGTCCTCTTAGCTCCAGGGGATTGCCAAGAACGCAATTACTCAACTTGGATGAAAATCCACTCGGCAATTTCAACTCTTTTAGTGTATTCATAAATACTTTTTTTACTTTCTTGGTCAAGGCAAATGATGCTTTTGGCATTGAAGTTTTTCCCGTTTCAGTGTCATGGCTCAACCAATATCTCTTATGAGTTCCCATGTCTTCCATATCTTTTCGAGCATTCTCACCATCCTTTGTTTTCTTAGAGACATTTAACAATATGTTCAATAAGTGTTCAATGACATTCTTTTCAGTATGCATCACATCATTATTATGTCGTAGCTCAACAAACTTCCAGTACGGCAAATCAAATAAAATGGACCTTCTAGACCACGGTGGCGCAATGTTATTTGTTGGTTCATCATTGACGTTATCATTATCAACCATATTCTTGCGCTTTTGACCACTAACCTTACCTTGTGTAGAACTACCTTCCAAAATTTTCACTATCCTTCGTTCAACTTCTTCGCCAGATAATCGTCGTGGAGCACGACGATGTTCAACATCTTTGTTGAATCCCTTGTCATCTCTAAACTTGTGTTTTGTAGGTAAAAAATGTTGATGGCCTCTATAGCATATCTTCCGACTGTTTGAAAGACGTTCAGATTCTACATCATCAACACAAATAGGGCATGCATTATAACCATGAACATTACAACCAGCTAGAGTCCCATAAGCAGGAAAGTCATGGATACCCCAAAACAACATTGTTTTCAACCGAAAATTGCTTTTAGTATACACATCCCAAGTTGAAACACCATCTGCCCACAATTCCTTCAACTCTTCTACTAATTGCTCCAGGTAAACATCAATATTCTTTCCGGGTGCTTTTGGCCCTGATATTAACAAGGTTAACAAACAAAACTCATTTTTCATGCATAAAGAATGTGAAAGATTCAAAGGTGCTATTATTACTGGCCAACAACTATAAGCATTACTTAGATTTCCACGTGGGAACCATCAGTCGATATTGCAAGTCTCAAATTCCTACTATCAGAGGCAAACTCTGGCCATCTCATATTTGTTGAAGTCCATTGTGATGAATCACATGGATGTCTCATCAAATTCCCATCTGAACAAGCATCCTTGTGCCTAGTCATTGCTTCACCAATCCACGGTATGCTAAAAAATCTTTTCAACCTTGGAATCAATGGAAAATACTTTACAACCTTTTTAGCTTCTTTCCTGTATACCTTACCAGACTCGTTGTCATTGTCATCCACATAATCTTTATACCTACCAGAACCACATTTTGGACAAGTAACCAGACCCTCATATTCTTTCCAATAGAGTATGCATCCATTGGCACATGCATGTATTGTCTTACATTCCATTCCCATATCTTTAATTGTGTTTTTCATGTTTGGGTAGTTATCTGGCAAATTACAATCATCCGGCAATAAGGTTTTTAGCCATTTTAACAACATCGTCACACTATTACCACTCCAACTAAAACAATTCTTGAAATTCTGCAATTCAATAATGGTGGACAACGTGGTCTTATCCTTAGGACACCCATTGTACAAAGGCACAGTCATTTTTTCCTTATACTTTTGATACTTCTTGTTCATAACTGTCTCAGGTTCACAAGAAAGTTCCGGACCACCTTCTGGATTACCGCCAAAACATTCTTCGACGGTGTCATTCAAGTCATTTATCCCATCATCAGCCTCCACAATTTGCATGTTGAGGAATACATCATCAACTAGGTCGCTCATCCTAGGATATTCAAAGGCATCATCAGGTTCAACCACTTCTGTCATAGGTACATCAATCACCTGCTTGTTTATATTCTCTCCATGATGTATCCACGTGACATAATTGGTATCAATGACATGGCTTAACAAATGAACACCTATGTCGTCAACACTAATGTTTCCCCTCGAATTCCTACATCGAACACATGGGCAAGGAAAAAGACTCTCTCCATTTGCATTATCCTCAACAAACTTTTGGAATTCTCTAACGTCGTATATATACATTTCACTTCCCCATTTGTTCATCCATGACTTATCTAAAAGAATTGTTGACATTTCTACACACCAAAAATTAAAAGATTAACTTTAGTCAAACACTCATGAAAATTAGGTGACATATATATATACGATTCTAGCAATTAGTAATGGCATATATCTTCAGCAATTTTGTTATTACCTCTTCTTGGTAATGTGTGCTTTGTTTGATAAATTTATCAAACTCTTTTGCTTGTTCTTCAAGCTGATTTTTGAGATTTATAAAATCCCCCTCCTTGAAAGTGGGTTTATATAAGTCCTCATGGTCTGTAATGGAATTTGTAAGACCATGTTGTTGGGCAATGTGATCAGTAAGGATTAAATTACATCCTAAGATCTCATTGACATTGTTCAGCATATTGACACACGTCTGGATTCCTGATCCAGTGGCATTATGTCTGTAGTCAACAAATTCTGCTACTACTTTATACTGATTTTCAATATTACAAAGCTTGCCTTCATAATATATGTGAGGATCTTCTTTGAATGACATCCTAATGAAGTCCTTGAATATCAATTCTTAGACCTTCAATTCTTTGAGACATGCTCTTTAGCATTTCTCTGGATTCTTCCATAAGGTTCTTTTTGGGTTCCTTAGAAGAGCTAGACTCGCCGCAGATGAATCTATTGTTCTTAATCATGCTTGTTGGATTTGCTCCAAGCATAGGTTTCTTTTTAGAAACGTCTAAAGACCATACTGACTTTAGGGGTTCTATATCTTTGTTAGGTATGTCTTGGACACGACCTACATCTGAGAATACATCATCAAGTTCTATGTTCTCAGTTTTTCTATATCCCGTACTATGATGAGAACTTGTTAAGGCATTTCCTACAAGATAAGTGATGGAGAATGGTTTGTCTCCATTCATCAAGTCGCTTCGTTCAAACTTATGAACAAAACTTAGGATTTCATTTATATTTTTGGTGTTGAGTGGCACACCATACTTAGGGTAAATTGTAAATATCAGTTTGCCATAAGCAAGATTTCCTTGACAGGTACCTAGAATACAATCTTCACGATCATTAATCCTATTATTTAGTAAGGCACATAGAATATGACTATTGATTCCTTGTCTAAATGTAGACTTTATACAGATTTGTACACCACCTATGTGAATGTAATCAGTCTTTTTTCTTATGTCAGAAGGTATTTTAGCCATTTTTAGCTTAATATCTTCTTTTGTTATTAGTGGTATATTAATTTTACTAGTGGTATCTTTAATATCCAAAGTAAATTCTTTTGTTGAAACACCAAGATAAACATGATTTTTCCTAGTGATCAAATATTTTGCTATCTTCGTTAAGACTCCTGAAGTCCTGAAGATTTGTTCAGCACTAAGTTTTAGATGTTGTGAAGCTATCATTTTTAACTTAGATTCTTCTATGAAAACATCAACTTTGAAATTTCCATGTTCTTCATGAATTTCAACTTCTTCACATTGTTCCACATCAAAATCTATTTGATATAGATCAGACATTATTATCGTCCAAACTTCCTCAGTTTAGACTTTTCTTGATGCTCCGTGAGGAGGTATTATAAAAGTTCCCGGTGATCCCGTTTCAAAAGGGTCGGGAAGTACTATACTAAGAACTGACTGGTCCTTAGATAACGTTGATTCTATGATCAACAAATTCTTAAGTAGTTCAATCTGAACTAGTTATTCCAAGATTCTTAACATGGCTCTGATACCAATTTTTTGCCAAAATTCTTAACATATTTTTTCCAAAACTAACAGTGGCATCTTCAAAAGAAACCAAAATAAATGTTCTAAGTTGTCATTGCTTTTAACTATTTCAAATTCTGACTACAATGCAACATGTCTACTATAAATTTTTTTTTGAATATTCAAGCCAAATTTGGTGTCCAATTCACATCCAACTCTACTCTCCTAACACATAGTAAAAACACCTCCACATAGCATTTATCTCACAAGCTAAATACTAATTTCAAACATGCAAATACATATACAACAATAAGTAAGCTCAAATTTTAAATTTTTTAACATGAATGTGAAGGACGATGCCAAAAATTTTCAAAATCGCATATGCAAGCTTGCAGGAGACAAAGATCCAAAAATCAGAATTAAATATATGATTTCACTTACCCGATCAGTAACAATTAACTCTAGTAAGCTCTAAAATCTCCACAAATGAAGCCCACGAAGAATCTATCAACCACTGTTTAAGTATAAGAATCTATCAACCACTGTTGAAGCATTCACAAAAGAAACTCTTTTATTTGACTTCAAATCAGCTTCCATACACCGAATCTCACTAAGAACATACCTGAAATTCACTTTTCGGCTCCCCAACCAAACGGTTTACTGAAGCCCTTTTCCCTTCAACCTGTTAGATTTAAGAGAGGAAATAAATTAGGTGAGAGGGAAACAAATCTCTCTTGATTTTAAGAGAAGAAACAGATAATAACAGGAAAAAAAATTGAAACCTTAGCTCGTCGATGTTGGTAGCTAGGGCATGTCAAGACCCTTTTGCATCAGAGTAAGATGAGCTGTTGTTGATTGATCAAAGTTAAGAAACACTTTTGAAACGAAAATGGAACGAGAGATTCTTTGGCAGAATCAAGAGATCCCCATATCCAAAAACACCTAAAACATCAATCAAAACAAGCCCAAACGAATATCAAAGAAGAAAAAGATCAAAATTAAGAGAACTCACTTATACAAAAGGGGGTGTTTGAGATGAACCAAGAGAAGGAACGGATCTGTGAACCAACTCTCTATTGCAAAGAAAACATTTACCAATTTCTAAACAAACCCTACCTTAAGAAGAACCTCTTCCACTCTCTTATTCCCGAAAGAGAGAAATTGCAGCGAAAACTGAAACATATCCACACACTAAATCAACACCAACAACAAAACAAGCGGATTATAAATCTATGGCTACCAACGATTTCAACCCTCAAAATGACAAAATCCCCTGTTGCCTAATCTTCCAGTTTTTCTTGCAGAGTCTTGAAAGCGAAATAATAAACAACATCAAAAAAAAAAAAAAAAAAAAAACAAATAACACATAAATCATCTCACAAGCAAAAATTACCTTGAGTTTGTGCTTTCTTTCACTTCTTCTTCTTTCTCTTCACACTCTCCTCTGCTCCTCTCTCCCACTCTGATTTGAAACGAAAATGGAGCGATTCTTTGGCTGAAGATAACTATTTGATTTTCTAACAAACCCTAAAATGAAAATGGAAGGAGGCGGGAGCGCCAATTTTTTTCGCAAGACCACGAAAGTGTTTTCGCAATGGCGCCAAAGTGTGAAATGGATGTGAGTTCTCCACACAGGCACGTGCAATCATAGGTGCATTTTCTTTTTATAGCCACGGTTTTAGGCCCTTGGCCATTCAAAACACTCTTTCAAAAGTAATTTTTTTTACATTTGCCACGGTAGATTATCTAGCCACGGTTTATGGGTCGTGGCAAATAAACTAACGATTTTGAGCCGTGGCCATCTCCGTGTAGCTAATCAAGCCTTTTGGTGTAGTGAACAATTCCCTCTGAATGTTTAAACTGATGCAAAAATGTTTAGAAATAAGTTCGTCAACCAAAAGTTAAACAGACGAATCCACTCTCGATGCCTGCTTCATACTAAATTATGATGCAGTATTTTTTGATCTTATAATGCTCACATGGAACAACTTTCTAAATATTGATTTCAACAACACTGTAGCATGGGATTCCTTGTTGTGCAAAAGATTGAGAACTAGCATAGTTTTCAATATGATACAGAGATCATTACAACTTACCTTTCTTTCTCTCGAGCTCTTGATCAAGCTCTTCTTTCCACTTCTTTTGTCTCTCAGAAAAGCTAGCACTGCAAGTAGTAAATACTTCACTGTAAGATGAGTAAGAATTATACATTTACATATTATTAACATTGACACAACAAAAGCATTAAGCAATTAATAAACCTTGGATTTAGTGGTTGCTGTTGAGAATCAATAAGTCCTCTCCATTCACTCAGCTGAGGCAAAAGAATATCCTGCAAATTTTTATTATCCATAACACCAAAACTTGACTCACGCCTGTCACTACTTCCAGGGCTTGTCGTAATGGCTGCATTGGATGGCACTGGTGGAGTACCACCTGTACCCCTGCCAGGTGACCTGGTTTTGGGAGGTAACTTCAAATAACTGGCATTGTTATCGTCGTGTATATTCCTGAGAGCACCTAGAGGACTAGAACCATTCAAAGTGTTATAATAATCTTCATATAATGGTTTTTGCATCCTCTTCAGCTCCAGGGCCTGCAATTTTAATAATTGGAAAGCAACAATCAAAGAACTTGTTAAGCAATAGGAATCAAGAAGTGTACATCAGTTTGTTAGTTTGTTAAGCTGTCTGTTAGTATGTCTGTTAGTCTGTTTTGCTAGCTAATCAGACATTAGAATGTCTATATAAACAATGTACATTGTATAATTCTTCAGAGTGTAATATACAGAAATTTCTCATATCACAATCTGTCTCAGATTCTAACATGGTATCAGAGCCATCGTCTCTTCATCTCCTTCTTCTTAGTTCATCATAGTCAGTCTAATGGCAGATGCAACATCATCCAGTGCCACACCATTCTCTACCTCTGCTCTAGCAGAGTCTAAACCTGTCATGTTTACACATGCATTGTCTGTCAAGCTGAGTGAACAAAACCACTTACTGTGGAAACAACAAGTTTTGGCAACCATTAGAGGACACAAGCTTCAAAGATTTCTTGCAAAAGACTCATCTCCAGCACAGTTTCTTTCTAATGAAGATCAAGCCAGCAATCGTGTTAATCCTGAATTTGTTACTTGGGAACAGCAAGATCAATTACTGCTATCTTGGCTACTTTCTTCTATGACAGAGTCTCTACTTACCAGGTTAGTAGGATGTCTAACCTCAGCACATGTTTGGCAAGTTCTTGAAGTCTTCTTCAACTCACAGACAGTCGCCAAGATATCTCAGTTTAGGAATCAACTTCAACATCTCAAGAAAGGCGACATGTCCATCAATGCGTATTTGCTGAAACTTAAAGCCATTACTGATCAACTGGCATCAGTAGGACATCCGTTGTCTTCTAGAGATTATGTAAATGCCATCTTTGATGGTTTACCACAGATCTATGACACTTTTGTGGTTTCAGTAAGTTCAAGATCTGACGAGTATAGTGTAGCTGAAATAGAGTCTCTCCTACTTGCTCAAGAAGCTAGGATTGAGAGACATACAAAAGATCTTGACATCTCTGTCAATTTGGCTCAGTCTTCTTATAGACCTTCTCCTAGGTCTTTTGTGTCCAGCTCACACAGTTGGAGACCTCAGTCTAGAGGATCTCACAATCACAGAGGTGCCAGATCTGGAAGAAATTTTCGGCCATCTGGATCTAGTTCTCAATCAACTCGTCCTCAATGTCAAATCTGTGGCAAACTTGGTCACATTGCATTGAAATGTTACAATAGGTTTGATGAATCTGTTTCATGGAGTTCTGGTTCTTCATCTCAAGCATCAAATCCAAGGCAGGCCTTCTCTGCATCTACGAGTCAATCTCCTTCTTGGAGAGCTGATTCTCCATTTCAGATACAAGCCAATGTTTCAACACCTCAGATGCAGAATACTACAGACACTAGGTGGTATCCTGATTCAGGAGCCACTGACCATTGCACACCTCAACACTTGATGAATGCCATGCCTTATCATGGCAATGAGCAACTTTTTGTGGGTGATGGCACTGCCTTGCCAATTGAAAACATCGGTCAGTCTTCTTTTATTACTCAGCATTCTTCCAGAATTTTACATCTCAGAAATATACTTCAAGTTCCTCAGTTAACCAAGAATTTATTGAGTGTGTCTAGGTTTGCTAGGGACAACAAGGTCTTCTTTGAGTTTCATCCTGATATCTGTTTTGTCAAGGATCAGGTCACACAACAAATTCTTCTGGAAGGGACACTTAAGGGAGGTCTGTATGTGTTTCCGTCAATGGTTCTTTCTGATGTAAAGTCTGCCTCTCCAGTTCAGCATTCTAGTAGTAATTCGGGTCAGCATTGTCTTGCTCAGTCCTCTTCCCAGCATTCCAATAGTCCTCAGTATTCTCAGTACTCTAGTTGTCTTGCTCAGCTTACTGCTCAGCACTCTACTCATCGTTTCAGTAGTCCTCAGTATTCTCAGCTTCCTAGTCATCGTGCTCAGCATACTGCTCAGCACTATACTCCACAGTCCAGTAGTCCTCAGCAGTCTGTTCAGCATTCCAGTGGTCCTCAGCATGTTCAGCATGGTGCTCAGCACTACTCTCAGCATTCCAGTAGTGCTGCTCAGCATTCAACTCAGCTTACTACTCAGCAATCTTCTCAGCATTCCAGTCGTGCTGATCAGCATTCCGCTCAGCATGCTACTCAGCATTCTACTCAGCAATCCAATCAGCACTCATCTCAGCATTCCAGTCGTCCTCAGCACTCATCTCAGCATTCAGCTCATTCAGCTCAGCATTTCAGTAGTACTCAGCATGCTGCTCAGCAATCTCAGCATTCAGCTCAGCATTCAGCTCAGCATCTCAGTAGTACTCAGCATGCTGCTCAGCAATCTACTCAGCATCAGCATTCAACTCAGCATTTCAGTAGTCCTCAGCATGCTACTCAGCAATCTTCTCAGCATTCCAGTAGTGCTGCTCAGCATTCCACTCAGCAATTCAGCAATTCTTCTCAGCATTTCATTACTCCTTCTCAGCAGTTCAACAGTTCTCCGCTACATTCATTTCAGCATTCTGATCTTTCTCCGCAATTAGTCCCTCAGAATGTCTGTCATTCTAGTTATCATGCTGCTAAGTCCACTGATACTTTGTGGTTGTGGCATGCCAGGTTAGGCCATCCGTCTTTTCCATTGGTCAAATCCATACTTTCTGCTTGTAATATTTCAGTTCCTACTCAAGACATTGGGAGTATCTGTTCCTCTTGCTGCTTGGGTAAAATCCATAAACTTCCTTTTTCAAAATCCACAACTGTGTATACAAAACTCTTGGAATTAATTCATACTGACCTCTGGGGACCTGCTTTTCACTTGGGTTTTCCTTTTACAAAATAAGTCTGATGCTTTCTCAACTTTCCTTAAATTTAAAACTCAAGTTGAGTTAGAGTTTGGTCTTCCCATCAAAAATGTTCAGTCTGATTGGGGAGGGGAGTATAGGTCTATTTCGAAGTTGCTTGCTCAACATGGGATCCAGCATAGACTTGCCTGCCCAACTACACACCAACAGAATGGTGTGGCTGAGAGGAAACACAGACACATCATAGAGTCTGCCCTTTCTCTTCTTGCTCATGCATCACTTCCCATGCAATTCTGGGATGAGGCAGTGAAGACGTCTGTTTTTCTTCTAAATAGAGTACCTTCTGCTGTTCTTAGAGGTCGGTCACCATATGAAACTCTATATAACAAAGTTCCTATGTACCATAATCTCAAAGTTTTTGGGTGTTCCTGTTTCCCTAATATCAGGCCATATAATTCTACCAAACTTCAATTTCGATCAGATGAATGTGTATTCCTTGGCTATAGTTCCCAGCACAAAGGATACAAATGTCTGTCTTCTACTGGCAGAGTTTATATTTCTCGTGATGTTCTATTCAATGAATACTCGTTTCCATATGTCAAATGGCACAGTCCTCCTACCTCAAAACCTACTGCTAATTTTCCTACTCCTGCTGTCATTCCTATTCCTGATCAGAATCCCTCTTCTAGTCCATTGGTTACTTCATGTCATCCTGATGCTAGTCCTCTTTCCAGTCCAGTCAGTAATCCTACTTCTACTCCTCCTACTACTGGCATTTCTCAGTCTATGTCTAGTCCTACTACTGTTCCTACTACTACTCCTGGTCATCCTATGCTCACAAGGTCGAAAGCTGGCATTTACAAACCCAAAGTTTACATGGCTTCTACTACTGCCCCATCTAGTCTTCAGGAAGCTTTGGACACTCCACACTGGATGTCTGCAATGCAGGATGAATATATGGCATTGCTTTGAAATAATACATGGTCTCTAGTGGATCTTCCCAGTGATAGAGATGTAGTTGGGTGTCGATGGCTTCTCAAGGTTAAGCACAATTCTGATGGCACTGTGCACAGGTATAAAGCCAGGTTAGTGGCTAGAGGGTTTCAGCAGGTGGCTGGGTTTGACTACTCCGAGACTTTTAGTCCTGTTGTAAAGCCAACCACTATACGAGTTATGCTCACAATGGCTGTTACTTATGGCTGGTCTATATTCCAGTTGGATATAAACAATGCCTTCTTGAATGGGGATCTACAAGAGCAGGTTTACATGATGCAACCCCCTGGGTTCATAGATCCTTCTCGACCTACGGCTGTTTGCAAGCTCCATAAAGCCTTATATGGCCTCAAGCAGGCTCCCCGAGCATGGTTTGACAAGCTTCATCATACTCTCCTCATGCTTGGTTTTGAGTCTACAAAGTCTGATTCATCCTTGTTCATCAGACATACTCCCTCACCTATTTTTCTCCTTGTCTATGTTGATGATATACTCATCACTGGTGCTGACTCTCATTCTGTGTCCCAAATTATTCAACAGCTTAATGCTCAGTTCTCTTTAAAAGACTTGGGCCTTGTTCATTTCTTCCTTGGTATTCAAGTGCAGCACACTGTCAATGGGTTGTTCTTGTCACAATCCAAATACATTGGTGACCTCTTGTGTAGAGCCAAGATGCAGTTTGCTAATGGCCTGCCTACTCCCATGAGTGGTGGGGAGAAATTGTTTGCTTCGGGTAGTGATCCTGTCCAAGATATTCAGCTATATCGCAGTATTGTGGGAGCATTACAATATGTCACAATTACTAGGCCTGAAATTGCATATTCAGTAAATCGTGTTTGCCAATTCATGCAGGCTCCCCTTGAGTCACACTGGCGAGTGGTGAAGAGGATTTTGAGGTACCTCAAGGCTACTCCCAACTTTGGCCTTCACATTGTTCCTACTCCTTCATTTCGATTAAGTGGATACTGTGATGCTGATTGGGCATCTGATCCTAATGATAGGAGATCTACCTCGGGTTATTGTGTGTATCTGGGTGATAATCTCATATCCTGGTCTTCCAAGAAGCAAAGCACTGTCTCTCGAAGCAGCACCGAAGCAGAATACAGAAGTCTAGCATCTGTTACTGCTGAATTAACATGGCTGCAAACTCTGTTTCATGAGTTGAGGATTGATTGCTCAACTCCGACTATCTGGTGTGATAACAAGAGCACTGTCTTGCTTAGTGCTAATCCAGTGCTTCATTCTAGAACTAAACATATTGAGATTGACATTTATTTTGTTCGTGAAAAGGTTACTCGTAAGGCTATTCATGTCCATCATATTCCAGCCACTGATCAAGTTGCTGATGTTTTCACTAAAGCAATTGGTCGTTCCAGGTTCTTCTTACTACGTGACAAACTTAGTGTAATGGATGCATCTACACTTAGTTTGAGGGAGCATGTTAAGCAATAGGAATCAAGAAGTGTACATCAGTTTGTTAGTTTGTTAAGCTGTCTGTTAGTATGTCTGTTAGTCTGTTTTGCTAGCTAATCAGACATTAGAATGTCTATATAAACAATGTACATTGTATAATTCTTCAGAGTGTAATATACAGAAATTTCTCATATCACAATCTGTCTCAGATTCTAACAGAACTGAAATTAGAAAATGACTCCTGATCATTTTCGCATGTCATGAAAAAGATTGATAATCGTAAAATTGATACCTTCTCATCAATGAAGGCTCTAATTTTTTACTCTGTAACTTCATCATCATCTTCGAACACTGATTGCCCACAGGGAAAGGTGAAGTCTTTTTCATCCTTCCTGGATGTTCTGCAGGAACCACCAGCCCCATCAACTATATGGTCAGCTTCGAAGTTCATTCCTCGACGTTCAGGCTCTGGACTTTCATCAAACTTGCACTGCCGGTCTTGAGAGGGATCACACATAAGATTGAAACTCTAAATTCAAGTAAACAAATTCCCAGGTAGTTAGCAACTAAACCTCATTTCTCAACCTAAAGACTACCATGTCAATGATGGAAACAGAATTTGCTGAATACCTTGTTAAAATCATTAGACATTATGCCAGAATTGAACTTTACTGATGCACGAAATCTTGAGAATTGAGAATTGCAAGGTTCACTGCATCAAAATTATGAAAAATTAATATTCAGCTCAAATTACCCGTAGCAATTCAGATGCAGCTAGCCTCATGTTTGGCTCCCTGTCATCACATTACAAACACATTAAAATCTCAAAAAGAGAAACCCAAGTCCAATTAATGATCATGTGACCTAAATTTAAATGTGAATGTTGTTTGATTTGGTTTTCAAAATTTTCTACAAGAAATTTTATGAAACTATGGCTTCTGAACCGAAACTTGCAACATTTTGGAATTGTTAAGTCAGCACATTAGAGTCAGTAGTACAAGGGGTATATTTGAGCTTTTCATCTTTTTGTTCTTTATTCAAAATGTGGGAAAATACTAAAAGGCCTATAAGGTAGCAGTTGTTTCATGTATTTCATATGAAACAAAGTGCGATAAACTATATGGAGTAGTTATTTGCAGTGTTCTAAAAATCGGTCTAGGCGGCCGCCTAGGCGGCGCCTAGGCGCTAGAAGGTGGAAAACCGCCCAGATTAATGGCTGGGCGGCCTGTCTGGGCGTCTGGGCGGGCTGGGCGGGTCTAGGCGGGTCTGGGCGGGTCTGGGCGGCCTAGGCGGGGTCTAGGCGGACTCTAGGCGGCCTAGGCGGACTCTAGGCGGTCTGGGCGATTTTTTTTTTTTTTAATTTTTTTTGATTTTTTTTTAATTTTTAAAAATTTTTTAATATGGCTGATTGTGTTCTTATTTTATTTTATTTCCTACTTTTTAATAATAAACTATTTAATTATTTTTTATTCAGTATATGTCTAAATGTAGCAAATGATGATTACTTAATGGAATTCTCGAATGATCTGTCGGTACCAATTTTACTAATGTAGATTTTATCAAATATAACTGAGGTTATTTATGCAATTTGAAGAAAAATAAAAGAGTACACATTCAAATTTATATAAAGTACCCATCATGACCAACTTCAGTCATTTGAGTTTTAATAAATTTTGTTCACTATTGGTAATTTTTCATGTTTTTAAATTTTGCATATGTATACTGGCATTAAATTGGATATAATTGATAATGTATTATGCTTAACTTTTGTAAATTATTAAAGTAATAATACAAAACCTAAGACCGCCTAGGTGCCGCCTAGGCGCCCGCCTAGGCACCCGCCTAGGCCCCTGGGCGCTAGGCACCTGCTCACCGCCCGCCCAGCGCCTAGCGATTTTTAGAACACTGGTTATTTGTGGAAGAAGGTCAAAGTAGGCTTGAAGTTTAATATTATGTAACACATGAATACCATTACTAGGTCGTCCTATATGTGACATCTACATGGATTAGACACCTTGTGACGATCTTGATGGTGAAAATTGCATGGTTTACAACGTTGGGAAATTAAAATTGAAATAAACTCAACCAATTTAGGTTTTTATAGAAGGCTAAATAAGAGTGACAGATAAAGAAGGAAATTTCAACAACATACTCCTGCAGACATTTCAAAAGAAAATCCTTTGCTTCGAATGAAGGATGATCAGGAATAGGTGGATGAGACTTTGTTGTCCCTATGTGGAAAAGAGCAGCAACCTAAAAGAGAAATAATTTTCAGCATAACTAGCAAGAGAGTTAGAAAATGTCAAAATGAACACATCCAAAATAGATAGACTAATAACAAAGAGCATTTTTCTTTAAGGAGGCTTTCCGGTAGCCATCTCAATAACAGTACATCCAACACTCCAAATATCAGTAGAGCTACACAATTTTTATTAGAACCAATCAGAAAACTTGAAATTCTTCTGGTGAAAAACCAAACAGTGACATGAAGAAATGGAAAACTTATGCAGTTAACAGAACATCTTCAGCACACCATTGCAAAGCAGATGTCTTTCGTTATTTTGACATTGTGAAAAGAGGAAGGTATTACAGAAAAATGTTTGTTGAACTGTTGCTGTGTATACTAGATTCCAATCTATCTTACAACAAGATGCCTTTGGGAGATAGAAGCAATATGCAATTATATGATGGAAGACATTGTGCACACGGCTCCAAAAATCAACATTTGAGATTGAAAGTCATGGTTTATGATTTATCAGACTATCGCAATTTCTACCAATCTATTTGGACCAATTGGCTTACCCTGAGCAAAGTCAATATAAACTGAGCATTCAATATTTTAGTTGGAATACCAACTATAAGAGACATGTAGAGTAGAATGGTGCACTGGAGGCCCAAGAATAGGAAGTGGAGTAGAAAACATATTTAGTCACTTGAAATATGTTTACTAGGTGATGCCAAATTTACCTCTTCATGTTTTTGTATTATGTTAAGCTTATAAAACCGTGTAAAAAAACCTAATTATTGAAGCATTCAACATTTTAGTAAATGGTGCCTGGATCTGCACCGTATAGCATTGCTTCTATTATCTGAATAACAACGAAACCAAAAATCTTATTGTAACTGTCTCAGGTATCTCAAACCTCGGTTCTTTGGTCCTCCAAATGTTTCTCCCTGTCCTTAAGTTGTAGATGTAGTTGTTCCTTCTCCTCTAAACTATCACGTAGCTGGCTCACTTGTTTCTCCAGCACTTAAAAAAACTTTAAAAAAAAAAAAGTAAATGATTTGGTCATTGATTTACTGAATTATTATTGTCATGCAACATTTGAAAACTTGTAGTTGTATCATGATAGAATGCAGAGTCAGTGAGATGAGAATTAATTTTAGAAAAGTGTCTAACGTAATATTAGGATAATTTTGGAATTCAGAGTGATCTATCTCACTATACATACAACCAATTTGTTCTAGCATCTGGCCAGGAAAATGGGAACAAAATTTTAGAAATATGTAAGCGTCAAACAAAAAAAAAGCCAAATAAAATGATGCTCAAGAACTCTGAGTAAGCTGTAAATTAAGCGCATCAACGACTTTTAAATGAATATGCTACAGATTTAGATGTTGATTTTCTACCATAAAAGATGTATAGGGGCATTCATGTTTAGGAAATTTCAAATAGTGATTGCCAATAAAAATCTACCTAATGCTACAAATATGAGTTAGAATAATGATGCATTGATCATCCACATTATTATGTGATTCCATGGGGTCCATGCTCATGAAAGTAAACATAAATTGTTGATACAAAACACATCCACTAAAGTATCTGCTCACTCTGAAAATGGTCACTTAAAATCTATGCTCAGAGATGTAAGATATGAGCTGAGTTACACTCACTTAAAATCCGCTCACTCTGAAAATGGTCAAATGTAAAATACCAGGATTCCTTTATGGACTTAGTTGCTGAATAATTGGATTATTTTCATGGATTTTCTACAGTGCTGCATTTGGGGCCCATCCACCTTAAGCAAAAGATTTGTAAAACTACTTACCTATTCACTGGAGCATACAAAACCTTGGCTAAATATTACAATTGACAACTTTATGCTAGGTTTTAGAAAATATATTCTGGAAACCTAAAATGAGGGGACATTAACTGCTGATCCAAACCCAAATTCATGGCTAGACTGTATGCATATCAACTCTAGATAGGAAACATATTAACCTATTTTCAGAACTTGGGAAAAACCAATAACAAGATATACTATACTTACAACTTCAAGCATTATTGCGAGTATTTGCAATTGCATATTGGTTTCTTCGGTGTACCATCTCATGAATCACCATTAGGAGATGGATACGATTTCGGTAACTCTCGTCTCCTAAAACAAGATAAGAAAGAAAACTTTAAACCTATATAAAAGGCAAGCCTAGTAATTAATTCTATCAAATATGAAAATTCATTTGATAAACATAAATCAACAAACATAATCTGTTTTTGTTTAATTCACTCATAAAACATCACATCCTACTTTCTACCATTTCCAAATTATATCACATCTACAAATTAATTGTCAACATACACTTTCCGACAACTCTAACCTTTTCAACTGTGTGCAAAAGAAATAAAGGTGAGCTAAAGAGAATGGATGGGCATATGTATCAAGCTAAAGTTTTCTCTACCAAGATCAACTTTTTATTTGCGAGGCATGATTTAATTTGGAACTACAAAATTCTTACCATGTTGATTTTAAATTTTGAAAAATTTGCAAGCGTCCCTCTAATCTAACAAGTTGTAAGCTCTCATGAAACAATATTCGCAGATGAGATTTCAAAAATAGTGAGAAGAAGAATGTGTAAAATCCTTAAAAAAAAATTAGACGTTGAGAGGCTAAAATTGCAGAAAACTCACAAACTTTTCAGTGAAGATTGAGGAAGCAGAGGCGACTGAGGGCTTGAAAGCAGCTTTAACTCTATCTGATGCTTGTGTTGTTGATTTTCCAGTGTCACAACGCCATTGGAAGCGTTACTAAGATCCAACTTCCTCACAAACCTCTTCAACGTGGAACCTGAAGACACTGTGACTAGTGGTGTTGTAGTAGTTGGGGATTTGAACTCGAACTTGCGTGCGCTTTTCTCCATCCAAATTTCAAACAATTGTTCACATGAATTTCAAAAAATTCCTCGAGAATCTCTCATTGAAATCAATCAATCAATCTGAGATCGAACAATTTTTCAAACATCAAAGCACAAAAATCTCAATAAAGCACGATTAAACAAAATAAAGATAACGAAATTCTCAAAACCGAACCGCTCAAGAACATTTCAAACTCTAACAAAACTCAAATCACAAAGAAATTAAAACTTATTGCTCATAATTCAACTTTCCATGCAGAAACTGTAACAGAACTCAACAAAACACGGTTTGATCATCAAAAAAACACATAATCAAGAATCAAAACATGAAAATAACCTTGAATCGCTTGGAGAGACGAAACTAAGAGGCTTTGAATTCCTTCAAATTTTTACATCGTCTCAAGGAATTCAAAGCCTCTTAGTTTGTCTCTCCAAGCGATTCAAGGTTATTTTCATGTTTTGATTCTTGATTATGTGTTTTTTTTATGATCAAACCGTGTTTTGTTTTGTTGAGTTCTGTTACAGTTTTTTGATGATCTCAAATTTCGTCTCAAGGAAGGATCTCAGATTTTTTACCGACGACGATCTAAAATTTGAAGGATCTCGTCTCCTCTCAATCTGATTTGGTCAAGAGGCATCTCGATCTGTCATATTCTCGAATTTTTACATACAACGAAATATTTCTTTAAATCACTGACTCAAATTACTTCGAAAGACGAAATCACAATCCTTGCTCTTGAGTATAAAATTGTTTCATCATCTGCTAAGCAAGTATTGATAAAATGCGTAGATGATTTTTGCATGTTGACATGTACAATTAAATTTGACAGTAAAGGAAAAATATCATAGTGGCATTCCTATCAATTTTTTTTTTTGACAGCCAAAAAAAAAAAACGGAAGCAGCTAACTCCATAACTAAAAGTGGTTTTTTGTAAAATAAATGAAGCTAATATATAAACTCAAGTGCTAATTGTTTGATCCTGCCTGTCTTGAACTAAAGTATCTTGCATGTTTATTATGAACAATAGTATTTTACGGGGACTGCATCCATCGAGAAATAATGATTTAGAATGGGAAAAAAAATTACGTGGTCGTCTTCAGGAGTCTCAATTTCTTGCAAGATCTTCTTCTCATACATGCATGTCCAATGGTTAGCTCGATTCATGTATCTGAGATCTTTGTAAAAATTTCCACAGTTTTTCCCGTCTCTTTGAAGATATTATATCTGAGAATTAGTTTCCCAATCTTTATAATTCATGGAAGGCGTGCCATTGCTGAGCACCATCAAAAGCACAGCGCTTCAGATCTTCAACCCCATTTTTTTTCTCCACATTTGCCTTATATACAAGTCAATAGAGGTAATTCATTTTTCAGTTCCTCAACAAGTTTTCAGAGAATATTCCATACTATTAGGTATTGCTAGTTGCGTTATTTGTTGTAGTCACATAAACTTAAAGATTAATCACACATCCAAGAAGGACCATCACCAGCAGGTCCTGTAAAAAGTTGTATCGTAATATTGTTGTTGTTATATCATTGAATTAAATACAAGCTTATAAAGCTAACTCTGACCTAACATTGTGGAGATAGGAAACCTAAGATTTTTATTCTATTCTGACTTTCCTAACATATCATATTCTGTAATACTTTCTTATTCTGTAACATATGTAGACTTCTATTCTTTAACACTCCCCTGCAAGCTGGACATGTAGACGCAGACGAAATGTGCAGCTTGGAGGAAACTTTGAAGTTCTATTTGGTGATGAAATCATTACTGTCAAGTGAAACTGCTAATGGTTCAACTCGAGATATCATGATTGTCGATTTCTGGAAAATTCAGGATGATTCTTGTTTGAAGAAATCATGACTCAATTCGAGTCAACACAGATTTTGGATGATTCCCGTATGAAGAAATCATGACTCAATTCGAGTCTTGGTATTGCTCAATTAGAGTCAACACAGATTTTGGTAGTGACCAAAGATAGTGGGTGTGAATAGCGGAGTGAAAGAAATTGAAATTTATTTTCCCTCCATTTCTTCTTCTTCTTCTCTTTTTCTTAGCTGATTCAAATTTGTACCCCGATTCTTCTGTTGTTGCTTGCGTTTGATTTGTGACCGTGAAGACAGAGAAGAGAACTCCTTCCATTGCTGGTCTTACCTGATGGAGATATGGTGGAGGCGACATGTAGTGTGGAGCGAAGTGTTGCGGCATCATCTGGTGTTACATCATCATCGCCGCTGGTGGTGGTATCATACCCTGCGAAGCATTCACGTTATTTTGTTGCATCGATCCCACATCATCCTGTTGCATTGAATTCGATGCATTTCTTTGTCCATTCTCCAATGCAGAATTAAACTGTAGCGAACTCATAATGTTTGTTTGGGCAATTGTCCCTAAATGGGAGCCATTTTGAAGAGAAGAAAATGAACCATGAGGCATGCTTGTCACCGAAGTTGACTATATTGATGTTCCATTTTGTAAATTCATCCCTTGCATCTAAGGGTTCATCTGGTAGTCATGCTGCTGAGGAGCTTGAATTTGTGGATGTTGTTGTTGTATGGGCAGTGGATGAGGTGGTTGTTGTCCTTGCTGCGAAGGAATTTTCTTGGACCTATTTGAAGTGAGGAAGTTAATGATATTCTTCTCATGCTGAAGTAGCTTCTCCTTGTAGCTCGGTGGAATACTAGATTTGGACACCTGCAAGAATGTCATAGTGCATTCCAACATCATCTTCATCACCTTCATCTTTTTAACTTGATTTTTTTACTGCTGTGAAAGGTACTCAGGATGCTGAAACTTGACACAGATCTTTTGATACATATCACTCAGTTCTGGATGGTACATTTCCTTCATAGATTTGACCTTTTGATAAGCCTCTTCTTGCCAATCAACTGCGTTTGCGTTTCCCGTCAGGGCTGTCGAGTATATGGATGTTGATGAAGCCTCAGGTGGTGCTCATGACTGAATTACATCACGAGGATGAAGACCTGGTGACTGAAACCATTGTTGCACCGGTATATCTCTTTGCAATGGATTTGCCTGCTGTTGCAATCCCAAATGTTGTTGCAATTGTGTTTGATGTTGTTGTAGTTGAGGCATCACTTGCTGCTACAATGACTGTGATTGCGACTGTTGCCCTGGTATTTGCAATAAGTTGGATGATGATGTTTGTGAAGCTTGTTATCGTTGCACTGCACCCTTGGCTTGAAGTGGTCATAGTTTGTTATTCTGTTATAATAAGTAGCCCAATTCTTCAAGGTAGTTGTTGCTTTTTTTAGGTCTCAGTTTGTTACCACGTCTCTAGGCTATAACGTGGTTGGTTATTTTGCTTCTGTTATGATCTGTAAGGCTCTATAAAAGCCAGTTGAAGTTTCAATAAAGTTTATGCCATTCCCAAAACTGTTAGCTCCTTATAGTGTTTTATGTGTTCAATTTAACATCTGGTATCAAAGCACCTATTATAGGGGCTTGATTAATAGTTAGGTTTGAGTGTAAACACGAGAGAAAGTGAGGAAACATAAAAGGGTGGAGATGGCAGCAGAAAAGGATTCTATGTTGAGTATTCCTAAATTCGACCGTGATTATGAGCATTGGGCTATGCTCATAGAGAATTTGCTTCGCTCGAAGGAATGGTGGCCATTAGTGGAGACAGGAGTCATAGAACCAGCCAGAGAAGAGGTTCTTAATGGCGCACAGAGAGCAGCTCTTGCAGAGATGAAGCTGAAGGATCTGAAGGTAAAGAATTACCTTTTCTAGGCCATAGACAAGACTACCTTGAAAACCATTCTTCAGAAGGACACAGCCAAGCAGAAATGAGAGAGTCAGAAATGCGCAGCTGCAAACACTCAGAAGAGATTTCGAGGTGCTTGATATGAAGCTAGGGGAATCAATCAATGATTACTTCTCAAGAGTGATGATTGTTGCCAACAATATGCGCAATTTGGGAGAAGATATGCAGGATGCAAAGATTGTTGAAAAGGTATTGCGCTCTCTGTCTGAGAAATACAATTATATTGTATGTTCAATTGAAGAATCCAAGAATATCAAGAGCTTGTCAATAGATGAATTGCAAAGCTCTTTGTTAGTTCATGAGCAGAAGTTTCGGAGGCATTCAAGTGGGGAAGAACAAGCACTCAAATTCACTCATGCCGAAGGATACCATGCAAAAGGGCGTGGAAGAACAACTTTTCGAGGAGGTAGGGGTAGAGGAAGAGGTCGGCAGTCCTATGACAAAGCTGCAGTTGAGTGTTACAAGTGTCACCAGCTTGGACACTATCAATATGATTGTCCAATGTGGGAAAAGAAGGCTAACTATGTGGAGTTTGATGAGTCAAAGGAACTACTGCTTATGGCACATGTGGAGATGAACGGAGGTAATCGAAATAATTTATGGTTTCTTGATTCTGGTTGTAGTAACCATATGTGCGATGATCGCTCTTTGTTTTGTGATTTGGATGAGAGTTTCACACAAATGGTAAGGCTCGGAAATAATATGAGGATGAATGTGGTTGGGAAAGGGAATGTGAGATTGTTTTTGGAGGGCACTAGTCATGTTGTCACAGATGTCTTCTACGTGCCTGAGTTAAAGAATCATCTTCTTAGCATTGGTCAGTTGCAGGAGAAAGGACTAGTTGTGTTGATTAAATCCAACAAATGTCGAATTTACCATCCCTCAAGAGGCTTGATCATCCAAACCGACATGACTGCGAATAGAATGTTCGTATTGCTATCCGAGTCACAACCAGCTGAGAAGCAAGTGAAAAAGGAGGTATGTTTGCAAGCAACAACTCAAGACATGACTGATCTTTGGCACCGGAGGTACGGTCACCTTGGTTACAAAAGCCTCAAAACACTGCAGCACAAAGGAATGGTGAGGGGTTTGCCTAAGATCAACGACACCGGAGTTGTGTCTACTGATTGCTTAAAAGGCAAGCAACACCGAGACTCTTTTCCTAAGAATAGTACATGGAGAGCTTCTCAGAAACTCGAACTCATTCATGCCGATATATGTGGACCTGTTACTCCCATTTCAAACAGCCACAAGAGGTACCTAATCTGCTTTAATGATGACTATAGTAGAAAAGCTTGGGTATATTTCCTGATTGATAAGTCGGATACATTTGCCTCTTTCAAGTTATTTAAGAGTTGTGTAGAGAAAGAAACGGGTCTTGCTATTAAGTGTTTAAGAACAGACCGTGGTGGGGAATTTACTTCGAATGAGTTTAATAGTTTCTGTAAAGAGAATGGAATTAGGAGGAAATTGACTGCAGCATACACGCCGCAGCAGAATGGCTTCGCAGAAAGGAAAATAGGACAGTGATGAACATGGTGAGGAGTTTGTTATCTGAGAAAGGTGTCCCCAAGATTTTTTGGCCGGAGGCGGTCAATTGGAGCTTCTATGTACTAAACAGGTGCCCCACTTTATCAGTCAAATACATGACACCGGAAGAGGCGTGGAGCGGGGTTAAACCTTCAGTAGCGCATTTCAGAGTGTTCGAAAGTGTTGCACATGCTCATGTTCCAGATGCATGAAGAACGAAACTGGAAGACAAAAGCCGGAGTTGTGTTCTGTTGGGAGTGAGTGAAGAATCGAAGGCCTACCGACTTTATGATCCAGTTTTGAAGAAGGTAGTAATTAGCCGGGATGTTGTCTTTGAGGAAGACAAGAAATGGAACTGGGATGAAAGTTTTGAAGAGGAGATTGCTCTTGATTTGGAGTGGGGTGATGATGAGGAGCTGAATAATTCGAATGAGTCAGAAGACGAGAATGCAGGAAGCAATGAAGATGAAGAAGTTGCACCAAACCTTGTGCACCCAGAAACTACTGGACCTTCGAGTGTGAGATCGAGCTCAAGGGTCATAAGAATCCCTGTGTGGATGGGAGAATATGTCTCAGGGGAAGAGCTTTATGATGAAGATGTTGAGGCTAACTGGGCCCTTCTTGTCAATACCGATCCATCGAGTTATGAGGAAGCAGCAGCTGATGCAAGATGGAGAGAGGCTATGGATTCGGAGATAAAAGCCATTAAAAAAATAATACATGGTACTTGACGGAGCTGCCAGCAGTTGCTAAAAGGATTGGGGCTAAATGGGTTTACAAGACGAATGTCAATGAGCACGGTGAGGTAGAAAGATACAAAGCCCTCTTGTTTGCCAAGGGTTACGCACAAAAGTACGGCGTTGACTATGAAGAAGTGTATGCACCTGTGTCACGTATGGATACTATTCGGATGTTTCTTGCTTTGGCTACACAAAGAGGCTGGTATGTTTATCAACTCGATGTTAAATCAGCTTTTCTTCATGGAAACTTGACAGAAGATGTTTATGTCGATCAACCAAGAGGCTATGAGGTGAAAGCTGAAATGCACAAGGTCTATAAGCTCAATAAAGCATTGTATGGGCTCAAGCAGGCGCCGAGGGCATGGTTT
Source organism: Berberis vulgaris (assembly GCA_963556465.1). NCBI lineage: Eukaryota > Viridiplantae > Streptophyta > Magnoliopsida > Ranunculales > Berberidaceae > Berberis > Berberis vulgaris. The sequence goes on along the minus strand of OY747131.1, from coordinate 23,441,475 downwards.
AGCCGCATTGAAGCTTATTTTTTGAAAGAAGGGTTTGAGAAATGCGAAAGTAAACAAACACTCTTCACCAAGGTCAACAAGCAAGGTAAACTTTTGGTTGTTAGCCTTTATGTTGATGACTTGATTTATGCTGGAGATGATGAGAATATGGTTGTTGAGTTTAAGAGATCAATGATGAATGAATTTGACAGCCACGAGGCCGGATATTATGTATGCAGTCAGTTTGATCAATAGATACATGTCAAAATTAACGGAGCTTCATCTCTTAGCTGCCAAAAGAATTCTACGTTATCTACAAGGAACTTCTGGTTTTGGACTATTCTATAAGAAGGATGGGAATAAGGGGCTGATTGGATTCACTGATAGTGATTACGCTGGTGGTGTGGAAGATAGGAAAAGCACCTCAGGCTATGCTTTTATCTTAAGCTCAGCTGCAGTAGCTTGGTCTTCACGCAAGCAGCCGATCGTTGCCTTAAGCACAACCGAAGCAGAGTATGTGGCTGCTGCTGCATGTTCAACTCAAGCAGTATGGATGAAGAGGGTGTTGGAGAAGCTGGGGTATGAAGGAAATGAGAGCACTGTCATTTTTTGTGACAATAGTTCAACCATTAAGCTAGCCAAGAATCCTGTCTTACATGGCAGAAGCAAACATATTCAGGTGCGATTTCATTTCCTACGTAACCTTGCAAATGATGGAGTTGTGCATTTGAGACACTGTGGTACACATGATCAAGTGGTGGGTGTGTTCACCATGCCACTGAAAGTGGAGTCTTTTCAAAGAATGAGAGAGCAGCTTGGAGTTTGTGATGCACCTGGGATAAACTAGTTGTTTAGACAGTCTAGTTTAGGGGAGGGAATGAAGTGGTCATAGTTTGTTATTATGTTATAATAAGTAGCCCGATTCTTCAGGGTAGTTGTTGCTTTTTTTTAGGTCTCAGTTTGTTACCACGTCTCTAGGCTATAACATGGTTGGTTATTTTGCTTCTGTTATGATCTGTAGGGCTCTATAAAAGCCATTTGAAGTTTCAATAAAGTTTATGCCATTCCCAGAACTGTTAGCTCCTTATGGTGTTTTCTGTGTTCAATTTAAAATTGTTGTTGATGCTGAAGTACATGCATTGACTGTGGATGTTGCTGCATGTTTGACACGCCAGACTGAGTTCCAAGTAGTTGTTGTTGCTGTAAACCAACACTGTTTGAGGGCCCAACTGCTGCCGGTGCAAATTCGACATACTATTTTGCCGGTCCAGTAGTTGTTGATGTTGTTGGATGTTTGCCAGCCAGCAACCTCTGTTGTTGGTGTTGCTGCTACTGTTGTTGCCTGGGGATAGACTGTTGCAATGTTTGTATGCAAAGGTTGCGATGTCGCAAGGCGATCACTTGTGATTTTCCTTCCCCGCCTCTTGCGTCTATGGTCAAAGTGCGTAGTCGTTGGAGGCAGGGAAGAGCTTGAGTCCCCATAGTTTTAGGTCACCAAAGAACATTGCTCTGATACCATGTAAAGAAGTGTGTTGAAATATTATTTGTTGTAATATCATTGAATAGAATACAAGCTTATAAAGTTAACTCTGACATAACATTGTGGAGATAGGAAACCTAAGACTTCTATTCTATTCTGATTTTCTTCACATATTTTATTCTGTAACACTTTCCTATTTTGTAACATATGTAAACTTCTATTCTTTAACAGATTCACCTTTACAAAAAAATTTAGTTCATTAATTGGCTTAGCATCGTGTATATCCGTCCCACTCCTATACAAGAAAAAAACTGTGAGGACTTTGAACATTTTAAATCATGAAAAAGAGTCATCCTACAGCGCACCGGGGGTTAGCCTGGTGCTACCCCCACCGTCCATTTTGCTTCGAGATAGGTGTAGATCCATCCATTTTGCTTCAAGCAAACCAGGGACATTTTTTTAACAAATAATATACTTGAATCCAGCAATAGATCCATCCTGTAAAGGTTTTTTGGGATAATTTTCGGTCTTCTCTGCGAGTACACGACACCCTGATTCATCCGCAAACAACATTGTTATGGTTTGCTTTACTTTTTCACATCGAGATAAAAATGTGCTAAATCTCCACATCCAGATATAAATGATGATAACACTCTAACAAGCTTTTGCTTTTCTTCTTCGCGTTGTTCTTCTAGAAGATGCATCTTATCTGAGTGAGAAAGAGAAGCACAGAGAAAGAAGACCATAGGAATTAAAAACTTTCCCCTTCCTTGTAGGGGAGTTTTTGTTTTCCAGTACTTCGTTTCGGAACCTCGAAAGAAAGACTCAGAGAAATAATATAGCAATCTTCAACATCTTAGTTTCAAAACTTTTTTCAGTTGTTCATTCTCCCCTCATTCTATTATTTTTATGATTTTGCATAAAAAATTAAACAAGGAAAATTAGATTTACAAAGAAAATTTCTTTTTCATGCCACCAATAACACACTGTGAAGGCTTACATTTATTGAATATTAGAGATCACACAGAAGAACTGAGAGCGAATTTTAGTCTTGATAATATTAGTTTACACCATTTTTATGGAAAATGGGCCCTCAAAATAAATTAATTTGATATATAATCTTAAGATTTATGGTTCCGCATGAGATTATGATTAATTTGCCAAAAATTATATACAACTTATCACGAGATAACTAAATTGCCACGAATTACAGCATAATTTAGGAACTCCGCTATGCAAAAGCTAATCATAAAGCTTGTCTAAGTAGCACTGTTTTGATGAGCATCTATATATTAAAAACCTACAACATGTCAACATCATTACATTTTTTTTTTTTTTTTTTTTAAGGTGAGCTGGATTTTTATAAGATCTCATAATCTATTTCGATGAGCATCTACATATTAAAAACCTACAACATGTCAACATTAGACAACACCTAACTGATAATTATGCCGTTGCCTGAATTTAAATCGGTGATATGAGGTCCCCTGAACAACACCTCTACCAACTCATCAGCTGGTACACCATTGGCACCAAGCTGATTACATCTAAACCCAATAATAGAGTCCATTGTTAAACCGATAACTTGATTGTTGTTCCTTATGTCATTCAGTTCCTTCAGGGATGCTTTCAAGCTTTGGGCTCCAACATCTCGGGGAATCAACATCACTCGACGTCCCTTTCTGGAGCCCTGCAAACATTTCATCAATCGATACCTTCCTTGTCAGTAACACTTCAAGCTGTTGTTTTGTTATAACCACCTTGATTCTCTTGACACCACCTTCACAGGGTGTGGGAGATTTATTTGTGCCAATACTAGGAGTTGAAATGGGAACCAAATAGTATAATTTGCCTATCTTTAACTTGTAATTTGGTGGAAGATATAGAGAAACATCCTTTGACATACTTACACCAAAGCCCTTGAAATTCACCAAAAGATCCTTTACTAAAATCGGTGTTCTATATACTAGAATTTTTCGGTCGTTCTTCATTACTTGTAGGACCATTTGGCGCTCAAAGACCTTACTCAAAGAAACTGACTTGGACATATTTGAAATTAAAATATTACCCATAATTTGGAGTTTAACAATAATGAAGAGAAATGGAGGTTGAGGAAGGAAGAAGTAGAAGAAGAGACGTTTGGTATTGGCAAAGGCGCAAAGCTTGTGAGAGTTTTGAGGAAGAAATGTAATGGACATATAAAGTTTGTGACAATATATATAGGAAGAAAATATATATATATATCTTTATAGTTGTTGCAAAAAGCATGTTGGTGGTGGTGGAGGAGGCTAAGGGGTGAAAACATAACAAATTGGTAAAAAGGAGAAAAGATTGAATTTGTCAAAACACGCATACACTGTGAGACACGTCGGCTAGTGGAGTTTGGGCAATTTGTATCTGAGGAGTTTAATCTAGTCCTATTCTTGTAAAGCAATTTTTATTTTATATTACTCTCTTACTGATTTGAATTGAGTGCATACATTGACAATTGTCTTCCTCGAGCATTTGTTACTCCAAAATTTTACCTAAGTTACTGATAGCTATAAAATTTGAAGGGTAATGGTTTCAAATATTCAGGGCAAAATATCCAATTTGGGGTCCATTCCCAATCAATAACAGCATTCATGTAATTTGAAGTTGAACAAGAACAAATATCTTAAATTTGGTGCCATTTACATCCTTAGTTCAATCCTCGTCCTAATTGCAAAGTTTGAGAACCAAGATGGAAAATCTATTCATTTTACACCACTTCACCTAATTAAAATCACAATTCCGCGAATCTGACGTTTCCACATTAACCATTATGTCATGATTAGTAAGCGCACTCTGTTAAATAAATTAACAAGTTGAATAAACTCTACTTAGGTAATCAAATGTTGTTTGAAATAGTTGTTGGGGTGTCCACTACTAATAAGATATGTATGAGCAAAAAGAGAATCAAATATTGTTTGAATAGAACTAGATTGTGCAATCTTTGTAATCATAATTAGATTACTAAATGGAGTTATTAATTTAGTCTTTTCCTCTTGACTTTGGAAAAAAGTAGTAATTAACTTGTATATTATCAAAAAAAATAAAAAAAACAATATGGTACTACTGTGGTCATGCTGGAGAAATTGGTTTGGTTTGAGCTAGCTATATACATCTGAAAACACACTATGTAATGTATTGCATGCAGTGAGCCAATTTTGCAGCAATGCAAGAATAAAGAATATAGACAGAACTTAACCAAGAAAATGTTTCCCTTAGTAGAAGGCAAGGGACTCCTCAAAATCTAGTTAGAGGGAAGGAACCCCTTAATTACTATCCCAATCCCATACTATATGAAACCAATGTACTTCTTCACATTTAACTCATATATCACAGTACAACTCTTAAGTCAAATACATAAAGCATTTTTTTTTCCCTTTATATAACACATTTTGCATTATTTCTTCTTCTACTTCTTCTTTGTTTTAATGATCATATTATCTTGAACCTGTTACTCAACTAATTTTTGTCGGCTATTTTTGTGCAGTATCTCCGTTAATTTAAAGCATGGAAAAAATTTCTAAATTGGCTGCTAAGTTAATGCAATCAACCTATCATAGCTACCTCCATCAGAGTATGTAGTAAGTAATGCAAATGAAGTTAAGTTTGGCCAGTTAATATTAGGTGGAGTCTGAGTATTTAAAATCATTATCAAAATTCTTGAATTTTAACTTTGAGTGTTTAGTGATGCAAAGCGTGTTGGAGAGGAAATGAATACAAACTGTAATCATGTGCGCGCATCATTGAATTTATAATTTGTGTGAGACTGTAAAAGTATTGCACACAACATTTCATGTGTTTCTTATGTAGGATTTTAGTATAATAGAACTTTTTAAGAAATTGCACATTGTTTGACCGGTTCAGCCTATTAGATTTTGATTTTTAGTCTTTTTTTTGTCCAGAGGTTTAATCACGATCCACATGAAAATAATTCCGTCTTGCATATAGTTTTGGTTGGTTCTTGATTTCAGACACTAAGAAAACTTGGATTGGGCATGAAAATTTTGTGAAAGTATCTGTATATTTATCTCATAACTTCATCTATAATGACTTGATTTTCCTATTTTAAATTACCTCAAAGTGGTTTGAGCATTTACAGTTTAAACTTGGACTGGGCTAACCATTGATTGAATCCAGTGAACAACATATATATTAACAACATAACGCAATACAGAGAGGCGATTTGGGCGATTTCTAGGGGTATTCCTGGTATAGCAAGGATTTTTTTTTAATTCGTTAGATCTCTCCTCTGTTTTCATCTCAGCCGTCCTGATTAGGGTTATTGCCTTAGTATTGGTGGCGCAGCGTTTGGATAAGGGAGGGCATTCAGTTGTGGATCCTCCCGGCCCCCACACAAACGTTAGCACAAGTGCTAGGGATAGCAAATATTGTTCATACGGAAGAAAAATCAACGGACTCCACAAGCTTTAGGAAGGAAGGAAACCCGGCTCTATCTTTGTCACATTCGGATGTGACTAGGGGTGAAACCCATGTTTCAAACCATATCGTGGTAATGAAGTTTTTGAGTATTCGTCCGTCTTTAGATGCGATCAGAGACTCAATACACCATTTCTGGGGTATCTTGGGCGAGTTCATTATGGGTCTTTTAGATCCAAGGCATGTTCTAGTATACCTACAATCTGAAGTTGAAGTGAAAAAGGTTATTTCAAAAGATTCCTTCACTATCGGGCCGTCAGATTAAAGATCTTCCATTGGCATCCGGGATTTAGCCTACGAGCAGATCCGAAATTGGCTCCATTGTGGGTAGAACTCCCCAATCTTCCGCTTGCATTCTTTTTAACAGACATCATGAAGGCCATTGGAATTCCTTTGGGAATTTTTTAAGAATTGATGATGGCACAAGGTATTTTGCGCGTCCCAAGGTCGCAAGAATGTGGGTTGAGATGGAAGTTACCAAACCCCTACCTCCTAAGATTTTGATTGAGAGCCCCAAGAATGGTGGGTTCTGGCAAAAGTTTTAATACCCAGGTTTTAAATATTGTGAACATTGTTCATTGATAGGACACGAAAAGGAGCTATGCAGAAAACTTTTGAATTCGAGGAAGGGGAAACAATTCAAAGAAGGGGATAACTTGAAGGAGGAAAAGCGACAACCACAGGGTAAGCGGGCTCAACCCGTGACAAAGCAAGTATATGTGTCGGTCAACAAACAAATTAAAGAAACAAAAAAGAAATCAGAACGAGCGGAGCCAAAAACAGCCAAGGAGTAGAAATCTCTAGTAGACAATGAGGAGAAGAAAAGAAGAGGTCTTCGAGAGAAGTATCGAACAAACTCAATTTGGCAAATAAATATGCGGCATTGGTGGATCCTCCTACAAAGGATGAAACTACAGAGGGAGAAGCTCAATAGGTTGAAGTTAATAATAATGGAAAACATGGGATTGAAACTGATAAGTCAAGGAATTTGGAGGTTGAACGTGAAAAAAAAAACTTGAAAGAAGCGGGACATACAATGAGCGAGTCAGAGAGGGCAGTCTCGAAAAAGAATTTTGTGTCAAGCGATATGCAAAAATCTTCGCATAAGAAATCAAAAAATTTGGGGGCTGCCCCATTATGGATTGTTCCATTCATTGAGTAGCTCAAAAAATCAGATTGAAAAAAGAGAACGGAATGGAGAAAACTGAAGATGAGCAGGAAATAACGAAATCTGGGCAAGAACTGGCTGAGACGAGAGATGCCAGATTTTCTCAGACGTCTCAGGGTGTTGGCATCGTCCCTGTTGAGGAACGATTTGCTTTGAGAATTGAAAAGGGTAGCAATATAGTCGGTAAGGTAGAACGAACTGTTTTGGGAGATGAAAAGGATGGCAATGTGGTACATGAGGTCAAACAAACTGAGTTGGGTGCTGAAAAAATCAGAGATTTAACAGTAGATGAATGAACAGGCTTGGGAGTAGAAGTAGAAAGAAAAAGGATACCTGTCCAAATTGATTTTACAGCTGAAACGAAGAATTTAGACGGGGCAAAAGATCGAAGAAAGTTTCGTTTTCAAATGAGGAAAAATAGGGGACGATAGCAACAAAGGTAATGCATTTGAACAAGATTTCAGCAAGAAATGAGGTGCATTTTGATAACGAATCCGAAGCAAATACAAATACTTTTATTGAACATGGCTATCAGTAGGATTAGAGTAAGCAGAAAAGAAAGAAGAAGAGTTCTAGAAGCGGTCCTCCTATGGGAGAACGTTGGGTAACGAGGAACATGCGAACCGGTAGTGATGATAGATAACATCATGTACTGGAATGCACGAGGAGTTGGTAATCGGGCGACTCGTTGCAAATTAAAGAAGCTTGTGCAGGAGAATAATGTGAAATTATTAGCGGTTTTCGAGGCCATGATTCATGCTTCGAGACACTTGGAAGTCGGAGGTAAGGTATGTTCACCTTTATTGGGGAATTTAGATTGGCTAGCGAAATGCACCACTCTCGAGTTGAACACCTTATAAGAACTTGCTCGGATCATGCTCATTTACTAGTTTCTTTGCCAATAACTCTGAGGGCAAGTATGTTTCCTTTCAGATTCCAAATAATGTGGATTACTCATATTGAATTTCGAGATTTGGTAGAGATAAATTGGAACACAAGTTGCGAAGGAGTTGATGTGATCGATGTTTATCCTGGCCATTAAACTAAAGCGGTTGAGAGGTGAATTGAAAATTTGGAACAAAAAGACATTTGACAATATTTTCAGTCAGATTAGGAAACTAGAGGATGAAATTGAGTAGTTGAAATTTAGTTTGATGCATGGATGGGATATAAATGATGGGGTAAATTTGAACAGATGCCAGACAAGACTTAAACTAGCAATGGTGCGAGAAGAAATATATTGGAAACAAAAATCAGGAGAAAAAAATTCAAAGAAGGTGATGCCTGCACAAAGTTTTTCTTTGCCTCTGTCAAGGCTAAATAGAAGAGAGGGGCGATCTCGAAAATTTGTGATTTGGAAGGTAAAGTTATTACAGACTAAAAAACCATCAAGGCTACCAAGAAGACATGATCTTATGGAATGCATCCCAAAATTGGTTCAGGCTGAAGAATGCGATAATCTTATGAAGGCACCAAGTTTAGAAGAGGTTGGAAAAAACGGTTTTCAGCATTCCACAAGGCAGTGCGCCAGGTCCAGATGGTTTCACATCGGGCTTTTTTCAGTCATATTAGCATATTATAGGCCAGGATATGTGACAAGCTGCGAAAGAATTCTTTGAATGTTGAACTATGCCAGGATCATTCACCGTGAATTTCCTAACCCTTATTCCTAAAGTAGAGGAACCTTCCTATTATTCTGAGTTCAGACCTATCAGCCTTTGTAATGTGGCTTATAAAGTGTTTAGCAAGATTCTATGTGAAATGTTGACAAAAATTCTTCCGAATATTATTTCTTTGGAGCAGGGGGTCTTTGTTAAAGACTCATCACTAAAAATATTGGATTGGTTCAAAAGAACTAATGAGGGAGATTGGTAAAAGGGTTACTAGCAACAATGTAGTTTTTAAACTGGATATGGAAAAGGCATATGACAGAATATAATGGTAATGTCTTCTGGCGGTCATTCGTAGATTCAGGTTTGATAACAGATTGTGTCTCCTAGTCTCCAATTGTGTTACACATTGTGGTTTTTCTGTGTTATTGCAAGGTAGATATGATGGACACTTCAAATCATTCGGGGGCCTTAGACAAGGAGACTCACTTTCACCATTTCTATTTATTATTGTTGTAGAAGTACTAAGTAGAGAGCTTAAACAGACATTTCGCAGAGGAGAAATTGGTTATTATCATACCCCTAAGGCATGTATTCTGATCACCCATATCTTATATGCTGACGATTCATTGGTGTTTTTAAATGGTAGGAAACAGTTTGTGGAAGGGTGTATCAATTTTCTTAAGAGATATTGTTTGGCATATTAATATAGGAAAAAAATCTTTCATGATGGATGAGAAAGTTTGGGCTGAAAGAATGGTGCTTATCAAACAATGGACTGGTTTTTGTTATAAGTCGTCTCCTTTTACCTATCTTGGAGTTCCCATATATCAAGGTAAATGTAATTTAATTTATTTTGATGCGTTAGTGAGCAAAATACAAAACAAAATTCTGGGTTGGAAGGCGAAATTGATCTCTCCGGGGGAAAGACTAATTCTTATTAGACATGTGCTTTTATCGATGTCAGTTTATACCATCACTACGATGTGTGTGCCAGTGAAAATCTGGAAAATATCCTGAAATTGATTGCAAATTTTTCTGGGGGGGGTCATGAAGGAAGACATAAATGGAAATGGGTTGCTTGGGATAGGCTCAGTGTTCCAGTTGAAGGAGGCCTAAATATGCGAAATCTGGACTGCGTTATAAATTCTTTTCAGATTAAGTCATTATGGAATCTAACGAATGCAAACACTTTGATGCAGGAGGGTGTCTAGGGTTCCTAATTTGGGCTCCTAGAGTTCCTAAGTTGGGTTTCTAGGGTTCCTAATTTGCTCTCAAAGTTATTTACTAAATAACTTTGAGTAATCTTTCAATCTAATTAGGAATTTTTTAGTTTCCTTTTAGGATTAGGCATTATTTTCTTTTAGGAATAGACTGCTTGTTAATTATAGTAGTTTTTTCCCCTTTATAGTAATATTTCAATTATAGTTTAGGAAGTGATTCTGAACCCGATTTGGGCCAGATTCTTGGCAGATTATTTCTTTTATTACGTATTTCGTTTTAGTATGATTATTGGGGTGTTGCCATTTTTGGTAAAATTCCAATATTGATGAGTTTTCGCTATAAAGCCCGACTTGTGGGCTGATTTTAGGGAGACCTTTGATTTGCATAATTTTGAATTGACATTAGAGATATTTCTCTGTGTTTTGAGCGATTCTTTTGTATTCTTCCTTATGAGTTATCTGTTAGAACTAGTCTGCAGGATAATCGCTATTCTGCCCGGTGTCAGTTGGTATCAAAGCTTCAGCATCTTCTTGGGGTGAGATTTCATCAGTTTCTATGGCTGGTGGTCGTGATCGTGGTCGTCGCGGGCGGGTTCCGAATGAGGAAGCCCCAAACCGGGATCGTAACGTTAAGAATATGATGATTGAGGATTTACGGAGGCAAGTTGCAGAGTTAACCCGGCGACTAACTGCGCAGGATTTCGGTAATCGTGAGATGGAATATCACGATTTTGATTTCAGTTTTGAAAACCCGTATCACAATCATGCTCGATTATGGGAGCATGAAGAGCATGTGTATGACAATGAGGAGCTTGGAGAGTCTGTGTATGACAATAAGGAGCTTGAGGAAGATGTGGTAGATGAAACTGAAGAGTTTGGAGAGCCTGTGTATGACACTGATGAAGAATTGGATATTGTTGATGCACATGGTTTGCAGAATGAGGATGTTGGAGTTGTTATTGACGACGGTAAAGTGCACGAAGAAACTGATAGGGAGGAGGCGATCTTCCACATCGCCAATCCTGGATTCTGCTACGAGTATCAACTAGTGGAACCCACGACCCCCTGTTTCTTTCACCTTCCCCTGTTTTGGTATCTCTCTTCACCTCGCCACCGTCCAGCATCCACACCGCCGAGCACCACCATCAGAAGCCACCACCTCCTCCTTCCTGTTTCCCTCTCTCTCGGCCACCGCTCCTATTCCACTTCACGACAGAGCCGCCACCACCCTGTTCCACCTCGCGATAGAACCGCTACCACCCTGTTTTCGTATCTCTCTTCACCTCGCCATCATCCTGCATCCACACCACCGAGCAACAGCGACGGTCGCCACCACCTCCTCCTCCTTCATGTTTCTCTCTTTCTCAGCCACCGCCCCTGTTCCACCTCGCGATAGAGCCACCACCACCCTGTTCCACGCTCGCGACAGAGCCCCATCACCATATCTCCGTTCCCTCTCTCTCGTTGCAACCATTTTCCATGTTCCCTCATCTCTCTCATCCATCTTTCTCTCTCCCGTTCCCGTCACAGGACAGAGACGCAACAAAGAGAAGCAACACGAGCTCCTCCCTAGTTTCTCTCTTTGTTCCCTCTTTTTCTCACCCTTCCTTCATCTCTCTCTCTTGCTTGCAGGTTTTGGAGCCGGTCGGAGGAAGAATACGCTCGCGAGGAGCGAAGAACCAAGCGGCGCAAAGCGAATCTCGCTGAAGACGAAGGTGCAGAGAATCTGGCAGGAGGAAACGGTTTTTCAAATCGATTTGGCTATTCGCACCCAGTCCATTACTCGGGGGCACCACATCCCACCAACAGTCTTTTCTCGAGATTCGTGTCCGTGCAGCAATGAATTCCACCTACACCAGTGTTGTGACGTCATCCACCCTGATTTTCTAGCCCCTGCAAACGTGAATTCAGATTTACCAGCAGAGGTGCAGCAGCTAGCAGAGTTTTCTGACCTGATACCAGAGGATCTTCCTCCTGGACTGCTGCCAGAGGATTCCAATGACACTGTTGTAAACTCGAGGATGAATTCTTTCCAACCCGGGGTGAATGATGCAGGAGGGTTTCTAGGGTTTTAATTTGGGCTCCTAGAGTTCCTAAGTTGGGTTTCTAGGGTTCCTAATTTGCTCTCAAAGTTATTTACTAAATAACTTTGAGTAATCTTTCAATTTAATTAGGAATCTTTTAGTTTCATTTTCGGATTAGACATTATTTTCTTTTAGGAATAGACTGCTTGTTAATTTTAGTAGTTTTTTTTCCCTTTATAGTAATATTTCAATTATAGTTTAGGAAGTGATTCTGAACCGGATTTGGGCTAGATTCTTGGCAGATTATTTCTTTTATTACGTATTTCGTTTTAGTATGATTATTGGGGTGTTGCCATTTTTGGTAAAATTCCAATATTGATGAGTTTTAGCTATAAAGCCCGGCTTGTGGGCTGATTTTAGGGAGACATTTGATTTGCATAATTTTGAATTGACATTAGAGATATTTCTCTGTGTTTTGGGCGATTCTTTTGTATTCTTCCTTGTGAATTATTTGTTAGAACTAGCATGCAGGATAATCGTTATTCTGCTCGGCGTCATACTTTATGGGCTACATTTATGAGAATGAAATTTTAAAAGCTTAGGTGCCTATTGGGATGCAAGATGTGAAAGTTGGTTCTTCTCCTTTTTTTTTAAAGAGATGATGAATTTTATGGTAGATCACTCTACATGGTAGATTAGTAAGGGGTTTGTTAGTTTTTTTTAGGAACATTGGGCAAAAGGTGAGATTTTTCATCATACTATCCGAACTTTAGCAGAAAATACATGGCCTTCTGTAAGGCAAATGAGGAGAAAAAAAATTAGCTCTTTAACTCCAGATTTATAGAGAAAAACCCAAAGTCTATACAATAGAAGAATTAGAGGCGAGGAGGGTGAAAAAGATGTGAGAATCTGAATTCCCACCCACAAATGAAGGGAAGTTTTCTATAAGTTTGGCTTGTCAAATCCTTCATAATAGGGGTCAATTTGATCAGTTTTGGAAAAGGATTTGGCACCCCCTTTTACCTACTAAAATATCCATTTTCATGTGGAAGATTATTAAAAGAGCTCTGCCTATAGATGGAGAAATAAGGTGGATTGGTTTCCAACTAGCCTCTAGATGTAGTTGTTGCAATGAATTTGGAGTTAAAACCACAAAACATCTTTTCTGAGAAGGCGAGCTAGCCAGGAGAGTGTGGAGACATTTTGAATTGGTTTTTGATATTCATGTGCACAGACCGGTTGAAGTCTATACCATACTAAAGGCATGGTTTAGAAAGGTGAAACCTATGTCTTAGTCAGGTATTATCACTCATCTTACCCCTTTATTTATTTTATAGGAAATATGGAAGCAAAGAAATAAAAAATTGTAGGAATATAAGGAGTGGTCGGTTATCTGTGTTATAATTAAAGTCTACCATTGGATAAGATGAGTTTCTAAATGTTATATCCCTAAGAAAAAGGAAGGTAACGGGGTTTTGATGCGGAGATTGGGCATACAGCCTAAGAATGTGATAGAGGCTCCTACTCAGGTGGTGTATTGGTTTTTCCCGCCAAGAAGTTGGTTTACTTTAAATGTAGATGGCTCTTGTATTGATGGTGTCCCGTCCGGAGTATTTGTAGTCAGGAATGATGTGGGTGCTTTTGTGGCAGCCAAGGAATTTTTCTTTAGGGATGGCTCCAACAATGCAACAGAAACAATGGCATTTTTAGAGGAACTGAGATATTGTAAACTGAAAGAGATTCCTAACTGCATGATCCAAATGAATTCTATGGTGGAGAAACAATGGTTTTTTCGAAAAACAAAAATTTTATGGTTCCTTGATGATTAGTGGAAAGAAATAGAAGACCTTAGTATCTCAATGGTGTGTTATTGTAATCATGTATTCATGGAAACAAATTCGGTGGCAGATGCATTGAAAAGATTGGCGCAAGAAGAATAGACCGAACGAAAGCCTTGCTGTCACTTGATAAAGGCAAAATTGCATATCTGAGGAAACCGAATTGATTATGTTTTCTGTCTGAAACAGAGATTGGTGGGGACGTGATTCAGCTGCAGGGACCATGGGATACAGAGCATCATGTGTTTCAGCTGCAGTTGCTTTTAACCTATCAAATGAGGTTAATCCATCCTCTAAAAGTAATTATTTTTAAATGGCACATTTATTGGTCCACAAATTTTGAAATCCAAATCTACAAAATATATAAACTAAAATATATCACGCAGGGGAAAGTGGGGGCAACTGACTCTTTTGAAAAAAATTAATTAAAAAATAAACTTTGGAGCCCATTATTTTTAAAAAAAATATATAAATTAATTAATTTTTGCGCCTAACTTTAAATACAATTTTAATTTGCATCCTCTCCCCTCCCTCCATATTGATCTTATATTCTTTACCGAACCCTTCTCATCAAACTCCTCAACAATTCAACCGTTCATATCCTCCAAATCTCTCCAATAATCTGTCATAATTCATAACTTATCACTTTTTAGGAAAATGAGCTTAAGAAGTACAGTGAGATTCACTGTGTTCGTCTTCACAAGATGAGAAATTTTTTCTACTACTCTCTCATCGCTCAGACATAGAAGTTCTTGGTAAATCCTCCAATTTCATTTTTTTGGCATCGGTGATCAGAGTATTTGTGACGGTCATTCCGTTTATCTTCTGCTTCATGTTCACCATCCCAACGAGCTTCGCATTGAACGTAGTTCCAACTTTCAGGAAAGCAATGATCTACCACATTCAACCAAAAATAAGGATGATCATAATTTATCAGATGAAATCTCAAAAAAAAATCATGTAGAGGTTGACCTATCAAATCTTCTAATAGATCCTAGCTTAATACTTCATATTTTCGATTACCATCTGAATGATCTAGAGGTTGTTAGAAGAGTTTATTTGTAAAATGGTCCTTGTCAACCGATGAACTACACATTTTCACAAAAAAAAAAGGAAGTGCACTACGACGTTTTAATGTAGCTTGGTTCACTAAGTATAAGAGTTGGCTACAATATAGCATAGCGAATGATGTCGCTTTTTGTTTCCATTGCTATCTTTTTAGAAGTATCGGGAAGCAAAGGGATGGTGATTATTTTGTTGTTGAAGTAATTGAAAAAAAAATCTTGAAATTCATGTAGGAAAACCTAATAGTTTGCACACTGAGGCCTATATGAAGAGTCGAAGTTTAATGAATCAATCCAATCATCTTATTCCCAAGCAATCTAATCGGCTTCAGTTGATTGCAATCGGTGTTTTACATAATTATTCATATATTATTTAAATTAAAAAATTATGTCAAAGTAATTAATTATTATATTATTTTTAATTAATTATGACTCATCACTCTACCACCTTCAATAAAAATTCTGGCTCCGTCACTGACCATGGAATACAGATCATCGTGTGTTTCAGCTGTAGTTGCTTTTAACCTTTCAAATGAGGTTAATCCATCCTCTAAAAGTAATTATTTTTAAATGGCACATTTATTGGTCCACAAATTTTGAAATTCAAATCTACAAAATATATAAACAAAAACTATATATATATATATATATATCACGTACGACCAATGTAAGAAACATTTTATAGTATTAGGCAGGGGCCAATGACATTAAAGTTTCTTAGTTTTTAATATTAAGCTACTTGCAGATAAATTTGATGGAAATAATTGAGAAATGAGATGATATATGCCTATCAATAATAAAGAACTAGGAAGAAAGTTATTCCAGGTGTAGGCGGATTAAGTGGAGCAAGAATAATTCTTATATTCAGAGTCAACACCTCTTCAACGTTTATTATGATGGAACTCCGACCTTGAATCATGACTTGACTTACCGAGTAAAACTTTCAAAACCTGCAAATTAGGGGTGTGTTTGGCTATGTGGAATACTATATTATTAAAATTTATAAAGGGATTTTTTAAATTGATATATCACTCAATATCTACTATTTGACCATCATTTGATTTTGTGATTAATGATGAAAATGAAAATTTCATAAATATGAAAATTTCATTCCTTGATCCCCCAAGACATGTGATTTCTATTTTTATAAGACTTGCATTCCCACAATTAATAACAAAATTAAATAGTAAATATGAAGTTATAAATGTTTAATTCCCTAAAATTTAGAGATCTAAAGGGAGGCTAAGCTGCATATCCATCCATTTGAATTCCCTATCAAATAAATGTTCCCCGGTCGGCTAAGGGATCAACACCACTATTATTGTGAGAGACTCACAATACTTGAAGACTCTCAACCATTTTGTAGATGTTAGTTGGAAATATTTAATAGCAAACCACCTTATTACAATCCATATATATCTTTCGTTCACACAATAGTATTTGCTCTATAGACAAGTTTTGCAATTTGCACTGATAAGATGGGGAACTGCTTGGCTACAAACCAAATGGTGCATGATAACTGTGACATGGATTGGTCGTGCCTGCAGGGCTCGAAGATATTCATCGATGCTTCGAAGGATGTGAACCAACCAACAAGGACAGTTCGGGTCAAGGTTCGAATGAGTGTGAGAGATTTCAAGGAGTTGTTGGCACAAGCAGATCTAAGCAAGGGAGACTCCGAGATCGCTCAACTTGTTGTTGATGAGTGTTTGAATGGGAGAGGTGATGCACGTATTATTCAGGGCGGGGAGGATGTACTGAAGAGCAACTTGGAGACCATTGTTGAAGAAGAGATTTGAAGATTTTGTAATTGAATAAGGTGTATCTTATAGAGTGTTGCTCAATATTATCTGCGCCTAGGTTTAATAGGATCTTGATTAGGTCTATATATGTTGAAAATTTTGTGATTAGATATAGGTGTGTACATAAAATGTTTAATATGATTTAGGTTTTCTGTAAATGATCATTGCTAAATGAGTTTTAAGCTCCTCTGTCGTTGATGCCTCTCTTCTATGAGGTGTGTGGTTTGATTGAATTATATATTTTCTGTGGCAAAAAGGATTTCAGAAAATCTTTCGTCTGGTCTAACTAATCTAGTTAATTATCTACATTATCTAAACTAGCTGCCCTACAATCCATTGTTGTTCCATCTCCACGTCCAATCAGACGAAGGATACAACACATCCTGGCAGTCAACTAATCCACAGCTCCCCTGTCGATACGAATTTTGGATTCACCCCTACTACTACTCTCCTTGATTCCTAGCCATTCCACTTATCTTCTACGCCATTGAAACCTTAGTTCCTTAATTACCTTTGACAGCATGTACCAAAACTAAAACCCACTATATTCTCCCTGACTCTCTGATAGTCCATTTCTTTCTGAAATATGCATTTTCATGATGTGTTGATGATGATGAATCTCTAAAACCCAATTTGACTTCAAGAAACCATTGAAATCCATAGACTCGTAGAAACCCATGTTCTGGATATCGTTTGATGATTATCAATTTCAATGGTATTAGTTTAAAACACCATTGAAGGATGAAGACCTTGAAATCTGGTTATGTTTGCGGTTTGGGCTCTTGCATTGGAGTGGTTGCTCATCTAAGCAATGTTATTCCCCCATATCTCAAACTCAAAGCATCAAAACTTGTGAAAACAAAATTAAACATGAAATATTGTAAGAAGAAAATAGCCTTTCTTATGGTACATACATGTACAAAACGCACTAACCATGTAAATATGTTAGGAGAATCAATCACACAACTTGATCCCCTACCCCTTGGAAGCATCAGCAACTCTCTACTTACCTGATTTTGCTGCTTTGCATCTGACAACAACATTGTGTTAGATCTGAGAGACATCCTGTAATACCTGTGTTTTTTTTAAAAAAATAAAATAAAAAAATAATCAGTTTTCATTTGGGTTTGGAGTTTGATCGGTTTTCATAACTCCGATCAGCCGTGTTGGGGCCTTGGTGGCGTCATTGGGAGCCCTTAGAACCGACATGCAAGGTTGATTTTGGGGTTGGCCGAAATTTTTTCAAAAAATCAGAGTGCATGTTTGTTTGGAAGGTTCTTCAGCATGAATCCGGGCTTTAGGTGCGTGGGTGAGCCTCACTTTCGTGACTCCGAGTGTCCTTAGACTCATTTGCGGGCTGTTGTGCAGTTTGAGTGTCCTTAGACTCATTTGCGGGCTGTTGTGCAGTTTGAAAGCGATCAGACCAGAGTAGGGAGGGTTTCAGTGCGTTTTCACCAAACTTTGGGTTGCGGCGGGGTGTTTGCCGAATTTTTATTGCCGGTAAGTTTTCTTTCCGTCACGCGCCGCTTGTAATTTATTTATTTTTTCAATTTTCAGCTAGTTTACTCATTTTCGAGACCGCCTTGCAGTTTTAAAAAATTTATGTGGTGCCGCATTCGTGGTTTTGCGAGTTAGGAGCTTCGACCGGTAGGAATTGGGTTTTGAAAATCCATTCCGCCCAGGTGAGTGGAACTATAATTTTTATTTTAAGAAATAAGTATCTGAAATCCTGAATTTAAGTTTTACATCATACCGTGAATTATGTATTGGGTTTCCTGAAAGCATGATATAATTGAATGAAATCGAATAGTGAATGAATTTTTGGTGTGATTAGGCTTGGGTGTAATGACATTGGACTTGTATGCTTCGTTTTCGAGTTTGCATAGTATGTCATGTTTTACCGTGGATTTCCGAGTCTTGAGCATGTATGATAATCGACTCGAATAAATTTATTGTGGTGAATTGGGTCATGTTGGGACCCTGGCATAGTCGTGGTTTTATAAAAATTGCCGAATTGTTTATGATTGCACGTTTGTACCTTTGGTTATGTACAGTCTTGTCATTTGTGCATGTGGATAGTAGTATAAGTGTCTTTACCCAGCTATAATGTCTGTTGTGCCGATGCTAAGGAGCTTGCTCGCATCGTGAGTTGGATGGTGCTTGAGATGACTCGCACCTGACATTGTGGACGCTATTGCATGTGGAAAGCTTGCTGAGGTGCGGTGAGCTCCCGCACGCACTTGCCACTATAGAGTGCAGTAGGACGGGTCCCGGAGGACGTGCTTTGGAGATTACTCGTTTTCCCTCCCAGCGTGCTTGAGTTTGATTGTGTTAGGTTGGCCGTGTTAGGCCAGTTGTTCAGGATGTTTGAGTTTGTATCCTGGCAGATGACACCCCATTAGGATACAAACAAGCCCGAAGTGGTACTGGTGCACGTTGTGGGATGTGTCTGGGTGAGACACATTCGTAGGGTATGCGGATACCTACGATATGAGACACTTATACATAATTTTTGGTTTCAACCTGATTGCTATACCTAGGAGAGTAGGAAGAATTATGAGATTGTCTTTATTTTCATCGCTTGATATTTACCATGTTTGAATCACGTGTACTGATCGGCATATATCGTAGACTTGTAGTTATTGTTGAATCTGAAATGCTTGTGTTGGTGCTTGTTACCTATCATTTATTGTCTGGCATGAATTTTCCTGGTATAGTATTCTGTTATTTGTATTTAGTTCGCTCGCACCAGCTAGCTTTGTGCTTTGCTGACCCCGCAAGGGGTGTGCTTCTATTGGAGTGCAGGCAGTGTTGGCGTTCCTGCTGAGCGTGGCGTTTTGTGGTGTTTGGTCGTGTCCACCCTGTACGGGTATGTTTTGCTTCCTCTGTGTTTCAGATGTACTCAGTGTTCTAAAAATCGGCCTGGGCGGCCTCCTAGGCGCTAGAAGGTGGAAAACCGCCCAGATTAATGGCTGGGCGGGCTGTCTGGGCGGTTCTGGGCTGTCTGGGCGGGTCTAGGCGGGTCTGGGCGGGATCTAGGCGGCCTAGGTGGGTCTAGGCGGTCTAGTCAGCCTAGGCGGCTTAGGCGGGGTCTAGGCGGCCTAGGCGGGGTCTAGGCGGTCTGGGCGATTTTTTTTTATTTTTAATTTTATTTTTTTTATTTTTTAATAAGGCTGATTGTGTTCTTATTTTATTTTTCTTTCCTATTTTTTAGAAATAAACTATTTAATTATTTTTTATTCAGTATATGTCTAAATATAGAAAAAGATGATTACTTAATGGAATTCTCAAAGGATCTGCCGGTACCAATTTTACTAATGTAGATTTATCAAAAATAACTGAGGTTATTCATGCAATTTGAAGAAAAATAAAAGATTACACAAATTCAAATTTATATAAAGTACCCATCATGACCAACTTTAGTCATTTGAGTTTTAATAAATTTTGTTCACGATTGTTAATTTTTTATGTTTTTAAATTTTGCATATGTATATTGGCATTAAATTGGATGTAATTGATAAGGTATTATGCTTAACTTTTATAAATTATTAAAGTTATAATACAAAACCTAAGACCGCCTAGGCACCCTCCTAGGCCCCTGGGCGCTAGGCACCTGCTCACCGCCCGCCCAGCGCCTAGCGATTTTTAGAATACTGGATGTACTATATGGTTATACTAGATGTTTGTATACTGGTTTTGTCGCTATGACTCTGGCGGGGCGAATCAAATATATAGTTATTTTGTTCAAATTTTATCGTAGTTTTTATTTTCGTTTCATTCTCGTATCAAGAATGTGTTATATTATGATGTTGTGGCCAGTTACGATCCGCATGTGTCACGGGTTAGTTCACGCATCGACACGCTGCGATTCCCGTGGCGGATCGGGGGGTGACACATCCTCTGCAAGACTTTGGCGTAATCGAGAAAAAGTTCAACAAGAAATAACTCTTTCTCATTCCCAGTGAAAATCCCGACTTCAATTTCTTTAAGGTGTCATAGAAGGCCTGGTAACACAACTTTAAGTGTCTCGTTATTTATTTCTTCTAGTTCTACGTCTTCAAGGAAATTCCAAATCCCTACATGAGTAAGAAAACTAAAAGTTAATATAATGTAAGTTTCAATTTTCAAATCAAGAACGAAGTTAAAAAAATAAAATAAAACAAATTGCAAAATGTATGGGCTTACATTTGTGAATATAATAGATTCAGTTTTGGATGCAAATGCAAGACTATCAATTCTAAGAAACTCGAACCACATATATCAGTCAGGCTCAAAATGGTCAAATTCGGAAATGTGAGCTGATGAAATAAGTTGACTGCATCACAGAGAGTCTTGATAAATCAAACCATAGTGCATCACTACTAGCAATCGTTTGAATATTGTAGGAAGAAAATGTCAAGTACGCAAAACTATTCTCATGCCTTCAACTGAAGTACCGGAAAAACAATAAGCTATAAAACATAACAGAAAACTTACAGAAATAATTAATTCGAAACATAACAGAAAACTTACATTAGAAATCTCTCTGAAAAGCTCGATTACATTGTGCCCACTTGCAATACAGTCACGAAGAACCATATATGCATCAACCAAAGAGGATAGGTTGCATGAGAAAAACTTAGGTGGTAGAGCGCCTAAAAACTCGAATGATATGAGACTTGCTGCATCATAGATTCGAAACTCACAATCCAAAAGGGATCCATCTAAGATTTTAATCCTGAGCTTGGGAGCATAAATAGGGACCGTCTTCGTGTTCTCCCATTCACAATCACAGATGGAAAAACGTCCTAGATTTGGGAAGTAAAGGTGACTTCCTTCTATGTCATAGACCAAAATTGGTTTTAGAAGTTTAGTTAATGGATCGATGTTCAAAGTCATTAGTGACTCATTTGAAGTGAAAAAGGTAGTGGGAAACGATAGAGGCTTATTAAGATGATAGATGGAACTTGTATATAGTACATAACCATCATTGAATGGTAGCACTCGAACAATTGAAATTCATAAAGTTTTGTTTATTTATATATTTCAGTCACCACTGGTTCTAACAATTTCACCTTGTTTTCAATTACAGGAGTCCCTATTTTTTTTGTTTTTTTTGAGAAAATTGAGCCAGGGTTGTTAAAGGATCCATGAACCTGAAATTGTTGGGAGATTTGGAAAGAACTGGAACTTAAGAAACATTAATTTTATTAATCTCTCAAAATCTCTTACAACTTCACACCCTTACTATGCTCACAACACTCACTACTACACTTGAGCTTGTTTGCTCATTGATGCCTACACCTCACAACCTCTCCCCTATTTATAGTAGTTCTAAGGAGGTGGGAGGATTCTAGAGAAGCAATCTCAACCACACATTTTTGCTTCTCTAGAACTCTCTCAAATGTCTAGAGTATTATAAGGGTGTAGAATTCTCTAGACATTGAACCATCTAGAGAATACCCATGATCTTCTAGATAATGGGTTTGGGCTTTAACTTTTGGGCTTTAGGCTTTAAACATTTGGGCTAGTTAGTGATGATTTTCAACACTCTCCCTCATCACTAACTCCGTTGAAGATCATGCCAAATTGTTTCCGGAAGTTTTCAAACTTTGTCGTGCCAAGTCCCTTAGTGAATATATCTGCTACTTGGTTATCTGTCTTAGTTGTTTGCATTTCTATCTCTCCTTGAAGTACCTTCTCTCTAATGAAGTGGTAGTGAACCTCTACGTGCTTTGTCCTTGCATGGAACACCGGATTTTTAGTTAAGCGTATTGCAGACTGATTATCACAATGCAATGGTATTGCATAATCGACTGGCTGGTGAAGGTCCTTCATTAGTTGTACTAGCCAAGTACTTTCCTGTGTTGCCATAGCTGCTGCTCTGTACTCCGCTTCTGTAGTTGAGAGAGATATTGTTGGTTGTCTCTTGCTACACCAAATGACTGCTCCTGAACCAAGACTAAACACGTATCCTGTAGTCGATCTCCTTGTGTCATGATCTCCAGCATAATCCGCATCGCAGTAGCCAACAATTTTGCATTCCTCATCTTTCATGTATAGAATTCCAATGTCAGTGGTACCTTTCACATACCTTAAGATTCTGTGAACTGCTTCGAGATGAGGCTTCTTCGGCTTCTGCATGAACCGGCTTGCTATTCCAACTGCGTAGGCTATGTCTGGCCGTGTGAGGGTTAGGTAGATTAGGCTTCTGACAAGCTGGCGATACATTGTTGTATCTTCCAAGTCTTTTCCTTTATCAGCACATAATTTAGCATTGGTCTCCATTGGTGTTGAGGTTGGTTTACACTCAAGCATCTCGTACTTCTTCAATAAATCTCGAGCATATTTCTGCTGGCAAAGAAATAAGCCTCTGTCACTTCGTTCTATCTCAAGCCCTAGGAAGTGTCTTAATTCTCCTAATTCCTTCATTTGGAAGCAGACCGCCATGTTTCTTCGTACTCTTTGAATCTCTTCTGTATCATTTCCAGTGACAATCAGATCATCTACGTATACTAGCACTATTGCTAGTTTTCCTTCCTGGGATTTGATAAATAGGCTGGAGTCTGAATGTGCAACTGAGTAACCGCTTTGAACTAAGAACTCCGCTATCTTCCCGTACCAGGCCCTTGGTGCTTGCTTCAGTCCGTACAACGCCTTTTTTTAGCTTGCAAACATAGTTTTGTTGGGTTTTACACTCAAACCCCCTCGGTTGTTCCATATATATTTCTCGGTCAATTTCACCGTGCAGGAACGCGTTATTCACATCCATTTGCCATAGTTTCCAAGATTTATTTGCTGCTAGTGAAAGTAGAACAATGACCGTAGTAATCTTGGCTACTGGACTAAATGTTTCATCGTAGTCCAGCCCATATTGCTGCGAGAACCCTCGAGCTACCAATCGAGCCTTGTACCGTTCTATCGAGCCATCAGAACGAGTCTTTATCTTGTAGACCCATTTACATGATATGGGCTTTACATCCTTTGGTTTTGGTACCAAGTCCCAAGTTTGATTTTGCTCCAGGGCTTGGATTTCTTCTTCCATTGCATTTCCCCCATTCCAGACTCTGAAATGCTTCTTCAAATGTTGCGGGCTCCTTAATGTTGTGTTCTTCAGTCACAACATTTGCATACTTTGGATTGGGCTTGCGTTGTCTAGTTGTCCTTCTTAACTGTTGGCCCACATCTTCTTCACTTTCTTGAACTTCTTCTGGTGTTCTTTTATATATACCAGTTTGCCATGGGCTTGAAGATGTACTTGGTGTTTTGGGTGAGCTTGGTCGTACTCATTCTTCATCATTTGCAGGTGATGACTCATTTTCCTGCATTTCCTCTTGTAGACTTTTGGAGTCTGGCAGAAGTAGTTGTTGTGTAGACCACCACGATGAAGCTTCGTCAAACACCACGTTCCTTGATGTGTAACACCGCCCGGTTGTAGGATTGCAACATTTCCACCATTTTCTTTGACTGTCGTATCCCACAAAGATGCAACGAATAGCCTTCTTATCGAACTTACTTCTTAGGTGATCAGGCACGAACACGTAGCACACACATCCGAATACTCGGAAGTGACTCACCGTAGGCTTGGTATGCCATAACTTCTGGAACGGTGAAAGGAAATCTAGTTTGGCTTGTGGCAGCCTGTTGATAACATGGGCTGCAGTCTTCATACACTCAGCCCAAAAACGACTCGGTACATTCTTCGCATGCAGCATACTTCAACATATCTCTGCCAAATGTTGGTTCTTCCTTTCCGCTATGCCATTTTGTTAAGGGGTGTCTGGACATGTTAGTTGCCTCCTGATTTTACACTGTTTCAGGAAGTTGGTAAATTCATCCGAGGTGTATTCTCCACCATTATCGGTACGCAGGCATTTGATCTTCTTTCCTACTTTGCATTCGATGTCCTCCTTAAATGCCTTAAATATGTCGAGAACTTCTAATTTTTCCTTCAAAAAGTAAACCCACACGTACCTTGAAAAATCATCAATAAAGGTCACCATGTATCGCATTCCTCTGACTGATGGTTGCTTCACCCGGCCAAACACATATGAGTGGATGAGTTGCAATGGTTCCTTGGCCCTAAACTTTGACTCCTGATAGGGAAGTTGATGAGCTTTTCCGTACTGGCACCCACCACAGACTGTTCCTCCTTGTACGTCCAGGTGAGGTAGACCCTTCAACATTGACTTAGTCATCATTATCTTCAACTTATGATAGCTAACATGCCCTAGCCTTGCATGCCACAAGTCAGCAGTTTCACTGCATCGAGTCTTATCCACATATACTGATTCCGCAGACATCACGTAGATAGACTCCAACTTTCTTCCCGTCATGATGGGTGTACCCGATGGCTTTAGAGTTTGATACACCTTAACATCTTCCGGCCCGAACACCACATACTTGCCAGTTACTGTTAATTGTGATACTGACAATAAGTTTTTCTTCATACCTGGAACGTGATAGACATTCTGCAATTGAACTTGATTAGGGCTGAAGCGTGGAGTGAATGTAGCCTCCCCAGTGTGAGCAATCGGCAATCTCGTGTTATCGACAGTTATCACGACCCGGTCTCCTTTGTATTCACATAAGCTTGACAACTTCTCCTTGTCTCCAGTCATATGGTTGGAGCAGCCTGAGTCAACAATCCAATCCTTACTGTAGTTTACTTGCACGTCTTGATCTTCAGCGGCCATGGCTACCTCATCCTTGGAGAAGTCAATTTCTTCATCTAAAAGATCCTCACGAACAAGTTGGGTAGTTGCAAAGGATACTTGGAAGTCTCATTCTTCTTCACTGCTGTCTTGGTGATTGTGAGACGTCACCAAGTTTCCTTCAGCTGTCTTCTTCTTTGACCAGCAAACTTTTGCATAGTGGCCTATCTTGCCACAGTTGTAGCAACTGTCCTTTCTCCGGTCGTTGTTGTTTCTGCCTTGCTGAGCTCCCCCTTTCTTGTAGCTCCTCTCCTGGGACTTCTTGGGCCTGCTATCTTCTTCTTTATTTGATCTTACAAAATTCTTCTTTTTATACCCGCCCTTTATTTTGTTGAAGAGCGCCTCCTCTTCCTTATTTTCCAGAGAGACTCCTGCCATTTGCTTAGCCAAACTTTCTTGATTGGCCAACAGACTTTCAAACTCCACAATAGAAGGTTGAGTTGGCCAACTACGAATGGCAGTAACAATCCCGGTATATTCAGGTTTTAGACCATGGATTATTTTTTTTTTCATCCTATCTTGGTAACTTTGGAGGCAGGGTCTAACTCTGAAATTTCACGACATAAAGTTTTAATTTTTAGAAAATAGTCTCTAATAGACATACCTCCTTGCTTGGAGTTCATCAACTCATTCTCCAAGAAATGTAGGCGTGCATCATTCGTTCTTGAAAACAGGGATGCAAATGTATCCCAAGCTCCTTTGGGTGTGTCAGCATCTTCTATATACTGAAGCATTTCATTATCGATTGTCATCTTGAGCACATAAAGCGCCTTCCCTGCTTTGATCTCCCACTTCTTGAATTCGACAGCATTTTCCTTTGGTGGTGGTGTAGTCTCACTACCACCAACAACCTGCCACAAGTCCTGCCCTTGCAAGTAGGACTTTATCCTTGTTTGCCAACTCTTGTAATTATGGTGGTTGAGCTTTGTAAGCCCACCAGTTGTACCAACGAGATCTCCCATCGTGATAAGGTACAACCTCCTTTGTGCTACCGAGTAAGCTTGGTCTTACACCAATCTGCTTCACAGTCCCGAAGTGTGCACGAACGATCTCCGACTAGACAGTGTTTTACCAAAAATGAGAATAGTACCCTATGTATGAATAGGGTGAGTTGGCTCTGATACCAAATTGTTGGGAGATTTGGGAAGAACTGGAACTTAAGAAAAACTAATTTTATTAATCTCTCAAAAGTCTCTTACAACTTCACACCTTTACTATACTCACAACACTCACTACTACACTTGAGCTTGTTTGCTCCTTGATGCCTACACCTCACAACCTCTCCACTATTTATAGTAGTTCTAAGGAGGTGGGAGGATTCTAGAGAAGCAATCTCAACCACACATTTTTGCTTCTCTAGAACTCTCTCAAATGTCTAGAGTATTATAAGGGTGTAGAATTCTCTAGACATTGAACCATCTAGATAATACCCATGATCTTCTAGATAATGGGTTTGGGCTTTAACTTTTGGGCTTTAGGCTTTAAACATTTGGGCTAGTTAGTGATGATTTTCAATAGAAATAAAATCACGGATTATATTCAGGGTATCTTTTCCCTACAGCATCTTCTTGAATTTAGTTTTTCACATTCTCATCTAAAGAGCTAGTATCTATTTCTAGAAATTCAAAAGGTGGGTATAGACCCCAGAGGCGGATCCAGGATTGCTGACAAAGGGGGGCAAAAAAAAATTTTCATGGATAATTAATTCCTCAAATAAATAAATAAATAAATATGATTAAAATAGAGTTTCAAAAGTAGTACAAGATAAACATACTTAATCAGCCAATGTATATGCAGTAGAACTAGAACTCACATCATATATTCTTTTTAAGTATTTATCCATCACTCGTCAGCAGAAGTGACAACTATTCAACTACAAAAATACAAAAATACAATAAACAATCCCAATATTCATATTAAAAAATGCTACCCCAAACTCCCAAATTCTCGAATTATCAAATTTGTAATGTAAATCAATAATTAACACATGAAAGAGAAATAACCTCACCAAATACCAATAACTTGAGATAATGGCATTTCAAGCACTTGAAATTAAATACCCACTTAAGCTTCAAGGATCAAATACCCACTTTGTCAAGGCCTGAGCAAATAACAAATGAAATTAAATTAAAAATCAAATATGAAGCTCTCCTGTACAAAGATGATAAACAAGATGCTTAAACAAACATGAAATACCCCACTAAAGCTTAAACAAATATGGAACCCAAAGCTTAGACAACTAAACAAATACCCACCAACCTAAACATCAAGGTGATTAACAAAGTATGGATTTTTTTCTTGGTGTACAATACATCAAGTCTTAAGAGATGATTAGAAGTGATAGAAATTTATAAAATTGTTGAATCAGATAAAAACTCAAACTCAAAGACACTATGTGAAATTGAAATTGGTTGAAGAAATTTTAAGAGATGATTATAAGTGATAGAAAAAAATAAATTGGAATACTCTCTCTGGAAAGAAAAGAAATTGCAGACCGTTATGAAAAACAAAGCAGAGCAAATTAGAAAATGTTGTTGTTTTGCTCTTCTCTCCCGTCCAAAATTAGGAAACTCATTCACTTTAATTTGTAAAACTATTCATTTTCAAAACTGCCATCAAATAAAAGTAAACCCAAATTTTTCTTATCCACTAGTCATTCCATTGTGATTAGTTAACATCTCTATCTCTGTGAATGTCTGCTAAGCAATTATCGTCAAATCAGTTTCATCTCTCTTTTTTCTCTCTTTCTAGGGCTGAAACCTCTCTTTTGAGAATTTTTCTGGTCATGTCACAGGTCAAATGGGTATGTCATTTTTTCCGATTTTGGATCGCCAGAGAGAGAGACAGTCACAGAGATCCAAGGTAAGAAGAGATGTTAAGCTTCATTAGGTGATTTTGTTGTTGTCTTGTTGATTTCATTTAGAAACTCATAATCAAAAAAACTCACTTTGTTTCGCAGGGATGGAGAAGAAGATATTGCTGAGGACTGAAGGCGTGGAGGATGAAGATTGGAAGCGAAGATTAGAGGAGGACACTGGTGGCGAAGAGTATGGAGGAGACTAGAGTAGGGATGGCAATGGGGCAGATTTGAGCAAATCCATCCCCGATCCGTCAGGAATATCGGATCCCCGAATCCACCCCGCCAATCCGTTTACAATTTAAGGTAAAAACCATAACCGCCCCGTGCGGATTGGCGGATATCTGCCCCGCCCCGCCAATCCGTTTACGGTTTGTGGTTCAGTTACTGGTTTTAGTTATTCCTCTTCCATTTAACTACAAACTACAGTAAATCTAGTTATTCATCTTCCATCTAACAACAGTAAATTATATACTTCATTCATCTAAGATTCTAACTACAATAAATTAATTTCATTCGTCAGATATTATACTTCATTCATCAGATGTAACACAAAATTACAAATAATCTATACAAAAAAAAAAAAAAAATCAATCACAAAATCTCAAAGATCATATCTCATCTCAGATCACGGATCATCTCATCGCAGATAAGAGATCATCACGGATCAGATCAGATCAGAGATCATCACGGATCAGATCAGATATCATCGCTGATCAGAGATCAGATCAGAGATCATCTCATCTCATTCATCAGATCAGAGATCAGAGATCAGAGATCAGAGATCAGAGATCAGATCTCACAGATCATATCTGAGATCTGAGATGAAGGGACGAAGAGGACCAGGGGAAGGGAGGGGATCACCGCGAGGAGGAAGATCGTCGTCGCAGCAGGGAGGAGGAAGGAGGAAGACCGTCGCAGCAGTAGCAGGAAGAGGGAGGAGGATGGATCTTCCTTGCGAAATCTCAGCAGAAGAAGGGAGGAGGATTAATCCCTTCGTCTTCGAGTGTCTGTGGAAGAAGGGAGGAGGGAGGAGGAAGATCGTCGTCGCAGCAGGGAGGAGGAAGGAGGACAACCTCTGCCTTTGCTAATTGCTGTGAGAGAGAAGGGGAGAATGTGAGTGAGAGGGAGAGAATGTGAGATGAGGGGAATACATTTCTCCTTTATATAGTAAAAGTATATTTGTAATTTCACTAATTAAATCGAGGGTATTTTAGTAATTTTATTAATTAAACGGATATCCGCGGGGCAGATATGGCTAAAACCGTATCCGCCCCGAATAGTCAACGAATATTTTTTGGATACCCGAAACCACTCGAAAACCCATTCAGCCATATCCAAATCCGCCCCATACGGATTGGGTGGGGCGGATATCCGTGAAAATCCGCCCCACTGCCAACCCTAGACTAGAGACGGAGACTCGTTTCTTCTTCGTCGATCGTGATCTGTGATCTAGATCTGTGATTGTTGTTTTTATAAGAGGGGCAACATAAAATTTCTAAGGGGGCAACATGAAATTTAAAAGGATGGCAATGTTGAAATTTTATATACTTAGAATGATTTTTTTTTAAACCCAAGGGGGTCAATTTACACAAGCTGTAGACCCGCCTTTGATAGTCCCGCAAGGTGATCAGCCACTCTATTCGTTTCTCTATAATGGTGCTGAATTTTATAATCCTGAAGCTTTTGTAGAGCTCTGTTGATGCGTTTTGTAAGGTGCCAAAGGTCCCAAGGGTTGGCTTCCTTCTTCGTGAGTATAGCTAGTGCATAAGTTGAGTCAGTGCTGAAAACGACCTTATTAATGCCATATAGCTCAATTAGGTTGAGTGCAGCCTCTATGCCCTGGAGTTCATGCTTGATGACAGAATGTCCAACTGTTGCCCATGTGCATGCTGCAATAACAATGCCCTGGTCGTCTCTGATGATTGCTCCATATCACCCTAGCATTCCCTGAAGAGAACCATCTGTATTTGCCTTGCACCACCCAGTTGGCGGCTTCAGCCTGCTGCAATAGGCTGGTGTATCGAGCTTAAAGTGCACGTCTGATTTTCACGCAATAAAAATCAGTGTTTCTATCTGTATCCACTACTTCCTTGTTAATGACTGCTAATTTGAGCCTTATCTCAGCACAAATGCGATCTACTACTTCAGCAGCTATGGAATAGGAGTTCTGGTACGCTCTCCTATTGCGTTCTGCCCAAATGTGATAGATTGTGGCATTCAGTGAGAGTTTCATCAAAGTGCTCTCCGTTGAGTTGCTAATAAAAAGCTGTTCCTGCACCAAGTGATCTCATCCATCCAGTTTAGGACTTGCCTGCTATAGCCTAACAATTTTAGGAACTGGTTCCATATATATTTTGAGTAGGTACACTCGAAAAACAAGTGGGCAGTTGTCTCAGTTTCCCTCGAGCAGACTAAGCAAATGTCTGAGTTTACTGTGCCCCGCCTCCTAAGCTAATCAAGAGTTTTTAAGGCATTGTTTATTGCAAGCCATGCAATGAAACTGTGCTTAGGAATGTTGTTTGTATACCATTTCAGACCACATCATTCAGCTCTGTTGTTCCTATGTCTCAGCGCCTCATAAGTAGCTTTCATTGTGTACTTCCCGTCTTGTCCAGCAGCCCATAACACTTCATCTTCACTTTCCAGATCTAACTCAACACTAGTAAGATCTTCAGAGATGTCCACTATGGAAGGAAGAATAGGATTTGGAATGTGCCATGCTCCATTTCTGATTATTGCGCTCACCTTTGCCTCCTTATTCAAGAGAGTCATATAGAAGTTCTTGAGAGAATTTGCTCATGAGTAAACCCAAGGGATGCCAAGGGTGTTTCCAAAAAAATGTGTTGTCACCATTTCCGATTGAATACAGGCTCAGTTCTGCTGTTCTCTCCCTGCAATTCAATATCTTGTTCCAACACCAAGATGTATCCCTTAGGGGCTCCATAAGCCAGAAGTCCATGTGCCTTATCAGATGCTTTTTAACCCAAGCAACCCAGAGTGTCCTTCCCAATGGTAATGTTCCATACATGCCTCATGATGGCAGTCTCATTGAACGGTTCTGTGTAAGGATGGCATATAGATTTTCCATCCTATCATGGCTTTTTTGGATAGGGAATCATCACCAGACCACAAGAAGTTTGTAAGCATTGCATTGACTTCTTTTATTGTGCGTTTGGGCAATCTGTAACAGGATGTCCAATATACTTGCATGCTACTCAATACAGACTTGATGAGCACTACTCTGCCATCATAAGTAAGTATTTTATTCTTCCATGAACTCATTTTTTCCTGATCTTATCTATGATAGGGGAACACTGATTATGTGTGAGTCATGATGTTATCAGCGGAAGCCCTAGATATCTTACAGGGAGCTGGCCTATATCAAAAGGAAGATGGGAGCTAATGGACGCCAACTCTGTTTGTGTAACTCCAGCACAGAAGAACGTGCTCTTACTGTAATTGATTGCTAAGCCTGTGCTACATTTGAAATCCTGAAGAGCATTACACAAAGCGCTTGCAGAGCCACCATCACCATGGAAGAATGCTATCAAGTCATCAACAAAACTTAGATGGGTGATCATTGGGTTCGAACACTTAAAATGCAATTTGTAAGATCCTTCTCTGACTTTCTTTCGAAGCATTATGTGAAGCACCTCCATCAAGAGGACAAATAGATATGGGGACATGGGGCAGCCCTGCCTAATGCCCCTGCTTGCCTTAATATAACCTTTAGGTGAGCCATTCAGAGAGATTGAGAACTTAGGAAACGTAATGCACTCTCTTATCCATGCTATGAAGACTGTAGGGAAATGAAGTTTATTGAGCACTTGTAGGATAGAATCCCACCTCACCATATCGTAGGCCTTTTTGAGATCATTTTTTGTTGCACATCTAGGAGGCCCTTGATCTCTATGATAGTTCATGACAAGCTCGTGGGCAAGCATAATATTGTCCTGGATGTACATTCCTTCAATGAAAGCTGATTGACTGGAGCTAACCAGAATTTTAACTGCTTCTTTCATCCGGTTTGTCATGAGCTTAGTAATGCATTTGTATAAAACATTGCAGCATGCAATAGGCCTGAAATCACTGAACGTAGTAGTATTAGTAACTTTAGGAACTAACGTCACGACGGTAGCATTTTCCTCGCCAAGCAATTTGGATTTGTTGAAGAAGTTCATAATTGCCTCCATAAAGTCATCTCCAATAATTCTCCAGGTAATTTTGAAGAAGAAAGAAGAGAAACCATTCGGGCCAGGGACCTTGTTGGAATCAATCTATGCCAGTGTTTCAATGATCTCATTCCTGGTTACCGGTCTAATCAAGTCAGCTCCCATCTCATCTGTTAGAGTTCTCTCCAATAATTGCCTCCATAAAGTCATCTCCAATAATTCTTAACTTGTTTCATCTTTTGGACAAGTCTATACATTGGATTTCCACATACGGACCACACATCCTCTACTGTTTTGAAATAATCCTGCTCATTGACCCAGAAGTTAAAGAACTTGAATGGTATAGGACCACTATTCTTGTGTTCATAAACTGTCATGATCATCGGGGAATGATCTGAGATGCCTGATTGCAGAAATTTAGTTTCTAAATTAGGCATTGCCTGCATCCAACTCTCATTCACCGTAATTCTGTCTATTTTGGAATATATTCTATCCTGACCTATTTCATTATTGCACCATGTGTGGAAACATCCTTTGAACTTGCAATAAAAAATATTTGCTTGCTGAACGCAGTCATTAAAATCGATGGACAACACCTCCACCCTCCCCTTTTTGACTGTTTAAGACAACATTAAATCTCCCAGTATTGTCCATGGTAGCTGATTGTTACTAGCAAACTGGGTAAGTTCACATACGTTGAGTTGCTTGGTCATTACTTCTGATGCAGTCGTTTTTTTATCTTTGCTTTGACCTGGTTTCTGCTCACCTATTGACTTGCACAAGTAGCACACGTGAGCCACGGACCACCGTTGTGGTGGCCGATGACACTCTGATGCTAAAGTCAGACGGGAATCTACGAAAGGTGTAATGTTGTAATAGGGAATTTGTAGCGTACCTTAGCTTACCAACCTCATGTCTTATTTATAGTACAAGGAGTTTTGGTTCTACCAGGCTATCGTAGGCATAGTTTAGGAAGGAGATTTTTGTGGAGATCCTTTTCTAATTAGGAGTCGTGTCATAGGAGGAAAGTTCCCTATTATCCTTGTGCTCTTAGATACGCGGAAAATAATTCTCAATGCTAGAGCAATCCGTATAAGGAAGATTTCCTGTGTGGAATATACTTTGGCATTTGTTTCCTAATTGGAAGCAAATAGCAGCTATAGTTGCCCGTCCGAAGTTGATTATCGAGATACTTTTTTTAGTAGGGCTTACGGGTATTGAGAATAGATGTGAGTCGTGTGGGCCTAGCGTGTTGTGAGAGTTTAGGTCCACCTGGCCGACCGAATTGAACGGGCTTAGTACTGCTTGGGCTTTTTCAGTATTAGCCTGATGTTGGGGGTTCATATTTCCTTGAGATCATCATGACACGTGTATAGCTTCAAGGGGTAACCGTTTTTATGTATCATCAGCTACTCCCCCCGAGTTAGTGGGCAGTCACATTGGTTCGCTAAGTCATATCTTGAAGGGATGCGCCGCACATGATGATTGAGTCTGAATCGTTGCTTGTGTTCTCTTGCAGGAAGGTTTCCTACTACTTCTCTTACTCTAGAGGAGCAAAATACCACAGAGACGTTTCGTGATTTGCCAAAGAGGAACGCGGCTGATGTCATAAGAGTTTCCAACTTCATCGGCAGCAGGCTGTGGGACAATTGGCACGTTGCCCCCACTCTGTACCGAACTTCGCGAGTCAAGTTGGAAGATGGGGCCTCTTCAAGAAAGAGGAAGGTTGTTAGGGCCAAAGCTCTCGTTCTGTCTGATGCGAAGGAGTCGTCTAAAACGTTTGCCTCCTTTGTGAGAAAAACGTTTCGTGTGTGGGAAGAGCGCGAGTCTACAAGGTCTGTTTGGGCGGAGACTACGTTTTCGACTTAGAGATTATGAGTCTGCAAGGTCTGTTGTGAGGAAGAAGTCTCGGCACGACCCGCTCCTGTGAGGGAAGAGCGCAAGTCTGCAAGGTTTGTTGGGGCGGAGACTGACGTTTCCGACTTAGAGAAAGATTACTTGCGGTTTGCTGGAGTTGCAGATAGGTCGAACCTTAGTAACGTGCAGATCGAAGCTTTGAATGATCGTCTAGTGAAGGTTGCAATGGTTGCTTCCGCTGGTACTGATTTGCTTGGGACCGTTCCTATAGAAGGCTATCGTGAAGATTCTCCTGAGGTTGTGGAATCTGATCACCTTATTGCTATTTTGATTGAGAGTGGTTGCGATGCTGGTCATGTGTTCTGTAGTCCGAATTGCTCACCATATCGTTCTACGCCACAGCTAGAAATGTTGGAGGGTCCTTTGGATAATTCACTTCATCCTCTCCCTCCAGATCCCATTGAGTCGCCTCGTACCAAAGGGCCGGCTGTTAGTGGCAAAGGGAAGGCTACGGAGGAGAGCCTGAGGACGGTGGCAACCGTAAAGGGTGGCGCTGGCGTAATCCATGATCCGGGGAAGCTTCATCTGCGTGCACGAATAGGCATGTTTGCACCGGACTTGGTGAAGATGAATTCACAGGTCTGGCACCAAAAAGTGGACGTAGAGTATGCTTCGATGAAGCATATAAGTAGGTGTCACAGTTGGTTGATGGATCATGCTCCAAAACCCAATGAGGATACATTGGAAGGCTGTATGGATAAGGGTTTGAAGTACCTTATGTTGGGTATGTCTCATTTGAGCCACGTGGCCGTTGCAGGAACAAAAGTCGAGGCGGCTCATGAGAGAGTTTACACCTTGGAGCGTGTTTTCTCGCACATGCAGGCACTGTATTCTGATGCACTTTATGAAATTGAGCAGCTAAAGAAGCTAACTGATAAGAGGAGGCTAGATGAGTCAAGTGTGGTCGCTGAGATTCGGAGGGCTCGCTTGGAGGACTTTGAGTGTAACATGTCAGATGTGGTGTCCAAGAGGGATGAACTCGAGAAGGAGTTGAGTCGAACCCGTCAAGAAGTCGAGGCTGTGCAGGAAACTGCGGCTAAGGCGTATTCTGAGTTGCGGTCTCTTGCTGAAGAGAGTGCTCTGAAGGAAGCCGACTGTACTGCTGAGAAGCAACAGTTGAAATTCGATGTGATGTTCTATGCTCGCAGGGCGAGAAAGGTTGAGGACCATTTCTAATTGGGGTGGCATGAGCTTAGTGCTGTGAAAAGCAATCTGACCACAGAGCAGCATCAGGTCGACGCACTGATTGGCAAGTTGGAGCTACTGGAGCGTGAACTTGTTGACGCAAAGGTGCTCGAGGAAGAGCTTCTTCAGGAGCAAGGCAAATGTGAATTCCGCTGGGTTGTACATGGCCGGCTGAAGTTGTTGGCATTATTGTTTTAAAAAGCGATTGAGGCGTACGCCTTGAGGCGCGAGTCGAGGTGGGGCGACCAAAAATTGCCTCTAAGCGTACGAGTTGGGATGCTATTTGAAGGCATTCGCCTCACTGTGACTAGGCGAACGCTTTAAGGCGTAATGAGGCGTACGCTTAAAAAATAAGGGGATCATCAGATCTGTTCGGATCTTTAGACAGATCTAACGGCTGACATTATAATTTCATTTGCAAAAACCTAACCTAATCAATTTCCTCTTGTTTCATTTGCAGACAGAAGAGGGGAACAGAGGAAGAACTGAAGAAGAAGAGAAGATCGAACCAGGAACCACTGATCGACCATCAAAAAAGACAGGTCGGTCGAACACTTTGGAGTTTTGTTGATTGAAGTCGTTTATCTGCGATTCGCACTTTGGAGTTTGGTAGATCGAAGTCGTTTCATCCAAGCTCAGTTTATGTACGTATACGGTACACTTCTTCTTCTTATTCTTCTTCTTCAGTTCTTCTTCTTCTCCTTCTCCTTCTCCTTCTTCTTCTTCTTCTTCTTCTCCTTCTTCTTCTCCTTCTTCTTCTTCCTTTTCTAATTTGTAAGTCTGTCATTTGTTTTGGGCATAAAGGTTGTAATCAAAAAACCAAACAGGTTATGAAAGTGAATGAAATGCTCTATTTATCTATATATCTGTAACTGTTTATCTACTCTGTATACATGTTCTTTCTAAATGAAGAAATTAACTTTGTATCTACTATGTTCCTGTCTGATTAGGTTGTTTATATGGAGTGCCCAATAGTACTGCTCCCTGTCTGATTAGGTTGTTTATGTTGCTTTGTTGGAAAAGTTTGTAGGTGTTGATGTCAGAAACCTGGTTTAATGTTTGCCTTTATTTTGTTTATGAACACCATTTCAAGTATGGTAACTATATTATGGAATGATGTATTTGTTCTTGTTTTGTTCCTGTATGTGTATTAGATGTTGTATTTGTTCTTGTTTATGAACACCATTAGAATGTTGTATCAGATGTTGTATGTGTATGAGTGTATGTGTATCAGATGTTGTAGCAGATGTGTATCATATGTTGTATTTGTTCTTGTTTATGAACACCATTAGAATGTTGTATCAGATGTTGTATGTGTATGTGTATCAGATGGCATATGTTGTATCAGATGTTGTATTTGTTTTTGTTTATGAACACATTTTGTATGGATTACAGTTTTGCAAAATGCAAATTGCATGTTTTATATGTTTTGTATTTATAATTCATTTTTGTATTTGTAGATGGCACCGCGTAATACTAGGACTATGATTACTAGTGATGGAAAGGACCCATTTTGGCAATATGGACAAAGTGTTCCAGGTCCTAAAGAAGGGATCAAGTACGTGAGATGCAAGTTTTGTGAGCAAGTGGTCAAGGGGTGAATTTTTAGATTGAAAAATCACCTTGCAAAGACGCGTAAGGACACACGACCTTGTGCTAAAGTACCGGATGAAGTCTTCCAAGAAGCGAAGGCTTTTTTAGAGGGTGGTCAAAGACTTGTAATGAAAAGATAAGACACTGAGTTTCTAATTAATAGAGGTTCATACTATCAAGGAAATGTGAATGAAGATGCAAGCGGAGCTGCTATTTCCAATGTGAGTGTCACTGGTCCTAGTGGTGGTGGATCCAATGCATGTTCTGATGGCATAGTGAGGGGGCCAATGGATAGGTTTTTGGTGGGTAGTGGGACTAATAATGACATTGATCAAGGTAGAGCTATACAAGAAATAAGACTACAACCAGTAAATGCAAAAGAGTATAGGAACCAAGTTTGTCTAGACATTGGGCGTTTCTTTATTGAGAATGGCATTCCTTTCAATGTTGCGAGTAGTCATTCTTTTACCAGCATGCTTTTATCGGGTTCAAAATATGCAGCTCACAACAATGGACATTGTGTGAAACCACCATCATCCCATGAGTTAAGTACTTGGATTCTAAAGAAGGAAGTGAAGTCAATTAATGTGATCGTTGACGATGTAAAAAAATCATGGCCTCACTCAGGAGTTACAATCATGTCTGATGGTTGGAAAGACATGAGGGGTCGCCAACTCATCAATTTTCTAGTGAATAATCCTGAAGGAACTGTGTTCCTTAAGAGTGTGGATGCCTCAGATATTGTAAAGGATGCAAATGTTTTATTTGAGCTTCTTGATAGTGTAGTTGAGGAGGTGGGAGAGGAGAATGCAGTACAAATCGTCACTGATAATGTAGCTAACTACAAAGCTGATGGAAAGAAGTTAATGGAGAAGAGGAAGCATTTGTATTGGACACCATGTGCAGCACATTGCATAGATTTGATGCTTGGGGACTTGTTTAGCTTGCCTACACTTGCCAATGCCTATCGCAAAGCTAAAAAAGTTAGCAATTACATATACAATCATGGTTGGGTACTTGCTGTGATGAGGAGTTTCATAGGAAGAGATTTGGTTCGCCCTGCATCTACTAGGTAAATCCATAAATACTTTTAATGTATTTTAGATTACTTTAAGGTTTTATTTTAACAATACTTATATATTCATTTACGAGTTGACATTTAAATGTAGGTTTGGCATGGGATGTTTGACTCTTGAAAGCATTAAAAAGAATAGACAAAAGTTGGAGGAAATGTTTATATCTAGCAAGTGGTCAAGGAGTCAGTATGCTAAGCAAGCTGAAGGTAAAGCCATAAGAAAAATAATATTGAGGGATAACAATTTTTGGCCCGGTGTCTCCTACTCCTTGAAGGCTACAGAGCCTTTACTCCATGTGTTGAGGATAGTGGATTCAGAGAGCACTTCTGCTATGGGTTTCTTGTATAATGCAATGGAAAAAGCAAAACAGGAGATTGCGTCTAGCTTTGATAATGAGTTGGCCAAGTACAAGGAAATATGGGATATCATAGATAAGAGGTGGGATACCCAACTGCATAGGGACCTTCATGCTGCAACTTATTATCTCAACCCACAAATGGATTTTGATCGAGCGACCTCAGCCAATTTTGAACTTAAGCAAAGTCTTTACAATTGCGTAGATAGGATGCTTCCAAATCAAACAAGTAAGGCAGATGTGCATCTTCAAATGGATATGTTTGTAGAAAAAAAATGATTATTTGGTAGAAAGGAAGCAGACTTGACAAGGCACAAGCGTAATCCTGGTATTCTTATTTGTAGTTGTGTTTATGTTATATACTTATATTTATTTTGGAGATTATTTTTCTTGCTCAATAAATATGTTTATTTTGAACCTTTATACTTACAGATAGTTGGTGGAGAAGTTATAGAGATGCTACACCTGAATTGAGATGCTTTGTTATTAAAATGTTAAGCCTTACTTGTTCATCATCAGCATGCGAGCGGAACTGGTCAACCTTTAACCATGTAAGTAATAATTACTTTACTTGTTTATTGTGTTAATAAATTGCTATTTGCATTTCAATTTATCGGTTGCTGCATTTTTTTAGGTGCATACAAAGAAAAGAAACAGATTAGCTGCAACAAAGCTTAATGCATTGGTATATGTCATGTACAACAAAAGGTTGAGAGCTAAAAAGTTGATGTTGAGGGGACCAAGCGAACCTGAAGATACACCATTTCCAATAGATTCAGATGCAGTAGATAGTGACAATGAATGGCTAGTGGAGCCTGATACTGAAGCTGAACCCCCTACTCAAACCGCAGATGATGGAAATGGTGTAGGGAACCCACCCCAAGAGCTAGCTCCAAAGGTTTCAAACCCTTGTCCTGAAGCTCTGTGGCATCAAAATCTGGATGAAATTGATGTTAATGCTATTGTGCTTGATGGGAACGAAGAAGGTGAGAATGATGAAAGCACAAAAAGGAAGAACTCAAAGGAGAAGTCTACCCCCACTCAAGCTCGAGGCCAAGGCGTATCTATTGACATTGGAAGAAAACAAGCAAAAACACATGGAGGTTCAACTAGTAGAAAAGGTGAATGATTATTAAACATAAATAGTTATTGCTTTAATTTCATTTCAATATGCTAAAGATTGATGTTCCACACTCACACTCTAAATGGCGTAGGTAAATCCCCGATGCACTTGATTGATGAAGAGGAAGAAGAAGATTGGATGGAACATGAGATTGAGACATACGAGGGAGATGATGTGGTGGATAGTGATGGTGATGATATTGATGAGGACGAGGACGACAAAGAGTTTGTTAATCATTAACTTGTTAATTTACTTTGTTAACTTAGGTTTTAGGACTTTGATTTTGTAAGCAGAAGCAAACTAGAGAGTTGCATGGTGTGTCTAATATGACATATATTGAGTGCCCAATTGTACTGCTCCCTGTCTGATTAGGTTGTTTATGCTGCTTTGTTGGAAAAGTTTGTAGGTGATGATGTCAGAAACCTGGTTTAATGTCTGCCTTTATTTTGTTTATGAACACCATTTGAAGTATGGTAACTATATTATGGGATGTTGTATTTGTTTTTTTTCTGTTCATGTATGTGTATGATTGTATCAGATGTTGTTACTTCCATTTCTATTTGATGAGGTTGAGGATTCTCTTTCGGCATTCTCTTTCAGTTGATGATGGTTCAGGCGTTCAGCTATCCAGCATGCATTGTATCCATAAGCAAAATTTGATGATTTATTTGTTGTGTACAAGATATTATATTATTATGGATTCTATCGTTTGATAACTAGAAGGGTAAAAATGCTTGCTTAGCCTCCTTTATCTGCGTCCTGGAAACTTTATTGTCAGATCAGATGCATTTCCAATTGTTGTTAGGTGTTGTTCTTATTCTGTCAGTTCTTATTTGGAGTTCAAATTGCATTTCCAATTGCTGTCAGTTCTTATTTGGAGTTCAAATTGTTGTTCTTATTTGCATTTCAAATTGTTGTTATCGTTTCAGGTGTTGTTCAAGTTTGGTTACAAGGTGTTGAATTTCCAATTGCTATTATTGCTTCAAAGATTACTTTAAAATCAAATGAGGTTCTGAAATAAACTTTGCAATTGCTATTATTGAGCTAAACTTTGCAACAACTATATTGTACATAACTGTTTACATTTTATGGACTCTAACAGTAAAAAGCATTTCGTTCAGGCTATTGAAAATAACATTGTGTATTCATTAGATGCACGTCAAGGAAACATGTTTTTGCTCCAATGTATTTTACAAGTTGCTATTTGAGATCATATTTTGTTGACTGCTACTGCGACAAAATCAGGTGAAGTCTTCATCCTTTACTTCTTCTTCACTACAATTCCTTCTAGTCTTCAAAATTTTATTTGGTTTTTGCATTTATAGAATTACAGTAATAAGGTTAGTCTGATAGTCTCAACAAACAATACACAATACTTGTAGGTTGTAGCCCTGTAGCAGAAATACTGAAATACATAATGTGATAATGGTGTGATTTAATTTCTTTCAGTATAATGTTATTTCACTTTATGATTGCTTTTGTTATTTCTTTATTTGTTTGTAAACAAAAATTTCATCATTTTTTACAAAAAAAAACGCCTCGCTATGCTTCGCTTCGGAAAAAGCTTAACCGCCTCGAGTCTTAAAAACGCTTTTTAAAACATTGGTTGGCATTGATGAAGGAGGAACATCCGGAGTGGGATCTTGGTTGCTATAAGATGTCATATGTAGATTTGTTTGTTACATCTACATCGTCGGATGATGAAGACAGTGTGGGCCCTAATGCCCAGGCCGAGGCGCGTGTGGATGTTATCCGTGTTCCATCTTCCACTAGGCTTAGCTTTTATGTTTCTGTACCTTCTCCTGATAGGGAGTAACATTGGTGCGATTATACTACTTTTCATTTTGACCATTAATGAAAACAGTTTTATAGTTCTGTGCTTGTTGTCTCTATTGTATGTTTTTCATTTTGCCTTGTCGTCTTGCTTTGGCATAGGCTGGTTGAATCACTAAGACGTTGACCGGTCTGTCTGGGATAGAGAGCTTGACTGAATTGTATTGTGAACGACTCGGGATCATTGTTGCGAAGTCATGTCCGATTGTGGGCATGTTGCAGACAGTTTAGTTGAGGTTGAGTTGCCAGAGTTGTGTCTTGTCCCCGAAGTAAGCTGCTTGAGGCTTACCATGTTTGTCTGACCGGTCAGCCGCGGTTGTTGCTATGGGCGACTTGCGATGGCTGAGTGCATGTGTCAGAGCGTTTTGCCGAATCAGGTGTCGTAAGGTCGGGCTGGAATCCTAAATAGTTTTTATCTAGGCACTGTCCGCACGTCCTTTGTATAGGCGCAAATGGCCTTCGCTAATATCAGAATGTCAGTCCGTTTGAGCGTGAAGACGTTGATTCAGCTAGATTCGTGTTTGGCGATCAGGCTGAAAAGTAGTGGTCTCGTGGCAAGCCATCGATATCAGTTCAAGACTGACTAGGCTCCCACCTTCCGAATCGTTTACGACCAAGCAAAGTGGACAACAGATTGGGGGAGTAAAAGTTTGGCGACCAGGCTGAAAAGCAGTGGTCCCGTGGCAAGCTGTCAGAATCAGTTCAGGACTGACTAGGCTCCCACCTTCCGAATCGTTTGGTAAGTAAAAGTTTGGCAACCAGACTGAAGAGCAGTGGTCTTGTGGCAAGCCATCGAAATCAGTTCAGGACTGACTAGGCTCCCACCTTACGAACCATGTACACCCTCCCCGCGTGGTGGGGGCTACGAATTCGAGGAGTTTGGCTACAAGGCTGAAAAGCAGTAGTCCCGTGACAAACCATCGAAATCAGTTCGGGACTGACTAAGCTCCCACCTTCCAAATTATCTACACCTGTGCGCATCCGACTACGTGTTCGGCGACCACGCTGAAAAGCAGTAGTTCCGTGGCCATCGAAATCAGGTCGTGGCTGACTGGACTATCTACACCCTCGCAACGCAGGCTACAAGTCCATGTTTGGTGATTTGGCGACCACGCTGAAAAGCAGTGATCCCGTGGCAAGCCATTGGAATCAGTTTGGGACTGACTAGGCTCCCACCTTCCAGACTATCTACACCCATGCAGTGGAAACTACAAGTCCAGGTTTGGTGATTTGGCGGCAATGCTAAAAAGCAATGGTCCCGTGGTGAGCCATCGAAATCAGTTCAAGACTGACTAGGCTCCCATCTTCCAGACTATCTACACCCTCGCAGTGGGGGCTACAAGTCCAAGTTTGATCAGAAGCTTTCGTTGCTAGTCGTCACCAGCTAGGCTTACCAGATTAAGCTCGGCGATCATTGGCCTCGAAGGGGGCAATAATCCCTGGCGAGTCGTTACCAGGCGTGATAGCGCTGATTAGACTCCCACTTCCTAAACTGTCGATGCAGCGCTAAGCAGATTAGGTGTCGGGTTGAATCAGAAGATGTTATCATCAGTTTTGGTTGACTAAGTTTGCCTAGTTTGAAAGGAGATTCCGCCTGCTAAGGGGCATGTGAACCTAATCCATCCGCCTGGTGCATGGGGTGGGCGAAGTTTCATTTAATCA
This sequence comes from Berberis vulgaris, assembly GCA_963556465.1. Classification (NCBI taxonomy): domain Eukaryota; kingdom Viridiplantae; phylum Streptophyta; class Magnoliopsida; order Ranunculales; family Berberidaceae; genus Berberis; species Berberis vulgaris. Next base: position 23,398,351 of record OY747131.1, on the reverse strand, counting down.
GCTAGTGATTTGTAAGTACGATCCGTATGTCAGGGTTGACTAGGATTTCTTGTGTTCGTGCCAAGCATGTGATAGAATATTGTTTGATTAATAGACTGAGCCCATGGGCCCGCAGAAGAAGGGCTAGGACACGGTGCGCTGTGTGTACGGCGTAAATCGCGTGGTAACACGTGTACAACATAGGTTGTGCGACAGTTGAGTATTGGTTACTCCCCTCAATTGATGTGGTTGCGTGCAGCGCCATTAATGTGAATGACGTGGTCTGCACAGTTTCCTTGATGCGGTTGCGTGTAGCGCCATTAATGTGAATGACGTGGTCTGCGCAGTTTCCTTAGGAATTAACGTCTCCTCGTTTTTCATATTGTATTCAATGCTCGGCAGTTAATGTTGAAGTGCCCACTTGGTGAATCATCATGTCTATATAATAATGTTTTCCAATCATTGTAGGCAATATCTTTCGCAGAGCTTATCTCCTGTAATGTTCTTGCTTGAAGAGTGTTTTGTATTTTCCAAAGACTGAAAAAAATGTTTTTGATTTTCCAAAGGCTGAAGGTGGATTTCCGTCTTTGGAATCTTCGAATGTTCTGACATTTACAAAGGTCAGACACAGAGATAGTTGTTATGTGTGGTCACCTGCTATGGGTGAGCATGTAGTTGATCTGTTGAAGTCTTGTAATTTCTTTTCATATCGCGAAGAAGTAGTACAGGCGCTTTCTCAATGGAAGAATTTGTTGTTAATGCGTTGGTGCTTTATCGTTGTTCCTGAATGTTTGATCTCAGATATAGCACCGCCACTTCTCGATAAATCTCAGAATTTGTTGTTAATGCGTTCAACTCCGCGGTGGTTGCCTCCGCCACTTCTCGATAAATCTCGTTGCCTTGCGCAGGAATTCCCAATCTCGAGATGAAGAGGAGTTGGACATGGTCCATGAATTGGGCCATTGACTCATGGACGCCCTTCTTATCCCTGCACCCGGAAGGTGCACTCTACTTGCGTCCACCTGATACTTGTCCCAGGTTCACTTGTTTTGCCAGATCGAGCGCGTGAGTTGGTCGTATCTGGTTGTGGCTTATCGCGAGTCCCTTGGTTTCTGATTTTGTATCCCCACATACTATATTTGAGGATCACGTTCGCTGGATCATGGTCTTGTTTGCGGGTTGCTTGCTTTGGTCCGCTCGCGTCGCTTATGTGATCGGACAGTTTAAGCAAGTCCTCACTTCATTTTGATCGGATGCCTTAGTATGCCATTTTGTGTATCTCGTTCGCTTATCTTTGCTGTCACTTGTAGATTGCTCGCAACGAAGGGTTTGCAAATTTGCGTCGAACACTATCCGTAGTAGAATTGTCTAAGCGAGTCTTTTACTACAGTTCGCATTGTATTCAGATGCTTGTAGTGCTTAGTCTTTTGTATTCGCATCAAGGTGTTCATGATATGTAGCCTTTTGTATTTGCCTCAAGGTGTTTGTTGTTATATCTTTCAATAATCAATAGAGTTTGTTTTTCGTAATTCTTCCTTTATTTCTTAAATGATTGCAAATCACATAAGTTTTTTAAGAACTAAAACTCAATATTGACAATGGAAAGGGAAACAAACATCTTAAAGCAAACTAACTGTAGACAGAGAGAAACTGATCTAGCCTTGAAGTGAATTCGCACTACAACATAAACATATATACGACGTCCATCGGCACGTCAAGGAATCAAGGATCGTTCTAGGTGTTGAGCATTTTACGACGTGCATTTTTACGACGGCAAATCATGTCCATATAAGTTTCATATAATTTGTTGATATACATAACGACCTAAGTTGCACGTCGTGTCTTCAATGTCGCCCTTGGCAAGTCGTTAAAAATGTAAAGCAACGACGTGCTTTAAATGTCATTGGGCAAGAGGTAAATGATGAATAACTTGCTGATCACGACTTAACTAATCGTTGAGGACATGTATTGCACAACGTCTTATTGCAAAAGATGACACCAAATGCACGTCAAATGGTTTGCTAAAATAAAATTAATATATATATGCACCCACATCACCTTATCTATGCACCCTACTAACGTACCCCAATTTTGAGCCTCTAGCTAATAAACCTATTTGTACCCCCCATCCAGTGCCCACAACACCTATACATGTGTCCACACCTAGTACTTGTGCCTTACCCAACAAACCATCCCCACCTCAGCATCATCATCTGCACCAAAAAAATGAACATATTGAACATTATCACCTAGTAGCACTTAACTGTGTGAAAATATGAACAAAAGGAAGATGAAAGGAGCGTCACAAATACACCACACCAACAAGCCAAAAAAGAGACCTGAGCGAAACCCCCAAACAGTCTCCTCCCCAAACCCAAAAAAGAGTAATTTTATTAAAGTACTTCAACCTGCCAAGCAAGCGCACCCAACATCACAAAGGTTGAATAGATACAAGTGTTCAATACATCCCTTCATTTTGGGGCTTTATACTGGGTTTTTTATTCACTATGATACTAAACAAGCCTAACATATGTCATATTAACTTGTTTACAAAACATGCATGGAACCGTTATTCAAGCAAATAAATCTTGTCGAAAGCTCACCAAAACGCTTATCAAGCATTGATTTTGAAGAGTGGCTTTCAAGACTCAAGGTTGTCATTGCTTGTTCCCTCAAGATTTCCAACCCACAAAAGGAACGCAAATCTGGGAAAATAAACACCATAAATATTATTAGAGAATAATTCAAACAAATGATAAAAAAACAGAACAGATGATGAAAATACAATATTCTAAAGAGGAGAATCACCTTCAGAAACCATTCCCTCATCACCATGACATATGAATTATGAGAACAATAGTACCCAACAAAAGTTGTATCCTATTTAATGCTCTAGATGTTAATGCAAGAACTCAGAACTTAACAACAACTAAGTAGCATCATACTATGAAATGAAGCAAATAGGAAATAAACAACTCGAAAGTTTTAGCAGTAACCTTATACCACGAAACAATGACATTACCAAATTTTACATGAATGAGAAGTCCCTCCTCTATAACTCGAACCGGAACTTAGATCACTATGATGCGGTGCTGGAACTTAGACCACAATTAAACATAAATTCTAAGCAGAGGATAAAAAAGATGGACAAAAGTAGATACTTGGTGGATGCCATTGTCCATGGTAAAATCATGCACATAAAAAAACTAGCTGTGCTGAACCTGAACTAGCTGGTTGATGAACAACTGGTATAGTCCTTGTACCCAACCCCTCATTTTTTATTAAAAATAGATTCACTAAACTGAAGGTCCATACTTCCATCTGAAGGGGATATCTCAAACATATGACTTGTTCCCCTCGAGGAACTAATCATTATGCAGCAGCTGTCCATGCTAAAACTGATGTCCTGGATGACCTGAATAAAAGATTTGAAATATTGAAATTCAATATCATAGAAGTCAAAAGAAAGTACTAACAAATAAGATCAGAGATGTATGATTTTGGTATTGAGTAGAGATACTGGGTAGAACGGAAGTAACATCTACCGCATTAGTGAAGCCACGTTGCAGCCTGTAAAGATGTATATAAGAACCACAAGAACCAGATCCTGAGGCGTTGCCTGGGTGCAGTGGCATTATTCGAAAAACATTAATATTATGACTTTGATTTGATGCTATGACCAATAGGAGACCATTGGGATCAAAGCACAATGCTGAAATAGGGCGTTTATGTGCTCTAAATTGGGTTATAATAGATTTGTAGACAATATCTCTGACAATGACCTGCAGATAAACAAGTTCAGAGCTGAGCTAGTCATAAAAACTTAGAACGAGAAACAACAAGAAAGCATACCTTTACGTTACCGAAGATGATGGGCAATCACATCAGGTACTACTGTTTCGACCGCCTAATGTGGATGAGATGTGAAAGAAAACAACTTGTAGCAGGATGAAACTACCTATCTAAATTTCCATTCTCTATGCAAGAAAAAAAAAGAGTAGAAAATACATTTTGACAGCAATCCAGCACTTGGCCTTGCATTTGCAAAGACAATTACTAACAGTAAGTTTATACAACAATACTTACCATTCCAACATTATTTGCATCCACGATGTGACCATTAACGGTGCCTCTGGTTTTAGAGCCAGGATATCTTGATCTTATTGACTTATTGCTATCAGGCAAAAGCTCAGTACAATATCTAGTCACCTTCTTATATCCCATGTCCCCTAGGGTAACTATACCAGCGGCATGTTGCTTGCTTGATTCCTTTGCATAATTGCCACCAGAATTCCATTTTCTAGAAACTCAAAGGAAACTAAATTTTCCAAAAACTCACCTTCTCTGAGTTCTTTGTAAAACCCCAAAAGGCAAGTTCTCACTACTCTTCGCCGTCAACAACTTATCACCAAACTCAATACTTCGTCACCATAACCGAACTTGCAGTTATAACTCCTCCCCAATCCCCCCCCCCCCCCCCCCCCCCCCCCCCCCTTCCCACCCCCCCCCCCCCCCCCCACCACCACCACTCAGAACCCTAGAACAAAGAAAGGATATCTCAAGAAAATTAACAAACATATTTCTAATCTAGAGAACAGAATAAACCTGAAAGCTCAACCATTTACTAATCTAACAAGCCCTAAAGAGTAAACCAAGCAGAAATAGACAGATAATTAATTCAATGTTGTTTGAACCATTTCTATGTTGAAAATCACCAAAACAGCTCTGGTCTTCATCAAGTAAATAAGGTGTTGGCTACATGAAGACAAAATCTAGGTCTGTTTCCTCCTTCAAAACGAGGGCCACTACAACATCAAACACTTATTTTGATCATGCTCCCAAGATTATATAAACAAAATGTAGTAGTGTCATTGTTTTCACTTGCTCGTCTGATGTTGAATGGTATCATTGGTTAGTAGACCACCAGGATCAAGAAGAGTTTGGACAAATCAATGACCGAAAAGGCCATTACTTGCTCACCATTGTCCTAGTGCTGGAGTTTGGCTTGGATTTTCATTTCCGCGACACTAATAACCTGATATGATCTATGATTAAGATCATATCCTCGGAGAAAAGAATGAGAGTTGGTGCAGTATGTATGCTGCAAACCTGATGAAAAAGCTGCTCATAATTCTAGCTAAGCGCAGAAGATGCTAATTGACAATCCTTTCCAAAACCCAAACTCGGCAAAAGCACATACGAACACACGCACGGCACATATAAAGTTTACGTGAAACATAACCTTAAATGAATAACTCCCTAGAAAACTATTTGGTGATTTCCTAATAGGAAACATCCGAAAGTGAGAAAACCGCCTCTTCAGTAGTTTCATAATTGAGTGGGAAACTACCAAGAAACTGATTTTTCATTGGGAAGTTGGAGAAATCCTGTCAGTGTTAGATTTTTGAAGGACGTGCAGTCCAACCAATAAGAATACCAACTGCCATTTTTCCAGTTATTCTAATTTGTAAGAATCTGGCCAAGAGGTATGAACCATCTACAGCCAAAATGTGTACTCTTAGCATTTCAGCATAATGACATACCACACTTACGCCATGGATAATGTTGCAGAGCCCTTTCCAGCCTTTGCTTCACGACCTCCTTACCTCCATCTTGTGTTCGTTTTGTAAGAGCTAATATCTCCTGAATCCTGATCAGACAAATTGCTGCCTTTGGGTGTCACCTAAAATTTCTAAATACAGAAAAATTAAGAATGTACTCCCAGTTACTATCAAAGAAAAACTATTTTAGCATCTAGAAGGAAGTACCTGAGAGAAGAGAGGCAAAATTGTAATCCCAGTATGACCAACAACAACAGGCACATTAACCTCCATAAACCATGACACTTGGATTAGAGATGCATTTTCACAACTTGAAAAAAAAAAAAAAAAAAAAGTGGGAGAGACATATAAGAGAAACTGAGACGTGCCTTATCTTTCCAGTGAAGTCTTAACAAAAATCTGCATGCCTCCCCTCAACCTGAGCACCAAGTGAAGAATAGACTCCTTCTGGATGTTGTAATCAGCTAGAGTCCTTCCATCCTCGAGTTGCTTACCAGCAAAGATCAACCTTTGCTAGTCTGGCGGAATACCCTCCTTGTCCTGGATCTTAGCTTTGACATAATCAATAGTGTCCGAGTTTTCGACCTCAAGAGTGATGGTCTTCCCAGTAAGGGTCTTGACAAAGATCTACATCCCACTGTGAAGATGGAGAACCAAATGAAGGGTGGACTCCTTCCGGATGTTGTAGTCAGCGAGGGTCCTTCCGTCCTCAAGTTGCTTTCAGGCAAAAATCAATCTCTGCTGGTCTGGGGGTATCCCTTCTTTGTCTTGAATATTTGCTTTTACGTTGTCGATAGTGTCTGAACTCTCGACTTCTTCGGGTGATAGTCTTTCCTGTAAGGGTTTTCACAAAGATCTGCATCTGCATAATTGAAAAAATCTATGTTCAGAGATCAAAATAACAAAAGGTTCCAAGCTTTACAGGATCAACTACAAAAACTCACGCTCTTAGAATCAGAAAAAGGACCCAATTCAAATAAATAGATCAACTCAAAAGACTTTGCAATCATTCAAAAGGGAAACCCCACAACATATACAAAATCAAAACATAGCTCAATTAGGTCCAAATCATGAACAAACCCCTAAATTCTGACCAGGTTTTACACCCTAATATGATTTGAAGCCAACAAGAAAGCCTATATATTCATATTGAACAGATCTAAAAAATGCAAATCGACCATCAAGTGAATAAAACCCCACTTTTCAATTGGAAACAACAAATTAGGTCTTAGATCAAACCAAAACCCCCAATTTCCGATCCAAAACGACCCCATACAAGAGACCCTATATTTTTAATTGAAAATCACAATCAGGTGTAAGATCAAATAAAACCCCACTTTTCAATTGGAAACAACAAATTAGGTCTTAGATCAAACCAAAACCCCCAATTTCCGATCCAAAATGACCCCATACAAGAGACCCTATATTTTTAATTGAAAATCACAATCAGGTGTAAGATCAAACAAAACCCTCAATTTCATATTCAAAACAATGACAATGTCACGAGCTGTGAAGAACTGTGAAGAAACTAAAGGTTCAAAAAGTGGCGGGAAACAACCGATAATTGAAATCCTGAAATCAGTTAAAGCACGTGCCGTGCACATGACACACTTAAGCCTTTCTCACGTGTTCAGCATGTGATCCCAAAAATGGTTAAGGAATTCACAAAAGCTGTTATGGTTGTTACAGCAGGACCACTGAAAACAGACTGAGACAGCAGGACCACTGTAAGCAGACTGTTACCGCAGGACCACGACGAGCCTCACGATCTTCACTCACGCGTTGCCACTCCCTCCATCCAGCTAGTATTATGTATTAGGGCTTTCCTATATAAGTGTAAGAAGAGTTAATGAAACAGTAGGTTGTAAAAAGAGAAAGAGGTCTCTCTATGCAGAGAAGGTTCCCCTGTTTTATCCTTGTTTGAGTGAATCAATTTGATTTTAGTTGTGACTCTTAGCTTCAATTTACTAGGATCATAACACTTGGTATCAGAGCGCTGGCTACATGGGAGCAATCGAAACAAGAGCAAAGGAAATGGAGACTCACATGCGAGAGTCGAAGAGACAGGTTAGTGAAGCTCTTGGCCAAATCGAGCTCTTGAAGAAAGAGATCTCTAAATTAGCAGAAAATGATGAGAAACTGGCTCAGAGTGGCGAAGAACTAAGGCAGCACATCGACATTCGATTCGAACAACTTATGCAGCTTATCCAAAATAAACAGCCACCCACCACCCCCAGCACTCACCCAATTGCTAGCAGCTCACAGGTTACTGGAAACCCCTCCCAACCATGGCCTCATGACCCTGCATACCACAATGAGCACTCCACTGGCCATTTCCGTTTTCCGAAGGTGGACTTTCCCCACTTTGAGGGCACCAACCCGCGTTCATGGGTAAAAAAATGTGAGTGTTTCTTCTTGCTCCACAACATTTCTGAAGCAAACAAGGTGTCCATTGCTTCAATACACCTTGATGGCAAAGCAGACACATGGTACCTTGATTACCAAATGGGCAAGTCCTCAATCCCATGGCCTCAATTGGCTACGGATGTTTGTCTCAGGTTCGAAGATCCCATTAATGAAAACTACGTCGATGCTTTTAATAAGCATTACCAAACCACTACGGTGGAAGCTTATTATGAGCGATTTGAGGAGCTCAAATCTTGGATGGTGCTCAACAATGATTCCCTCGGCGAATCATATTTTGTTCTTAGTTTCCTTAGTGGTCTCAAACCACACATCAAAACCAGAGTTCAAATGTTCCAACCCAGTAGTGTTGCTCAAGCACTCTCCCTAGCCAGAATGCAGGAATTATGCTCCTCCTCCAAACCGCACACCACCTACCATTCTTCAACCAATTCTCGGCCTACCTTCTCTTCAACACCCCCTATTGGCTCCAAACTTTCTTTCCCCAGCCAAAACTTGCTCAACAAAGCCCTGCCACCAAAACCACCACCCTATAGACTGCCGATTAAACGCCTTACCCCTGTTCAAATGAAGGTCCGTCGAGACCAAGGACTTTGTTATAACTGCGACGAGCTTTATAAACCAGGCCACAAATGCAAAACTCAGTAGTTGTTCCATCTCACCACTGAAGAGGATCAATGTGCATCAGATGGCGACTGTCTCCATGCCGTCCTTGAAGATGACTGTGACAACTTAGTCCCTGCAATTCATTCGGAGATGGAGCTTTCCATTAATGCTCTTCATGGCTGCCACACCTCGAACACCATTCTTTTGTGTGGATGCATTAAGAAGGTCGCCATTTCCATTCTTGTAGACACGGGTAGCACACACTCGTTTGTGGACCCAAAAGTGGTTAAAGCCACTAGGTGGCCTGTCCATCAGACTGCTCCTATGAGTGTACGAGTGGCCAACGGCCAGCAATTACACAGCACTGCTATCTGCAAGCCACTGACATGGACAGTACAGGGTACCTCCTTTAGTGGAGACGTGCTGGTTTTGTTTTTGGGTGAACATGAAATGGTGTTAGGTGTCGATTGGTTGAAAACCTTTGGCGACATCACGATCAACCTGCAAAAGCTCCAACTAACACTGGTCCACAATGGTCACAGGACGACCTTACAAGGCTCACATAGCTCCACCATCAATATGCTTTTCTCCCTCAAGCAACACAAATACTGCACCCACCTAAACCGTACCTTTATTGGCCATTTCTGTCCCATTGATGCCACCCCCCACTCACTCCAACCAACCCCACTCATCTCTGACCTTCTCACCCACTTCCATGACATTTTTGACCCTCCAACAACTCTACCTCCCCAACGTCTCTTGGACCACAAGATCCCATTGAAACCCAACTCCACACCACCTTCCTTACAACCCTACAGACTTCCCCACCTTCAAAAAATAGTTGTTGAAAAACTCCTCTCAAAAATGCTTGCTTCAGGCCTCATCAAACCATCACAAAGCCCCTTCGCCGCCCCGATTCTTTTGGTGAAAAAGAAGGATGGCTCATGGCGCTTTTGCGTAGACTATCGCCGCCTCAATGAATTGACAATTAAGGACCGGTACCCAATTCCTCTTGTAGACGACCTCTTGGACGAATTCCATGGTTCAACCATCTTCTCTAAGATCGACCTCCGCTCCGGCTACCACCAAGTCTTGGTCGACCCTGCCGATACCCACAAGACAGCCTTCCGCACTCACAATGGCCACTATGAATTCCTCGTTATGCCCTTCGGCCTCACCAACGCCCCCTCCACATTCCAAGCCCTCATGAATACCATTTTCAAACATCACTTAAGGCAGTTCATTCTCGTCTTCTTTGACGACATTCTAGTTTACAGTCGCTCCCTGGAAGAGCACTTGGTTCACCTCCACCACACCTTCTCCATCTTGCGTACACATTCCTTGCACGCCAAGCTCTCTAAATGTTCATTCGGCCAGCCCTCCATTGAATATCTCGGTCACGTCATTTCGGCTGAGGGAGTGGTTGTTGACCAAACCAAGATCAACGCCATGCTCTCTTGGCCACAACCAAACTCCATTAAACTTCTTCATGGCTTCTTGGGATTGACAGGCTACTATCGCAAATTTGTTAGAAATTATGGCTCCATTGCTAAGCCTCTTACGAACCTGCTTAAGAAGGATTCGTTCCAATGGTCCACAATTGCCAGTGCTGCATTTGAGTAACTCAAGCAAGCTCTATGTTCCACTCCTGTTCTTGAGCTGCCCAACTTCACGGCACCATTCACTATCGAAGCCGATGCCAGTACCCATGGGATTGGAGCAGTTCTAAGCCAAGACCAACATCCCATGGCTTACTTCAGCAAGTCATTGGGCCCTCGTAATGCTGGTCTATCCACTTACGAGAAAGAATTGCTTGCCATTGTGCTCGCCGTGCAGAAATGGAGACCGTATCTCCTCGGGTCCAAGTTCCTAATTCTCACTGATCACCAAGCCATTAAACATTTCCTGGACCAGAAGTTGACATCAGTTTCACAACAAAAATGGCTCTCGAAATTGCTCGGTTACGACTATACAATTCAATATCGCAAAGGGGCCGACAACAAGGTCGCTGATGCCCTTTCACGGCACCCTGCAATTGTCTCCAACTCTCCTGCTTTATCTAATTGTTCTGCTTTATCTAATTGTACTCCTGCATAGTTACAGGACGTCTCTCGCAGCTATATTGGTGATACATGGGCTGACTCTATCATGCCCAAACTGCTAGTGAAGGGAGATGGGGTACCCAATTATACCCTCCAACATGGCCTGCTTCGGTTTAAGTCCCGAATTTACATTGGATCAGCTGGTTCTCTCCGTCAACAACTGATCTCTTCGGTCCATTGTTCCAACTTTGGCTGTCACTCTGGCATCACTGCTACATACCAACGCCTACTAAGGCATTTCTATTGGCCGGGCTTGAAGCGTGATCTTACTAAGTTCATCATTGAATGTGACGTGTGCCAACGTAACAAAAATGATCTCAGTGGCTATGGTGGCCTATTACAACCATTACCTGTACCCGAGAAAGCATGGCAACACATTTCGATGGATTTCATCGAAGGGCTACCTGTCTCCCATGGTCATTCCGTGATTTTGGTTGTCGTGGACCGCTTCACCAAGTACAGCCATTTCTTAGCTCTCACACATCCATTCACTGCCCCTATGGTGGCCCAAGTATTTTTGCAAACAGTCTACAAGCTACATGGTCTACCTGATTCGATTGTCTCCGATCGAGACCGCACATTTACTAGCCCTTTCTGGCAGCAATTCTTCGCAGCACTTGGGGCGGCCTTACCTATGAGCTCGGCCTACCACCCGCAAACCGATGGACAGACCGAGCGCACCAATGCCTGCCTTGAAACGTACCTCAGGTGTATGACAAGTCAGGTTCCATCCAAGTGGTTTCACTGGCTTTACATGGCAGAGTACTGGTTCAACACCACGTTCCACTCGAGTTTGAAACTCTCTCCCTTTCAAGCCTTGTATGGGTATACCCCTTCACTCCTTGCTCTTCCACCTATTGATACAACTGATATTAGTGAAGTCCAAACTTACCTCCAGGAACGCCAAGACATGCTAGGCATCCTCAAAGAGCGGTTGACTAAGGCGCAAGAACGTATGAAACATTTCGCTGACCGCAAGCGCACTGAGCGCTCCTTCACTGCAGGCGACTGGGTGTATCTTAAATTACAGCCTTATCGACAGAATTCAGTCCATCTTCGCCGTAATTTGAAGCTCGCTTCGCGTTTCTTCGGCCCCTTCCAAGTATTGGAAAAAATTGGCAGTGTGGCTTATCGTTTGCTTCTCCCTGAAGGGTCTCTAATCCACAATGTCTTTCATGTCTCCCAGCTCAAGAAACACTTGGGTTCCCACCAACGGAGCTTCCCCACACTGCCTACGTCGGACTCAAGTGGTTCACTCCGCCCTGAACCAGTGGTGATCTTGAACAGACGCATGGTTCCGCGCCATAACAAATCAGTCACTCAGGTACTTGTCCAATGGTCTTCAGGTTCGCCGGCAGACGCAACTTGGGAAGATTGGGCCACTATCCACGCCCGCTTCCCAAACTTTCATGCTTGAGGACAAGCATGGTCACAAGAGGGTGGTAATGTCACGAGCTGTGAAGAACTGTGAAGAAACTAAAGGTTCAAAAAGTGGCGGGAAACAACCGATAATTGAAATCCTGAAATCAGTTAAAGCACGTGCCGTGCACATGACACACTTAAGACTTTCTCACGTGTTCAGCATGTGATCCCAAAAACGGTTAAGGAATTCACAAAAGCTGTTATGGTTGTTACTGCAGGACCACTGAAAACAGGCTGAGACAGCAGGACCACTGCAAGCAGACTGTTACCGCAGGACCAAGACGAGCCTCACGATCTTCACTCACGCGTTGCCACTCCCTCCATCCAGCTAGTATTATGTATTAGGGTTTTCCTATATAAGTGTAAGAAGAGTTAATGAAACAGTAGGTTGTAAAAAGAGAAAGAGGTCTCTCTATGCAGAGAAGGTTCCCCTGTTTTATCCTTGTTTGAGTGAATCAATTTGATTTTAGTTTTGACTCTTAGCTTCAATTTACTAGGATCATAACAGACAACATCACCTAATCCCGACAGAAACCCTAAATCCACAAATCCAGATCTATGATTTACGGATTTAAACCATAATTAGACCACTAATTACTAATTACTCATGTAAACAGATCAGTTGAAGAACAAAAATCGAAATCAAAGAACAAAAGCGAAGAGAAATCTCTCTTACCTTGAGAGAGCGAGATAGAAAACTTTGAAGAAGCTTTGAATCATATCGAATAACGAACAAGGGAGGGATGAGAAAGGGAGTTTGGCGCTCCTGGATTTTTGAAATTTTTGCAAAAGAGAAGAGAAATGTCTCTTACCTAGAGAGAGCAAGAGAGAAAACTTTGAAGAAGCTTTGAATCAGATCGAAGAACGAACAAGGGCGGGATAAGAAAGTGATTTTTGCGCTCTTGGTTTTTGAAACTTCTGCAAAAAACGACCCATATCAATTAAACTAACAAGGACTTGGTGCAAAGACACATACACTATGCACGTCCTTGTTTTGATAAATATTCACATTCACGACTTGGCTAATGACGTTCACCCAACTTAAGACCTTAAAACATCTAACGAAGACGTGCACTTTATGCACGTCCTCAATTTACGTCATTAAAAGCCTTATGTGTTGTAGTGTCAGGTTGCTCTCGCAGATCGTTCAGCAGACTGTCGAGGCGTTACATAGGTCTGAAGAGTAAACCTTGCAGAGGGGTGGATCTCCGCGCCGACTGAAGGTTAGGGTGATGTGTTCTCGCTCGCCATGGCTTTTCCGACTCGCTGTGCGGAGGAGCTTATTGCTCCTGTACCGCTCGAAAACGATGTCTCTGTCATTGTTAGTTTTTGCACTGGGTCGAGCTGTTCTACATGATGTAACTGAATCTGGAAGCACTCTATTTGTTTCAGTGCGGCGTAGTTGCAGGCTCGTGTTGTAGGTTGGTATCCACGTATTGTTTCTTCGGAGTGATTAGCAGTATACTTAACACACTAGTGAAGGGTGAAGACCACTGGTTTCATATGGTGGAGCCATGGTCTTCCCAGGATGAGATTGTACGGTGATGGTGTGTCTATCTGATATGAATTGCTAACTTGAACATTAAGATGCAGAAAATACTGACTGTATATAGAGAGAACAATCACAGAATTATGTAAGATATTGTATACAGGTGATTCGAGATACCTGAAATCTCCAGAGAGCAAATGCTCAGTACAATTCAATGTTTACAGACTGAATGCCCTTCCCCATCTACACATCTGTCTTTATATATGTTTACAGACTGAATGCCCTTCCCCACCGAGCTATACCCCTGAACAAATTTCCGATAATAACCTGTCAACCCTAGGAATCCTCTCAAATCAGTGACGTTCTTCAGCGTTGGCCAAGCAATCATAGCTAAAATTTTGGATTGGTCAATCGAGACTCCTTGATTAGAAATTACATGCCCATGGTATGCCAGCTCCTGTTTACCAAAATCGCATTTCTTCCTATTGGCGTACAATTGATGCCTTTCTAACAGTGATAACACGGTTGCAAGATGCTCCAAATGTTCCTCTAACCTTGTACTGTAAATGAGAATATCATCAAAAAATACTAGAACGTACTTACGCAAATACGGCTTGAATATCTCATTCATTAAGGCCTGAAATGTTGCCAGAGCATTTGTTAGCCCGAACGGCATGACCAAAAACTCGTAATGACCTTCATGGGTGCGAAATGCGGTCTTGCTCTCATCGCCCTCCTTTATTCGAATCTGATGATATCCGGATTTTAAATCCAACTCAGAGAACCAACTAGCCCCATGTAACTCATCAAGCAACTCATAGATGACTGGTATAGGAAATCTATCAGGGATAGTTTCCTTATTTAAAGTCCGATAATAGACGCAAAACCGCCAACTCCCATCTTTCTTCTTTACTAACAGTACCGGACTTGAGAACAGGCTTTTACTAGGTCGGATAATTCTTGAAGCCATCATCTCCTGAACCAATCTCTCGACTCATTTTTCTGGAATTGTGGATATCGGTAAGGCCTTACATTAATAGGAGGAAACCCTTCTCTCAGGAAGATAGCATGTTCATGCCCCCTTATTGGTGGTAACCCCGAATTGATACCAAACACTTCCTGAAATTTCTCCAAAACCTTATCAATTTCTTCCCTGCCAACACTGTTATCTTCACCGGAATCATCTAATGTGCCCAATTCAATCAGTATCCCCTGTTTTTCCTGACAAATAGACTTCCACATCGCTCTTAAGGACACCAAGGATCTCCCCAATGTTGGATCTCCTCTTAGAGTTTTGGTGACTCCCCCAATTTCGAACCTCATGATCTGGGACTTCCAATTTGTGTGAGTTACCCCCAGCGTTGCCAACCACTTAATTCCCAGACTAACATCTGAGCTTCCCAGATTCAAGGGTAAAAATTCCTCCTCGACCACGATCTCTGGAAGTTTCAGTGTCACCGACTTACACACTCCTTGTCCTTTCACTGTTTCTCCAGTCCCCATAGTCACCCCATAAGAACCGGTCGGGGTTATCTTCAGCCCAAGCTTCTCCACCAAGCTACTGGTAATAAAATTGTGTGATGCCCCGCTATCCACCAGGACTACCACTTCTTGATCCCCGATCTTCCCTTTGAGTCGCAAAGTTTTGGGTGTCGTCCAACCCACCACTGAATTCAGGGAGATCTCCACTCTCCCATCTACCTCAGGTGCTTCCAATTCAACCTCATGGTCGTCATTGTTCCCGCCATCTTCTTCCTCCAAGATCTCTTCCTCTTGAGAGATCAATACGCTAAGTTCCTTCCTCTTACATCGATGACGTGGCCCAAATTTTTCATCGCATAGAAAGCACAAACCCTTCTCTCGTTTCTGCCTTAATTCCTCTTCACTGAGCCTTCGAAAACCCCTCTTCCCCAAGCTGTTTCTCCTCTTCTTGCGATGGATTCTCCTTCTGTTGGCGATGGCTTCCCTGCTTCAATCGATTTGGGGTTTTATTTAACCCTAAATCTTCCTGAAAATGGGCTTGGGCCCGATCCAAACCCTCCCCTGTTTAAACCCAACATCTTGTGTTTTTCCTCTATGCGTTGGGCTAAAATCATAGTCCGGCCCAATGACTGTGGTTCCATAATCCGGATTTCAACTTTGATTTGTGGCTTCAACCCATTGACAAATTTGCTCAAGTAAATCTCCTCAGACCACTGATTTAACGGAGATGCGAGGGTAATGAATTTGCGTCGATAATCATTTACACTTCCTTCTTGTTTGAGTGCTAAAAATTGCTCGTATAATGTTCCATCAGCTGTTGTTCGGAATTGTAACCAAAGCAATCTTTTTAATTCCTCCCATAACAAGATCAATCTCCGTTTATGCTCCCATTGATACCAAATCAATGCATCCCCTTCAAACCCAATTACCGCAGCCTCCAACATCTCTTCATTAGTGTATTGTTGTAATTGGAAGAAACGCTCCGCTTTCAAGATCCAACCATCCGGATTAATCCCATAAAAAACTGGCATTTCCAATCTTCTAAATCTGTTTTCAGGTCTGTGGCCATGAGCACCACCCCTTTCTTCCATCATGGTTGCTTTAGGTCTTAAAATCATACCTTCGGTTTCCTTGGGATGATCCGACGAACGAGCCATCTTTGAAGATTCCTCATACAACTTTGTTAAATGCTCTAATTTCTGCACAATAGTATTAAGATCTCCCCTGATCGAAACATTTTTCTGCTGCATTATTTCAACCAATCCTTCTAACAATTCAAATCATGCTGTCACATTAGCAGTGTTTACCTGATTTACTGATTTCCCTGTCATCCCAGATCAATGCTCTGATACCAATTTGATATGAATTGCTAACTTGAACATTAAGATGCAGAAAATACTGACTGTATATAGAGAGAACAATCACATAATTATGTAAGATATTGTATACAGGTGATTCGAGATACCTGAAATCTCCAGAGAGCAAATGCTCAGTACAATTCAATGTTTACAGACTGAATGCCCTTCCCCATCTACACATCTCTCTTTATATATGAGTTCTACATTTGCAACAAACTCTTGCAGATTACAGACTGTCAACAACCTGCTAACCTAACTGAATGCCAACCTGCCCTTCTAATTGACTGCCCTTACTTATTACAGACTATTATACTAACAGAACATTGACAGGCTTATTGACAGCAGAATAACTGACTATCAACCATACTACTTTGACATTTTGTTGCTCCTTTAGCAATTCCTGATCTTTATTCTGAAACAAGCTTCTGCCCTTCATTGCTTACAACTCCTTATTCTGAAACAAGCTTCTGGCCTTCATTGTTTACAACTCCTTGCTTACGTCTGCGCCTTTGATACGTCCTGAAAACTGCTGAGGGTCTATCACTACCATCATGAAGGCCAAAAATAAGACCTTCCTGAGTTGCAGCTCTCCTGCTACCGTAGCTAACCTTATCTTTTCGATGGGGAAGCATTTTTCCCCGCTGAATCCGATCAGCGGGTGTTCTGAAGATGTCAGGTTTTCCTCCTTGAGGTCCATGCTGCGGAATGCGATGTAGATTAGAACGTTAAGTGAACTTCCTGTTTTAACCAGAGCTCTCTTTACTTCCCACCTTGCTATGGAGACCAAGATGACTAAGGCGTGGTTATGTGGTGCTCGGACTCCTTCGAGGTCTTTGTCCGTAAAGTTCAAGGTATGAATAGGGATCCGGACCCTTTAGTGGCAGATGTACTTGTCCTCATCCGCGGATTGTGTCCGCATATATAGTAGTGTCCGCTTGCGGGACATGTATGACTGGCCTTCATTTAGTTCGACTCCATGAAGGACTATATTATCCCTGGAGTTTCCTTCTCTATTTCTTTAATTGACTCCCCCTGTCTTTTGTCTGTTCTGTTGGCTTCCTAGACTGCAAGAACTCTTTCAGTTTGCCTCTGCGGATCCAGCACTCAATTTCGTACCTCAGACTCTTGCAGTCATTGGTGTTGTGGCCACCTTCCTTGTGGAATGCGCAATACTTGTCGTTGTCACGCTTGGTGAGGTCTCCGCGTGTCTTTGAGGGCCTCTTCAGTTCCTCCCAGCTTTTCATTGATTTTAGTACGTCCGACAAGTTAGCATTTAGGGGTGTTACCGCTTTGGATCCAACGTAATTGGACGATTTCTCCGACCTGAACCGACCAGGGTCCAGCCTGTTTTCACCGCGTTTCCTCTTGCTTCGTTCCTCATCCTCACGTCTCTTTCCCTCCTTCTTGCCCCTGGGCGCGGAGGGCCTCCTCTCGCCTTCGGTTTCCCTCTTTACGGTCCTCAACTTTTCCAGGGTGATGTGTCTTTGGACGCTCTTGAGGAGCTCTTCCATGTCCACAGGGGGCTCCAGGGTGAGGTCTTCATAGAGCTTTCCCTCTTTGAGGCTCGTAGTGAAGGCCATCACGGCTGTATCATCGTTGCACCCGTCGATGAGGGTCAGCTCGTTGTTGAAGCGTGTAACATACTCTCGGTGTGTCTGGCCGAAACTCTGCTTCAGGGAGAGTATGTTGTGCGGGACTTTTCGAAACCATTGGCTTCCGACAAAACACGTCAGGAATTCCTTTGCCAGCGTTTTGAAGGAGTCGATGGACTTCGAAGGAAGGTTGTAGAATCACGTCAGTGCTGAGCTTTTCAGACTAGTGGGAAAGGTCCTGCAAATGAAGGAATGATCCTTTTTAAGGGCCATTACGTGCTGGTAATGGCGCAGGTCGTTGAAGGGATCGATGGTTCCGTTGTAGGAATCGAGCTTCGGAGGAGTGACCTTTCTTGGTAGGGCCTCGTTCATGATCCGATCTATAAGTAGTGGGACGGAGAGGCGGTATAGTACGTCCAGGTCATGCGCCCCTCTGCAGAGGGATTCCCCGGGTCGAGCCTCTTTGTCCTGGTGTTGAACTCAGTGTTAGTCGCGCAGCCTCCTTTGATCCAATAAGAACTGACGGGTGCTTGGCTTTCCTGCGCTTGCTCCCTGCTTTGACCCGGTTTCTGCTGACCTATACAAGTAGCACATGTGAGCCACGGACCACCGTTGTGGTAGCTGATGACACTTCGATGCTAAAGTCAGACAGAGATCTGAGGAAGGTGTAATACTGTAACAGGGAATTTGTAATGTACCTTAACTTATCAACCTCATATCTTATATATAGTACAATGAGTCCTAGTTCTACCAGGCCATCGTAGGCGTAGTTTAGGAATGAGATCTTCGTGGAGATCCTTCTCTAATTAGGAGTCGTGTTGTAGGAGGGAAGTTCCATATTAGCCTTGTGCTCCTAGATACGCGGAAAATAGTTCCCAATGTGAGAGCAGTCCGTATAAATAAAATTCCCTGTGTGGAATGTACTCTGGCATTTGTTATTAAGTTGGAAGTGGAAAACAACTGTAGTTTCCCGTTCGAAGCTAATTCTCGAGATATTTTCCTTAGTAGGGCTTACGGGTATTGAGAATAGTTGTGAGACGTGTGGGCCTAGCATGCTATGAGAGTTCAGGTCCGCCTAGCGGACCCAATTGAGCGGGCTTAGTACCACTTGGGCCTATTTAGTATTAGGCTGATGTTGGGGGCACGTATTTCCTCGAAATCATCATGACACGTGTATGTCTTAGAGGGGTGATCGTTTTTATTTATCAACTTCCATACACTACTGTGATCACTGCTGCAAACCCATGCTGCCATACTGCTTTGACAAAGACTGCTTGGGGCGTTTTTGACATAACTGTTACTTGAACTTCCCTAGGATCCCAACCAACCCAAATTTTACCCACTGCATTTGCTTCCTGATTGTCGACCAAACACTAATCGTTTATAAGAAATTTCTCTATAGAATCTTTCTTGTTATGTTTCACCTTTGTTTCAACTAAACCCATAATGCACACTTTCTGTTTCCTAGCTAGTTCTCTGACTTCCCTCTACTTTATTGGGTCATTTAAACCCCTAATGTTCCAGCTTGTGATCTTAATCATTGGGTAACCTTGTTATAAAGGGACTGCTTGATCCCTGCATTAGTAGTTGTTGGCCTTTCCTTCCCCTACACCTTGCCCCTGGATTCCTTCTTCCTATGTTTCTCCTTGTGTGTAATATTAGTTCTATTATTGACATGTGCCTTATGTCCTTGCTTGGCCTGAATATGGCTACAATCTGGTAGAGTGCCCCTTGCTTCTGATGTATCAGAAACAGGGGTTATGGTGTTGTTCTTTGGCATCTAAGTCTCCCTACTAGGCGCAATCCTTGGCTCCTGCGTGTCATTACTGTTTTCCTCTAGTTCAGCCTCTGTGCTCACCTTCTCTGGTATCCCAGTCCTAGGTGATAGTAGTTCACTCACTTTTTTATCTGAATTTGTTTGGGTACTGCTGCTAGGTATCCTATTCCTGAATGTGTGTTGTTTCTTTGGAATCTGCCATCCTTCATCCACATCTGGTTGTTGATTGTTGCTTGTGTTTCTTACTTCCTTGTACACTTTGAATTCAGTTCTCTTGGTTGACTGTTTGATGCATCTCTCCGAGCTATGTCCAAACACTTTGAATTCAATACCTTTGGGGTTCCAGAATAGCAAAGGTATGTTCTTCAAGCATATCCATATAGGAATAGTATTCAGAGCTGCCACATCATCTTCAAGGAAAGGCCTCCATGTCTAACAATAAACAGTCTACTGGCAACATGTAAGGATCCAATCTCCAAAAGTTTTTCCCTATCTTCCACATCTTTTGTTCCCTACCTATTCAAGTGTTATTCCACCTTTTGAACAAAACGCTTATACGGACAACGTCTTTTGTCGGAACGAGGGAGAGAATTGGACAATGATGGAATCGGGTAATCTACTAATTCTATCAATGTTTTTTACTACGTCAAATTTCATCCTGACAAACCGAAGGCATTCATGCATCAAAATCCGGATGTGTAACAGATTACAATTTGAAATTTGATATTTAAAATTTCAAATACAATGAATAAGAGCTACAACCTAAATTTTGATGAGTGAGTGATTTGAACAATCTAATGAAAGCAGCAATGTTTCAGCATCTTAAAACACAAGAAATTGCAAACAATTGAAATTTGTGAAATTTAATTTAGCCAGAGATAATGAAAAGGAGGAGAGAGAGAGTACCTGCTCTTGCTGCTTGGCTCCATTCGGGTTAGAATGAGACACCTTCACTTGAGCAGTCGCCAATGCCAAACACAAATTAGTAGGGGTGGGCACGGGACGGGATGGGACGAGATATACCCATCCCTATCCCATCCCGTTCATACGGGATCGGGATGGGACGGGATCAGGGTGCTGCCTGTGACTGCTGCGAAGATTATCATCATATAAGAGCGTGAAAAATAACTTTCTTATAATTAGATATAGATGTGGCATGCAAATATAAGGGTAGCCACTAAATCCCCTAACAATGAAGTCGAGTGGGCTGACTTTTAGAAAATGACATGATAAATGGGACCCACTAAGAGTATTGTGTTGTTGTGATGGCCTCCCAACTGATTTTACAATTTCATTACTGTGGAAAACAAAATTCATGGTTCCTTGACAAAATGACATTTCATCTTTTGTTAGGGAAGAAATATAGACCTATTGGTGATGCTCTAACATATTCATAATGGTTTACCATCAATACATATATCGTAATTAAAAAAAAATATTTTTACAGCCTGGGGCATCTCAAATTCTTGGCTCCACCCCTGAATGTTCCCTTCTGAATATGTATTACTCAGTTAATTGTTATTTTTCATCTTCACTTGGGTATTATCAATATTTGGAAGTTAAATATTTGGAGCCACTTTTATTGGGAATCCAAACAACAGTCTGTTATCTTTCTCTTGCTTAATAAATATTTATTTCTTGAAGTAACATTTCTGTTACCACTGCAAACACCATGAGTTTCTGTCAGTCATCTGTAAGTTTATATGAATAAAAATAAATAAATAAATAAAAATATTAAGAATAAATATTAAAAAATTAGCTCGGGAAGGGACGGGATTGGCGGGATTGAAAATCTTCATCCCATCCCATTCTAGATCGGGAAGGGATGGGATTGGGATGAAATTATTCAATCTCATTAAGACCCGAAAAAATCGGGACGAGACGGGATCGGGATCGCGGGATGGGATGCCCACCCCTACAAATTAGTTGAAAAAGGGATGCTATGTGCACCCACGTATTTCACACCAGCCCAAATGTTTTTTTAGGGTCTTTGGAGTGGGGTTAAAATTCTAAATACTTAAAGTTGGGCTTGGAATCCCTCAAATTCCTAATTCATATCCAACAGGATGCTCCTTTATAATTTCATGTTTCGGATCCTTAGCAACAATAGCAGAAGAAAAAAATTTAACTCGTTTGAGTTGAAATTTTCAAGAAAATTACAGATAAACTGAAACAACATGTCAAAAAGTTCCGGACCGTTTCTATATTGTTCATCGATATTCGTATTTAGATCCACATAATTAAATACCTTGATGAACGGTATTTGTAAGTGTTTAAGGACCACCCTTTTGAGTAATCTTGGACAATGGGTGTTGGTCGGCCTACTAGCAAGCCAGTGTCACTCCCAAGGTGGGTGCTTGTTCACTTCGTGATTATAATAGTGAAATCAAAATTTGAAATTTATTGCATATCTCGAGGCACATATATTGAAACAAGTTGAAACTTTGACACGTTTTTTTATGCGAATCTTAAATTTTTCTCAGAATTTCAGTTTGAATGGAGTACTGGAAAACATGTGCAGTTTCAGGGACTTGAATTGCAAAATTTAGTAGGTTGTCCTGCAAAGTGCATATTAGTACCAATGAATGACTTGAAATCTGATTTCTAAAATTATTTCTAATTACTAGTTTTCCAACACGTATTAATAGTTGCAAATTTTAATTGTATAGTCCATCACATATTGTTGTACATGGGCATTACCTAGCTAGTATTGACTTTAACAAAACTTGTAATTCATTGAAAACTTTAAATAAACCTCATTCATATCATAAAACTTAAAAATTGAAAAACATTATTCACAAATTAAAATGTTGTGTTGAAAATTGAATGAATAAAAAGTCTTTTGGGGGTTTTAATTTTTGGTCTAATATGTTGGTATATGTTGTGTTGAAAATTAAAATAATTTTGAAACTACAATTTCCTTTTATTAATTTTTTTTATTAGATAATGTAAAGAGAAATATATAACATGTCACATTTTTATAACATTGCCATCTTCACATTTCTATACCATGCCATTTCAAAAAAGAGGTTTTTTAGGCATAACACCCCCCCCTTCCCCCAACCATAATTCCTAATTTGAAAATCCCCCTCAAAGATACAAAATTAGAGTTACCCCCAGATCGCCTGAATCCTCACCGAAGTAATTTCCTTTTTCCTTTTTGCCCCTGGACCATTTTTTACCATTATTACGCATGTGCAGCATAAGCAAATGATGAACAACCAGTTACTACTATGTCCGAAGCTCATCGTCGAATCAGATTCAAACTTGAATCTACTCGTTACCTATGGAAATTGAAGAATTTTGAGAATCTAATAACAAGCAATCCCAAATCTATCCATTGTGAATTTCACTTCTTTAAATAGAGATGAAGAAGAGGAGTGCATGCATGTCTGATAGTCAAGGAAGAAGACTTCAATATGTGTTTATTGAGTTAGGTTTTGAAGAATTTTTGCAATAATAACTTAGTGGTTTCTACCTTTTTCAAAGGATTAATGTACGTTTGTACTGTTTTGTGCCAAAATTTTCACTTATTAGAGGTTGTTTGGGCTTCAAATGGCGTGAATACGATATTCTTCTCCACGAAGGTGTCTATGTAATGAAGTATACCATGTTTATGACATTGTGCATTACAAAACAACACTTGCAAAAGATTTCATAACCATTGTAAGACCCGTACTTTTCACTGACCTTAATAAAAAATTTTGCACATAAAGTGTTCTAATTTATTATCTTTGTGTCACTGTTAAAGTATTATGAATATACACATGTAGTTGTCTCGTGTTTATGCATGTTTAGTGTGTTGTTTTGTATGATGTGAAATTCTTTTGTGAATATAAGACCGGGGTAATTTCTCATCTGAAACTATTTTTTTTAAACAAAATCTTATGTCATTTACCAAATTGTATTTTTCCAAACTCACTTAATGCTCTTACGTTTCGAATCTCGGGACGAGATTCTTTTGTGGTGTGTATATTGTAATACCCACCGAATTAGTAAATATACTTTTTATTTAGTATTTGTTAATATATATTGCCAATTATGATATTTTGTTGGTAGTGGTTACAAAAAAAAATGAAAGTGGGGATATTTAGCAAAACCTAGGAAAACCCTAATTAGAATATTATAATAGATTTTGGAATACCTAGCCACCTCTTTGCTATACACGAAGAAAAAAAAAAAAAAGGAAGAACCCTACATAAAGAAAATGGTGAAGGGGTGAAAGAAGAGAAAATTATTCTTTAATCTTGGGGGTTTAGAGTAAGGTGAGTTAAACTCTATTTACAACTCCACTCATGATTTTGATTGTTCTTGAACCTTCAGTCTCCTTATTTTGTATTGTTGTTCTTTCAGTATACAATCTATGATGCAATTCTTATAAAACCCTAAATAATTGTTGTATAAAAACTTGAATGTACTTAAAATCGCGTCTTTATCATACTTCATCACTATTTAAACACTGTTTAACGTCACTATTAATCACTATTTGATGGTTGTTTCATCACTGTTATTTTAGAATATCACTATTTGATAATTAATTTTGATGCCACTGTTCATGTGGGAATCCCTGTTTCTTTGGACATCACTATTTTAACCAGTGTTGAATAGTTGTTGATGATGTATTTCCATTCACCATTATACCACTGTGTTTGATTCAAGAAGAAAAAATATTATCGTCCTTACTCCTTTTATTATGACATTGACGTAGCAATAAAAAAGAATAAACTGTTGAGCTTTAATATACGTGTAATTCTAGAGAGCCAGTCCCACAGTGCCAGGCCGGCCCATCACCATCCATCATCCTAGAGATTGAGCCATTTTCAGCATCTCTAGGATGATAGATGGTGATGGGCAGGCTTGGCACTATGGGCCGGACTCTCTAGCAAAGCTCAAACTTTATTAATTCATATTAGTTTAATTGATAGATATGTATGATGTTAGGAAGTCATATGCTTAGCACATGCTAAAATGTTGGATCTCTATGGCACTAGGAAGACATGCATGAGGATATATGCTTTGTGCAATAAATGTTATCTATATATTATGGGGATAACATGCATGACATCATATGGGTATATGCCTATGTGGTTATGCCTACCACTCAATAAATATTTTAATCGTATTTTATGTTATTTTTTGGACTGCTTATTAGATATTGGTGCACAACAATGGTTAAAAAAATATACTTTTTAGACTTTATCTTTAGAGAAAGAAGATAAGAAAAGTTATTGACCATATCAACTCCTTATTTGAAGAAAATATGAAAATCGAATTAATTAAAACCTTAGGTTTTTTTTTTTGTTTAAGCAAATGTTTCATTTTGATATCTTGTATTGTCACAAACTTCGTTACCCATTTTTTGTTTAGTTCAATTGATTTAGAATTTGAATAATAAAGACACTGAGTTGACTCACTGGTTTATGTAATGTATTAATTGGGGGCTAGGTTTAGTCAAAATAACAGAGTACAATAAATTTGTGACCAAAACTCTTGGATCTCAAACATTCAGGCCTGACAGTTTTTTTTATCCAATAAATTTTTTTGAGCATTGAGTTGGACCCAACTTTGTTTACATATCAATATATTTACAGATTTGACCATCATCCACTATTTAAAAGCCTAGGCTGGGCTGGACAGTTGTACCATAATAATGAAACCAAACCTGGACTTTGATTATAATGTGGTTTGAGTTTAGTTTGATAAAGATGATTTGAAATTTATATGGGAAGCATTCATAATTTGAGGAGATGTATTGGGTATTTGTATGGTTATTGCGTATGTGTTTTTGTATTTTTTATTCGCTTATGACTCAAATTTTATTATCATGCGAATAAACTCGTTAAGGAATATGAATTTTCTATATTGAATGGACTTGATCGTCGTACTGTTAAAAAGCATTAGTTTATGAAAAATGCTAGTTTTTCCAAAATAATGGGTTAATATTGTGGTTGATTTATTTATGGTTGACAAAATGCCACCATAAAAGAGTTTTGAGTTTAAGTTGATTTTTTATGCTCTTTTCCACAACTTAAAAAAAAATGATAAATGTGTTTTTTATACAGATTTGCTTGTATACATGGTATATAATTTTGGATATACAGACTTGCTTGCATATCAGGTACGTCATTCCATGTGAGTTCGATAGTACGTGTAGTATTTAGAAAATATTTGTCATGGATCGAACTTCGGGTGAGATGACATGTCCCTCAATGTGGCACCCCACTTAGGACATGTACACTCCGAGTAGTTTCAAAGGCAATGGAGAGACACTTGGGTTAGGTGTGTTCAGCACGGGAGGAGAGTGCGATTGTGAAAAAGAATCGAATTTTTTTGCATATGCATGGTTGCCTTCAGGGAAGAAACTAAATGTTCATTCGATCATTGAATGAGAACTATATGTCTTCCTTAAGAAAAATAAAAGTTTGGTTGTTAATATTTCAATGATGATGTATTAGGGTTATGAGTTGAACTTTGATGAAAGTAAATTGCTCACACGTATTGAAATACCAGTTAAAATAGTATTCATGATGAAGACTGATAAATTTAGAAATTTCATCTATTTGGTTTCAACCGTTTCGTACAGAATAGTAAGTCTACTAATATTTCTGCAGGTCAGACTTATCATGGTCAACCCTCACAATGTAAGTATTGGTAAAAATAAATATTTAGTTTAGGTACGATAGAACTTATTAGTATGAAAAGTTTGCATCGTTGAAGAACTATATATTTTTGAGTTGTTGCTTCCTTGTGTATGTAATATATGAAACTTAATTGTTTTGATAGAGTTGAGGATGACTCATACCAGCTACCTCGCTGACCCAAGTAAGATTATGCTTATTGGGTACGTTTTTATGAGAACGTAGTCATTTAGCCTTTCTCGGGTTATAGAGTTTTTTGGCGACATCTTTGGCGGTTTGTTTTAAGGAGCGATCATGTCCAAACAGTTAACCTGGTTAGAATTTTTTTGTCTATGTTAATTTTTATTTAATGTTTCTATTGTTAAATTTTCACGTCCCGAGTTTTGGGAAATCGAAAATCCTAATCCTACATGGATATAAGGATTTTTCGTTTTCTCGAAAATCGGAGCGTGACAACCATCATGTTTAAAACTTACATTACATCACTGCAAATGGACTTTGCTTACATCACGACCTGCCAAAAGCTTACATTACATGACTGTAATGTAAGCTTAACAAAATACTTCAAATACATGAGTCTGGCCATTCAAACCAAACTCACAACCTAGACAAAATACAACATATAAATCAAACAAATAACAAAAGTCAGCCTATTAACACCCTCTAACCAAACTTATAGTTGTCACTCTCACCATCCAAATCACTCACAAATGTTTTGCCAAGAGGTCTAAATGGTTGTCTGCTAAACAAGTCTCGTCTCCTACCAATCCCTTGGTTTCCACTAGCATTGCCCCTATCAAGGCCTTGGTTTCCACCATTAGCATTTCCCTTACCAAGGTCTTGGTTTCCACAACTAGCATTTCCCCTACCAAGGCCTTGGATTACCCTAACATTGCTCTTGGCCATACCTCTACCACCAATAAAACCCCTGGCCTGCCTTTGCTCATGCTCCAGCCCCTACACCTGCCTTGGATGCCACTTTGATTTTCACTGCCTTGGAATTCCCTCCATTGGCTTGCAAGTACAAAACTTGGACCATTTAATTAACAGCTGGAGTTGGACCACCACTAACATTTCTTTCTCCTTCACTTCTAACTGAGCCTTTGCAAGTCCTAGTGTTGTGACCATGATTGGGGCACCTTGCACATTTCCTTGAACCTTTGTTAGGATTAGTTTCAACTACCCCTCTTCTCCTCATGGTCTTTGGCCTCCCAAACATCTTTTAGTATCTTGGTGGTAGAACAACATATGGTTGCTGTTGATCATGAATAAAAAAATTATATATATGGATCAACAAATATAGAAACCATAACATGCATCAGTTCATATGCATTACTTCAATTCATATGCATCAGTCTAAATATGCAGCAGCACATCAGTTGATATGCTTTCATATTCATCAATTCAGTTCATATGCAGTAGTACATCAGTAATATGTATCAGTTCAGCTCATATGCAGCAGCACATGTGTGCTTATATGCTTTCTTTTGCATCAGTTCAGTTCATATGCAGTAACACATCAGTTTTTATGCTTTCATATGCATAAGTTCAGTTCATATGCATCAACACATCAGTCACATGCATCAGTTCATTTCATATGCAGCACATGAGTCATATGCATCAGTTCAGTTCATATGCATCATCACATGTGTGTTTATATGCTTTTATATGCAACAGTTCAGCTCATATGCAGCACCACTTCTGTTGAATGCATACAAAATTGGAAGAAAATTACATGTCCCCAGTCATTTACCATTGGTTTGATCTTGTAGATTTTGCATAAGCTCTGTGGTAGCTTTAAACTGAATGGTATGGTGAGCAATACCTGCATGTAAACACACATCAGTCCATGAAAAGATTTCATGTAAGAAAATACTTCTGGGAAATAAATGAGTTGCTATCAAACTTACTTTGCCCAGGAATCAGGTCTCAAATTTGCAATGACTGTAACTACATGCACATATGGAATACCACTGACTTTTCATACCTTGCATTCACATATATTTTCTACAAGATTCACTTCCCATCTTTCATCATGCACCCAGTAATCACAATCTCATTCAAATCCACCCTTTGCATCCCATAGTACCTCAAATTGGTCATGTGTTTCTCAATCACTTTGCTTACCCTAGGATATGCCACTATGTCCCAAGTACACCTTTGGTTCTTCTCCAATACATTAGGTTAGAATGCAACAACAAGAATTGCTCCACAAACTGTGTTACTGGTGGATCTCTTAAACCCAGAATCCAACTATTGAAGCACTCAGAGAAGTTGTTGGTGATGTGTTATGAGAATGACCCCTCCTCAAATATAGCCCTACACCAAGAGTGGATGTCTTTATCTACAAGCAAGAGTGTACACCAAGGTCTATTTTCTCAATCTCTTGAAGCCAGACTCTCATCACACTAGGCTTGTAAGCCTTGCTGCCCCCAACTGTAATACTCAAGTAACTTGCCATTATGCCGAGCCTTTTTGAAGTTTTTATACATATGGCGAAAACAAAATCTGTGTGAAGATTCTGGGAACGTATTCTTCACTGCTTCTATCAATCCCTTCTGCATATCTAAGATGATAGTCAACTTCTGATATGATCTGACCTGGATTTATCTTCTTTCCTGCAGATTTCCCTCACTGAAGCAATGCAATTCACTCAAAGCACAGATTACATTCAAGACTGCAGAGATTGAAAAAAACAGATTGCAAGATCAGATGTTCTGCTAGAAGTAGATTCAGGAAGGAAATTGTATTTGATAGAAAAGAATTGTAATATGAACTCTTGTAACAAGCCAATTCGAGAAGGCTACTCTCCTAGAGCACAAGCTCTGTGTAACACTTTTACAAATCAATGAATAATATTCTCTCTTCTAATCTATCTCTATTTATAGTGCTTCTCATAACATTCTGTTACAATTCTGTTACAACATATTCTGTCTGTTACAACATTCTATTATACTCAGCTATAGCCTTTGGTCCCAACCTTGCACTTGGTTCCAGCCTTCTCAGCATCAGCATTCATTTGCAACACCAGTAATAACAGCAGGCTTCAGCATTTCACATTCAGCATTCCTCAGCATATTCCTCAGTCAGTCAGCATTAGCATTCACAGCATTAGCATTCTCAGCATTCAGCATCTCAGCATTAGCATTCTCAGTAAGTCCTTCCTCAGTCCGTCCATTCTCAGCATTGGCATGTTTCCTCCTAGTATAAGTGAAACGAATAGGGGGCCTATCAATACCCCCGCGCCAATAACGCACCTTGTCCTCAAGGTGGAATGCAGGAAACTGTTGAGCAAGCAGATCAAAATCTTCCCAGGTAGCTTCATAAGCAGGTAATTCCTGCCACTTGATTAAGACTTCCACTTTCTCCAAATTCCCCTTAACCACATGACGAACATCTAACAAACTCTCAGGCTGAACCATTAATTCCAGATCATCAGTTAACTGGGAGGGAAGAACTGAACTAACTGAACAGGGTCCTTTGGCTCTTTTGAGCTGAGAAACATGAAAAACATCATGTATTTGAGAAGAAGAAGGTAGGGCTAACCTATAAGCAACTGTACCAATCTTAGCCAACACTTCAAAAGGCCCATAAAACCTGGGAGAAAGCTTTTGATTATGGCGCTGAACCAGTGATCTCTGTCTATAAGGTCTGATTTTCAGAAACACTTTATCCCCCACTTCAAAAACCTCCTCACGCCGAGACTTATCCGCAAACCATTTCATGCGTTGTTGAGCACGTAATAAGTTGTCCCTTAGGCAGTCCAGAATTTCGTCCCTAGCAGATAATAATAACTCAACCGATGACACAGCTGTTCGGCCAGTATTATATCGCAGCATAGCCGGGGGATCTCTTCCATATAAAACTTTGAAAGGTGTAAAACCCGTAGCTGAATGATGAGAAGTATTATACCAATACTCCGCCCACGGAAGCCATTTGGACCATAAATTTGGTTTCTCCGCAGTGAAACACCTCAAGTAAGTTTCCAAACATCGATTTACAACTTCCGACTGGCCGTCTGTCTGGGGATGATAAGCGGTACTATGCTTCAACCGTGTGCCCTGAACCCGAAACAATTCACCCCAAAAATGACTAAGAAAAATTCGATCTCTATCTGAGATAATAGATAAGGGCATTCCATGCAATCTGACCACTTCATTACTGAATAATACTGCTACTCTCTTGGCAGTGAAAGGATGTTTCAACCCAATGAAGTGAGCGTACTTGCTAAGCCTATCAACCACCACCATAATCGTGTCTAACATCCCCGAAACCGGTAAACCTTCTATAAAATCCATCGCAATCTCATCCCAAACTTGTGTAGGAAGAGGTATTGGCTGAAGGAGTCCAGCAGGGCTAGTCGCCATATTTTTATTCCTTTGGCACACCTCACATTCACTCACTAATTTCCGAAGAGTCGCCTTCATTCCCACCCAGTAAATTTCTTTTGCCACTCTCTGATAGGTCTTATTTTCGCCAGAGTGACCCCCCATAGAAGAAGAATGGAATTCATGGAAGATGGTGGGAATGAGAGATGAGTTAGAGGAAATAACTAACCTGTGTTTATAATGCAGGAGATCATTGATGATTGTAAATCCAGGGCGACCCGTACCATCCAAAACCGACTTTTTTAAGGCTGCAATTGAAGAATCAGTCTCAATCTCCGACTTCAACACTGCCCAATCTCGCCAAGCAGGTAAGCTGATTTGAGAACAAGAAGGTGGCCACGAAATTCTGGATAATGCATCAGCAGCTTTATTTGAAGCTCCAATCTTGTATTGTATTTCAAATTGGTATCCTAGAAGCTTACTCACCCATTTTTGATACTCCGGTCCAATAACCCTTTGCTCCATCAAAAATTGTAAACTCTTCTGATCCGTACGGATGATAAATTTCCGGCCTAACAAGTAAGCACGCCACTTCGTCACGGACAACACAATTGCCATAAGTTCTCGCTCATAAATGGGTTTCAGTCTTGCTCTTTGGCCCAGAACTTGACTGAAAAATGCGATCGGTCGTCTGGATTGCATCAACACTGCTCCCACTGCGAACCCCGAAGCATCGGTCTCCACTATAAATTCTTCGGAAAAATTTGGCATTGCCAATACTGGAGCCTCTGTCATGATACTCTTCAACTGTTGGAACGATGACTCGGCCTCCTCATTCCATGCGAAGCAATCTTTCTTCAACTGAGAGGTCAAGGGCCAAGCCACTTGACTATACTCCTTAATGAACTTACGGTAGTAACCCGTAAGACCCAAGAATCCCCTTAATTCAGTAATATTTCTGGGTGAAGGCCACGCCAACATAGCCTGAATTTTCGATTGATCAACCGAAACTCCATTCTCAGATATGATGTGTCCCAGATAACAAAGCTTCGAGCTGCCGAATTCACACTTTTTTTATTTGCATACAATTGCTTATCTTGTAAAATCTCCAATACAACTTCCAGATGCTGAATATGCTCTGTGACTCCCCTACTATAGATCAAAATATCATCGAAGAAAACCAAAACGAACTTACGAAGATAAGGCCGAAATATCGAATTCATTAGGGCCTGAAATGTCGCAGGAGCATTCGTAAGACCGAATGGCATCACCAAAAACTCGTAATGCCCCTCGTGAGTTCTGAAAGCCGTCTTTGGTTCCTCTCCTTCTCTTAATCGGATCTGATGGTACCCTGACTTAAGGTCTATTTTCGAAAAAATCACCGAACCATGAAGCTCGTCCAATAACTCTTCAATAATCGGAATAGGAAACCTATCCGGCACCGTTTGTTTATTGAGAGCTCTATAATCTACACAGAACCTCCATCCTCCATCCTTCTTCTTGACTAACAAAACCGGACTTGAAAAAGGGCTCACACTGGGTCGCACGATTCCTGCTTCCAACATTTCATCAATCAACTTCTCTATTTCATTCTTCTGACTTTGAGGATAGCGGTATGGTCTGACATTAATCGGATTGGACCCTTCTTGCAATGTTATTGCATGCTCGAAACCCCTCCGAGGAGGTAAGCCAGATGGCATTTGAAAAACCATAGAGAATTTCTGTATTACCTCTGAGACTCCTACAGGCACATCTGAGCTATTTGTAGAAGAAGAAGAATCATTCCCCTGTTCCTCCATACTGCCCAACTCAACCAGAAATCCTTGACCCTCTTGCCTTATTTCCCGCATCATAATTTTCAATGAAACTAGACTTCTTCCCAAAGTTGGATTCCCTCTGAGAGTAATGGTTTCCACACCAGCTCTAAAACGGAGAACTTGCTCTTTCCAATTTATAGAAGTTGTCCCCAAAGTTTCTAACCATTGTATACCCAAAATCACGTCTGAGCTCCCCAATCCCAAAGGAAGAAAATCTTCTATAATCTCCACCCCTTGCAACATCAACTTCACCCCTTTACATACACCACTCCCCTGAACCAAATCTCCTGACCCCATTGTAACACCGTAAGCCCCAGTCGCAGTAACAGGTAACAACACCTTTTCTACTAACTTCTTCGAAATGAAATTATGCGTTGCTCCGCTATCAATCAACACCACCACTGTCTGTTCTTCGATTTCACCTTCTATTTTCATAGTATTTGGGTTGGTCAATCCCATGACAGAGCTAAGAGAAACCTCAATGATCTGATTCATTTCAACCTCCTCGATCTCCTTGTGTTCCTCATCATGTAGATCCCTTTCTTCATCCTCATCGCTTTCAGCTTGAGCAATCAAGACACTTACCTCTTTCCTTTTGCACAAATGGCCTGGAGAATACTTCTCATCGCATTTGAAGCATAACCCCCTTGCTCGCTTATCCTGGTACTCGGCATCAGAAAATCGACGGGTTTCCTTCTTGTCGCCTCCATTTCGATCTGAATCTCTGTAAGGATGCAAATAGGGTTTAGGTCGAAAAGGGTTGTGGGAAAGCTCTCTGGAAGGGTTTTGTTTGAGATGACTGGTTGAATCGGTCACAAAAGCATTTGGGCCAGTCGTGGTCCGGTTGCTATAACTCTGGAATCCAAATCTGTTTAAGCCCATTACCTTTTGT
Organism: Berberis vulgaris; assembly: GCA_963556465.1. Classification (NCBI taxonomy): domain Eukaryota; kingdom Viridiplantae; phylum Streptophyta; class Magnoliopsida; order Ranunculales; family Berberidaceae; genus Berberis; species Berberis vulgaris. The sequence continues at coordinate 23,364,884 of OY747131.1, read as the reverse complement.
TTCTCTTCAACCCGTTGGGCCAGGTCCATGGCCCGACCCAGATGTCCAGGATCGAGCATCCTCACCTCAGCTCTAATGGAGGGTTTCAATCCTTGTATGAATTTGCTCAAGAAAACCTCCTCTGTTACAGTTTCCAAAGGTGCAGCCAACGAAACGAATTCGCGACGATAATCAGCGATCGATCCTTCTTGTCGAAGTGCAAGAAATTGTTCACAATTAGATCCTTCTTGCATAGATCTAAATTGTTTCAATACTAAACCCTTCAATTCTTCCCAACAAAAGATTGGTCTGCGTTTACTCTCCCACTGGTACCACAACAAGGCATCACCTTCGAAAGAGATAACTGCTGCTTCTATTTTTTCTTCATTACTGTACCTCTGTAATGAAAAAAATCGTTCAGCCCTCAGAATCCATCCATCGGGGTTTGATCCCTCAAAGGTAGGCATCTCTAATCTTCTCGGTCTCCTATCATACTGGTAACCTTGAGAGGAAGAGATTCCTCCATTCAAACTCTGTGCTTCTACATTCGTAGGGTTCATCTGATCTTTATCTGCGGTAGAAACTGGTTTTAAAGATTCTTGTTGATTCTTCATCATCTTGAGCATTTCTTGAATATCTCCCCTCAATGATTCCACTTGTTCTTGAACATGTTCTTGAACCTTCACAATGCTCTCTTCTATGGCCTCAAATCTTGCCACATTGCTTGTCGATGCACCTTTGCCAACCATATTCACTCAAGATCGAGTGCTCTGATACCAATTGATATGATCTGACCTGGATTTATCTTCTTTCCTGCAGATTTCCCTCACTGAAGCAATGCAATTCACTCAAAGCACAGATTACATTCAAGACTGCAGAGATTGAAAAAAACAGATTGCAAGATCAGATGTTCTGCTAGAAGTAGATTCAGGAAGGAAATTGTATTTGATAGAAAAGAATTGTAATATGAACTCTTGTAACAAGCCAATTCGAGAAGGCTACTCTCCTAGAGCACAAGCTCTGTGTAACACTTTTACAAATCAATGAATAATATTCTCTCTTCTAATCTATCTCTATTTATAGTGCTTCTCATAACATTCTGTTACAATTCTGTTACAACATATTCTGTCTGTTACAACATTCTATTATACTCAGCTATAGCCTTTGGTCCCAACCTTGCACTTGGTTCCAGCCTTCTCAGCATCAGCATTCATTTGCAACACCAGTAATAACAGCAGGCTTCAGCATTTCACATTCAGCATTCCTCAGCATATTCCTCAGTCAGTCAGCATTAGCATTCACAGCATTAGCATTCTCAGCATTCAGCATCTCAGCATTAGCATTCTCAGTAAGTCCTTCCTCAGTCCGTCCATTCTCAGCATTGGCATGTTTCCTCCTAGTATAAGTGAAACGAATAGGGGGCCTATCAACTTCTTAGGGTGAAGTTTTAGATGTGGTTCCAGTATGGACATGTAGTTTTACACTCAGCCTTGCAAATATAAACCGCTACTGAGAACAATCCATTATTCTTATCTAGTGCACAAACAACTAGACACACTTCCTCATACTCAGTTTTCATGAAACACCTATCCAACCCAAGTAGTGGTCTACATTCCTCTGTAAAACTAACAAGAGCAACACTAAAAGATAAGCACAAACCATCAAATGTATCATCACTTACATCCTTTGAGCAAGAAGCAATACTACTTTGGTTTTTCTTCAAAATTTGCACAACACTCTGGCAACAATTTGTAACTAGCTTCATAGTTGCCATTAACTTTTTCCATGATCTTCTGTTTAGCCCAGTCCAATAGTTTATCTTCACTTGGAAACTCTTCCACACCTTCTTAATAATATTTATGGAACTGTAGGCTTTGTGATGAAGTCGGACATCTTCCTCTAGCTCCTTAGCCACAAAAGCAGCATCACATATGAAGTTTTTAAAGTCAGGGTCATGTATGCAAGTGTGCTCCCCATCGAAAGTCACAATCCTAAAAGTGTGTCCATCCTTGCTGTCCACCCTAACATAGCATTACTAAGGACAACTCCTATCCTTTCATAAAGCCCTAACTCTTGTCACTTTCATTTTTTCTATACAAAATGACAAACCTGTTGCATATGACCCACTTTCTCAAGTAGTCGTTACAATTGCTCACCATCCCACTGCATTCCATACACCAAGGGCTCCAACCTCAATTTATCTGGTGGTCATTCATTTAAATCAATATCATCATAAAAAGTAGAACTTATTTCAATAAAATCAACATACTCATCTCCTGGTTCCAAATCTTCCTCAGATGACTGACCACTACAATACTTTTCTTTAGGTTCTATCTCATCTACCTCATCCATATCAGTTGTAAATGAAGTAGAGGATGGTGGTGGTGTTGGGACTGAAGTAGATGGTGGTGGTGGTGGTGGTGGTGGTGTTGGGATTGAGGTAGATTGTGATGGTGGTGTTGGGACTATAGAAGATGGTGGTGAGACTGCCTGAGGAGTAGTTGCAGGTGGTGGTGGGACTGCATCTGCTTCATCATGGAATACCATCTAACTCCTCCTCTGGGAGATTATCAATGTCCACATCTTCAATGCTTCCCTGTAAACTTTGGAAGATTTGCCAAGTGGTATCCTCGTTGGTGTGGGTGCCTTTGTCTCCTCACACCCTATATGACTTGGTGTTTTCTTTTTTTTAGCTCTTATTTTCTTTCTAACTTTTCTAGAATTCATATTGCCTCCAACATGTTCACCACCAGTATCTTCTTGACTCATTGGTTGAGATTCAGACAAGCAAGTAGGGTGTTCTACTTGAGGGTGTGTTAGAACCACTGCATCTTCTTCACCCATTGGTTGATTTTAAGGGTGTTCTTCTTCAGGAGGTGCTGGAACCACTGCAGTTTCAACCACCAATGGTTGTGGAATCACAAACTCAACATCTACAGATAAATGCATTGATTCATTATCATCAACCCAGCCATAAGTCCACAACTCACGTACTTGATCATCATAGTTAATGCTCATCCTAAATCTATCTTCCAAATACAAGTGATACCCCCTTGAATGAAACCAAAACCAAATGGATCAGATATACCAGCAACAATGAGGTCATTTAAACTCTGGAAATGGATTTTGACACCATTTATGTCTGGAAGATATATCTCTTACCCATTCTTATAATCAGAAGGCATCCAATAGCCTCTGTTGTTTTCAGGTGCTGGACTCCATTCTCCACCATAATAAACAGTCAAATGGTGAATTGGCAGTTCCTTGGGCCAATTTAAAGTACCAGGGCACATTAAACAACACGCACACAATAAGACCATGAGCAACATAATGAGCAAAATGATGAACAAGCTATAAAGCAAGCTAGTAGCATAACATGATGAACAAGCTAATGAGCAAGCTAGTAGAAGAAGACAATGAGCATTGAAAATTTTACCAAAATAGAGATTGTAGTTTCACCAAATTTAACTTAACGAACCTTGAAACCATTTCAGTTTATACATGGATGATTTCAATGAGATAGGAACAAAGAAACAACATATATTGCCGTTTCACACAAACTTGCTGAAGATCATAGAAAGGAAGATTAATGAGAAAGATTAGCAACTTACAACTTTTCACGAAAGGTATTCATTTGCAAACCCCCTGAATAGTAACCAACTGAGCTGAGGCCAGGGTTTCTCCTTACACTTGAATGTGGCAAGATCAAAGAAAACACAAAGAGTATATTGATTGTGGAATCGACCACTGAAACCCCCTTGACTACTCCTTTCTCCCTTCAATAAATAAAGAGTCGGACTAGGCTGCACTGGTGTTTTACCTGGGATTTAGCCTGGATGGTGCTAGGCACGTGCACCATCCACGCATGCCAGGCACGTGGGATTAAAGGTGAGAAAAAAAAAAAAAAAAAGAACCCAAATCGACAGAAAAGAAAATTTCTCTAGCAAACCTTCTTCAACAAAACCCTAGATCTGTTAGATCTGTTTGTGTAATCAATCCAATCCAAGAAGAACACAACACAAAGATATTTTTCTCCATTTCTTTCTCTCCTTTTAATTTTGAAATGCTATCCCTTTCTTTCCGCGTGATTTTCACTTTGATTCAACGAAACCGAATCAATTTGATTTTGAAATGCTATCCCTAGTCGACAAATAGGAAGGAAATAGATCTTTAAAATAGAAAAATAAAATGTAAAGTTAAATAAAAAACGATAAGTAGCTTGGAAATAAAATGAAAATGATGTAAAACAACCAGTTTGGATGCTACTGTAAAAATGTCTTTTAACCTCAATGATTAGCAACTGTATTTATATTAAAATCCAAAATAATTAGCTAATTTGGAAATTTGTGATTGTTAGCCTAGTAACATTTTAGGCTTTCCTGGGTGTTGTATGATTAGCAATTGTATTGTTAGCCTATATATATATGATTGTTAACTTCAGTATAGTAGTATAGCCTTAAACTTAAACCCTTTTGGTTGAATGAATGTTAGCACAACATATAATATTAGCAAGCATGTGGTTTCCTGAAGTTGTTGTCTCTTGATTGAATTCTAGAGTTGTGTTAGGTCATATAGTTTCTAAAAAATAATTGTCCAGCATACGTGACAGAGATTTAATGGGGTTTTGCTTGTGTTGAATTTTTTATATTTTCAGGGATGGATACATTAGAAAATAATGAATGTATGGAAAATAAAGAATTTTTAGATGAGATAAAAGAGCCTTGCATAGGGATGGAATTTAACAATATTGAAGAGTTTCAGTCGTATTATCATGATTATGGTAATAAAAAAGGATTTTCAGTGAGAGTAAGGGCGACTGAAAAAGATGTGGATGAAAATTCTAGATATGTTATTCTTGCATGTGGTTGGACTGGGATTTCAAAAAGTAAAGTAGAAAGTGTTATAAAATTGCGTCCCATGGGTAGATGTGGTTGTAAGGCTAAGATTAGAGGTCGTATACGCCCTGATGGAACAGTGAAAGTGACAACAGTAAGTGATGATCACAATCATGATTTGAGCCCTGGAAAATCGAGATATTATTCTAAAAATCGAGTTATGAGCCAATATGTGAAGAAGAGACTTGAATATAATGATAGGGCGGGCATTAGGCCAAATAAGAGTTTTACTTCGTGTGTGGTTGAAGCTGGTGGGAATGATAATATGACATTTTCCCAAAAAGATTGTTACAATTATCTGCATAAAATAAGGCAGTTGAGACTTGGTGAGGGGGATGCGTCTGCACTTCATAACTACTTTCAAAAGATGCAAGCCAACAATGCTGAATTTTTCTATTTGATGGATTTGGATGAAACAGGGAAGTTAAGAAATGTATTTTGGGCTGACGCATGGAGTAGAGCAGCTTACAAGGAGTTTGGTGATGCCATTACTTTTGACACTACGTACTTAACTAATAAGTACGAAATGCCATTTGCTCCTTTTGTTGGGGTGAATCATCATGGTCAGTCAATACTTCTTGGATGTGGATTGATCTGTAGTGAGACAGTAGAAGAGTTTGTTTGGCTTTTCAAATCTTGGCTCGTGTGTATGAATGATCGTGCTCCAGATGCTATAATCACTGATCATGATAGAGCAATGAAGAGAGCCATCGAAATTGTGTTTCCCAACACACGCCATAGATGGTGCCTATGGCATATTATGAAAAAGTTGCCTGAAAAACTGTCGGGTTGCAATCAATATGAGGCTATAAAGTTTGCAATGCAACGAGCAGTTTATGATTCCTTGTCTCATGAAGAGTTTGAAGAATATTGGTATGGGTTCATTGAGAAATTTAACCTTCAAAATAATGATTGGTTGAGTGGATTATACAATGAAAGAATTCGTTGGGTACCAACATTTCAGAGGAATACTTTTTGGGCAGGAATGTCTTCAACACAAAGGAGTGAAAGTATGAATGCTTTCTTCGATGGTTATGTAAATTCAAAGACCACTCTAAAGCAATTTTTAGAACAATATGAGAATGCACTACGAAGTAAGGTTCAAAAAGAAGCAGAAAAAGACTTTAAATCCTTTAACCGTTGGCTTCCTTGCATTACTCAGTACGAATTTGAGAAAAAATTTCAAGCTGCCTACACCACAAATAAATTTAAGGAGTTTCAAACAGAGATTGCAGGAAGATTATGTTGTGCAGTTAATCATGTCAACGAGTTGGATGGCTTTCAGGTTTATTATGTTTCGGAAGACAGGTTGATAGGAAGCGCATACAGATCAATCAATTTTAAGGTTTATTTTAATAATGACGACTTCAATATTAAGTGCAATTGTCAGTTGTTTGAGTTTAGGGGGATTTTATGCAAACATATTTTATCGGTATTGTCTCAAAAAGAGGATTAATGTTTTACCAGAAAAATTTATTCTTCGAAGGTGGAGGAAAGATGTTAAGAGATGTCATAAGAAGGTTAAAATTGTATATTCAGATTGGGCAATGAAGCCTGAAAATGAACGGTTTGATGAGATGTGCAGTCTCTTTTATGAAATGGCTGACATAGCTTCCGAGGATCAAAAGGAGACAAACAATGTTAAACAGTGGATACAAATGAAGCTTGGTCAACTAAAGATATCAAAAGGTGATGGTGATGTCAATGTTGAGCCAGAGGGGTTGTTCGAAGTTGGCGCTAAAAGTAGTGCTGAAATTCATAGTCCATTGCATGTTCGTTGCAAAGGACGACGTTCTACTTCGAGGATGCAATCTACAATGGAAAAAGCCTGTAAAAAGAAGAAGAAGAAGAAGAAGAAAGAAACACAAAAAGAGAATAATTTGGTAGGTTTACTTGTTTGTTTTGCTTCAATGAATATATATATTTTTTCAATTCAAGATAATATATTTTTAATTTGACATGTCATTTGTAGGGTTCTACCCAAGTTGGATTTGAAAGTTCACAATTTATGACACATCTTTCAGCTACGCAGGTTTGTCTTTAGTACAAAGATTATTCACTTTTGATTTGCCCCGCTATGATTGTTCACTATGATTAACGTGTTTGTCGTTTTGAAGGGTGAAAGTATGGGGTCATATTATTCACAACCTAGTGGACTTGGTTAGGTTTACTCACTTATATCACAGGTACATAATTTACCTGCTTATGATCATTTTAACAACCACATAAAGATTGCATGCTCAATTCAGGTACATAATCTCGTCAATAGAACGAAACATGCCTGATTGCATGCTCAATTCAGCGAGGCCCAAGCAGCAGTAAGCCCACCATTGGTAAAATCTAGATAGTTGGGTCCTAGTTACAATGAGCCAGTAATCCCACATGTGATCACGCGGTCAGGCCCAATACTCGTAAGATCTCTAAGGTCAGTATTTGAGATATCTACCCAAGACAGGTATGTCAGCAACACATTGGATTCAACTAGGAAATATATATTAGAGTATAAGTCGGGTAAGGAAACTTATTTGCATGGACAACACTCAGAAATGAAGACATCTCCCGCAGATCTAGGAGCATGAGTCGTGTAGGAAAACTATCTCACATGCACAACTCCCAATTAGGAAAGGATCTCCATAGCAAAATCAATTTCCCTAAACTACTCCACCAAAGGCCTAGCTGAACGAGAACTCATTCACTATAAAAGGAAGATACGGTCGATGAACTAGAGGTACGCAATATAACCTAGTTTACAGTTTGTCTCTCCTAAGCCTTATCTAACTTAAGCATCGGGGGGCCATCAACCATCTCACGGTGGTCCTTAGCTCATGTTTGCTACCTGTACAAGTCTAGATAAACAGCGAGGAAGGAGAGCAGACATTAACTACATCAGTTTGGCGTCATCCGTGGAGAATGACAGAGTTCCTCAGAAAAAAAACTTTAGTTCCACTTTTTCCAGAGAATCAGCAAGATGGTGATGACAAGGTCTTGTAACAATGGAGATGTTGCCGAGCTTTCGAACGCTCAAATCGTTAGAGAGCCGCTAGTTCCACCACCGTCATAGGAGTAACCTCCTCAGAACCCCGCGTCGGTGACGGCTGCAGCAGACCCGAGGGTGGACCTATTCTCAACACAGATGCAGCAAATCGCAGAGATGTCGGAGGCTCTCAAATAGCAGAATCCTCCACCTGCAGAGGGAGACCGTCAGCAGCGAAGGGCCCGTTCACTAGAAAGTTCCAGAGAACATGTTAAAGAGAGTCGCGCGACCCTAGCAACCTCTCAATAGACAAGAGGCGGATGCGCGGCCAATAGAGACCCAACGCCCAGAGCCGACAAGCACGTCTCACATAACCCCTCCGCAACGGTGCCACAAACCTAGACGTGTTGTTCAGTCCCATGGTCCCTCCGTTCATGGACCATATCATGGATGAACCGCTGCCCAAGAAATACATCCCACCAAAGTTGGAGCTTTACGACGGGATAGGAGACCCGTCCGATCACTCGCGCCACTTCCAACACGTTATGTTGCTCAAATAAGGGTCCATGCAATAATGTTTCTATCATTTCCTGCAAGCCTAAAGACGTCAGCACTAACGTGGTTTCACAACCTTCTTTTCGAAATCCATTGATTCATTCCAGACGTTGGCATTGGCGTTCCTTACATGCTTCGTGGGCAGCCAACGGCTTAGGCAAGGCCCGCATTATCTGCTAACCCTAAAGCAAAAATAGAACGAGACGTAGAGAGAGTATGTCACTCGTTTTGAGTTGACTCTCATCGACGGCTGTAGTGATGACACCACCGTCACGACTTTCATTTCGAGTCTAAGAAGAGGCAAGCTCTATGACTTCCTCACCTTGGACTCCTAGCCAATATAACAAATTTGCTCAGAGATGCTCAGAGATACATCACTCTGGATAAAATTTTGGTCGCCAAGAGAGGCGGAATCAAAGAAGAAACCCTTTGTTCCAAAAGATAGGAAATAGGGGAAGAAGAAAGAGGACAGTGGCAGTAACAAGAGGAAGCATACAGATGACAAGACCGACTCAAGCCTCCCCAGGTAGGACAATGCCTTAAATTACACCAGGTCCAAGTCTGTCACCCCTCTCAACACTAGTCTGTCCAACACCCTTGATTCCATCAAGGATTGGGAAGATCTGAAGTGGCCGCCTAAGCAGCGAGGAGACCCTGCCAGATGCGACAACAACAAATATTGCGTCTATCACAAAGAAGGCAGACATGATACTGATTGCAGAAACCTCATAAGAGAAATCCAGTGTTGGATAAGGAAAGAAAGACTTAAGGAGCTCCTGGGCTCAGACAGGAGGCAAGGCCGAGCAAAGGAAAGAGCGAACGCTGTCAAGGAGATCGAAAAGGAAACTTCTGGCATAATTTACTTCCTCCACGGGGTCGGTCCGAAGGGAGAGCAATCAAACAGGTTCCGCAAGAGGACATTGACCGAGATGCGAGTACAAGGATCGACAAGTGTAGCATGCACAAGTTCACAACCCGATCCCATCACTGACATTTACGGAGATGAATCTTCAGGGCGTACATTCTCCTCACAATGACGCCCTAGTCATCTCCGTCCTTATCGCTAAGTGGGAGGTAAATAGAGTTTTAGTGGACACTAAAAGCTCACTAAATGTCTTGTTTGCTTAGTGCATTCCACAACATGCAGCTATAGGAGAAAAACCTAACGCCCACCAACCACCCTATGGTCGGGTTCAGCGGAAATAAATGTTTATCCATCGGAAATATCAATCTAATGGTGGTGGTAGGAATGCCACAGCTACGAAAGTACCCTGTCCAAAAGTTTCTGGTAGCTGGCGCCTCGTTCACATACAACATCATTCTGGAAAAGGTCGTGGCTTCATCATATGGAGTGGTATCAATCCTGCACCAATGCATAAAATATACAGCCAACCATGCTTAAGGGACTATCTGAGGAGATTAGCCAGCAGCGAGAGACTGCCATTATGCAGCCCTGAAACAACTGACTTGTTGCCAATTACATCTAGGGCCTATAGAACTAATAAGTCAGGCATCAGGCCTAGACAAAAGTGTTGAATTACTCTACGATGGTGGAGGAGCTCAGATAACCAAGGCACAACTATGCAGAGGTCCAGAAGTCAAAGCTAGCGACACAATCTAGACTAAAAATGAGCTAAGTAATGATACTTCACCAAACGGACACCAACTCCAAGAGTTGTTAATCAGCAAAGAACTGCCCCCCAACACGAAGTCCACTATTCAGTAACTTCATTAGCTTTAAAAAAAAATTTACTAGAGGGACCATACAATCCGAGTCAGGACCATTTGCGCCTCTTTCAGGGCTGTATTAGCTTAGTCTCCGCTTGGAATTAAATTATTTGTTGCTTTGATTTCGCTTCTAGTTTTTTTTTTTTTCATTTCAATGTAGAAGAGTCATTCGTATAGGACACATTTCAGAAATAACATATTTTATTGATTGTAATGAGAGTTATTACAAAGTTTGTCGACCAACTAGTACATCAATTTATACACTACAAGTATCTAAGTTTGATGCAAGCACCTATCCACTGAAACAAGGGTAGAGACTTTGATCTGTTAATCTGCCTCTAGAAGATAAGGTCGTGAGAGTAAAGCATCCGAAACAGATGACAATTAATTGCTCCATCGAATCACCCCAGGAAGACGATTCGGATGTGGCATGCAAAGTACACAAATAGGTTTGCGAGCACCCTCAGTTCTTCGCTCCATCAGTTTGCCCGATGAAGAGGAATAGAAGGAAGCGACAGAAAGCTGATGAGAACGTCTCAAAGCAACGAAATCGTCGAGGTTTCACAATGTTGCCAAATGGAAACGCCTCTCAAGCGCGTAATGCCCAAGGTGAGGCAGAGGTGCCACCCCAGGAATGAGAGTCATGACCTCCAACTTTCCCATCAACCATAAAATAGCTGCGAGGACAAACCCTTGACAACAGTTCACGGATGGGAGAGTACTTGAGCATCAGAGGATGGAAGATAGACCTAACCCCCAAGAGGAAGTCTGTAATTCTTCTTCGCAATGTAAGAAGATATTATAAGATCTCATGAGATCAATCCAGTGCCCACCCAGATCAGGCGACACTGCTTAATAGTAAGTAAGTCTTATCAAGATTCATTGGCGCAAATGTCAGAACGTTCAAAAACTCCAATGGAGGAGATCTTCTTTTAGTCTTTGGAAAATCCCAAGCAAACTTTCTTGTAAAATGCATTTGATTAACATGTTCTATTTTCATTGCAGTGCTTGAACGCAGAATAGCCAGCCCATATATAGGTGAAATGGTTTACGAAGAGACGTCAACAAGCAGTTACTTCAGCATTAAATGTCGTATGGGAAATTGGGAAAACGATTGTTCCAATAGTAACTGCACAAGTCCACATCTTTTGAATTAATGACCCTGCAGGCAGCCCTATTAGCTGGGGGAGTAATAGACATTGAACCGTTTCACAGAATGCGCCGTATCACTGGGGCACTGATCCATGAAGATTTTTTCTAAGGGGACCCCTCAACTAATGGGCCCAAGCTTATGCCCTGCCAGATCCAGCCAGCACACGCAAATGAACAAACAACAAAGGCTTTGAGCACCCACAGAATAAGGAGCGCGCCTACAGAGTGTTATCATAAAACCCAATGCATCAGCTCTACTATTATTTTACCGTTCATTAAAGCCGGTCAATCTATTATTAGTCTGATCAATCGATCTGACACTTGAATCAGACTACCAGGCAAGTTAAGTAAGTCAGGACCCCCAAGTCAGACTTACATGCCCAAATACTTACAAGTGAGTTAAGTAAAGTCAAAACCCCCAAGTCAGACTTACACGCCCAAAATCTCACAGGCGAGTTAAGTAAGTCATGACATTCAAGTCAGACTTATACGCCCAAAATCTTATTCTAACCAAAGCTTAGTCGATTTCGACCTATGACACAGCTTATGGTATGCTCTAATGCCCAGTCCGTTGAATTAAACGGGTGTCAACGGGTTAGAGAGTGACAGCTTAGTCAGCGCTCTGATGCCTGATTGAGACGACTTGCCAAAGATCATTGTCCAAACATGGGCAATAGAAACCAAACCTAACCAAAGCTTAGTCGGTGATGACCGACAACGATGGCTTCTAGTCTGCTCGTAGCCTAGTTTGCAAATAACGGATTTCGACGGCCTAGAAAGAGGGAGTCTAGTCAGCGCTCTCGACACCTGATTAAGATGGCTTGTCAGGGGTCATTACTCGTATGTAGACAGTGATCGTCGAACCCTGACCAAAACTTCGTCAGTGGTCGTTGATGACGATGGTTTTTAGATGCTCGAAGACTAGTTCGCTGCGCGCGAATTCTAACGGCCTAGAAAGTGGGAGCTTAGTTAGTGCTCATGTAGCCTGATGAAGACGACTTGACAGGGATCATTGGGCAACTATAATAATGATCACCAAACCCCCGTCAAAAGTTTAGTCAGAACGACTGACAACGATAATTGCTAGCTTGCTCCAATTCCCAGTCCGCCACGAACAGATCGAAATGGGTTGGAAAGTGGGAGCTTAGTCAGTGCTCATGTAGCCTGGTGAAGATGGCTTGCTAGGGACCACCATGGTCGCCGAAACCTGACCCGGTTTAGTCAATCATTACTGGCGATAACAACCTCCGGTCCAATTAAGCCTATGCTACGAAGAGCAAATAAAGACGAGTCAAAAGTCTGGTCAAAGTTCTGAAAAAAAGACCTAGATGACTCGCAAAGACTATTGTCCAATCATCTACAAGGGCACAAGCACTGAGACCACAGTCTGATTGAAATGTCTGATTGAAATGCTTATAACAACAACTGCTGGTCCAACAAACAACCAAGCCGCCAGAATAAGGGTGTACTACACTCCCTGATCTCTAAAATAGAGCCTGACCAGAAGTGCACCAACTACTGCAACACAAGAAGTCAGAGATCCCAACAACAAATCAAACATAAGCTTCCTAGCCCAGCAAAGTTCCTCGTCTGACAATTATGACAATTAAGACGAAACATGTAAAAGCTAGCATGAAAAACAAAGGAAGGCAAAAAAGTGTAAAATACTATTCATTTTCAGACTCGAGTACATGATTCACCCCTTATGAGGAGGAAATTCAAATACAACAGAACTAGACTTAGCAGGGGAAGAAACAGGAGACATATATGTCGGTGTTGCCTCTCGACTCCCTCATCAGGTCCGCCTTCTTCTTCAGACAAATTGGAGGTCGTTCTAAACTCAGCATATGCAATATTTATAATAGGAGAGATCCCAGTTGGGATGTCCTTCATCGGATGCAATAGCTTCAGCCTTTCCATGCAAGACTCTGCTGAATTCAAATGTGCCCTAGGCCTTTAGGAGTTTCTCTTCGCGCCCTCTCGACTTAGTGAGCTTCTGCTTCAGTTGCTCCAACTCGCTCGACAAGATTTTAGTATTGGAAAAATGCTCAGCATCCAGCTTATCATTGGTGATATTCAGCTCACTCTACGCCAGTTGGAACTGCTCTCCAGCAATTCGCGCACTTTCGACATGAAACTCAGCATTAGCCTCCAACTGCTGACATCGAACAGCCCACTCAAACTCCTTTTTTCTAATCATCTCAGCATGCAGAGCCTGCATTTTAGCCTGCACTCTTATCCACATAATCATGGGCAAATTGCAAGTCACGATGGACAAGGTATAGTTTGTTCTCGAACCGATCCCACGTGGACACTGTCTCTGCCAAGTTGTACTCAAGTGCCTCCTAGCGAGCTTTCTGAGCCTTTGCCACAATAGACAAGTGCTTCCTAGCGAGCTTTCTGAGCCTTTGCCACAATAGACCTAGACTCCGCTCCAGTATGAGAAGGCTTCAAGTTGCTTCCTCAATGACTCAATCTCATGACGAGCGTCAGAGTAGGACTTCTGCAAGTTTGCGAAGACTCGCTCCATGATTTACATTCTCACGAATGGCCTCGACTTTAATTCCAGATGCGGCCACTTGATTCAGATATAATATTCCCAGCAAAAGGTGTTTCTACCCTTTATCCAAGCGTTTCTCCCACTGGCTCCGAAGCATAGTTCGCCAGCCAGTCATTCCGCCAGCTGATATGTTTTCTCGTAGCGTAAGAAATGTCAACCTCTTGATGCCAAGCTTGGTTGCTCATCCTTATTACATCTGGAGCAAACAGACTGAACCGAGCATCCGGATGAAGATCATTCGGATCCGAAATCACTCCAGCATCGCCCTTAGCCATCTTCACTGCATCAGGTCCCTCATCAACAACTTTCCCTTTGCCCGCAACAGCTGGCTCTCTCTCACGTGCCGATCTAGCTTCAATTGAAGGAGAAGAGGGAAGCGGGTTATTGCTTGGACCCGTCGTCAATTGAATACGAGGACAAAAATGAGAAGGAGCACAATATGGGCGACAAGAAGGAGAACCTTCACCATGATGCCAACGATCAGACAATTCTTCAACAGGTTCATGATCCAGAGAGAGGCGGAGCTCGATGTCGTTTATTGAAAAAAGACGATCATTCGAAGCTTCCATTACAGCGACATCTTGTTCATAAACTTCGCCTGCTTGGTGCTCAGTTTGGTAACATCCTTCACGCCCACCATTTGCATATATTCCCTTTCCAAGTCAGAAAGGGAGACATGGGCCATGACTTGAGCATCACGCCCCTCAGAAATAGTAGTCTCACCAGGCTTTTGCCCGACAACATCACGTCATTCCAACGAGGCTAGACGCCCGCGAACAAACCTAGACAAAGCACGAGATCTCGTCTGTTGCACAAGAGAAGTGCCTCATCTATTTTTGCCCTCCTTGAAGGGCTTGGGAAGCTTTATCTTCCACAAAAAAGACGCACCTTCAAGCTTTGGTTTCTTCACCTGGTACACATTAGGAGCCACATGCCAGTAAGCCCACAGACCTCCGCGCTCAACACTAGAAGGCTTGACTACATTCTCTACCTCCAGATGAGGCATGTCGCGGAATGCATCCTAAGTTGTTTTATCTTTAGCAGAAATAGGCGAAATAGAGAATCTCCCTGCAAAAAATCAAAACAGGTCTATCTAATATGCAGTTGACACAAACATGATTGGAGAAGGAATCAACTTACTTAGTAGCCTAAATTCACGCTCGATCGGACGATCGACAAGCTCAAAGTACAGGGATCTCGCAGAAGCTATGAAATGAAACTTTTGCACCAATTTAAAATCATCAGGCAGTTTACCAAAGTAGTCCGGCGACGTCAGCACACACGGCGTGCTCATTTATTCGAGAAGTGAACAATTGCATCACCCTCAAAGACACTCAGACACTAGCGTCCTTAGAGCTAAACAGAATGGCAATCAAAGTCTTATACATGTTCGACACAAGTTGAGCGGGTGCAATGCTGAGGTACGCTAGAAACTCCCAGATCTCCTTGATAACAAGAAAGCGGACACCCGATTACAACATACATCGGTGAAGACAGATAAACTCCTTAGGAGGGTACAATGGCATCAGATCGATGCCCAGAGTGCTGAGTACCAGATCATCAAGAATCTCGAATGTTTTACGGAGGACTTCTAGATCAAATTAAGAAAGCATCCTCTCCTAAAAAAACTTATGGCCCTTGGCGAAAAATTTCATCAGAAAGCTGATCTTGGCCCGCCATGAAAGAAAGTACAAACTTTTGAATACGAAGGTTGAGCAAAGTCGAAAGCACAACAGACAACATAGCAAAGCAGAATCTCTGAGGTCAAACGAGTAAATGAGTTATACTCCATAGGTAGGAAATCTATATAGAAAGTTGAGCTCTCGCCTTCCATGCTTTCAAGCTAGCGCATGCCTAATTAATGGAATCCACCGCTCGAGAAATCACTCAGACTCGATCATCATGATTGCACAACTGTTTCATGAAATGACCTAGTGGACCGATAAGACGACCCACTAACTCGGAGGGAGTAGCTGATGATACATCAAACGGTCCTCTGATCGGCGTCGTACACGTGTCATGATAATCTCATAAATAGAACGAAGCAGGCCTGATTCCACACTCAATCTAGAAAGGCTCAAACAGCAGTAAGCCTATCATTGGCAGAATCCAGACAGTCGGGTCCAAGTTGCAATGAGCTAGTACGCCCACACGTCACGCGGTCAGGCCCAATACTCGTTAAACCTCTAAGGCAAGTATCTGAGAGATTTAACCAAGATAGGTAAGCTAGCAACACATTGGATCCAACTCGTAAACATATATTAGAGTATAAGTTGGGCAAGAAAACTTCCTTGCATGGACAATACTTAGAAAGGGAAATCTCTCCCGCGGATCTAGGAGCACGAGTCTTGTATGGAACTATCCCACATGGACAACTCCTAATCAAGAACAGATCTCCACAGCAAGATCATTTTTCCTAAACTACGCCACCAAAGGCCTAACCGAACGAGGACTCCTTCACTATAAAAGGAAGATAAGGTCGATGAACTAGAGGCATGCAATATAACCCACTTTACAGTTTTAAGCATCTCCTAAGCCTTATCTAACTTAAGCATCGAAGTGTCATCGAACACCACACGGTGGTTCTTGGCTCACGTTTGCTACCTGTGCAGGTGTAGGTAAGTAGTGAGGAAAAAGAGTAGAAATCGACTGAATCAATTGTGATTTATATTTTTATGATGAGCTTTAAAAGGAAACTTTGCAGCTTACAAATGAGTGTCTTGACAGCTTTATGCAGAAGAACTGCGCATCTTGGAGCTTAGGAATCAGGTAAGCTTTCTCAGTTCTAACTTCAAATTGTTTATTGAAAAGCTTAAAGATTGGATTTGAACTGTAAGCTTTGGTTTTATGGTTTGGATTTCAGTGTAGAATTATCTGAACCACATAGCTTGTTGCTGCTCAAGAGAAACTCAATGATCTACACAGAATGATGGATGAAATTTTGAATTTATATTCTCCCGCTTCATGGTATCAGCTATTGAGTTTCGAGTTAATTCTTGCTTCATGGTATCAACTATTGAGTTTTGAGTTAATTCTTGCAGATGACTTGCTCTGCAGATTCCATGAATACATTATAGGGGGAATCTGAAACCTTTCACAGGCAGGCAACATAAAAGAGATTGGCATGTCCATGTCTGTACAGAAGCACAACGGCTCCGCACAACCAATCACAGGCAGGCATTTGTTCATCTTGCAACTAAAACCATAGTTTCATGAACAACTATTGTATACAAAACATTTGACAACGGGCACTTCTATTATATGGTCTCAAAACATTTGGCAAATATACTTTTTGTGTTGTTTTTCGAGTACTCTTCTATTTTGGGAGGCTTTTTCTAGAGGGTATGGATTTGTGCCTTTGAATGTGTAAGAAAACTTTGTGTTCTAATGGTATGGGGATGGGAGAAGATAAAATTGCATGTGTAACACTAGATTTGGTTTGTTACTAATGATGAACTTGAAAAGAGAAACATAGGATGGCAAACTGGAAGCTACTATTAATGAAATGCATTTGGTTATTTTCTTCCTTGCATTGCATCACATTACTAAGTATTTAACTTGTTTAATGAATGGATTAATGAAATGTTGTAATTTCTTTTGTTCAATTTGTATGTATTATCACCATTCCTCTAGTTTGCAACTATTGTAGTTGTTGTTGATGTGTATGCATCGATGGCTATACGTATTGTTGGGATGAAAATCCATTAGATAAATATTATATGATAGCATTTTTAAAGGTCATTCATGATAGCACATATGTTAAAACAAACAATTGATATCATTTATGTATATGTGATGGATAATACGACCATTACATTCACAAATACTAATAGTATTTGATGCAGTCGATTTTCGCTCTCTGTTTTGACTTTGACCTGCTAACCTGCATAAGGAACGCACATGAGCCACAGACCATCGTTTTGGGGGTCGATGTTATTCTAATGCTAAAGTCAGACAGGGATCTGAGGAAGGCGTAATGCTGTAAACATGGAATTTATAGCGTACCTTAGCTCACATACTTCATGTCTTATTTATAGTCCTGGTTCGACCAGGCCATCGATGACGTAGTTTAGGAAAAATCTTCATGGAGATCATTCTCAAATTAGGAGTCGTGCTGTGGAGGAGAGTTTCCCTGTTAGCCTTGTGCTCTTAGATACGCATGAGATTATTCATGTTCTAAGAGTAGTCTATAGATAGAAGTCTTCATGTGTAATAGATATTCTGGAATTTACTTCCTAGTTGGAAGCAAAGTGTTGTTATCTTGTTTGTCCGAAGTTGATCCTCAAGATACTTGCCTTAGCAGGGTTTATGGGTATTGAGGATAGCTGTGAGATGCGTGGACTTAGTAGGCTGTAATGATTTCGGGTCTGTCTGGCGGACTGCGTTGTACGGATTTGGAATCGCTTGGGCCAGATCAGTGTTGGGCTGATGCTTGCGCCTATTATTCATTGAGATCATCATGACACGTGTACGGTGTAGAAGGGGGACCGTTTTAGTGTATCATTAGCTACTCCTCCCGAGTTAGTGGGGCGTCTAGTTGGTCCACTGAATCTCTGAAAAGTAATTGTACTGTCGTGATGATTGAACCTGAAGCGTTGTTTCGAGCGGTGCATAACATTAATGAATACACAACTGAAGAGAATAAGTACGGTTTATATTTCCTATAAATAGTCGACGCTTCGAAGAGGATCTTTCCTGTTACTTTCTGCATTATTCATTTGTGTGATTATGCTTCTGTAGAGTTCGTTTTGCACTTTCTATCAATGGCTGATAATGTTGAACTTACTTCTAAGCAGTTGTTGTCCTTCACATGTCTCAAGCATTTCCAAAATAGCTTGGTTGATGAAATCGAGTTAATCAGGCTTCGGAGCCTGTATCATATTTCAGGGTATCTGAAAATCATTCCCGCGCTCGTGGATATTGCTTCATCTTCACCCCCTTAGGAGTACATAGGGTTGCGTCGGGCATGTTCGAATACGGGCTCCGATTTCTAGTGCTAGATGACGTTTGGCATTTTTTGTTCTCACTTTGAATGCCTTCCGCTCAGTTGTTCTCGAACGGGTTCAAGATTTTGATTGTGATTATTTTTCGAGCGCACGATGTTGGCCTTCATCTAACCCCGACGATAGTTCATCATCTGACCATCGTTCGGTTGCATTCTAGGGGCCTCTGCATACTGGATAACCCCTCTTGCTTGCGTCCGGTGGCAAATGATGTTGAGCCCTGCACGAAGTACTGGTTTTTGGCTTCAGTGAAGTCCTCATATTTCAAGTTTGGAGGTCGTCGAGTCCACAAATACTTTTTGTTTGACCTTAGTAAGTTTCTTCGTTGCTATCTCGTTTTCTCGTTCCCGGATGCATAACTGATTTGATACATCGTTTATTTTTTTATGGAAGTTCGCGGTTCTGAGTCTTACTGAGGAGGAAAAACAGATAGAAAGGGAGTTCACCAAACTCCCGTTGATGTCTATTGAGGTCATAATGCCGGAAAATGTCGTGCGGAGCGGATTGCTACGGTGCTCTCATGACATTCTTGTTGCGTTGGGTTCACCGCTTGAAGAGGTCGTTGGCCATCATTCGATGAAAAGGAACTTGGGAATGCCTAATCCGACTAGGTTGACGGAACTGGAGACGAGCGTGCCTCCTGTTGTTGTTATGAAGTGAAGGCAACCCCCTATCCATGTTATTTTTTCTTTCGAGCCTTTGTCCTTGCCAGAGAACGCGACAACTGTTGTGAAGCGCGGATTGCCCTCCTCTGCACTAGAAGTCATTTCAGGGGATCATCGACTCTCGCTTGACATTGTTGTCTCTCCTGTTGCGGTGGAAGGAGAGTGCACTGGACCAATTGTAGATGCTACGAGTCACCATGGTCCCACTGGGCTGTATCCCGATGCTCGTGAAAAAGTCATCGCTTTGGAGAAGGCTTTCGCTGACTTACAGGTATCGTATTTGGAGGCTCTCCACCGGGTAGATTCGTTGACTAATGAGCTGCAGAATTTTGGTGTTGCTGCAAATTTGGGGGCCATGCAAGTTGTGGTGTCCACATCTGAAGCAGAGTTCACAATCATAAGGGCTCAACTGATGTCGGCTGAATCCGGCTTGGCTTCGAACAATGTCGAACTGGGACGGGCCTGTGCTGAGTTGGAACGCTTAGACATTGTTGTGGACAAGCGGTCATCTGATTTGCAGGCCCAGGTTGCTGAAAGGAAGCTTGAGTCTAAGGTTGCTGAGGGGCTTCGACGTGTCCGTGAGGCAGAACATTTACTGTTAGAAGAGCGTTCGCACTATGCTGCTTTGATAGGCGCGGTGGATTTCGGCTCTTCGAGACGAAGGCCACAAATCTCGTCAGAGGTTATCTAGGGCAGATTGGAGCTTCTAAAGCTCATCAGAAAGGAACACCCCAGCATCAACCACGATTTTGCTCGTTATAGGAGGGCTGCTTTTGGAACCATCGTGCAAGAGGAAAGCTCTGGCCTTGGGGGACAGGCGGCTGAGGAATCCGTTTCGCCCTTTGCTTCTTTGAAATAGTTGTAACGTCATTTTAAGGACAAAGACAAACAATAAGTTTTTAATGAAAGCCATGTTTTATAACTTTGCCTTTTGTCTTGTATTGTCGTGTCGTTGTGCATTCTCTAGAAGTTTTGTAGGCTGCATAATTCGTAATCTCGAGCCAAGATAGTTTTTTGGCACATCGTCCATATGTGCCAACTGAGTTGCGTCATAACTGACTGCTTTTAGCGGCTCTCACTCATGGGCGAACTAATGCGGTCCCTAATGAGTTGCCGCTACGAGCCGTGGTACCGTCGAACGGCCACCGTCCGAGTATCCCAGACTGTGCGTTGGGATGCTCCGAAGGTCATTGCGTTTCAGGGATCATTGATGAGCCGTTGTTATTAGGCGTGAGAGTGCCGACTAGACTCTCCTTTCAGCCTTCATTACCCGCGCGCGATGGGCTAGGCGTCGGGTACCGAAAGTCGTCATCTCAGTAGTGAACTAACTAAGCCTACTTGGTAAGTTCGACGATCATTGTTTGTTGGAAAGCAGTGATCCCTTGGCGATTTGTCGCCATTAGGCGTATGAGTGTTGACTAGACTCCCACTTCCTCAGCCGTCATCATCCGCGTGCAGCGGACTAAGGCGTTGAGCACCAGAAACCGTCGTCATCAGTCACGAACTGACTAGGCTTACCTAGTAAGTTTGGCGATCATTATCTGTCAAAGTGCAATGATCCCTTGGCCAGTCGTCGTCATCAGGCATATGAACGCCGACTAGACTCCCACTTCCTCGACTATCGTCAGCCCCGCGCAGCGGACTAGGTGTTGGGCACTAGAAGCCGCCGTCGTCAGTCGCGAACTAACTAAGCTTACCTGGTAAGTTTGGCGATCATTGTCTGTTGGAGAGCAATGATCCCTTGGCGAGTCGTCATCATCAGGTGTATAAGCGCTAACTAGACTCCCACTTCCTCCACCGTCGTCGTACACGTGCAGCTGACTAGGGGTTGGGCACCAGAAGCCGTCATCATCAGTCGCAAACTAACTAAGCTTACCTGGTAAGTTCGGCGATCATTGTCTGTCAGAGAGCAATGATCTTTTGGCAACTCATCGTCATCAGGCATATGAGCACTGACTAGACTACCAATTCCTTGATCGCCATCGTCGCCACGCAACGGACTAGGTGTTGGGCATCAGAAGTCATCGTCATCAATAACAAACTAACTAAGCTTTCCTGGTAAGTTCGGCGATCATTGTCTGTCGGAAAGCAATGATCCCTTGGCGAATCGTCATCATCAGGAAAATGAGTGCTAACTAGACTCCCACTTCCTCGGTCGTCATCGTCCGTGCGCAGCAGACTAGGTGTTGGGCACCAGAAGTCATCGTCATCAGTCGGGAACTAACTAAGCTTACCTGGTAAGTTCGGCGATCATTGTCTATTGGAGAGCAATGTTCCCTTGGCGAGTCGTCTTCATCAGGTGTATGAGCGTTGACTAGACTCCCACTTCCTTGGTCGTTGTTGTCTGCGCACAGCGGCTAGGCGTTGGGTGTAATCCCTTGAGTCTAATCATGGCGAGGATGATCAGAGGTCGAGTTGGTCGTAACGGACAACAGTGGAAGTTTAGTAAAAATAAATATTATATTGATAATATTTTTTGAGGTGTTATACATTCCATGGTCGTTTAAGTCCGGCACTGTAACGACCTGTAAATTTTAGAGCTTTCCTAATAAAAAATTTCTAATTACGATTATTTTTTGTATTAAAAAAAATAGGGGTGTCAATATCATTTTGTGCAAACCCTAATCTTGTATGGTTTTACTTTGGGTTGGTTAAATAGGGCTTTAATTCTTCCCGGCCGCATAGAAAGTTGGTAAAGAGGAAAAAAATAAAGGAAGAGAAAAAAAGGAACTGAAGAAGGATGAGGGGAAGAAAAAGACCAAGGAGAAGATAAGAGTCTTCTTCTATTACCTTTATGAGTTCATGTGACTTTATCCTTTCTCTTTATATAATCATTTATCCTTTAGGTTACTTTATAAATCCATTATATTAAAATCTAATAATCGTACATTGTAAACTATGCTTTTGTAAATTTTTATCTGACAAACTATGTTGGGTAGATAGAGTTGGTAGTTAAAAAACAAGTCAAAAAGTCTTTTTTGTGTGATTGTACTTAGTAGGCTAAAAGATAAGTGGGGATGTAAAGGTGTCAATGCAAGTGTCAGAGAATGGGTTGTTACCCATGTAAGGAATAGCAAGGCATCACTAAGATGAACAAAGCACAGAAGAGATTTTCTTGATTTAAGGGGGGCTAGACATACGAAAATAATAAAAAGGGGGTGTGATGTCAGATTTGCGTGAAACCACTAAATGTGAGAACACACAGTACATAGTACATTGTCAAGTCATCAATGGTATGCCATGGCACATAGTACATAGTATGACCATAATTAAGGGGCGCATGGTATGCCATGGACAAATAATTGCTATAATGTTATTTGTATATAAAATGGATGGGAGTGATAATGATTGATGTTTGACACATCTCCATTAACCATGCATGAATATTAGGTCACTGTCACATTTTGATTGCTATCATCATCCCTATTAACAATTTTTTGGTTGTTATCATTTTTATAATAATGAAGATTAGGCCATTGCCATCATTTTTGTGATAATAATGAAGATTAGGTCATTGTCATAATTTTTTATAGTAATGAAGATTGGGTCAATGTCATCATTTTGGTTGTTATATTTATTACATTGGTCACTGTTTGAGAATTTGAAGTGAGTTATATTTATTAAATTTTTGCACCCGTTAGATGATTGTACTGATTTCACTATGACAAAGTTTGCTACTTTAATCTCGAATTTCGGTTCTGATTTATGTACACTACAAGAATCTATATCTTGTTACCTACATCTGTAATGATAAATATATTTTACTATATGGAGGGTACTTGTTTCTGATTGACAATGTGTAAGAAAGCTGAGATATCATAATATGAGATATGGGAAAACCTTGAATTTATTATTTGAAAATTGCACCCTTTAGAAATACCACATCTCTTATTGTTATGTTTTCCCTCTCCTATATAGAAACCAAGTAACCTTCGGGTTGAGTCTTGCGGAAAGGGGGTGGTTTTGGAATGCCTAAAACATGCTTGATATTTATCCATAAAAAATGTGACGTGACTTGTGCACATTGATAACCCAAGAGTGGCTTTTTGTTACTCATATAGTTAGGAGTATCTGTTAAGCTCATGTCCGTACGTGATGTGTCCTTACTTAGACATGAATGACGGAGAAGTTCTCCTTTATATGAGAGAGACATACGGGCATGTATGTTCGGCACGGAGGTGGTGCGAATGTGGTATCGTCTAAGAGGTCGGTTTATTATAAATGAATAACTGGTTTAAGAAAAATATTTGTGTGTTGATAAAGTCTGATTAAATGGAGAATTATTCTTTTTATTTTTTTAACTATTTCGTGCAGGATGGCAAGTCCACTAACTTTTCTGCAGGTCCTACTTGCCATGGTCAATTTCCACAGAGTAAGTATAGGTAAGGTGAATAGTTACTAAAATTTGCTAGAGGTTTTTAGTAGCTATATGCATTTGCCTCTAGGAGGAACTACATATTTTGGCTTGGTTGCTTTTGTAGTGTTTTATTGATTTGGGAACGAAGAATTTCACACCAGCTTAATTGCTGACCCAAGTGGGCTTTGGCTTCTTGGGTACATTTCCTTGAGAATGTAGCCGACTAGCTTTGTTTCAGGTCTAGTAGGTTCAGGCGAGATTTGAGGAGTTCGTTTCATGAAAGTGGACGCTGCTGAAGAGTTGAACGTCGAGAGTTGATTTATAATTTTTGGTGATTATTTTATTCTATTGTATTAAAACAAATAGTAAATTGTTTTGTTTGGGCTGAATGGTGTCTTTGGGTTAGTTACATTTTTTTTTTTTATCAAATTTGATCCACGAGAATTCGAATTTAGTTTTCTTTCATTTGGTGGAATATTAAGCTTGTCTTATTTCTTTTTATGGTAAATTGTGCAATTGATCGTTTCTCGTGGATGCCAACTGTTATTATGCGTGGATTGATTTCATGCCCCGAGTTTCATTAAAATCGATTATCCTACGTGGATATTAGGATTTCGGTCTTTAAAAAATTGGGGTGTGACAGTCGCCATTTATGTCTTCCACCCAGTACGTCCTCGGCCTGTTGACCTTGGATACTCTATAGGGTCCTTCCCTGTTCGGGTTCAGCTTTCCCGCGCCAGTTTCTTTGGTGTTTTGCTGGGTCTTCCTGAGTACCCAGTCTCCCACTCTGAATTCACGTGGTTTGACCTTCTTGTTGTAGTACTGTGCTATTCATTGGTGGAGGCTAGATCCTATTTTTTCTTTGAGGAGGTCTAATCCAACGCACAAGGCTTCATCGTTACCATATAGTCTGAACTCTTCTGCTCGAAAGGTTGGCACTTCGAGTTATACCAGAACCATGGCTTCTGACCCATATGCCAGGGCGAAAGGTGTTTTTTCGATAGGGATTCGTTTGGTTGTCCGATATGCCCAAAGTATTTCCAGTAGCTCTGGAACTCATTTCCCTTTGGCCGCATCAAGCTTCATTTTGATCGCCTCTAGGATTGTTCGGTTGGTAACCTCCACTTGGTCGTTGGCTTGTGGGTGCCTTGGCGAGGAGAAATGGTGATTGATGTTTAAACGTTTGCATAGTTTTTTTAGCCTTGATGCCTTCGAACTGAATTTCGTGGTCGCTTACCAATACTCTGGGGATGCCAAATCTGCAGACGATGGTTGCCCATATGATTTTTTCTATTTTGGACCTGCCCTATCTTGGATAAGGGCTTGGCTTCAACCCACTTGGTGAAGTAGTCAACAGCCACAAGAAGGAATCTTTTACACGGCTGAAGTTTGGAGTGGTCTGACGATGTCCATCCCCCCACTGCGCGAATGGCCACGAACTTGTCATCGACCTTAGTGGTTGTGTGGGCATGTGTGTGTATGGCGCGAACGTCTGACACTTGGGGCACTTGCGGACAATTTCTTTGTCCTCTCATTGCATTGTCAACCAATAATATCCTAGGGTTAAAGCTTTGTGGGCGAGGGTTCTCCCACCCGGATGATTTCTGCATATACCGTCGTGGATCCTTCCCAAGACCTGACTTGCCTCCGGAGGTGACAGACATTGGAGCAGGGGTCCTGTCACTGATCTCCTATATAACTTGTCATTGAGGAGAATGTACCTTGCTTCTCTGTTCTTGAGTCTTCTGGCTTCAACTTTCTTGGTCGGTAGGGCTCCAATTGCGAAGTATTCGAGGATCGGAGTCATCCAATTTGGCGATGCGCCTGTAGCGCAGACATCTCTAGGTTCTTCTTCATCGAGGTTTGATCTCTTGATATTCAATGAGACGTCAGCTCTTTTATTGTCGTCTCGAAGGCATTGTACGAGCTCACACCTTTTGAACCAACTTATTGTGCGATGTTCCTTTTTTTGATAGGCTATCATGCGGGGGTCCTTGCTGTTGAAATCTCCTTTGACCTGGTTGACTACCAGTCTTGAGTAGTTGTATGCTGTTAGGTGATCTATCCTGATCCCCAAGGCTAGCTTTGGGCCGGACATGAGAACCTTGTATTCGACATCGTTGTTCAAAATGGGAAAGCCGAATCTGATGGCATTTTCAAGGGTGAAGCCGCTTGGAAAGTGGAGTGTGATCTTAGCTCCGCTTGCTTTTCCCGTCGATGATCCATTGCAGTGCAAGGTCCATTCATGGATGCTTGAATCCGAGGTCTGAAGATCTATTTTTGGTTATTCCCCATCGGTGAGCTCGGCGATGAAGTCCATCGGTGCCTGGGCTTTGATGGCAGTTCTTGGAGCATAGTTTATGTCAAACTGTCCGAGTTCTACTGACTATTTCACCATCCTGCCGGATAACTCTGGTTTATGCAATACCGAGCGGAGCGGATGCTTGGTTAGAACCGTTATAGAGTGGGTCTAAAAATAGGGCCTCAGTTTCCTCAAGGATACAACCAAAGCCAAGGCTAACTTCTCCAGGTCCGGGTAGTGAGCCGCCGCTTCCACGAAGATTTTGCTGGTGTAATACACTGGTCTCTAGTTCCCCGATCATCTCGTATGAGAGCTGAGCTGACAGTGTGCTTGGAAACAGACAAGTATAAGTAGAATGTTTCCTCCGTCATCAGTTTTGAGAGTAGCTTTGGACTCCCCATGTATACTTTCAAGCTCTGAGAGGCTTGTTCGCACTCGAGAATTTTAAAGAAAATGAGACATTTGTCGAATGATTTAGATATAAACCTGTTAAGTGCTGCTACCCTCCCAATCAGGCTCTGAACATCTATGATGTTGGCAGGGGCTTTCATGTTGAGAAGGGTCTGAATCTGTTTTGGGTCAGCTTCGATTCCCTTCTTGTTCACTAAATAGCCTAGGAATTTTCCAAACTCAACTCTGAACGTACACTTCTATGGGTTGAGTTTCATCTGGTATTTCCTGAGATGGTTGAATGCTTTAGTGAGATCTCCTATGGGGTCGGGGCTTTGGAGGCTCTTGACCAACATATCGTTGATGTAGACCCCATATTCCTATCGACTTTTTCATTGAACATTCGGTTTACTAGTCATTGGTATGTAGCATCTGTGTTCTTTTAGCCGAATGACATCACCCTGTAACAATATATCCCTCTCTTAGTTATGAAAGAGTTTTTTCTTGATCCGGTGGGTGCATTAATATTTGATTGTAGCCCGAATAGGCGTCCATGAAGCTTAGTAGGTTGTGCTCGGATGTGGCGTCCACGACCTGATAATGCGGGGGAGTGAGAAGTTGTCCTTCAGGCAGACTTTGTTCAGGTCTGTGTAGTCTACACACTTTTCATTTCTCGTTTTTCTTTTTTACCAAAACATTGTTTGCCAGCCAGTTTAGGCATCGTGCTTCCTTGATCATGTCCGCGTTGAGTAACCGTTGCACCTCCTCATTTATGATTGTGTTTCTCTCGGGCACCACGGGTCTCTTCTTTTGTGATATGGTTTTCCTTGTGGGGTCCACCTCTAGGCGATGAGTGATTATTGACTGGTCGATTTCCACCATGTCTTGCATGGTCCATGCGAACACGTCCTGGTTTCGTTGTAGCAGTTTCGTGAGCTGTTCCGCCAAATCATTGCTCAAGCGGGAACCTATCTGGATAGCCTTGCTGTTGAGAGAGTTGTTGAGGTAGACCGTGATGGTTTCTTCCTCAAGTTGGCCGGCGTTGGGCCTGCCTCGAGGGCTTACAAGAGTTTCGTCGTCTGGGACAGGTTGTTCTCCTTTGGCATCTTGAGCGAGATTGAGATACATCTTGGTCACAAGGCCGACTGTTAAGTGAGAATCACTCGATAACAGTGTCGTCATGCACTGCCATTCTCTGGCAATTGCCTAGTTGCCTCTTAACGCTTCGACTGTTTGGTTTATCAGATACTTGATGCACTGGTGTAGAATGGAGACTGCCACTCCCATTTGGTGTATCCAGGGTCTCCCCAGGACTGCATTATATGCTAAAGGTAAGTCCATCACTATGAACTCTTGAAACAAAGTTTTTTGAGTCGGCTTCTCTTCTGCTACTACTGTCAGTTGTATTTTTCCATTCGAAATGCAATTTTTTTCGCTGAAATCAATCATCAGACGATTATCAGGAGTTAGCGTTTTTTTTAGTTGCATGATGCGGAACGTGCGGAGAAACAGAACGTTCAATGAGCTTTCAATGTCCACTAAGGATCTCCTTACTTCCCAGCTTGCCAGGGAGATCGTTATTACCAGGGCGCCATTATGTGGGAGTTCGATACCCTGGAGGTCTACGTCTGTAAAGGCTAGTAGCATGGGGTGGTCATGCCTTTAGGCATGCGGTGTTTGTTGTTTGCCGCGTATTGTTTGGACCCTCATATCCCTGAAAGCCATTTTCTTGGACCTGTTTGATAGTTCGGACTTGGAGTGGGCCCCATGAAGCACATATATTGCAGCCGCCAGCTCCCATTTTCCTTTTTGTTAGGGGATTCCTCTGTGGGCCTGGCTTTACTCCTTATTATCTGGGTTCTTCCTCTAGGGCGATGTAGCTATGTGCTTCATTTGCCAAGTCCACCATATTTGCTGGTGGGTCCAAAGTTAGCAAGTTGTAGAACTTACATTTCCTCAGACTGTCGATGAAAGCCAAGACGGTCGTTGTGTCGTTGCACACGTTGACTAAATTTAGATCACTGCTAAAAAGCGTTAGGTACGCCTTCAGTGTCTCGTCAGGCTTTTGTTTCATCGCCTTGGGCATTTTCATCGTCAATAGGGCTTGTTGAATAAAAAGTGATATTGGATCTGTTT
Source organism: Berberis vulgaris (assembly GCA_963556465.1). Classification (NCBI taxonomy): domain Eukaryota; kingdom Viridiplantae; phylum Streptophyta; class Magnoliopsida; order Ranunculales; family Berberidaceae; genus Berberis; species Berberis vulgaris. The sequence goes on along the minus strand of OY747131.1, from coordinate 23,336,188 downwards.
CGGGATCCGTCATTGCCGCTATTGTTCCAGGAGCGTGAGCTTGCTACCTATACTTTGATTGCACCGTTGAGAGCGGTAAAGCAGCGCCACGATGAGTGGTTGATGTGTCCCCTTGTTTTTCATTGTTGCTAGTGAAAGGTCAGGAACTTTGTCGACCCTATGGACGACGCCAAACTGATGCAGTTAATTTTCGCTCCCTGTTTTGGCCTTGACCTGCAAACTTGCTGAATTGCATAAGGAATGCACGTGAGCCACAAACCACCATTGTGGTGACCGATGACACTCCAATACTAAAGTCAGACAGGAATCTGAAGAAGGCATAATGTTGTAAATAGAGAATTTTTAGCGTACCTTAGCTTACCAACCTCTTGTCTTATTTATAGTGTTGGAGTCCTGGTTCGACCAGGCCAACGATGGCATAGTTTAGGGAAGAAGATCTTCCTGGAGATCCTTCTCTAATTAAGAGTCGTGCTGTGAATGAGAGTTTCTCTGTTAGCCTTGTGCTCTTAGATACGCGGGACATTGTTCCCGTTCCGAGAATAGTCCGTAGATAGAAGTCTCCATGTGTGATAGATACCCTGAAATTTGTTTCCTAGTTGGAAGCAAAGTGTTGTTGTCTTGCCTATGTTTTGATTGCACCGTCGAGAGCGGTGAAGTAGCGTCAGGCTAAGTGTTAGATGTGTACCCTTGTTCTTCATTGTTGCGTGATCTGGTGGTCACCATATCTTTGTATTCGGAAAAGAGATGATGCTAGTGAAAGGTTAGGAGCTTTGTCGTCCCCACGGACGTCGCCAAACTGATGCAGTAGATTTTCGCTTCCTGCTTTGACATTGACCTGCAAACCTGCTGACCTGCATAAAGAACGCACATGAGCCACGGACCACCGTTGTGGCCGCCGATGACACTCTGATACTAAAGTCAAACAAGGATCTGAGGAAGGCATAATGCTGTAAATAGGAAATTAGTAGCGTACCTTAGCTTACCAACCTCATGTCTTATTTATAGTGCTGGAGTCCTGGTTCGACCAGGTCATCGATGGCGTAGTTTGGGGAAGAATATCTTCGTGGAGATCCTTATCTAATTAAGAGTCGTGCTGTGAATGAGAATTTTCCTGTTAGCCTTGTGCTCCTAGATACGTAGAAGATTATTTTCGTTTCGAGAGTAGTTCCTAGGTAGAAGTCTCCATGTGTGATAGATACTCTGAAATTTGCTTCCTAGTTGGAAGCAAAGTGTTGTTGTCTTGCCTATGCTTTGATTGCACCATCGAGAGCGGTGAAGTAGTGCCAGGCTGAGTGTTCGATGTGTCCCCTTGTTCTTTATTGTTGCATGATCTGGTGGTCACGACTCTTTATATTCGGAAAAGAGATGATGCTAGTGAAATGTTAGGAACTTTGTCGTCCCCACGGACGGTGCCAAGCTGATGCAGTCGATTTTCGCTCCCTGCTTTGACTTTGACCTGCAAACTTGTGTAAGGAACGCACATGAGCTACGGACCACCGTTGTAGTGGCCGATGACACTACAATACTAAAGTCAGACAGGGATGTGAAGAAGGCATAATGTTGTAAATAGGGAATTCTTAGCGTACCTTAGCTTACCAACCTCATATCTTATTTATAGTGCTGAAGTCTTGGTTCTACCAGGCGATGATGGCGTAGTTTAGGGAAAAAGATCTTCATGGAGAACACTTCTAATTAGGAGTCGTGTTGTGAATCAGAGTTTCCCTGTTAACCTTGTGCTCCTAGATACGCGGGAGATTGTTCCACTTCGAGAGTTGTCCGTAGATATAAGTCTCCATGTGTGATAGATACTCTGAAATTTGTTTCCTAGTTGGAAGCAAAATGTTGTTGTCTTGCCTGTCCGAAGTTGATCTTCGAGACACTTGTCTTAGTAGGGCTTATAGGTATTGATGATAGGTGTGAGACGTGTGGGCTTAGCAGGCTGTAATGATTTCAGGTTCGTCTGGCGATCTGCACTGTGCGGGCTTGGAACCACTTGAGTCAGACTAGTGTTGGACTGATGCTTAAGCGTACTATTCCTCGAAATCATTATGACACGTATACGGTGTAGAAGGGGAACCATTTTAGTGTATCATTAATATTTATGTACACGAGATAGATAATACAACCATGCATTCACAAATGTTAACAAACAATTGATACCATTTATGTACAAGTGATAGATAATACAATCATGAAATAGTAGCTATCAAAAAGATAACATTGGCTACTATGACATGCATTAAATGTTATCGTACCTATCATATCATTATCGTAATGTCTTGAAAGACTATTGTTGTTGTACTGCAAATGCAGCCCATGGGCTATGTTACCTTTCTAGTTAAGCGCCTAAGTCAAAGGGCGAAGGCAAAGTAATACTAGGAGATAGACTTAAGTGTCGCAAATGGAGCTCCTTGCATTTAGGGTGCGTTTGGTTGTAAGGAATCTTATTTCATGGAAATTCATGAGAGAACCACCTACATTTAAGCTAATTTGAGGTTTCACTCACGAATCTACCATTAGATTTTGTGATCAATGGTCAGAATAAAAGTTCTATGAACATGAAAATCACATGATTTGGGGGGACCAAGAAGTTTGATTCTCATGCTCATGAAAATTTCATTCCTACCATTGATCAACAAAATCTAATGGTGGATAATGAGTGCTACCTGAATTTAGTCGTAAGGGGTCCTCTCATGGATTCTTATGGAATAGAATTCCATCCAACCAAATACACCCTAATGGTGCAATTTGCTAGCTAGCTAGGTCCAGGGATGGCAATGGGGCAGCTTCTCACGGATATCTACTCCACCCAGGACCGTTTGGGGTGGATTTGTTTTTACTAAATGGATTTTGGTGCTATTTTGGGATCAAAATTATATCCGTTACTATTTGCGGGGCGGATACAAATTGAAAGACCCTGGAGTGGGCGAACCTGAGGGTGAGGGTTGAAGCCCAACGAGCCCAATAGGCTCGAGAGGGGTTAGACGAGCTACAAAGGAGGACATAGCCCCACATCGCCTGGCTGCGGGAGGGGGATGTGCTACTTATGTGCTAGGTTAGATCCCCATAGTAACAACGCGTTTTAAAGCCGTGCAGACCGATTGGGCCCAGAACGGACAATATTGTTACTGTGCGGATCGGATCGTTACAGAATGATATCAGAGCCTGACCCAGCCGAAAGTGTGCCGACGTGTGCGTTGGGCCCTAAGGGGGGTGAACTGTGAGACCCTAGAGTGGACGAACCTGAGGGTGAAAGTTGAAACCCAATAGGCCCGAAAGAGGTTGGACGAGCTACAAAGGGGGACATAGTCCCACATCGCTTGGGTGCGGGAGAGGGATGTGCTACTTATATTCGAGGTTGAATCCCCATAGTAACAACGCGTTTTAAAGCTGTACAAACCGATTAGGCCCAGAACGGACAATATTGTTACTGTGCGAATCGGACCGTTACACAAATTTTGCCATATCCGTCCCACGGATGTCGTTATGTTGTTATTACAAAAAAAAAATCCCTAAACCTAATTTACATTCTTCCTCATCAAATCTCTTCTTATTTCTTTTTCTTTTTCTTCTTCCTTCTCCTCCAAATCTCTTATCTGGTCATCAAAGTTTCTTCCACGTAGACAACCACTCCCTACGACTCACCATCACCCATCACCCACCACCTGATCCACCCTCACCCTTCTCAAATCTGCTTCTCACCATCACCCACCGCCACTCTCTACAAGCTACGACTCACCGTCACGACATCACAGTATCATGGCATCACCCACTCCTTGCGAGCTGCGACTCCCTGTGAGAGCGGAAAAAGACGATCAAGGAAGGGGAAGAAGAGAATGGGAAAGAGCTAGGGTTTGTGCGCAGGAAAAGCGGATATCGAAGCCATCCCTAGCAAGGTCTTTACATGGGAAACTACTTGACTCCAAACCAAAAGGTTCATCATTGTGGTATAGATTGGTGCACCCATGGTTTCGAGATGTCCATGCTTGATGTTACCAAGTTCTTGAACCTATCCGCAAGTGTAGTCAGGATGAAGGTCTAAATGATTATTGACACTAGCATACCTAAGCAAGGGTGACGAGGAGAATGGGAAAAAAAATTAGACAATAAATATTACTAGGTGGGGTCTTGATAAACCCATTGCAGGACATTAACTGTCGGTTACGAATAAAGACAGAAATGGTTATAGATGACTTGTTTTTGAAATAATTTATATCCTAAACATTGAGAATTTGTTTAAGTTGGAAGAATGTAAATGTTGGAGATAGAAATTCATTCAACTCGTTGTCGAAGAGTGATTGAATAACAATAACAGGCCCTGTGCTCACATGCCTTGGCTTTGAGGATTGCCAAAAGGATGTGAAAAATCTAGAAATCATCATAAAGGCCCAAAAAGGATGGGTAATCGTTTGGGCAATATGCTCCTTAGGGAAGTCAGGTAAGCTTTCACCCAGGGGATGCAAGTCTTACAACTGAAAACTAGTTTCACCACCTCCGCTCCTCCGTTCAGATCCAACACTAGTCACCACCTCCACGTATTTCATTCAGAACCACCACTACTTTTTTTGGTATAGTACGATCTAAGTTGCATCAGGAGTAAATATGTATCGGTCAAGTTAATCAAACTCAAGGAGTTTTTTACACAATGAAAATGTAATTATCTCATAAAGGAAGCTAGTTTTGGTCAATTCTCTTCCTTTATTTTATTTTGTTAAGCTGAATAAGAAATATTTTTATTAAGAAGAGCGAAAGGTCACTGTCACACACTATAACTACGACAAGAACCTCAATCATGTAACAGAACATTTCAAGATACCATGAATGTGTCCAAGTTTGAATCTGTGAATTGATTACTGGCCTAATCTAACAACTCCTTAATCCCCAAAATAATCTTTTTGTTATGATTTATTAGTCCTTCAATGATTCTTCTTTTTCTCTGGCTAAGTCAATTCCCTCACATAGTGTGACAACAAAGTCAACCAATTTTGGATGGGTCATGGAAGTTTAATGTCAAGGGTGCCCCCAGGCGTAGGCGTGATGCCAAGCCACTAAAGGTGCTATTTTTTTATTTTTTTCAAAGTCGTCCCACATTAGGCTAGCCTTATAGCGTCACGATGCTTAACCCAAGCGAGGTGCTAGGTGTTGGGGCACTAATATCACCCTTTTTTAATTAATAAAAATACAAAATAAATGACTCAAGTTATTTTAAATTATTAATTAGTTTATCTGAGTCTCTAACTAATAAAATGATTTAGTCATTTACTGGATGATGGAAATAAAAAATAATGAAATTCGCTTGAGGATAATATTTTTCTCTAGTATGGTTTTATTGTCAGAGGTGTCCTGAGGCGCTTCCGAGGCATCACCAAGGTGCCCAAGGCACTTGGAAACCTCCTTACACGACTAGAAAATTACCTTTTTATAATGGTTTTAACAAGGAAAATATTGTCGTTTCTAAGAAAACGGTTGAGAAAACATCTTTGAAGAAATTTTAGGATGGGTTTTACCGGTAGTATCAATAAATGATCTTTTTATAGCCCTTATTGTTGCCCCCGTCAAGAATATTACGATTTTATAAGGATGTTTCCTAAATAACTGTCAATAATTTATAGATTTTCAGAGAACCGTGACTCGAATTCCTAATCTGTATTTTTTTTTCTCCTGATTTATCTCGCTCTCTTTTATCAACTTTAATATAAGTAGCTAGCCTTTTAGGTAATAGGTTTCCATGACTCCTCACTATCCGCTCCACGTCCGCACAATTGCACAAGTCGCAAAGCTCTGGTGTAATTTATTTGTCATGTGTTTAGTTGCATTGAATCTTATTTCTTGGGGATCCATGAGGAGACCATCTACATTTAAGCTAAATTGAGGTACACACATCATTAACTACTAGATTTTGTGATCATGGTGAAAATTGAAGTCTCATGAATATGTGAATCACATGCTTTGGGGGAGCAAAGAGTGTGATTCTCATGTTCATTAGACTTTCATTCCTACCATTAATCACAAAATTTAGTGGTGGGTGATGAGTGTTACCTTAATTCAACTTAAGTGTATGTGATCCCCTTATGAAGTCTCATGGAATAAAATTCCTTGCAACCAAACACACGCTTATGGACGTTGTGCGAGTCTTTTTAGGGAAACTCATCAAATGGTTTGTATATTAGTATTAACATAAATATAGCTGGTTGGTTTTCATTGCAAGTGCTTAACATTATCCAAGGACCTTTTTACAACAACAAAGAAGTTAAAATACTTATAAAAAGAAAAATTCACATTTCGCACATGTAAAAAATTCGAACCAATTAATGGTAGCTATGATCAAGGATTATGTTGTCACGAAATTTTTGTTTTTTAAATTAAGAAATAAAAAATTACATACTTTTGAAAATTTTTGAGGTTTTTTAATAAATTTTGTGGTTTTCTTGTAAATTTTGTAAAAATATAAAAATCAGCTACCAAAATTATATTTTTTAAGGATTTTTTTTTCAAAATTTTTTAGGTTTTTTTCGTAATTTTTTTTCTAATTATTTATTAATTTTTGAAACCACTCCCTCTCCCCCTCCCCATTTTCTAATTATTCTTTCTTTTACTTATATATTGATTTGTCACTCCCTAATTTTCTAATTATTTATTGTTTTCATATTTGTTTTATTTCTTGGCATTTAAGCTTCATTTATTGTGTTTAATAGATTTATATATTATTTCATGTATTCTCAAAATTTTTAAATTTTTTTTTTCTTTATACATCAAAATATTCTTAAAATTAAGAGACCGAAATTAAATTTAAAAACAAAATCACAGTTCTTGGCTATGATGCCCAACATTTAGTTTATTTTTTTGAAAGTCACGTAATCTTTTTCAATTGGCTTTGGGTCCAACAATTGCTAAACGTTACTCAGGGTCCTTATCTAGATTCCCATGTTTAATCGGTATTTTTGTTCTTAAATATATTATTAGGGATGATGTGACATATGTTATATGTCTGTTTTTTGTGCAAAAGGGTGACTACGGGTTAGTAATTTTTAATCTTTCTAATGAGGAATTCTAAATGTCGAGGGAGTGGGCGAGGAAATCAGCGAGGGGGGACCGTCTATCCCCTGGGACGCGTGCTGTCTGATTTTATGTGCACATCCCAAGGGGATGGACGGTCCCCCCCTCGCTGATTTCCGCGCTGGCTAGAATCACTCCTTTCTAATATATGTTTCGATAAGTGCCTACATTACTTCCATAGTTCCATGCTATCAAACTATTGATTGGTTTTGTAGATGGAACTAACTGGAACATGCATAGTTTTGAATTTTGATGCGACTCTGGAGCATAATCCAAGGGCTTAATTATGTGTAGGGTTATGAAATTTTTTAAATAAACGCTGAAAACAAAAATAATAACATAATTAAAATATGACTGGTTGTTAGAAAAGACAATGAATTTCTTCATCAAAATTTCAACTCATCTTTGTGTAATTCAAATGCAGATATGCGATCACCATGGGTTTTAGGCTATTCAATGAAGTGTGAAGGCAACCTCAAAACTTAATTAAAACTCGAGCTTAACTTTTTAAACTCTCCCATGGACCATAGGCATTTGTTCATCTTTCATCACCATGAAAAGAGATCTATATATCCACCAAAGCCATACAACTCAATTATTATCCAAAGTATATATAGTCATCATCGTTAACTGGTGGCCACGATCACAAACCCACAACTATCTAAATATTATCATGTCTTCCACCTGATTTTCTGGTTCCCATTTTCCCCTCTCAACGTCATGCTATTTACAATAAAAATCAAAAGTGAGAAATGGTGTTTGTGTTTTTTAAATTAAAAATCTATTACATTTTTTTTTTACTATTTTGCTTCTACATTTAATATTTTTTACAATCAAAACTAACAACTCTTGAATATTAATTAATTATACCTAAACTCGAACGATAATTTGTTTGAAGTCTCCAATTATCCATAAATTATAAATAGATCATTACATTTAACTTTTGGATTTTTCATTTTGCCTCCACATTTCATACTTTTTACAATCAAAATCAATTGATTAATTATAACTAAGCTCCAATATAGTTTATTTGAAGCTTCTTAATTATATATAAACTATACATAAGCCCTTATCATAGTGAGAGAGTGTAATATTAGGTTAATTTGGTTTTCCTATTGTACCCTCCGAAATTTACACTTTGTAATAAAAAAGCCATGTCAAACAATAATACAACAACACAAGAAAAAAAAATCATAGTGCAGGTCGAGGACATATAACACGTGTATTTTTCTATTTTACCCTCTGAACTTTAGACTTTATAATCAAAAGCTCTGTCAAACAATGATATTAACCCAAGAAAAAATAATTGTAGTGCGGGTTGATGGCATATATACAACACGTGCATTGCTTGCTTATTAAGGAGAAAAAAAGTTATTTAATCAAATCCCGTAAATTTTTTTATTTTTACTTATTATTGAATAGAATAAAATAAATTCTTTTAATGAATGTATGCACACGTAAAGCATGCCCACACCCTAGTATATACAACTTAATCGTAGCGAATGCAACCAAATCAACTAATATATTACCCATGACCACCTCATTAAATAAACTCCTTAAGTACAGTCTAAAGACTAAAAAATTTCAACTCCTCCTTCAGTTATTATAAGTGCTCTATGTAATAACTTTTTTTTTTTGGTGACCATATGAAAGTGATAACTACTAACTAGGTTGAATGAATAATTAATGGTCATTGATTATGCTATTTGCATCCTCGTCATCCCTTCATTTGCTACTTTATTGGAGATTTCCGATTAGTTTGCCAGAACAAACAATTAACAAAAGAAAGCAAGGCAAGCACAAGACTAGCTGCAATCAAAGTCTTCTTTGAATACAAGAAATGGCATGAAATCTTGCGAGCAGTTGTGTTCAACATCACAAGCATTGTTTCTTCCTTGTGACCCCCCAACTCACTAACTTCTTCTCCACTTAAATTTTAACAAAAAAAAAAAACCTCTTGTTCCAGAAGCATGTCATTGTAACAAAAAGTTAAATTTCATTGTAAATTGTAGGACCACATTGCTCATTACCTTTTTCTTTCCGTTTTACTTTTCTGTAAAGTTATGTCGAACACCCTGATGCTGTCCTCAGTATGCAATGGTTTTAATGAAACCTTAATTTGTTACAATTGTTGGAAGATTCAATATCTCAACTTTTTTATAATACATGCACCGATGTTCAGGAATAGTTAATGTTGTAGATCATGCCCTAATCTTGTACGCAAATGGGAAAGAGGCAAGGTCATAAAATGCAACATCTCGTCCTAAAGTGCTTCTACCTTGCTCAAACATGTAAGACTTCTTACATTTCAATTCAACACATAATTTGGATTGTAATTTCGATCCGAGTTATATGTCCATGAAAGGTTGGGAGGTTATATATGACCCTGGCTAAGATGAGGGGTTGGGGGATGGGATTGTCAACATCCAAGCTGCTAACCTAACAAAAGCCTTATTCTCTTGTCCAATGTGATTTGGAGAATCCTCCTAAATTCAAATGATTTGTGGCAGGCCCTACTGATCATTTCCATCTACTTCAGAATCTGTAACTCTTGGCAGGGTCTTATTTTAATTTGTTGAGGTCTACGACATGTAGTCATTAAAACTATTCAAGGAGTGTCCAGGTGCACTATTGTAATGCTCTTACATCTCATGTGGCATGCACACACGTTGAGACCACTTGTGTTCAAGACATCACAAACATTACAATTCCAACCACCCAAAAAAAGCAAAAAATTCCTTTTAACTTTGCCTATTTTTGTTAGGAAACGACTTTTGGATACCACTAATTTTGCCGAAGAAAACCACCTTTAAGCTGAAGCAAGCCACCACCTGAAGGACACCTCCGATGTAAAAAAAATAAAAATAATAAAAAAAAAAAAAAAAAACCTATCACCAGCTCTCTTAGTTTCCTATTTTTTCTTCACTTTCAAGAATTTTTTTTTTCCTATTTTCTCTTTCAGAGATACCTCGCAGTGCACTCTGCGAATATAAATTTTTTTTCCTGTTCTACACAATTTTAGTAAAATGATCATAACTTGCTCATTCCAAAACAATTTTAAGTGATTCAAGTTGTGTTTATTAGATAACTCATAGTACTACAATTTTCGTGCTTTGATGAGCTTGAGAATCGGTCTCAATTGAAGATTTAAATTAGTCAAAAGTTACCATGTTTTGCATTTTTTTTGTTTTGAGTTTGAGTTTAAGGGTTTCGACTTTGAAGGAATTTTGAGAGTTTTTTAGAGAGAGGGACGAGATTTGCAAATGATTTGAGTGTGGGAAGAAATTTGGAATAGATTTGCAAGAGATTTCGAATGGGGGAGGAAAAAATCATTGTCGATTTGAATGGTGAGGGGAAAAATGAATGATTTTTATATATATAGGTGGTGTGAGAGAGGGGAAATGGTGGTGCGAGGTAGTCGTTACTATAAGAAAATGAAGAACAAAGAAAAAAAAAAAAAAAAAAACAACAACAACAACAACAATAAAGTATAAAAGGAAGAGAAGTGGCGGGGTTGTGCTGCTTGACGTCAAGAGGGGTGGTTGTTGGATCGAGGGGGGCTCCTGCGCACAAAACACAGGACCCCCTCATGTGCATTAATTCGAACCGTTGGATTAAAGTAAAATTAATCTTACGGCTTTTTCTCACTCTCATTAAATCACACATCATCCCTCTCTCTCTCTCTCTCTTCTAGTCTTCCAACACAAAAAATCCAGACAATCGTCTCTTCATATCACACTCTCAAAAGTCAAAACAAGAACCCCATTGTTACCAACACTCTCCATGAAATCAAAAACTCTTCTCCAAACTCCCAAATCATAACCCTTTTGACACAGAGACATCAGTCATGATTCCTTCATGTTTTAGCAACTCCAACACACTGACCAAAACCAGAGAGTCTTATAACATGCATTTATCAAACACCCCTCTTAAGCTCCCCAACTTATCTAACTCTCACTTGGTCCAAGACCATCTTATCTCACACACTAACAATCCATGCTTCCAATTCATTCTCCATCACAATCTCTCTCGCCCCATCAACCTTCTCTATTGAGAATATATTGAGAATATCCTGATTGATTGGGAATATTTGTATTAGGAAGATTGCTTATTGAATCAAGACTGTATAATAGTTAGCAGATTATATTGTGAATATTCTCACAATATTCTCTTGATTAGTTTGTATATAAACAGGAGAATGGAATGAGAAAGAACACACAATACACACAAATCAATTCTTTTGTGTCTAATATTTCATCATGGTATCAGAGCCTATCATACGAGTATCATAAAGGGAGAAAAGGTACCTGATCGAAACCTCTTTGAATAAAAAGGGTCTCTTTGAATAAGAAGGAACGAAGAAGAAGAAGAACTTCTGGCCTGATCGAAGAACCTCTGGCCTGATCGAAGAACCTGATCGAAGACTGAACCTGATCGAACCTTATCGAATCTGATTGAACCTGAGAAGAAGAAGAGATCCGTCGAAGAAGCCCTCTCCTCTCTGTGTCGAAGAAGCAGCAGCAAGCCCTCTCCTCTCTGATTGAACCTCTGATTGAACCTGATCGAACCGCCGATCGAACCTGATCAACCCTCCGATTGAACATTTGACCTGATCGAATCAGAAGGAACGAAGAAGAAGAAGGATCGGCTGATCAAACCCCTGATCGAAGAAGGAACTTTGGCTGATCGAACCCCTGATCGAAGAAGGAACCCCTGATCAAAGAAGGACCTCTGATCGAAGAAGGAACTCTAGCTGATCGAACCCCTGATCGAAGACGGAATCCCTGATCGATGGTGGGTGTGTGATTTGAACACTGATCCTGCTCCCTACCCTTCATCGAACTTTTGACCGAAGAAACTGAAGAAGGAACACTGATCCTGCTCCCTACCCTTCATCGAATTTTTTATCGAAGAAACCGAAGAAGGAACACTGATCCTGCTCGCTGTGCTCTGATCTCCTCCTCTCTGGTTTAATTAGGGTTTGGTGGTTTGGCTGTGATTCTCTCTGATCTGATATGTTTCTCTGTTTATGTTTGTGAAATGAATAAGTAAAAAAAAAAAAAAAAAAAAAAAAAAAAAATCTTTGTTTCTCTGTGTGAGGAGCAGACAGAGCTGCACCTTTAATTCTTTTTGCGGCATTTTGAGATTTCTCTTTGAACACCGCTCATGGCTGGCGGTGCCAACGCTGCTCAGACAGGTTCTTCTGGGGCAGGAGTGACTGAGACAAATGCATCTCCACTGCCAGGCTGAATACCACCCAGTGGCAGACACTTCTCCAAATGCTGGGCAAGTCAAAATCCGCAACGACCGATAAGATGATTGGTAAGCCTTGGATTATTGACATGGGAGCTTCGAATCACATGACTGGCACGATCGGGGATCTCCGTGACTTAAGGGAGATTGCTCAATGTCCCGTGGGATTGCCAGATGGGAGTAGCGCTATCGCCACTAAAGAGGGGACGATCCTTCTTGACAGAAATTTCTGTTTGCAAAATGTTCTTTATGTGCCAGGGCTAACTTGCAATTTAATTTCTGTGTCGCAATTGACTGATCACTATAACTGTTTTGTCCAATTCACTAATGATATGTGTGTTATACAGGACCGCACTTCGAGGATGTTGATTGGTGCGGGTGAACGACGCGATGGACTCTATTACTTCCGGGGGCTGCCACAGGTTCACGCAATAAAGGCCAATAGTGTGGTGTCTCTTGATCTATGGCACCAGCGACTGGGTCATCCATCTCTACAGGTAACAAAGTTAGTTCCCGAAGTAAGTTTTAGTGAAAAGAAAAATCGCTTGAATAAAAACTGTGACGTCTGCCAGAGGGCAAAGCAAAGTAGAGATAAGTTTCCTGTTAGTGAACATAAAGCTTCGACTATTTTTGAACTTATTCACATTGATTTATGGGGACCTTATCGAACAACTTCTTCTTGCGGTGCTTCTTATTTTTTGACCATTGTTGATGATTTTTCCCGTGCTGTATGGATTTATTTACTTGTTGATAAGAAAGAGGTCTCTCATACTCTTCAAATGTTTTTCTCGATGGTTAAGAGATAATTTGATAAAGAGGTAAAAATTTTGAGGAGTGATAACGGCACTGAATTCACTTGCCTGCGACAATATTTTCTTGATCATGGGATTGTTTTTCAAACGAGCTGTGTGGGAATACCTCAACAAAATGGGCGGGTTGAACGGAAACACCAACATATTTTGAACGTAGCTCGGGCGCTGCGTTTTCAGGGCTCTCTTCCTATTGAATTTTGGGGAGAATGTGTGTTGACGGCTGGATACTTGATAAATAGGACTCCCTCCTTGGTCTTGAATGGGAAAACACCTTATAGTGTCTTGTATGGCAGCACACCCACTTACGATCACTTGCGCATTTTGGGGTCCTTGTGTTATGCGCATGTGCAGCCGGGGGATAAGTTTGCCAGTAGAAGTCGAAGGTGCGTCTTTGTTGGATACCCTTATGGAAAAAAGGGGTGGCGTTTGTATGACTTGGAGAAACGAGATTTCTTTGTTTCTCGTAATGTTGTATTCTCGGAAGGAGTTTTTCCCTTTGCAAATAATTTTAATTTAGACCACGATGGTCTGCCTAATATCGAGGCGGTTCAAGAGGACTTTGAGGAGACATCTACGCCTGTTTTGAGGGGGGGTGCCGATGAGTTTGTACAGCCGGATAGGACTGCTGGGCAGTCGGCATGTGCCGAGGAGTTTGTTCAGCCAAATAGAGCTGCTGGGCAGTCGGTGTGTGCCGAGGATGGGGCAAATGCTGGTGCCGAGGCGTTTGTACAGCCGGATGAAGCTGCTGGGCAGCCGGTTTGTGCGAACCAGGAGGACAACCCGGACGCAAGTCAGGCAGATGTGTTGGGCAGGGGTCAACGCAGAAGACAAGCCTCGATACGACTCCGTGATTATGTTACTCATACCATTCGGAAAATGAGTCCATTCGTCCCTCATTCACCCGTACCACGGCATTCCTCAGGTACACCCTATCCTATAGCACATTATGTGAATTGTGATAATTTTTCTATGCGACATAGACATTTTCTTGCAGCCTTGACAGCAAATCGGGAACCTGTGTGCTATTCTGAGGCCGTGAAAGACAGCCGCTGGAGGGATGCCATGCGACGAGAAATTGAGGCTCTTGAGATTAATGAAACCTGGGTTGTAGCAGACTTGCCACCAAGAAAGAAAGCTCTCGGATGCAAGTGGGTATACAAGATCAAGTATAACTCTGATGGTACCATTGAGCGATTTAAGGCTCGGCTGGTTATTCTTGGGAATCATCAAATTGAAGGAGTTGATTATACAGAGACATTTGCTCCAGTAGCTAAGATGGTTACAGTAAGGTTCTTTCTTGCCGTTGCGGCTACCATGAATTGGGAAGTCCATCAGATGGATGTTCATAATGCATTTCTACATGGTGACCTTGCGGAGGAGGTATACATGAAATTACCACCCGGTTTTCAGGTGGGGACTTCTGGAAAGGTGTGCAAGCTTAGGAAATCATTATATGGGCTGAAGCAGGCACCCCGATGCTGGTTTGCTAAACTGTCAAAGAATTATGGTTTTCGGCAATCTTATTCAGATTATTCTTTGTTTACTTTACAAAGAGGTGCGGTTCAGCTCAGTGTTCTTGTCTATGTCGACAACCTTATCATCTCTGGGCGTAATCCGGGGGATATACAGAAATTCAAGGGTTACCTCAGTGTTTGTTTCCATATGAAAGATCTGGGTCCTTTAAAGTATGTCTTGGGGGTCGAAGTGGCACGCGGACCAGATGGGTTTGTGCTTTGTCAACGCAAATACGCGCTAGATATCATCTCTGAGGCTGGATTGCTAGGGGCAAGGCCCGCGGCGGTGCCATTGGAACAGAATCATCGACTCGCCTTGTCCAAGAGTCCAGAGCTCGCTGACCCGGAGCCTTACCGTCGCTTGGTGGGACGGCTAATTTATTTGTGTTTCACTCGACCCGAATTATCTTATAGTGTTCATGTTTTATCTCAATTTATGCAACATCCTCGGGCGGATCAATGGGAAGCTGCTTTGCGGGTGGTTCGGTACTTAAAAGGTAATCCAGGTCAAGGTATACATTTGAGTAGTAAGTGTGACATGCAGTTACATGGGTGGTGTGACGCTGACTGGGCCGGATGCCCTTTGACTCGGCGGTCCCTCACTGGTTGGTTGGTGTTCCTTGGGAACTCGCCGGTATCTTGGAAGACAAAGAAGCAACATACAGTATCCCGCTCCTCCGCAGAGGCAGAATATCGGTCTATGGCTATGACTACATGTGAGTTGAAATGGCTTAAAGCTATTTTAGCTAGCCTCGGGATGCCTCACACACGTCCTATGTCTCTTCATTGTGATAGTCAGGCGGCTCTCCATATATCTCAAAATCCCGTTTTTCATGAACGGACAAAACATATTGAGGTCGATTGTCACTTTGTCCGTGATGACATTGTTGCTGGACATATCAATCCCACATTTGTCCCATCCAATGAGCAACTCGCTGACATTTTCACAAAAGCATTGGACAAACGACAATATGAGTATCTACTTCGCAAGTTGGGCATACGGGATCTCCATGCACCAACTTGAGGGGGGGTACTGAGAATATATTGAGAATATCCTGATTGATTGGAAATATTTGTATTAGGAAGATTGCTTATTGAGTCAAGACTGTATAATAGTTAGCAGATTATATTGTGAATATTCTCACAATATTCTCTTGATTAGTTTGTATATAAACAGGAGAATGGAATGAGAAAGAACACACAATACACACAAATCAATTCTTTTGTGTCTAATATTTCATCATTCTCATTCTTCAAAACCAGGCCTGGATCCAAAACCATCTCCCACACCAGCCATAATAGGTTGAAGCTCTACTAGGACTTCACCCGTGCCGAGTTTGCACACAACTCCGCAGAGCCTAGTTCATGTTTCTATCTAGCCATTGTTTGCAACACCCACATTGAGTTCCTACTTGGTGATCTACAAGATGATGTGATTCAACGTACTAGAAACACCCGGTTG
Source organism: Berberis vulgaris (assembly GCA_963556465.1). Classification (NCBI taxonomy): domain Eukaryota; kingdom Viridiplantae; phylum Streptophyta; class Magnoliopsida; order Ranunculales; family Berberidaceae; genus Berberis; species Berberis vulgaris. Next base: position 23,320,091 of record OY747131.1, on the reverse strand, counting down.
CGCCATGGGGCAGAGCCGGCCTTGTTATCGCGTAGACAACATGTGTTTGGGCACCGAAATTACACCACAACAGCTCAATTCATGGGGTCTAAACATAGCATTGAGATTAAATGCGGTGGGAGTATGATGAAAGTGAAAGTAGATGGATCCATTAGCCTAGTAGTAAAAAGGCTAGCATGGAAATTCAGAGGAAATGAACGAATTATGATTGATGGAATCGATGTCGAATTTTACTGGGATTTATTCAACTGGGCTGGTAATGGTGTTGATGGTGGTAATGGGTATGGGGTGTTTGTGTTTGAGGTGGGTGATGGTGGGGTGTGGCCAGAAATTGTGGGACCAGAGAAGAAACTGATGAGGAGGAGCTTATCATCTTCTTCACCTTCCACTGTGTTGTCTCCTTCATTGTCATGTTCAAGTAGTGTTCTACAATGGTTAGAGGAAAGCAGTGATGGTGGTAGTAGGAGTTCTTGTTCTTCTTCTACAAGGTCTTGTGGGAACAATGGAGGCTTCTCTTTATTGTTGTATGCTTGGAGAACTAAATGAAGACATTTTTAAATTTCAAGTGATATGATTGTTCTTATCTTAGATAGGTTATTTTGTAAAAGTGGGGGAAGGTGACATCATTGGGGAAGAGGAATCACACTGAAAAACAAGGATTTAGATCAGTATCCAAACAGAACAGTGACTGGTAGGGGTCATTTTGTTGTGTATACTATGACAACAGACGTTTTGATGAAAGATAATATAGGGAAACTAAAATTCAAGATATAGAAGTTTGAAAGGGAATTCCTCACAGTATCACCTTCCCTGACGACGTTTCTAGTTTTATATTTGTAAAAGTGAGCCAAAACAGAGGCCCCTCACCCTTGTATATTGCACTTCAGTGGAAAAACTTAGCTATAATGAAAATCACTATAACCTTTAGTCAATATTGGCCGTGCCAAAAAAAGTTCCAAGATTGAGCTCTTAAATGGAAGTTTTTAACTTTGATACCATCATAGATAATGGAGGCATCTGAGGGAGATTACTGGGCGTGCATTAGAAACTGGGAACTTGGGACAATGGAGGATTCCTGGAAGATGACTTTTTTATTTATTTAGAGAGGTGATGTGTGATTTAATGAGAGTGAGAAAGAGCCGTTAGATTAGTTTTACTTTAATCCAACGGTTCAAATTAATGCACATGAGGGGGTCATGTGCTCTGTGCGCAGGAGCCCCCTCGATCTGTGGTTGTTATTCTTGAGAGAGAAAAGATGAAGAGAAAATGAATAGTGGTGTGAGATGGATCTAAAAAATGGGTGGTGGTATCTTTCAGCGAAATTTGTGGTTCAAAAAGTCATTGCTTTTTTTTGTTAGTGGGCACATAACTTTAAGAAAAAATCTAACTTTAGAGGGAAATGGCGAGGAAAACAGCGAGGAGAGGGGGGCGTCCATCCCCTGGGATGCGTGCGTTGACTTTTCTTGCGCACATCCCGGGGAGATGGACGTACCCCCCTCCCCTCGCTGTTTTCCTCGCCATTTCCCTCGACAGTTAGCCTCTCTCTAACTTTAAATAATCACAAACACCTCTACTATCATAACTAGAGTTCTTTCGGATGAATAGTAAATGAACAGTGGTGCACGTCTTTGAGCTGATTTTCAGATTTCAAAACTGATTTCCAAAGTTAACAATATTTACGGTTAAAACCAATATAATTTGAATAGTGGCATGGGGTATTTTGGTACATTCAATAATTAATAATAAACTTTATACCTATGAACAATGATGATTTTTGGGTTTCACCGATGCCCTCCCAATTTCATACTTTTTACAATGAAAACTATAAAATGGAATAACAACAATAAGGGTAATTTTATACATTTAACAATTACTTTTGAATATATGAACGTGTTTTGTTTTCCACATTAATATGCTCTTCCCACTGTACTCTCACAAGTTTTTAATATTTACGAGCGAAATCAATATGTGATTGAATAGTGAAAATGGATGTTTATTTATTAAGTGCAGGTGAAAAGTAGGGAACAATAGATACAATTAATCATTGATCCATTTTAACCTTACAAATTCAGACTATTTACAATTCAAACTAACCCCTCTCAAACATTGATAAATTATACCTTAGTCTCTAACATTATTCGTTTTGAACCACAAATTATGTATAAATTATAAAAGACCCTCACATTTACCTTTTTTTATTTTTCATTTTACCCTCCATATTTCATAATTTTACGGTTAAAACTAGACCCTCTTAAATATTAATTAATTATACCTAAATTCGTAATAATTTATTTGAAATTCATTAATTATTTATAAACTACATATAAATCCTTAAAATTATAATTTTTTAATAAAATTTATAATATTTTTTACTTATTATAGAATTGATGTAATAAAATTAAGTAAAAACGAATATCGACGCACTTAGAGCACGTGGATACCTTAGTGATAGCGTATGGGTTGCGAACTCTCGAGATGAAATGCTTTATCATCATTCATCCCATTCGCGAAAAGGTTGGGTCAAGAAGATGACAACACGTTTTAATAAGACCACCCTTCCATCACCATCTCAGACAGCTAGCAGTGTCATGTCATGCGTGGTACTTCTTTTTTTTATAAGGACTCGTGGTAGTTCTAGAAGCTTGATTATTCAGAGCATCTCTAATGGTAAAAGTTAAAATGGGGGATAAACATCCCCCATTTTAACCAAAAGCTAAATTTAGGGGTTTCCTATTCTTTACCGCTCCAACCACATTCCCTATTTTAACTTTTTCATCATTATTTTAATATATCTTCAACATACCAATCTAATTTCAATTATACTATTATTAATTTCAACTAAATATATATTAATTAGTTTCAATTATATTATTAAATATATTATTATTAATTTCAACTTAAATATATAATATTACTGATTTAAGTTATACTATTATATAGATATTTTTAATTATACTATTATTAATTTAAACTTGACTAATTAAAAAAATTGGGAGTTTAAAAAAAATAGTATTAATAATTAAATTTTTAATCATTATTTCAATATATCTTCCATTTTTTACATCATTATTTAGATAATTACTATTAATAATTTAATCATTATTTAAATTAGAATTAATAATTACTTTTTTTAAAATTAGTATTAATTTGTTTTTAATTATACTATTAATAATTTTTTATTATTTATTTATCATTATTTAAATTAGTATTAATAATTATTTTTTAATTATACTATTATTTAAATGCTTTTGAATAATTATACTATTATTCAAATACTTTTGTTTTTATTTTTAATTTAAAATTTTAAATATTTTATTAATATTTGAAATATAGGGGATGGTTAACTTTCCCCTAGATTAGGGGGAAGTTGAGGCAAAAACTATTATAGGGGATGAGTTAAAGGGATGATTGGAGAGGTATTTTTTTCAATCATCCTCCTAAAATAGCCAACTATTTTAGGGGGATGATAAGAGATGCTCTCCCAATTTACACACCCAAAAATTAGGTCATCCAGGAAAAAATTTAGAAAGGAGTTAACTGTAAATAATAATAAGTTCATCAAAGGTACCAATTTAATATTATCCAAATAATTAATAAGTTCATGGCATTTGGAAACTCATAGTGCCTCAGACTGCAAATGTTGTTTATTATTACAAATTAATATTATCCAATAATTCTGATTGGCAGCTATTACTTTACACCATTATTTTTTATTTCTCAAACCATCATTGAGTTTTCATTTTTACTTTCAATTGATACTGATTCTCAAGCTCATCAAAACATGAAAATTGTAGTACTATGAGTTATCTAATAAACACAACTTGAATCACTTGAAAATGTTTTGAAAAGAGCAAGTTATGGTCATTTTACTAATGTCGCGCAAATCTGTCTTGCAATGAAAATGAGATAGTGTTCCTGACTTTCGAACAAATTATGTGCTTGATTGAGATCGATTCTCAAGTTGATCAAAACACAAACGTTTTATCATTCTAAGTTATCTAATAAACACAACTTGAATCACTTGTAAATAATTTTAAATGAGCAAGTTATGGTTATTTTATTAAAGTCGCACAAATCTGCCTTGCAATAAAAACAATGTAGAGTTCTTGACTTTCGGCCAACTTATATGCTCGATCGAGACTAATTCCCAAGTTGATCAAAACACAAAACTTGTGTTACTCTGAGTTATCTAATAAACACAACTTGAATCACTAGAAAATATTTTGAAATGAACAAGTTATGGTCATTTTACTAAAGTCGCGCAAATCTGTACGAAAAAATCATGTTCGCATCTTGCAATGCGGGGAATTTCAGATAACCCGCATTGCACACTGTGAACAGGCATGAAATTTTTTTCCTGTTCGCAGTGTGCAATGTGGGTTATCTGGAATTCCCCACATTGCAAGCTGAAAACATGAATTTTTTTGAAATTTATTTTTTCTGTTTGCCGTGGACAATGCAGGAATCTTGCGATAACCCGCATTGTGCACTGTGGACAGAACCAAAAGCTGTAATTTTTCTGAAACTAGAAAATTTTTCAGTTTGTGAATTTTTTTTTAAACTTATTTTTCTGATGAATTTGCGCATTGTTGCATCAAACCTAAACTCGAACCAAACAAGTCTTCCAAACTAATCCTTTATGTGACTACTCCAAACCACCATTTTGAGCAACTTTAGTAAAATGACCATAACTTGTTCATTTCAAAACATTTTCAAGTGATTCAAATTATGTTTATTAGGTAACTCAAAGTACTACAATTTTTGTGTGACCAAGTAGAGAATCGGTCTTGATCGATCATATAAGTTGGCCGAAAGTCAGGGTCACTATTCCGTTTTTATTGCAAGACAAATTTGCGCAACTTTAGTAAAATGACCATAACTTGCTCATACCAAAACATTTTCAATTGATTCAAATTGCGTTTATTAGATAACTAAAAGTAATATAATTTTCGTATTTTGATGAGGTTGAGAATCGGTCTCAATCGAGGGTTTAAATTAGTTGAAAGTTACCCTATTTTTATATTACTATTTTCTCAACAGGTGGTGAAACAATTGAATGGGGAGAGAGTAGAGAAACAAGAGATAGAATGGATGACTCACTTACAGAAAAGTTGGAGTCGATAATGGGGAGGGGAGAGTTGGCTAGAGATTTGAGGGAATTTTGGAGAGTGAGGGTTTCGATATGTAACGGTTTCGATTTTGATGAGATTTTCGAGGGAGAGAGGAGATTTGAGTGTGGGTAGAGACTTGGAAGAGATTTGAATGGGGGAGAGGGATATATTTCGAATGGGGGAGGGAGGAATCTTTTGTTGATTTGAATGGGGAGGGAAAAAAGTTGGATTTTGGTTTATACAAGTGGTGTGAGAAAGAAAGTAGGTGGTGTGGGAGAGTAGAATAATGTGAGAAAGAGGAAATGGTGGTGTGGAGTAGTCGCTGCCATTCTGATTTCATTTTTTGAGTTAACTTGGTCCCTTGAGTTTAATAAATATTTTGTGAAATAATTCGTCTTCTATAGAAAAAAACATAATTTTTTTTTACAGTAATTTCAAATTTTATAATATAAGTTATACATTTAAAACTTTTAAATACTAAATAAAAAGTCTCACACGATTTATAGCAGGTTAAAATATATGAAGATTGAATTTTTTTTTTCTCAAAGCGAATTTCAAAAGGTATTCCAATAATTTTAAAATAAATATTTTATAAAATTTTGACATATTTCGAGAAATCACATTCCTTAATACTACATAAGACAAAAATCCTCCAACAACACCATATGGTAAACCATCAATCATAGTATTTTAATTTCCTTATAAAGTTTTTTTCAAGTGTGTAACAATTCTTAAGAATGTGACTGTGATCAGTTGGACTGTCGATTTTAGATTTAAAGTTGAAAAAATTGTGAAAACAACGGAACTGATACACTATAATAAACATAAATATAATACATAGTTTTTTGTCGATTCGGTTTTATTTTTCGACTTCTATGAAACCGATTGATGTGTTTTGGTTTTCGGTTTGAAATTGATTTTTTGGTAAATAAAGCTGAGTGGAAGTAGTGCTCCTACCAAAAATGAAATCTATAATTGGCCAGGGTCCTGACATGCGACGCATCTAATTGGTGGATGAAATGCTGTCTTGGGCTGACCCAAACCCACATGTGGCCCGTATATGTTCTTGGTCCATGCAGTCAATATGAATTGCTGTTGTCTGTTGAGCATGTGATCTGAGGCTGAGTATATAATATGTCTGTAACACGTGAAGAGCAACTTGCAAGTCAAAGAGATGTTGAATTGCAAAAGCCCTATCCCGGCTCCCGGCCCCCCATGACATGAAGGTGTTTTTTTTAGGTATAATGATTGTTGACCCTGGACTTTAACCTAAAACAACAACTATTCAATTGGCAAAAACGACTTTTAGATGAAGAAGCAGCAGAAGATATGGATGGTACTACCAACTATCAACTACACGCCAACTTGGCTTCAATGGTAATGGGAGGGAGGGAGGGAGGGAGCCATCACCCTAATTTCACCCACTATCAGACTCTGGCCAAATGAAATCAGCCCCACCATTCCCATTCTACGGCTAATTGACTAATCTATGAGGATTACATGGATAATTCAAGATCAATTGGATCCCGTCTATTCAATTCTCAGCCCTAGCCTATTTATGTTGAACATAAGGGTTTAAACATATTTGTTTTAAGTGTATACAAAGACTAATAAGCTTAACCGTAACTCTCTACTTATTATTGTCTTGTTGGTATTACAACTCTAGTCAATCTAATCTATTATTGAAGTTTGGTAATGCCGCTGTCTTTGTTTTTGGTTTCGGTTTTAATATATAATGGCATTTGATCTCACTCATATTAACCAGGCCATGCACTATAGGGCCTGTGTTCGCCACAAATCGCTATATCAATAAATAAATAAATAAATAAATGAATATCAAACAGAAAGGTGAAAGATCTTTTACTAACGAAAAACTTAAATTATTCTTGATGCACAGTTCAAACTTCAAACTTGAATTGATTTCTTTACATTAACCTAAATAATTGAATGAATTTGTTTAATCTATCATTGAAGCTTAGAAATGAGACCAGGTTGTCATTGTTACTGTTTCAGTTCAATAATCAGCATTTGACCTCATCAACTGAAACCCGCAAGACATTATAACTGATCAGGTCTTCATTCGCAACATTTATATATAAATAACTAATAAATAACAAGTTAAAGGTGTACTAGTTGAGTTGGTAGAGGTGCGACGGATAAAATCACACGTCACGGGTTTGAACTCGGACAAGGACATGAGGTGAGATAACAAACAACCTAGCACACAGAAGATGAGTTTACATTCAAATCAAACAAGTTCTTTCTTGTTTATCTCAAAGTCAATTGCTATTTCTATTCGCCAGAGTTTCTGTCCTAAAGTGCATTATGAACAGAGACTCGAAAGTGATACGTGATATTGATTCACATCTTTAGACTCAAGGATAACATTAACATGAATATCATTGATATCATATTTAAATACCAAAAAACATGTATGAATCAATGGTTTTTGCTATTAGAAAGCGTATAGACTACGCTTCGAGGGGAATGGGTTTAAATGCCTAATACACACAAATTATCATACACGAAAACCTTACTAAGCAATTGGAGATCCCATAGAATTAGTTTAAAAGGAAAATTAATGATGGATATTTCATTGTTAAGCACTTAAGAGTATAATACTCCTTCCAATTCTATGAAGCACCAAGTGCAAACCTACTGTGATCAAAAGGATAAACAATGGTACATTGTTTTTAATGACGTCTATATCTTGCAAAAGTCAAGTAGGGTACTGTAGGATACTTTTTATAGAAGCGGTCACCTATATAAGTGTGAGCTAGGTCAACTCTACAAGATTTTTATCAGGCTAAAATCTCTAATAGCACTTACAGATCCGAGAATTGTTCAAGATCAAAGCAAACACAACCGAGAATAGAATTTGAATGGAATAATGACATGTAAAGTTTATTGATTTGCTTTACATCAACAACTGACAGTTCAAGATGAAATAGTTCACTAATTAATTAAGTAATTCATTATCTTTGCGCTTGGGGCAATGACGCAGTCAGTGAGGTTATAACCGAGGCGCATCAATTGTTGGTTGAAAACTATTTCCAACCCCCCCTCCTTGGCTTGGGCTTGACCCTGGCCATCGAGAATTTCTGGAAGGGTCCCCTTAACCAGGGTAAGACCCTAAAAAAAAAATTAAGTAATTCATATACTCTTTTACTAAGGAAGGTTCAAAGTGAAAACTACCTATCCTGATATGGCATTAATCCACGAACTTTTGAGATGTCACGATTTTCTCATTCAAGTGGGAAACTGTTAAAATTTTTGTATTTCCATATTTATTGAATGAGTAAATCGTACGTTATGTAAACTCGTTACATAAGGTCCTTTATGTCTCTGACTGTGTTTCGACTCAGGAAGAAGCATCAGATCGTTCGGCTTTCAAAGAAATTGGCTTGACAGTGGGAGTGGACCTCAGTCAGGATGAAAAAAGGGCTTTAGATATGGTTCAAGCTGCAGGGCAGGGGACAATATCTGACAAAGCAACGGACAAGTGCAACATCTCCGGGGTTGAAGGTTTTTCATGAACCTCAAAATTCTTTCGTGGAACTATAGGGGGCTCGGGACTACAGAGAGGCAAAGGGGTTGTCGTAGATTAATTTCAGTGAATCGTCCAGACCTTGTTTTCGTTCAGGAAACGAAATTGGAGAGATGCTCTAGAGAATTTATCAGAAAATTGTGGGGTGATAGCTCTTTTGATTGGGCTATGGTGGAATCCATTGGCAGCTCGGGAGGCCTTTTAGCTATTTGGGATGCTGATCTTTTGCAGATGAGGAAAATGTTGAAAGGAGCTTTTTCACTTTCTATTCAATTTCAAATGATCTCGGATAACTCATTTTGGTCAGGGACTAACATTTATGGTCTGTGTGATCCTTCGCTAAGAGAACACTTCTGGGAAGAACTATATGACATTGCTGGTTGAGTGCAATCGCCATGGGTGTTAGCGGGAGACTTCAATGTTGTCCGTCATATGAATGAAAAAAAAGGATGCAAGAGGAGGTCCATGAGCATGCAAAAATTCAATCAGTTCATTAATGAGGTGGAACTCGCTGATTTCAGTTTAAAAGGGGGGAAATTCACTTGGTCAAATCGAAGAGATCGTCCTATCCTTTGTCGACTTGATCGATTTCTGGCTTCGGTGGATTGGATTGACAAATTTGGTGATAAAGTTGAATGACTCAAGGGTGCAGCAGGTTGTGACCATCACGCGATTTTGCTTGCGAACTCGTCTGCTGGTGGCTGTACTCGCCTTTTTTCTTTTGATAATGGTTGGTTTGATCACCCTTCCCTGGCAGAGGAGATGAAAGTTTGGTGGAACAACTCAGTAGTCACTGGCCACCCTGGCTACTGTTTATGGTGGAAGCTTAAGGCACTCAGATGCAACCTTAAAAGTTGGAGAACTAAAGTTTGGGGTAAGACAAATTTATGTATTCAAAATATTTCTGCCTTAATTGCTAACATTGATGCTGATGAAGAGATCAGAGACCTGACTGCTGAGGAGAGGTCTTGTAGAGTGCAGCTACATCAGGAGTGGGCAACATTAACCAAAAGAGATGAGGAGTTTTGGAGGATCAGATCAGGAGTCAACTGGGTTTGTCATATGGATCAGGGGTCCAAATTCTTTCATAACTTGGCCAACAGACGCAAACTGTTTAACTCCATTGAAGCTCTTAGCAGGGGTCAGGAGTTGGTAGTGGATGAAGTCAGTATTAGAGAACTCTTGATATCTCACTTCAAGGAGTTGTTCTATGAAAAGGAGGAGTGACGACCTTTCTTCTCGGGGATTACCTTCAAGTCTATCTCCCAGTCTACGGCTACCGCCTTGGTAAATAATTTCTCGGAGATGGAAATTAGAGCGGCAATGGAAGAACTAAAATCTGAAGTTTCTACAGGTCTTGATGGTTTCTCAATGGTGTTCTATTTGAAAATGTGGGAGGTAATCAAAATTGATTTTCTGAAAGTTGTTGAAGATTTTAACTTGAGAAATTTTCTTGATTGGAGGTTGAATACCACTATCATCTCGCTTATTCCTAAATGTGCGGGAATGCGGACAGTCAAAGATTTTAGATCAATCAGTATTTTGAATGGGGCATATAAGATCATTGCCAAGGTGTTGGCTAACAGATTGAAAATAGTTATTCATTCAGTCATTTCTCCTTTTCAAAGTGCAGCAGTCAGTGGAAGACAGGCGGTTGATAGCCCTCTAATTGCCAATGAAATTATTGATTCTAGGAAAAGACAAGGTGTTCCAGGGCTCGTTATCAAATTAGATTTCTCCAAAGCCTTTGACAACGTCTCTTGGAGATACTTGGATTTGGTAATGGCTCGCATGGTGACTCCAAATGGATTCATTGGCTTTACACTTGCAGATCTACAACTAATTTCTCTATGAAGATTAATGGTCAGCTGCACGGGTTTTTCAATAGCTCGAAAGGCTTGCGCCAAGGCGATCCCCTGTTTCCTCTTCTATTTACTATAGCAGCTGAAGGTTTAACACAAATGATTCTTAAAGTGGTTGTTGCTGGCCTAGTGAGAGGGTTTTCTGTCACGGAGGGTAGTCCTCCTGTCTCTATTCTCCAGTATGCGGATGATACTATCATCTTTTGTGATGCTTCCGCTTCTCAGGTTCTTGCCCTTAAAAGAATTATGCTTTGGTTTGAAGTTATTTCAGGTCTGAAAATCAACTTTCACAAATCAAGGGTGTTGCCTATTGGAGAAGTCCATCATTTGCACCATTTGGCGGGTTTATTGGGTTGTTCAGCGGGTTATCTTCCAGTTAAGTACTTGGGCATGCCTTTGGGTGCTAGTTTTAAAAGTAAAGCTGTGTGGGATGAGACGATAGAAAGGATGGAATCGAAACTAGCGTCTTGGAAACGCAAATTTCTCAGTAAAGCAGGCATATTAGCTATTGTACAATTCACATTAACTTCTATCCCGGTGTTCATTCTGTCTCTTGTCAAGGTTTCCTGTTCAATAGCAGCCAAGATGGAACAGATCATGCGCGATTTTCTTTGGGGTTCTACTCAAAACTCTAGAAAGATGCATTTAGTGGGCTGGGAGAAAATTTGTTGTCCTAAATCTCGAGGTGGGTTAGGCATTCGTCAGGTGCTCACATTCAATATTGCATTACTGTCTAAGTTGCTTTGGCGATTTGCAGAAGAAAATGACAATTTATGGAGATCTCTCATTATGGACAAATATGGGCGCAATAGATGGGTTTGGGAAAAGAAAATTAAGTACACTTCCTACGGATGCTCTTTGTGGAAGTCCATCTCTCAGTGCGCAAGTGGCTTCAACCCTCACACCTCTCTCCAATGTGGAAATGGTGATCTCATCTCTTTCTGGCATGATTTTTTGTGTAGTAACCAATCTTTGAAGGATTTGTTTTCAATGTTGTTTATCCTTAACAACAATCAATATGGGAGTGTGAGCAATTTTTGATCTAACGGCAATTCTTGGGATCTTTCTTTTCGAAAACCCCTAAATACTGGGGAGCTAGAAGAGTTCGCTAATCTAATGCATCTGTTGGATAGACAAAGGCTCTCAGAGGGATTAGACAATTTGGTGTGGAAAGGTAAAGGTGTGGGCTTCTCAGTGAAAGAATTTTCGGATATGTTGGTTGCACCTCATTATGAGACCCACTCCAACCCCTTCATTTCTTCTCACAAAAATCTGGTATGGGTGAAAAACCTTTTTCCTCGGATTAATTTCTTTAGTTGGTCGGTGTTTCATGAGAAGATCTTGACTAAAGATAGGTTAAGGAAAAGAGGAATCCACACAGGGAGTCTTTGTGTGCTTTGTAATGAAATTGACGAGACGTTGGACCATTTGATGCTTCACTGCAGTTTCTCCAAATCCATTTGGAGCAGTTTCTTGGCAGAATTTGGTTTGAGTTTGATGTTTCAAGGCTCCATTTTAGATTGGTTAAGTTGGTGGTCTCAAGCTAATCCTTCCCGTCGGGGGGAGTGGTTATGGCGTAGGGTCCCTCGCGTTTTCATGTGGTGTGTGTGGAAAGAAATAAATAAAAGGGTATTTGAAGGGCTCAACAGATCAGAGCACTCTATCTTTATCGAGATTAGAGAATTGTTGTGGACGATGGGTTCGGCTTGTAATTTGTTTAGGGATTTGGGTTTTGACACTTTCATGGTGTCTTGGCATTCCTTGATATATGAATGTTTCTCTTTGTTGTATGTTTCCTTTTCTTTCCTTAATAAACATCTTCGTGTTTGACCGGAAAAAAAAAAGTCATTTATGTAAGCTTTTAGGGTCCAATTGTGTCTTCTGGGAACAGGTACATAATGTTTCATTTACTATAAGTAGAATTTCAAATTGACCATTTGAAATATCGAATATTAGCAATTCATCATTACAACAACCTAGCACACATAAAAAAAGTTTACATTCAAATCAAACTAGTTCTTTCCAATTCATCTCAAAGTAAAGTATTATTTCTATTCGCATGAGTTTCTGTCATAAAGTGCATTAGGAACATAGACGAATCTGTTATATCTTGGGAGACTAACGACCATCAATATTGCACTGAGACGGGTCGAATATTGTCTTAAGAACATTACATTAAGCAAACCTCAGATTATCCTATTGTATATTGCATTGAATATTGTATTTGTTTCCAACAAATTATTCATGATTCACTGTTCAAACTTCAACCTTCAAACATAAATGGTGTTCTCTTCATAAACCCCAATTGAATGGGCTTGTTTACTCTAAACAAATCCATATAAAGAAAAGAACTATATACATAATTAATTGTACAAAACAATAGAGGTTTGACACGTCAAACTAAAGTCATACAAATAAGTTGAATGAGTGCGCAACAGGATGTGATACACTTAAGTTGAGAGTTTCATAGAAGCTCAAAGTAAAAATGGTGTGTACATGTATTTAGGTTTTAATCATCTATTGCCGGGAATCTTCCCATTTCTTATTTTGGGAGACACTCATACCAGTGGCCTCACAAGCTTATTTATCATCGCAATAATAATAAATCATCAATGTGCTTTGTTTGGTAGCTACAAAAGATATCACTAATTTAATTCAATTGGAGACTGGGAAAAACGAAAACAAAAATACAAGAAATAAACAAATGAGAGTAGGAGTTTTTTTTTTTTTTTTTTTTTTTTTTTTTTAGAGTAGGAGCTGAATAGGGTTAACAAGATGACATAGCAAAACGTTAATAAACTAATTTGGCAACCTCCCCACCACATCCCTCTCTATTAAACAAAACAAATTCAACAGCAAATTAACTAATTTGGCAACCTCCCCACCACATCCCTCTCTATTAAACAAATTAACTATTTGTAAACAGACCCTCATCTAGCTACCTTAAATACACAACCAACACTTGGATTCAAGAACACAACACATAACCAATAGCACCCAGTAAGTCAGAGAGAAAGAAAGAACAGAAAGAGAGAGATGGGTAGCTTGTGTGATGAACCTTCAGTGAATGGCAATGACTTCTTCTTCAGTCCAAACATCACTCAAGGGGAAACCATCACTTGCAAAGGTAGAGATATTTTCCTTATAAAGAAAATTAAAGGAGCTAGATCCATCATTGCTTCTGAATACCACATGTTTTTGGTCTTTGTCATGGTCATAAATACACATTGCATTATCTAAATATGAAAATTAAGCAGTGATTTTTCTTTCTTTTCTTTCTATATATGGTTCAGCTGCTGTTGCTTGGGGTCCTGAGGAACCATTGGTCATTCAAGAAATACTAGTACATCCTCCACAAAAGATGGAAGTTAGAGTTAAGATCCTCTACACTTCTATCTGTCATACAGATCTAAGTGCGTGGAAAGGAGAGGTAAGACCAGAAAGAAACACAATTAACATTCAACACCAGACATTTCAATATAGCATGATTTGTCGATCCAAAACTTTATATCAGTAATTCAACAACTACAAGGACTCAGAATTTTCCATCTACTTCCCCACTCGCATCTTTAAAATGTGCATATCTTTTGAGGACTTCGGAGAAAGAGCTAGGTACTAGTGGGATTATTGGTTTTTTCAATTACTTTTTGTAATGGATAGTTTAAAATAATATGTAACCAAAACTTAACCCATCCTCTTCCATTTCAATTCTAAAGCTCCAAGACTCCATTAAACTTTTGGTATCTAATCTCTTTTACTTATAACTTACCTTAAGTTTTAACATCCACAATTATTCAACTTTTTTTTTTTTTTTTTTTTTTGTAAATTACTATTTTCAAAAAATTATTGATCTGTACCATCTGTGTGTTCTATTATTATGGCTGGCTTGTATCAAGTTTATGACATGAAGTTGACCATTCTTGACCCTAGTAAATTTTTATTGAGATTTTTCTTCACTGAATATTAAGTCATTATCTGTTTTTGTTTTCACAGACCGAAAGCCAAAGAGCATATCCTCGAATACTTGGCCATGAAGCTGCAGGGTAATATTACTATTACATTCCTCAACCATTATCTCATCAGCTACTCAATCTTTAATCTCATCCTCTTTTATTAGAGAATCAATTTGGTTAACTAGACTAGAGTGTGTAAATCTTAACTGTTAATGAGTGACAGAGAAGTCTTTTTTAAAATTCACTTAAGACAAGAGATAATGTGTCGCTTTATGTGTGTTTTGTTATGAAGTACGTGTAAATAATAATCTTTGCACCGTAAGACAAACGATTCTGAATCATTTTAAATATAAATTTAAGTGGAAAATCACATTTTATCAATCAAGCACTGTAACTCCTAAATACTGTCAAAAGTTTTGGAAGCATGAAGAAACACATAAATTATTTATATGTTTTAAGTGTGCCTTTGAACCAGATGAAAATGACTGAATTTTTTTTTCTTTCTATAAAAGAAAGAAAAAATGGGCCAGAGTTCCAGCGAGGTTGGATTGACACAGTAATCAGAAGTTCCACCTATTCGTAGACTTATCTATCATGAAAAAGTTTTCAAAAATATCATTTTAATACACTGACTTTTTTTTTTTTTATGATACTTTACTTTGGGTCAGTCTTAAAAGTATTAGTTAGCGTTTCTTATTTTTAATATAATTTTTCATTTGAATACATTTCCATACTTCACCTGTAAATACGTCACGCAGGATTGTTGAGAGCGTCGGAGAAGGAGTCGTGGACATGAAAGAAGGTGACCATGTAGTTCCCATCTTCCATGGGGAATGTGGAGATTGTATGTATTGTAAATCAAACAAGACTAACCTATGTGTTATGTTTCGGGTCAATCCGTGGAGAACCAATATGGTTTCCGATGGAAAGACCCGGTTTACAACCCGAGAAGGCCAACCCATTTACCATTTCCTCAACACCTCCACATTCAGTGAATACACTGTTCTGAACTCGGCTTGCCTTGTGAAGATTGATTCAAAAGCTTCTCTAAAAAAGATGAGTTTGCTCAGCTGCTGTGCTTCAACAGGTACTAATTTTTTGCAATTAAGATGCGCCTTATAACTTTTTTTTTTTTAAGACACCTTAAAATTTGATAACTACCAGTGACCGCAATATCATTTGATGAGTTCAATCAGAGAAAATTTGCAATTGTTCTATATTAAATAAAAAGGAAAAATGTACGACTTTCTTTAGTTGACAACCAAAAAATATGGTATCCAACACTTTCTTTCATCATATGATAAACAAATTAAAAGAAAAAATAAAAGTAGAGTTTAAGCAGAAATATGCTAATCTGAGTTTTTTTTTTTTTTTTTTTTTTTTTTTTTTCTTAATGAGGATTCGGACACCATACCCCCTGACACCCAAAAAAATAAAATAGAAAATAAAATGTTCTATATACAAATAGCCTCCAACAAGAAAACCCAAATGCAAATGTCGAAACAAAAAACAAGACCAAAGTCAGAATTTCCCTTACAAATGTTGTTTAGGTAACCAACTTGGAGGTATCGTGCCCCCCCCCCAAAAAAAAAAAAAAAACATTATTGCTTTGTGTAATTGTTTAAGATTCATCAATTAGATTAGGTACTGTTGATGACTTTAATTAAAAAAAATTTGACAAGTGGTTTATTGATTATCACTAAAGGAGTGGGAGCAGCTTGGAACACTGCCAATGTGCAATCAGGTTCCACTGTAGCTATCTTTGGCTTGGGTGCAGTAGGGCTTGCGGTGAGTTCAAACTCTCAAATTTATTTTATTTTTTGTATTATTTATTTATATATTGCCCCCTCTTTCCATTCATTGATTTTATTCTCAATTTCTGATATTCTTAGGTTGCCGAGGGGGCAAGATCCAGAGGGGCTTCTCGTATAATTGGAATCGATATTAACTCAAATAAGTTCATCAAAGGTACCAATCTAGCTAGCTAACAACAAAGATCATTATATGATTAGCATTTTTCTTACTCAACCTTCTGATGATAATTGTTTTTTTGTTCTTTGAAATTAGCGAAAGCAATGGGTGTCACAGATTTTATCAATCCAAAAGAATTCAGCAAACCTGCACACAAGGTAATTCACAAATTAAAATCACAATAATTTGGTTGTTTTTATTATGAATTTTGAAACATCGCCACTATTAAGTTAATAGGAATAAACATGTTCTAATTTTTATTTTTATATTTGTGGCCAATATTTTCTTATAGAATAAATCTACTAAACTTTTTGTGAAAGTCAATTATATATGATCTCATACATGTGGACTTCTCTCTATGTTCTCTAAACTTACAAGTAAACCAATTTTAAGGCTACAATTAGGGATTGATCAAACTTTTTGTCAGAGGTCCATAATAAATTGCAATTGATACTAAATTATATATGTTTTGTGCAGAAAATAATGGAACTGATTGAAGGAGGAGTGGATTACGCTTTTGAGTGTGCAGGTAACCTGGATGTTCTTCGTGAAGCGTATTTGTCCACAAATGAGGTGCGTATTTTATATATTTATGCATTTTCAAGTTAATCTAAACTCATTTATATATTACTATTTTGGTTTTCACGAGTGCCACTTTTTTCGTTTTATGGTGTTTCAACTTAATCTAAAGTTATTTTTCTAACTTTATTTCTCACCTTTTTTTTATTAATATAAGGTTCGGGATCTTAAAAACCCCAATCTCACTTTCCAACAAAAAAATAAAAGAAAAAATAAATAAAAAACCTTTATTTCTCACCTCATCCATGTACCTGGCCTCTTTGTCATCACTTTAACTTTGTCAATTTACTGGAAGAAAAAATATTTTATTTTTCCAAGGCAAAACAGCTCCATCATCTATAATTTGTTAATTTGTTAATATAAATATAGGGTGGGGGTGTATTTGTTTCCTAACTGAATCTCATTAGTAGTTTATCTGGTCGACCGCACTAATCATTAATGTATAGAAAGTTAAAATTATTTGACAACTGTTTTATTTTGTGTAGGGTTGGGGGATGACCATCATTTTGGGGATCCATGGATCACCGAGATTGGTACCTTTCCATCCAATGGAATTCTTCGGTGGTCGAAGACTCATAGGATCAACATTTGGTGACTTCAAAGGGAAATCTCAATTGCCAAATTTTGCCAAAAAGTGCATGCATGGGGTAAGTAGCTTTACCATATTTACAAGAATCTCTTATGTGATGGAATGAAGGTTGTTTAGTAACATGTATATTCTGGATGGTTTCAGGTGGTGAATTTGGATGGATTTATAACTCACGAGCTACCTTTTTCCAAGATAAATGAAGCCCTTAAATTGCTACAACAAGGAGAATCTTTGAGATGCCTTTTGCATCTGTGAAATCATGAAAGACGTGTTATGGTTATATAGGCTTTATGGAATGCCCAAGAGGTTCGCAGTGGATATAACTAGAAATCTGGAAAGTGTATGTAATAGATCAGTACTTGATGCAATATAATGTGTATAATGTAATGAATGTAATATGAGAGTTTAAATGAAAGTGAATGAGTGGTTTCAGTCCATTTTCATTAAGGGTCTGTTTGGTTAGCCATTTTCTTTGAAAAATAGAATCCATTTTCATTGTTATGCATATTTTCGCTGTTTTGTTGTCTGTTTACTAACAAGAAATCAATTTTTCATAAGATTATTTTTCCACTACTCATGGGAATCCAACTTCGAGGGGGAGACCTCATAATCGAATTCACAAAAATGGTTTCAATTTTCGTGTCTATTTTCCGTGCAACCAAACAAACCTAAGTGTATTTGTGCTAACATTAAGTTTATACTACTCCTTCCCATGGTTCAAAATATCTTTAACGAGAAGATATATCGATTTGGAAATATATATATATATATATATATATTATTGACGATTTATATCAATCTGGAAAATATATATCAACCTGGAAAAAAAAAAAAAAAAAAAAATATATATATATATATATATATATATATATTATTGACGATTTATCGACCTCTGAATAGATAAATCGAAAAAACTTCAAGGGAAAATGTCGGTCTAAAATCAAAGAATTTGAATATATCAGATATTAAAGATTTATCATCAGTTTGTTGGTGACTATTTTTTATTTTGGATAAATTCATTATATCATATCCATAAGATAAATCGTTAATATCTTTTAAAAAAAACTTTTCGAAATAGTTTTTTTACAAAAATCCCAACATATTTTTGTAAACATAAATCACAATATCATCACTTACAAGATGAGTTTTACTTGCATCATTAGCTAAGTTATTATATCTTCTAAAATCAATTAACAAAAAAAAAAATACCCTCGTATTTTTGCTTTTAATTGTCTTGTGCATTCATATCTACAACAAAATATTAGATTCATAAAAATATTGCCCAAATGTATATATTAGACATGGCAATTTGGCCCGAACACGATAGCACAACCTGAAACCGACCCGATATAAACGGGTTCGGGTCATATGGTTTTTATTTCAGGTTAACCCGTTTCACGGGACGGGTTTGGGTTTGACACTTTGACCCGTGTAAACCCGTTTGACTGTTAACTATCGGGTCAAACGAGTCTATTGTGTTGAAATGTCGTTTCTTGTTAGGTTCAACATGTGATTTTCAAGGTAACATGTCGTTTAGTATCATTTTGGGTCAAGATAGGTCAGGTCGAAACAAATTTATGTGGCAAAACAATTCTAACGGGTCAGGTTGAGCCAACCCATTCTCTAGTAGGTCAGTTTCGTGTTTTAGTTTTTTGACCCGATAATCAAATGGAGCGTGTTCGTGTCCTATATACGTGACTTGCCAATCCGACCCGTTGCCAGGTCTATTATGTATGCAACAATCTTCAATAGATAATAAGTTTGACATAAGAAAAACAAAAATCTTTCGCTTGTACATAGGCACTAGTACCTAATAAAAATCTTCAATAAATAATAATTTTTTCTATGCTAAAATAAAATAGGTTTATGTATCGCGTGTGCATAGGCATTAGTACCAATAAAAAAAAAATTCAAGAAAAATCCTTACATGACACTAGGGCTGAATAAAAAACCAAATGAACTGATTAAACCACACAAACTGACCAAACTTATTCCAAGCTTGTTCGTGGAAGATCTCAAGAAGATTATTTTTGATAACGCGAGTGGTAAATATTATGAGAGATTGTAATTTGTTAAATTTTGTTTGATTTATTTAATAAAAGGGTTAGGGTTCCTAAAAACGTTGTTAACATTTACAAAAGAAAGGAAAGGTAGAAATTATTGATAATAATAACATTTTGCTAGGTGTATAACATAAACGAAAAATAATTTTCTATACTCAAAATGTAAGCATAAAATCGATGAAAGTGTTAAAAAAATTTCAAGGATAAGTTTGGATATAAAACCGAGATATATTTAATATTAATGATTTGACTTGGTGCAACGTGTCAGTGAACATATACCCCAATATCGAGTTATATCTTATCGTGATAAATCTAAAAATCCATTTTTTCTCTTTTTATGGAGTTCATTTTCAAGGGGATATATCTTACAATATATCTATCGAAGCTAAAAAAAAAAGATATCTCGAAATTTAAACCATGCTTCTTTGTAACTTTCAATAATTTTCAATGAAATGAAATCACCCTTGCACATCCTTAGATCAAGAACCATTATCCTTAAAAATACCCTAGTTTAAATACTTTTCCTCTTAGCCAATAGAAATCGAAGAGTCTCAATTAGCAAGAATAAAAACCCCAAAATTCTTCCTGGCCTGGGAAAACCAGCCTGGTTGCTGTCTAAGGGGCGAAAATACACTTTTGCCTCCCCTCTTTAACAACCTTTTTGAAAAAGGTATTTAAAAAGGGGGAGGGGATAAAAATGTATTTTCGCCCCCCAAACAGCAACCAGACTGAGGGACCCGGGCCAGAAAGAATTACTCATAAAAACCACATTGGTTGCTACTCAATGGATAAGTCGGTCCAGCTATCTACGTGCATGGTAGTGGGATAGATAGGAAGAATTTTTTCTCCTTGGGAATTTCGCTCCTTGTGTCATTGTTTAATGGGTGAACGACACGTGGCTTCAAATGCTTATGTTGGGGTGCAACTTTGAATATGGTTTACATTATGCGCTTTTGATCAGTTATCAGGTGACATTGAGATACCCATTTTAGCATTGAAATAGCTTTGCTCTGCTAGGCAATTTTGGCTACATAGGAATATTGGTGCCAACTTATTTTTTTTACCAATTTGTGGACCGTGAAGTCTTATCAAGGAGGGATCTGGACGGTTGATTTTAAGTCTCCTCTTTCAATCCATGGCGGCACAACCAACCACCAATGGAGCTTCTCCCTCAATTGGGCTTGGGGGCGACTTAGCAGAGATTCTCAAGCCTCCGCTCTACTTCGTACAAGTACAAGTACTCGGGGCTGTCAAAAGCTCTAAATTCGATGATGCTTATATGGAAGGTACATGTTTTCACAAAGACGAGAGACTGGCTCTCACTCTCACAATTTCTGATGCATTTCGAGGAGAGACATACATTGAAAGATTTGTGATTGTCTTGAAGTTCTTGAGCTTTCATCCGTCGCTGGAAGCCATGTCATCCGTTGCTGGAAGCCATAAGGCATGCCATACACATAACCTTAGGGATCAATGGAGAGTTCGTCAGGGGCCTTTTGGTTTTGTGACAAGTTATTGTGTGACTTCAGTTTGAAATAGAAGTTAAAAAAGTTCTCTTCCATGATTCTTACCTAATCCGAGGATTTCAGTTTAAAGCCTTTCATTGGCACCAAGATTTAAGTCTAAAAAGGGATTCAGTGCATGCTCCGCTTTGGGTAGAATTGACAGAGTTACCTCTACGATTTTTTTCCATCTAATTATATTGAAACTCATTGGTGATTCGTCCGGTACTTTCTTGCGCTTTGACGATAGCACACATTGTTTCACTAGACCGAACATGGCTAGAATTTGGGTCGAAATGGATTTTTCGGCATCACTTTCCACCAAAATTTGGACTGATATTTCAGGGTCTAGTGGTTATTGGCAGAATTTTTTTTTTCTTATTTTAAATACTGTGATTGTTGCTATTTAAGTGGCCACGAGGTTTCTTATTGCAGGAAAAAGATGGATCTGGAAGGAAAAAAAATAGTAGTATGACGTGTGAAGGAAGCGAAATTAAATGATATAGGTGATCTGAAACTGATCTACAGACCAATGGAGTAGAACACAGTTGAGAAGGTTCAAGATGTTGACCCAAGCAGCACAAGGAATTCGATTGGGCAAGTTATTCCCACCGATCAAAAGGGTACGTTTGATAAGGCAATGTAGTCAGTTTCTGAAAATTCCATGGCTAAGCTTATTAAAACAAACCCTTTTTAGTTGAAGTTGAGTATATGCATGGATTCCTGTTAAATGTAATTTTTGTGCAGTTTTTGGCCATACAAAACAGCAGTGTTCAAAGAGCAAAGAAATTAATACTCCAGGCCATATGGTATGACAAGCTACGGGTAGGACCCAACCACTAGAAAGACAAAACTTCGATGGTTGGACGATCGCCAAGGGTAGACATACATTCAAGTCGAAGACTCAACCCAGTTTAGAGGGGAGTCCAGGGCCTATCACAGAAAAAACAGGAAATGTAACCAGTTTAGAGGCTGCCAATATGGCAGAGCATAACATAAATGATAACAAGAGTGATGTCATAACGCAGAGTCCACAACCATTGATTCTTATCAACCCAACGCTTGAGCGTAGTGCTAATGTGGAGGCAAATGAACACACACCGACTCAGGACAAAGAAAACACCACAACAAATGAGCAGAGTAGTAACGAGGAACATGAGCAAGATCCTTCTAGTGCAGAGGTTGCAAGCGATTTGTTTTCAAAATCTTGCACTAAAGATTTTAGTCTCTACTCTCGAAGATCCTTTAGGGCTAAGAAAACTAACAAAAAGTACAAAGGTTGATTCATTTTCTCCTTAACAAAGGAGACAGGGATAAAAAATAAGAGGTTTCTTTTTTGGCCGATGCTAGTTGCAGATTTTTATAGGCCTAATAACCATATTCACTCTCACTAGAATTCTCTTTCGTGTGAGAGTTTGTTTCTGTTTTTTTATATTTTTGTTTTTGCTTTTGTTTCATTTGTATAAAGGTTTTAGAGTCCTTAAAACCCAGCTCGCTTTCCAAAAAAAAAAAAAAAAAAACCCTTTTAATGCTCTAGTTGAAGAGGGTGAAGATTCGACGGAGGCGTTTGTGACTGAAAGTGAGCATGCTATGGAACAAATGGGTAAAGAGAGTGTAGAAAAAGACTTGAAAGGGGCTGGGTACACAAGTGGCATTAGTGAAAAAGCTTTTCACGACGATTGCGAGACATAGGTAGTAAGTTGCTAGAAGACCTAGTATCAAACCAGCTAGAATGCATTCAAATTCTTTTTACATAATTTGAAGATAGTTACAAGACACGTTTGGAGGTTGATGATGAAGTTGTTGTGGAACATAAAGGGGTTCCCGATTATGAGGTGGCAGTTGAGTAAGAAACAAGAAAGACAGGTCTAAATTAGGAACATGAGGTTCCCATTGAACTGAGAAAGAGTCAGTTGCAGGGTGCTTTGAGCAAGAGCGTAGATGATGGTGGTGCGATAGCTGAGAAAACAGAGGAGGTTGAACATGGGAAAAGTATACGGGTATACTATGCTTCAATTCCTTTGGAGGACAATGAACTGCTTGTGAAAAGCACAAATTTGGTGGTGCTGCAGACACAGCTCGAGGTGGCCTCTATTGTTAATGACTAAGTGAGAAAATCAGATTTGAATTTGAAGCAGCAACACCACATTAGTGCTCAGGATAAATAAGATATTGATTTGCAGGTAAATCTTTCTGATTGTAACTTAGGGTGTGTTTGGTTGCATGGAATCTTATGTCATGGGAATTCATGAGGGGATCCCTATATTTTAGGCTAATCTGAGGTATCACTCCACATCCACTATTTGATTTTATGATCAATGGTGGGAATGAAAGTCCCATGAACATGAGAATCACATGCCTTGGGGGACCAAGGAGTGAAATTTACATGTTCATGGGACTTTCATTCCCACCATTTATCACAAAATCAAATGGTGGATGAGGAGTGATTCATCAATTTAGCCTAAAATATAGAGGTCCCTTCATGAATTCTCATGGCATAGGATTCCATGCAACCAAACACACCCTTAGAGAAGACTGACAGATGCCACTCAGAAAAGGATGAAGAATCCATTGGGTACATAATAGACGTAGAGAAGGGATCGGTTTCGGATGGAGAAAAAAACTAAAGGTAAAAGAAATAAGAAGAAAGAGGCTAAACCGATCAGGGAGCGTCCCATGACTAGAAAGGTAACTACTCAAACTTCCAATAATAATGAATAATTGTTTTTTTTCGGAATGCAAGAGGAGTAGATAACAAAGCTACTATTAGTCAGATCAATAAATTAGATTTTGAACATAACATCAGAATATGATGTTGGCGGAGCCGATGATTGAGGCGTATAGACACGGGGAAATTTTTCTGAAGACCAACTTGTACAACTTTGTATCGAATGAGATAATGAGAGAAACAATGACATGGAGTTAACAGCTTTGAGAGTACCAAGGAAAGATATCGATAAGAAGGAGGGAGTCAGAGAGGCGATTTTGGGGGCGCACAGTGGTGTTTCGGTAAATCTAGATTGTATCCTTTGATGGCAGTGAGATCAGGCTTGGACTTGATCTAGACCGTGGATTATAGGTCAATTGTCATTGTTCATGGCAGTCTCATCAACAGTCAATGGTGAAATCCCCTCGGCTAGGCTTGGAGGCGGCTCGGTCGAGATTGGCAGACCTCCATGCACGTTCTTGCAAGCTCTGGGAGTTGCTAAGGTGGTCTCTCTTGATGTTGCAGTTATGGAAGATACACGGTTTTGAAAGGAGGGAGCCCTGCGTTGTCTTTGACTACTTTGGATACTAAACAATGTGAGAGGTATGTGGAAAGATTTGTTATTGTGCTAAAGTTTTCGGGTTATCACCCTTCCCAAGAAGCCATTAAGGAGACCATCCACAAATCTTGGGGAATTAATAGCAAGTTCCCCATGGGATTAATTGATCCCAGACACGTCATTGTACGGTTTCAAGCGTAGAAAGAGGTTAAAAAAACTTGTAGGGATTCATATTTGATTAGAGGCGTCCGATTCAAAGCCTTTAGGTGGCATAACGGATTTTAGCCTTAAGACATATCCGATTCAAGCTCCATTATAGGTGGATTTTGTTACGAATTAGTGTTACTACTAATCCTAGGATCTTGAGATTCAATAAAACAGATAACAACCAAAGAAAAATCTAGACGAAGGCAAACAACCAAACCAATGCAATAAACTAAAGAAAACGGAAAATAAAGGACAAAAGAATTTAACGTGGTTAAGCGAAACCTGCCTACGTCCACAGAGCGCACCACAATCCACTATGAATATGAAAATCAAGGTTTACAATCACCAATGAAGCCTCTCTCAATTTCTAGGTCTAGGTCTACACAAACCTCTCACAAGAAATCTAAGGAAGACACGTGCTCTCTTACTAGGAAACTTTCTATTGTCTCCTACAAGGAAACTTTGTATTGTCTCCTAAAAAAAACTTTCTATTGTATCTTACAAGGAGACTTCCTATTGTTTTCTAAAAGGAAACTTCCTATTGCATCATACAAGGAAACTTCCTATTGCATCATACTAGGAAACTTCT
The DNA here is from genome assembly GCA_963556465.1 of Berberis vulgaris. Taxonomy (NCBI): domain Eukaryota; kingdom Viridiplantae; phylum Streptophyta; class Magnoliopsida; order Ranunculales; family Berberidaceae; genus Berberis; species Berberis vulgaris. The sequence continues at coordinate 23,294,852 of OY747131.1, read as the reverse complement.
TATTCTTTCATACAAGGAAACTAAAATATATTCAGACTCCACAAATCTCAACAATCTCTCACTTGAAGACTGAATCAAAACAGTAAACCAATCTGCATCATAGTGTTGCACTCATCCTGATCTTCTTAAGCTGAAAGACCAACTGAGGTTGAACACAACCTCAGTTTTTCAACTGTCACTGCCTTTGTCAACATATCTGCTGAATTTCTACTACTCTGGATCTTCTCAAGTTTCAAGATCCCATCTTCTACAACATATTTGATGAAATGGTAACGAGTACCTATGTGTTTAGTTCTCTGATGAAATGTAGCGTTCTTGGCAAGAAAAATTGCATTCTGATTGTCACTGTACAAAATACTCTTGTCCTGCTTTAAGCCCAATTATTCTAACAAACCCTGTAACAAAATCATCTCTTTACTTGCTCAGTAATGGCAACATATTCATACCCTGTGGTAGATAAAACCACCAACTGAGAAGCCCAACTAACTGCTGTATTACCCACTGTAAAGACATAACCAGTGGTATTCCTCATGTTGTCCACATCACCTGCATAGTCTTCATCTACAAATCCCTGCAATCTGAGTTCACTATTACCAAAATACAAACACCTATCAGTGGTGCCTCTTAGATATCGCAATATCCACTTAACTGCCTTCTAGTGTTGCTTTCCAGGATCACGCATAAATCTGATCACAACTCCCACTGCATGAGCAATGTTTGGTCTCGTGCAAATCATGACATACATCAAACTTTGAATGGCTGAGGCATACAATACCATAGCCATGTGATCCATCTCTTCCTTTGTCTTGGGAGACTGTTCTCTTCCTATTGCATCATACCCACGCAGAGCCTTTTTTCTGGACCTATTGGATGGTTCAGACTCAGAATATGTTCCATGAAGCACATGTATTTTGTCAAGTGGTGACGCCTCGTATCAAGTTCTCATCGGATCTTTTCCCAGAGTAAGGGAGTTTTGAGCCTCCTTCCTCGGACCTGACATGCTTGCCGAGGGGTCCATTGCGACTACTACCGGTGCAGGGACGTAAACTGGATGCCCGTGCGTGGCAGAAACTGCTGGGAGAGATGGTATAGGGACCACCCGAGCATTGGACGTGTACCTTGGTTCAACGTCGTCGCGTGACTTGGTGGTCACCATCTATCTAGATTTTGGTAGGAGACGACACTTAGTGTAAAGTTAAGAACTATGTCGTCCCCACGAACGGTGCCAAACTAATGCAATTGTTTTTCGCTTCTTATTCTTGCTTACCTGCTTGACCTGCACAAGTAGCACACATGAGCCATAGACCATCGTGGGTGGCCGATGACACTCCGACACTAAAGTCAGACAAGGATTTGAGGAAGGTGTAATGCTATAACAAGAAATTTGTAGCGTACCTAAGCTTACCAACCTCATGTCTTATTTATAGTGCAAGGAATCCTGATTTAACCAGGCCATCGTAGCCGTAGATTAGGGAGGAGATCTTTGTGGAGATCCCTATCTAATTAGGAGTCGTGCTGTAAGAGGGGAGTTCCATGTTAGCTCCGTGCTCCTAGATACGCGAGAGATAGTTTCCAATCTGAGAGCATTCCTTGGAAGGGAGTTTTCCTGTGTGGAAGATACTCTGGTGTTTAGGAAGAAAGAGCAGTTGTGGTTGCTTGTCCAAAGCAGATCCTCGAGATATTTGCCTGAAAAGGGCTTACGGGTATCGAGGATAGTTGTGAGACGTGTAGGCCTAGCATGCTGTGAGAGTCTAAGCCTGTCTGGTGGGATGAAGTTGAGCGGGCTGAGAATCGCTTGAGCTGGATCCGTATTGGGTTGTTGATTGAACCCGTGGTTCCTCGAGATCATCATGACACGTGTACGGCTCAGGGGTGTGACCGTTTTTATGTATCATTAGTTTTGTTGCCTCTTACGGTTTGCCTTTTCCACTGGCCTGATGATTGATGACTCATTGAAAATAAAATGCTTCAGCTTGGTCTTTGGCAGTCTGAGAATCCCAAGGGTACTAAGACCTTGGATGACTTTGGATGACTGGGATCTTGGGATCGCCTGCTACTCCCTCCACTTTTCGTCATGTTTTGACTGCGCCCGGGGAGCTTTTTTGGCTTTCCGAGATGGATGTGCAGGACAATGCTCGCAACCTCATTGGCGGTTGGCTAATAGAGATCTTATGCCTGTACGCCCACCACGCCGTCATATTGATGAGGGTCTTCAACACTTTATGGAAGGAATGACTCACCTTACTTATGCGGTCGTGATGGTGTCAGACTACAAGGCTACTCGTGATCAGGTGGCTCTTATTGAGCGGAAGCTGGTAGGACATATCCAGCTCCTTTCTCATGTTCTCCATCAATTTGATTCATTGAAGGCGCAGTACATAGAGTATGCAAGGGCTGCAGATTCTGCACACACATCATTGAAGGAACTCGAGGCCATTCGTGACACCTTTGCTTCTGATCTTGAAACGTCCGAAGTTGAATTAGGTAAGTTGCAATCCCATCTGGATGCTATCAAGAAAGAGTTGTTCTACCAAAAGGCTGAACGTGACGGGGCCATTCGTTTTGCTGAGGATTGTTCTGCTAATCTTAAGGCTTACGTGACTCGAATCGCTTAGCCGAATTCTAAGTTTGTCATGACCAAGTCTGTGATTTTTGCTAGACTCGCGGTCGTTGATAAAGAATTAGTGTCGACCCGAGCTGAGCTATCATCTGTTACTTAAAGGTTGAAGGAAGCAGAGGCCACAGATTGGAAAAGAGTGGTCGATGGTTGCCATGATTTCTTGGATTTCCTGTAGACGCAAGGTTTAAACATGTTCGAATGTCGTTGCTTTGCTGAGCAATAATTCAATGGTGTTGAAAAAGTTGTTCCGAATTAACTGGGTGATTCGATTGTCGGAGAACCTTCTCAACACTTGTCTGAGCCCATACCACCTAGGGATGCTGCTGATGTCGATGCCTTTTCTTAATTGTTTATTTTGATTCTCTTGTAATTTCATTTTCTAGAAGATCAATGGAAATTTTATATTTCACATTTGTTGTGTCCAGTATGTCTAGCTTATCAGCTTTTTACTTACGACATTTCTGGCAGATTTCTGACTCATTCGTCTGGATTTTTATGAATGGCTTCGATGTTCGACATTCTAGTCGCGTAGAAGCTCTTTTTATGGAAAAAAATTCTTTATCTGTATTATGATGTCATACATTACAATCGACGAGAAAAGTCAATGTCCTGGTACTTTATTACTTCGTGGTTGATCACACTAGAATTTTTTTTTATGTCGGACTCGTTCGTCCAGTACATGTATTTATTTTTGCTCGATACTCTAGCCGTGCTGAGTATTTTCATGAGTTGGTTATTTTATCTGACTTCCTTATCCTAGCTGAATTCTTGTCATTTTGAATTCGAGATGTAAGATTGAGCGAATAAGTTCATTGATAATATATTTTCAAGTGCTCTACATTCCATGGTCGAGGTAGCTTTTCGCCCTCCTTATTTTCTAACCAGTATGTTCCTGGTTGTTGATATTTATTACTCTGTATGGTCCTTCCCAATTTTTGTTTAGCTTGCCCGCACTAGGTTCATTTGTGTTGAGTTGGACTTTTCCTAGTACCCAGTTGCCAATGTTAAAAGTACAAATTTGCACCATTTTTTTGTAATATCTGGCCATACGTTGTTGGTAGGTTGTTGTTTTGATAGAGGCTGCTTCTCGCTTTTCCTCAAGGAAGTTTAGCCCGACTCTCAGTGCTTCAAGGTTCTCCTCAGCACGAAGTTCTTTGGTTTGGAATGTTGGCAGACTGATCTCCACGGGTATCATTGTTTCGGATCCATATGCGAGGGCGAAATGTGCTTTTCCTGACGGAGTTCGTTTTCTTGTTCTGTATGCCCACAAGAGTTAGGTTACTCAGATGTCCATAATCCTTTTGTTGCTTCGAGCCTTTTTTTTATTGCTTCCAAGATTGTCCTGTTGGTGACCTTAGTTTGTCTGTTTGCCTATGGATGAGTGGGCGCGGAGAAGTGTGGTTGGATATTCAGGGTTTTACATAACTCCTTGACCTTCTTGCCTTCGAATTGCTTCCCATTGACTGTGACAATTACCCTTGGGATCCCGAATCTGCATATTATGTCTTTCCAAAGCAACTTTTCGACTTGAGCTTTTCCTATCTTCGCGAAGGGCTCTACTTCTACCCACTTAGTAAAGCAGTCTACCACTATGAGAAGAAACTTCTTGTCAGACGTGGGAAGTGGTACTACGATGTTCATTCCCCATTGCACGAATGTACAGGGGCTACTCATCGGGACCAGGTTCTATCTCGGCATGTGAGTGTATGGGGCAAATCTTTGGCATTTTTGTCACACTTGTGAACATGCTTTTGAGCATCTGCTTGCATCGTTGGCTAGTAATAACCTAGCATGAGTGCTTTATGGGTCAACGTTCTTCCCCCTGGGTGATTTCCATATGTACCGTGGTGGATCTCTTGCAAAACGTATTCAACATCTTTTGGTGAAAGACATCTTAGCATTGGGCTCGTGGAAGACCTTCTGTAGAGTCTGTCATTGATCATTATGTATCTTGCCGTCCGATTTCGTAATTTTTAGGCTTCCATTTTATCTCTTGTGAGTTCTTCGTTTGATATATATGCCAGGTTTGGAGTTGTCCAGTTGTTGTCTTGATTCGTGGCGCATGCTACTTCCACCTGGTTTTCAAGTATGGAGCTTCCTTGCATTATGATGAGTGGATTATCATTGTCCTTAGTCGTTGATGTCTCATTTGCTAGTTCGTTGGCTCTTTTGTTCTCCGCCCTTGCACACAGTTGAATAATCGCATTCTAGAAGCCTTCCATTAGCTCTGTGTTTTTTTGGTGGTAGGTTGCCATTCAGGTATCTTTGACTTGAAACTCGCCATTTAGTTGATTGACCACCAACTTGGAATCAGTAAAGACACTAACGTCTTTTATTTCCAAGTGTTTTGCTAACTATAGCTCTACTATCACAGCTTCGTACTCGATTTCGTTGTTGGAGGCTTTAAAATTGAATTTTATCGCTTTCTCCAATGTGATGCCTCTCGAGTTGTACAAGATTAGTCCAACTCTGCTTCCAGTAAGTTGGATGCTCCATCACAGCGGAGGATCCATCTGTCGGTGATTGGTTTGGATTGTTCTCCTTCGCTCTTGATTTTCGTCTATTGGTTGTTGCTTTCAGTGAATTCGGCGATGAAATATGTTAGTGTCTGAGCTTTGATAGCGGTTCTGGGGGCATAACTGATGTCGAATTGTCCAAGTTTTATCGCCCATTTCACCATTCTCCCCGATAGATCTTGTTTGTGCAACACCGACCGAAGCGGTTGTTCGGTCATAACCGTGATTGGGTGTGTTTGGAAGTACGGCCATAGTTTTCTTGAAGACACGATCAGGGCGAGCGCAAATTTCTCTAGGGCTGGATAACTGATTTCTGCATCCGCAAGTGTTTTGTTGATGTAGTAAACTGGTTTTTGCACGCCTTTTTATTCCCGTACTAACAATGAGTTTACCGCGTGGTCAGACATGTATAGATATAGATATAGTGATTCCCCAGTGTTCGACTTCGTTAGTAGCTCTCTGCTCCCCATATACATTTTTTAGGCTTTGAAAAACTTCCTCGCATTTCGTATTCGACTCAAATGTCTTGTTTCCCTTCAAAATTCTGAAGAAAGACAGACAGTTGTTTGATGATCTAGAGATAAATATGTTCAGGGCTGCTATTCTTCCATTAAGACTTTGTACACCTTTTATGTTTGTTGGTGACTGCATGTTGAGAAGCGTCTGTATCTACTTTGGATCGGCCTCAATTCCTTTTTGGTTGACCATGTACCCGAATAATTTCCCTGATTTTACTCCAAAGGTGCACTTCTCCGGATTCAATTTCATCTCATACTTTCGCAGTTGGGAGAAGGCTTGTTCCAGATCTGTGACGTGGTCTGCTCGGCGTGAGATTTTGACAAGCATGTCGTCGATGTAAACCTACATCGTTTTGCCTATTTGATCTTTAAACATTCTATTCACCAGCCGTTGGTACGTTGCTTCAGCGTTATTTAATCCGAAGAGCATTACCCTATAACAGTATGTACCCCTTTTTGTCATAAAATATATTTTTTCTTGGTCGGGAGGGTAAATCTGTATCGGATTATACCTAGAGTATGCATCCATGAAGCTTAGTAGCTCGTGCCCGGCGGTTGCATCAACTATCTGATCTATTCGTGGAAGTGAGAAACTGTCATTAGGGCAGACTTTGTTCAGATCGGTGTAGTCCATGCATACCCTCCTTTTGCCATTCTTCTTCTTTACTAGCACCGTGTTTGCCAACCAGTCCGGGTAGTGAGCTTCTCTTATCATCCCCACATTAAGTAGTCAGCGCACTTCCTCGTTTATTGCTTGATCATGTTATGGAGCCACAACCTTCTTTTTTGTCGAACAGGCTTCTTGTCTGGGTTCACTTTAATTTGTGAGAGATGAAAAATGGATCTATTCCTACCATGTGCTTCATTGTCCATGCAAAAACATCTTGGTTATCCTTCAGCAGTCAGATCAGTTCCTTGGCGAGTTCGGGATGAATCTTTATGTCGATCCGGACTGCTTTCTTCGCCTCATTGTCTAAGTAGACTACGATCATTTCTTTTTCCGGTTGTCCGGGGTTAGGTCGATCTCGTGGGCTATTTGGAGCCATATTATCGTCCGAAAAGTTTGAACTCGCCTGACCAAGTTGTGAACGCTTTTCTGGTCGTTGCAGTAATTGCTATTTGTGGGGAGTCTTTATTGTTGCAAAATGACACTCATGGGCTGCTGGTTGATTTCTTTTGCTTCTCCCGATACCATTGTCGGTATAGTACTTTAAGCATTGGTGCATAGTTGAGGAGACTGCGCCCATTTTGTGTATCCAGGGTCTCCCGAGTAGCTTGTTATATGTAGAAGATGCATCAACGACAAGGAAATCTATCAATAATACTCGTTGCTTTCCTGGTTCTCCTGCTTCGACCGGTAGTTGAATCATCCCCAGCGGACGACATTGTTCCCCGCTGAAACTCACCATTGGTTGATCGCTGGATGAGAGCATTTCATTAGTGAACCGCATCCTTTGAAAATCTGCCAAGTATAGAAGATTGGCCGAGCTACCAGTGTCGACCAATACCCTCTTGATTTCCCATCTAGCTATCATGACCGAGATTACTAAGTCATCATTGTGCGGGAAATTAACCCCTTTTGCATCTTCGTTTGAGAAGGTTAGAGTCATTTGCATCATCTTTGCACGTTGTGTTGATGGCTCTTGGTATCTGATCTTTCCTCGCAGGTATCTGACTACTCACTTTCGGGAACTGTTGGATTGCTAATTTTTTCTAACTGCACCATGCAAGACGTATATTGTCTCCTTTAGTCCCCGAGATGATTGTTTCGTCCTTGGGTTTGATGAATTCTTCGAGTCGTCCTTCTCTGACATGGCATTCAATCTCGTTCTTCAAACTATGACAGTCTTCGGTAACGTGGCCGTAGTCATTGTGGAAGAGGCATTATTTGCTTTTGTTTCGTTTCTCCGGATTTCCTCTCATTTTTGTGGCCATTTGACATCTTCCCTTCCTGTTATAGCTTTAAGGACCTCGCTTTGACTCGCTATCAAGATCGTGAACGATTTCTCTGCTTGTTCGAGTTTGGGCTTATTCGGTTGTAGTTTTCCAAACTTTCCTTGGTTAAATTCGAAACTGTTATTGACCCGATGTCTCTTAAGCTGGGTGATTTATTCTCGAGGTCTGTTGCCCTCCTGGTCTCAGATGAGTCTATCCACCATTCCGATTACATGATTCATCTAAGCCATAAGCATCTCTACTCGGGGGTTCGAGAGGATTCCCCAAGATGTCAGAGACGTCTGAATTGTTACCTGTTGAAGCTCTATTCTTTTCGGTGCGATTGGTTCGACGATTGTTGCTGGGTTGATATTAAGCGACATGTCATATTGTTCACCGCCAGATTGAGGATTTGTGGAGCACTTCATTGACCTTGATAGTTGTTTGATTCTTAACAAGATCCTGGTGAACTTTGTCACTGAGTTTTCTTTTCAGAAAGGAAACTCGTCGTTCCCCATGGACGACGCCAAACTGAAGTGTCCAAAATCCATCCTCCTGTAAGTTTGACCTACAAAACAAATGTTAGACTGCCAAAGACCACTATTTTGGTGGCTGAAGGCACTTTGATGTTTAAGTCAACAACTTTGTTTGAAGAGTGAAGTAAATTTGAACAAAACTCAATTAAAGTTGCATACCTGTGTTGAATGTTCCCTTTACCTTTTATAATAGTCGTGGTTAATTCTCTGCGTGACTTAAGCATGTTTCCTCCTTGATGGAGATGTGTCTATGGAGGTGTAACTCCCTCTATGATTTTTTTTTGGTGTAATGTTCATCTTCTTTATGAGAGAATTTGTGTCAGGCCTGAATTTGGGCTTTGATTTGTTTGGGCCTGGATTCATACTTTGATTATAACTTCTTATAGTGGGCCTTGTCTGGGCCCCTATGGTTGGCTTCATTCTTCTTGGGTTTGACAGGCTGACCCAGTAGATGGGACGTCATATCCTCGTGATGGATGTTCTCTGCCACGTGTATGGCGGCAATGATCGGTTTAATAAGATGTATCATCAACAGCCTTAACTGGTACTTCCCTATTTAGATGCCAAAAAATGTGGACTTTACATACGAATTTTCATAATTTTGTTGCTAGCTGTTGGAATGTATATTTGCAAAATTATTATGCTCTCAATAGGTTAGACCTGAAAATTAAATATTTGAGATCTGGTCTTAAGAGATTGAACAAAGAAAGTTTTGGTAATATTATCAACAGGATTCATATGTTGAAAGATGAGATCCGCTTGTGAGAGAATATCACACAAGAATCCTGGGATGTGCAAGTAATAAGCAATTTGTATACATATAAGGCATAATATAAAAATGCTCGTCTACAAGGTAAGACATATTTGAAGAAGAAATCAGGAGAAAAAAGAAATTAAAGAAGGAAAAACATGCGGAAAAACTTTTGTCTCAGTAAGATTTTAGTTTTTGGATTGTATTCTGAAACATGGTAAATGATAGGAAATACACATCCCTCATAAAACCTCCTCTTCTGGAGGAAGTAAAGGAAGCCCTTTTCAGGATTCCTCATGATAGTGCTCTTACATCTAGTTTCTTCGAAAGTTGTTGGGCAATAGTGTGCATGGATCTATGGGAAGCAATCAATTATTATTATTTTTTTATTTTTTTTTATAGATATTCTCTGCCAGGGGATTTTACATCAAATTTTATTGCTTTGAATCCAAATGCGGAGGCACCAAAATCTTACAGTAGTTTCATCCCATCGATTTATATAACGTGGAGTATAAAATATTCAAGAAGATTATTTGCAATGGTTTGGCAGAGTCTTTCCGAACTTATCTCTCGGGAGCAAGGAGCTTTTGTAAAATCAATGCTCATTTATGAGAATACAGGGTTGGCGGAAGAGATGATGAGATCTATAAGTAAAAAAGCGCAGTAATGTGATACTTAAGCTTGATATGGAAAAAGTGGTACGACATCATCGAATGAAATTTCATAGTCTTAGTGTTGCAGCGTTTTGACTGTGTTACAAATGTGGGGTTTTTGTTTTAAGGCAAGAGTAAATAATGGATTCTTTAGTTCCTTTAGAGGATTGAGACAAGGGACCTACTATCCCCATTGCTAGCGGTTGAAGTTCTGAATAGAGGGCTTACTTGTGCATTCTACAAGGAGAAGATTGGTTACTTCTATATCCCTAGAAGTTGCAATAGAAGTAACCAATCCAACAACACATTTATCGTATGCAGACGACACTATGATATTCTTGAATGGTAGGAAAGCATCGGTCCAGGGTTGTATGAAATTTCTGCGAAACTATTGTGAACTGTCCAGTCAAAAAATTAACGAATGGAAAAGTATTTTTTTTTTTTTTCCTTGAAAATAATGCGCCTTCAAAGGGAATTGAAACCATCAAAATAGTGACCAAGTTCGAACACAAGGAATCACTGCTAAGATACTTAGGAGCTCCTATTTATCAAGGCAAGCGGAAGGTGGGGCTTTCTTTGGAGAATTGGTTAATAAGATCCAGAAAAGTTATGGTGGCTGGAAATCTGGTTTGCTTACGCCAGGGGAAAAATTGTACTCATAAGGCATATTTTGGCTTCCATCCTAGTTCATACCTTGGCTGCTACATGTATCTCGTATAAGGTCATCGATAGAATTCAAGGTATGATTTCTACTTTATTTTGGAGAGACTTCGAGGGTGTTGCAAATGAAAATGGCCGGCTTGGCTTTACTTGAGCTACCCTACAAGAGAATGCGAGCTGGGAGTAAGAAACCTCTTCGTGGTTATGCGTTTTTTTTTTCTGCTCAAGTGGTGTGGACAATGATGGCGACTGACTCCCTTTGCTTCCCCTGTTTGCAATAAAAGTAAACAAGATTCTTCGATGATGTCGAAAAAACTGATGCTTCTTCGTACCCAACTGCTTAATAGCTCTACTTAGAAAATCGATTTAGGCTCACAAATTAGTTTTTTTTTTTAAATTTGTATGAAAACTTGAGTAGGAATGGTTTGTATATTCCAAGATCGAGTTTAATTGGTAATTGGCCAACGCTCGTCATGGCTGCTAGCAATGGTATTACTTTTTTAGAGGATGACATTCTTGCAGAAAGAATGGCAGATTTTAGTAGGTGTTGCAAGGATGCTGGTTGTGGAGGTGACTCGTGTTTTTGGAATCATTCGAAGTTTACTTGTGTTGTTTTGACGCCCAAGGGAACCTGACAAAATTTCTGATCTCATTTGACATCCTTTATTAACGTTGAAGATTTCAGTTTTTGTTTGGAAATTGTTACATGGGGCGATCCTGATTGATGGTAACTGCATCCAAATTTTTAATTTTATTTTATCTTTATAATTCCTCCCCCCCCTCCCCCCAAACTTCGGTATGGAGGGGAAACTTTGGGATGCTAGATTTTATTACTTATCAAAAAAAAAGATTTACAAACCAATCCGAGGTACATTATGACTTTACCCGAAGAATGAATTCCAAAATAAAAATTTGTTAAACAAAACATTATGTAACTGACTGTATCTGGCTCATTACTGCAGCTGCTTCATCAACCACACTCTAACCCAAACACAGGAGCCATGCCTTCCTTCACCACTGGCTCAAAACTCTGCAATATCTGTGTGAATGTAACCTCCTTCACTGCACAATACCAAAATGTTGCAACCAATTCCACCTCCATTTCTCAACAAAAAACTTGTCTGAAAAAAGGAAAAATTCATTGCAGAACCACCGTACCACACAGTCCCATAAACTCAATCCTCCAATGCAAAGAAAAAACCTGATTACCACCAGAACAGAGGGTTGTCGTGCAATAAATAAATCTATTTTTTCTAATATACGCAGTCCCACTCTTATCTAGCAGCAACAAGGCCTTTGGCCTAGCCGGCAGATAGTCCCCTATACACCCTCGAACTTGCTCAACCTGTGCCAATCTAGCCAGAGCATTCGCTACTGAATTAGTTTCTCTATAAACATGTCTACAATGACTTACCAAAGTACTACAGGTGTCCCTGATGTCTCTCCAGCAAATTCCAAGAAACCATGGGACCTTAATTTTCCGAAAGAACCATTGTTATACCATAATCGAGTCCGTTTGAATAAAAAAATGCCTGAACCCATTAATCTTACAAAGTTTCAGACCTTTGAGTAACGGATATGACTGCGCCAAATTACTTGAACCAACTCCAAAGAAAACCTGTTTTGCCGCCACACATTGGCCTATATCATCTCTAACAATAATACCACTGTTAAAATAAACAAATCAGTTTGTCATGTAAACTAGTTTGTTAGATAATCTGTTCAAAGTCTGCTCATAGCTAGCTGTCAATCTGTTTTCTGTTTCTAGGTTCTGTTGACTAGCTTCTCTGTATTCTAGATGTCTATATATATCAAATGTACAATGGACAACACAAGGTAATATTGAATTCATTGTTAGTATTGATTTTAGAGTTTCAACATGGTATCAGAGCACCATTATAGCTCTTCATTTTATCATCTCTGTCAGTTCTAATTTTTTTTTTTTCTTCTTCTCTTCTTTTCTCTCTGCTTCTTCAACATTGCTAATGGCAGATTCCAGTTCTTCCAATGCTGCCTCTGTCAGTAATTCCAATTCTACAGAAGGTAAACCTGTCATGTTCACTCATGTCTTGTCTGTTAAACTGAGTGAGAGCAATTACTTGCTATGGAAGCAACAAGTGTTAGCAACCATTAAGGGTCATAAGTTGCAAAAGTTCATTGAAAAATATGCTTCTCCACCTCGATTTCTATCAAATGAAGATTAAGCTCTAGGTCCTGTCAATCCAGAGTTCATCAGTTGGGAACAACAGGATCAATTGCTATTTTCTTGGCTCCTTTCATCCATGATGGAATCATTATTAACGAGGTTAGTTGGATGTGAATCTTCGGCTCACATATGGAGTTTACTTGAGGTGTTCTTTAATTCTCAAACCACTGCAAAGATTTCATAGTTTCGAAAACAACTTCAGAACATCAAGAAGTGTGATATGAACATCAATGATTATTTACTAAAGATCAAGACTATCATTGATCAATTGGCTTCTGTTGGCCATTCACTGTCACCTCAAGACCACATCAATGCAATTTTTGATGGTCTTCCTCAGTCTTATGATACCTTCATAGTATCTGTTTCTTCAAGATCAGATACTTACAGTATTTCTGAGATAGAATCCCTTCTTCTGGCTCAAGAAACACGGATTGAGAGACATAATAAACATCTTGATGTATCTAGTTCTGTCAATGTAGCTCACAGTACCTACAAGCCATCTCCTAGGTCCTTTGCTTCAAATCCTAATCCTTGGCGTCCACAGTTCAGGTCACCTACCAATAATGTCTCATTCAGAAGTGGTGCACGGTTTGGATCAGTGAGAGGTTCTCGACCTCCTAACTATCACAATGTTCGACCTCAGTGTCAAATTTGTGGCAAGACAGGTCACATGGCTTTCAAATGCTATCATAGATTTGATAACAACATTTCAAATCCTTGGAGTTCAAACATTGCATCTCAGCAGTCAGCATTCTCTCAGCAAGCAAATGTGCAAGCACATCTTGCTACTAGGAATGCTTTATCAGCTTACTCCAATCATCCTACTGAAGAAAATTGGGGAGGTGGTTCAGAATCTCAACATTATCAGCCTCAAGGATTACTTTCTGCTTCCAGTTCATCTGATAATAGATGGTTTCTTGATTCTGGTGCAACAAACCATTGCACTCCTCATACTCATAACCTGAAGACATCTTCTCCTTATTATGGAAATGACCAGCTTTTTATTGGGGATGGTTCAGGTCTGCCCATTCAAAATGTTGGTGAGTCCACATTACCTACTTTCAATTCTTCCATACTTTTACATCTGAAGAGTGTTCTGCAAGTTCCTAGGCTTACTAAAAACCTTTTGAGTGTCTCCAAATTTGCTCAAGATAATCATGTTTATTTTGAGTTTCATCCTAATTCTTGTTTTGTTAAGGATCAGGTCACCAAGAAGATCCTCTTGGCAGGCACACTTAGCAATGGGCTATATGTCTTTCCATCTCCGTCTCTAGCTGCTCCAGTTAATTCAGAATCTGACTCTTTTTCAACTTCTAGCAAGTCAGTGCATACAACATCTCCCAAGGCTTCATCACCCTTATCTCTTTGGCATGCCCGTTTGGGCCATCCTTCATTTTCTCTTGTTCATAGGATATTAAGACAGTGTAACATTTCTGCTTCTAGTGTAGATGCATCTATGTTTTGTTCATCTTGTTGTTTAGGTAAAATTCATAGACTGCCTTATACTAGCTCTTCAACTGTCTACCACAAACCTTTAGAACTTCTTCACACAGACCTATGGGGTCCTGCATCAACTGTATCTTCTTCAGGGTATAAATACTATATTCATTTCATAGATGCTTATAGTAGGTTTACTTGGGTCTATCTCTTACAAAACAAATCTGATGCATTTCCTACTTTTCTCAAGTTTAAAGCTCAAGTAGAACTTGAATTTGATCTTCCTATTAAGTGTGTTCAATCTGATTGGGGAGGTGAGTACAGATCTTTCTCCAAGTTTTTAGCTCAAAATGGAGTTCTTCATAGATTAGCTTGTCCTACTACTCATCAACAGAATGGTGTAGCTGAACGCAAACATAGGCATATCATTGAGTTAGCCCTCACTCTGCTAGCTCATGCATCTATTCCTTTAAAATTTTGGGATGAAGCTGTCAGAACATCTGTCTATCTTCTTAACAGAGTTCCTACCTCTGTCTTGAATGGGATTTCTCCTTTTGAATGTCTTTACCACAAAGCACCAAATTATAGTCATCTCAAGGTGTTTGGTTGCTTATGTTATCCCAATGTCAGGCCTTACAATGCTCATAAGTTGCAATATAGGTCTGAAGAGTGTACCTTTCTTGGTTATAGCATTCAACACAAAGGGTATAAGTGTAGGTCTCCTAATGGTCGTATATTCATATCCAGAAATGTTTTGTTCAATGAGAATTCATTTCCATTTCACAATGTAAACCCTTCTTCTATCAAACCCAATTCACTCTTTCCTGATTTTACACCTGCTCATATTCCTATGACAGTTCCATCCATAGTCACACCCACAGTGCCCTCTGCAAGGTTTTCTAACCCCACACTGCAGAGTCCATCTTTCACTCAGCATCCTACTTGCAATGCTAATCAGAATTCATCATCTAGTCATTTACCTCTTGCTAATACATCTCCTAGTGCTCATCAGACTCCATTATCTAGTCACTTACCTCTTGCTAATACATCTCCTAGTACTGAATCTCCTTCAGTATCTACTTCTATTCCGCCTACTCTGCCTACTCTACCTACTGGACACCAGATGATCACTAGATCTAAAGCAGGAATATACAAACCAAAGATTTTTCTGGTCTCTGCAGAACCATCCAGTTTAAAGGAGGCATTGAACACTCCTCATTGGCTTTCTGCCATGCAAGATGAGTATTTTGCTCTTCAACGTAATCACACTTGGTCGCTGGTTGATTATCCTCCTCATAGGAGCATTGTTGGCTGTAAATGGCTTTTCAAAGTTAAGGAGAACTCAGATGGGACAATACAGAAATATAAAGCTCGCCTAGTTGCTAGGGGCTTTCAACAAACTGAAGGTTTTGATTACAAGGAAACTTTCAGCCCAGTGGTTAAACCATCTACTATCAGAATCATATTGTCAGTTGCAGTTACTTATTCTTGGTCAGTGTTCCAGTTAGACATCAACAATGCCTTCCTAAATGGGGTATTACAAGAGGAGGTATATATGATGCAACCACCTGGATTTGTAGATCCATCTCGGCCTGATGTTGTGTGCAAGCTCTCCAAGGCCATATATGGTCTCAAACAGGCCCCTAGAGCCTGGTTTGACAAGCTTCAACACACCCTTCTCAAATTTGGTTTTACTGCAACAAAGTCAGACTCTTCTTTGTTCATCAGACACTCACCTTCTCCCATCTTCATTCTAGTATACGTTGATGATATTCTAGTGACAGGGTCAAGTACATCTGATATTTCTCAGTTGATATCTCAACTACATAACTACATGCTCAGTTTAGTTTGAAAGATATGGGATTGGTTAAATACTTTCTGGGTATTCAAGTTCAACACACAACTACTGGCATGTTCCTCTCTCAGACCAAATACATTCAGGACCTTCTTTGTAAAGCAAAAATGCAAAATGCTAATGGGTTGCCTACCCCTATGTCAGGTGGTGAGAAGCAGATGGATACAGGGAGTGATCCAGTCCAAGATGTTCAGATGTATAGGAGTGTTGTTGGTGCCTTGCAATATGTAACTATCACTAGACCTGATATAGCTTATTCTGTCAACAAGGTATGTCAGTTTATGCAAAACCCACTTGAAGCTCACTGGAGAGTTGTTAAGCGAATCTTGAGATACCTGAAAGCAACATCAACATATGGTCTTCACATAGTTCCTGTTTCTTCATTCAAATTCACTGGGTATTGTGATGCAGACTGGGCATCAGATGCTACTGATAGACGTTCAACTTCAGGGTATTGTGTGTATTTGGGATCAAATCTAATATCCTGGTCATCAAAGAAATAAAGCATTGTTTCTCGAAGTAGTACTGAAGCTGAGTACAGGAGCTTAGCATCATTAACTGCTGAATTATCATGGTTGCAAACACTCTTCTCTGAGTTAAGGATTGCTAGTGTCACTCCTACTGTCTGGTGTGACAACATGAGTGCTGTTTTCCTCAGTGCAAATCCAGTTCTTCATGCTAGAACCAAACATATTGAAATTGATATTTTCTTTGTACGAGAGAAGGTAGCCAGAAAACTCATCAATGTGCTTCATATTTCTGCCAAGGATCAGATTGCAGATGTTCTCACCAAAGCTCTAAGTACATCTAGATTTCTACTACTTCGTGACAAACTAAGTGTTGTCAATGAGACTACACTTAGTTTGCGGGGGAATGTTAAAATAAACAAATCAGTTTGTCATGTAAACTAGTTTGTTAGATAATCTGTTCAAAGTCTGCTCATAGCTAGCTGTCAATCTGTTTTCTGTTTCTAGGTTCTGTTGACTAGCTTCTCTGTATTCTAGATGTCTATATATATCAAATGTACAATGGACAACACAAGGTAATATTGAATTCATTGTTAGTATTGATTTTAGAGTTTCAACACAAGCTACCATATTGTCAACAGATGAACCATCAACGTCAAGTGCACACCATCCAGCCGGTGGGAACGCCAAAAACACGACCAGGGAAGGAGACTCTTGCACTAACACACCATGCAAACCCAGCCTGCGAAGAATAAAAACATCAACACTCAATTTCTTTGGTAGAAATAGTTTCGACACCAATCTGATCCAATGGTAGATCTTTATAATCATGTAATTGGCTGACCACTTTTTGCCCTCATCAAATTTCTTATTACGTTGATTCCATATCTACCGACTACCATAGGATAAAAAGAGGAGCGAGATTAAATAATAGACCAACTTGTGTCGAGTGCCTTGCCTTCCTGAACCAAATTAATAACATGATGTAAACCTCAACTAGCCTATGAACATGAACATTAAAAATTAACTCAGAAGGCGACCATACTCAAGCAGCCATTTCGCTTTCTAAAAAATGATGTTTGGTGGTTTCATCCCTGGGGATTCAAGCAACAACTACATCTCGATGCGAGTTCAAAACCAATCCGTCTTAATTCACCATCAACTGGTAAGGCCCTTTTAATCACTTTCCACAAAAAAATGGAGATTTTAGTTGGCGAAAAAGGGTGCCAAAGCATCTTCCACAGACGGACAGGCTGATCCCTGTTTCCTAGCAGTTCAAAAACCAAACTATTAGTAAACTTTCCGTTAGAGCAGGGCATCCAAATACTGACATCCAGCTTGCCCACATAACCTTGCAACTTGCTCCCATATAGCTCTTGAGTTATTCTCTGTAATAAAGGCCAAGTGACCAAAATAGTGCACCTTGCATAAAGTGTAGAGAATGCCATTTGTCCTTCTACCTCTGCCCAGCCAACACGATCCAAACTTTCTCCAACTATCCAGTTCTCATTGAAGAAGCTTATATTGCCAACTCCGATTCTCCAAGTCGAATGATCTGCCAGAAAAATCTAAACTCCAATATTTCTTTCATGAAAGAGGACGTGCCCACTTTCACCAACAATTTTCGACTTGGTACACCCACCTTCAGTTGCGCATGAAAACTGCCCACAATGAATTTGTAGTTAACATGTTCCACAAGGATTCAATCCTAAAAGCTTTTATGACAATTACAAGGTCACGAACAGCCAAACCACCTTCTTCAACTGGCATACCAAGCTCATCCCAATCGACCCATTTGCGCTTATGATTGCCTTCATGATCTCCCCAAAAGAATTCGGTTATAATTTTCTGAATAAATTTAACAACCTTCACCGGCACACAAGTCGCCGCCATGGTGTAAACAAGCATTGAACAAAGTACATTGTTGAGAATCAATGATTCTACTATGATATAGGGATATGATTAGGATACTATAGGGATATGATTAGGATATTGTAGTTGTGAAAATCTTAAAAATATTGTAGTTGTGGAAACTGAATTGTATTCTTATCAGAAGTTACCTAAAGCTACTAGGATACTTCTTGTATAAATACCCTTACCTGTATAATGAAAAACTCATCCTGGCATATTATTTTCTCCATACCATTGTTTTACATGGTATCAGAGCAAGGTTAATCCTAGCTCTTGTTTCAGCCGCCAGCTATCACTATAGTCATCTTTCTTTCGTCGTCCCTTTACCATGGGCGATAATACAGAGATTTCTTTGGCTGGGAGGAACCATGAAACTTCTAGCCCTTTTTTTATCCATCACTTTGATCACACTGGAATGGTGTTTGTCTCCAAGCTTCTTAATGGAAACAACTACGCAACATGGTTCGTTCTATGCGTATCTCCTTAAGCGCGAAAAATAAGTTAGGGTATATTGATGGAACGCTGGAGGTACCCTCAGAAGAGACAAACTTGAACAAGTTTCTTTTTTGGCAACGTTGCAATGACATGGTGCTTTCATGGATCCTTAATTCCATTGAACCTGACATCGCAGACAGTGTAATTTATTCATCTACAACGCATGAGGTTTGGGAGGATCTCAAAGAAATA
The DNA here is from genome assembly GCA_963556465.1 of Berberis vulgaris. Classification (NCBI taxonomy): domain Eukaryota; kingdom Viridiplantae; phylum Streptophyta; class Magnoliopsida; order Ranunculales; family Berberidaceae; genus Berberis; species Berberis vulgaris. The sequence goes on along the minus strand of OY747131.1, from coordinate 23,276,100 downwards.
TTTTTTCAAAGCAATGCTCCAAGAATCTTTTAGTTGCAGCGAGATCTTTTTTCTCTTTCTCAAGAATAAATGTTCGTAGCAAGTTATTTCACCAAACTAAAAAAACTATGTGATGAATTGGCCTCATATAATGATCTGCCCTTGTATTCTTGTGGTGCTATGAAAAAACACATGGAACGTGATGAGCGCAATGTTCTGATGCAATTTCTTATGTGGCTTAATGAATCTTATAGTGCAGTTCATGGACAGATCTTGCTCATGCAACCCTTGCATACTTTGCGCAAGGCTTATTCTCTTATTACACAGGAAGAAAAACAAAGAGAGTTGGGAACGTCCTGTCCTTCCATTGAATCTGTAGTCATGGCAGTTCGTCAAGGTACCCATCCTTCCATTGAGTCCGCAGCCATGGCAGTTCGTCAAGGCCAAGCACCTACTAATGCTAGTAAGACGCCTTTGCATTGCACATACTGCAACTGAGACCACCATACTGTTGATACTTGTTACAAGTTGCACGGGTTTCCACCCGGGCTCCGTTTGCATGGTTCTAATAAGCCTAAGGGAAGTCGCAACAAAAAGGGAGCAAGCACCAGGATTATAAACCATGTGAACTCGAACCCAACATTAGAAGAAATCTAAGATGTCATGCCTTACTTATCTGAGATCCAATATCAACAGATTCAAAATATGATGAGTGAAAAAGACTCCCACCAATCCTCAGGTAATACCAAACATTTTCATGATATCAATTGGATTATTGATAGTGGCGCTACAGACCATATCACCTCAGCTTTTCACCTGCTTAGAGCCAAAGCTAAAAATCCCTCTATGCAGCTAGTAATGTTGCCAAGCGGAGATACAACACCCATTAGTTCCACTGGAACTTTATCTCTTAATTCTCATATTTCTTTGAAAAATGTTTTATGTGTTCCTACCTTTAAAGTAAATCTCATGTCTGTCTGTCGCATCACAAAGGGATTACAATGTTCAATGACTTTTTTTTCCTTCTTGGTGTATCTTGCAGGACCTGGCAGATGACGATTGGTTTGGGTAAACAACGTGACGGGCTTTATCACTTAGTGGTGTTGGCTTCTGACCAAGCACCTTCTACCAACAAACCATCCTGCCACCTTGCTTCCACTTTCGCAGACTTATGGCATCGCCATTTAGGTCACCCTTCTTCTTCGCGTTTAGATGTTTTAGGCAAAACTTTGTTAAATTGTTCCTCTAGTTTGAATAATGTTTGCGATGCCTGTCATTTGGCAAAACAGACTCGCCTTTTGTTTAGCAAAAGTTCAATTTCCACTATGAAACCTTTTCCCCTTATTCATTGTGATATTTTGGGGCCTCACAGAACTCCTTCAATCTCTGGGGCTCGGTTTTTCCTAACAATTGTGGATGATTTCTCTCGATTTACTTGGGTATTTCTTATGCACCACAAAAATGAAACATAATGACTACTCAAATCTTTTTTTTTCCATGGTTAAAACTAATTTCAACACCACCATACAAGCTATTCGTGTGGATAATGGGAGAGAATTTTTTTCATTAAGGGGTTTCTTCAAAGATCAAGGAACTTTATATCAACATACTTGCGTCGCCACACCACAACAAAATGGTGTTGTCGAATGTAAGCATCGTCATATCCTTGAAACTGCACGGGCCTTACGTTTTCAAGCTAACCTCCCTCTTCATCTCTGAGGAGAATGCATACCCACAGCAGTTCATTTGATCAACATGTTGCCCACCCTACTTTTTTCCCACAAACCTCCATTTGAGAAATTGTATAATGCAACACCATCCTATACACATTTAAAGGTTGTTGGGTGTCTTGCATATGCCAAACATATCTACACTCCTCACAAATTTGATCCACGTGTTAAGCAATCTGTTTTCCTTGGCTATCCGCATGGGCAAAAGGCCTACAAACTTTATGATTTGTCCACTAGAAAAATATTTACTAGTCGTGACGTTGTTTTTTATGAAAATATTTTTCCTTTCAAGACCGAGCATACCCAATTCAATCATTTCCCTTCCTCGGGTTCCTTACCACCACCAACCCACCATGATGCCTTACCTACTAGTCTACCCGATGACTCACCAAGGTTGTCCCCTTCCCTTACTCCATCTATTCCTCTACCTGTTAACGCAGAACTCCCCTCTCTTACTGACCACACCCTTCCCTCACCAGGTAACCTTTCTTCTTCATCTGAAAGTTCCCCACTAGTGCTTCCTACTTCTCCCGTTCATGTCAGTTCGTACCATAAATTTTCCTAGCCATCTCCAGGATTATATCTCACATTGCCACCATCCATCCAATCGGAGTCTTCGTCTCCAATTCCCTCATCAGGTACTCGCTATCCCTTGTCCAATTTTATTTCTTACCATCGATACTCACCATCCATCTTGCTTTCATTTATAACATCAACCAACATGTGGAACCTCGAACTTATGAGGATGCTGCCTCAAATCCAAATTGGCAACAGACTATGCTTTTTGAACTTCAAGCGTTGGAACTAAATCACACTTGGATTCTTACTTCTTTTCCTCTCGGTAATGAACCAATTGGCTGTCGGTGGGTTTACAAGATTAAACATCACACTGATGGCTCAATCGAGCGATATAAGTCTTGTTTGGTTGCTAAAGGGTACACTCAGATTGAGGGCATTGATTACCATGACACCTTCTCTCCCACTGCCAAGCTTATCACAGTTCGCTATCTCCTTGCCATTCCTGCAGCTCAATCTTGATTTCTTCATCAGTTCGTCGTTCATAATGCATTTCTTCATGGTGATCTTCACGAAGAAATTTATATGTTCCCACCTTCCGATCTACGACACTAGGGGGAGAATCTGGCATGTCGCCTCAACAAGTCCCTATATGACCTAAAACAAGCTTCTCGTAAACGATTTGCTAAGTTCTTTGATGCCATACAAGCTGCTGGTTTTGATCAATCTAAAATCGATTACTCCCTCTTCACACGTAATAGAGGGAAATCGTTCACTGCCCTTTTGATTTATGTTGATGACATATTGATTACAAAAAATGATTTGGGTGCCATCAATACCCTCAAACAATTTCTTCATAATCATTTCCGTATCAAAAATCTTGGGGATTTAAAATTATTTTTGGGTATTGAGGTATCTCGTTCCAAGAAAGGTATTGCAATTTCTCAGAGAAAGTATGCTCTTGATATTATTAAAGATGGAGGTTTATTAGGAACACGACCAGTTTGCTTTCCTATGGAATAAAATCTCAAATTGTCAGACACATGTGAATTGCTTGCAAATCAACGAAAATATAGAAGGTTGGCAGGCCTCCTTATCTATTTGACCATCACAGGCCCGATATTACTTATGTAGTTCATGTCCTCAGCGGGTTCATGCATGAACCAAGGAAACCACATTGGGATGCAGCACTCCGTATTTTGAAGTATTTTAAAAGTTCTCCAGGAAGATGTCTTTTTTTCCCAGCTCATAATTCTTTGCGTTTAACAGCTTATTGTGATTTGGATTGGGCTGGTTGTCCCACTACTAGAAGGTCAACAACAAGTTATTGTGTCTTTATGGGAAATTCACTGGTATCTTGGAGGACACAGAGACAAAAAATTGTCTCATTCTCTTCAGTAGAAGCCGAGTATCGAACCATGACGAGTGTTTGTTGTGAAATAACCTAGCTGCGCAACTTATTGCGAGATCAATAGGTGTCACATTCGGAGACAGCGATGCTTCACTGTGATAATCAAGTTGCTTTGCACATTATGGCTAACCCGGTCTTCCATGAGAGAACAAGGCATATTGAAATAGATTGCCACTTCATTAGAGAAAAAATTCAAAATAGTTCAATTGAAACCAAGTATGTAACTTCATCTCAGCAAGTAGCAGATGTGCTCACAAAACCGTTAGGAAAAGACGTTTTCAATGGCATGTAGCACAAGTTGGGAGTTCTTGACATCAACTCTCCAACTTGAGGGGGAGTGTTGAGAATCAATGATTTTCCTATGATATAGGGATATGTTTAGGATACTATAGGGTTATGATTAGGATATTATAGTTGTGAAAACTGAATTGTATTCTTATAAGAAGTTACCTAAAGCTACTAGGATATTTCTTGTATAATTACCCTTGCCTGTATAATGAAAAACTCATATTGGCATATTATTTTCTCCATACCATTGTTTAACATACATGTCTTAGGAGGATCAATCTACCACTAGGAGAGAGTAATCTTGCATTCCACCAATGCACCCTATTATGAATTTTATTCACCAAATCATCAAAATAAATAATCTGAATAAAGAATCGTGTTGTTGGATAGATCACAGACTACTTACATAAAGAGATAGTAATGGGCGTTTGTATTATAAGCTAGTTCGTGGTGGCAATGTTAGTGGTGAGTAAGGTGGAAAATTTGTTTCTTGCAATCATTGGAAGGTGGAACATGGAACAATGCTTCTAGAAATTGGTTGGATGGTGTGAATCAGGGGCAAGACAGTAATGCAGAAATACTATGTTATTATAAACAGAGTAGTAGCTTGATTATCTTTGCCCTGTTTTTGCGCAAATTTAGGAGTGGTTTTTAGTACTTTTGGCATTTTGGCAGAGATCAGGTTGCAATGCAAGTTTTGGCAGGGATTTGTGAGGAATTGGAGCAGGTTCGGAGTGCACAAGAGTGATCCAAGTAAGGGAGCATCTTGGTTTCCTTTTTTCAATTATTCATTTATTTGGTAAAGTCGTAATGCACCCCCGCCCCGTGTAAAATTTTCATCCAGTTTGGACGCGTAGTTAAGGTTTGGCATTACCATAAGTATCTCTCCCTCGAGGAGATTTAATTAAATAAAAAAATCTTACATTTACCTTGATATATAGGTACTCCGAGATATTTGAATGGGATGTTCTAAACTTGAAACCAATCCAGTGCTTAGTGTGCACTATTCTTTCAGCTTGAACCTTGTCATTCAGCATAAAATATCTTTTTTTCACCTTTATTTTCTCCCCAAAGGCCACGCAGAATCGGTTGAGGAACTTCATGCATCCCATCACAAACGTTTTTTACCAATCAAGAAGATCAAGGAGTCATCCGCATACAACAAATGAGTGATCGATGCACAGAGCCTAGGGGTATAGAAAAATCCAATTTCATCATCTGGAAAACTCTAGTGAGTTCCCTACTAAGCACCTCGACTGCAATGACAAATCAAATGATGGGGGGGGGGGGGGGGGGGAGGGGGCAAAGGATCAATCTACCGTAACTCTCGGAAAGAACGAAATATCCCTTATACATGCCTTACATCAACACTGAAATGCCACAATGAGCAATGCAATTTGAAATAATCAAACAAAGTCTGTTATCAAAACCCAATCTCTGCAAAACTGCCAATAACTAACCCTACTCAAGGCGGTCATACGCCTTCTCCACATCTAGTTTAAGAACAACATTGTTACCAGACACCTTCTTCCCTATGGACCTCACTGGTTCCTACGCCAATCCAATTTTCCGTAATCAATCTACCTTTAGCAAATGCCACCTACTTATGTGAGATAATTCTAGGGAGGAATACTGCCAGTTTTGTGCACATGATTTTATTGAACAAATTTTAGATCCCATTGCAAAGATTTATTGACCCTTAATTCTATGATAAATTTTGTGTGATACCCTTGTGTGGGCGGACCTAAGGGGGAGGGTGCGGGAGAGGCCCGTGATGGCGAAGCCCAATAGGCTCGTGGATCCCAATAGGGGTTGGGAGAGCTACCAAGGGGAGATTATAGTCCCACGTCGCCTAGGTGAGGGTAGAGGATGTGCTATATATGTACGAGGTTGGATCTACAAAATACTACACGTTTTAAAGTCGTGCAAACCTTGGGCCCAAAGCGGAAAACATAGTATTCCGTGGATCAGGTCGTGACAGAATGGTTTCAGAGCCGATCTTAGCCAGAAGTGTGCCAACAAGGACGTTGGGATCCCTTTGGGGGGTGGATTGTGATACCCTTGTGTGGGCAAACCTGAGGGGGATGGTGCGGGAGAGGCCCACGATGGCAAAGCCTAATAGGCCCGTGGATCCCAAAAGGAGTTCGGCGAGCTACCAAGGAGAGATTATAGTTCCATATCGCTTAGGTGAGGGAAGGGGATGTGTTATATATGTACGAGGTTGGATCTACAAAGTACTACACGTTTTAAAGCCGTGCGGGCCTTGGGCCCAAAGCGGACAATATAATACTCTATGGATCGGGTCTTGACATTTTGGGTCCTTTACCTTGGGAATGCAGGCACTAAAGTTTGTGGTAAAAGACCTCAGAAGGAACTAACCAGAGAAAAACTCCTTTGCCACTTCCCATAATCATGACCAATGGTCTGCCAACAGAATTGGAAAAATCCCGAGGTAAAACCATCTATACTCAAAGCACTATCCTTTGGGATACTAAAAACAACCACTATAAATTCTTCCAAGCTCGGTGCCTGCATTAGGGAATCATTGTCTTCCAACTTTATCAAATAAGGTATGCTATCCAATGAATTTTGATCCTCCTTGAACCCTTCAAAAGTCATCAAGTAACAAAAAAAATGAATTCGCTTCTAAAAGAATTTCTTTCAACTCTGAAACCTCATTTTGGACACTGTATGTCGCTTTTGTTTTGATTTAATTGTAGAAAAAAAATATTTAGTGCATGCATCACATTTTTTTCATCTTCTGCTCACCTAATTTTTGCTTCCAATAAATTTCTTCTCTCACCAAATCTAGTTTATATTCCACCTAACACTTATTCAAGTTAACACTGGTATTCCCATCCCAGTCCTGTAGCAAAGAAAATCTCAGTTGTTGTATTTCATTCTCCAGACGCCTCAGGGTACTGAAAACATTCCAAAAAACTTCTTTATTCCATAACTTAAAAATCTGCCTCATATTGTTTAATTTAAAGTCTAACTCGTCCATGGCTCTCGTACACATACATTCTACATTCCAATGGTTGTTTACAAATTCTTGAAAATTGTGATGCATAGTCCACACTCTTTGAAATCTAAATGGAGACATACCTGCTCATAAAGTTATTGGTAAGGAAACCAGTAGAGGCTCATGATTCGAACATGATCTGAGCAAATGCTCAACTATAGTGTCCTGCATAGCAACCAACCATTTTGCATTGGCACAAAACATATTCAATCTAGCCCACATCCTATTTTTGCCTTGCTGATTATTACACCAAGTAAATTTAGGTCCAACAAAACCAAGATCCAAAAGACCACAAGACGAAATACACCCTATAAAGTCTGTAAGAGCCGAAGAAACTGGGTTTCAGTCCCCCAAATCTCTCATCACCATCCATGATCACATTGAAATCCTCTCCAATTAGCCATGGATTAGAAATAGCCAGTGCAAAATGCTCCATTCCCCCCCAAAGACCACATTTATCCTGTATTGAACACTTCATATACACAAAAGAAACGTGTAATACCAAATCAGTTTAAACCAAATTGACCTTACAATGAATGATCTGTTCCAAGGTACCCACCGTTTTAACCTGTATCTCATTGGACAAAAAAAATCCAAAGTTTCTCTCCATAAACTCGTTAGAATAAAAAAATGGCAAACCAATCTTACCCCTCACCTTCATGTGTCGGTTATCTACAATCATGGGTTCTGCAATTACCAAATATTTAACATCATACTTCTTAACGAGCTTCTTGATTCTGCTACGGGTCGCCCAATTCCCTACCCCCCACACGCGTGCATGCATTCCAATACATCATGTTGACAATCATTGTTACTAGTTGAAGCAGTATTATTCTCGTCAGTCTGCATTCCCCAGTAGGAATGTTGGTTTTTGAGTTTTTCTTTTTTTTTCTTCGGCTTTGCCTTATCAGATAGGTGACCCATCTCAAATTCTGTGTTAGAAGAGGGCCAATGATTATCCTCGTTATCATACTGCGACTCTCTCAACCAGACCACTTTTAGGCATTACAACTCCAGGTCAAAACCCCTCAGCTTCTGGTCCTCCATGAAAGAAATATTTTCCCATGCTCTGCCATTTTCTGTATCTCTCCTAAACCATGTTGTCTCGCTACTAGCTCAAGACTATATTGCCTTGTACCCACTTTCTTGTTCCTCCTCATTCTTTACTACCTTGTTCTGCACCTCGCACTTCTGAAGATCTAGCAATACATTATTTTGAGCAGGGTCTACAAAAGGGACAATATGTACCATATTTGCAACCAAGTTTTGCGACTTCGTCTATTGAGCAAACTAGTTGAATGAGTTCAAATCTATCTAATTAACCTCCATAGCCCTCTCAGCCTTACTAACTGTGTATCTGGCACCCACCAACATACCCATGTCTAATGTTGTATCATCAACACCATTCTTACCTTGCACAAAATTGTTCATTCTCCACACAGTCAGCTTGTGGCTTGTCGCCTTTGTTTATTACTTACAAACTGCTCCTATTCGACTCCGCATCCTTCTCCGTTGGTGAATCCACCAATGCACCGGATTTATTAACCAATCGTAACAACTCAATACTGTGGGCATCTTTTGCCCCACTTCTTCCCCGTGTGCTAGCTAGAAATACCTTGCAACATCCAACCTGCGCCTCCTTAGAATCATTGTTCTCAAACCCCTGGGTATCTTTTGCCCCACTCGTACCCACCCTCTCCTTGAGTGCAACATCGTTTTGCTTGGCCATAGGCACAAAGACCTACTTCGTAGCCTGGTTTTCCTCTTGGTTATAACAAACTCTACTTCCTTTTTCATTTGCGCAACAACATTCCCATTTTGATTACCTCTTCCCTTGTTCCCTAGGACCCTCCTAACCACCATATCGTGACCAATAAATGCACAATGATCACAATACTTAAAACCTAGAAAGACCAATTTTGGCCAATACCCACCATTTTTTAGTCTCTCAATCCAAATCCTAGACGAAAGCGGTTTAGTAACCTTATCTTGGCACACATTCGCGACACTTTTGTCCGAGTGAAGCATCTAGTACTATAATAGATTCTCCCCAAATCCCCAATAGCTCTCATAATCAATGGATGAAAAAACTCTAAAGGAAGCTCCGGTAATTCTACTTACAATGGAGTCAACTCCGGATCCGCTCGTAGGCTAAAACCTTGATGCAAATGAAGAATCTTGAACCTCACAAAAACATTCCTTGGACTGCACCGGATCCGCTCGTTGGCTAAAACCTTGATCCAAATGAAGAATCTTCAACTCCAAATTAGACTGCACCCTCACAAAAACATTTCTTGGATCAAGAAGACCCATGGTAAACTCTCTAGAAATCCCCCAAAAACCTATGAATCGAATCCCTGATCACATCAAGAGGTGGACGAAAACTAAAAAACTTCAACACCACGACATGGTTTGCAACATATGAAACTTGTGGAATCTGTAGGTTTGTCATCCACTAGATCGCTACTAACTGACCCAAAAACTTGTGCGAAAGAACGCAGAGGTTGTGGACTCCTCATAAAGGCTCCTCCAAGCCCGAACAGTGGCCTGACACCATTAGCGGCCGGTTGCGCCATTGTGGCGAAAGGGTTGAATCCCTACTCTATACGGCCAAGATCAGATATCAGATTTGATGCGTGAATACCGAGACACAAAAATATTGGACCAATATACCCTCAGGATTGCCTCAGGTCAAAGCCTTGCCTTGAAGTGGGATTTAATACCAAGAATAACTACATCCGGTTTGGTTACAAACTTGCCACTAAGGGCATGTTTGGTTACCCCTTTGACCATTGTAATGTAATGGCTATTACAATGGTCAATTGCATTCATTTGTTTGGTGGCACAAAAAAGCATCGTAATCATCATTCCCATTACCAATTTGGTTGTAATGGCCATTCCTTCCTTCCACCCTATGAATGGCCATTACATTGGTCATTGTAATGGTCAACAAAGCAAAATGACTTCACTTGCCCTCAAAATGACTTCATTTACTCTTGTGTTGAAGTTTTGATGCTTTGTAGTGAGGGCATATTCGTAAAGACACATTCCTACTCCCATTACATTCATAGGTAAACCAAACACATCTATTACATTTCCATTACCACTCTCATTACATTTCCATTACCACTCCCATTACAACGTGGAACCAAACAGGGCCTAAATGTAATTGTTGTGATATTCCAAGCTTCGAGTCTTCAAAACATGTGTTTATAGATAGTGATTTAGCAAACAGGGAATGGCAACATTTTGAGTGCATCTTTGGATACATTACGTCGCACATTGGATATTTATCCCATGTTACAAGTGTAGTTCAGGCGTGCGTTGAAGCTTTCACATCTTGAAATTTTATATATTAATCTCACTACCCTGTTTATTCTCTGAAATTTTGGCTGCAAAGGAACAACGATTTATTCAAAATTAAGGGTTGGAACGCACATTATGTTATTATCAAAGTGGATACTAGTGTCTTAGGTTTTCATAACCAAAGCAACTTTAATCGATCCAAATGGAGTGGTTGGAGCACTAAGCCTTTGGACGATTGCAGTGATGAACAAGCCATCCCTGGTAGTTTTTTGGAGTTTTTTCCCTAGCAGATTGGGTTGCGGTAAATATAGATGGGTCGACTAGATAAAACGATTCAGTTGGTGGGGTGATTGTAAAAGATGACACTGGTGGATGTTTAATGGCTAGGCAAATTTTCTTTGGAAACGGGTCACACAGTAGGGGTGAATCCTTTGCATTCCTTGAGGGTATTAAGTTATGTGTGCAAGCTCGATTTTCCAATGTTGTGGTTTAGACAAACTCAATGTTGGTATGTGAATGGTACCACAAAAGATTCAAGATTCCCTAGAACTAACATTCCATCTGGTTAGAGATTAGAAAAATATGCCAACATATGAATTGCGTGGTTATCCATGTTTATTGTGAGGCAAACACGGTGGCGGATGGGCTAGCTAGTGGAGCACAAATTGAAAAAATAAGGGGCATCTATTATTTGGATACTCTTCCTAGATTACCCAAGGCTTTGCTTCATTTTAGATGAATTGCGCATTGCATATATTAAACATCCAAGATAGTAGTCTTCCGTTGTTTTCTTTATGGGTATAGTTGTAATGTACCCCCATTGTAAATCAATTTTTATTGACTACTAATAAAGGTCTGGCATCCCATAACTTCCCCTCCATATTAAACGTTTATTTTAATGGGGGCAAAAAAAACTCATTTAAGTTTCACGCCTTGTTTTCCTTTGAAGTATCTTAGCTCTTGTGGCATGTTTAAAGGCAGAGAAGGGTGGCAATCTATAATCCCCACCTCCCCGTACCAAAATGGTAGTGCTTAATTAATTAAGCCATAGTTGATCTAAGTGACACTAAGGATGATAGCAAAAAGAAGTGAATTAGGGATGGCAACTGGGTAGATTGAGTCGGACTTTGCCAAATATGTTCCCGCCCTGCCAAGGATCGTGCATCCCCGCTTCCGCCCCAATTATTGTTTTTTTTGGTAAACCATCCCCATCCCGATTAACCACCGTGGTTCAAAGTGGTTGTGCTCCGCCGTGTAGGTAATAATGAAAATCGACGGATCTGACTGGCTTCTCACTCTCCACCTCCACCGTCCTCATCACCACCATACTCACTCAACCCACCTTAGTGCTTGCCCTAGTCAACAATTTCCCCTTCACATTATGGCCAACAATCTAGCCCAACTCAAGCCATGACGTCCTTAAGAAGGGAGGCTTCCCCTCTCTTAGTTTCTTCCTCAAGCTTTCTGACTCAATTGCCTCGTCTGCTACAAGTTTCTCTTCTTGTTTCATAGCTCTCCAATTTCTTGAATTTCCAGGAACGAATGAAATGTGGATCACCTGTAGAGATTAATCAATTTTCATTTGTTAACCCAAGAGTACTAAAACACGAATAAAGAAAGCAAGAAGAACAGACGAAATAATGTTTCAGAATGTTAAAGGTTTATGTTGTTGATTTTGATGAAATGTACCGATCTGAAGCAATTTCCATGAAATCTAGTGGAAATGAAACGATGACAAGATGTAATTTGGAGAGAGAAAGGTCTATTGCATCATCTTGTCTTCATCGTTTTCTCTTCAATTGGTTCTCTTCATTGTTAGACTGCAGAATGTGCCAAGGATAGGAGTTCAATTTTCATATATTTTTTTATAAAAGGAAATTAATTCCATGAGCTCAGTCAGGTCCATTTTATAGTCCAGTTTGTATTGTTTTGCTTTGTGATGATTATACATTTTAGTAATAACAATATTTAAACGGATATTCGCGAAGTGGATATGGCCAAACTCGTATCTGCCTCGAATTCGTGACAGATAAATTTTGGATTCTCGAATCAGCCTCAAAATCCGTTAAGCCAAACTCACATCAACCCCATTCGAGACGGGGTGGGACGGATGTCCATGTATATCCCGCCCCATTCAGGACTGGGCAGGGTCGGGCGGATATCATGTATATATGCGCCGTTGCCAACCCTAGATGAATGCATCAAACCAAATCAATAAAGAGAAACTAAGTCACTTTGACCAAGTTGTATACTTCTAGACCAGGAGAGTCATAGAGCTCCATCGGGCAATCTCAACTAGGAATGAACCCAATTCCATTTTGCAGAAATGATCCTAAGCATGGTGTTCTTATTTCCCCTAGAGATGTAGTTTGACAAAAGGTCTGAGAGTATTGGGACAAGCAAATCGTATACGATGATACATCAAATAAGACTATCATCACGACCATACAAGTGGCAGAGATCACCTATCACGAGGACTAAGTATCTTAAGCCCGGACCAACTTACAAAGCCCAAAAAGGGCTTGTCAGAACAAATCATAGTCAGAGCCCAAATCCAAGCCCAACAAAGCTTTACCTTAAAGAAGAGGAAAGTTACAAAGAAAAATAGTCGTGCAGGGAGTTACTCCCCCAAGGACGTATCTTCATAAAGGAGAAGACTGCTACAAAGAACGTCTCTCCTCGTTGAGCCTTACATGCTTAAGTCACACAAAGATTTAATAACGACCACTATATAAGGTAAAATGAACATTCGACAAAGGTATGCAATTTTAATTAAGTTTTGTCCAGATTAATTTCCATCTCAAATAGAGTTACTGAATTAAGAATCGGAGTGCCTTCGGCCAGCAAACGGGTGGTCTTTGGCAATCTAACATTTGTTTTGCAAGTCAAGTTTACGGGAGACCAGATTTGGATGCATCAGTTTGGCACTGTCTGTGGGAAACAACATTTTCCTTTAAAAAAATTGTTTGTAGCTGGAAACCTCCTTAGTTCTAACTCCCGATAAAAAGTTAGAACAATGGAACACTCTACAGACCCCCAACCTAGCAATAATCAAGGCAAATCTTCCACTAGCGAAGCTGAATTGCCAATAGTGCATGCTTTAAACCCGGAGATAACCGGGCCAACCATATCGAGTAACAAAGAGTCACAACATGGAGTGGTAGCCCAGTCATCTCAGACATCTGGCGGCACTACCATAGACCCTCGTGTGGATCATCTCATGACCCAGATGGATCGCCGATCAAACTGGTGGACAAAGTCACCCAGGAGTGTGCTCAATCCACTGACCACGTCCAAACACCACCACAACAAAACTCTACCAACCGCGTTCGAGAAAACAATGAAGTTGTTGCAGAACTTCAATAAGTGAATCTCGAAGGAAGTGAACCGCATGTAGATGGTCTCTAAAGCGAGGAGGGCCCTGCACAAGTTTTATTCAGGATTGGAGTCACAGATCCCAACGTGTTCTACGAACTAGCCAGACCGTCATTCTCTGATGCACTCATGGTGACTCCTCTACCAAAAAATTTCACTCCACCAAAGTTTGAAGCAAAAGATGGCACCACCAATCCGATGGACCATCTACGACACTTCCACCACATGATGGCATTGAAAGAGAGCACAAAGTCCATCCTATGCCGAACATTTCCAACTAGTCTCACCTCCACGGCGATGAGTTGGTTCAACAGCCTACCAGCGAAGTCGACAGACTCCTTCCAAGCGCTAGCCACTGCCTCATCATGAGGTTCATTGGCAGTCAGTAGATGAGAAATGGCCGACTTGCTTCACATTTGACAAAAGCTCGAAGAGACTATAAGGGATTACACCACTCGTTTTACTGATGGGTTGACCATGATTGACGGCTACAGCGATGACAAGGCCATTGCCACCTTCACCATCGGACTAAAAAGATGATCATTTTACAATTTCTTGAATCTAGACCCTCCAAAGAATATGGCAATCTTGTTAAAAACCACTCAGAAATTTGAGGGTGATGTTAGCTGCCAAAAAGAAGATCGAATTCGAAGGAGAGGACCATTCGAAGATACGAGAGAGGAGAGAAGAAAAAAATTAGAGACGAAAGACCTCGGGAAGAAAACGCTCAGTCGAAAACGCATCATACCAACGGCAGATCCCAATTCAACTAGCGGTAACCAGGAAAGCTACAATCTGCAAGGCCCGGACACGAATGGGTGATGAGTGTGGTGAAGAATACGTGTAAACCATACACGACCTTGAAAACGAGTCGAGCAAGCATACTACAATCCACGACAAAATGGGATAATTTAAAATGGCAGCTAAAAATGAGAGGAAACCCAGATGGGCGAGATAAAAGCAAGTACTGATCTTTCCACAAGCATTACAGGCACGACACTGAAGACTGCTAAAATTTGAAGGACAAAATTGAGCATTGGATTCAAAGAGGGCGACTCGAATAATTCGTTGGGCTGCCAGACAAGTAGGCTAAGGGAAAAGATAAGGTACACACCAATGCATGGTCAAAAGAACAACCCATAGAACTAATATATGCCCTCTACTGCATAGCTGGAGAAAATGATCGGTCTGACCGATCAAAGAAGTGATCAGCGGCACCGGCCACTCGAGCTAATCTAAATCAAAGCAGAAAAACTAGCATCATCAAGCGAGACCAAAAGAGTCACTACAATAACTAACAATGGGAGACAAAAAGACGCTTGCATTCCAGGCGAAGATCAACCAACTGATTATGTTTGAGGGTCTAGCTTACGAATGAGAACTTGATCCAAATTATCCCTGACAAGGCCAACAACACCTTCTCTATCATTGACTACGGAACTGACGTAAACAAATTTGATTCAGTGAATAAACTTGATACCATTGCAAGGTCTGGAACCCAGAAGTTCATGGAAGCCTATGCGGCTGGCACTGATGTGAGCATGATTGGACAATTCAGTGTTGAATTCTACTAAGCTTACCTTGTTACCGAGGAAATCACCAATCGAAGCACCTTGAAGATCCCACACACTACAACACAAATGCTCATTAATAGCGTTTCAAAAATGCTATTGTAGGCTATCATAGTGTTTTAGAAAACGCTGTGTCTGCCGGAGCTATAATAGATACAGGGTTATTTATAGCGTTTTAGAAACGCTATTGTAAGTAGACCATTTAGACTTTCTGAATTGTATACTGTACAATAGCGTTTCTGAAACGCTATTGTATACTATACAATAGTGTTTGAAAAGCGCTATTGTTTAGGTTGTGATAGAACTTAAAAAATGCTATTGTATAGTTACCAATAGCATTTATGAAACGCTATTATCTTCTCTCACGTGGCATTTAACAAATGTTATTGTATTAGTTTCTATAGCAATTCTCAAGGCCTTTTTTTTTCTATAGCACTCATCAAGTGCTATCAAATGACTTTTTATAACATCTTATAAGTTTTATTTCTAGAAAATAAAAACTAAATGTGCCAAACACTTTTCCATGAACGACGAGGCACAATAATGTAATTAATAAGATAATGTATTACATCGAGTCACCAAATCTATCAAATAATAAAGATCAGACTACATTTATTTCAATTGATGCATGGTAAACAACCAAACATCGCCCCAAAAGCCTGTACAAACTCTGCCCAAGACACCATACCAATCAGCGCTCAGCGACAATTTCAACACTACTCCCTCAGCACAGCAGCCAACACCGCCACCGCCAAACAATCCATAGCGAGCCAATACACCAAGGATAAAAGACTTGATAAGCCAATTGGCAAGTACTTAAGCACTGCTCCACAGCTTGCAAACTTAATTTGCAACTTACAAGCACAAAAATGCAACTTGCAGTCACAATGTTCAACCACATTTCTGCTAATGCTTCTCCCATACAAAAGAACTGGCCTCCCAAAAGTAAGAGTGCTCTTCCTGACTGTTGTTGCACCTTCTCATTGCATGTTTTGCAATCCAAGGTCTCCACAATAGCATCTACAACTTCTTCTCTATACAAACTTGATTGTAAATGGTCTCCCTGAAACATAGTTGTTGTCCATTCAATAACTCTTAGAGAATTTAAAAGGTCTACTGCATAGATATGAGGAAGCAGTTTTTGATAAATACCAGAAGATCAAGTTGTAATAAAATGGATGCCACTAATGGACGCTGTTCAAGTGGAGCTTGCTGGACGTATACTAACAAGAAGTACATGGTATCCAAGAAACCTCCATGATCTTTTAAACCGTTTAGGCAACAACATACCTTTTAAACCTCCATGGTATCCTGTATATTGGATGGCTAACAACATACCTGCTGCTTGGGGACTGCATTGGACGGCTAACAAAGACTGCAACTGGTCACCACCAAACTCCAGAACCTGAAAAACCAATGGAACCCAGTCTACTGATAGCATTTGCTTAGCTTTGGGCTTCAATAGGTAAAGCAGAACCGATGACTTCAGAAACAAACTACTACTACTTAGAAGTTTCATGAAGATTTTGAGTTGTGGGTCTGACTTCAGTACTATCTCCTTGTTAGCTTGATTTCTCGATACCAATTCTGCCAAAATTGAGATTACTAACTCCAAAATCTCATCATCATTAGACGCAAACACAACCTCAAGCATTCCGTCGATCACAGAAACGTTTGACAAAACTGATTCAAGAATAGGATCCCCATGTGAGTCCAACCAAGCTTTGGCAATCACTCGCACTGAGACTCAATTTCATTGCTTGATGGTACAACTTTTCTATGACTTCAAGTTCTTTACCAGTCAAAGAGACCCAATTTATCAAGCAGAATCTCTGTCTCCATGAGGTCAAAAATAAAATAGCATATACATCCATCACTTCCAGTCTGAGCAAGAAGTGAAACAAGAATCAATCAATTTATTGTCATTCATTAGCTTTTCACTGAACCACAAATGTTAAATGAATTTGGAGTCACAGATTACTAATGAAATTCAAAATTGGAGAAAGGATATCCTTTTCATTCATTCAAATAGAACAATACGGTGAGATTTTGCAATACATTTGGCAGTCATTCAAACCCTCATAAACAAATGTCCTAGATAAAGTATTGATTGTAACTTAATGTGGAGACTGAGATGTTGGTTGAGCTTGATATCCCATGAGCTCCCTCGAAATAATTCATTGGAGAGCATGCAACGTACATATTCACTTTTGCTGTAACAAGTAGCAAAGAAACCTAGTAATTGGCACAGGAAACATCCATAAGGATTACACATTGCCACTATTGAAAATTTAACTTCTAGTGGATAAACCAAGAGGCCATACAACATGCGACACATGAAAGGTCTCAATAATCATTTTCTGCTCCATCTTGGAGATCTTTGATTTATAAATAAAAAAATGTGATACTATACTGGATATCAAATGTTTCAACATCCACCTCCAAGAATGCCACGTCTCTTATGATACGCCTTCTTTAAGTTCCACCCAGTTATTATTCGGAATGAAAACATCATTATTGAAGCACAAGAAACCAGTAGGTATCACAAAAAGTCTTGAAGGGTCAATGGCAATACCTGTCCATGAGTCCAACCTTATCTGACAAATTCGGGACAAGAATAGCAAAAATCTGTGTCCTGCCGTTGATCCCTTTTTGGACTTCATTCTGATCAGTTGAACCCATAGATAATGAAGTATCCAACAGATGCACCTTCACTGCAGAGTCAAACCCAGCAGTGATAAGAAGTGACGATCTTGGATCGTATGCACACCGCCAAATGCATCTCCCTCTGTACAATTACAAAAGTGAGACAATGGCTTAACTAAACATCTTTTCAACTCAATGGCATGTATAACTTCAATCTTGTATTTATGTATAAGTATATATACTACTCGTCCTTATCTTATAAAATCTCTGGACGAAGGCTATCAATGGATCACATTTGAATTAGGTTAGAATATAATAGATCTGATGAGCTAGAAGGCCTAGTTGAGGAGCACTGATCAATTGAGTCTCCAATATTCAGGATCAAGATTAATCCTTATATTTGACTGAACCAGGGAACTAGCCATAGGAGCGAAGCTATTATTTCAAATGAATATCAAATTAAAAAAATACTCGCATTTAATCTGTCCAGTGTATTCAATTACCATGATACAAGAATTTTGTATTACACTATCAACATAAGATGTGCTATAAATCTACAACGGGTAATAGCATGTTAGAACGTAGTTGTTTTTCAGTCCTGAACAAAAAATAATGTGGCCAGTTCAAATCAGATTGGAGGATCATCACGTTGAATCATACCAATTCAACATTAAAATACAGTTCCCACTGCAGAAATTCCAGGTTTAACATGCCCACTGAGCACAAGATATCAGAATCATCATCTAGTTAAGAAATGCAAACAGAGAAGATTTCAGAATACAATAAATTGCTTGAAAACCAAATATGTACTTCTAAAGGATATCACACTGGGAAAACAAAATATGTCTTGATGGGATTCCATTTAATTCCTCCAGGAAATGGTTAATACAAAGGGAAACATTGCAAATGAAATTTACAAAGGAGCTCAGATTCATCATATGAATCAAAACTAGCTAATGATGTTAATGTAATAAGTATCCTTAATAAAAGACTTAACAGGTTGAAAATGTATCCATAACTGGAAGCTATGGTCAGAATTGAGTGTTAGCCTTTTGAGATCTCAAAGGTCAAACTGCATTCAGATGATAGAACACGAACATACTTCTACTGCATCTACCAATTGCAAGGCTATTCTAGTCATTATGATAGCATGCTATATATAGAATGGATTAACACATTATAAAGGCGGTAAATAAAAACTTACAATGCAATCAAACTCATCTCTCCTTTCGATATGTTTTCTTGTGGTTCTCCCAATGTGACGTTTTGAGTCTCAGGCGCTTGATTTTTGGAAGCAAGAGCTAGGGAAGCAACAGCCTGCAGACCTGACGGTTTTTCCTCCTCCTGCTTCTTCAAAGCTAGTTTTCTAGCTTTCTCTAGAGATTTGTAGAGATCCTCATCTTCATATCCAAAAACAAGAGTTTCCTCTTCCTCCACTTTAACTAAAGATATATTTTGACAGAGTGTTTTAGATGCCTCTTCAGCTTTTGCAAAAGCTGTTTGGTATGCATCATTCCTACTTTGCGCCTCAGATCGCTCTTGTTCTTATTTGGCGATTTGCCTATTCCCGTCTTTCCTAGAACCTAGATCCCCAGCACCCAGTCCATCACTGACAGCTTCTGCTTCAAGGGCATCTAAATCAAGTTTCTCTTTCTTTCTGAGTGCCTTTTTCTTCTTGGGTTTCTTGAATTGAAGCATTTCCTCTTGTGTATAGTAGTTTGATGATACCTTTCCTGATGAATTGAGATCCTCAAACCCACTGGTCGTGGAAACACCTAATATCCTTTTCCTAAGCTGGAAACAGTAACAGTTTTTCTCTTAGAAATAAATTATTTGTCGCAAAAAAATCCCCTATAGTCAACATTACATTGGGAAGGAGCTGAGAGTTACCTATTCTAGCTACTTCTCTGTTTTGCCAGTAAAACGCCCACTTTCATCTAAAGTCACGACCTGAACAAATAAATAATAAAAGATAAGATGATCTACTATATATGCCTATATATTACAAGGTATTACAAAGATCCTATGCTAGGGCATGGAGCTAACCTCGTCATCAGCAGGATCATCATACTGTGGAAGGATTGTCTTATGAGCACCAGACTCATCATTGAACCTAAGAAGAGATAATACAGATGGCAGATATTTTAGTCGTATGAAGCACATTTGTGAGAAAAATACAATAGTAATAAGATCAATCTTACTTGTCATCATATATCCCAGTCTTTTTCTTCGCAGCCTTGTAAGCATCGTCTCGTTGCTTTTGCTCTCCAATTTCCACCTTTTCAAGCATATCAACCTCTGTCAATCAGAATGTCGTTGTAAGATTTTAAGGAATTAGATGTGATAAACACTGCCTTAAAGAAAATTTCAAGCAAACGATAATTACCATCATTGATGTCACCATCAGCTAATATGCTCTAATTTTTTAGAGTCAGAACAACTGCTCCGCCTTCAATGACTTTATCAAGACCGTGAAGTACTTTAACTCCAGCAAGGTCCTCTGTTAGCAAGAAGAAGAAGAAATAAGTTGAAGTTTTGATGCCATATATTCATGCATGTAACAAACTAACCGAATAGATCCCTTTGAGTTTGCAACAACAGACCACATGCGAAATGCATTTTTCATGTGATACCGTCGTACTAACGAGGTTTTACACATATATACCCAATCCACACTGAAGTGCAAGGCAGAGCGCATATATAAGCGACGGTGTGCATTACTTTCACAGAAAACCTATGTCTATCAGGATTCTAATACTCATCTAGAATTCTACTACATAATGAGATGTCATAATCTAATACAAGGAACAGTATTGGATTAACAACGATGTACACAAATTTCAGTAAATGAGGCTTAGGAAGAGCAAGGGCAGTACTCATAGTATGCTGAGCTGACTCATTTTCTTCATCTTCTTTTAGAACAATATTATCCTGTGGAAGTTGAATCAAAGAGTTATCTTAAATGAAAAAAACCACAAAATAAGTAAAAAATATCACCGCCCAAGAAAGCAAACTAATCAGAAATGAGGGTCACTAAAACATACCTGCTCCTCAAAAACTCTTGAGAGATGCAAAGCTTATTTATTGTCGTCTATCATATAAATTCATCAAATTTTCAAAAATATTAAATATGTAAACATTTCCTTTTTAACACTTATCTTGCTTAACAGATAAGTATTTTGCCTAAATGAACGACATCATGGCCTTGAAGTTCAAAAAACAATAAATAAAATATACCCTTGGGTTTTCAACCCCAAGCTAATGGATCACATGCCATCCATCTGAAGATGTAATAAAACTTGATATGTATCATAACATTTGAAAAGTGTTGCCATGAATATAATTCACTGGTTAGTGTTTCAATTACCTCATCAAATGCCTCAAATATGTCGATACTTGGTTGATGGATAGTGCAAACTATTGTCCTTCTTGTGCCAACAACATTCTTTACTGCACGTATAACAATAGCTGCCTATCATTTTACAGTTGAAAATAGACGAATGGGGAATGAGATTAACAAAAAATCAGTGTATTTACTTGTAATTTATAAAAACTATTCCCATTTAGGTGCAATGCAATCAGCTCCTAAAGTTTGTAATTACTTTGTTAGGTCTTAACCTGACCATTAACTATTTTCTAATTACTGACTTCCCGAAATTGTTTCAATTAGATATATTTTGCAGAATAAGAAACTTCTGCTAGCTAAAGTGTGAGTATTGACACCTCCCCTTCCAGCTAAAAAAAACCTCAACCTGAACAAGGGTAATTAAAAAACGTCTCTGTGTATGTTGAAAGAACCATAACATTGTGCTAAAAACCAGGCTAGCCAGGGATCAGTTTGTCCATGGTGCCACACAGTACACGTACCTATATGTGTCAATTAAATGCATTTTAACAATTTTCAACTAAAGAATTTCACTTTCAAAATTCCCTTGGTACATAAGTAACGAAAAAGGGATCCATAGATGCTTCAGTGCCTCTTACCTCATAAAGATGTGCTAATCTAAGGAGCACATTTCCATCATTCAGTTCCTACAAAACCAAAGTCGGGCATAGTTCTTACAAAAACATGTTCCAACTTTCACTTTATAACGTGTAAAGATAAGGTTACCTCAAGAGTGATTAGAGCAACATTTGGAGGTAAAGAATAGTCAGAATCCATGGCAGTTGCATTAGTCACATGAGAAGCCTTCCAGTCTTCCATTTTCGGCAAGTCAATTGTAAGTTTAGAAGATTACAATGTTAGAAAAGGGATTTCCTGGAATAGTTAAGCTTATAAGTTATACCTCATGTGTGAAAGAAGCACTAGCCACGATCTCTGGCAAATAACCATTAGCTAAAACAACATATATGGACTTTTTTATTTATGTTTTCCAATTATTGCAGCAAAACACAACGCTAGGCGTGGCCACGTCTAGGGTCATATTTTCTCATCCAGACATGCTTGTGGTTGATTAGAAACTTGACCAACTTGCGTCCGTCAAGGACTGTAGTGATCATTGAAGCTGACCGAAACACCACCTTCGCATATACTGGGTCCTCAAATGGAAGACCCTGTTCCATTTTGATTGCTTCAATACAATCCTCGTACACCCTGAGAATCAAAATCAAGTCTAATATTTAGTAATATGAATATATAAATACATAAACAGTACAACAAATAGAAATGGGTGAGAATAGAGAAAGATATGCTGATGATTATTACTTTAGAAAGAAGTCGAGAAGCTCTTCCGCAAGCATGGGATGTCCCCTAGAAAATGTTGCAAACATGATCCTTTCCTCTTCGGGAACATAAAAGGAGGGAGCCCATGGTTGTGCCATTGGATTGAGATTGGAATCTAGGAGTGAAGGACTCCAGGGCTACGCAGTTGGATTGAGGCTTGAAGCTGGCTGTGGCCTCCAAGGCTGTGCAGTAGGACTGAGATTTGTTGAAACTTGGGGCACAGCATGTTGTTGCAGTGCTGGTTCATTCACCAGGCTCGTCCTTGGATCAGTTGCAACGTTGACATTGACCATGCTAGCAGCAAACCCCATGGCTCTCCTAATCTCCTTTTCCATTCTACAGATAACTACATCTTGGACAATGTCCTGAAATGCCTTACTCAAGTTGCCATTCTCCATATCTTTTATGGCACGTAAGGCACTAGCTTTGTTTTCATAGATAAACTGCATTGACATCCTTCTCCCAGTGAGACTAGTTGTGACTGCTAACTCCATATCAGGTTGCGGTGCCTGCCTATTGTGTTCCATGAATGCTATGCACTGCCTACCTTATTTTGCTGCCAAGCTAACACAGCATCCTCTTTTTTTAGCAGTATACCAACCATGCTAGGAAAACCCAGCATCTGCATCCACAACCAGAATGCAATTATCTTCGTACACTGTACCAGGTCACATCCCAACTTGATCACCATGCGACTGAAAACTTGTCTCTAAGTTGTGGTACCATTTGGATAGTGCAATTGTGGAAGAAGCACTAGCCATGATCTCTGGCAAATAAAATATTGATATTAGAAATATGTGGATACATATTTACTTGAACTAGTCATGTATCTTGATCTACAAAGAATTTAATGTCAATATTCAGGACAAGGACCAGCACTCACCATCTACTTCGATTCCCTTAGGGAAAAATGGAACAGAACCAGTAGCGATAATTATGTTCTTTGCAGTTATAACATTATTAGGCAAGCCAACTTTTCCATATTTCACCTTTTGTGGACCTTAAAAAACAAATCCATGCTCGAAACAGTAAAACTAATGAAAGACCAAGTTAACAATGAAACTACACTTTTTCCTAGCTACTAATGTGTATATACAAACAGAAGGTTTATCCAATTTTATCTTAGATCAAACCAAGTTACAACAAGCAAAACTAACCACAATAGTGCCTACGCCAGTCAGTATGTCCACTCCTAGAGCTTTCATTGAATTGGTCAAGTTATTTCGATTTTTTGATGTGAGGTTGTTTGCATGATCAACAACCCCTTGTCTATCATATTCAGCAGCTGCAACCTTTCATCATAAGTTATGTGTCAGAGTCAGATAACACATGAAATAATTAAATTGTAAAGGAATGATCACAAAAACAGAAAGATAGCCATTAAATCAACCGTGCAAGAATGCTAAGATGCAGTTGAAATATCTCCAAGTTTAGGCAAGGTTGAAGTATGAAGTCAACAATTAGTCGTTATGTTGGATAAGAATCATTTTTATTGAATTATCATAAAAGCAATCTGTGAAATTTTGCATGGCAAGTGTGAACAAGGAAAGCGATAATTTGAGAAAACAAGTGTGATAGTCATTTTTAATGTTATTCAAATAGAATAAAATTATTTTTGTTAAGAGAATCATGATGTTTTTTTTTAACTGTAAGCCAAAATCCTTCATGTGCTGCTCATTCCGAAGTTCACGCATCCGTCCACTGACAGCAATAAGAGCTTTAGAAGGAACACAACCTCTGTTCACACATGTTCCACCTACTACATCTCCCTCAATTATAGCAGTTTTCAAACCCTGTAACCAATGTGTTTAAGGTTATAGATTTCATGCATCTTATACATTCTCTTATTAATATCTAATTTGAGCTATGGATGCATGGACCCCCCCATTCTTCCCTTGAATATTGAGTTGGGAAAAGACTATTGTATGTCTTGCATGCTGTGGGAAAAAAGGGAAGAAACAGATAACCAATTATTAAAAAAAAAAAAAAAAAAAAAAACTGAGCATCAATTTGCGACTGTCACTAATAATGTCTTGATTGTCAACTCTCTTCAGATTGTAACAACTAGGGAGGACAAATGTTTCAACATTGTTCACTAGAACAAATAGACATTTAGATTGGCTCTGAATTTAAATATGGGTGTTTTATAAAACAATCACCATAGAAGACAATGTTAAATAATTGAATGGGGTTTTGTAAAATAATCACCATAGAAAATAGTATTGAATAATTGAATGAATAAAAAATAAAAATAAAAGGCATAATAAATTACTTGCCAAGATCGATGTGCTATTGGATACCGAAACCAAAGCATCCAGTCTTACTGAAGTTCCTCCTCAACAGATCATACTCCTTCACCTTCAATCCACTCTCAAGAAGTTGCATCACCTTGTCACCTCGACGGTGAGATAGCAAGAAATCTTCTCATTACACCCGATTCGGAAAGAATTTTGTTAACACAAAAATCAAAGGGTCAAAAACCCCATCAACCAAATCAATGTAAAAGAAAAATGAACAAAAAACATAAAAGAGAGAAACCCTTTTTGTTTGTTAGATACATACCATTGGAGAAAACTAAGGTTTGTTCACTCAACTACTCCAACACCTACAAATAAAAATAAAATAAAAATCAGTGAAAAACGATGGGGGTTTAAGAGGAAAAGATGTGCAATGGGGTTTAGGGGGTAACAAGGAGATAGACTTAGTATACATACCTTGGAGGCCTTGGTGAGACGATCTCTGCTCTTGCCGACGGAGATGTTGAGGACAAGCTTCTGGACCTTGACTCCTTCATAGATTTCGACAGCTTCTTCTCGGCGGCCTGCAAAAATCACATCAAATCAGATATTTGTCTCTCTATATCTCTCGATCTCCCTGGATCTAGATCTCTATTTCTCGATTTCTCTCTCCCTCACTCTTTCCCTCTCCCTGGATCTCTCTCACTCTCGCTTGTAGAGCGGCGTTCCTTTGGTTTGAAGAAGAGCGGTGTGCCTTTAGTTTGAAGAAGAGCGCGTCCCTCTCCCTGGATCTCTCTCACTCTCACTCTCACTCTCCCTGGATCTCTCTCACTCTCGCTTGATTTCTCTCTCCCTCACTATTTCACTCTCGCTCGATTTCTCTTACTCTCCCTCACTCTCGCTTGTAGAGCGGCGTGCCTTTGGAGAAGAAAAATGCCTTTCCGATCTGCTGCGATTGACGGGGGAGGAGAGCGAGACTGAGAGGGAGAAAGACGTAGATGCTTTCTAAAAGTTGAAGTGGAATCGAACGAGCTCACTTTTTTTATTTTCCCGCTTCCTCTTTCATAGCGTTTTAGCATTGCAACGCTATTAAAATTTGCGATTTTAAGAAGCAATTGTGGCACAGCGCGGCTTTCTTTTTTAAGTTCCCGCGCGCGGCTTTGTTTATAGCGTTTTAAATTTTAATTGTCCATAATTTCAGTCAATCATAGCACTTTGGACAAAAACGCTATAAACATATGTTATAAATGAGGACTTTTCTTGTAGGTACACTCAAGGATTTGATAAAGAAGCATTTTGAGTTCATTAGCTACCTCGTGGTGACCGTACATGTCATGCAAACTATCAAAATTATAGGAAAACCATAAAATTGAGATAAGTCGTAGAGAGAATCACTCCCCCAACGACACAGTTCAACGAAGAAGGATGTTGCAATGAACACCCCTTTTATTACACCATTCGAGTTTAAAATGGACACAGTCAGTTCAAACAAAACAATTCCAAAGCATACTTCAGAATGACACAAAACCAAAGCCGATCTAAAAGCAAATATGAGTACTCCTCAAACAATAAGGGTGGGCATGAACCACCCCCTACCATCATAAGGAACGACGTCAACCAAACAACAGTCAAACAGAGACACAATGTACGAACTATTCATGAGTGGATCCTACGTAGTAATAAAACACCCACAAACAAGCGAACAAGCTAGATGACCAACACTATGAACCAAGAAGTTTTGGGGAAATAAACAACAACTACTACGATTATAGAATGTTAAGCATCTGAAACAGGATTATCAATAAAACTCCAAGTTCAAACCCTCCATCGTATGTTTAAACAGTCAAGTCAAGGCGTCAAATTCTGACAATGCAGAAAACCTAGCACGATCAACATATCGAGCTATGATTAAAAGGTCAGGACGTATAAGTCAAGTGTAAACATAAAACTTCTAGTCTGATCAACCACGAAGTAAATCTACAGAAGTTAGGACGTACAAGTCAACTTATTCATAAAATCTTATGGCCGACCAATACATCGGACCACGAGGTAAAAGTCTGGACGTATAAGTCAAGACCTATTCGTAAAACCTTCTAGCCACGAGGTAAAAGTCTGGACGTATAAGTCAATACCTATTCGTAAAACTTTTGGCCGACCAATATGTCAAACCACGAAGTAAATCTACCAAAGATGGGACGTATAAGTCAACTTACTCATAAAACCTTCTGGTCAACCAATATGTCGGACCACGAAATATGTCGGACCATGAAGTAAATCTACCAAAGTTTGGACGCATAAGTCAACTTACTTGTAAAACCTTCTGGTCGATCAATATGCCTGACCACGAACTAAATCTACCAAAGTTGGGGCGTATAAGTCAACTTACTCATAAAACCTTCTGATCAACCAATATGTCGAACCATGAAGTAAATCTACCAAAGTTGGGATGTATAAGTTAAGACTTACTCGACTAATACATCAGACAACGAAATAAATCTACAAAAATCTTGACATACAAGTCAAGAATTACTCGTAAAACTTTTTGGCCTGATTGACATGCAAAAAATACGAGTAACAAGATCAACTCACATTTATTGTGTACAGATACCGTGATTGATCCAAGATAATAAACAAATTACGACCAAGAAGGAATAACATGCAATTCAGCAAGCAATAAATACAAGAAAAACAAAGCACAAGAATGTCAACAAATAGAAACTTGTCATTCATAACGCTATTCAGTTACATCTGGAAAAGAAGATAGAACAATTCGAGAAGAAACAATAGAAATAATCAAAGCATTATTAGCAGGAGCATTCAAAGGAGGATGGGCAACAACATTAGTAGCTGGAGATGTCGAAGCTATCTCTTCGACAACAAGAACAGATGATGGAGCAGGATCGGAAGGAGGAGGAGACGATGGTTCTTCATCAACCGGATCACTTGGCAGATCCAGAACACCGTCCTTGCCATCATCATCCTCAAAAACTTGTTAAACTAAACCACGATATCTAGACTAATCAAGACCATCCCCTTCCATGTAGTCAAGGAGGTCGATTCGACCGTCAACAACTCTCCTCCAAACCACTACTTTCTGCAATCTTCAATTTGTTTTTGGTTGTAGCAAGCTCGTTCTTGGTTGAAATAAGTTTCCCTTCAACGATGGTCAACATTGATAAAACATCCGACGTAAAATCATCAAGCATAGTTGTTAACTGCTCCACCCACTCTTCAACAACCTTACGACTAACAGATTGCTCAATAACGGAACACATAGCCTCATCATGACCAGCCTTCTCAACAAACATCTCCCTTTCCACCTCGTTTAGCCGGTCACAAACTCTGTTCAACTCAGTCCTCGAGGTCTCAAGCTCAGCAGCAAACTTGTCTCGCAACCTCCACCTCCCTCAGAGAAGCCCGAGCATTCTCAATTGTCTTCTCCTGCTCCGCACACTGCGCTTTTAATGAATCCAGCTCATGAAGAACATGAGAAAACACCAACAACTGTCCTGCCATCTTCCTTTCAATAGCAGCCACCTAACCACGAGCAACCTGATAGTCCGACCCCATCACCCTAGCATAAGTAAGGTTATTCATCCCCTCCATTATCTCTTTAAGGCCATAGTCGAGATGATTGTTGGGCTCTCATACATGCATTGGATCCCTCTCCACCAACCGCCTATGCCACTCATTGAATAAATTGCATGCACTGTCTTGCACGTCAATCTCACTAAATCAACTAGACTTCATATCCAACTTAGTATGGATGTATTTCGGGTTGGGCACCTTCCAAATAATCCGTGGATGAAGAACTCGGGAATCAAGAAGCACATAAGACCAACCCCCAACAACCGGAAAAACGGTCGTAGTAGTAATGATAATGAAAAAGCCAGTCTTGCCTTTTCTTTGTGAAACAGTAATGGAGGGAGTGGGACAAGCAGTAGTGACAATAGCAACAGAAGAAATGAGACGGGGAAGCGAAGAAGTACGAAGCTCCACATCATCAACATCACGAGTAGGAGAAGAAGAAGGAGAATGAGGAGCCTCATAACTCTGACCCCGATCGGCTAACTCTTGTTTGCGAAATGGATTAAATTCAAAGTCGGCCAAAGTATTTGTCATATTCGGATCCTTTGACCGCTCCACAGTAAGCTGAAACATCTTATTGTCAATGACTCAAGGATCATCATCAGACGACTCGACGAAGTCGGGCACACCATGAGTTGAAAAAATCCTTTTCTCACTCTCGTCCAACAGATGGGTCACCTCATTCTTGTTTCTTTCCAACGCTCGATTCATCTCCTCAACCTCCTCAAGAGATAGGTGATCCTCTTTCCTTTTTTTTTTGAAAGGCAAATATGTTGTCGGTGAGTATAGAACCCAAGACAGGGGGATTAAACCACTACAGCCTTAACCATCCAACTAGGCTACCACTCGTTCGAGTTTATCTGATAAGGAGGGTAGGAAAGTCCGAGATAGGCGATCCTCTTTCCTACCCTCCTTATCAGATAAAGCCATTTCTTCTTGGGAATACAGTCAGGGCTTATAGCCAATTGCTTTGACGGGCTAGCAAGCCTCATAAGCTTCCTCTTTCTAGTGGTTGGGTCAGCAACACCAATGCTAACAGGAGCATTGAGATCTGTAACAATCCTGTCAGAGCTCACTTTTCCAATAATGCTAGCATCACTAACACCAACAGGATTGGCGCGAGCAACAATCTCAGCAGCTCGAGACTCAGTAAGCAATGCATGTTCCACCTTGTTCATAGTGTACAAACCACTATGCTACACAACCTCCGCAGCGAGGAATGACTCTACGACGACCAGAGGAAGCTTTGAAAAGCGGTCGCTGATATTTTGTTCCTCTTCAGACAAGTGCAGATCCCTCCACTTGTTGGGGACTCGGAACGACTATATAATCTATCAACCCCACAAGTTAAAGTGGCCATATTTGACGAATGCATAAAACCAAAATCTCGACCATTCTTTGTAATCATCATTAAGTTTCCCAAAACAGGTGGGGGAGCGAAGAAAACAAATATTCTTGTTCAGAACAAGACCCACCACAGAATGCAAAACCCTAACAGTTAAGGGAATGTCAGAAACAACGGCTCTTGCACAAGTAGAAATCATCACCCTCCAGCCGTTTGGACCCATTTGGGTAAGAACAATTGCCAAAAAATCTAAATAGTCCCAAAATACATTTGGGACTGAAAACCTAAGACCTAACTGGAACATACACTGATAAAATGCGATGTAGCCAGGCCGTGAACGACAAGGACTATCGTTCTGCCTAGGCAGAACTATCTCAAAGTCGGATGGCAAAGAGTACTCAAAACGAACTCTCTCCAACGTCGCTTACGATGTATTCTTTGACGAAAAGAACGCCTCACAGACGCTAAGCGCCTCACCATCTAGTATTTGTTGGTAGACATGGGAAAGAAATTGAACACGAAGAAGAGCAAAGAAGAAGGTAAAAAACAAACTCTGATCTCAAAGATAGCATAAAGAGAAAAACAAAACCATCATGCCTCCTTTTGTAGAGCCGAACAACGAAGAGACTACTAATAGAATGACGTGCGAGATATGATGGCTACATGAAATCCCAAAAAGCGGGCGGAAACGAACAAATAGATGAGATATCAGAATATGAAGTTCATCGAAAGTTACTAACAATATTAAATGCACTGCAATGATGAAATCGAAAGTCCAACCGTCGTAGAGTTAATGGCCATGTCAGCATACCCACTAACTAAAAGGGGAGTAGCCGATGATACATCAAATAAGACTATCATCACGACCATACATGTGGCAGAGATCGTCTATCACGAGGACTAAGTATCCTAAGCCCAAACCAACTTATAAAGTCCAAAAATGACGAATCCAATCATTAAAACCCAAAAAGAGCCCGTAAGAACAAATCATAGTCAGAGGCCCAAATCCAGGCCCAACAAAGCTCTCCCTCAAAGAGGAGGAACATTACAAAGAAAAATAGTCATGGAGGGAGTTACTCCCTTAAGGACATATCTTCATAAAGGAGTAGACTATTACAAAGAACGTCTCCTTTCTTTGAGCCTCACATGCTTAAGTCAGCGACCACTATATAAGGTAAATGGAGTATTCGACAAAGTTATGCAATTTTAACTGAGTTCTGTCTAAATTAATCTTCATCTCCAACAGAGTTACTAAATTAAACATCAGAGTGTCTTAGGCCACCAAATAGGTGGTCTTTGTCAGTCTAACTTCTGTTTTATAGGTCAAATTTACGAGAGACCAGATTTGGACACAGTAACTCCTTTCTTTCCGGTCTCTAACCCAAGTAGTAGTATGTCAACAAGCAATTAAGCATCTTTTGAAATGGGTGGTGGGCAATGGCAACATTTATGTGGAAGAGGCTTCGATATATCCATCAAGATACAGACTTTAGCCACCGAAGGCCTTTATCAGTACGAGTATTTCTTGGTGAGCCTCCTTTCCACCAAAGGAAGGCTGACTCCATGAAACCCCTAAACAGCAACCCCCTAATATAATTTGTCTCTGTAACCTTCTATGGTGTATGGACCCAAAATAGTTTGGGTCCATCTCTGAGGCCAGACTTTGGCTTATGGACAATTGGGAATAATAAGCCGAAATATGTTCATTCCTTGAAAGGGCCAAATTCTTCTTCAGTTAGGTTTAAGCAACACCCACACGTAAAATTGGACCACAAGGAAATTGGTACTAATGAACCTTAAAAAAGAAGGTTGTATAAGTTTAAGTCTAAATATCATTGACATATTATAAACATCCATACAACTCATCCATAATACATTTGGGCAATGTATCAGACTATCAGGTCTTCTACCGACAAACGTATTGCACAATATCAACATTTCAATCACTGATAAAGATGCTATTAGGACAGAATAGAATGAAAGTGGAAGGGCAAGGACTGTAGTCTGATTTAGGCTGTTTGAGCAATTGATAGAACGGTTGGGTTAGCAGAAAATGATCTGACCTGGGTTGATTGAACCTAATTTGGATGCTGTTAATGGTTTTCAAAGTAAAAGACATAAGCAAAAATTTCCACTTCTACATTATTCATATCGTAAAAATGAACAAAAAAAACGTATGATGTAAATGCCTTAAAAATGAAGACACATAGACATTAAAGAAAGTAGTTGTATAATGTATGATACTTATATCATTAAATAAAAATTGATTATTTTCAAAGAGGTCAATCAAATTTATAAAAACTTGTGATATGATCCAAGAAAATTTTGTCGGACAACCAAATTTGATTTAACTTTATCAATAGGATCAACACACAAGTTTATAATTTTGTTTTTGTGTTGCTTCTTGTGTGAGCATAATTTGATGCCTACTATTATACCAAATAAAAGAGACAATCACACGATGATTTTACATGGTTTCCTCCATAATGGGAGTGGGAGGTACTCCATGGTGCTCAATTGAATCAAGCACACTATAAACATAACTATTACATTTTATTTCCTTCCCTTTCTCTCTAAGGGTCTATTTAATAGCCTGGAAATTTTGGCTAAAAAATATTCTCCAGGTAAATTCCTATTTTTTGGTGTTGATCGGCTACATAAATAGGAAAACAGTTTTTGGTTCACTTGATTTTTTTGACTTTTTTTTGTACCGACGGTCTAAGAAAATATTTTTTCTTCTAGTAAGCATAAAAAAATTATTAAAAAAACTCTCATACTCGTAAACAACAAAACTTGATTCAAGACTAATTTGTAACAATAAAAAAACTCTTAAAATACTAGAAAATCATTTTCCTAGTAAAATATCTTTCCTGGTATTTTTTTTCTCAGAAAAGTCATTTTCCCTAAAAAAAACGATTTTATGGACTATCAAACACACCCTAAGTTCATATGGTAATTTTCCTCCTATTCTAATTAGGCCTTTTCATTCTATATATAGAAAATATATTTACATACAAATATCTACACATTGGTATGAGTAAGTCTAGCCAGTCAAGTTTGGTAGGCATTTTGGGTCAAGTTTTGGTTTATTTACACTTTTTACCCATTCTTTTTAAAGTACAAGCACAAACACCATCTATAGAATGAGCATAGTGTAAAAAAATTAAAAATTGACCAAAAAATGACTACCAAACCTGGTTGGCTAGAATTATTGCATTGGTATATGTGAATAAAAATAGCGTGGATCTATCGTAGTGGTAACTCTAGGACCCTTTACACCATAATCTCCTTCAGTCCAACGTCTCCTTGAATCACTCCAATGTACATCTCGATGCACTATAGATACATCGACTATTCTCCGCATGGTTGTACTTAGCAAATGACACAAATGGTCCTTACACTTCTCATTTCTTGTGTATATCTCATTATATTTTAGAGACCGAGTGGAATCTGGAGACAAAGACTTTTCACAAAGGAAATTACATGTGCATACTTCATCTACTATTTCTCAACCTAGAAATTTCATAGCAAGTTTATATATATACAAAACCCCATCAACACTAGTCTAAAATTTGACATATTTCAGGAAGATAAAAATCATAGATGCCAATTTCAGAATTATATATTCAATCTCAAGGGGATGTGAAAATTAGCCAGTCAAGAATTTGACCATGTGGGGGCTATCCAATTTCCTTTCTCCAGGGGAATATGTAAAATTTCAAATAAGTGTTGGAGAGATGTGTCTAAAAATCCCTACACTATTACAAAAATGGTCAATTCTGGAGGATAAATATATGACACTAAAGGCATACTCCCGACACAAAAAAGTCTATATCCGCCAGATAAATGTTGCAATGGCAAATATAATATTCGCCGGCAAAACTGGCATCGAGAAAGGGATTGGCCCGACGGATAAGTCCCTTAATCCGCCGGGAGTAATTTTGAATTTTTTTTTTGAAAAAAAAAAGAGATATCCGCCTGCATAACATAGTGGTGGATATAAATGACATAACAATTTTATTCGTGGCACTTATATTTGACAGAGTAATTGATTGAGCAACATATAAATACGCCGACTACAAATTGTTAAACGTCGGGACTTCAGAATGGGCGACAAATAAATACTCCGGGTACAAATTTATAAATGCCAGGACTCTAGAATGGATGACACTTGTATACGCCAAGCTGTTGTTGCTGTTGGTGAG
The DNA here is from genome assembly GCA_963556465.1 of Berberis vulgaris. NCBI lineage: Eukaryota > Viridiplantae > Streptophyta > Magnoliopsida > Ranunculales > Berberidaceae > Berberis > Berberis vulgaris. Next base: position 23,242,158 of record OY747131.1, on the reverse strand, counting down.
CCCGTAACTCCTTCAGTTCCTTCTGCATAGCCTCATGCTTGGTCTTCATTTCAAGGCACTAAGACTCCAAGAAGGCATCTCTAGTCTTTGATCATCTCCTTGATAACTACTAGCACTACCCAAGGCATAAGCCACCAAATCAAAAGTCACACCATTTTCATCCCGAACTTTATTTCGGGTCTCAGGACCCATCTGCTCCACATAAACTTGTGCGCGAAGCTCTTATGAGTCTTTCGCTCCATCATCAATTCGAGATTGAAGGGAATTTATCCATGAAAACCTAGCAAAAAATACTTAGAACTATTAATAATTAAGAAAATTAAAATATAATATAAACTAGCAGAGAATCAAAATATTAATTAAAAACAAATACCCATTTATCTTGCGATGGCTCATCAATCCAAGAATTATCTTTCCTTGTGTGGGTGAAACGAAAGAATGAAAGAGAATTATGAAATCCTCCACGCAGCTTCTTCTACATATGAAATGAATAACCAAAAAATAATTAAATCATATTTTTGTACATTTATTAAAACTGTGACGTAATAAAATGAAAAAAAATACACATACATAATCTTTTCGAGCACGTGCATAGGACTTTGATCCAGATGTATGGCCCATCATTTGCTTAGCACGAATTACTTTATTCTTTCCCGATTTCCCCTAAAAATAAGAAGAAGAAAAAAATGAATGAATTTTCCTATAGTGAAAATGATTATACTTTCCGGTCATCAAACCTGAATAACTTAACAACAAGAAATCAATTCCAGAAAATGTATTTAAGATGCTTTCCAGAAGATCAAGACATATATTTGAACAAAAATGCTTTAAAAATATGCCATTGATAATGTATTATCCCTGATAATGTAATGTTACAGAAAAATAATGCCACTGATGATAATATTACAAAAAAATAATGCCACTGATAATATGCTATCACTGATAATAATGTTACAGAAATATAATGCTTTAAAAATAATGCCACTGATAATGTAATGTTACAGAAATTTAGAGTCGGCAACAGAATGTAGAGTGTCATCTGATCAAAAAAGCAGAGCAGTTTATCTGCTCTATTATGGTCTGTTTTTAGCAGATTGTGGTTCTCTAAAGCCTGCGAATTGGCTGAATGGTGTACGCAAATTTTGGGCAGAGCATTGTTCTGTAAAACAAAGCATCGCTGGAACATAAAAAACCAAACCCCTCCTTCCCCAAGCTACTCTTCCTTCAATCCCCCAGAAAGTGCAATAGAAGAATCACTTTCACCTATAAATAAACAACCAAACCCCTCCTTACAGTGCATAGCAAGTTTGAAAACAAAACAAACAAACAAAAAAGCCAAATATACCTTGGTTCCAAGTACCTTTGCTGATTTAGCCTTGATTAAGCTTTGGTAAATTGCATGCACAGAGTCACATATGAAATGTAAAGGTGAAAGAAAGAGTGTTGGAGCTGTTAGAAGAATATATTATTTTGACATTTTTTTTTTTTTTTGAAAGGCAAGCAGGGTTTTTATAGGATCCCAGAACCCATAAAGATACCGCAAGCTGAGTTTGAACCCATGACCTAGTGGTACCATCCGCCAAGCTCTAACCATTGAGCTGTCATGCCATTGGCATATTCTCACATATTCTTTTGACATTACATGATAATGATTACTAGAAAGTACTTCTCTGAGGAAATGATGCCTAAGGAGGGGAAGAGGGTGGGGAGGACATTCTCACATATGCATCCTACCTAGAACATGTTTGTGTGTGTAAGTGTGTTGTACTCAACTCATTATAACCATACATCTACGTACATCCTGTTGACCCAATTAACAACAAAAAAGGTCCATGTGTCAACTGAGTTTCAAGAACAGTTTGGTGAAATGGATTGATAATGAATCCTTGTTATGGTGCCAGTAGGAGAACCAATGGAAAAGATCGATGAAGATCAACAGTAATTTATTGCCATTCAGTTAGAATGCATTTACCACTTTATTGCACAAATCAAACTCCAAACATATTCAACACCTCAGTTCTGTGAAATTCGACACAAACAATTACTTACTATGATTCAATTAGTTTCAAACCTTGAAGGTTATGTTGATGGGAGACTACTATGTTCCCTAAACTCCTACGCGACTCAACTACAAATCCTAGCTAAGGATGGTAACTAGTTCCCCTACCACCATAATTGTTTCAAGCCAAGCAAATATTTCATTCAAATGGTAATCTAGCATCCCACTAAATCTATTTTGCTTTCAAACTAGTTACTTACTCAAATTCAATTAAAACATTATAATGAGTCTTTAATTTACCTGCCATTCGGGTGAATCCCAATAATCCACCATCTTGCTCCATTGATCAAGATCGAAATTTTGAGGACATATCCTTCGCACATATGATTCTTTATCAAGATAATATTTCTTATACAACTCCATCCCGTAATCTCTATATTGATGAGCAGCAGTGGACAATGTCATGCGCCTAATAAGTGGCATCTTATTCATATCTTCATCCCTAAAAGCAATTGTGCTTTACATTCACAGGGAAAAAAATCATGTAATATGCCAAAGTCGCAGATATGTTCTATATGTCATCCAATTTATATTAAAATACAAATAGTTACGTACCTTTATTCTTTTCCATAAAGCTTCCTTGTATCTTACAGGAACTAAGCTTCCTTTATGCATAAACAACAAATAGATATTCTGACGCAATGTTTCTTTGGTATGTTCATTTAAAAGTTTAGAATACATAATTCTTTATAACACACAATGGGAACTATATTGTTTAAAATTAGCATATTATCCAAATACCCAGAGTGAAAAACCAGAGGGAGAGAGTGCAAAGTATCTTTTTCTTGATTTATTGTTGCTTAAAACTAAAGATATTCACAAAGTTAATTTGCTTTTCTGTTTTGCTTAAAATGAATATCTTCACAAACTGAATATCTTTATCTGCTTTGGCTTTCTTACTACCCAATTTTTCTAACCTCCCAACTAACAATCACCCAATCAACTCAATCAGACCAATATATATATATATATAGACAACTTTGCTTGCTGAATAGTCAGAGCTCACATCCAGTCTCATTGAATAGCATTTACAAAAGAAAGAATACTCACAGCCAACTGTATGATTAATGTTTCATCAAATTGCAGAAAACAATACATGACAAGAAACATGGATATCAAAATTGCAATAGCAACTGTTTGTTTATGATGTAAAAAGGCCAGTTAACTAAATATGCCACACTCACATTAGATCGATTGTAACGATTTCGCCTTAATGATCGCCTTCTCCTTTTCCTTTTCCTTTTCCTTTTCCTTTTCCTTCTCCTTCTAACACCACAAAACAAAACGATCGATCTGAAGCAGGAAGCAAAGTCTCTCTCAAGAAGAAGAAGAAGAATAGATAAATTTGAGGGTTTTTGGTTCAATTGAAAGAGGGGAAAATCGGTAGGCGACTTGAGGGTGTTTGGGTTTCCATGTCCGGGCGGATATATACACGACTCTTAGTTTGGGGTTTTGATATTCTTGCGGATATACACACCACCAAAACACCAGGAACATTATTGGTAGCGGATATCTTAGAATTCGTAGCAACTACAACCACTATCACAAATTATATCAATATTTAATGAGCAATTGAGCGGTAATATTTCCCGCTTTGGACTTTCATGGCGAATATAAACCCCAGTTTAGGATTTTTAACCGCCAACACCAATTTTATTGATTTTTAATGAGCATTTGGAAGGGAAATTTTCCCTCTTTATATTTTCGTGGCGAATATAAATATCAGTTTAGGATTTATAACCGCAGGCACAAATTTTATTGATTTTTAATGGGCATTTGAGTAGGGGAATTTCCCTCTTTATATCTTTGTGATGAATATAAATACCAGAAACACTATTCTGACGGATAAAGTGTCAAGATTTATCTTTTTCCGGCGGATACCCTTAATCTGCCGAAAGAATGTCTTTAGTATCATATATCATTCGCCAGAATAGCCCTTTTAGTAGTAGTGCTATCACGGTATAGTTGTGCTACACTGATGTATGTTATAGTCCAGCATCTCTACCCTTGCTTCCACTTAACATGCGATTAGATTCATCATCTTCACAAATTCAAGGTTTTTGAGAATTGACAATTTATCAATAATAATAACCGTGATATTATAGGTGAATTTAACAAAATCACACCACTGGAAACCCAAAAAATTCTAGAAAGACTTTTTTTCTGTTTTTTTTTTATAAACCAGAAGTTCCAGAAAGTCGAACACTCACTACAAAAAAAAGCTTCAATAGCTACAGATACTAGCGACGATTTTTTGATACCGTCGCTAATTATAAGATTTGTGACGGCAAAAAACCGTCGCTAATGCTTTCGATAACTTACTCAACCCATAATCATAAAAAATCGTCGCTAATTCTTTTGCGACGGCAGCAAACCGTCGCTAAATGATTTTTTGAAAAAAAAAATTATACACAAAAATATTTAGCTACGGCAAACAACCGTCGCTAAGTTTTACAAAAAAAAAATTATACACAAAAACATTTAGCTACGGCAAAAAACCGTCGCTAAGTTTTACAAAGTTTTTTTTATTAGCGACGACACAAAACCGTCGCTAATTGATTTTTTTTTTTTTAATTATATACAAAAACATTTAGCTACGGCAAACAACCGTCGCTAAGTTTTACAAAGATTTTTTTATTAGCGACGGTTTCTAATTGATTTTTTGAAAAAAATATTTATAAACAAAAACATTTAGCTACGGCAAAAAACCGTCGCTAATCGATTTTTTGAAAAAAAAAATTTATACACAAAAACATTTAGCTACGGTAAAAAACCGTCGCTATGTTGTTCAAAGATTTTTTTTTAGCGACGGTACAAAACCGTCGCTAATTTTTTTTTTTTTTTAATTTATACACAAAAACATTTAGCTACAGCAAAAATCCGTCGCTAAGTTTTACAAAGATTTTTTATTAAAAACCGTCGCTAATTGAATTTAAAAAAAAATTATACACAAAAACATTTAGCTACGGCCACAAACCTTCACTAAGTTTAAAAATAAAAAATTATTAGCGACGGCATAAAACCGTCCCTAATTGATTTTTTGGAAAAAAAAATTTATATACAAAAACATTTAGCTACGACAAAAAAACGTCGCAAACTGATTTTTTTTTAAATTATACACAAAAATAAACCTCATCTCAACCGTCAATAACACCCAAAAATTTTAGCTCAATCCAATGCACTAAACCAAACCACGTCACCGATCCGTGTGAAACTAACTCAACCAATCCCCTTCAATTACCTCTCTCTATATAAATTTAAATTTTCTCTACCATCCAACTTAAACAAAAATTTTCTCTCAACCAAAAATTTGCTCTCAACCCGCAGAGAAGAAACCCACAGAGGAGAAGTCTACCGCCTCCGTCGACACCCATCCCGGCCTTTCCCTATAGAATATCTGATCTGATCTCCGAGATCTGAGATTTCAGATCTCAGATCTCTGAAATCTCAGATCTCGGAGATCAGATTAGATATTCTATAGATCGAATAATTTTTTTTTTTGTGGTTTTTTGTAATTTTTGTATGGATTCTTTGTAATCTTTGTATGATATTCTAGAGATTCTGTGTAATTTTTGTTATAATTTTGATCAATTAACTCTCCTATCATGTTTTTGATCAATTAAGTTTAGTTCTGGTAGTTTCTATTAATTTTCAGAATGGACAATCATTAAGAGATAATTTCATTATAAAAAATAAATTATCATTTGTAATTTGTAATTTGTAAATTTCATTTGTCAATATGATTTGCAACAAAGCTGTCCCTAAATAGCCACGGCAAATACCGTGGCTGTTTTGTCAATTGGATTTGCAATTTAGCGACGGCTTCCATGTCGTCGCTATTTTTCAATTTGCAACAGACTTAGCTGAAATTTTAAACAGCTTTAGCGACGATATTTAGCCGTTGTGAATTAGCCACGGGATAATATGTCGTTGCTGATTCAAATAGCGACGATTAAAATAGCAACGGTATTGCGATGGTTGTTGAGCCGTTGCTAATTCAATTTAGCTACGATTTTTAGCCGTTGCTGAAATGAATATTTTTTGGAGTGACTTAAACCCTTTTAGCTTTTTTTTCGATTTGTTACTTTAAAGTCTTTAATTAGAAAACAAGATTTTTTATGAAGACCATTCATATGGGTAACTTGTCAACAGTCCCATTTGTTGACAAATGTTGAGTGGTTCAGAGCGAAGTTGGGGTGGCTGTATTCTTCACTCTCTCTTCCTTCTCTATAAATACTACACAAACAAAGCCATTCAAGAAATGCAAGTAACCTCCTCAAAGATAAAGAAAGCTTGAGAACAGATAGAGATCATGAGCATGGTGAATGTTGAATCATCAACTAATGGTAATGGTTTCTTCAGCCAAAGTGAAACAAAGGGGAAGGTCATTCGTTGTAAAGGTAAGTAGTGATTCAGTTGTATCCTTTAATTGTATCATCACCACTTCATCCACCAATATTTGATGAATGGTTTTAAATTTTATAAATTTTGCAATGATGAAAATTTTTATGCTTTGACGGGTGTAGCTGCTGTTGTATGGGGTCCAAAAGAGCCATTTGTTCTTGAAGAAGTAAAAGTTGATCCACCTCAAAGCATGGAAGTTAGGATCAAGATCCTTTACACTTCAATCTGTCACACTGATCTCAGTGCTTGGATGGGAGAGGTAATTCACTATTTAATTTAGAAAAAAAAATTATATTTTATATTTGAATTTGAAGTACATATTTAATTATTTATTAGAATTTTTTTTTTTTTTTTTTTTTTATCTAATGAAACTGATAGTTCTCATGTTTCTGATTCTTATTATATTATTATCAAAGAATGAGAAGCAGAGAGCCTTTCCTCGGATTCTAGGTCATGAAGCTTCTGGGTAAGAAAGATTATATCTAACAGCATCTCAATCTCACTTTTGCTGTTCGTCTGGGTTAATTAGGTTTTTAATTCTGAAGGAACAAGACATTATCGTAATTATCCAAGTCATTATTTTTCTTAAGTCTGGACTTTTATAAGAAGACAAAATTTTGAAAAGATATTTTGGACGTTAACTGATGATTAATTAGTGCTTGAAATTGCGTGTGGCAGTCATCATCACATCATAAGCTTTACGGTAAAGGCCAAAAAACTAATAATAATAATAATTTGTAGTAAGGCACTTATGTTATGTCTGGTGTTTAGATATTTGTTGCTCATTCAACATTAATCCATCAATTGTAACATGTATAGGATCATAGAGAGCATTGGCGAAGGAGTGAAAGACATGAAAGAAGGTGATCACGTGGTTCCAATCTTCAATGGGGAGTGTCAAGATTGCGTGTATTGTAGGTCAGATAAGACTAATCTTTGTGAGAAGTTTCGGGTCAACCCGATGAGAACTGGTATGGGTACAGAAGGAAAGACGCGGTTTTGGACCGGTGACGATCAGCCCATTTACCATTTCCTGAACACTTCGACATTCAGTGAGTTTACAGTCATTGATTCAGCCTGTGTTGTGAAGATCGACTCCAAAGCTCCTCTGAAGATGATGAGCTTGCTTAGCTGTGGTGTCTCTACTGGTATAACATCATTAATAATGCACTTGTTGGATCTGGACTATTTTAATTTGCAGATGTCAGACTTTGATTTGAATTGTTGTGGGCATATGGTGGGCCATCTCATGAGGATATGCCCATTATCTTATTCATTTTGATGGAGTGTTTAATGTCCCCTCCTGAATTTGGATTGAATTGAATTCGATCTTGGAATGCATTGGTCAAGATTAATTTCAGAAAAACCAAAAATCGTGGTTTGAAAGTTATTGAATATGGTCATAGGCGTTGGAGCAGCATGGAATACCGCAGATGTTAAAGCAGGGTCAAGTGTGGCAATCTTTGGTCTTGGAGCTGTTGGACTTGCAGTAAGTCGTAACTCGAAATTCTAATTTTACTTTAATTTATTTTCGTTTCATGTTTCATTGTCATATAATTTTCGTTTTTATTGTTGATTTTTAAGACACCAAATGAATATTTTATATTGGTGTGGTTATCGTTGGACCAATATATAATAATGATGCAGGCGGCGGAAGGGGCAAGATCAAGAGGCGCTTCTCGAATCATAGGGGTCGATATCAATCCTGAAAAATTCATTATAGGTACTGATTGTAGAAAAAAATTTGACTATTTTATTATTTTATGCATATTATAATTAGGTTCTTATGATAATAGGTGGGAAAATGGGGATCACGGATTTTATCAATCCAAGGGATGTTGAGAAGAAGTCTGTTCATGAGGTAAGCGATTCTGGAAATTTCAATCCAAATTCCATAATGGAATAGATTAACTAATATCAACTGCATATTTTGGGTATGGTCATCAAAACCTAAAATGGTGGGGAAACAATAATATAATATAGCAATCCCAAAATTCGTAAACCATTTTCCAATTTAACTTCACATTTAATTTGCCCATAAATTTAAGGGCAATCATCCTCTAAATTTTGAAATCTCATTAAAATATTTCAAATATTTAATTTTTAAATTAAAAAATTAAATCAAAAATCAAAACAAAAATAATAGGAGATGAAAAAGTGGAAGATATATTTAAATAATGATGAAAAAGTTAAAATATGAGATGTGATTGGAGTGATAAAGAATTAGGAGGCCCCATAATTTAGCTTTTGGTTAAAATTACTATTAGGGATGATTGATCCCCCATTTTAACTTTTACCATTGAAGATGCTCTAAAGTAGCTAAAGACTTATAAATCCAAAATAGAGAATATGTATTTCTTTGAAAATTTTAATTAAAGATAAAAATTAATCCTTCTTTTTTATATCCCCAATTCTAGGCTGTCATGCTTTATAGTCACTTTTTTATTAGTTTTAGGGCTTTTTACAATTTTAACCCTTCTATAAATAATTTTTTGATTGTGTTTTAAAAAGAAAAGGTAAAATTGTAAAAAAAAAATCCAAACCTAACCAAAAAATAACTTTAAAGTCTTGCTTCCTAGACAAACTCTATTTTTATTCTTCCAAATGCCAAATTTCTCACACGCTACCACTACATCAAGGATGATGAAGACTTTTCTAAATCATGGACACTTTTCAGATTAGGATGATCCATCTTTCTAACAAAGTTTGTACTTATTTTTTCTTTTAACCCTTAACCCCTTCCAACCCCAAATGCATGCGAGATTTCAGTTCTTTGTATTATAAAGTTTGTGATGCCATCTGTATTTGATTCACATAAATAAAATATATCTCACGTGAACTCCTTGAAAGTATGTGTGGTCAGTCGTCATTGATGCAATAGGATAATAATCTTAGGCTATAATTGAGTTGGGTGGGTTTAGATCGATGCATGTTTGTTCATTAGCAAAGCTTTTAATGCAATGCATTATTAATTATGGAGCTGTTGCAGGAAATAAAAGAGATGACAGGAGGAGGTGTAGACTACAGCTTCGAGTGTACGGGGAACTTGGACGTTCTTCGTGAAGCTTTCTTGTCAACCCATGATGTACGTATCTCTCCCGCCATAAAAATCACAGAGACAGGGACGCATTTATATATGAATTTTTGTTTCAACTACAAATACAAATTACAACAGCCAAATCAAGCTAGTCCACCTCCAAATAATTTAATTTAATTTATTTAATATGATTCAGTACACTCATATTGAATTGTTCTTGTTTTAATAAAACTCGACATTGACTTCTCACGACACTCTTGTAAAGAGTTTTTCTTTCTGCATGCATGTAGGACCATTGATAAATCACACAACACAACAAATTTAAGTCCCAACCCTAGAGCGAGGGTGGGGGAGAGAGGGATGGGGTGAGGGAGGCTCACCATCATCCATCATTTTTTAAATGCCCTCGAGATGCACATCTCAAGGACGATGGTTGGTGGAGGGCATCCCTAGCTCCCTAGAATCGGCGCTTAACCCTAACATCCTAATGTGGGAAACTAAGATATTATTGAAGTTAGAATATATCAGCCTGGACTATATAACGACGAGACCTTCTAGACGTCGAGGAAACACGCGAGGGGGTGAGTGTAACAACCCATCCTCCTTGAAATGAATAGAGTCACGTATCTCGAGAAGATGGGTGGTTACAACCCCCTCGCGCGTTTCCTCACCCCTTAGAATTAGCGAAGGATGAAATGGATAGTGAGTTGTCATATTCAGTTTTCCAATCAAAATTCTCATTTACATTCTTATCTAGAAAAAGACAAAATGCATGTGTTTTTTTTAAAAGATCGATGAGTGATTCTAGGGAGGGAGGGAAGCCCCCCACCGCTCCCTATAATTTCACAATTTTGATACAATGTACAAATTCCAAAATTTGAAACTAATACTCAATGAAAAATGAACTATACTGAATATGGGCAATCGATGTTGAATAATTGTTGTGACAGGGATGGGGGATGACAGTAATTCTCGGAATTCATCCAACCCCAAGGATGATGCCATTTCATCCTATGGAATTTTTTAATGGCCGAAGACTTGTTGGATCTGTATTCGGAGATTTTAAAGGGAAGTCTCAGTTACCTCAATTTGCCGATGATTGCATTCGTGGGGTGAGAAATACTTCATTTTAGTTAAGCCATTACAAATTCAATTTTAAATGATGATGTTTATGGATTAACTAAGCCTTGACTTTTGTGTATGTTATCTGCTGGTTTGTACGTACGTATTAATCAGGTGGTGAATTTGGATGGGTTCATAACACATGAGCTTCCTTTCTCTAAGATAAATGAGGCATTTCAACTACTTAAAGAAGGAAAATCTTTGCGATGCATTTTGCAACTTTGAACTTTTATTATACAATACAATAATTTTCGTTACAGATTCCTGTAATGGTATGGTGTCTTGATATGATATGAATATATGTGTATGCACTGCATGTTTGAAACTACCATTTTCTTATTAATTTACTCCAATCTTTATTATATATTTACATGTGAAGTTTCTCACTAGGTACACTAGATAAAGCTATGCACTTCCTTTGTATTTAAGGTGTACCGATCTTTCATTTAGCCAATAACTGAAAACCAATATCACCGTGACACATCAAACCATCACTATCATCCATCACCATATTTATCGAAGCACCATCAGCAACGCCTTTCTTGAGGCACAACATAGACTTACATTCGATCAAAATAAAATTCACTGATTAAGGAAACAAAATTGTGGTTTTTGGAGAACAATCAGAACAATGTATAAATTTGTTTGAAATAAGTAATGTAACAATACAAATACTATTTATATTATAAATTGATTACAACAAAATTAAATAAAAGAAACAAATCTACTAACTTGTATTGCAGGTAGAGGCTTGCAAAATCACTATCTTAAATTGGCGGAGTTGGTACGTCTTGATTTGTAGATAAAGGCTAGCGGATACGCTATGTCCTATAGACAAAATTCGCCCCTACTCGGTGTTGTAGTTCTTTAGGCGTTTGACTACCAGGATTCAATTATCTAATACCAACACCTTAGCACAAGGGTGTTGGCTCTGGCGAATTTACCGAATGCAATCTCTTTCAGAAGTGAAAAAGAATGAATAACTCTAGAAAATTAATGTCTTTGAAGAACTTGATTTTCTCTTCAATATATAGAGAACAAAAGGGTGTGTTGATCAGACATATCCTTTCTTAAATGACACAACTTTTGTCTTCAAGTGCAAAAGACACATTTCTTAAAAGCAAAAGACACATTTCTTAAATCAAAAGACACATCTTTTGTCTTTAATGTTGGTTATTTGCTATACAAACTCCAACAATACCCCACATTTGTATAGTAAATATACAAAGTTGTCTTTTGGAGAGAAACTTAGACATAATATGCATCGGGAGAGGTGTCTTTTGGACTTGAACATTCCTTAGTAAATACTTATCGGATTTACTGGTGACGCAGTGTGTATAGGAGACATTGAACTGTTCACCATGTTTAGTAAACTAAGACAAACATTTTTTTAATTCATACGGTTGTGTTCATTTTGGTCTTGAACAAATCCCGGATTCATGAGAGCTTTAGAGAACTCAGTCATATCATTCTCATAAATGCGACCCCACATTTACTCCCATATAGGTGACACTTAGATTATTAATATCCTGTTGTATTCATCTTATCTCTCAAAATATTAGTGTCATTAAGAATAAATAAATATTCACCTTGACCATCACAGGTAGTATACATTTCTTATCATAGGAATTAGTAAGTGTGTACACTCTTCCTAGGTTCGAGACCTACCTGCAGCCCACCTGCGGTGGGATCCTTAAAAACCCAGCTCGCTTTCCAAAAAAAAAAAATTTCATTTTGCCAATGGCATGACAACTCAACGGTTAGAGCTTGGCGGATGGTACCACTCTATTATTTGAGTTTCAACTAACTAGTTTGCCTTTTTGAACCTAGGCCTTGAAATTTCATTTGGCTAGGTTATGTTTCCGCCAGGTATACTTCTCATTGGATTGGCTTTAAACCCATTCCCCTCGATAATTTTAACACTTGCTCTATTGGTATACCCTTTATAAGTTGATCCGCAATATTCTCCTTTGACTTCACATAGTCAATTGAAATAATTCCAGTTTTGAGCAATTGTTTTATTGTGTTATGTCATCGTCTTATGTGCTTAGACTTGCCATTGTAAATGTTATTTTTCGCTCGCGCAATGGCTGCCATGCAGTCACAGTGAATACATATAACAGTCACAGGTTGTGGCCATAATGGAATATCTTCTAAAAATTTTCTCAGCCAATCTGCTTCTTCCGCAGTTTGATCTAAAGCTATAAATTCAAATTGCATTGTGGAATGTGTTATACACGTTTGTTTTTGTGATTTCCATGACACTGCTGCCCCACCAAGTGTAAATACATATCCACTTGTGGATTTTGAAGTTTTACCGGATATCCAATTAGCATCCGTATATCCTTCCAAAACTGGAGGATATTTTGTATAATATAATCCATAGTTGATTGTGAACTTCAATTATCGCAATACTCTGACCAAAGCTACCCAATGGTCCTTAGATGGTTTGATAGTATATCTAGCCAATCTATTTACTGAGTAAGGAATATTCGGTCTAGTACAATTTGTAATGTATTGTAGTGTCCCAATGATACGCGAGTATTCCAATTGAGAGACATTTTCTCCCTTATTTTTCTTGAGATGACAACTTGGATCATACGGTGTTTTAGCCGGATTGCTATCAAAATGACCAAATTTTCGCAAAATTGTTTCCACATAATGTGATTGGATAAGTATGTAGCCATCATTATTTCTTAGAATTTTTATTCCCAAAATTACATCAGCTTTACCCATATCTTTCATATCAAAACTCGAGTTCAATAATTTCTTAGTTGAATTTTGATATCCAAGTTTGGTCCCATGATGAGCATGTCATCAACATATAAGCACACAATGACAATAGGACCATTATCAAATTGTTTGATGTAAACACATTTATCACATTCATTGATCCGAAATCCATGTGATATCATTGTATGATCAAACTTTTTCATGCCATTGTTTAGGTGTTTATTTAAGTCCATAAAGAGATTTTACAAGCTTACAAAAAAAATTTTCTCTTGACCTTTTGCCACAAAACCTTCGGGTTGTTCCATATAGATTTCTTCATCTAATTCACCATTTAAAAATGTTGTTTTTATATCCATTTGGTGTATCTCCAAATTGTAAACAGAAACAATTGCAATTAGCATCCTAATGGATGTAATTCTAGTCACTGGTGAGTAAGTGTCAAAGAAATCTAGCCCTTGTTTTTTACGGTATCCTTTGGCTACTAGACGAGCCTTATATTTTTCTATTGTACTATCAGGCTTTAACTTTCTTTTAAAAATCCATTTGTAACCTATTGGCTTACAACCTAGAGGTAAATCTATTAATTCCCACGTATGATTTTGTAAGATAGAATCAACTTCACTATTTATTGCTTCTTTTCAATAACAGGATTCAGGAGAGGTGATAGTTGCTTTATAGGTTTGTGGTTCACCCTCAGTGAGAAACGTTAAAAAGTCAGGTCCAAAATCTTTAGCAATCTTGACTCTTTTCCCTCTCCTTGGCTCTACTTGTTGTTCTTGGACAACCGGTGTAGATTCATTCGGTTCCAAGTCTTTATCTTGAACACCGGATGATGAAGCATCATTAGCATGATTAAAATCATGTGCTTTTCTTTTATTTTCAGTAAGCCTATCACTGTAAGGAAATATATTCTCAAAAAATTCAGCATTATTGGACTCAATGATAGTATTCGTATGGATATCTGAAATTCCCGATTTAATGACTAGAAAACGATATGCTGCACTATTATTGGCATATCCAATAAACACACAGTCAACCATTTTAGGTCCAAGTTTAACCCTTTTTGGAAGTGGTACTTGAACCTTTGCTAGACAACCCCACACTTTCAGTATTTTATAGGTTGGTTGTCTTTTGTTCCATTTTTCATATGGTGTTTGATCACTTTTCTTTAGTGGGATTCTATTCAAGATGGTGTTTGCAGTAAGCAAGGCTTCACCCCACATTTTTAATGACAACCCAGAACTATTTAACATGGAAATAATTATGTTTTTCAAAGTTCTGTTTTTACGCTCTGCAACCCCATTTTGTTGGGGAGTGTATGGTGCAGTCGTTTGATGAATAATTCCATGTGAAGCACAAAATTCTATAAAGGCATTGAAGTCATATTCTCTTCCTCTATCTGATCTTAGAATTTTTATTTTCTTGTTTAATTGATTTTTGACTTCAGCCTTATATGTCTTGAACATATTCAAAGCCTTATCTTTGGTATGTAGTAGATAAACATAACAATACTTACTATAATCATCTATGAAAGTAATGTAATAATTTTTTCCTCCACGAGTTGGGTTTGAATTGAAATCACCCAAATCTGTATATATTAATCCTAACAATTCATTTGATTTTTCCATTACAGACTTATAAGATTTACTAGCAAATTTTGATTCTACACAAGTTTCACATTTATGTAAATTGTCAATTGTGCATTTAGGAAGTAAGCCAAGATTAACCATTCTTCATAAAGATCTAAAATTAACATGTCCTAATCTATCATGCCATAATGTAGAAGATTCAAGCAAGTAAATAGAATTATTACTATTTATATTATTACTATCATCCAAAAATAATACATTGAGTTTAAAAATCCCTTCAGTCAAGTAGCCTTTCCCAACAAATGTTCCCCCTTTAGTGAGAACGAACTTGTCAGATTCAAATACAAGTTTAAAGCCTTAGACATAAGATTTTTAGTAAGTTGAGGAACATGCAATGCATCCATCAGGGGAATGTCCTTGCCAGATGTAAATTTCAGGACCACTTTCCCTTTGCCAGCAACACTTGCAGTAGATGCATTGCCCATGAACAATTTTTCTTCACCATTGATAGGAGTGTAGGTGACAAACATATTTTGGTTTCCACATATGTGCCTTGTTTCACAAGTGTCAGCCCACCAATCCTTACTATTTGTCATCATATTGACTTCAGAAACAACACCAACAATGTCTTCAGCAATATTAGCTTGGGTATTATTGTTTGTAGTAGGATTCTCCTTCTTGTGTCCAGGCTTTCCACATACCCAACATGCACCTTTAATTTGTTTGAAATTCTTCCCTTTTGGAGAAAGTATATGTGAGTGTGGGCGTTTTCCATCTTACTTGTTTTTTTTTTCTGAATTTTGTACTTAGGCTTGGACTTGTTTCCATCCTCAACAACATTGGCTTTGGCGTCGAACTCAAAAGTGTTCATTCCCTCACTCTTGTGGTGATCTTCTTGAACCCTTAATTTGAGAACCAAATCCTCCATTGTCATATCAGTCTTCTTATGTTTGAGATGAATCCTGAAATCGTTCCAAGATGGAGGCAATTTCTCAATGACAGCTCTGACTGCAAATTGGTGTGGCAATTCCATTCCCTCTGAAGCAAGTTCTAGAATCATAACCTAGAGTTCTTCCACTTGTTTCACAAAAGTTTTCGAGTCTATCATTTGGTACTTTAAAAAATTTCCAATGATAAACTTCTTTGAACCAACATCTTCAATTTTATATTTATTCTCTAGAGAATCCCAAAGTTCTTTTCCTGTTTTGTATGATCTATACACATCATACAATGCATCATCGAGACTGTTTAGGATATATAGTTCCTGCATACAAACTCACCATGTTTCCATGCATCAATTGCATTAAACTGATGTGTGGAAATATCATCTCCTTCAGTGACAGGACCATCTTCCTTGACGATATGAGCAAGGTTCAAGGTTGTTAGATAGAACAACATCTTCTGTTGCCAGCGTTTGAAATCCATACCCTTGAATTTGTCCGATTTCTCAACATGAGGTTTGACGCCATTAACTGATTGTTCCACAATTCTGTCTATAGATTGTTGGAGAACAATCAAAACAATGTATAAATTTGTTTGAAATAAGTAATGTAACAATACAAATACTATTTGTATTATAAATTGATTACAACAAAATCAAATAAAAGAAATAAATCTACTAACTTGTATTGCAGATAGAGGCTTGCAAAATCACCATCTTGAATTGGCGAAGTTGGTACGTCTTGATTTGTAGATAGAGGCTAGTGGATACGCTATGTCCTATAGACAAAATTCGCCCGTACTCGGTGGTGTAGTTCTTTAGGCGTCTGACTACCAAGATTCAACTATTTAATACCAACACCGTAGCACAAGGGTGTTGGCTCTGGCAAATTTACCGAATGCAATCTCTCTCAGAAGTGAAGAAGAATGAATAACTTTAGAAAATTAATGTCCTTGAAGAACTTGATTTTCTCTTCAATATATAGAGAACAAAATGGTGTGTTGATCAGATACATCATTTCTTAAATGACACAACTTTTGTCTTCAAGTGCAAAAGACACATTTCTTAAATCAAAAGACATATCTTTTGTCTTTAATGTTTGTTATTTGCTATACAAACTTCAACAGTGGTCACATGAATGAATATGACATCCTAACTAAGTTGCACGTTCATAGGCTTTGACATTTACAATCCTTGCTTCCTAATTAAGTCTAATATTAGGAGTCTTGAAAACAAAATATAGACTTGCTAAAATGAAATAGAGAAATTTTCTTAAAGAAACACTTATCACACATTGATAATTGCATTTAGAAAAATGCCTCAAAGAGTGTGACTAAGGGGGTGTTTGTTTGAGTTGAGACTTCTAACACCTTATTAACATAGGGCTTCTAACTAAACTTAAATGTCTTATTCAAACTTTTGCTAGCTGTTGATGGTATGCAAAAGCAACCTCTAAACTAGATGTTGTAGCCAAACATTTCTGTTAAATAATATCTGCCATTTTTTTTAATAACTAGACATACTGTCTGATTCGGAGGTGTAAACAACCACTCCTATATGTCTGAGAAGTAACTATAAAAAGGATTTCTATTGAGGGTCCAAAATATAACTAGGATTTCTATATATAATATTGATTTCTATTGAAGCTCAAGCCATAAAGATAAACTTTTAAAATAGTTTTTTTAAGAAAAACAATTCTTACAAAAAAAATCCCTTAGAGCATCTCCCGTCTTCTATCAAAACATCCTTCTAATTATTATTTTTTCTTATGTGAGGATTCTTAAAATTTCGATGCCCTAGTAACCCAAAAATAGGCGAGTTGAACCAGACATTTTTTTTGAAATAGACCTACCACTCCGTGCTCTTTAAAGGATCACAGAACCCTTGAAGGAGCCCGTGGCCTTTTAAAGACCAAAGGGTCGTGGTTGATTTTTTTTAATCCCATCTGTCCTGTTTTTTGTATACGAGTCAATTTAGAAATCTTTCTACCACTCTTCTACCTGTGGTTGTTTGGGGAAAAAGACTTCCAAATTTAAATTTAGAAGAGAATGTAGAAGACCACTGCGTGAGTTTATCACTCCTATATTTAGAAGACATTTCATAAGCCCCCTACTAAATAACACCCCCACTTCTATTGATGGACACCAACAACCCCCTACTTTTTTAAGGACACCACCACATTTTTTAAGGACACCACCAATATAAGCCCTTCAGAAAAATTTCCCTTTCTCTCCCACATCAAAAGAAACGGTCTCTCCATTTCCCTCTCCCAACATTTGAACTTCGCACACCCTTCCTGCCCTCATTCTCTCTCTACTCTCTACTTTTTTGCTCTATTCTCTACTCTTTCCATCTACCGTTGGTGTGCGATTCAAAGGTTGGAAGTTTTCGTGCAATTTGGGGTCTGTTTGTGTGCGAATCAGTGTGTTTATGTGCGATTGAGGTTTGTGTGTGATTCTAGAGCTCAGTTGGTTCAATTTGGTGCGTGGTCTTCATTGTGTTCGATTGTTCAACCAAACCCAAACGAATTCAGGTAAACATGTTTGATTCCCTTTATTGTGTTCAATTGTTTTTTTTTATATTATTTCATATTTATTTCAAATGTTTAGCATGGCAAAGACAAACTAGGATGTTGTGCTGGAGGTTGGTGGCGGGGTTGGTGTTGCTAGCGGTGATATTGTTGGTAATCTTGGTGAAGTTGGTGGTGGTGTTATTGGCAATGTTGTTGGTGCTGGCGTTGGTGGTGATGTTGGCAGTAGTGTAGGTGTTGGTGTTGGTGGAGATCATCTAATTGAAAGAAGACCAATGACAGCGTCTTTGAGAAAAAAATAAAGAAATGATGGAAGAGAAAAAAAACAAAAAATCCAACAATGAAGGGAGAAATAAATGGAGATGAAGAGGAGATGAAGTGTGGAGTGATTTGATTGATGCAGATGAAGCGGCGACACTATTATTGTTATCTCAAAGTCAACGTAGTGTGGTTTGTGTTGTTGAGGAAATGGATAAGAGTGAGGGGATGGGGAGGGTGTCCAAACATGGTAGGGGGGAGGGGGGTGTGAAGGGTCAGGGGATGAGGAAGGTCAGCAGGGTCAGGGAGATGCAGAGGCCCAAGGTGATGTGGAGGGTCAAGAGTCACCAATTATTTTTGTAGAACCTGGTCCCGATGAAGATCCATTCCTAGCAAAGTTTATTATCCTAGTAATCCCAATGATGCATCCATATTAGAGGATTATGATGGCTATGTTGTTCACTCCATTTGAGTTGGTCAGGAGATATTTATAATATTTTCAAATTATTTTCATATGCAATACTTATTGCTTTTACATTATTTGGACACTGAGTAGTTTTTCTTATTGTGTAGGAACAGGGGGAGTTGAGATGTTGGCATCAGTACAAGAATTTTATAGCTTGAAGGTTGCATGACAAGCCGAAGGATGTTATTTCAATGGTTTATTAGAATAGTCTCTGACCATTGATAGGCCATTGTAAGGATCATATGGATAGGGTCACAGTTTGTGCTTTCATCGAACATTAGCAACATGAGACCAACACTTTTCACCTCCCTTTTGGAGAAATGACATGAGACCAACACTTTTCACCTCCCTTTTGGAGAAATGACCATCATCATCGATGATGTCTATCGTATCAGTCATTTGCCGATTGTTGGTAAGCCGGTTATGGTGAAGAAAACTCAAATGAAGGCAGAGGAGTGTGTTCAACTCTTGGTGAATGGGTTGGGGATTCAAAATAACGAAACACAAAAACATGTCTAGAAGTATCAGATTTTTGTGGAGATAAAATCTATTAAGGATCACTGTTGTGGGAAAGTGAGCACAAACAATTCTCTTCAAAAGAAACAACAAATTGCACGAGGTTACTTGTTATTTCTTCTGGGCATGACGATCTTCAATGATAAGACTAGAACCAAGGTGCGCACTAGATATTTGAAGTTGCTGATGAAGGTGGATGATATTGGGAAGTTCACATGCAGAGTTGGTACTTTGGCGTTCTTGTATCGACAACTTGGCTGTGTTATCTGAGCGGGTACTAAACAAATATCTGGATATCTACCGCTTTTAGATGTACAATTTTCAAGTTAATTGTTCAATTAATTATCTTTTTAGTGTTTCAGATATTGATATGTTTAATTCTTTTCTAGTGTTGATATACGATCACTTTAGCCTTTGGGGTACGGCTCGAACCTCGTGGAAGGATCACCTTTCCACGATAGCTAAGTGGGATTGCCCCCAACCTAGCGGGGTCGTAAGTAAAGAAGTTTTGACTCTCAGGGAGAATCTTGATGACATGTCTTCTGAAGTGGTAAAAGTTTGTCATTTAAGTTCATGTTTCATCTCAGTTAATTTAATAAGTTTCATGTTTGTATTGTCATGTTATTTGGGACCCTTATGCGAAATCCAAGGGAAGAACTCTACTTCACAACATTATATGGTTCAAAGGCTGCTTCTTATGCCCTGATGTTGAAGAACCCTATCACCTAGATCGAGTGGTGAGACAGATGGGAAGGGTACATGTCATTCCAAATCCCCTCATTTAAAACAAAATGAAGAATAAAGGTCGATATGGCCACAACTACTCGGTGAAACATGATATACTGTCCTCGTTTGCTGCAACTTGGCATAATCATCTCTTGTCAATTGAAAACTAAGGATAGCCACTGAAGCTTCCATGGAATTTTAGTAAGGACTACTTGAAGTGGTTTTATGAGATTAGCCATCTGCTCATCCAACCACGGAAGACTAGCAGAACACATCACTTAAGAAATCAATTGTTCATATCTCATAATTGGGTAATTGACCTATAGTTTAACAAATTTGCTCACATTTGAAATACATAATTGATTTTTTTTTTACTAAGATCAATGTTTTCCTTGCATAACAAATTGGTTGATAAAGCTCTTCAGTTGGTAGACGTCTCTATTGAATAAGGAGGGAATGTGGATAAGGTTGTGTTGCTCAAAAGGCAAAAGAGAGTAAGTGACATGCTAAGACAAATGTATATGCATTTCTTCTCCTTAAGAGATAATGAGCAAGAATAAAAAACTAGTCGAACTGGTGATGGTGGTGCTCTGAGTGGTGGTGCTGCAAGTGGTGGTAGGGGAAGGGGTGGTGGTGGTGTTGTTGCTAGTAGAGGAAGATCTGAGGGTGGTGCTAGTGCTGGTGGTAGAGGAATGGGAAGGGGTTGTGGTGGTGCTAAAGACATTGAAGAATTTCTTGTTGGTAGTGGTGTTAAGGGTAGAACCAAGAAGAGGCATGATAAGAATATGACTGAAACTGAACCTCGAAAAAAGACTAAGAGGAATTGATGTATAATTTTGAGAAACAATTTTATTTGTTGTATTTTTTAGTTAGTTAGTGAAAATGTAATGACTATATGTTTATGCAATCAATTATGATTTCACAATTATGGTTTTTTTTTACCCTTAACCCTCCCCACCCTATGCCGCCGGCTGAGTTCGAACCCATGACGTGTGATTCCATCCGCCACACCTCTACCAATTCAGCTGGTACACCTTTGGCTTTCACAATTATGATTCGCATCAGTATTTATGTATATCTCTATAGGTGTTCTAATGTTAATTGTAATCCAAATAAAAGTAACAAATTCTATCAAATAACTTGAAATTTTTGATACAAAGTCACTTAAAACAAAAAATATGGAATTTATGTCTGCAAACGCACGAGCCGCTGCGAAAGAGATTAAAAACATCGTAGTGAACTTTGCGTTAGGATCCTGAAAACTAATCTCACAACAAGTGACATCAAACGTAGCGACACGTGCAAAACTAAAATAGATAATCGCAGTGGTCACTGTGAGGATCCTTATCCCAGTCGCAGTGACAGTTGCGTTTGGACAGAAAGCAGACCATCCAATTTTGTGATATTTTGTATTAGAATCTTTTTTGGGTTTTATTTTTCAATTCCTATGGGTTTGATACACTATTGGCATTTTGCAAAACCCCACTTTTGACCTTTCCAAGTTGGGGTGTTTAAAAGTGGGGTTTGCAACAAATCAAATATGTCAATAGTGTATCAAACCCATAGGAATTGGAAAAAAAATTCAAATTCAAAATATTGGACAAAGTTTGTTTTCTGTCCAAATGCAACGGTAGTTGCGAGGATGCCTATTCGATTCGCAGCTACTGCTGCGTTTGGAGAGAAAATAGACTCTTTTCAATTTTTTTTAATTTTTAGAATTTTTTTTCAATTCCTATAGATTTGATACACTATTGTCATATTTAATTTATTGCTAAAATCAACTTTTGACATTATCAAGTTATAGTGTTCAAAAGTGAGGTTTTGCAATATATCAAATATGCCAATAGTGTATCAAACTCATAGGAATTGCAAAAAAAAACCAAAATTGATTATGATGCGTCCAAGTCTCGTCCTCTTGTGAGTTTGACCTGGAAAACAGATGTTAGACTACCAAAAACCACATTTTTGGTGGCCGAAGGCACTCCGATGCTTAAGTCAGTAACTCTGTTTGAAGAAAGACGTAAATCTGGACAAAACTCAGTTAAAGTTGCATACCTTTGTCAAATGTTCCCTTTACCTTTTATAATGATCACGGTTAATTTTTTGCGTGACTTAAGAATGTGAGACGCAACGGAAGAAGACGTTTCTAGTAACACTCTCCTCCTTTATGGAGATGTGTCCATGGAGGCGTAACTCCCTCCACGACACTTTTTTTTATGCAACATTCCTCTTCTTTATGAGAGAACTCGTGCGAGCCTAGATTTGGGCTTTTAATTCGTGCGAGCCTGGATTTGGGCTTTTATGATCTACGAGCTGGCCAAGTGGATGGGATGGCAGATCCTCGTGATGGATAATTGCTGCCACGTGTATGGATGTGATGACGATTTATTTTGATGCATCATCAGCTACTCCCCCTAGTTAGTGGCTATGCTGACGTGGCCACTAACTTCTTGACGGTTAGTCTTTCAATTCCATCATTGCCTTGTATTTAATGTTGTCAGCATATTTTGGTGGGTTGGTGTCTCAATTTCATACCCACCCATTTGTTTTTGCGCACAGTTTTGGGATTTCACATAGCCATCATACCTCGCACACCGTCCCATAAACAGTCCCTTCGTTCCTTGGCTCTATTAAAGGGGGCATGATGGGTTTATTTTCCCTCTTTACACTATCTTTACACTATCTTTGAAATTATGTTTTTTTCTTCCCCCTCTCCTTCGTTCTCTTTGCTTCTCCGTTTTTTAACGATGTCTGTTGGCGATAAACTAAGCGGTAAGCCACTAGCTACTTGTAAAGCTTAGTTTTCTCCCAAAAAAAGCTTTTCATGCGATGTTGGACAACCTTCGTTTTGACTATAATTTTCCACCCGACCTCAATATTATTTTGCCTAGTTAGTACAACAATTCTTGTCGTCCAAGGTTCGGGTACGTTGCACTATATATGTGCATGTTTTTCTGTGGCCTTCGATTCCCAGTTCTAGAGCTGTTTTGGGAGTATTTGAATTTTTTGGGCATTCCTCCTACCCAAATGGGTCCTAATGGTTGGAGGGTCATGGTTTCTTCTTATATGAGGGTTATTCTATTTGGCATTCCTTTGACTGTGAAAAATCTGCATTGTGACCAAGGATATCTGCTTCCTTTGTTCTCCCGCCTGTTTCGACATCCGCGATTGGTCGAAGTCCTGGTTTTATGCTTCTATTAACTCTGGTTGCTTCCAACTTGAGGTCATCTGATTTTGTGGTCATTCCAAGTTCCTCACAAACAGAAAGATCTATAGTTAACTGCGGAGGAGCGGAGGGTCAGTGACCAATTCTTGAAGCTTCCCAAGTTCCTTATGGAGGCATTTCTTTCTGAGGACATCTTGGATCGTAGTGGTTTGTACAATATGAACCAAGCGAAGCGGGCGTTGCTTACTTAATTTTGTGCTGAGGAAATCGTTGCTCGCTGTCACGCCTCGATTTTTGAGGAAACAAAAATCCTAAATTCCACATAGGATTATCCGTTTCCCCAAAACTCAGGACGTGAAAATTCAATAACAACATAACGTTTAACAACAGCAACTAAAACATAATTTAGAAAATCAAAACAAACTAAAAAATAATCTAACCATGAAACTCTGACGTCGCTAGCCCCACTAACGAAACTCCAGTAACACTGCTCATAAATCTCTAAACTTGTGAAAGGCTAAATGGCTACGTTCCAATAAGATCGTACCCAAGAAGCATAAACTTACTTGGGTCAGCGAGGTAGCTGGTGTGAGTAATCTCAATTTCCTTATAAATAAAATAAGTTACATGCTTTAACATGAAATGTTCCAACACAATAAATAACACATCACTAACTGGTAGTTCCTCCATGAGGCAAACATGTCATACTACAAAGTTCTATCATGCTTAAAATATATATTTATTTTACCAACACTTACAAAGTGAAGGTCGGATGTGGTAAGTCTGACAAAAAAATGTTAGTAGACTTACCATCCCGCACAGAACATTTAGAAATAAATGAATAAAATTCTTAATTTCTTGGTCCTCATAAATACAATTATTTTCAAATAAATACAGATCATACTCATTATCACCATTATTTAAATGTCAACCTAATACATTTTACCGTAATGAAGGCATGTAGTTCTCAGAATGAACATTTAGTTTCTTCCATTAAGGCAATCATGCACATACACAAAAAATTCGCTTCTTTTCCACAATTGCATTACCCTCTTTGTGCCGAACACAGCTCACCCAAGTGTGTCTCCCTTGCCTTCGAAATCACTCGGAGCGTACATGTTCCAAGTGGGGAGCCAAATCGAGGAACATGTCATCTCACCCGAAGTTCGATCCATGGCAAATATTTCCTAAATACTACACGTACTACCAAACTCACATGGAACGACGTACTGATATGCAAACAAGTCTGCATACCCAAAATTATATCACACGTATACAAGCAAATCTGTATAATTTTTTTTTTTTTTGGAATTTTGAAAAAGAGCACAAAAAAATCAACTAATTCTTAAAACTCTTTTCCAGTGACATTTTGTCAACCATAATAAATTAACCACAATATTCACTATTTCTTTTTGGGAAGCAAATAACATTTTCATAAGTAAATTTTCTATAACATCGCATGGATTCACACTTATTCATTATAAGGATTAACATGTCAATTTGCATAACCTAAAATACAAGTTTACAGTATGATCACGTACTAAACACGCATTTCACGTTATAAGACAAAAATGCAAATACGAGTTTTACAAAATAATACTAATACCCAAGTCATCCCAAAAGTTTCTTCCTATGATGATATTTACGAATATCCAAAAATACCTAAATTTCTAAATGCGAGAAAATAAGGAGAAACTCACTTAACCTCTCACTTGGTCATAATATTTTTAAATAGAGATACACAATAACAAGTAACAATGCATGATGGTTACAGAAAAAGACATGATTTATTCTAACAAACCAAAACCACATCAAAATAAAATTACGCATTTTAACTGACCATGATCTCAAATTCTATTTCATCCCAATTATAATATTTTTCAAATTTATTTGGTATAAGCAAATCCATATCACATATAAAAATTCTTCCAAACAAAAATATATGAAAAGAGGATGGAGGAAAAACTCACTAAATTCTACTACTAAATTATTTTATACAAGGGTTTCTAATATTTAATCAGTGACATTTTTCTCTACCTCGTGGGAGATCTAACCGTTGGATGGATTCCAAACAATGATGTGTTTTTCATACTTGTGTTATTAATCCACCGTTTTAATTTGAAATGGTTTTGATACTATAAGGTCTCGATCCACTGTAAACACTAAGGCTATGCAAGGCTGTCTTTATTACGGGAATTAAATAAAACCTAGTTTTAGGTTTTCTCTTTCAACTCATCTAATTCCTACGAAAATACAATAAAATTTTCATATTTCAAATTTATATCCGTATTAAACTCTAACCTTAATCAATTGATTAATCTAAAAAAATAAACTAAAAGAGAACGAATAAGACTCACCTTTATATATCCAAAATACTAACAACATACATAATAAAAAAAATTCAAATAATAATCAATATCAAAGATTAAATAATTCGATAGAGTTTAACTCACTATTTTGTCGAAAATCACAAAGTTGAAGCAAACTTTTTCTCTTCACTTCCTTTTCTTCTACGTTTTTTTTTTTCTGTGTTTATCCAAAGAAAAGAGGTGGCTAGGATTCTCAATTAGGGTTTTACTAGCTTTAGCTAAACAAACCCACCACTCCTCTTTTACCCACCACCAATCTAAACCTAGGTCCCAAAATTCATATAATAAAATACTTTCATATTTGTAAATACTACCAATTAATAAATATTACCAATAAAAATATATTATTAATGATTAAAATAATAACATTATATTGGCAAGTGATTTGGCGGGTATTACACTATACAAACCTTTAAAGAATCTCGTCCCCAGATTCGGAAGGTAAGAGTCATGCGGATATTAAAAATGACATAGCAAACGAAATGAAATTTTAAAATATATTTTCAGATGAAAATTTATCGAAGTTTATACTCATATAAAAATTTCGCATAATACAAAGCAAAACACCAGACATGCATACACACGAGGCTACTACATGCATATACCTATATTATTTTAACAAGAAATAAAAAATAAAAAATTGGAACACTATGTACAAAAATATTATTAAGGTCAATGAAAAGTCTGGGTGTTACAATATATACACCTCAAAAGAATCTCATCCCGAGATTCGGTAGAGAGGGTAATTAGGAAATTAATTCTATAATAAGCCAACAACTTACCGAATAAAACAACACTAGAGTCCAAATATTAAATCATTCAATAATATATTTTCTGTTAATCATTCTTAAGAAACAAACCACACATCACATTGATTACGCCCAAACAGTACACGCGATCAATTGCAGTAAAGATTGGGGTGTCGATACCACGAGGAAAAACAATCTACAAAACAAGGTAAGGAAGAAGAACTACGTGAAACTAAATTTATGAAATTCTAGCAATTTTAAATTATGAAATTGAATTTAGTTTAGTAAAAATCAAGTTTAGAAAAGTCACAAGGTTCCCAGAATCCCTCCTAGATTTCACGCATCAACTAGTATTGATTCGCTATGATGACTCAATTACGTGTTTCACATCCCAAACAACATAATCGAAAAAATAGTCTTTAATGCACCAATATATTTTAATGTAAATGGATTTTAGATTTCACTTTTTCTAGAAAGCACAAAGATTGGTCATATGTGATATCCTAAATTTATGATATATCCGGAGACAATAACGTAATAAAAGACGATCGCATATAACTAACCAACCGGAATCAATTGATCCTTAAAAATTCCACACATAAGAAAAACGTGACTAAGCTTATATGGAGAAGAAAAAGACAACCACCGGAATAATAATCTATGAAGAAATTGATGAAATCTTTGTCACTAAAATAACATAAATTCCTATATTAAATAAAAGTGAAAATCATAAACACCATTATTCATCGTGAAAGCATAAAGCGAATCAAATACCAATTAAGTGCGTTACATCTAGAAGTTCATCTCTTCACCTTGCGTGAAGTTTAGTGACGCATAGTGGAGGTGATGACAGCAACAGCGGTGTGGAGCTTCATCGGCATGGCCGCGCGTGGTGGATTAGCTGCGTGCTGTTCTGGACAACGTCTCCTGCTGGACAGACATCGTCTCCACTGTTGGACAACATTTCTGCTGTTGCATTTCCTCCTTGCTGTCCTGTTTTTGTTGCTGTTGCGTCCTGCGCTTGCTGTCCTAGAGCAAAAAAAACACCCTTCTTTCTTGCTGTCGTATATCTTTTTGTTAAAAAGAAAAAAACAACACTTCTCCTATTGGCCACCCCCCATTTAGAAATCAAATCTATATTGTACACCAAAAAGGACTGTTGTCTTTTACACACTCCCTGCTGTCCTAGACGACCTTCCTGCGTTTTGGCTCCTTCTTTTTCTTCCCCTCATTTGTTGTTGTCGTATTTGTGTTAAAAATAAACCAAACTCCTTGTTGGAAACCCCATTGGCAACCCAATACAAATTGGAAACCACCAACAAAAGGAAACGAAAGGGGTCCATATATAATTGGAAACCAAATACAAATAGAAACCACCCATATTGTTTAGATTCTGTTCTAATAACAGGAAAGTGGGTTTGGCTATGTTCATCGATATCACTTCTTTGTTCAACCAAGATTCAAAACTAATTTCCTTTATTTTTTCTTTAGTTCTCTTAATCTTTGGCTTGAGTGTCTCTCGCTGCACTTTGTCAATTTGTCTATGAATTTCCAAAGTGTGTGTGTGAGAAACCTTATCAACACAACTCTTCATTTCATAGTAAAGATGTGACGAGATAACCTTTAGAAAGGACGCTTCGACTACAAATCTCTCATGTCACTCAGAAATAAAACACTCAGAGATTGGGCACTCAGTTTATATGTGAGGAAAATGATATAAACTATGGAAAATGCAAACGTCTCACATATAATTATCATGAAAAATAGAATTTTTCAAAGAGTGAAATGAATATAATCTCATGGACAAGAATATTGATTACTTTTGAGAATGTTGAATCAAACACCATAGTTCTTTCCTATTCAATCTCCACATCTACTGAACCAACTTTCACTTAAGATCAATTAGGTCTTAACTAAGTTGTAATGGGGCTTGGATTATGACAAACAATAATGGACAAAAAGGATACAAGAATTTCCTGAGAATGACTACACCCTTGAATAAACACATATGTACACCATTAACTTTTTCTTCATTATTTTCTTCTTTAAGCCTTTTTTTTTTTTTTTTCTTCAACCACTTTTTTTTTCACTGCATGTTTTTTCCCGTTTATACAATCAAACACATTTACTTTGAGGGCGCATGAAATATCTATTTTCAATTCTTTCTATTTGTCCATTCCATAAATATATCTCACCATATACATTCTCAAAAATTTGGGTAAGGATAAAATAATATAGGTATAACTCCTTGATTAGAGTAGGTAATGGGAATGAGGTTAACAAAGAGAAGGCTATTTAAAGGATCAAAGGGCTGCAAATGAATATTTATTATTGGGTAGGCTAAAAGGCTAAAAAAAAATGGTTTAAAGAAAGAAATGCCTATATCACTTCATAAGTTCTAGTTAGTGCTAAGACATCTCAACTAAATAAAGCAAGAAGTTCTAGTGTAAAAATTCAATTTTTATGTCATTCTTAAAGCAATCAATAAGAAAGTTAAGAATAATGAGATCATCAATGAAATAATGCGGACTCAAGAAAATAAGAGTGTAATTAATAACCCTCAAGAAATAAAGAATGACTCAAAACTCACAAGGGTTAAAGTCTCCACTATTATTCTAAGGTTTTCTAGTTCAATATCTCACTAATTAACTTCAAATCATGTTGACTCGGCTTAAAGTGCATGAATAGTCGAGTTGAAAAGTCTCACAAATTACATCTAACATAAGGATAATATCAAATATCATGTTTTCTACTAAAATAACTATGTGACACGTGTTAGTATGTGTTTTCTCAAAATTAAATTCTCTAAAATTAAAAAGACTCAAAATTTATTTATTTATTTTAAAAATGGTTTAAATTCACCAAGAGTTTAGATTTCGGATGCATTTTTATAAAGATTTTTCACAATTACCGTAAGCAAAGTATTCAATGGAGATTGAGTAGAACACAAAAAATGACTCGGTTTAATTGTAAAATACGTTTTAAGCTCAAAGATTTTTGAAAATTGCACAAAAAACCAAATAAACTACCATCACCCCCAAACCTAAACCAAACATTGTCCTCAATGTATAAAATAATAATCATGACAAATGAAGGAAAAACTAAAGAGGAGGGTTAAAGTGATATTACCATGGTGAAGTTTTACCAATTTAAAATAGACAACACATGGGATGAGGGGCTCCGAGTGACTCCAGTAGCAACACCTAAAATAACCTGAAACACTAAAAGAAAAACATAAAAGCAAAAACCTAAACTAAACTAAAAAATAAAAAATAAAAACAAAAAAATAAAAAAATAAAAAAATAAAAATAAAATAAAAAATAAAAAATAAAAAATAAAAAATAAAAAATAAAAAATAAAAAATAAAAAATAAAAAATAAAAAATAAAAAATAAAAAATAAAAAATAAAAAATAAAAAATAAAAAGACTACTCATCCATTGGACGATAATGAAAATAAGCTTATTTCTGTCTATGGTATTTCTAATGTTTTTGAATGGTCTAACGATGATCCTCGGGCTATAGATGACAAGATGCTTCAGTTGGCAGTGATGCCATCTAAAGAGGTTGTCGGTAGTGGTCAGAATTTCAAAGTTCTTCTTCCTCATTATCTTATTATCAATGACACTGATGCGGCCAGATTCTTAGTTTCTTCTCTAGCTCGTTTGGACTTTCTTGCTACCACTACTAGTCATGTTCCTGCTTTGGTTGCTCCACGCTGGGAGGGCAAGAGTGGTTTTTCTGTTGTCATTGTCGTTCCGCCTGCTCTTCCAACTGTTGGGGGTGGTTCCTCCGTGCTTTCAGATCCCCATGTTCTTCATCCATGAGTTAGCTGGATTGAGCCTAGCTCAGAAGATATCCATTTAAAGTCAGACGACAAGTTTTGCTGGTTTATTTGGCTTGACGTGCAAGATGGTACGCGCAACCTGATAAGTGAATGGCACAGGCGGTTAGTGGAAAAACCTTCATTGCTCCTATTGGATCCAAGCGCTCATTTTGATTATGGTTTTAAGTAGGTAATGGACGAGATGAATCATCTCACTTATGCAAGGGTGATGGACTCAATTTATTGAGTTGATCGTGATCAGGTGGTTTTTTTGGAGAGAAAGTTGGCAGAACTGTTGTTGCTATTTTCTCATGTCCTTTCCCAATTCGACGTGTGGAAAACACAATGCGCAAAGTCAGAGAAAACCGTCGGGGCTACTCGGACCTCATTGATCGAAGCGGAAAGTGCACGGGATAAGTCTGCAGTTGACCTCAAGTTCTTGAAGGCCAAGTTGGATGGGGTATGTGCTCGTTTACAAGATGTGGAAAAGGAGCTATTCGCCGAGAATGTAGCTTATGATAAGGATTCACATGCTGCGATTGAACTATCCGTAAATCGTGATATTGCTGAGAAACGGGTGGAATAGTTGACAACTGCGCTTGACGAGGTCAAGGCAGATACTTCCATTATGCTTACCACCGCTGAGGGATGGCTTGTTGAGGTCCAAAACCAAACTCGCTAATGCCAAGGACAAGCTTTGCATTGTGGAAGCGAGTTGTTGATGGGCGGGTTGAGCTTCTTGATTATATCGAGAGGCTTGGTGTAGATTTGTCCAAGTACCGCCAGTTGGTTGATCAAACTTTCGAAGACAATGATGGTGAAGAAGGTGCCCCGGACCCTACGAGAGCTCTAGTGGTTGAAGGACCATTGCTTCTTTCTCTTTCCAAAGAGAGAACTTCGCCCTCTCTCGCAGATGATGTTGGCAACGATGTTGTGGTTGCCTTTATTTCCTCTCACACTCCTTCATTTTCCTCTCATACTCCTTCATTTCCCTTCGACTCGTTGCCTGTTGCTTGTTCCTTTTGAGACTATTCGTAGTTGTGTGAGTTGCATGTCAAACTTTTTTGACTCGAGTTCCCTCATGGCTATTAGTTGCCTCGAAATGGGTTGGTTTTATCCTTTCTTTTTTATGTGTTGGAGCTTACTTGAGCAAGTTGACTTTTTCGTCTCGACTTTTATTTTGCAATGGTTGTCCCAAAGATTTGTGAAAAAGTTGGTTTGTTGTACTAGTCGACCCGTAGTTGTTTTTTTTAACTAAGTTGACATGTTTGCCCAACTTTAACTTTGTTGGTTCGACGATTGGTCAACCCATAACTCTTGGAATTAAGTTGACTTGTTCACCCAACTCTTACTTCGTTGGTTTGACATAGTCAATTCGAAGCTACTTTTTAACTAAGTTGACTTATTTGTCTAACTTTTACTTCGTTGGTTCGACGTACTAGTTGGCCCGAAATTGCTTTTAAACTAAGTTGACATGTTTGTCCATATTTTACTTCGTTGGTTCGCCGTATCGGTCGACCTGAATCTTTCTGAGTTAAGTTGACTCGTTCGTCCAACTCTTACTTCATTGGTTTGACGTACTAGTCAACCCAAAGTTGCCTTTTTTTAAAAGCAAGTGTGCCGCCGGTGGGTATAGAACCCAAGACGTGGGGTTCAAACCACCACGACCTTAACCATCAAACCAGGTTACCATTGGCTAAGTTGACTTGTTTGTCTAATTTTTAATTAAGTTTACTTGTTTGTCCAATTTTTAATTCGTTGGTTAGATATATTGGTCGACTTAAAGCTTTTTGAATTAAGTTGACTTGTTAGTCCAAGTCTTACTTCATTGGTTTGACGTATTAGTCAACCTGACGTTGCCTTTTAATTAAGTTGACTTGTTTGTCAAAATTTTATTTCGTGGGTTCGACGTATTGGTCGACTTGAAACTTTCTGAATTAAGTTGACTCATTCGTCCAACTCTTATTCATTGGTTTGACGTATTAGTCAACCCGAAGTTGCCTTTTAATTAAGTTGACTTGTATTCCAACTTTTACTTCATTAGTTCGATGTGAAGCTCTTTGAATTAAGTTGACTCGTTCATCCAACTTTTACTTCGTTGGTTTGACGTATTAGTCAACCAGAAGTTGCCTTTTAATTAAGTTAACTTGTTTGTCCAACTTTTACATCATTGGTTCGACGTATTGGTCGACCTGAAGCTCTCTGAAGTAAGTTGACTCGTTCGTCCAACTTTTACTTCGTGGTTGATCAGACCAGAAGTTTATTATATATATCTGATTTGTATCCTTATTTCTTTTAGCTTGATATGCTGATTACTCTGTATGGCTGAGTTTTGATGCATTTATCATGTTGTCCATGAGTAAGATAAGGTTTCCGAATTTGTAATTTTATTGATATTCCCTTCTTGATATTCTGACCAACCCTAACGGTTGTTTTTCTTGAGAAGTTATGCTATATCGAACAATGATTTGCTTTGTCTTCCTGGCCTTTTCTTCGTTGATGTCGATCCTCGTGTTGTTAGAGATTATGTCTTTGTTGGTTTGTCTCATATAGCCTATGTCTTCCAGTCGCCAGATTTCCTATTGGTTATGTTTCGCTATTTGTTGGATATTTTATCGTAGCTAATTGACTCGGGGTGCTTTTTTATTCGATAGCTGAGCAGTATTGATTTGTCTGCCAAACTGTCCAATCATGCTCACATCAGTGCCAACTTTTCCATTCATGCTCGTGTCAGCACTAGGTTTGGCACCAACTGTCGAGGTTTAATCAAGTATGTTCCTTTAGTTTCATCATTGGTAATTCGGGTTGGGTTTGCATCCATCAGTATGGTCCTTGAATTGAATCAGTTGATTGATGCAAGCTTTACCATATTTTGTGCATTAGTAAAACGGTTCTTTTGGTTTGGCATTAATACTCCTACTTCGATATAAATTAGCTCAAGTAGGAGGTGTTTATGGTTGCTTATTTAGTTGGGTTAATTGTTTTGTTTCCTCCGACCTTGCAGTATAGGGCGTATATTAGTTCTCAGGCTTGTTCTTTTGATCCCATAGTGGTATCTGCTTTTTCTTTTCCTTTGAGCTGCTTGTCTGACATTCCGGTGACTTCGTCGAGTCATCCTCTCTGAACCAAAAGCTCAATTTCATCTTTTAGATTGTAGCAGTCTTCAGTATTGTGCCTATGATCCTTATAGAAGGAATAGTATTTGCTTTTGTCTCTTATTTCTGGGTCTCCTCTCATTCTGAGTGGTCAGTTGACGTTTTTCGATTTCGCCATATGCTTTAGTATATTGGCCTGACTCGTTTTCAAGGTTGTGTACGATTTGTATGTCTTTTTCATCACCTGTTACCCGCTCGTGTCCGGGTCGTGTTGACTGTAGATTCCAGGGCTCTTGCTAGTTGGATTCGATTTTTCCGCTATTATGACGCCTCTTTGACTAAATGCTATCCTCCCTGGGTTCGTCGTCTCTTCTTTTTTCCTCCATCCTTTCCCGTTTCTTCGAGTGGTTTTCCCTTTCTTGGTTATTTTTCTTCCTGGCAGCTTTCATCTACTCAAGAGAAATGTGTTTTAGGGTTGTTTTCAACAGGATTGCCATGCTTTTGGGGAGTTCCAGGTTGAGAGCATAAAAAGGCCTATTTTAAGCCCTACGGTGAAAGTAGCGATGGTCATGTCATCGCTGCATCCATCGATCATTGTCAGCTCATTAGTGAAATGAGTGACGTATTCCCTTATCATCTCTTCAGGCTTTTGTTTGATATGGAGGAGGTAGGGTGGTCATTTCCTCATCCGCTGACTTTCGATGAATCTTTTGATAAAGGCAGTGGCTAATGCCTGGAAAAAGTCTATTGACCTTGGTGGTAAGCTGTTGAACTAGTTCATTGCTGTGGACTTAAGACTAGTTAGAAACATTATGCACCAAATAGACTCTGTAGTCTCATTCAACACCATCATGTGGTGAAAATGTCTCAAATGTTTTGTGGGGTCAGTGGTGCTATTATACACTTCAAACTTTTGTGGAATTAATTTCTTTGGCATGGGAGTTATCATGAGGGCGTCGAAGAATGGCGGCTTGGCTAGTTCGTACAATACATTGGGATCCGTGACTCCGATTTTGAATGGGATTTCAGCATGCATTTCGTTGCTCTGTGGAGTCTTACCGTGGGGAAATTCATTGCTTTCAAGATTTCCCTGTTGAGGTTCTATAAGACCCTCGTCACTTTATCGGGTTCGGTTGGTGGAGTTTTGTGGGGGTGGTGCTTGGACAGGATCAGTTGACTAAATGCGCTCCTAAGTGAGTTTTTCCAACATCTTTGTCACGTGGTTCATCTGGACCATAAGCAGGTCTACCCAAGGTTGCGTAGCAGGGTTACCGGATGTTTGGGTTGCCTGAGCTATTGCATTCTGTTGACCTTGATTTTCGGGTGCAATTGGTCCGATGGTCATTGTTGCGTCTTGTTCGTGAGCTGCTTGCGATACAATGTTGCTCGTAGGAGGGTTATTGTGATGGTCATTGGGTTGAAGATCTATAGAGTGTGTCATCTATTATGATAGCTTGTCGGTCGTCAATCAGATTTTGGTGAACTTTGTCACTGTGGATATTCTTTTCAGAAAGGAAACTTGTCGTTCCGCATGGACAGCGCCAAACTGATGCTTCCAAATCTCGTCCTCTTGTGAGTTTGACCTGCAAAACAGATGTTAGACTGCCAAATACCACCTTTTTAGTGGCTGAAGGCACTCCGATGTTTAAGTCAGCAACTATGTTTGAAGAAGGAAGTAAATCTGGACAAAACTCAGTTAACGTTGCATACCTTTGTCGAATGTTCCCTTTACCTTTTATAATGGTCGCGGTTAATTCTCAACGTGACTTAAGCATGTGAAGCGCAACGGAAGGAGACGTTTCTCGTAATAGTGTCCTCTTGTATGGAGATGTGTTCGTGGAGGCATAGCTCCCTCTACGACTCTTTGTTTATGCAACGTTCTTCTTTTTTATGAGATGACACGTGCGGGCCTGGATTTGGGCTTTAATTCGTGCAGGCCTGAATTTGAGCTTTAATTACGTCTTCCTATAATGGGCTTCTTTTGGGATTTTATGATCGATTTTTCCTTTTTGGGTTTACGAGTTGGTCCAGTAGATGGGACGCCAGATCCTTGTGATAGATATTTTCTGCCACGTTTATGGCTGTGATGACGGTCTATTTTGATGTATAATCAAGTTCATCATCATCATCATCATCAAAGCCCATTCCCGATATTTTCGGGGTCGGCTACATGGATTTTGGTTCTCCAAGCAATGTGATCTTCCAACATATCCTCGCCTAATCCAAGCTCAATGATATCTTCATTCACCGCCTTCATCCAAGTTTTCAACGGTCGTCCCCTCCGTCTACACCCTTCATTAACTTGTCAATCTAGACATTTTCTTATTGGCCCCGTGTTTGGTTTCCTTCGCATATGACCAAACCAAGTTAAACGACTTTATCTAATTTTGTCCTCTATGGGTGCTACACCTAAGTATCTCCTAATTCTTTCATTTCTAATTTTATCCTTACGAGTTTTACCACACATCCACCTTAACATACGCATTTATGCTCACTACAACAATTAAGGCATTTTCCAAGAAAAAATTTCCTTGACAAAAATCAAAATTTTGTTGGAAAAAACTATTAACAAGGAAAAAATTTGTTATTGGGTTCGTGGAGGCATCCCCGTAGCTAAAGGTTTTTACCAAGAAATTACATTTTTGTTGGTAAAACAATTGATAAGTCAAGGAACCACGGTGCTGGTAATACTGACAACTACCAAGGAAATTTGTTGGTAAAAATCAAATATTTTTACCGACAAATTGTTTTGTTGCAAGAAAACTTTTGTTTACTTATGAATTTTTTTCTCGAAAAAACTTAGAATCTTCAAGGAAAATTGTCATGGGAAAATATGACTACCTTTATCAAAAAAACCTTTTCGTTTGTAAAATGAATGTATATCAATGAAAGTTGTCATAGGTATTGTTAACAATTACAAAGGAAATTATTTTCAATAAAAAAATTATATAATGATCATTCTCGACTCTTAGACGAGTTAATCTAGGTCCCAATCTCTAAGGACACCACTCTTGATGATAATACCTCACTATGAAATTCCATATATAATATATTTATTTTTAGGCTCAACGGGAATCGAACTCCTGACCTATAGAAAAATATGTTGCAATATTTACCAATTGAGCTATTTGAATAATTGTGTTGTATGAAGCAACTTTATAGGTTATTAAATCAAATTACTCATTTTTTGAAATAAAAAAATCATTGCTACCGTATATGTATGTTGTCCCGTAGTAGCCCAACATTCTGAACCGTATAGCATGGCTGGTCGAACAATTGTCTTATAGCATTTCCCTTTTAGCCTTGCAGGCATCCTTCTATCGCATAATACTCCTGACGTCATTCTCCATTTCAACCAACCAGCTTTAATCCTGTGGTCTACATCTTCTCCAATAGCCCCATTCTTTTGAATTATAGATCCTAGATATCGAAAAGCCTCACACTCTGGGACCTCTACACCTTCGATCTCAATTGCATTACTTCTCCCTCGTGGTTCACAACCAAAGTTGCACACTAGATACACCTTCTTCGAACGACTAATTCTAAAACCTTTACCCTCTAAAGCCGCCCGCCACCTATCTAATTTCTGACCTAAACCTGCACTAGTCTCATCAATTAAGACAATATCATATGCAAATAACATGCACCAAGGTACATCTTCTTGCAGATGTCTCGTCAACTCATCCATGACCAAAGCAAAGAGATATGGACTTACACCGACCCTTGATGTAGTCCTACTGACACTGAAAATTCACTGAACATCCCACCTACTGCGCGAACACTTGTTACAGCCCCTTCATACATATCCTTAATGATATCGACATAACATTGAGGATATATATCCTTGCGGCGACCACTGTGATCCATATTATTAGCTTCGCAAAAGTCACTGCGTTTGCTGTCAATTGATGTTGATTAGTTTTCAGGACCCGGTCGTAATTTAATCTGCGATTGAATTTACTCTAACCACAGCAGTTGCTGCAAATATGTTTGGCATATTCACTGCGGCTCTGAAGATTTTTTTGACCTCGGAATTTTTCATACTCTGAAATTTAGTCATCTCTAGCTTTCCATTTTGCAATCTGAATTTTTTGCTCATGTTTAAGTTAGTATACAATTACCTTTACCCATTAGTATGATATAAAACATCCATAAAACTACTCATCCATAAAATACAATACCAATACAAATCTTTAGGAAATGTAAAATATAATTTGTTGATATTTATACAAGTCAAGACTACAAAAAGTTGACTTCTCTTACAATTTGATCATCGTATGTATACAAAATGTCATTTACAAATGTTCAAAAAGTTACAAAATGTGCTTCATTCATCTAGTACAACAACCTCTTTCGACTTATTTTCTGCTTTGGATGCATTATATTTATTAATCATCACCTCACCTATCTGTAGTTGGCCATCGAACAAAGTCTTCCATGAGACTGCTTCTGGGAATATGCGTGAAGGCGAAGTCGGTACTATCCGAGGCAGTGGTGGTCTTGGTGTCATATGAAGCAAGACGAAGTGTTTACTTTGTGGAAGGTGTGCCATGAAACGGATCTGTACATCGTTCAAGTTTGACGGCGGTGGAATATACGGAAAACATGTACTACTCTGAACACACAAATACACAACTATAACGGTTGGCCACCAACTCTAACATATCCGGTTGAATCAATTATTTTTCATTGCCAATGCGTATTGCGCCTTCGAGAATTGTCAGATCATCTTTCACAATCTCCACCCCTCCGTCATTCCACATTCGAACCCAAAAGTCATGGTTACCTTCCAGCTCCAATAGTAGCTCATGTCTCACTTACCTCCAACCAATCTTCTTGTCGTAACCTAAGAAATTGCCTATGCATGTGAATCCACAATTGCCACCGAGGAGTACATTCTTAATGTCCTCAATAGAATCCCGAATCCACAGAGGAATTTGCTTCTTAAACGTAGTTTTCCATTCGCATTATGTTTTGGAATTCTTATCCTCAAATTCATTATCCCGTCATCATTCATTATCCTCAAATTCTTTTTTGCAATTCTTTTCCATATTTGTATTTATGTTCCACCGGCACAACAACCTCCTTGCTTCTGTAAAGACTCGCTCAATGGCTTTGATCAACCCAAGTTCCTTGTCTGTCACAAACACCTTTGACAAGTTGTCAGACTCAAACACTCCCAATAGCTTTTCTAATGCCCAAGTGTATGACTGTTCAGTTTCTATCAACATAAAGCAACAACCAACATTGAAAGCCATGTCGGTTGACGTCACACCTACAACCTCAAATAGCGGCATCCTGTAGAGATTGGTTTTATAGGTGTGGTCCATAAGTATCACCATTGGGAAGCACTTAGACGGTATAATTGACTCTGGATGACACTAGAAAATATTTGTGACTTTGTTCTGATAATCTACTATATGTCACTCAATATAACTATTCTCGTTCAACAAGTGCATTGTGGTCTACAAAGCTGTTTTGCCTTTAAATTGGAGTGTTTTTAGCTGCTGAATGGCATTGTATACAATCTTCAAATATGACACGTTGTTTGGGAACATATCTTTCAAACCAGATAATATGTACCGAGGGGCTACACCAAATGTGGACATGTTATGCAAATAAACCATCTCAGTTTCATTCAATCTCCCTGCAAAGGAATGCCCAAGAAGAGATTTTGATCGTGGATGATTGTGGGTTCTACATGTCACTTGCAGCTTCCAACGATCATTACCTTGTGTCACACCTCTCAACTGGAATGTGCACCCACGTTTCTTTGAACTTGTCGATCAACCAACCTCCAATTTTTGTTTTTGATTTTTCTTCATCCTCCCTCCCATCTCACATCCCAAGTGGAGCTTTCCTTTGCGTCCGCTATCAGCAGGTTTTGACTTTGTGATAATGAGAACAATGTTATTCTCCCTACCAATACCTTTTCACCCAAATATTAGGATGATTTTGATAAGAATACCTACATAAAAAAATAGCCATCATCAACTACTTCTTCTAGGTTTTGACTACTGATGTTAGGAACACTAGTCAACCAACTTATGAAACAAGGTTAAATAATGTCAAGCCTACAAGAATTAACCTTACCTCTTCCGTCATAAACAAATAGCCATCATCAACTACTTCTTCTAGTGCTTGTTCATCATTCACTTCAGCATCATCATCATCCTTCTACATTAAGTAAACAAAAAATATTTGTTATTCAAATCATATATTAAGTAAGGTAATGAATAAAATCGTTAATGGGAAAAGCTTACCTCTAGAAGGTTTGTATCTTCCAGATATGGTTTAAGTGCATCCGGGTCGTCTAGATTATGACAAGGTATCTCAAAATATATAAGATCGACGATGACGTTTTGTGCACAAAATAACAACAAGATCAAACTAACCCTACAAATAAGCAAATTTTAGGGTTCAAATATTAACAATTAACCCTAATAATAACAAAGTTGCTTCAAATAAACCAAAATGGAAATTAAACATGATATTACGATAATGACTACAACAAAAAATTACCCATGCAAGTTCATCTCAAGTTGAGAGTGTACCTCTAGTGGAATGGGTTGTTATTTGTCTTGAAAATGTTCATATTCTTTGTTCACATGTATAAATGGAGTGCGATGATGACTCTCAACTGCAACATTATCATTTTGAACCCTACCAACCTCATTTTCACTGAACTCATCCATTTCTATATACAAACTTCACCAAAACCCCAACAAAGGAAGATGAACAGAGAGACAAGACAACATGACGTAGAAGATAGGGAGAGAAGTCAGTGTTGGGGTTGTTTGGTGAGCTTGGAATGGAAGACATCTTTGATGAAAAATGAAGGAGGGAGGAAGAGGTGTTTTTTCACGAAAGGGAGCAAAAAAAGCAGTAGAGAGGGGAGAGGGAGGATGAAGACAAGTAAGAAAAGGAAATGAAGGCACAAGGCGGTGGTCGGCGGGTATAAGTCCGATGAGATTGGGAGGAGAACATGGTGGGAGAGGGGTCAGTTCGTGCGAGTGGGAGAGGAGGAGTCGCTGGATTTGGGAGAAAAGGAAAAAATCCATTTTTTTTATATAGCGGTGGTGTCCTTTAGTTAGATTACAAAAAAGTTGTTGATGGTGTCTTTCAGTGGAACTGATGGTGTTATTTAGTAGGGGCCTTTCAGAAGTGTGATTTAGAAGACTACTAGAAATGCTCCTAGCTTGTTTAACATAAAAGAATGATTCATTGTCAAATACTTATAACTTAGCTTGTTTAACTATAAATATAAGCTTTAGGAATATCTTCTAAACCTTTTGAACATTTGTAGAAATAACATCTCAAATGTATGACTAAATCTCTCAAACGACTTTGAACACTTTTAGAGTTTGATCAAATCTTGAGTGTGTGCAAGTAATGATATGCCAAATCGAATAAGATTATGCTCGACTCATTGAATAGAAACATCATTGAAGTTAAACTTCGTGTATGAAGTGAGAACAAGAAGTGCTACCACATTGTAATCAAGCTTATAGTTTTTATATATGATCCTTGCACTTGCAACATTTATTTCATAATGGATGTTCATTTCTCTTCATGGATTAAGTCTTGTTAGCAATGTTGACAACAATTAAGCTATAAACCATGATATAAAGTTGTCATATTTACTTTCACAGCATATTCACTTTAATCTGTGTTTATTAATGATGATACACTGAAACATCCTATCTTCTACACCGTACATGTGTCATGATGATCCCAAGAATAACAAGCCCAAGCGTCAGCCCAACACTGATTCAACACAAGTAGTTTCAAGCCCACACAGCGCAGTTCACCAGACAAACCCAAATTACTATAGCCTACTACCCCACAAGTCTCACAGCCATCCCTAATACTAGTAAGACCTATTAAGCCAAGTATCTCGGGGATCAGCTTCAGACAGGCAAGCCGGCAACATCTTGTTTCCAACTATGAAGCAAATACCATAGTATACGTTGTACATGGAAACTTCCATCTATGGACAACGCTCTGATTGGGAACTATCTCCCGCATATCTAGGAGCACAAGTCTAATAGGGAAACTTCCCTTCACAACACAACTCCTAATTATAAAAGGATCTCCATGAAGATCTTCTTCCCTAAACTAAGCCACCAATGGCCTGGTCGAACCAAGACTCCGACACTATAAATAAGACATGAGGTTGGTATGCTAAGGTATGCTACAAATTCGTTGTTTACAACATTAAGCCTTCCTCAGATCCTTGACTGACTTTAGTATCGGAGTGCCACCGGCCACAACAATGGTGGTCCGTCGCTCACGTGCATTCCTTGTGTAGGTCAGCAGGGAGCGAAAATCGACTGCATCAGTTTGGCACAATCCGTGGGGACAAAAAAGATCTAACCAATCACTAGCATCGTCACTCTTTAGAATTCAAGAAGATGGTGAACACCAGATCCCGCAATAATAAAAAACAGGGGGGCACATCAAACGCTCCGACTGGCGCTATACCACCGCTTATAGCGGTGCTGGTGATACAACGGCAGCAGGCTCATACCCCTGCGCAAGTAGTAGCAGCGACAGACTCCAGATGGATTTGCTATCATCACATATACAATAGATTGCTAAAGCAGTGGAGATTCTCATATAGCAGAACCCACCACCCGCTGATGGAGATCAGGAGCAGCACAGACCTAGATCTTAAGAGGACAACAGAGAGTAGGCACAGAAGAGTCAAGCCCCTGCTAGTTCTCACTGGACTAGAAGTAGCGGCGCGATCA
This sequence comes from Berberis vulgaris, assembly GCA_963556465.1. Classification (NCBI taxonomy): domain Eukaryota; kingdom Viridiplantae; phylum Streptophyta; class Magnoliopsida; order Ranunculales; family Berberidaceae; genus Berberis; species Berberis vulgaris. The sequence goes on along the minus strand of OY747131.1, from coordinate 23,199,822 downwards.
ACGTGGATCCAACTTTAAAGGTAGACATGCTATCCCCGCAGAACCCCCTCCGCCGATGGGCTCACGACCCAAACTAGCTGTACCGCCTCTCTGTTCCCTCATTCGTGGATCACATCATGGACACTGCCAAAAAATTCAGCCCTCCAAAACTCAAATTCTATGACGAGACCAACAACTCGTTTGATCACTTGCGTCATTATTAACATGTAATGGCGCTCAAAGAAGGTTTTGAGTCGGTGATGTGTAGAACGTTCCCTACCAGCCTGAAGAAGCCAATGCTGACATGATTCCACAGCCTCCCCAAAGTCAATCAACTCATTCAAGACACTAGCCAAAGAATTCCTGGCACGCTTTTTTAGAAGCCAGCGGATCAGAAAAGGCTCGCACTATATGCTCCCCTTGAGACAAAGGTCAAACGAAATGTTAAGGAAATACGTCACAAACTTCAATGACAAGCTGATGCTCATTGACAGTCGTGGCAACTTTTATCGCGGGCCTAAGAAAGGGAAAGATTTACAACTTCCTCAACTTGGAACCCCCTGGATATGGCAGAACTCTTGAAGGCTGCCCAAAGGTACAACACCCTGGAGGAAATGAGAACAACAAAGAAGGAAACTGAAGTAGAGAAGAAACCCTCCATTTCTAGGGACAAAAATGAAGGGAATATGCGAGAAGACGAAGAAAGGAACAAGCAAAAGCGCAACGAAAATAGGTTGGACTTTGGCCGTGCTAGGCCAGAGAAATCTTCCAACTATGTTGGATCCAGATGCATGACCCCCTAAATTCTAGCTTGTCGAACGTCCTTAATTCCATGAAAGCCTCGAAAGATGTGAAGTGCCCCCCAAAGAAGCGTGGAGACCCCTCCAAACGCGACAATAAGTATTGCTCATACCACAAGGACTGCAAGAGTCTGAGGTATTGCTCATACCACAACAAGTATTGCTCATACCACAAGAAGAGTGGCCACGACACCAACGACTGCAAGAGTCTAAGGTATGAGATCGAGTACTGGATTCGCAATGGCAAGCTAAAGGAATTCCTGGGTTTAGAGAAACGACATGACCGAACCAGGGAAAGGAGAGGCAATAAAAAAGATTGCGAATGAGACTCCGGACTTAATATATGTCCTTCACGAAGTCAGATCATATAAAGAACAATCAAACAAGTCCAGCAAGTGGACACTTCTTGAGATGCGAACATGGCCCACAAACAAGGACAAACGTGTGTATTACTCGCGGGTGCAAAGCCCCACCCTGACCTTGAACTTCACAGGTAAGGACTTCGAAGGCATCTGCTCATCGCACAATGACGCTTTTGTCATTTCGGTATCTATTGCAAGGTGGGAAATGAAGAGGGCCCTGGTGGACATAGCAAGCTCTCTCAATGTCCCATTCTACAACGTATTTCGCATTATGGATCTCAAGAAAGAGAACTTAGCGTCTTTCAACTACCCGCTGATTTGATTCAATGGAGAGAAATGTTTACCGATCGGGAAGATAAGGCGAGCGGTGGTGGCAAGAAAGCTAGAACTAAGGAATGTCCTATTCCTGGACTTCATGGTGGTAGACGCACCGTCTACCTATAACCTCATCTTGGGAAGACCCTGGCTTCACCAGATGGAAGCAGTAGCCTCCACCCTTCACCAGTGCGTTAAGTATACTTCTAACCACTCGGAGGGAACAATTCGCGGGGACCAACCAACGGCACGAGGCTTCCACTATGCCGCACTAAAGCAGAAAGAATGTTCCTAGATTCAGCTGGAGCTTTCCAGACAAGTTTAACAGAAGTCAGACTCAAAAACTGTGGAGAAGTCAGTTCGCTCTCGAATCCGACAAGACGTCGGGCCCCACAGAGTGGTCATTGCAAACGGGAGCACAACCCCACAACTGTCAGTGGGCATGGAAGGACCCTCCCACATAAGGTTTACTCTTCGGTAACCTAAACAACGTCAGCAAAACTTGGCAATTCGCTGAAGGTACTCATGATCCTAGCAAGAGCCATGCGAATTCACTTCAGGGTTGGATCAACCTCTTTCCGCCAACAATCAATCTATTCAGTTGTTTAGTTTTCTTTCAATAGTCAATGTAGAGTTTTAATTCTTATGAGCTTATCTGATTTGCAATCATTTAAGAAATAAAATAGAATTACACAAACAAACTCTATTGATTACTTGAAAGATGGAACAACGATCGCCCAGAGGTGGGTACAAAAGATTACAAACTACAAGCATCTAAATCGGTTGCAACGTACAGTTAAGATTCATTTAAATAGTCCGACTCCAGAAAAGGACTCAGAAGTGACAGCAAAGGTACCCCGGGTAAATCACTGGGCCCTCTATGATTTCTGCTCAGCAACTTCCTCGAAGAAGATCGCTCACCAAGCAAGGATTACCTGAGGTGGTACAAAATCAACAACCAGATGCCCTGCGACATGCCGGTCGAAGCTACAGCCGATTAACGCGCTCGATCGGCCCAACCAGACGAACTTGGGACAAGTATCAGGTTGAAACTTATCGAGTGCACCCTCCTATTGAGGGATGAGAGGGGCTTCTAGGAGTCAATGGCCCACTCCAACAGGCCATGTCCAATTCCACTCCGCCTCGCAATCCCGAGTTCCAACGCAACACAATGCGTCAGGGCTAGCTAAAAAGGGAGGAAAGCAACCGGTCAAGGTTGGCTGCTGTTGTTATCTCATAAATTAGGCGATTCGAAGCACCGACAGGGCACCAACACGTAAATCACATATCCCATACGGGAAAAAATGTACTTCTACAAAATACGAGAAAAATTACAAGTTCTCAGTGAACCAACTGAGTGCTCACCCAGACCACGTAACCACACATAATAGCAAGTCTTATCAAGACTCATCGGCGCAAATGTCAGAACATTCGAAGACTCCAGTATAAGAGATCTTCCTTTAGCCTTTAGAAAACCCAAAACATATTCTTTGAGTAAGAGCATATGAAGAAGTGCACTCTGTAGAAGATAATTCCTACAACGATGAAGGAACACTATTATATAGACATAGTGGTTCACCAAACATGAGCTTCAACATTAAATATCAGCATTGAATATCGTATAGGAAACAAGGAGGCGACGATTCTCAGGGAAACCGCACAGGACCACGTTCATTCAATTAATGATGCTACATGCAACCCAATTAATTAGGGGGAGTAACCGATACTCAACTATCTCGTGATCTACGCCGTACGCGTCTCACCATGCAATCTACAATGTACAAATTGCGTCACGATCCTACGATAGGACCTAGTTCTTCTTATACGGGCCCATCGGCTCGGCCCACTATTCAAGCAACATTCTACCACGTGCACTGATGTAAGCAGTGGAAACCCTAGTAACTTTTGACACAATGAGCACACCTACATACTGCTAGCTAATTCAAGGTACCTTTTTTTCTTGAAATTAGTTAAAACTAATCGGCACGATGCAATCCATTTGCAGAAGTAGGCTCACACGCCTGTAATAGGCGGAGCCTCGACCTAACCAGGCAAGCTTAGTCAGTTTCAACCGATGATGATGGGTTCTGGTTCATCCTGATACCTAGTTCACTGCACGCGAATGTCAATGGCTTAGGAAGTGGGAGTCTAATTAGCGTTCTTACGCCTGATGACAATGACTCGCAAGGGATCATCGCCCCCTTCATGGACAACAGTCGTCGAACCCGATCAGGTAAGCCTAGCCAGTGACAACTAACAACGACAACTTTTGGTCAAAGCCTAGAGTTGTAGCCCCTCCACGCGGGTGTAGGTGGCTTTGAAGGTGGGAGCCTATTTAGTCCCGATTGATGCTGATGACATGCCACATGACCATTGCTCTTCTATAGACATGGTCATCGAAAACTCCCAAATTTGTAGCTTGAGGCACACGAGTGTAGATGATTAGGAAGGTGGGAGCCGAGTCATGTCCAACTAATGTCCATGGTCTGCCACGGGACTACTGTTCTTCCACAGACCTCGGTCGTCAAATTTTCTCATCCCAAACTTGTAGCGCGCTCCGCGTGGGTGTAGATGGTTTGGAAGGTTGGAGTCTAGTCAGCTACGATAGATGTCGATGGCTCGCCACGGGATCACTGTTTTCCAACAGACCATGATCGCCAAATTCATTCATCCCAAACCTGTAGCCCGCTCTGCACGGGTATAGATGGTTTGCAAATGTGCTCGGCTGCAACAGTTCACTCATGCCAGCAATCGCAACCGACAGTCAGATACATAACTTGAGTCTCCAATGGCTTACCTCAAGGATGAACTATGACTTGGGTAGCACAACCCACTGCCAAACCATCGGCAAAACATCCACTATTGGACGTAACCACGATAGAAAATCTGAGACCTCACAAAAGATCAGGTCAAATCTCTACATAAATGGTCAAACTCTCAACAGCAGACAGACTACTCGGCTTCCTACTAAACCAACCGGACCTATGTCATAGAAAAATGACAACGCAAAGTGGAAAATACGCAACAGGTAGACCGAAAAGAATATGGGTACAAAGCATACTCGAAATAAAATTGTTTTCACTAACAATTGAAACAAAAGTAAAGATGTATAAAATTTACTCCTCATCAGAATGAGGTACAAATACGGGGGAACTAAGCCTAGCAGGAGTTGCCTCCGTGCATGCCTCAACCTGAGCACCATGATCCGGATCGCCCTCTTATTCTGACAATCAGAGACCATTATGAAATCTGCATAAGACATCTTCTTGTAATAAGCAAGGTCCCATTCTAGATGTTCTTCCTTCATCAGTGCCAACAGTTCTAACCTCCCATGCATGACCTAGCGGAATTCGCACTTGCCTTGTGCCCTGAGAAGTTCTTTCTCGCGCACTTTTTCTTTAGCAAGTTCGTGTTCCAACGGCTCCAGCTCGCATGTCAGCGCATCAACCTGAGACTGCTCAGTAATCAGGATATTCTTAACTGCGCTAAGTTCATGTTTCTTTGCTTTCTGAGCATTGAATTCCATGTCGGCCTCTAACTGTTGTCTCTGAGCAACCCACTTGAATTCCTTCATGGTGTTCTCCTCAACAAGATACTGCTATTCAGAGCGCATCTTAGTTGCAGCTCCATGTGCAACTTCCAGATCACGATGAACCAAATTCAACTCTTGTCTGGATCCGTTCCTTGTGGACACCGCCTCGGCTAAATTAGACTAAAGGGCTTCCAAACAAACCCTATGAGTCTCAGCATCAACGGTTGACTGTTTCCAGCTTCCTTTCCTCAATCTGCTATTTCAGCGACTTTATCATAAAAAGTGCATGAGAATACGACTTCTGCATAGTCGTGAAGACGTTGTATACTCTCTCATGAGCCGCCTCAACTTCCGTCCCAGCAACAACCACCTGGCTCAATTGGGACATCCCAAGCATAAGGTGTTTCAACCCATTATCCATGCGCTCCTCCAACGCATCCTCCTCAGGCTTCGGAGCACAATTTGCTAGCCAGTTATAACGTCTGCGAATATGCTTCCTTGATTCATAATCAATGTCAAACTCCAGGTGTTGGGTGTGGTTGCTCATTTTCATCACGTTCGGAGCAAACGAACTCATCCGTGCATTTGGATGCGGGATCACGCCAGCACCGCCTTCTGTAGTCTCCACCACACCTAGACCCTCATCCACAGTCTTCCCTTTATCATCAACAGCCGACCCTTTGTTGCAAGCCGGCTCAACTAAACCCGAAGGAAGATAAGGAAGCGAATTGTCTAACAAACCTTCAATTACCTTGATATACTGTATGGAACGAGATGGGAGCAATGCGGACTACAAGAGGGACAGTCCACACTGCAACGACCACTGTCAGAAGATCCACCAGCAGGCGATTAAACTCCGGGACCGTGGGAGAATCTTCATCTGAACCTTCAAGTAAAATAGGTCTGGATTGGTCAGCACTAGTAGAAACCACCACAGCATCCAACATTATCTTCTCACTCAAAGCCTCAGCCTGCTAATTACTTAGCTACGATGCAACATCAACCCCTGCTAATCGTAAATGGTCCCTCTCCAAACCAGATGCTAAAGCCTCCACCCTATCAGGCATGCCAGGATCACGCTCCTCCCTCAATGGAGTAGACCGCTTGGAAGCCGACTCGACCACAGCACGAGACCTCTTCGAGCTTATAAAACAGGAAAGTGTCTTAGAAAGCCCCTCTATGTAGGGCAGGGCGGGTACCTTAACTTTGGAGGCCTTCCTCTTCTTGGAAGGGGTTCCACCTTCAGGCTTAACCTTCTGCGCTCTGTAGAGAATGGGAGCCACGTGCCAGTGATACCACAACCCTTTACGACTGAAGTTGGTGAGGCAGATAACATCCTCTACACTCATCTAAGGCATGTCACGGAATGCCTTCATAGTGAGTTCCTCCTCCGGAGAAAGAAGAGCAGTGGGGAACCTCCCTACTAAAACACATATGACGATCAGCGTACAATCAACGCAATGGAATCAAAGGGCGAAACTATACTTACGAAGTGGCTTGAACTCCCGCTCAAGCGGACGACCCTTGAACTTGAAGTACTTCAAATCCGAAGGAGCCAAGAAGCAGAATTTCTGCCAGAATTTGAAGTCATCTGGAAATTTTCTAAAGCAAGCCAGCGACGTCATCTTACAAACGACATGATCATTCAGCCAAGGCGAAGTTAGCTGGATCACCCTCGGAGTCAATATGAAAAGGATAGTCCTGTACCCCTTCGGTACCAACTAGGCAGGAGAGATTCCAAGAAATTCCAGAAAATCCCAGATCTCATCAAGCATAGGAAAACAAACACCAGTTTGAAGCATGCCACGGTGCAAATAGACGAATCCTTCTGGAGGAAACATTGTAGTCTGATCATCATTCAGAGTATAGAGTGGCAGGTTTTCAAGGACCCCGTACGTCTTCTGAATCTCAGCGAGGCTCGATTCGAAAGTCGGTCTATCTTCAAAGAACTGAACGCACTTGGCAAGAAGCTCTTCGTCAAGGTGATTATTGCGGGTCAATCTCTGCAGAAAGGAATATCTAACTAGGGATTGGTTTCTCGCATCTTCTCCACTAAATCGACGCACGCTTAATTAATGAAGCACGCCGCTCAAGTAACGGTTCAGACCCAATCATCATGAGTGGCGTATCTTTTGGAAAAGTAACTTAGTGAACCAACACGATGGCCCACTAACTCGTGGGAATTAACAGGCCCAAGCGTCAGCCCAACACTGATCCTGCCCAAGCGATTTCAGGTCCGCATATCGCAACTCGCCAAACTGACCCAAATTTCTACAGGCTGCTAAGCCCACACGCCTCGCATCCATCCCCAAAATTGTAAGACCTATTAAGGCAAGTATCTCAGGGATCAGTTTTGACAGGCAAGCCAACAACATCTTGTTTCCAACTAGGAAGCAAATACCAGAGTATATGTCATACATGTAAACTTTCATTTATGGACAACACTCTGATTGAGAACTATCTCCCGCGTATCTAGGAAACATGGAAACTTCTCTTCACAACACAGCTCCTAATTAGATAAGGATCTCCACGAGGATCTTCTTCCCTAAAATTGAACCAGGACTCAAGCACTATAAATAAGACATGAGGTTGGTAAGCGAAGGTACGCTACAAATTCCCTGTTTACAACATTAAGCCTTTCTCAGATGCCTGTCTGACTTTAACATCGGAGTGCCATCGGCCACCATAACGGTGGTCCGTGGCTCATGTGCGTTCCTTGTGCAGGTCAAGGTCAAGCAAGGAGCGAAAATCGACTGCATCAATTTAAATTAAACTTATTTATATATTATCAACAATAATACAATTGCAAATAATAACTTTATTATAAATATATTTGATGATACACCGAAACGTCCGCTCTTTTATGTCGTACACGTGTCATGATGATCTCAATGAATAACTGACCCAAGCATCAGCCAACGCTGATCCAGCCCAAACGGTTTCAAGCCCGCATAGCGCAGTCCACCAGACGTACCAAAATCACTACAACCTTCTAAGCCCACGCGTCTCATAGTTATCCCCAATACCCGTAAGCCTTATTAAGGAAAATATCTCGAGGATCAACTTCAGACAGGCAAGACAACAATATTTTGTTTCCAACTAGAAATCAAATATCAGAGTATACGTCTACATGGAAACTTCTATCTATAGACAACACTCTTATTGGGAACTATTTCCCACGTATCTAGGAGCACAAGTCTAACAGGGAAACTTCCCTACACAGCACAACTCCTAATTAGATAAGGATCTCCACGAAGATTTTCTTCCCTAAACTACGCCACCGATGGCCTGGTCGAACCTGAAATCCAGCACTATAAATAAGACACGAGGTTGGTAAGCAAATGTACGCTACAAATTCCCTATTTACAGCATTATGTCTTCCTCGAATCCTTGTCTACTTTAGCATCGGAATGCCATCGGCCACCACAATGGTGGTCCGTGGCTCACATGTGTTTCTTGTGTAGGTCAGTAGGTCAAGGTCAAGTAGGGAGCAAAAATTGACTGCATTAGCTTGGCGTCGTCCGTAGGGACGATAAAGTTCCTAACCAATCACTAGCATCATCCCTCTTCGAAATTCAAGGAGATGGTGACTACCAGATCACGCAACAATGGAGAACATGGGGATACGTCAAGTGCTCAGACTGGCAGTATACCACCGCTTCCAGCGATACAAATAACATAGGGGCAGCAGGCTCACACTCCCACGCCAACAACAACAGTGATAAACCCCATGATGGATTTGTTGCCATCACAAATGCAACAGATTGCTAAACAGTCAAGATTCTCATATAGCAAAACCCTCCACCCACCGATGGAGATCAAAAGTAGAACATATGTCAATCTCTAGAAGACAATAGAGAGCGAGCATAGGCAAGTCAAGCTCCTGCTAGTTCTCACTAGACTAGAGGTGGCAGATTAATCAACGCAGATCTGACTCTCAGGGTAGATAGGCTCGCCCTGAAGAACCCCCTTTGCCGAGGGGTTCACGATCAATGCGTGTTGTACCGCTTCTCTGTTCCCCTTTTCGTGGACTGCATCATGAACGAAGTTCTGCCAAAGAAGTTCAGCCCTCTAAAGCCTGATTTATATGACGGGACTGGTTGCCTGTTCAATCACTTGCGTCATTATCTGCATGTAATGACGCTCAAAGAAGGTATCAGGTCGGTAATGTGCAGAACGCTCCCTACCAGCCTGAAGAAGTCAACACTGACATTGTTCCACAGCCTCCCGCCAAAATCGATTGACTCATTCAAGACACTTGACAAAGAATTCTTGACACGCGTTGTCGGAAGCCAGCGGATCAGGAAAGACTCACACTATATACTCTCCTTGAGGAAAATTCAAACGAAACGCTAAGGGAATACGTCACTCACTTCAATGAAGAGCTGACACTCATTGACGACTTCTCCTCACCTTGGAACCTCCCCAGGATATGGTAGAACTCTTGAAGGGCACCGAGAAATACATCACCCTAGAGTAGATGAGAACAACATAGAAGGAAACTGAAGTAGAGAAGAAACTCTCTATTTCTAGGGATAAAAAGAAGGGAAAATGCGAGAATACGAAGAAAGAACAAGCAAAAATGCAAAGACAACAGGTCAGACTCTGACCGTGCCAAGCCAAAGAAATCTTCCAACTACGTTGGATCCATATCCATGACACCCCTCAATTCTAGCTTGTCGAATGTCCTTAATTTCATTAAAAACTGGGAAGATCTGAAGTGGCCCCCAAAGTAGTGCAGTGACCCTTCCAAACGCGAAAACAACAAGTGATGATACACCGAAATGTCATCTCTTCAACACTGTACACGTGTCATGATGATCTCGAGAAATAACAGGCCCAAGCATCAGCCCAACACTGATCCGGCCTAAGTGGTTTCAAGCCCGCACAACTCAGTTCGCCAGACAGACCTAACTCATTACAGCTTGTTAAGCCCACGTGTCTCGCAGCTATCCCCAATACACGTAAGCCCTATTAAGGCAAGTATCTCGGGGATCAGCTTTGGACAAGCAAGACAACAATACTTTGCTTCCAACTAGGAAGCAAATACCAAAGTATACGTCGCACATGGAAACCATTACCTATGGACAACACTCTGATTGGGAACTATCTCTCGCGCATCTAGGGGCACAAGTCTAATAGGGAAACTACACTACCGATGGCCTGGTTGAACCAGGACTCCAACACTATAAATAATACATTAGGTTGGTAAGCTAAGGTACACTACAAATTCCCTTGTTTACACCATTACGCACCCCTCAGATCCCTGTCTGACTTTAGCATCAGAGTGCCATCGGCAACTATAACCATGGTCCGTGGCTCACATGCGTTCCTTGTGCAGGTCAGCAGGTCAAGGTCAAGGTCAAACAAGGAGCAAAATTTGACTACATCAGTTTGGCACCATCCTTGGGGACGACAAAGTTCCTAACCATTCATTAGTGTCATATCTCTTCAGAATTCAAGGAGATGGTGACCATCAGATCACACAACAATGGAGAGCAAGGGGATACGTCAAACGCTCAGACTTGCGCTATACTACCGCTCCCAGAGGTGCCAATGACACAAGGGTCACATACTCACACCCCCGCGCCAGCAACAACAATGACAGACCCTAGGATGGATTTGTTGTCGTCACAAATTCAGCAGATCGCAAAGCAGTAGAGATTCTCATACGACAAAACCCTCCACCCATAGATGGAGATTAGGAGCAGTACATACCCCAATCTCCAGAGGACAACAGAGAGCAGGCATAGGAGAGTCAAGCCCTTGCTAGTTCTCAAAGGACTAGAGGTGGTGCTGCGATCAATGCAGATCCGACCTTCAGGGTAGACAGGTTCGCCCCATAGAACGCCCTCCACCAAGGGGCTCACAACCCAGACATGTTGTACCGCTTTTCTTTTCCCTAGTTCGTTGACCACATTATGTACAAGGCTCTGCAAAAGAAGTTCAGCCTCCAAAGCATGAATTCTATGACGGGACTGGCGACCCGTTCGATCACTTGTGTCATTATTAGCATGTAATGGCACTCAAAGAAGTTTTCGAGTTGGTGATGTGCAGATCGTTTCCTACCAGCCTGAATAAGTTAGCATTGACATGGTTCCATAGCCTCTGTCAAAGTCGATCGACTCATTCTAAACACTGGCCAAATAATTCCTGACACGCTTTGTCGGGAGTCAGCAGATCAGGAAAGGCCTACACTACATACTATCCCTGAGGCAAAAGTCTAACAAAATGCTAAGGGATTATGTCATGTGCTTCAATGATGAGCTAATGCTCATTGACGGTTGTAGTAACGACACAGCCATAACGGGCTTTACCGCGGGCCTAAGAGATGGAAAGTTTTACAACTTCCTCACCTTAGAACCCCTGGATATGGCAAAATTCTTGAAGGGCGCCTAGAAGTACATCACCTTGGAGGATGAGAACAACAAAGAAGGAAACTAAAGTAGAGAAGAAACTTTTCATTTCTAGGGACAGAAAGGAAGGGAAAATGTGAGATGACGAAGAAAGGAACAAAGACAACAACTTGGACTTTGGTCATGCTAGGGCAGAGAAATCTTCCAATTACTTTGGATCCAGATCCACGACCCTCTCAATTCTAGCTTATCGGACGTCCTTAATTCTATGAAAAACTGGAAAGATCTAAAGTGGTCCCCAAAGCAGCGCTAAAACCCTTCCAAACACAACAACAACAAGTATTGCTCATACCACAAGGAGGGTGGCCACGATACCAATGACTGCAAAAGTCTAAGGTATGTGATCGAGTACTAGATTTGCAAGGGCAAGCTAAAGGAATTCTTGGGTTCAGAGAAACGACATGACTCATCCAGGGAAAGGTGAAAGGTAATCAAAGAGATTGAGAAGGAGACTTCGAGCATAATATATGTCCTTCACGGAGTCGGATCAAAAGAAGACCAATTGATCAGATCCCGCAAACGGACACTATTGGAGATGCAGACACAACCCACCAATGAGGACAAACGCGTATATTACTCGCGTGTGAAAAACCCAACCCAACCTTGACCTTGACAGAGAAGGACCTCGAAGGCATCTGCGCACCACACAATGATGCTCTTGTCATTTCGGTCTCTATCGCATAGTGGGAAGTGAAAAAGGCTCTGGTTGACATGGGAAGCTCCCTCAACATCCTGTTCTACAATACGTTCTACAGTATGGATCTCATGGAGGATAACCTGACATCCTTCGGCTACCCGCTGATTGGATTCAGCGGAGAGATATGCTTCCCAGTCGGGAATATAAGATTGACATTGGTGGCAAGAGAGCCACGACCAAGAAAGGTCAGGTTCTTAGACTTCATGGTGGTAAACGCACCATCTACCTATAACCTCATCCTGGGAAAATATTTCCTTCACCAAATGGAATCAGTAGTTTCCACCCTTCATCAATGCATTAAGTATACCGCAAACCACTCGGAGGGAACAATTTGAGGGGACCAACCAACGACATAGGGCTGCCACTATGTTGCACTAAAGCAGACAAAATGTTCCCAGATCCAGTTGGAGCCTGCTAGACTAGTTGAGTAGAAGACAAACTCAGGAACTGTAGTGAAGTCACTCCACACAGATGGAAGCAAAATCCCAAAAGCAGTGGTTCAACTTAGCAACGGAGAGCATTCTAGCATTGCAGGAGCAGTCTACTCTCCAACCCAACAAAACGTTAGGCCCAGCGGAAAGGTCGTTGCAAACAAGAGCACAACCCCACGACTGTTAGTGGGCACGGAAGGACCCTCCCACGCAAGGTTTACTCTTCAGTAACCTCAACGGAATCAGCAAAACTTGGCAATTCAATGAAAGTACTCACAATCCCAGCAAGGGCCATGCGAATTCACTTCAGGGTAGGGTCAACCTCTCTCCGCCAACAGTCAATGTTTTTTGTTGTTTAGTTTTCTTTCCGTAGTCAATGTAGTGTTTTAATTCGTAGGAGCTTATGTGATTTGTAATATTTAAGAAATAAAAGAGAATTACGCAAACACACTCTATTGATTACTGGAAAGATGTAACCAAAATCGCCCAAAGGCGGGTACAAAATACTACAAACTACAAGCATCCAAATTCGATGCGACATACAATAAAGTTTCGCTTAAATAGTCTGACTTCAGAAGATGACTCAAAAGCAACAACAAAGGTACCCCAGTAAAGTACAGAGCCTTCTAAGAGTTCCACTCAGTGACCTCTCTAAAGAAGATGATCTACGAGCAAGGGCAAATGTACAAAAAGGGGCTAAAAGGATAAGCGCAGTTCACTACTCTGCCAAATCACCCCTAAAAAATGGCCTGCAAACGGCAATGAGGACATAGCAACGAGCTACATACATTTTCGATCTGACATCCGGCCTCCCATAGGAGGTAGAAAAAAATAGACAAAGGTGCCCCCAAGCAACGAGACAGTCAAGGTCTCACAGTGTTGCCAAGCGAGGACATTTCTCCCATGCGCGATACTCAGGGTGACTCAAAAATACCACTTCCAGAAGCATAGACGCATCTACCAACACTTTGATCAAGCATAAACTAGCCACAGGGAGTGTCTCCTGACAAACAGGATGGCCCAAGGTATTACTGAAGCAATGGTGAATAAACAACAGACTCATCCCTTGGGAAGGAGTCCACAACTCTTCTTCGCAATACGTGAAAAAATTATGAGGTCTCAGCGAACCAATTGGGTGCTCACCCAGAAAAGGTGACCACGCATAACAGAAAGTCTTATCATGACTCATCGGCACAAATGTTAGAACATTCGAAGACTCCAACGTTGGATATCTCCCTTAAGCCTTTGGAAAAACAAAAGCATATGCTTTGAGTAAGAGCATCTAAAGAGGTGCATTCTATAGAACATAATGCCTACAACGATAAAGGAACACCATTATATAGACATAGTGGTTCTCCAAGTGGGCGCTTCGACATTAACTATCAGCATTGAATACGGTATGGGAAACGAGGAAACGACGATTACCAAGGAAACTGTTCATCCAATTAATGATGTTGCACCCAACCCCATTAATTGGGGGGAGTAGCCGATACTCAACCGTCTTGCGATCTACGTTGTACGCATGTCACCATGCAATCTACAATGTACACATGGCGTCTTGATCCTACGACAAGGCCTAGTTCTTTTTTTACAGTCCCATTGGCTTGGCCCACTATTCGAGCGGTATTGTACCACGTGCGCTGATGCCAAGCAGTAGAAACCCTAGTCACTTTTGACATGCGGATCACACCTGCATAGCACCAGCTGATTTAAGGTACTTATTTCCTTTTGAATGAAACTAATCTGCACAATGCACTCTGCTTGCGAAAGTAGGCTCGCACGCCCGTAACAATCGGAGTGCACGTCCATAATAGGCAAAGCCCCGACCTAACTAGGCAAGCTTAGTCAGTTTCGACCGATGATGACGACTTCTGGTTCATCCCAACACCTAGTTCACCGCGCGTGGATATCATTGGCTTAGGAAGTGAGAATTTAATCAGTGCCTTTACGCCTAATGGCGACGACTCGCCAGGGACCGTCGCCCCCTTCGTAGATGAACCTGACCACTAACGATGGACAATGACAGCTACTGGTCAAAGCCCAAATCTGTAGCCAGCTCCGCACGGGTGTAGATGGTTTGGAAGGTGGGAGCCTAGTAAGTTTTGATTGATGTCAACGGTTCGCCATGGGACCACTGCTCTTCTATAAAACATTGTCGCCGAATTACCAACTCCCAGACTTGTAGCTTGCTCTGGGCAGGTGTAGACGATTTGCAAGGTGGGAGCCTAGTCAGTCCCCAATTGATGCCGACGGCTTGTGATGGGACTACTACTCTTCTACAGACCATGGTCACCGAAAACTCTCAAATTTGTAGCTCGATGTGCATGGATGTAGATGATTTGGAAGGCGGTAGCCTAGTCAGATCCTATTGATGTCGACGACTTGCCACGAGGCCACTGCTCTTCTACACACCTTGGTTGCCAAAAAATTTCATCCCAAACTCGTAGCCCGCTCCGCGCGGGTGTAGATGGTTTGGAAGGTGGGAGTCTAGTAAGCTTTGACTAATGTCGACGACTCGCCAGGGGATCATTGCTCTCCAACAGACAATGAACGCCAAATTCTCACATCCCAAACCTGTGATCCACTATGCGCAGGTATAGATGGTTTAGAAGGTGGGAGCCCAATCAGCCCCGACTGATGTCAACGATGTGCCACACGACCACCGCTCTTTCTCAAGACAGCGGTAACCGAATTAAATTACAGCTCAAGTAGTGTTTTTACGCTCATACCAGCTGACATTCTATTATTGGAAATTGCCACTCGAGCAAACTCAAAAATCAATCCGCTAACACGCGAACGAATGCTACATGGGATGTCAGCTCGAGTTTACGAAACCTGACTCGGGGCAAGCGCTCAACCTCAAATACAACGCATGTGCTCGGCTGCAACAGTTCACTAGTGCCAGCAACCGCAACCGATGGTCAGATACACAAGTTAAGTCTCCAACGACTTACCTTAAGGATGAGCTATGGCCTGGGTAGCATAAGCCACCGCTAAACCATCTGCAGAACGTCCGCTATTGGATGAAATCACGCGATAGCAACTCTGAAACCTCACAAAAGAGCAGGTCAAAACCATTCGTGACATAAATGGTCGAACTCTCAACAACAGACAGACCTCTCGGCTTCTTGCTAACCCAGCCAGACTTTGTCAGAGTAAAACTACAATGCAAAATGGAAAGTGCACAACAGGGAAACCAAATAAAATGCTGGTACAAATCATACTCAAAATAAACTTGTTTTCATTAACAGTTGAAACAAAAAGTGCAAATGTACAATATTTACTCCTCATCGGGAGGGGGGACAAATACAGGGGAACTAAGCTTGGCAGGAGAAGGAACATGAGTTGCGTCTCTGCGTGCTTCAACCTGAGCGCCATGATCTGGATCGCCTTCTTCTTCTGACGACTCAGAAACCATTCTGAAATCTGCATAAGACATCTTCTTGTAATATGCAAGGTACCATTTCAGATGCTCTTCCTTCATCTACGCCGGCAGTTCTAATCTGCCATTCATGACCTGGCGGAATTCGCACTTGCCTTGCGCCTTGAGAAGTTCTTCCTCGCGCGCCTTTGCTTCAACAAGTTTATGCTCCAACAGCTTTAGTTTGCCTATCGGCGCATCAACCTGGGACGCTCTATAACCAGGTAACTCTTAACGACGCTAAGTTCATGTTGCTCCAGAAGAAGTTGGTCCCCAGCTTTCCTCGCTTCACGAGCATTGAATTCCATGCCGGCCTCTAACTACTGCCTTTGGGTAACCCACTCAGACTCCTTCATGGTGTTCTCCTCAACAAAATACTGCGATTCAGAGCGCATCTTAGTCGCAACTTCCAGATCACAGTGAATCAAGTTCAGCTCTTGTCTGGATCTATCCCTTACGGACACCGCCTCTGCTAAATTAGGCTCAAGAGCTTCTAGACAAACCCTCTGAGTCTCAACACCAACTGCTAATTGTTTCAGCCCCCTCTCTTCAATCTATTTTTTCAACGACTCAATCTCGAAAAGTGCATCAGAATACGACTTCGGCATAGTCGAGAAAACATGCTCCATGGTGTGCACCCTCTCACGAGCCGCCTCAACTTTCGTCCTAGTGACGACCACCTAACTCAATTGGTACATCCCTAACAAAAGGTGTTTCAACCCTTTATCCTTGTGCTCCTCTAGCGCATCCTCCTCTGACTACGAGGCGTAGTTCGCCAACTAACTATTGCATCTACTTATATGCTTCATCGAAGCATAATCAATGTCAACCTCCTGGTGCCAAGCCTGGTCCTTCTCCCAGCCAGATACTACAACCTCCACCCGGGTGGGCTGGTCAAGTTCATGTTCCTCCCTCACTAGATCATACCGTTTGGGAGATGGCTCAACCTCAGCGCGAGACATCTTTCAGCTTATGAAGGAAGAAAGTGTCTCAAAAAACCCCTATGTTTGGGGCAAGGCAGGAGCCTTTACTTTGGAAGCCTTCCTCTTTCTGGAAGGGGCTCCACCTTCAGACTTAACATTTGGCACTCTGTAAAAAGTGAGAGCCACGTGCCAGTTGGCCCACAATCCACTGCAACTGAAGTTAGCAGAACAAATAACGTCATCCACACTCATCCATGGCATGTCACAGACTGCCTTTACAATGACTTGGTCCTCCGGAGAAAGAGTAGTGCAGAACCTCCTTACAAAGAAACGCATGCGACCATCAACATACAATCCACGCAACTGAATCAAAGGGTGAAATTATACTTACGAAATGGCTTGAACTTCTGCTCAAGCGAATGACCCTTGAACTCGAAGTACTTCGAATAAAAGGAGCCAAGAATCAGTATTTTTTTTCAGAATTTAAAGTCATCCGGAAACTTCCCAAAGCAAGCCAACAACGTCATCATACAAACGGCGTGATCATTCAGCCGAGAAGAAGTCAGCAACTGGATCACCCTCGGAGTCACGCAGACACTAGCATCCTTTACTTTGTTCAACTTGAGAAGAATAATCCTATACCCATTAACTACCAACTGGGCAAGAGAGATTCCAAGAAATTCCAGGAAGCCCCAGATCTCGTCGAGCACAGAAAATGGACTCCAGTTTGAAGCATCCCGTGTTACAATCAGAGGAATCCTTCTAGAGGAAACATCGACGTCTGATCATCACTTAGAGTATAGAATGGCAAGTCTTCAGGGACCCCGAATGTCATTCGAATATCGGCAAGGCCCGATTCAGAAGCCGACCTATCCTCAAATAACTGGAGGCCCTTGTCTAAAAGCACATCGTCAAGGTGATTTTGACGAGCAATGAAAAAGGTGGATAAACTTTCAATCAAAAGGCGAACAGAACGAAATCTCTAAAAGCGAAAAAATAGAAGAGTCAATCTCAGGAGAAAGGGAAATATAAATAGGGATTTGTTTCTTGCTTTTTCTCTACTGAATTGACGCACGCTTAATTAATGAAGTGTGCCGCTCAAGTAACGTTTCAGACTTAATCGTAATGAGCGGCGTATCTTTTCAAGAAATGACTTAGTGAACCGATACGATGGCCCACTAACTTGGGGGAGTAGCTGATGATACACCGAAACATCCTCTCTTCAACACCGTACATGTGTCATGATGATCTCGAGAAATAACAGGCCCACGCGTCAGCCCCCAACATTGATCTGGCCTAAGCGATTTCAAGCCCGCACAACTCAGTCTGCCAAACGGACCCAGATCATTACAGCCCGCTAAGCCCATGCATCTCACAGCTATCCCCAATGCCCGTAAGCCCTATTAAGGCAAATATCTCGGGGACCAGTTTCAGACAGGCGGGACAACAACACTTTGCTTTCAACTTGGAAGCAAATACCAGAGTATACGTTGCACATGGAAACTTCTATCTATATACAACACTCTGATTGGGAACTATCTCCCACGTATCTAAAAGCACAAGTCTAATAGGGAAACTTCTGTTCACAACACAACTCTTAATTAGAGAAGGCTCATGATTCCGTCACTATAAATAAGACATGAGGTTGGTAAGCTAAGGGACAATACAATTCCATGTTTACAGCATTACACCTTCCTTAGATCCCTGTTTGAATTTAACGTCGGAGTGTCATCGGCGATCACAATGGTGGACCATGGCTCACGTGCGTTCCTTGTGCAAATCAGCAGGTCAAGGTCAAGCAAGGAGAGAAAATCGACTACGTCAACAAGTATTGCTCATATCACAAGGAGGGTGGCCACAACAACATTGACTGCAATAGTCTAAGGTATGAGATCGAGTATTGGATCTCAAGGGCAAGCTAAAGGAATTTTTGGGTTCAAATAAACGACAGGACCGAACCAAGGAAAGGGGAGAGGTAGTCAAAGAGATTAAGATAGTGACTCCGAGCGTAATATATGTCCTTAATGGAGTCGGATCAGAAGAAGAACAATCAAACAGGTCCCGCAAACGGACACTACTTGAGATGCAGATGCAGCCCCCAAACAAGGACAGACGTGTATATTACTCATGGGAGTAAAGCCCCATCCCGACCTTGACCTTCATAGAGAAGGACCTCAAAGGCGCATGTGCACCACACAGTGACGCTCTTGTCATTTCGGTATCTACTGCAAGGTGGGAAGTGAAGAGGGCTCTGGTTGACACGGGAATCTCTCTCAACGTCTTATTCTACAATGCATTCCGCAGTATGGACCTCAAGGAAGAGAACCTCAGCGGAGAGAAATGCTTCCCTATCGGGAAGATAAGGCTAGCAGTGGTGGCAGAAGAGCCACAACTAAGGAAGGTTCTGTTCCTGGACTTTATGGTGGTAGACGCACCGTTTACTTATAACCTCATAAAACCCTGGCTTCACCAAAGCAAAGCAGTAATCCCCACCCTTCACCAATGCGTCAAGTATACAACCAACCACTCGGAGGGAACAATTCGCGGGGACAAACCAATGGCATGGGGCTGCCACTATGCTGCACTAAAGTAGATAAAATGTTCCCAGATCCAGCTGAAGCCCGCCAGACAAGTTGAGCTAAAGCTAGACTTGAGAAATGTGGAGAAGTCACTCCACCCAGATGAAAACAAAATCCCAGCAGTGGCTCAACTTAGCAGCGGAGAAGTCATTGCAAACGGAAGCACGACCCCACAACAGTTAATGAGCACGGAAGAACCATCTCACGCAAGATTTACTCTTCAGTATCCTCAACGGCGTCAGCGAAGCTTTGCAATTCGCTGAAGGTACTCATGATCCAAGCAAGGACCATACACGAATTCACTTCAGGGCCAAATCAACCTCTCTCCGCCAACAATCAATTTATTTGGTTGTTTAGTTTTCTTTCCGTAGTCAATATAGAGTTTTAATTCTTAGGAGCTTATGTGATTTGCAATCATTTAAGAAATAAAATAAAATTACGCAAATACACTCTATTGATTACTGGAAAAATGTAACAACGATCGCCCCAAAGCGGGTACAAAAGACTACAAACTACAAGCATCTGATCTGGAGCGACCTACAGTAAAGATTCACTTAAACAGTCCGACTCCAGAAGAGGACTCAGAAGCGATAGCAAAGGTACCCCGGGTAAATTACGGAGCCCTATAAGAGTTCTGCTGAGCGACTTCTCCAAAGAATACGACCCACCTCGCAAGGATGACCTGAGGTGGTACATAATTAGCAACCAAAGGCCTCGCGTCATGTCGTCCGAAGCTATAGCCGACTCACACGCTCGATCCTCCCAACCAAACGAACTTGGGACAAGTATCATGTTGAAACAGATCCTGTGCGCCCTCCCGCTAAGGGATAAAAGGGGTGTCTAGGAGTTAATGGCCTACTCCAACAAGCCATGTCCAACTCCACTTCTCCCCGCAATCCCGAGTTCCAGCACAACCCAATGCAACAGGGCTAGCTGAGAAAGAAAGAAAACAACCGCTCCAAGGTTGGCTACTGGTGTTATCTAAAAAATTAGGCGGTTCGAAGCACTGACAGGGCGCCAACACTTAAACGATAGACTCATCCCTTGCGGGAAAGTCCTTACTTCTTCTACGAAATACGAGAAGAAATTTCAAGGTCTCAGCGAACCAATTGAGTGCTCACCCAGAGCAGGTGACCGTGCATAACAACAAGTCTTATCATGACTCGTCGACGTAAATGTCAAAACATTCGAAGACTCCAGCGTTGGAGATCTCTTTTGCCTTTGGAAAACCCAAGGCATATTCTTTTAGTAAAAGCATTTGAAGAATTGCACTCTGAAGAAGATAATGCCTACACAATGAAGGAACACCATTTTATAGACATAGTGGTTCAACAAATTGACGCTTCAACATTAAATATCAGCATTGAATATTGTATGGGAAACGAGAAGACAACGGTTTCCAAGGAAACTGTATAGGACCACGTTCATCCAATTAATGATGTTGCACACAACCCCATTAATTGGGGGGAGTAACCGATAGTCAACCTTCTCGCGATCTACACTGTACGCGTGTCACCATGCAATCTATGTTGTACATGTTGTATCATGATCCTACAATAGGACCTAGTTCTTCTTTTACGAGCCCATCGGTTCCTCCCACTATCCGAACGACATTATACCACGCGCACTGATGCAAACAGTAGAAACCCTAGTCACTTTTGACACACGGAGCACACCTGCATATCACCAGCTGATTTAAGGTACTTCTTTCTTTTTGAAAAAACTAATCCGCACGATGCACTCCGCCTACGGAAGTAGGCTGGCACACCCGTAACAAGCGGAGCCCCTACCTAACCAGGTAAGCTTAGTTAGTTTCAACTGATAACGACGACTTCTGGTTCAACCAGACGCCTAGTTTGCCGAGCGCGAATGTCGATGGCTTAGGAAGTGGAAGTCTAATTAGCTCTCTTACGCTTGATGACGATGAATCGCCACGAACCATCGCCCCCTTTTGTGGACAACGATCGCCAAACCCGATCAGGTAAGTCTAGCCAGTGACGACTGACAATGACAACTTCTAGTCAAAGCCCAGATCTGTAACCCACTCCACACAGGTGTAAATGATTTGGAAGGTGGGAGCTTAGTCAGTTCCGCCTGATGTTGACGGTTTGTCATGTTACCACTGTTTTTCTACAGAACATGGTCGCCGAATTACCAACTACTAGACTTGTAGCCTACTTAGCGCAGGTGTAGATGGTTTGGAAGGTGGGAGCCTAATCAGTCCGGAACTGATGTCGATGATTTGCCTCGAGACAACTGCTCTTCTACAAACCATCATCGCCGAAAACTCTCAAATTTGTAGCTTGATGCGCACGAGTGTTAATGATTTGGGAGATGGAAGTCTAGTCAGATCCAATTATGCTGACAGCTTGCCACGGGACCACTGCTCTTCCACAGACCATGGTCGTCGAATTTTGTCATCCCAAACTTGTAGCCCGCTCCACGCGGGTGTAGATGGTTTGGAAAGTGGGAGTATAGTCAGCTCCGACTGATGTCGACGAGTTGCCACAAGACCATTGCTCTTCCACAGACCATTGTCGCCAAATTTTTTCATCTCAAACTTGTAGCTCACTCTGCATGGGTGTACATGGTTGGGAAGGTAGGAGTCTACTCAGCTCCGACTGATGTCGACAGTTCGCCATGGGATAATTGTTCTCCAATAGACCATGATCGCCAAATTCTCACATCCTAAACCTGTAACTCACTTCGCGCGAGTATAGATGGTTTTGGAAGGTGAGAACCCAGTAAGCCCTGACTGATGTCAACAACTCGCCACGCGGCCACCGCTCTTTTTCAAGACAACGTTTGCCGAATTCGATTACAGCTCAAACAATGTCTTTACACTCACACAGGCTAACATTCCGTTATTAGCAATGGCCACTTGAGCCAACTCAGAAATCAATCTGCTAACACGTGGATGAATGCTACATGGGATGTCAGCCTGAGCTTACAAAAACCCACTCGGGACAAGCGCTCTAGCTCAACTACAGCGCATGTGCTCGGATGCAACAATTCAGTCATGCCAACATCCGCAACCGATGGTCAGATAGACAACTTAAGTCTCCAACGGCTTACCTCAAGGGTGAGCTACGGCCTGGGTAGTGTAACCCACGCCAAACCATCCACAGAGCGTCCACTATGGAGCGTAACCACGTGATAGCAACTCTGAGATCTCACAGAAGAATAGGTCAAAATTTTCACGACATAAATGGTCAAACTCTCAACAGCAGATAGACCACTCAGCTTCCTGCTAACCCAACCAGACCTATGTCAATGTAAAACGACAAGTCAAAATGGAAAGCATGCAACAGGGAGACCGAACAGAATGCAGGTACAAAGCATACTTGAAATAAACTTGTTTTCATTAACAGTTGAAACAAAAAGTTCAGATGTATAAAATTTACCCCTCATCGGGAGGAAGTACAAATACAGGAGAACTAAGCCTAGCAAGAGAAGAAGTAGAAGTTACGACCTTGCGTGCCTCATCCTGAGCGCCATGATCTGGATCGCCCTCTTTCTCTGACGACTCAGAGACCATTCCGAAGTTTGCATAAGACATCTTGTTGTAATAAACAAGGTCCCATTCCGGATGCTCTTCCTTCATCAGCACCAACAATTCCAACCACCTGTGCACGACCCAGTGGAATTCACACTTGCCTTGCGCCCTGAGAAGCTATTCCTCACTTGCCTTTGCTTCAGTAAGCTCATGCTCCAACAGCTTGCCAGTCAGTGCATCAACCTAAGACTTTTCAGTAATCAGGCTACTTTTAACCGCGCTAAGCTCATGTTGCTCCAGGAGAAGTTGGTCCCCAGCTTTCCTCGCCTCCCAAGCATTGAATTCCACATCAGCCTCTAACTGATGTCTCTGGGCAACCCACTCAGACTCCTTCATGGTGTTCTCCTTTGCAAGAACTCTTCACAAAGCATAAACTGAAAGCTGAAAATCGTTTGCATAAACTGTATTGTGTTTCTCTTTTTTTCTTTTTGTATTTAAACTCTAAACAAAGAGATGGTATTTATAGGTAGAAAACATACAATCGAAAAACGAGATAAAGACTAGATTCATTGGCAAGATCAAGTCGTGGGTCGTGGAGAAGATATGGTGGCGGATTTTTTGCCAAAAATCACGGAGCCAAGACGTGGTCTAGAGAGACCGTTTGGACTCAGTCCTCTTCAGAAATTGATTTTTCGTTTAAATAAAATTTCAGCAAAAAAATGTTTTGCTTTCTAAATGACCCAACCCAACCCGACCCGCCCGCCCGACTGGACGGACGGCGGCGGCGGCGGGCGCGAGGGCCTATCTCTCCCCTCCTCATAAAAGAGTGGTACCCCCAAGGGGTCCAAACCCAAGTCCTAACTATCTTCTTATATACTCTACCTCAAAGAGATATATAGTAGATATGGGACTATAAAATAGAGAGTGGTTCAAAGATCAAAATAGGAGAGGGAGGTCCAGGGTTCAAAACCAGGTAAACACAGATTTGTTTTTATTTTTAAAAAGCCAAATTTGCAACAATCCCCCACTTGGATTTTTAAAAACAATTTTCATCGAGCAATCTTTAAAATATAAGATTGTGCATAAACAAAAGTGTCTTTCGACTTGAACTCTTGCGTAGTGTTCATGCTTTAGAATATACTAGAGTAACTCGTAGTTTTGAACTCTATCTCTAACAGACATTACACGCACAACCTTACCAGGGTGAAGTCTAAAAAGCCCATGCTTTACGGCCATGCACGTATATCCCAGTGTAGTGAAGGCTCTAGGAATTTTGCCCACAAATTCCATAGGAAGCGGCCAAACTTCCACAATCACTTAGGTGAGTCTATCAAGAGTACTCCTGTAGCTAGGTACTCCACTCCACATAGAGTATAGACCTCATTAAGAGTTTTTTTAACTCATCCTACTATCGCTTCAGGAATTCATGCTTTAATCTAGGAATGGGATTGCTATTTTGTCAGCATGGTTCACATCATATCATTCACGACTTGTTATTACCCATTGAACCTATTTCTTGGGATCTCCAGTCTATAGGTTGGGTTACCATCGTGAATAACTCATCAAACTAAGGGCATTAGTCCCATTCCTTTCGAGGTTTTGAAAACCTTCTCTCTAGCTAATCCTTTCGTCAAAGGATCAGCCAAGTTCGCATCAGTTCGTACATGATCCACTCTCACAGCACCAGTAGATAGAAACTCTCTAACTGTGCTGTGCTTACGACGTATTTGTCGTTTCTTGCCGTTATAATAACGGTTCTATATTTTTGCAATAGGCGCGGTACTATCGCAATGGATCAAGACAGCTGGAATCGGTCTTTCCCATAAAGGGATCTCTGCTAGCAGGTTTCTCAACCAACCCGCTTCTTCACTAGCCGTGGCTAGTGCTATAATCTCTGACTCCATCGTGGACTGTGCCAAAATGGTATGTTTCTTTGATTTCCAAGAAACAGCTCCACCAGCTATATTGAAAATATAGCCACTGGTGGCTTTGGAGTCATCTGAAAGGGTGTTCCAATCAGCATCGCTATATCCTTCAAGGACAGCGGGAAACTTCTGATAATGTAATCCGAGGTTCTTAGTCCTCTTCAGGTACCTCATGACCCGTTCAATTGCATGCCAATGCTCTATACTAGGTCTACTTGTAAATCTGCATAGTAATCCAACAGCGTAAGCTATGTCGGGTCTAGTGCAATCGGTAGCGTATCTAAGACTACCAATTATGCTCGCATACTCAGATTGTCTAACACCGTCACCGGTGTTCTTGAACAACTTTACACTAGAGTCATAAGGAGTACATGCAGGTTTACAGTCAGAGTAATTATATTTATTTAGGATCTTCTCGATATAGTGAGATTGATCCAAAGAAATTCCCTTTTCAGACCTAGTAATCTTGATACCAAGGATTACACTCGCTTCTCCAAGATCTTTCATATCAAAGTTCGCACACAATAAAGCTTTCACTTTATTCACGGCATGGATATTAGAACCAAAGATAAGTAAGTCATCCACATACAGACATATTATAGTGCAAATGCCATTTTCAGCTTTATAGTAAATGCATTTGTCACATTCGTTCACTTTAAAGTCATGTGCGATAACAAGATTATCAAATTTTTCATGCCATTGTTTTGGAGCTTGTTTCAAACCGTAAAGTGACTTATCTAGTTTGCAAACTTTATGTTCTTGTCCTGGAATAACAAAACCTTCAGGTTGGTCCATGTAAATTTCTTCTTCCAAATCACCATTAAGAAACGCAGTCTTAACGTCCATTTGGTGCAAAACTAGGTTATGTATTGCAGCAAGAGAAATTAACACTCGAATAGATGTAATCCTGGTTACAGGAGAATATGTATCAAAGAAATCAACATTTTCTCTCTGTCTATACCCTTTGGCTACGAGACGAGCCTTGAACTTGTCAACATTACCATCGGGTTTCAATTTCTTCTTAAATACCCATTTACATCCTATTGTCTTACAACCAGGTGGCAAATCAACTAAGTGCCAGGTTCTGTTAGACTTAAGAGAATACATTTCATCATCGATAGCTTCTTCCCAAAAATTGGCATCTATAGAGGATAGAGCCTCTTGAAAACTAAGGGGATCCTCTTCGACTGAAAAGACATAGTAATCGGGGCCAAGGTTTTTAGAAGATCATTTCCGTTTACTTCTTCTTGGCTCAGATTCTGTGGCTTTAAGATTTTCATTAACCCTGAGCAAAGGTACGTTGTTTGATGATGTACCCCCACTATTCCTCGAAATAAAAGGAAATTTATCTTCATAAAAGTCAACGTCGTTTGATTCTATAATAACTTGATCTTTAAGATTATAGAATCTATAAGCTTTGCTATTCATGGCATATCCTATGAATGCACATTCATATGCCCTACTAGCAAGCTTGTTCCTTTTAGGATCAGGAATTCTAACATAAGCTAAACAACCCCAAGTTTTCAAATAGGACAAGTTTGGTTGTCTATTTTTCAGAATTTCATAGGGCGATGTTTTACTTTTCGATTTGGGGACTCTATTTAGCACATAACAGACTGTCAAGATAATTTCTCCCCACCAGTGCGATGCAGCACCGGAGTTAAGCATTATGGCAACAACTAACTCGGTAAGAGTTCTATTTTTCCTTTCAGCTTTGCCATTCATCTCAGGAGAATATGGTGCAGTTGTTTCATGAATAATTCCTTGAGAATTATAGAACTCTATGAAAGTACTGCTATCATATTCAGTGCCTCTATCACTCCTAAGTCTCTTAATCTTTCTATTATATTGATTTTCAACTTCAGTCAAAAATAATTTAAACATGTCAAAGGCATCACTTTTATTTTTCATTAAGTAAACAAAAGTATAATCAGAACAGTCATCAATAAACGTAATAAAATAACGTTTTCCATTTCTAGTCAAGATACCATCAAGTTCACATATACCTGAGTGTATCAAATCTAACGGTTCAGATTCTCTAACTACAGATTTATGTGGTGTTTTGGTTATCTTAGCTTGACTACAATAGTTGCACTTTTCAAAATCATTTAAGGACAATTTTGGAATTAGTCCTAAGTTACTCATGTTTTTAATAATACGTTTATTAACATGACAAAGTCTAGCATGCCAGATATTAAAAGTGCACAACATGTAAGCAGAACTAGAAATTTTATTCACTTCAACATTTAACTTAAACATCCCATCAGTAGCATACCCTTTCCCTACAAATACATTATTCTTTGTAATGGTGTATAAATCAGCCCCTATAATTTGAGTAAACCCAGCCTTGTTCAGAAGAAAACCAGATACTAGATTCTTTCTCATCTCTGGAGTATGCAAGACGTCTTTCAGGATAACTGTCTTTCCAGAGGTAAACTTCAGTTCAACTGTTCCAGTTCCAGCAACTATAGTGGAGTGGGAATCACCCAACAACACTTTCTTGTCCTCAGCTTCAGAATAGGACTTGAACATTCCTCGATCATAGCAGACATGTCGAGAAGCACCAGTGTCTACCCACCATCCCTCGGATCCACCAACAAAATTGATCTCAGAGATCATGGCAATAAGTTGGTCTTCGGTTAGGTTCGCCTGAGGTGCAGGGCGAGATCCATTCCGGCAGTTCCTGGCCATATGCCCTGGCCTACCACAGGTGTAGCAAAGGAACTGTGCTGAATCATTCTTGGAGGGATGTTTCTGTCCATTCTGATTTCGCGGAGGATTCTGATTCTGATGGTTGCGGTTCTGATTGTTCCGGTTCTGCTGGTTCCGATTGTGATGGTTCCGGTTTTTATTGTTATTCTGATTTTTCATTGTCTTTCCATTGGGTTTCAGAGAAACAGGGGTAGACTTCTTATGGTTTGAAATAATCAGAACTTCCTCTTTCTGATCTTGTTTCCTGGCTTCCTCCTCAATACGAAGTCGGGTTATCAGGCTTTCTAGGGAAAACTCTTTAGTTTTATGCCTAAGGACATTCTTAAAATCTTTCCAGCTAGGGGGCAATTTGTCGATCACAACAGCTACTTGAAATTGCTCATCTAAAGTCATTCCCTCAGATATAATTTCATGAGCAATCTTTTGAAGCTCGTGTGATTGGGTTTCCACAGACTTATCATCAGTCATTTGAAATTTCAGATAGCGACTGACAACATATTTCTTTGTGCCAGCCTCCTCAGTGTCATATTTCTTTCTAAGGGCTTCCCAAATATCTTTTGCAGTTTGTTCAGTACAGTAATAATCATAAAGATCACCAGACAGACCATTCAGGATAAAATTTTTACATAAAAAATCATTTTCAATCCAACGGTCTAAATCTTTAGTTTGGGTTTCAGTAGGTTCAGCAGGCAATATTGGTTTTTCAGTATCACAAACATATGCAACCTTTTGTGTTGTAAGGAAAAACAACATCTTTTGTCTCCATCTTTTAAAGTGTTGGCCCTCAAAACGAAAGGGCCTATTAAGGTCTTTTGCAGCAATTTCAGTAATTGAATTCATGGCAGACATAGAAAATCGTCTTAAAATTGTTGGAAAAATATGCTGTAAATTCGAATTAAAAGGAAGGAACGATTGTACCAATTTTGCTTGGGTTGAGTCGCGGACTAGGTCGCTCTCTTTAAGACGTTTCGCGGCTCTGCCCAAAATTGTGCAAGCAGTTTCGTAGCCCCGCCGTCCCCAGGATAAAACAGCCCAGAATCTCTGTCTCGTTCAAAAATTGCACAATAATTGAACGGTATACAAATCACCCTTAATCTCCTTATTTGCTCGGAATCACCAGGAAATTAAAACAGCAACAAACAAGAAGCATGAACAGAGAAAGCTAGAACTGTTTGCAATAATCTCTGTACGAAAACTGTTTGCTGGAAGCAGAAACTCGAAAAGCTGTTTGCAAGAACTCTTCACAAAGCATAAACTGAAAGCTAAAAATCGTTTGCATAAACTGTATTGTGTTTCTCTTTTTTTCTTTTTGTATTTAAACTCTAAACAAAGAGATGGTATTTATAGGTAGAAAACATACAATCGAAAAACGAGATAAAGACTAGATTCATTGGCAAGATCAAGTCGTGGGTCGTGGAGAAGATATGGTGGCGGATTTTTTGCCAAAAATCACGGAGCCAAGACGTGGTCTAGAGAGACCGTTTGGACTCAGTCCTCTTCAGAAATTGATTTTTCGTTTAAATAAAATTTCAGCAAAAAAATGTTTTGCTTTCTAAATGACCCAACCCAACCCGACCCGCCCGCCCGACTGGACGGACGGCGGCGGCGGCGGGCGCGAGGGCCTATCTCTCCCCTCCTCATAAAAGAGTGGTACCCCCAAGTGGTCCAAACCCAAGTCCTAACTATCTTCTTATATACTCTACCTCAAAGAGATATATAGTAGATATGGGACTATAAAATAGAGAGTGGTTCAAAGATCAAAATAGGAGAGGGAGGTCCAGGGTTCAAAACCAGGTAAACACAGATTTGTTTTTATTTTTAAAAAGCCAAATTTGCAACACAAGAGACTGCAATTCATAGCGCATCTTAGCCGCAACTTCAAGCTCATGGTGGACCAAGTTCAAATCTTGTCTGGATTTGTCCCTTCGGATACCGCCTCTACTAAATCAAACTCAGGGGCTTCCAAACAAACCCTCTGAGTCTCGGCTTCAACGGCTGACTGTTCCAACCTCCTTCCTCAACCAGTTTTCTCAACGATTCAATCTCGAAAAGTGCATCAGAATATGACTTCTGCATAGTCGAAAAAACATGATCTATGGTGTATACCCTCTCATGAGCCGTCTCAACTTTTGTCCCAGTGATGGCCACCTAGCTCAATTGGGACATCCCCAGCATAAGGTGTTTCAACCCCTCATCCATGCACTCCTCCAGCGCATCCTCTTTTGACTTCGGAGTGCAGTTCGCCAGCCAGCTATAACGTCTGCTTATATGCTTCCTTGTAGCATAATCAATGTCAACCTCCTGGTGCCAAGCCTGGTTGCTCATTTTCACAATGTCCCGATCAAACAAACTCATCCGCCATCTAAATAAAGCTCTCTGTATACGGGATCATACTTGCATCGCCCTTTATAGTCTCCACCGCACCTAGGCCCTCATCCACTACCTTCTCTTTGTCACCACCAACCGACCCTTTATTGCGAGCCAACTCTGTGGAATCCGAGCGAAGAGAATTGTCTAACGGACCCTCGATTACCTTGATATACAGTTTGGGGCGAGATGGGGTGCAATGCGGACTACAGACGATCCACCAGTAGGACGATTGAACTACGGAACCACAGGCGAATCCTCGTCAGAACCTTCCAGTAAAATAGGTCTTAATTGGTCAGCACCAGTAGAAGGTGCCACTACAACCAGCATTAGCTTTTCGCTCAAAGCCTCAGCCTGCTTAATACTTAGCTGCGACACATCATCAACCACTACTAACCGCATGTGGTCCTTCACCCAGCCAGATAATACAACCTTCGCTCTGGCGAACCGGTTAGGATCACGCTCCTCTCTCACTGGAGCATGCCATTTTGGGAGCCAGCTCGGCCCCAGCACGAGACCTCTTCGAGCTTATGAAGGAGGTAAGCGTCTCAACCCCTCTATGTCGAGCAGGGTATGAGCCTTAACTTTGGAGGCCTTAATCTTCTTGAAAGGGGTTCCACCTTCAGACTTAACCTTCGGCGCTCTATAAAGAGTGAGAACCATGTGCCAATTGGCCCACAACCCACTGCGACTGAAGTTTGTAGGGCAGATAACATCCTCCATACTCATCAAAGGCATGTCACATAATGCCTTCATAGTGACTTCCTCCCTCGGAGAAAGAGGAGTAGTGGGGAACCTTTTTATAAAGAAACACACGCGACGATCAACATTCCATCAATGCAACAGAATAAAAGGGTGAAACTATACTTACGAAGTAGCTTGAACTCTCGCTCAAGCGAACGACCTTTGAAGTTGAAGTACTTCGAATCTAAATGAGCCAAGAAAAAGAATTTCTGCGAGAATTAAAGTCGCCCGACAATTTTCTGTAGCAAACCGGCGACGTCATCTTACAAACGGCATGATCATTCAGCAAATGTGAAGTCAGCAACTAGATCACCCTCGAAATCACGCGGACACCAGCATATTTCATCCTGATCAATATGAGAAGGGTAATCCTGTACCCATTCGGTGCCAATTGGGCAGAAGGGATTCCAAGAAATTCCAGAAAGCCCCAGATTTTGTCAAGCACCGAAAAAATAGACTCCAATTTGAAGCATGTCACGGTGCAAACAGACGAATCCTTCCGGAGGAAACATTGGCGTCTGATCATTAATTGAGAATATAGAATGGAAAGTCTTCAGGGACCCCAAATGTCTTTCGAATCTCAGCAAGGCTCGATTTGAAAGCCGACCTATCTTCAAAGAACTGAAAGCCCATGGAAAGAAGCACATCGTCAAGGTGATTTTGGCAAGCCATTAAAAGGTTAATAAACGTTCAATCGAAAGTTGAATAGAACGAAGTCTTTAAAAACGAAGAAATAGAAAAGTCAATCTCTGCAGAAAGGGATATCTTAATAAGGATTGCTTTCCCACCTTTTCATCTTGAGCTACGTATGTTTTCAAGAAGTGCCTTAGTGAACCCATACGATGTCCCACTAACTCGGGGGAAGCAGTTGAAGATACACCGAAACGTCATCTCTTCCATACATGTGTAATGATGATCTCAAGGAATAACAGACTCAAACGTCAGCCCAACACTAATCTAGCCCAAGCAGTTTCAAGCCCGCGCAGCGCAGTTCACCAGACGGACCCAAATCACTACAACGTGCTAAGCCCACGCGTCTCACTGCCATCCCCAATACCTGTAAGCTCTATTAAGGAAAGTATCTCGGGGATCAGCTTCAGATAGGCATAACAACAACACTTTGTTTCCAATTAGAAAGTAAATACCAGAGTATGCGTCATACATGGAAACTTTTATCTATGGACAACACTCTGATTGGGAACTATCTCCTACGTATCTAGGAGCACAAGTCTAACAGGAAAACTTTCCTACACAACTCCTAATTAGATAAGGATCTCCACGAAGATCTTCTTCCCTAAACTGCGCCACTGATGGCTTGGTCAAACTAGGACTACAACACTATAAATAAGACATGAGGTTGGTAAGCTAAGGTACGCTACAAATTCCATGTTTACAACATTACTCCTTCCTCATAAGCATGTCTAACTTTAGCATCGGAGTGTCATCGGCCACCACAACGGTGGTCCGTGGCTCACGTACGTTCCTTGTGCAAGTCAGCAGGTCAAGATCAAGCAGGGAGCAAAAATCGTCTGCATCAATATTCTTCTTAAAATCACCATTTTTTATTTTTCTTCTTGGAAGGTTCATTTCGTCATCTCTATTTTAAGTTTTTCAGTTTTGCTTGCATTAATTTAAACAAACTCTCTAGCAAACTAGCTTGCACCTAAGAGGATCTTATCCTCCAAACCAACATTTTTATTTGTTAAGAGTTCGTACTCAAACACAACCAAAATTTTGTTTCTTCTTTTTTATTTTTATTAAGGGCACTACTAAACTAAAAATAACTTGTTTTTTGATTCATTTGAGGTGAAATTTTCAGAAAAAATTGTGGATTAATACTAGAATCAACGTGTTCAAGGTTTTAGTCTGTTTCTATTCTGATTGGTCCACTCCATTAAATAGCTAGGTAAACGGTCTTCGTAGGTGTTAAAGATTGTTGGCCATCCTCCGGTCAAAACTTATGGCACACTCAAAGTGGGCCATCGCTCGCTTCGTGATTATGATAGAGAAATTAGTCTTTCAAATTTTAATGTATATCTCAAGCACACATATCAAAACAGGCCGAAACTTTAACAAATTGTTTTTTATGTGACTCTTTCATTTTCTCAAAATTTTAGCTCAAAGTGATATTATTTTCATTTACTTGTCATGTATATGTAAGTCATTAAATGGTCTTTGTGGGTGTTAAAGAAGGTTGGCCAGCCTCTGGTCAACCTATAGCACACCCACTTGCTTCGAATAAGATGGAGAAAAATATTTTCACATTTTAACGTGTATTCTAAGGCATACATATCAAAACAGGCAGGAATGTTAACACGTTTCCGATGTGAATTTTTTAATTTTCTCAAAATTTCAGCTCAAACGAAACTCAAGTGATATTGTTTCCATTTAGGGTGTGTTTGATTGCATGGAATCCTATGCCATGGGAATCCATGAGGGGACCCCTATATTTTAGGCTAAATTGATATATCACTCCACATCCACCATTTGATTTTGTGATCAATGGTGGGAATGAAAATCCCATGAACATAAGAATCACATTCCTTGGTCCCCCAAGGCATGTGATTCCCATGTTCATAGAACTTCCATTCCCACCATTGATCACAAAATCAAATGGTGGATGTGAAGTGATATATCAATTTAGCCTAAAATAGAGGGGTCCCCTCATGGATTCCCATGATATAGGATTCCATGCAACCAAACACACCCTTAATTGTCATATGTATATAATATTCTTAAATGCAAATGAAAACCAAGTGGCTCCTAAGTGGGAGTTAAAATGGTTTTTTGTCCCTATGTGCCAATTTCTTATATATAGGCGGCATTAACTTTTTGACTCAACCACTTCTACTCTTTAACGCTACCACCCTCTAAAAATTTAAAATTTTTGAACCTAGTACGTGACACAACCAATATTAAAAAAAAAAAAAAAATTCTTAATTCTCTCCTCCACTTTTCTCTCTTTCTACTTCTCCAAACAAAAACACCCCCAACTTAACACAATATTGGGTCTCGCAACATCCCTATTTGATCAAATGTGGCTATTTTGCAAGCAAGTTAAAAAAGATGAAACCTTGCCAGCATGTGAATAAATCATTCTGACATAGTATTACAACTCAAATGTGATAATTGTCTCGCTCAAACATAAAGATGAACTACAATTCAAATGTTTATTAAGAAAAAAAAAATTTGCAGATCTTGTGGAAGCAAGGGAAATGAACCCAAAACAGAAAATTACAAGCTCCATCTTTTTTGCAAGATGGAAAATTTTTTTTAATCAATCTCGCAACCTATTTTACGAGATTTAGTTTCAATTACGCAGGCATTCTTGCAAAATCAAATACTAATCTTGTAGAATAGGTTGCGAGATTTTGTTTCAATTTCACAGCCTTTCTTGCCAAATTGAAACCCAATCTCGTTGCTTAAGCAAGCTGCGAGGATCAGGGTGATGCTGGCGGTGAATCGTGTGGTGGTTGAGCAATGCACTCAACATTCTCTTTGAATATGCTAAAACGCATCCCCTTCTCTATTGCATATCTGTAAACAAGGCCATGCAAAGCCATTCACTCCTCAAGTCTTTCTAGCACCAAATGAAGAATCATTGAGAGTGACTATTCCTGAGCACCAAAGGAGAAACACTTTAGGCCCAAATCAGAGTCCCTCCCTCTTTATGTCCTCCAACCGCTTCTCTCTTTGATCACAATGGAAAGTACCCAGACTGAAATTTATCAACTTGGAGGAGAAAAACTTTATCAGATTGGAGAATTCTCCAAAGATGAAAAATGGGTTTGTTGTTGTTGTGAAGAAGAGTGACGTGTGTTGCATTATATCGGTGAGTACTTGGTGGTTTGGTTATGTTGGAATCTATTTTGGCAACACTTTGGGTTGATTAGACACTTGTTAATCACATATTAAACTAGACTGCATGGCTTGGCTTTGTATATATGTATGAACTCATCTTCGTCGTCACTTCATCTGCGAGCTTCGTTGAAGTTTTCGTAGATGTGTTTGCAAGTGGTTATTTCTGCGAGTTTGAGTCAAGTTGATTTCAGTTACGATTTCAATTTTGTTTGGGGGTTTTCGTTTTCAATTTCTAACAATTTTTTGTTCTTTAGGGTTCTCCCATTAAATGGAAAACCCTCCAAAAAAAGTGGCGTATGTCGATAAGTGCGGTGAGTGCACGATAATTTTTAGTAAAAGGCGAAAGAATAGTTCACTCTATGCTCACCACGTGTTTGCATTTGATTTCTAACATATATTTACAATTTTTTGTTCGTTTTCATTTGGGAATTTGAGTCAAGTTGCTTCGTTTTGGTTGAATGAGACTAACTACCAATGGCCAAAGGAACCACCAATATCACAGCCAAACATCGTAGCCAACAAATTCACTCTCAAAATTTTGTTTCACGGGAAAGCAAATCGCACAACACAACTTGCACACACACAACCCTTTTCATTTGATTTAAAACTTAGGTTTTGGGTTGGATTAATGAGAGAGTGTGAGAGAGTAGAGAGATGAAGATGAGCAATTTGGTTGCTAGTAAATGTGAGGTTAATGGAAAGGGATGAAGAATCAAAGTTGAGAATGGAGATAGAGAAACAATTGAGAGTGTGAGAGGAGATGGTAGAGAATTGAGAGTTTTAGGGTTTATATTAGTAGTGTCACTAAGCATGTGGTAGTGTTAGACATAAATGCAGGAGGGGTGGTGTCAAAGAGTAGAAATGGTGGTGCTAAAAAATCATTGTCTTTCTAATAATAAAAATAAAATTAGGATTTTTATTTTTATTTGTCCCCCATTAGTTTATATTCAACTCTGTTTGGCCCCCCAAATAAAGCCTAATAGAGTCTACCCCCTAAAATTAGATGGAATTAGGGGTAGGCACGGGACGGGACAAACCTTATCTCGTTCATTCGGGATCGGAATCGGGACGGGACGGGACAGGATAGACCTCATTCCGACCTCGTCCCATCCCAAATGGGTTAGGGACGGGATGAGCGAGTATTAAATAGTATTCTAATGAAGAATACATAAGAATTTCTTCGCACATTGCTCACACACCAATAATGTCAAATTTATGTACATATAACTATTATTGTAATATTATTAAATGGCATGTAAAATTTAAGATCCAATGAACTTACAATTTTTTTTTATGTTAGGCATCATTTGTGTGATACACTAACCAATAGTTGTACATATGACTCATAGTGCAAAACTAAAACAAACATTCATTTGGCTTTATTGTCTTAAAAAATAATTGTCCTATAACCAATCTGAAATGTGAAAAAGTATAAATTTTCATGGGTTTTATTTAACATAAAATATCCAAACTTAAGTTTTTATCTAAACAAAGAGTACAAAATCAAGCAAGCTTTTAAATAATAGATGTTTTGATTTAATTTAAACACATCCTAAACTTTCCTTTAAAAGAGTAGTTTGATTAAAATTAATAATAATAAATATTAAATAAATAAGTTCGGGATGGACGGAATTGAAAATCTCCATCCCAATCTCATCCCACTCTAGATTGGGAGGGGACGGGATTGGGATGAGTCTGATCAATCCCAAACGGACCCAAAAAAACTGGGACAAGATAGGACCGGGACCGGGACGAGATCAGGATCACGGGATTGGATACCCATCCCTAGATGGAACTGTGAAGTCAACGACGAGGACTTGACTTGATTAAATTCATGATCAAATTGCCCTTATCTCAATTTAACCCCAAAAGCATAAGAAAAAAAACTCTGCTTGCCTTTCAAAAAAAAAAAAAAAACCTCGAGACATACAAAAATATATCCTGAGACACACTAATGGTGGACATTAAAAAATTATGTGGTCTTCTCAAATTACAACAAGATAGGGCATAAATGATGGTCCGCGGGTACGGAACGAAATGGGACGAGATGAACCTCATCCCGATCTTATCCCGTTGCTTTATCTTTGGGACGGGATAGACCTCATCTTGACTCGTCCTATCCCAAACGGGGGTTCGGGACAGGACGAGACTATATTGTACTAAAACAATTCCTATAACAGCAAATTTATTCAAGACCAAAATTCTCACCAAACATCATTCAACAACATAATACTACATGATTGAAGTATCACACGTCAATTACATCAATAATCAAGTTTGAAATAATTAATAATTAATACTACAAGTACATGATCATTAACAACATCAAGAATCAAGTCAGACTTAATTAAACTATTAAAATCAGTAATAATAAATATTAAATAAATAAGATCGAGATTGCAGGATTGGAATCCACCATGTCTGATATGTATTTCTTTTTAAAATTGAAAAATGCCCATTAAAGATTCCAATGACACAGTTTAATTTTTTTTTTTTTTTTTTGTTAAAGCTTATAGCAACCAATGACACAGTTATATAGTTATATGAGAAGAAGAATTGCATAAACTGACGAGCATTCATGATGTTAATGCAATACCTAATTTGAACAACAAAGTATACTTGTGCAAAACAAAGAAACACATGGAAAGATAAATGTGATGAATATTCATCTATATAAATAAGTTATTAATAATTTATTGAGTTACAGGGTACACTAAAATTGCTAAGAACCTATTACCCCTATTGCTTTTGGCAATATTGAATAACAAGCTTTATATCTCCATTACGATCTCGGAGCTAAGTCCACAAACCAAATATTGTTTGTTGAGGCGTCTTCTTCTTTACTAATATTCCCTCCTGATCCGTTCTTGATTATGATGTATCAAGATAATTTCCATTGATGAAGGCAATAAATGCGATTGGCCTTTAACACATTCTGAAGCTATCCATTCTTACAATTTCTTTAAAACCTAGTATCACAAATTCTAAACAAACGTGTACAAAAAATGTTTATTTTTGTTTCAGTCAATGAAATTGTTTATCTTAATTGTTGATATTGTAAGGTATGAATTTAGTGAAATGTAGAGGAAAAGGGAGGACGTAAGATGCGTGGAAGAGATAGTTTAAGAGACATGCAATTTAAAAAGACCAAAGAGTTGAGATATAAAATATTTATAAAAAAAAAAAAAAAAACCTATTTGGTTGGAGAACAGTTGGGCAATTTTTGGGTTCCCCCTAGAGTGATACTCTTGGTCATGAACAGGGTTCTAACTCATCGCGTGCATTGCAAGTGAAAGGGCAAATTGTGTCTGAGTCGCACTTGGTGTGTGTGTTTCCAACCACAAGGCCTTTAGTCACATAATGATGTTAATGAAAATTTCTGCATAAACATTGAAAAAAGACGTATTATATGCATGTTATAATGTATTCTAAAAGCAATCCTAGGTGTCACCTTCAAATTAATAACTAATGGCGACACTTACTGCACCATATTTTTCCACTACTCTAGATTTGAAAGCACAGATTAAGAAGTGAAGGCATGAATTATACAGGAGATTGATGGTGTGTAACACCTCAAATAAAAAGATTATTTTTCATTTGGTCATCATTAATTTATAGTTATTTCTATTTAATTTTTATTAATTCTTGTATTTCAGTTTAACATCCATAACCGTCTGTTCAACTAGGCTCACTTACAAATTCCATCCATTTTTTAAAATGACCAATTTACCCTTATACGCGTGATTTGCATGTCTTTTCAAACTAACTATTTTGTTATAACAAAGATGGAGCTAATTAAAAATTATATACAAATTAATGACCAATGTATCTTCACCAATTTCTTCATCTTGATCTTCACCAACTTCAGCATTTTCATCAACCACAACATCCTCATACCAACTTTACCCCCTTCAACTTTATCACTACTTGGCTCATCGTACAGCACACATCTTCACCATGTAAGTTCTCCAATTTCTCAAAGTCAAATTCTGCACTAATATTAATGTGGTCACATAATTATTTTTTATTGTGAGTGTAAGGCAAACAAATCATATAGGGAAAATATAAAAATACATCATGAAGAATATTTCATTAAGAATTACTTTGTTGGCGTATACATAAGGATTAAACTGTGAGTGGAATGCAAACAGATCATAATATAAGGAAGATTTTTTTATCATGGAAAAATCTCTTGCCAACGCAACATAAGTACTTGATGCCATCATGCTCATTCACATCTTAAACTATTACGGATTACTTGCCAAATTGCTTTTAAAATTTTGAAAATCATCAATTTAATAACACAATAGTAAATTGACACGAGGAAAATTCTAACTGTCGAGGGAATGGGCGAGGAAAACAGCGAGGGAGGGGGGGGGGGGGGGGGGGACCGTCCATCCCCCAGGATGCGTGTCTTCATTTTTCTTGGCGCATCCCGGGGGGATGGACGCCCCCCCCCCCCCCCCCCCCCCTCCCTCGCTGTTTTCCTCGCCCATTCCCTCGACAGTTAGACAAGTTCTTTACACAAAATGTTTCTGTTGTATGACACTACCATCGATCAACAAAAGTACATGTGGTCTCAAGCCCACGTGAACACCTCATCTCATTTGATGAAGAAGACAATTCAACTTCTTCTCTACTTAAAAAACCCAAAAACAAAATCATGACATTCCATCTTCTTCTCTACCATTCAATTAAGAATTTGAATGGATTGTGTTGGTTTTTAAAATCTATTAAAATTCAGGGGTATTCAATTAAGGATTTA
This sequence comes from Berberis vulgaris, assembly GCA_963556465.1. Lineage (NCBI taxonomy): Eukaryota > Viridiplantae > Streptophyta > Magnoliopsida > Ranunculales > Berberidaceae > Berberis > Berberis vulgaris. The sequence goes on along the minus strand of OY747131.1, from coordinate 23,160,497 downwards.
AAATGATACATGTAAATCTAGAGGTATTCAAATACTGATTTTAAAGGATTGTTTTAAAATCCATCAAAATCAGGGGGTATTCAATTCATGCTTTTGAAAAATCCACCAAAATCAGGGGGTATTAAAAAAGTAGTAGATTTTAATGAATTTGTTAAAGTTGTGGATTTTGAAGGATTTGTGAGTGAAAAGTATATATAACAAGAGTTATTCCAAATCCAACCTTCCCCCCTCATATTTCAACGGATTTGTATGGGCTATTGTTAAATAACACCGCCATTTCCGCTAAAGGACGTCTCCATCCCATTTTTTTTTGTGATCTGCTCAAAGACACCACCACCTTCCTTTCTCTTCTCTCTTCACAAGAGTAGCACCGCCTCGCCCCACAACTTTCGTCCACACCACCATGCCGTACCACCGCTGACTGCACCACCACCTGCACTTACTTTTCTCTTTTGTTCTTGTTCTTCTTTTTTGTTATTCTTCTTCTTCTTCTTCTTCTCATTCTCTTCCTCTTATTTTTTCTTTTTCTTGTCCTCTCTTCATCTTTTTTTTTATTTTTCTCTTCTTTTTTTTCCTTCTGATTTCTTCTTCTTCTACTTTTCTTTTTGTTTTTCTTCTTTTTCTATTTTTTTTCTCCTCTCTTCTTCTTTTCCCATTTTTTTCTTCTTTGCTCTTGCAGAGGTTCCTGCAAGTGGAGGTTCCTCACTTGCCAAAACCTTCGCGAGGGCAAAAAAAATGAAGAAGAAAAAAAAGATAGGAGAAAAAGAAAAAAAAACAAAGAGAGAAAAAAGTGGAGGAGGAAGAGAAGAAGAAGAAGAAAAATTGAGGGGGAGGAGGTTGAAAATGAGAAGATGAAAATGGGTGGAGGTGGGATGAGAGGTGGAGGTGGTGATTGATGGAGAAGAAGGAGATGAGGAGGATGAGAGGTGGTGGTGGTGATTGGAAAAGAAAAAGAATAAGAAGGGACGAGAGGTGGCGGTGGCGGGAATAACAATTTGAAGTAAAATAGTTATTTGTATTACTTTTGCACCATCTTCAATGTATTTGATTTTTTTTTAATTTGAAATAAAATTCTCGTAATATACAAACAATTATTTAATTAATGTTTTGAAATATGTTTTATGATTTGTATTGGCATGAATAACAATGTAGGTGATGTTTTTTTATTGTTTCCTATGACTAATAACACATTTATAAAAATCCATTGAATTTATAAGAATCCATAGAAATTCATAACAAACTTTTATAAAATCTACAAAATCCAATCATTTAAAACTCATCAAAATCCAGTGGATTTTGTAAAATCATTTGAAACCTTTTAAAATCCACGAGATTTAAAATTCTTTAGAGTCCATTCAAATCCCGAATTGAATACCCCCACCTAAAAACCTTTTACATCAAACCAAGCAATACTTTCCAACAGACACCATCAATCAATGGACCAAACATTTACAGATATGGAATCCATTTCTCAACCCCAAAATGACAACCTCAAACCCAAGCTGAAAAAGCTTAAGAAGCATGTCAATCAAGAACAATTGAGACTCTTACAATCGAATTGACAGCGAAGATTACCATCCTGATCCGGCAGATAGATTACCTGATCCGAGAGATCCGTTCGCCTCCTCCAAATGATGTCATTTCACATTAGTATGAGCATCGTCGTTGGGTTAAATAAGTGGTAGACTGGAATACAAGAATTAATGAGAGTTAAATATGAATAGCCCAAAACTAATGGAGCCAAATGAAAAATAACCCAAAACAAAAACAAATTGTTGATTCATGAAATTTCTGGAACAAATTATATATATATTTTAAATATAGCTCTCGTTAATTTATACTTAATTGAGTTTTGTAATTATTTTGACAACCGATTGAGCCTAACCCTCAAACTAGAGTTGATTGTCCAAGTTTACATTAGTCAAATATGTTGACTTCTTAGGACCATATCAATTTATTTAAAATCCACAAATAACTTTTTACTTAAATGGCATATGCAAAACACATGTTCAGTCTAACATCTAATAAAACTCTTCTAAAAACAAAAGATTCAAGGGCGGACCTATAGATGGACAAGAAGGAGCAGCTGCCCCTCTCAATTTAAAAAAAAAAAAATAGTATATACCTAGCATTTTGATTTTTTAATATAAATATAAAAATACAAAAAAAAACTCCCCCTTTGGTGTAGTCGTTGGTTTTTAAAACATTGATACTAATGACCCAAGTTTGATTTTCATGCAGTGTAATAATTTAAAATTTTTAAACATATATAGAGATTTATTTTAATCTCTCTAATTGTTCCCTCTCTGAATTTTATTTTTCATAAGATATTTTATGCAATTATATGAATACATGAAAAAGTAAAATGTAAAAAATAAAAATATAATAATAATAATAATAATAATAATAATAATAATAATAATAATTATTATTATTATTATTATTATTATTATTATTATTATTATTATTATTATTATTATTATTATTATAGTTTAGAAATATGTGTTTGTTCACAAGTAGTATGAAACCCAAACATAAACACTGTTATAAAATTTTATGTAATTAAAATCGTGGGTTTACCACTGTCTAGCTTCGCCCTTGATAACTCCTATTATCGGTCAACAATCTCTTACCATTTCACCTCTCCTTGACTAAAATCCTAACCGCCACTAAATGTTTGTTTCATAGATTACGAGAACTTACCCTCATCTTTTTCACACTCGTCAAACCAACCAAAACATGTCTCTTCATTGCGCCAATGGTGTTATGGTCGAGTGGTTAGGGCTGTGTGGATTTATCCCCCACGTGCTAGGTTCAAGACCCGCCGGCGGCATAGTTACTTTCTTATGGTGTTGACTTGTAAGTCGCACCTTGTTGATAGGTTATGAGATCCTATAAAAACCCAACTCACTTTCCCAAAAAAAAAAAAAAAAAAGTCCCTTCACTGCACAATTCACACCCACACACACACACACACTCTATACCTATCTCTATGCAACCTAACCCCAACTAACCTTCTCTTATTTAAGACACAAAAGGAAAGGTGAGCTCTCATCCATTGATTTGATGGATTCAAAAGCTCAAAGCTCCAATCCCACAAATCTCTTCATTTCTCTATCTTTATTTCTCTCATTGAACTCCCGATTACGAGGACTTACACTCATCCTTTTCACACTCATCAAACCAACCAAACAAGTCTCTTCACTCTACAAGGCACACCCACACACATTTTTTCTATCTCTTTCTCTATGCAACCCAACCCCAACTAACCTTCTCTTATTCAAAACACAAAAGGTAAGGTGAGCTATCATCTACAGATTTGATGGATTCAAAAGCTAAAAGCTACAACCCCACAAATAGCTTCATTTCTCTATCAGAAATTCTAGGATGCCTGACCATATGCCTGGTAGGTGCCAGGCACCGTTGATCTTGCCTGGAGATGAGTGTTATACCTATCCCGGTGCAATATCAATGGTGCCAAGCCCTACCAGGCACAACACCAGGCACAGGGCCAGGCATCATAGTAGTGCTCTTTCTCTATTATTACTTCTCTCATTGAACTCCCAAAACTCAACACAGAGCAATTGAGAGAGGAAATAGAAAAGATTAACCTTTGTACACTCACCAACTTTGATTGCAAATGACACGCTAGTATCAATGAAGACGATGATAAAGCACACCCCTTTACCTGGTCACAGGGCCACACACCGTCTCTCCATCTACAAACTTGGCACGGCATATCAATTTGCCTTTTCTGTTTCTCCAATCTCAAACCTGACTTCCCTCTCCATACACGACTCCTTCGCACTCTCCCAACAATCTTTTCATTGAGATCTCCCATCCTCCCTTCCTCCAAAGCCCTCCTCAGTTTGAAGTTGGTGGAGTTACAGGTTCTAGGTTGGTTTGATGGTTGTAAAGAAGTTGAGGGCAAGCTGTTAGTTGTCCTCGTAATCTATAAAGTAAGCTTATGTTGTTACAAGTTGTCGAACTAGGTTGATGTTTATTGATTGGCATGATAGTTTGTATACAAATCAACTCCATAATTATCCCCTTGTTACTAGAGAAGTTAGAGATTTATATGATTCAAAAGTAGAGGTAGATTTCTATACAACTAAATTATGATAGGTACATAGATGGGGAAAAGAATGTTGGGTCGTTGAGATAGGATGAAAGTTGTTGAGTGAGCATACTTTGGTGACGTATTACTCCCTCTCAAGTTGGAGTGTGGGGATCAATAACACCCAATTTTTTTTTTTTTTTGGAAGGCGGGTTGGGTTTTTAAGGATTCCATGACCTATCAACTGGGTGACCTATAGGTCAATCCCATTAGAAAGTAATCATGCCGCAGGTGGGATTCGAAGCTAGGACGTGGGGGACAAACCCACACAATCATAACCACTAGGCCATAACACCATTGGCAATAACAACACCCAACTTGCTTTGTAGATAAAGAAACTATTCATGCCAAAGGGGTTTTGTGAAGTTGTTTACTCGTTGTTGATGTTTGCAAATGAACTTTGTTTGAATTACACTAGCCTGCATTTTTTGCACACAAAATGACAATCAATTTCTATGTGTTTAGTGCGTTATTGGAAAACATGATGTTCTGCGATGTCAAGGCAGCTTAGTTATCGCAATATAGGTCCATCGATTTGTTATGGGAGATACCCAAATCTTGGAGAAGGAACTTGAGTCAAACGAGTTCACAAGTTGCAGCAGCCATAGCTATGTATTCTGCCTCAGTGGAGGAGCGTGACACAGTAGTTAGTTTCATGGTGCGCCAAGAAATGTGGCTATTACCAAGAAAGGTGCAATAGCTAGTGATATAGCAATGAGTATACTTTTCTCAGAACAAGACTTTTCATAACGTAAAATGCGATTAGCAGCTTCCATATGGGTTGACGTGGTGCCTGCATAAATTGGCTTAGAATGTTAACCAAATAACTATTCTCCGGCCATGTTATGGTAACATAAAGGAGTCGGCCAACTAAACGTCGATAAGAACCAATATCAGTGAGAGGTTTGCCGAGGTCAGAATTCAACTTTAAGTGTTGTTCCATGGGAAAGGCAACAGGCTTAGCCCCAAGAATTCCTACATCTTTGAGAATATCGAGAATATATTTCCTTTTAGAAAGAAATATCCCATGTTTAGAGCCCGCCACTTCAATGCCCATAGAATATTTCAACTTGCCAAGTTTCTTTAGATGGAAACGAGCATGAATTAAAGACTAAACCGCATCAATAGTGGCATATGATTTCCAATTATGATTATATCGTCCATATAGACAAAAACAAATAGTGATCTTTGAATCAGATTGCAATGTAAACAACGAATAATCAACATAAGATTGTCGAAAACCTGTTTGCAATAAGGAATTGGAAAATTTCAAGAACCAACTCCGAGAAGCTTGTTTCAAACCTTAAAAGGATTTATGAAGACAATAAACAAGTTTTTCGTCATGCTTCGTCTTTCATGGAAATCCGGATGGTAATTCCATATATACGTCCTCAACCAAGTACCCATGAAGGAATGCACTGTTAACATCTAACTGAAACAATGGCCGTTGTTTTGAGAAAGCAAAAACAAGTAAGCAACGAACTGTAATTAACTTTACAACATGAGCAAAAGTTTCATTATAATCTACCCCTTCAGTTTGAGTGTATCCTTTAGCCACAAGGTGATCCTTGTAGCTCAATGCTTCTATCGGCACAATGTTTGATTTTATATACCCACCTACACCCTATTGTTTTCTTGTAGGAAGGAAGTGGGGTGTTGGTCCATGTTTTGTTTTGTTCCAAAACTTTGACCTCATCCAACATTGCCTCACGCCATGGAGCAGATTTCATGGCAATGAAAAAGTTTTTTGGTCATGGCAAGAAGAAATGCTTGCAATGAAGGCTTGATGTTGTAGTGCGAAGTTTTTGTATTAAATAAAATGAGTAAGGGAGTAGCGTGTACCTAAAGGAGCCATCTTTGAATAAGAATGTTGAGTTGAGTGAGGAGGAGATGACAAGACCTGAGAGCATTGATAATCTTCAAACCAACTTGGTGGCTGGTGGTTCCTAGATGAGCGGCGAGGAGGATTTGGAACTATTACTTCACTTGGTGTGTCATGGTGAAGAGCATCATCAGGAGGGGATATGGGTGGACTTGGTGTGGTAAATATTTTGTCAGAAATTATTCTTGGTGAACCAAGGTCACTTTGTAGCATTGGATCCTAAATATGTTCTCTCAAGGGAAGAGGCAAAACAGGTTGGGGAATGGGAGAAGACTCAAAAAATTTTAATGGAAAGATGGACTCATGAAATGTAATATCTCTATTAGTGTAAAACTTGTGCTCAGTGAGATTATAAACCCGGTAGCCTTTTTTACCAAAAGGATACCCAACAAAAATGCATTTTCGACTACATGGTTGGAATTTATCATGAGTGATAATATGAACAAAATATAGGCAACAAAAAACTCGCAAATGGCCATAATTAGGTTTGGTTTCAAGAGCATCTCATGAGGAGTTTTGTTATTCAAAATAGGTATGGGTAGCTTGCTTATAAGGTATCTGGCAGTAATAATGCATTCACCCCAAAATTTAATGGTTAAACCTGACTGAAAACGTAACGAGCGGGCTACCTCAAGTAAATGGTGATGCTTGCGTTTGACGACCATTCAACGCGGGTTTTCCATGAGATGGGAAATTAAACTATTAGCCCCACACGAGGTTTGTGAATTTGAATAAGTGATTGTCTGATAATGAGCAAGGAATATCCGCCTTTCTGCTAAACAAGATCTATTGAACTCATAATTCATTAGATGCTTTTTATGAATGTCAACTAAGTATCGTAAGTAAACGGATCCGGTTGTTCAATCATTTGATAACCAGAGTCATTCTTTGAGAAATGATCACTATGAGTCAGACTCAATAGAATAATGATCGAGTGACCTTGCTTCTTCGGTCCGAATATTTGGTAAATGATGCCTGATGTGTCAAAAAAACTCTATAATGGTAGGCTTAGTGCCAGTATCAGTGCACATTTGTTTGACACATTGAGAGAATTGTGTTTGCACCATGGCACAAAATGTTTTCATAAAGTATGAAGTTTTAGATTTAGATTGTATCAAATAAACCCACGTGTAGCTGAAGTCGTCAACTATTATTAGAAAATACCGTGCACCATGTATTCCCCCAAGTGTCACAATGTATTAAATAAAAAATATTGGAAGATCTGGTATTGCTTATTGGAAAAGGATGTCTAGTTTGTTTAGAAAAGGGCAAACAATATAAAGGAAGACATTTACTACCTATATTATGAAATAATTCATTAATTCGTTGGTTGGAAGGATGTCCTAGTCTTTGGTGCCATAAATCCCAAGTGAAAGAAGATTGGTTGCAGCAAATTGGCATATTTTGAAAGTCTTTGTAAAGGTAAAGTCCATCTCGTTCCTCACCTATCCGAATCATTTTCTTCGTTACAGCAAAAAATGGTAGCATAATTGTTTTCTAGTCAATTTGCTATAGGAAATCAAATTTAAGTTGAGGGATGGAACACAAAGCACATTATTGAGTTTAAGTACAAGTAAAAGTTGGATACTTCCCACATTTGAAACCGGAGTGGTGGAACCATTTGGCAACCTAACAAAGTGATTTTTTTAAGTGGTAATTTGGATGACAAAAGCGAGGACATACAAACCATGTGGTCTGAAGCCCCTGTATCAATTATCCAAGAACTAGGAAAAGAAAAGTAGCACAAGAGTTATACCTGCAAGGCTAGACATACTGGCAGGAGAGTTTTGTTGTTGTTGGACATTAAGGAGAGATGTCAATTGGTTGTATTGCTTCATTGTGAGGCGTGGGGTAAATGTATTGTCAAACTTGATCGTAGAACCTTTATCGATCTCAAATCTTATCGCAAGTTCACGGTTATTCTTTGAGTTAGATAACAGCAAGTACGAATCGAATCCCACAAAAAGAGCTATAAAATTCGGAAAACTAATCTTTAAATCTCTTTTGAAACTTAACCTAATTAGAAAAAAAGTGATTGGTGAAGTGCTTGAAATAAAAATGCAAAGTAAAACCTAAATGTGAGAATTAGGGCTTTGAGTTTACCATCATGAGTAGATGGCACCATCAGACCACTCTTAGATTAATCTTTTCCAAGTTCATTAATACATCCTAAGGTAGACTCTCATCTAACCTTAGGATGAAAAATATGGCACTATGAGCAGATTGGTTTCAAGCTTAAATTATATTAGTAACCTAATAATCAAATGTGAATTTAAAAGCATACAAAAAATTCATAAATGAAACACCAAATATCTAGCAAATCACAATGAAACTTAGACAATAATATGTAAATATTGTAAGGAGCTTGTTAGACATTGCAAGTATATAAACTTATCTAATCTTGAGCTTAAGAAGTAGAAGAGGAAAGCATGAATTGAATTCATATGATGAAACTCAAAACACCTAACTTACCTCATAGATTCATGAGACAACCAAGCTACAAGACCAATCTAACTACGCATGTTTTCCTAATACATGAAAATGGAAATAACTAATCTAAAATAGCCTTCTTGGAGCTCATCCCATAGGCTCACTCATACTCTAAGGTAAGATGTTAGTCAAACATGGTAAGCTCTAGGCCAAACTTCACTTATTTCTTTCTAAACTATAACTACTTCCAACTATTTTGCTTTCCAAAGTGTTTCAAATTGTTCTCCTAAGTGTGCTCATATGTGCGGTATTTATAGGTGAAGAAGAGTGAGATTTGTGTATAGAGATAATAGGGTGGAAGGTGGAGTGTTGGAGTGAAATAAGGAAGAATGTTTGAATGAAATAAGGTGGAATGTAAAAGTGATGGAGTAAAAATAAGGAAGAGTGTAAAAGTGAAATAAGGTGAAGTGTAAAAGTGATGGAGTAAAATAAGGAAGAATGCAAAAGTGAAATAAGGTACAGTGTAAAAGTGATGGAGTAAAAATATTTGAGAAATGATAGTGGAGTTTAACGTAACACTTTTGGAGTTTGTAGAGATTATTTTGGCTATGATAATGTTGGCCTTGTAGATGTCCAAATCTTCATGTTGATTTCCTCGAGATCCATAGATAGTGGTGGTTTGTGGGCTTGATTTCATGAGTCTTGGCCTTGAAAATCTTTGGTATTTGACAATGCATGTGTGAACTTCCAATGAGCTTTCTAGTTGTTGAACTTAGTCTTATTGCTCCACTTTGTGTATGATTTGAGATTAGTACTTGAATTTATACAAAATACACAAAGTACACGTAATGAGATATTTTTATTAGATAATTGGACTTAGCAATTATATATTTAGGGGCATAAAATGTCTCATTTATATGCTTATCAAATCCTCCAAACCTATATTTTGTTAGTCCTTGAGCAAAATAAAAGAAAATATAGATTAAAACCTAACTCCCTTTCATAGGAATCATGATTACAATTAGTATATGCAACAAGCCTTTAAACCTCAATGTTTTCCTTAGTGGACGAGTTATAATCTCATGAGGATTTCCAGAAATGATATCCACAAACATTAGTGATACTCAGAATTCAAGACTTTGCACAAGACTTATGCAATCCTTTCATTATTTTGCCTTAGAGAGTTCCTACCCAATTGCTCTAGGAATAAAAGACAATCGTCTTACCCAAGGAATGAGATTTCGTGAAATCTCGCGAAAATTCATTTTTTTTAATTACGAAAAGAAAAAATTACACTTTTTTAGGGTTTTTTTCGAAAACTTTCGAGGTTTTTTTTTTAGTAAGTTTCGTGTTTTTTTTCGTAAAATACAAAAGCAAGTACCAGAAAATTACATTTTTTCGTGGGTTTTTTTGAAAAAAATTGGGATTTTTTCATAAATTTAAGTTTTTTACCCTTTCTTCTAATTATTTATTGGTTTTGAAGCCAACTCTATATTTTCTAATTATCATCTCTTCTACTTATATATTGATTTTTGAAACCACCCCATGATTTTTTAATTATATAGATTTCATGTTTGTTTAATTTATTGGTATTTAGGTTTCACTCAATGTGTTTAATAGATTTATTTATTTGCATCTTATTTTTTTCACTTCCACTTATTTCATATACCTTTGAAATTCATTATATATATGTATCCTCGAAATTTTTATATAATTGAAATATTTTTTTAAATCAGGAGACCAAAATTAACTCGAAAAACGAAATCATAATCCTTGGTCTTACCTATCTGCCTAGGATTAAGTCGATAATAAACATTAGTAAGCATTTCACATAAGCCTAAAATTTTTATTCAAGTTTACACCAAGAGTGTGCTTACTAGCATATTTGTTACTGATTTCAGTTTAGAATGGACCTATCTCAAGATTACTTACAAACACAATTGTTTTGACTTCAAATCTCACAAAATAATATAATCGCTTGGAATGAATCACTCAAAGATTTGATTAATTTTTCTCAATGTATTTGAATAAGATGATAAGGATTTGAGATACTTCACGTACTAGGCAAAAGATAGAAAATCAAGAGTTGAGAAGATATGATCTTAAAAACTTTTGAGAAAGTAAAAGATCTTCTAAGATAAGTGTCCAATTTTCTTATTGATTGTAAAGAAGTAATACTTTTTTTTTTTTTTTTTTTTGCAACTATATAAAATGGCATTGGATCTTGAGGCTCTTTGTAAATTATTTTGATACTATGTAGTGTAATATTCCATGAAGAAACTTTTCTTTCTTTGATAACTTATCCCTAACCTTTATCAAAAGCAAAAGACCCGGTAGACATGATTGGGTAATTTGTGGGTTGAATTGGTGGTTAGTGGGCTAAACAATAAAAGACTGACATAACAAACTTCAAACTCGTTTCAAGGGTGAACAATAAATAGGGTGGGCTACAAGGCTCAAACTAGATAAGAAAAACTTATATTCATTTCCCTAAATTAATCTGGATTCTATGCCTTGGGTAAACTTCATAAAAAACTGTGGTAAAATTATTCAACTTTGATTTTGTTATCAATATTTGACAAAAACATGAAAATATAGAGATCGCGCAACAAGGACGGACTAAAAAAATTGGAATTTAATATTTAACCCTAGGAAAGAAGAAAGGCTAGAAAAATCAAAAGGTCAAGTCTCCACTAGTATTCTATAAGGTCTCGAAAGAATCAGTTCACTTGTCAATTTTAACAAGAACACATAGCTAGGACACAACTCTATATACATATTATCATGAAATTTCTAGCCAATGTGTACTACACACTATTGTTTGTAATTAACTAACTATTAGACTTCTAGGCTTAGGTCCTACGATTTCATTCCTATGCCTGAAGGTTTATGGAATTTAATCTCATCGTAGATAAATACTTGGACTACAAATAAAACTTTTCTTTTTGAAATAATGAAAAATGGTTTTAGAATATCGTTCAAATGAGACACCTCTATTTGTAAAGTCACCCCTCAAACCTAAACCAAACATTGTCCTCAATATTCTCACCTATGACTCCATGACAAAAAAATAGACAATAATAAATAGAAATGGAAAGACTTTATCATTAAATTGTAGGAGTGCTCAAATGACTTTATCAAGATCAAAAAATAAGACACGAAATGGCTCTGATCAAAGTAAAGTAACTTTCCAAAAGATTCAAACAAAAAAATGAATTTTTAAATTTATTTTTTTTAAATTCAGTTGACCTACTATGTACACTAAAATCTTAGTCTAATACTGAATCATATAATAACAACCTAAACATTTGTGGGTCATGCCAAAAGAATGAAATTCTAAATTTAGCTTAGAAAATGTTTTCTCAAAAGAATGATACAAGTTCAACTTGCACCAGGAGCAAAATCAATTTGTTGTTTTAGGAGAGGTTGTGGGTTAGACATGGATAGGTCGTCGACCTCTTTAAGTTCATCACAATTTATTTCAAATTTTCCAAAACAATCCTCCAAGATTTTTGGGGAACTTCCTAAAACTAGGGAGAATGTTAACAAATTTCTTAGATTCTACCTTTGTATCGAACATGGATGTTCCAACAATGTTCAAAATATCACAAGAATCACATGACAATTCAATTGGATAATAACTTATGTCAACATATTGTGTGTACATAGGACTTATATCAATTAGCACAGAGTTAGGTATAGAATCACTATGACTAATTTCATTTTGAACACAACACTCATAATTCACTCACAATCTTTCTCATCACATTGTCTCACATGTTTTATCCACCCATCTTATTCTACCTGGAAAGTTTGAGGGGTTGATATAGGTATATCAATGTGGCACAATTCATCAAATCTCTCACTCTCCTCTAATAGACATTCTTCTCATTCCTCCTTAACATTCATCAATGCATCATTTTGACACCTTAACTCCCAATCTCAGCCAAAAGTTGGTCAGTGGCCCGCTGACGTTATTTTTTTTCTCGTATGGACTGACTTAAGGATTGCATATATTGATCTAGGCTATCTTGGAATGAAGATGATGTGGACTGCATATTTTGCATAACATGGCATGAATTGGTCTCTACCACAGACATAGTATAACTACTAAGATAAGGCTTATTACTATGCAAATATTGGGGACCAAAGGATGATGTGGGCCTAAAGGTTCATAACTCCAATCGGGTTGGTGTTGGTTCCAAGATGATTGGTTTCCATATCTATTTTTTGAAAAATGATGACCATAAGCGAAACTTGATTCTAAGGTTTGACATTGGTTTACTAAGGCAAAATAATTTTCCTCGACATTTACGTGAACTTCCCAAAAGCATCCATAACTATATGGCTCCTAACACAAAAGAAACTCCTTGACACTGAACTTGAATCAAACTTGATTGAATTTTTTTGTTTTTTTGTTTTTTGTTTTTTTTAGAATAAGTAAAATCTAATGCAACCTTAGATGATATGACCTATATTAAATTCAATATGTGAATGCACCTAAAGGGAGACACTAATCATGACATACTAACAAAAACTCTATAATGGTAATAAAAACTATATATGTGGTTGGAATTTATCACGAGTGATAAAATGAGCAAAACATTGGCAACCAAAAACTAGAAAATGGCCATAATTATGTTTGGTTTGCAAAAACATCTCATGAGGAGTTTTGTTATTCAAAAACAGGTGTGGTTAGCCTGTTTATAAGGTGGCAGTAAGAATGCATTCACCTCAAAATTTAATGGGTAATCCTAACTGAAAACGTAACGAGTCGGCTACTTCGAGTAAATGGCGATGCTTGCATTCGACAACACCATTCGGCGCAACTTGTTTGGTGAATGATGCCTGATGTGTCAAAAAACACTTTATAATGGTAGGAACTCAGTGCCATTATCAGTAGATATTTGTTTGACACATTGGGAAAATTGTGTTTGCATCATGGCACAAAACTTTTTCATTAAGTATGAAGTTTCAGATTTAGATTGAATCAAATAAACCACATATAATGGCTGAAGTCATTAACTATTGTTAGAAAATACCGTGCACCAATGAGTATCCCCCCCCCCCCCCCCCCCCCCCCCCGCACAAGTGTCACAATGTACTAAATCAACGACATTGGAAAAGATCTAGTATTGCTTATTGGAAAAGGATGTCTAGTTTGTTTAGACAAAGGACAAACAATATAAGGAAGACATTTATTGCCTATATTATGAAATAATTCATTCATTCGGTTGTTAGAAGGATGTCCTAGTCTTTGGTGCCATAAATCCCAAGTGAGAGAAGATTGGTTGCAACAAATCAACATGTTTTGAGTCTTTGTAAAGGTAAAGTCCATCTCGTTCCTCACCCATCTCAATCATTTCCATCATTGACAGGTCCTGAAATACACAAAAACTAGGGAAAAAATGGCAGCATAATTGTTTTATTTAGTCAATTTGCTAATGGAAATCAAATTTAGTTGAAGAATGGAACACAAAACACATTATTGAGTTTAAGTGTAGGTGAAAATTGGATACTTCCCACATGAGAAACCTGAGTAGTGGGACCATTTGGCAACCTAACAGAGTGATTTTTGTAAGTGGTAATTTGTATGAAAAAAGCGAGGACATACAAACCATGTGGTTTGATGCCCCTATATCAATTACCCAAGAACTAGGAGAGGAAAGAGTAGCACAAGACATAGTTATACCAAGGCTGGACATATTGGTGGTAGATCTTTATGGAGATCATTCTCTACTTAGGAATTGTGTTGTGAAGAGGAGTTTTCCTGTTAGCCTTGTGCTCCTAGATACGCGGGAGATAGTTCCCCATCGGATAGTAATCCATAAATGAAAGTTTTCATGTACGACGTATACTCCAATATTTGTTTCCTAGTTAGAAGCAAAATGATGTTGTCTTGCCTGTCCGAAGTTGATCCTCAAGATAGTTGCCTTAGCAGGGTTTATGGGTATTGAGGATAGCTGTGAGACACGTAGGCTTAGTAGGCTGTAATGATTCGGGTCCATCCGACAAACTACATTGTGCGGGTTTGGAACCGTTTGGGCCGGACCAGTGTAGTGTTGACGCTTGGACTATTATTTCTCAAGATCATCATGACACGTGTACGGTGTAGAAGAGATATCGTTTGGTGTATCATCAGCTACTCCCCTCGAGCTAGTGGGCTATCACATCGGTTCACTAAGTCACTTCTTGAAAAGATATGCCGCTCATGATGATCGAGTCTTAATCATTGCTTGAGCCGCGCGTTTCATTACTTAAGTGTGTGTCCGATCAGTGCGAAGAGGTGGGAAACCAATCCCTATTTATATCTTCCTTTTTGCGGAGATTGACTTTTCCATTTCGTTGATTTTAGAAATTCTGCTCTGTTCGTCCTTGGATCGAAAGTTTGTTCACCTTTTTCATGGCTCACCAAAACAATCTTGATGATGAGACTTTGGCCAAGGGCTTCGAGTTTTTTTGAAGATAAGTCGATTTCCAAGTCGAGCCTTGACGGAATCCGAAAGACGTTCAAGGTCCCTGAGGACCTGTCATCTATGCTAGTAAGGATGATCAAACGCCGATGTTTCCTCTGGAAGGTTTCATTGTTTGCACCACGGAATACTTCAAACTGGAGTCTGTTTTCTTGTTCTTGATGAGATTTGGGGTATCTTGGATTTCCTTGGAGTCCCTCCTGCTCAGTTGGTACCCAATGGATATAGGATCATCCTTCCTATTTTGATCAGAGCGAAGGATGCTTGTGTCCGCATGACTCCGCGGTTGATTTAGTTGTTGACTTCTCCTCGGCTAAATGATCTCGCCATTTGTAAGTGACATCGCATACCTGTTTCGAGAAATTGCCAGATGACTTCAAGTTCTGGCAGAAATATTGTTTTTTGGCTCCTTCGAATACGAAGTACTTCAAGTTCAGGTGTCGTCCGCTTGAGCGAGAGTTCAGGCCACTTCGTAAGTATAACTTCATCTTTTGGTCTCGTCGCGCTGATTGTGTGTTGATCATCGCATATGTTTCTTCGCAAGGAGGTTCCCTACTACTCCTCTTTTCCCAGAGGAGCAATATACTATGAAGACAGTCCACAACGTGCTGAAGATGACTGTGGAGAAAGTCACATGTCCTACTAACTTCATCTGCAGTGGTTTGTGGATCAACTGGCACATGGCCCCCACTTTTTATTGAACGCCGAAGGTTAAGTCTGAAGGTGGTGCCCCTTCCAAAAAGAGGAAGGCTTCTACTTTGTCTGACTCGGAGGGGCTTTCTAAGATACTCACCTATTTGAAGAGATCCCATACTAAAACTGAGTCAGTTTCCAAACGGTCTGCTCCAGTGAGAGAAGAGCGTGAACCTGGTCAGCCTACCAGGGTGGAGGGTGAAGTATCCGACTGGGAAAGGGACCGCCTGCAATTAGTAGGGGTAGAAGGTGTGTCGAATCTGAGTGATGAATAGGCTGAAGCTTTGAGTAAGAAGCTGATGTTGGCTGTTGTGGCGGCTTCTACTGGTGTTGACCAATCCATACCCATTCTACTAGAGGTTTCTAATGAGGATTCGCCTGAGGTTCCGCAGTCCAATCGTTCCACTGATAGGTCATCCGACAGTGGTTGCGGTAATGCGGGTCATCCTTCTTGTAATCCGCATTATTCCCCATCTCAGTCCAGGCAGTATATTAGAGTAATGAAGGGTCTGTTGGACAATTCGCTTCCTTCACTTCCTGTGGGTTCCGCTGAACCGTCTTGCAATAAAGGGTCAGTTGTTGGTGAAAAATGAAAGGTCGTGGATGAAGGTCTGGGTGCAATGATGACTACAAAGGGTGGTGCTGGCGTAATTTCGCATTCATGAGAGGTCCATCCGGATGCGCAAATAAGTTGGTTTGCTTTGGATATTATGAAGATAAGTAACCAGGCTTGGCACCAGGAAGTTGACATGGACTATGCTTCAAGGAAGCACATTAGCAGGCATTACAGCTGGCTAATTGACCACGCTCCGAAGCCCAAGGAGGATATGTTGGAAGGGCGTATGGATAAGGGTTTGAAGTACCTTATGCTGGGGATGTCTCACTAGGTGGTCATTGCTGGGACGAAAGTTGAGGCAATTTGTGAGAGGGTGTACACCATGGAGCGTGTCTTCTCAACTATGCAGAAGTTGTATTATGATGCACTGTTTTTAATTGAGCCGTTGAGGAAGCAGATCGAGAAGAGGAGGCTGGAACAGTCAGCCGTTGTTGCTGAGACTCGGAGGGTTCATTCGGAAGCCCTTGAGTCTGATTTGGCAGAGGCGGTGTCCGTAAGGGACAGATTCAAGCAAAAAATGGATCTGATCCGCCGTGATCTGGAGGTTGCGCAGGAAGCTGCGACTAGGATGCGCTCTGAGTTGCGGTCTTTTGCTGAGGAAAACGCCATGAAGGAGGCTGAATGGGTTTCCCAAAGACAGCAGTTAGAGGATGACTTGGAATTCAACGTTCGGGTAGCGAGGAAGGCTCAAAACCAGCTTCAACTGGAGCAACATGAGATCAGGGCTGTTAAGAGTAGTCTGGCTACAGAGCAGTCTCAGGTTGGTGCACTGACTGGCAAGCTGGAGTTGTTAGAACGTGAACTTTCTGAAGCAAGGACGTGTGAGGAAGAGTTTCTCAAGGCGCAGAGCAAGTGTGAATTCTGTTGGGTCGTGCATGGGAAATTAGAACCGTTGGCGCTGATGAATGAAGAGCATCCGGAATGGGACGTTGCATATTATAAGAAGATATCATACGCTAACTTAGTAATGGTATTTGCGTCATCAGAAGAAGAGGGTGATCCAAATCATGATGCTCAGCTTGAGGCGCGTACGGACGCAACTCCTACTCCTTCCTTTGTTAAGCTTAGTTTTCATGTTTATGTTCCCCCCTCTGATGAGGAGTAGACTTTGTACACTTGTACCTTTTCTGTATTCACTGTTAATGAAAATAGATTTATTTTGAGTACACTTTGTGTCCGTATTGTGTTCGGTCCCCCTATCTTGCGTTTTCCATTTGGCCCTGTCGTTTAACTTTGACACAGGTCTGGTTGGGTTAGCAGAATGTCGAGTGGTCTGTCTACTGCTGAAAGTTTGATCATTTATGTCGCGAATGATTCAGACTTGTTCTTCTATGAGGTCTTAGAGTCACTATCGCTTAGTTACATCCAATCGTGGGTGTTCTGCCGATGGTTTAGCAATGGGCTATGCTACCCCAAGTTGTAGCTCATCCTTAAGGTAAGCCACTGGGGACTTAATTTGCGTATCCGACTATCGGTTGTGGTTGCTGGCATGAGTGAATTTTGGTAGTCGAGCACATGCATTGTCTTTGAGCTAAAGTGTTTGTCCCGAGTCAGGTTTCGTAAGCTTGAGCTGACATGTCATGTAGCGTTCATCCGTGTGTCAGCGGGTTGATTCTTAGGTCGGACTTGTGAGCGTGAAGGCGCTACCTGAGCTGTGATTTATTTCGACGACCATTGTATTAAAAGGGAACGGTGGTCTCGTGGCTAGCCATGACATCAGTCTGGGCTGACTGGGTCCCATCTTCTGAACCATCTGTACCCGTGCGAAACGGATTACAGGTTTGGGATGTTAGAATTCAGCGATCATGGTTTGTTGGAGAGCAATGATTCTCTGGCGAGCCGTTGACATCAGTTTGGGACTGACTAGGCTCTCACCTTCCCAACCATCTACAGCCGCGCAGAGCGGGTTACAAGTTTGGGATGAGGTGATTCGGCGACCATGGTTTGTAGAAGAGCAGTGGTCCCGAGGCAAGCCATCGACATCAGTTCGGGACTGACTAGGCTCCCACCTTCCAAATCATTTACATCCGTGCGCATCGAGCTACAAATTTGGGAGTTTTTTGCGACATGGTCTGTGGAAAAGCAGTGGTCCCGTGGCAAACTGTCGAATCAATTTGGGACTGACTAGGCTCCCACCTTCAAAACAATCTACACCCGCGCAGAGCGAGCTACAAGTCTTGGATGGTAATTCGGCGACCATGGTATGTAGAAGAGCAGTGGTTCCGTGGCGAACCGTCGACATTAGTCGAAACTTACTAGGCACCTACTTTCCAATTTATCTACACCCGCGCAATGGGGGCAACAGGTCCGAGCTTTGATAAGAAGTTGTGGTTGTTAGTCGTTACAGGCTAGGCTTACCTGATCGAGTTTGGCGACGGTTGTCCGCGAAAGAGGCAATGGTCCCTGGCGAGTCATCGTCACCAGGCATAATAGCACTGATTAGACTCCCACTTCCTAAACCATCGACATCCGGGCAAGGCGGACTAGGCATCGGGATGAACCAGAAGTCGTCGTCATCAGTCGAAACTAACTAAACTTGCTTGGTTAGGTAGGGGCTTCGCCTGTTGCGGGCATGCAAGCGTACATCCACGGGCGGAGTGCATTGTGCGAACGAGTTTCCTTTTGAAGAGACAGAAGTACCTTAAATCAGCTGGTGATATGCAGGTGTGATTCGTGTGTCAAAAGTGACTAGGGTTTCTAATGCTCATGTCAGGCACGTGGTAGAATATTGTTTGAATAGTGGGCTGAGCCCATGGGCGGGTAAAGGAAGAGCTAGGGTTTGTTGTAGGATCAAGACGCTATGTGTACAACGTAGATTGCATGGTAACACGTGTATGACATGGATCACGAGACGATTGAGTATCGATTACTCCACCCAATTAATGGGGTTGCATGAAACATCATTAATTGGACGAATGTGGTCATGTGCAGTTTCCTTGGGAACCATCGTCTCCTTGTTTCCCATACAGAATTCAATGCTGACAGTCAATGTTGAAGCGATGTTTGGTGAACCACTATGTCTATATGATGGTGTTTCTTCATCGTTGTAGGCATTATCTTTCACAGAGCACACCTCCTCAAATGCTCTTACTCAAAGAACATGTTTTGGGTTTTCTAAAGGTTGAAGGGAGATTTCAAACGTTAGAGTATTCGAATGTTCTAACATTTGCGATGATGAGCCATAATAAGACTTTCTGTTATGTGTGGTCACCTACTATGGGTGAGCACCCAATTGGTTCGCTGAGACCTTATAATTTCTTCTCGTATTGCGTAGAAGAAGTATAAACTTCCTCCCAAGGGATGAGTCTATCGTTTATGTGTAAGAGTTTTCTTTTGCGTCGACTGACTGTCCGGAGGTTGTGTTCCCGTCTACAATGACCTCTCCGCTTTGTTGGGTTGAAAAGCGGATTGCTTCTGTGATATTTGAATGTTATCCATTTCTAGGGAAGTGACTCTTTCGCAGTTACTGGGTCTGGCTTTTGTTCAACTCGCCCTGTGGGCTCTAGTTGGATCTGGGAACATTTTATCTGCTTCAGTGCAGCGTAATGGCAGCTTTGTGTTGTTGGTTGATTTCCACAAATTGTTTTCTCCGAGTGGTTTGCGGTGTACTTGAAGCACTAGTGGAGGGTGAAGATTACTGCTTCCATCTGGTGAAGCCACGACATTCCCAGGATAAGGTTGTAGGTAGACAGTGCGTCTACAACCATAAAGTCCAAGAACATGACTTTTCTTAGTTGTGGTTCTCCTGCCACGCTGCTAACCTTATCGTCTTGATTAGGAAGCATTTATCTCCACTGAATCCAATCAGCAGGTAATCTGAGGATGTCAAGTTCTCCTCCTTGAGGTCCATACTGCAGAGCGCGTTGTAGAACATAACGTTAAAGGCGCTTCCTGTATCCACCAACACTCTCTTCACTTCCCACTTTGCGATAGAAACTGAAATGACGAGAACGTCATTGTGCGGTGCGCGGACACCTTCAAGGTCCTTGTTTATGAAGGTTAAGGTGGGGATGGGGTTTTGCACCCTCGAGTAGAATACATGTTTGTCCTCATCTGCGGGCTGCGTCCACATCTCTAGTAGAGTCCGCTTGCAGGATTTATTTGACCGGTCTTCATCCGATCTGACTCCGTGAAGGACATAGATTATGCCCGGAGTCTCCTTCTCAATCTCCTTGACTGCCTCTCCCCTGTCTCTGGGTCGGTCTTTTCGCTTCTCTGAACTCAGGAATTCTTTTAGATTGCCCCTGCGGATTCAGTATTCGATCTCATACCTTAGACTCTTGCAATCATTGGTGTCTTGGCCACCCTCATTGTGGTATGAGTAGTACTTGTTGTTGTCACGCTTGGAGGGGTCTTCGCGCTACTTCGGGGACCACTGTAGATCCTCCCATTTTTTCATGGAATTCAAGACGTCCGATAAGCTAGAATTGAAGGGGATCATGGATCTGGATCCAACGCAATTGGAAGTTTTCTCTGTTGTCATTGGGTGTTCACTTGTTTTTTCTTTGTCCTCTAACCTTCTTCCCTCCTTCCTGCCCCTATGAATGGAGGGCTTCTTTTCAACTTCGGTTTCCTTCTTCGTTGTTCTCATCTCTTCCAGGGTGATGTACCTCTGGGTGCCTTCAAGAGTTCTGCCATATCCAAAGGGGTTCTAAGGTGAGGAATTTGTAAAGCTTTCCCTCTCTTAGGCCCGCGATAAAAGTCTTAACGGCCGTGTCGTCGCTGCAGCCGTCAATGAGCATCAGCTCATCGTTGAAGTGTGTGATATACTCTCTTAGCGTCTCATTAAGATTTTTGCTTCAGAGAAAGTATGTAGTGTGGGCCTTTCCAGAGACGCAGACTTTCGACAAAACACATCAAGAATTTCTTTGCCAACGTCTTGAACGAGTCGATCGATTTTGGCGGGAGGTTGTGGAACCACATCAGTGCTGAATTCTTTAGACTGGTAGGGAGCGTTCTGCACATCACCGACTCGGAACCTTCTTTGAGTGCCATTACATGTTAGTGATGGCGCAAGTTATTGAATATGTCGGTGGTCCCGTCATAGAAATCGAGCTTTGGAGGCATGAACTTTTTTGGAAGAGCCTCGTTCATGATACGGTACACGAATGGTGGAATAGAGAGGCAATATAGCACATCTGAGTCGTGAGCCCCTTGGCGGAGGGGGTTCTGCGGGGCGAGCATGTCTACCTTGAAGGTCGGGTCCACGTTAGATGTGCTGCCTCCTCTAGTCTAATGAGAACTAGTTGGGGCTTGACTCTTCTGTGTTTGTTCTCCATTGACTTCCGAAGATGGAGGCATGTGCTGCTTCTGATCTTCATTAGCAAGTGGAGGGTTCTGCTGTATGAGAGCCTCTACTGTTTTGGCGATTTGTTGTATTTGTGATGAGGGTAAATCTATCATGGGTCTGTCAATGCTGTTGTCGGCGCAGGGGTGTGAGCCTGCTACCCGTGTGTCACCGGCACCACTTTATAGCGCTAGTATGAGCATTTGACGTGTCCCCTTTTTCACATTGTTGCGTGATCTGGTGGTCACCATCTTTTTGTATTTTGAAGAGAGATGATGCTAGTAATTGGTTAGGAAATTTTTCGTCCCCACGGACGGCGCCAAACTGATGTAATCAATTTTCGCTCCCTGCTTTGACCTTGACCTACAAACCTACTAATGTACACAAGGAACACAAGTGAGCCACGAACCACCGTTGTGGTGGCCGATGACACTCCGATGCTAAAGTCAAACAGGGATCTGAGGAAGGCGTAATGTTTTAAACAAAAAATTTGTATCGTTCCTTAGCTTACCAACTTTATGTCTTATTTGTAGTGCTGGAGTCATAGTTCGACCAGGCCATCGGTGGAGTAGTTTAGGGAAGAAGATCTTCGTGGAGATCCTTCTTTACTTAGGAGTTGTGCTCTGAAGGGGAGTTTCCCTGTTAGCCTTGTGCTCCTAGATATGCGAGAGATAGTTCCCAATCAGAAAGTAGTCCATAGATAGAGTTTCCATGTGCGACGTATACTCTGGTATTTGCTTCCTAATTGGAAGCAAAGTGTTGTTGTCTTGCCTGTCCGAAGCAAATCCTCGATATACTTGCCTTAGCAGGGCTTATGGGTATTGTGGATAGTTGTGAGACGCGTGGGCTTAGCAAGCTGTGATGATTTGGATCCGTCTGGAGGACTGCATTGTGCAAGCTTAGAACCGCTTGGGACGGATCAGTGTAGGGCTGACGCTTGGGCCTATTATTTTTCGAGATCATCATGACACTTGTATGGTGTAAAAGAAATATCGTTTTGGTGTATCATCAAAAACTATAGTGAAGTTTGAGTGTTGGATTTCCTCCCTTTTTCACTCTCATCTTGAGTGTTGGATTTGGTGAAGCTTCACTAGTCTTCTCGAAGGTTCTCCTCCTCCGAAGCATTGGATTCAAATTGGGTTCTTGATCATCTCTCATCAATACAACTCTCGATCTTCGCTACAAACTCAAAATTGAGCTTTTGTGATGCAAATGCATTGAATTTGTGGTAAACTTTCTGTAATTTTGTTGAAGAATCACTTCAACATATCTTTCTTTGTTCATATTATGATTATTATTTATTTTATTTTTGTGATAAAGAAAGTAAAGGGAATGATTCATTTTTCTAGCAGTGATTCTTCAATGAAAGATAATATTAGGCAACCCATAACTTGAGTTGGTTCGAACCTGTGATGTGTGATGTGTGATTCCATCCGTCACACCTCTATCAACTCAGCTAATACACCTTTAGTGACTTCTTTTTTACTATCTCCTCCTCCTTTCTTCTTGTTAGTCATCGTCGAAGCTCCAATCCCAAACCATTCCGTCCCGTTTCATAGAATCAAGATTGGGACCGGGACTCAGATTGGGACACGCCCAATCCCGAACCGTGCCCACCCCTATTTTATTTTGCATCCTTTGGAACTTGGTTAGTCTCCTTAAGGACTTGATTGTCACATTAGGAACTTTGTCAATCAGGGGCTGGGAAGAAAGTGGATCTTCTTTCCATACAAAACCCTCGAGGAGGATCGACATCATCCTTTGAATCTCTGCCTCCACCTCGGCAATTACTTCATTTCCCAACCATTCCTTTTCTTCCACAAACCAATGCCAATATTCATATTATCTTCCTGATACCAGTTAACCAAAAAACTTGTCTTCCTGATACCATCAAACCATAACCATACCACTTTTAATCTACTCTACAATTTAGCAAATTTAGCAGGTGGGAGAGTATTACGGCTAAAGTTCACTAATTTCCAAAACTAAAGACTAGAGTTCGCTCATGTTTGTCCATACCATCCAACACTTGTTCCTTGAATAACAATGACAAGTTTCGCTGAGAACCTCGCTATCGCCAGCTCAAAAATTATTACCTAGACTACTGGAAATACTCTATGCCCCAACAAAATAGACTAGATAACAATCTATCGATGCCAATGCTACTTTATCTAACCCTTTTTTTCCCTGATACTTTATCTAACCCTTGAAACTGAAGAAATTTCTTCTTAAAAAATCAACTAGATAAAATAAATCCATGTCCCTTTAAACTCATTCCGAGATTTTTCAAATGCTATCAAACACAACTAAAAACGCATAGAATATTTTAAAGGTGTGCATAAGACAAATATGTTGGCTCAAAATGTTCATGCCATACACTAGCAAATTGTTTATAAATGTTTGACCCCACACAATTGCCAACATATTGTGCCAATTAAATATAAGGAAACTAGCATGTATTAATGGTCTCATCGCCAATGGGGAAATAATGATTCCTACAACGAAAAGTTCTGGGTGTTCAAAGAAATTTAACAATTGATCAATATCGAACGATTTTTGTAATAATAAAAAAATCGAAGGATTTCTAATAACTCAAAAATGGTATTAGAATTTACCCAAGCAAAAGTCGGCCCTATTTGATCACAAACAACTAACTGTTCAATTCCTAATTGAACATAAATTGCTATCACAGAAATCTACTATATAAGAACCAATTTCAAAAGAAGAGACAATATTTCAGGGACTAGACAAATGAAAAGACATCCTCACAAGTCTGTACGAAGGTTGATTTGGGTCTTAAAAGTTAGAATCATCAGAATAGCATATAGTCTTGCTACAGTTGACTTTCAGTCATTTAACATACAAACTCATTCGAAGCCTCGAAGTTCCATCCAACTCTACATAATAGAGAAAATAAATCATATATCCCCCTACATCAACAAAGACGATCCCAGACTAATTCGTGACAGACAGAAGTATAAATTAAATTGCCAGACCAGATGTGATATAGTTGTGTATATGTATATATGGATAGACACAGAAGTAAATTAGTCTGGGAGACCTGCAATCATTAAATCAGTGCAAGGGTGTGCGAGGTGCACGAGGTCGAACTGGCGTCTTTGACGGGCTGACCCTGGATACACGACATATATAGGATGTTACAACTACTTGTAAGAAAAAACAAATAATTCAAATTTCAAACCTTAAATTCAATAGGGGAAAAAATATATATATCAGCTTGAGCACAATAAATACGGAAGGCAATATTCAAAACTGACCTTATTGGCAAGGATCCCAGAACGACACCACTACAGTTCAGAGCAGCAATTGCACTTTCGGCCTGTTCAAGAAGATTAAGCAGAAGCAAACCATAGTTAATACTTGGAGACTCGGTAGGGGGCACTGAACTCACATCTTATGCATGATATTCCAAAAATCAAAGACCATACCAAAACGTATTACTGCACATGATTAACTGTCATGGCATCTTGAATCTTGACTACTTGCTAATGTTAAGGTCATTCTAGCAAACAGATTTTAATGTTGTCTTAACTATTTTAGTTTTAGCAATGACAAAATGCCAGGAGCTTGACTCCATCCAAGCATACCCAAAGTTGCATCTTTGAAATAAGTGCATTTCTGTTATCGATTCCCTCAATTCATAGAAAAACTGTAGTATATTGACCAGATGATATGCTTCTTTTGAAATGCAAAGTCTACATTACCTTGCACCCCCACCAACCCATCAAAACTGCCTCCTCGAAAGACTCGTTATCGATGTGGACACACATCCCACTCGTGTGTGGTTATCGATGGCTTGTGATATCGAATACCGGGCAGGTGTGCTCTGATCACTTGTCACAGGCTTGGCTTTCAACCCAAAAGACTAGTCTATTTAGGGGTGGGCATCGCATCCCGCGATCCCGATCCCGTCCCGATTTCTTTTTAGTCCATTGGGATTGATCAAACCCGTCTCGTCCCGATCTAGAATGGGATGGGACCGGGATGGAGATTTTCAATCCCGCCATCCCGTCCCGTCCTGAACTTATTTATTTAATATATATTATTAATTAATATTTATTAACTCAAAATTTTGTTTGTCAATTTAAGGGTGGTACATGAAATTTGAGGAGTTATGTGAACTTAACATCACAAATAATTGTCTTATAGTTTAAAACAATAACACACCTTAATATTTATAAATGATAGAAAATAGACTATAGTATTCTTGAATTGATGAAAAAATTAAGAACATAAATAGAGACCTACAAAAACAAGACTTAGCATATTTTGGAACAAAAACACTGTAGTGTGCTTAAACTGAGAATGGGTTGGTCTAGTATGCTTCAAAGAACCGCCCTACCCTTATTGGACTTGGACCTTGTATGGCTAGTTGCCTAGACTATACTTGAGCCTTGCCACTACATTTTCAGAGTTCGAAATAATTAGACATAATGGGAAGGTTTGATAATATAGTAATTATATACCTTTACGTGCAATAATAACCTAGTAATAAGTTCACAAAAATCCAATCATGCTCATCTCGTTTCATCCCAAAGATAAAACGGGATGGGATCGGGATGAGGTCCATCCTGTCCCGTGCCCACCCCTAAGTCTATTGATTGGAGGTCTCCAAACCCATATAACCCAAGGATCGCCCATCACCTATCTGATGCGGGAAAAGTCATCCAGCCTACAGATTTGCTAAAGACTGCCAGTTACAGTTCGATATTGCCAAGTCTTACTTGGAGAAGGCCACTCGCGGGATGAAATGGGCAGACCAAAATAGAAAAGATGTGAAATAAAAGGAGATATTGACTGACTCGTCCCTTCAGACGGAATCCTGTACACTAAATCTTTTGCACTCGATTCGTAATATTTGCAAATTCGAGGGTGGCTGAGGATTGATTGATGATGAAGGTCCAACCCCAATAATTCAAAGCTTTTAGGGATTGATACAAAGATATAAAAGTCCCTCATCAGTAGTAAAGAAGGTTGGAAAGGTGCCTTACCTACTCCAACTACCAACAAAGCAAAGTTGAAGATACATCATGTGTTCCACGCAAGTTGCCTCAAGCCTTATCATTCAGATGAGGGGGATCCATCACGGGGAATCAGCAAAAGAACACCTATGACTATGACCGCCTCCTTCGACAAAGATGTTGAGTATGTCATAGTTGATCATAGCATATCAAGACGAGAAACACCTTACAAAGAATACCTAGTCAAGTGGACTACTCAAGAGTGAGCCAAGTTGGGGGCTGGCAGACGTTGTCGCAATATGTAGAAAAGATACAAGTGTAGGTAGAAGAGAATGTCATTAGTGTTATTTAATTGCCTTTAGATTGTTGTTATGGACTCATTTGTTGGACGCGTGTATAAAAGACGTGCTAATTAAATTCGAGCTGAATTTTCTATTCCTATTTAATGTTGCGTTATTTAATGCTAAAGTTTCTCATTTGTTGGATGCATGTATAAAAGACGTGCTAATTAAATTCGAGCTGAAATATTCCTATTTAATGCTGCGTTATTTTTAAGTTGTTTGAGTTTGTTGGAGACTTGTTTCCTAGATTAGGTAGTTGCTTAATTTTAGTTGTTTAAAACCTAGATTATAGGTTCCTATTTGTAATAAACTTATCCTAATCCTATTTAAAGGACCTGATGATGAATAAGAAGTAAGCTGAATATTATTGTTAACTGAGTTTGCTGATTTATTTCAAGAACCAACATTTCTGCCCCCAATTCGCAATTGTGATCACCGAATCTGCCTTGTGCCTGGATCGGGTCCAGTAGTGGTTCAGCCATATCGATACCCGCATATTCAGAAAGATGAGATAGAGCAGCAATGCGCACAAATGTTGCAACAAGGGATCATCATTCGCCCAAGTAGACCCCCCTTCTCACCGATGCTATTGGTCAAGAAACACAGATGGGTCTTGGCGGTTTTGTGTAGATTACAGAGAGTTGAATGCCAATCAAAATTGTGAAAGATAAATTTTCTATTCTGGTAGTAGATGAGTTGCTTGATGAACTACACGGGTCCCAATTCTTCACCAAGTTAGACTTGAAGTCTGACTATCGTGCGGATGAATGCTCCAGATGTTGAGATGACAGCATTTCGCACCCATCATGGACGCTTTGAATTCCTGGTTATGCCATTCATATTGTCGAATGCTCCCTCCACTTTTCAGGCTCTTATGAATGAGGTATTCCGAACCCATTTGCGTAGATTTATTTTGGTTTTCTTTGATGATATCTTGATTTACAGCCGCACTTGGGAAGACCATCTAACACATTTGCGGGTAGCATTTGACTTGTTGTGTGCCCATCAACTGTATCTAAAGAAATCTAAATGCTCATTTGGTGAAACTCAAGTTGCATACCTTGGCCATGTAATCTCGGCTACAGGTGTGGCTGTTGACGTGAGCAAAGTGCAGGCAATTGCAAATTGGCTACAACCACAGTCAATTACAGCCTTGAGGGGATTTTGGGGGTTAATAGGTTACTACCGGAAATTTATTAAAGATTATGGGCAGTTGGCAGCTCCTTTAACAAACATGTTGAAGCGGAATTCTTTTCAATGGAATGAGGCATCCTTGACTTCCTTTACTCAGCTAAAGCAAACACTAGCTACTACTCCAGTTTTGCAATTACCGAATTTTGAGCAACAATTTATTGTGAAATGTGACGCGCTCGGATGGGTGTCCTTCAGCAAAACAACCACCCTATTGCATTTTTCGGCGACAATTGGCTTCACGACATCACAAATTAGCAGCCTACGAACGGGAGTTGATTGGGTTGGCAAAGGTGGTGCAATATTGGAGGCCATATTTATGGGGCCGACGCTTTCTTATTCGTACTAATCACTAAAGCTTGAAGTTTTTGTTAGAACAACGCATTACCACTTCACCACAACAACATTGGATAAGCATGCTAATGGGCTTTGACTGTGGTGGAATATCGTGCGGGTAAATTGAACAAGGCTACCGATGCACTGTCTAGATGTTTTCAGGAAGACCAGCTCTTAAATGCTATAAGTCAGCCCCGATTTTTACTAGTTGAGGCTGTGAAGTCACTAGAATCCATCTTTCCAGGAGTCGTTTCTTAAGGTTACCAATGGCAAGTTGGCTGCCCCCTGGTCCATTCGCGATGGCCTTCTCCCTTTACAAGGACCGGATTTATTTGTTGCCCACTTCCTCATTGATACCAACCACATTATCCAGTTTTCATGATAGCACTCATGAAGGGGTATAGAAAACTCTACATCGGATTCGTAGTGATTTCTATTGGAAAGGAATGAAAATTGCTATTGCTGAATATGTGGCCTCTTGTCCAATTTGTCAACGTCACAAGGCTGAAAACTTGGGTCCCGCAGGTCTACTTCAGCCATTGGCTCTTCCTTCACAAATATGGGAAGATATTTCAATGGATTTCATTGATGGTCTGCCAAAGGCGTGGGGAAAGACGGTCTTGTTTGTTTTAGTGGATCGTTTCTCTAAATATGCATACTTCATTCCGATGGCACATCCGTATATCGCTACTCAGGTTGCACGGATTTTTCTGGCAAACATTGATCGTCTTGATGGCATACTGGAATCCATTACTTCTGACCGTGATGTGGTTTTTACTAGCAACTTCTGGAAAGAACTTTTTCGCTTGAGTGGAACTAAACTAGCATTCTCTTCGTCGTATCATCCACAATCCGATGGGCAAACAGAGGTTGTTAATCGCACAATTGAGATGTTTTGTGGGGGACCATCCAAAATGCTGGGTGGATTGGTTACCATGGGCCGATTATTGCTATAACACATCCTTCCATTCAGCTCTACAAAAGACTCGCTTCCGAGTTGTGTATGGACACAACCCTCCTCACTTATTGTCTTATGTACCTGGTTCCTCTCGTGTCGAGGCAGTTGACAACGCCTTGGCAACCCGTGACCTTGAGCTCAATCAAATTTAGAGCAAGCTCAGGTATGCATGGAGTACTATGACAAAGGGCATCGGGATGTTGAATATAACGTTGGGGATTTGGTTTGGCTTCGCTTACAGCCATACCGCCAACACTCTCTCATTGGTCAGCACCGCCACAAGCTTTTTCCGAAGTTTTATGGCCCGTTTTCCATCCTGCAGCGTGTTGGGTCAGTTGCTTACAAACTCCAATTGTCGGCCGACTCCAAGCTCCACAATGTCTTCCATGTCTCCCTTTTGAAACCATATAAGGGTACACCGCCTACTTCTCCGCCATCGCTGCCTCCGGTTGACAAGGCCGGGTCATTCCAACTCCTGCTGCTGTTTTGCGAGCTCGTTTGAATCGCGATAATTGGGAGTTGTTAGTCCATTGGACAGGAACTGATGCTGCCGACTCCACTTAGGATTCTCTGGCACATTTCCACAATGCTTACCCAACCTTTGAGCTTGAGGACAAGGTCTTTCTTCAGAGGGAGGGTGATGTTATGGACTCATTTGTTGGACGCGTGTATAAAAGACGTGCTAATTAAATTCGAGCTGAAGTTTCTATTCCTATTTAATGTTGCGTTATTTAATGCTAAAGTTTCTCATTTGTTGGACGCGTGTATAAAAGACGTGCTAATTAAATTTGAGCTGAAGTTTATATTCCTATTTAATGTTGCGTTATTTTTAAGTTGTTTGAGTTTGTTGGAGACTTGTTTCCTAGATTAGGTAGTTGCTTAATTTTAGTTGTTTATAACCTAGATTATAGGTTCATATTTGTAATAAACTTGTCCTATTTAAAGGACCTGATGATGAATAAGAAAGAAAGCTGAATTTTATTGTTAACCTAGAGACTGGAGCTCTCTTAACGAGATCCAAGGTTTCAGCATCCTTTTGATGAACTGAACATTTTATTAAAGATAGGTCGTTCGAAGAATCATAATAAAGGAAAAGGACGACTCCTCGAGCTGGACTTTCCTGTGAATCGCTCGGTGACAAAATCCTTGGCAAGAGAAGGTAACAATTGTCCTCAAGATAAGTATCTATTTGATGGAGGATTTAATGCAACAACTCAACTCATTCATGAGAACCCAAGTAGATAGCCCAAGAATGCTATAGAAATCCAAAAGGATTTGTGGGCTTTGAAGCATTCTAAAAAAAAGAAGACACGTCAAAAGGAGGATTTTAGAGATTAGGAGATACTATGTAAATAGCATAACCTAGGAATATTCTTAGAATCCTCTAGATTTGTTTGTATGACCAATGGATGTAACGCGTGTAAATCCTAGCCCTCCATTGGACCCCCAAACAAGTATAAATAGGGGAGCCTCATTCAGTTGTAACCATCAACAAAATTCAATAAATACAAGTTCTTCCTTTAAAAGCCTTGAGAGTTCCTGAAGAGTTCTCTTAGGAGCTCTCTTAAATGCGACAGGGTACTTAGTAAGCTTGACTGAAATACTAAGTACTACCAAGCTGACTTGAGCATAAATTAGGGTGGAAATACTAATGTGTTGCATGGTTGGCTATTTGAAGACCAGGGACGTGACAATGGGGTCGCTTTTCC
Source organism: Berberis vulgaris (assembly GCA_963556465.1). Taxonomy (NCBI): domain Eukaryota; kingdom Viridiplantae; phylum Streptophyta; class Magnoliopsida; order Ranunculales; family Berberidaceae; genus Berberis; species Berberis vulgaris. The sequence continues at coordinate 23,129,482 of OY747131.1, read as the reverse complement.
GTGTTATTATTCAACGTTTTCTAATTAAGAGGGTGGGAAGAAGATTCCACCTAGAGCCTCCCATTTTATTAGAGGGCATGCAAGTTAATATTTCCTACTTTTCTATGGTTTTGAAGATGAGAATGCCCTTCACCTCTTCTTCTACGGTCTGACTTGGTAATTGCTAGATGTTTGGAAGCTCTTTTGTGCAGTTTGCATTAACACAGCCTATCCTCCACAATCATGAAGTTCTACTATTTTGATTTTTGACATTCAAAATATTCATTGGGAACCAAACCATTTGTAGTTTGGGGTGCTAGGCATAGTTTGGGGTGCTAGGCGATAGGGAGTCTCCTAGGTGCCTAGGGATTTTGGGCAAACAAAAAGGAAATGTAAGATTCACCCATTGCATAAATCTAAACGTAATCTGAAGAAGTGGGAGAGGGAAAGAAGGGCTGAAGCAATTGGAACTTGCCAATATAAAGAATGGATTGAATCAAAATTTAAATAGAAACAGAAACTAGAGCTGGCCGGTTGGCAATCCACCAATTAAGCTTCAATTCGAGTTTTTTGGGCTTCTCGACTCTAAAAGTGGAGCCGCTGGCCTTGGTCAACTTGTCCAGTCGAGAAGGGAAGGATGAATTGATTTGATTGAACTTTATCTCACACAAGGCTTAGGCAACTTTGTCGCACAGTTGTGTCGACTCTGTGCATGTATATATATAAACCTTGTGCCCTACATCCTTTTGACAGCAGCTTTGGCAAAGCCAGGCTATAAATATTTTGAAGAAAAAACACCTAGTGCACCTAGGTGTCACCTTTAACTACATCCAACCCAAAAGATGCATCATCACCTTTAACTACATAGACCAAACCTAAAAGACACTATCCATATCCACCAACTTTGCACAGGTGTAACTTGCTTGAAACGGTGATATAGGTTCTCAATTTAAAACAGGGACTTACAATTTTCTTTCAAAAGATGAAAAAATCATAGAAAAAGATGAAAGATGAAAAATCGGAGAAATTTTCATTAAGGTGGCCTCATGGGGAAAGAAGAAAAAATCATTGAAAGATGAAACATAGCTACCGTTACAATCTCACAACCTGTAACACTAGCCTTCAACCTCTCCCTAGTCTCAGAAAAGGACCAACCAAGAATTGAAGTGAGGAGAAAGATATAATACCTTAACAAATTCGTGGACCTACTAGAATATGTGGATTTAATTTGATCAATGAACACAAATCGCCACAAGTGAGGACAACTTGATATCCAAGTCTTTCAAAAAGTATGACATATCTAATCAACTTATATTCTTCCCTGTAAGAGAATTGAGTTCATAGATAATAAGGCTAGTTTTAAATGGAGCCAGAGTATGCGGTGCCTTCAACCTATTGTTCATCCAGTTTCAATACAAGAGGTAAACATAGAAAGAAGATCTAGAAGAAACTTTTGGAGAATGGAAAATACCATCAAAATAATTTAGAGTCCTTGCCTATAAACATCTCCTAAAGCAACAAATGGCATGGTCCATCCTCAATCCGAATAGGAAGTCAGTTCGAAGTTTGCTTCTTACGCTTTCTGGGAGTCCTCCAAATGAGTAGCCTGAACAAACACTATCTAGACTGAGCAGCTTAGTCCTAAGAGCAACATTCTTCTTATAAAAAGTTATTATAAAATCCTTCACAGGCTCAACCAGGAAGACTTCACTCAAAACATACAGCGGGAAGGATCCCTTACAGTCAAAACTCGTTTCTGCATTTCTCCAGTGGAATTCTTGAGTTTAGCAGGGGTTTCTCGAGTTTAGTGGGATCAACGTGGATCGATCCTTCTGTGGATTTAGTTGGCAGTTCAAAGTGGATTGAGGTGGAGTATGGTAAGAGGGTAGGTTGGAGTGATGGCTGAGCAGTTGTCTGAGCTTTGGACAAAGCAAAGGATTTAATTCCTCTGTGAGTACATGGAAATGGGAGAGGTGGATATTTGTTGATTATAGTTGAGAAATGTTTGATGCCAATGGGTGCTTAATAAGGATTTGGTCACAGGGGGTTCCCAATCTAGGGTAATTTTGTTCCAGAAGGGAAAAGAATTAAGGGTGGATTTGATCTAACCATGAGACTATCAACTCTGAGGATCTCCACACAAAAACATGCAAGGTTCAGATGCAAATAGGGCCGAAGGAGAGCGAAAAGAACAAGAAGTGAATTTTGATGAGCGAAGTTTTCATCGTATGTGGAGCACTGGAGCTAGTCAAAGTGAGTCCAGATGGTGAATCGATGTTTCCAATTTCAAAGCAGCGTGGCAGTGGGAGTATTTTAGACCTTTTATAGGAAGTGTGCGGTGTGTGGATTGAGTGAGACAGAATGGAGGTCGTCGAGAAGGCGTGGAATGGGTGAAGACCAGGGTATATCTCTCATTTGTTTTCAATGGAGACGATTGGATTCAAACTGAGTGGGCACTCTATGGGATGCAGAGAATGACATGGAGAAGATGAGCCTATGGTAAAGTGAGGAGACCTTCCCTAAGGAACAAAAAGTGAGATTAGTGGGGTTTCGAGAGGGCAGGCACCATGGATGTCTGTAGCAGAGTGATATGGAACAGAGGCACCTACATGGCAAATTCATCCGGGTGGACTATAACATGGAGGGTTAGAGGCCAGGTGGGGCTCTCCAATCGGCAGGGACAAAAGTAGAGAATAAAGGTCAGTAATAGGACCAAGGTGTAAGGAAGAAAGTGAAAAAAATTCAAAATCCTAATTCTGGACATCAATCAAAGGATGGTAGTAAAGATTACCAGTTGCTAGCCGTTGAGGACAGGTGTCGCATGGGTATTGTAGGGATCCTAGAGATAGTTGAGGATGGTTTGGAAATTAAATATGATGGAGCGTATTACATAGAAAATCAAGAGATGTGCAGAAACAAATATGGAGAGAATAGGGTCCCATTCGGTGCACTAGAAGTTTCGTCAAGCGGTTAGAGGCGGCTCCAGGTGTTAGTTATTTAAAGATGGTTAGAGAAAGCTCGACAAAAGTTAGCTTGGGTAAACTTGATTTTGCCTAATTGTTGCCAACAAAGGAAAGGCTTTCAAGGCCCGAAAGCTTGATGAGGAAAGGTGACCCATATAAGCAAGAAAGAGCGTTGAACCCGAGTTCAAGAGGTAATTTAGGCTTTGGAAAAAAATAGTAACAAGATACGGAGACCAGATTGAGGATGTCCCTTGTCATTGAGGATGATTTCTTGATTCTAGTTGGTGTCCTACAACAATTCTTACCCCGTCCTGGTTACCCAATGTCTCATTTCTTATCGCTTCTGTTTTAACAGCCGAGTTAAAAAGCAAAAGCAAGAGAGATAAAGATGGTGGAGGCTCTTAGTAGACTAATAGCCACGGCATTGAAGAAATGGCTATATTTACCAGTGTTCTAAAAAGCGCTAGGTGATGGGCGGGCGGCGAGCAAGTGCCTAGCGCCAAGGGGCCTAGGCAGCACCTAGACGGTCTTACATTTTGTATTATAACTTTAATAATTTATAAAAGTTAAGCATAATACCTTATCAATTACATCCAATTTAATGCCAAGATATATATGCAAAATTTAAAAACATGAAAAATTAACAATCATGAACAAAATTGATTAAAACTCAAATGACTGAACTTGGTCATGATGGGTACTTTATACAAAGATGAATTTGTGGACAAATATCCAAACTTACTTTTTTATTTTTCTTTAAATTACATGAATGACCTCAGTCATGTTTGATAAAATCTACATTACTAAAATTGGTACCGACGGATCCTTTGAGAATTTTATTAAGTAATCATCCTTTACTACATTCAGACATATAATGAATAAAAAAAAATTAAATTGTTTATTTCAAAAAAAGAGGAAAGAAAAATAAAATAATAACACAATCAGCCTAATTAAAAAATAAAAATAAATAAACAAAAAACTCGCCCAGACTGCCTAGACCCTGCCTAGGCCGCCCCAGACCCGCCTAGACTGCCCAGAACCTGCCCATCCATTAATCTGGACGTTTCTCTAACGCCTAGCGCCTAGGCCGATTTTTAGAACACTGATATTTACTATATGTAATTGTTTGATATGTCTATCTCTGTGTCTTAAAATATTGTGAGCATGAGAATAACTTATTATAATGTGTGGTGAGGACAACAACAGAGTTCATACTTTGAATTGAGAATGGGAATTGATATGTATGCCATTGAGGTGGGTGGTCTTGATATTCGACCTCTCCAAATTGTGAATAAAGTGTTTCTATGCAAATAGCTGTGGAGATAGTATAGAAGTGTAATCTTTATAGAAACAAGTGATAAAGGTGAAGTATGATCCTACTAGTCCACCAAATATCTAGGGTGCTCTTACGTAGTACATGGAAGACTTTATAATCAAGGGCTCTCAAAAGAGGGAAATAGGGGTGAAATTAAAAGTTTGAAAATGGATGAAGTGATTAAGGCTATTCATGGGCTCAAATCAAAGATGGAATGATTGATACATTTTACGTTAAAACAGTATATGAACAATCGAAAATCCCAATGCTATTGGATGTTTGACAAGTTAACGGAAATTTTAAACACGGAGAGGTCAAGGGCTATATTTTCTAAAGTGCCAATGAAGCATCAACAGCATAAATCTTTCTTCATAGTACTCTGACCCTCTAATTTACATCACTTTTTTCCATTAAAATTGCAGCCATAAGCTTTCATCTATGGCGCAAGGTGTTGTTGAGAATTAATATGAGAAATAAAAATAAGCAAAAAGTGGAAAGTCCAACTGAAAATTAGATAATAAATAAATGAACAAATAAATATATAAATAACCTCAAAATTAGATTATTAGAAATAGAGGATATTAGATAACAACTTTCTCATTTCATCTCTCATTCTCCCTCACATCCTAACTTCTCTTCCCTTTATTCTCTCTTGAATAGATATTCTCTCACTTCTTTTTAAATAAATTTTCCCATCTTTGCTCAAGCGATGGACAAGGGTGTGCAAAAAACAATAAACTGAAATAACGACCAAACCGAACCGATACAGTTCAGTTTTTGTACATCATCGGTTCGGTTTGGTTCCTAATTGTAAAAAAACTACCCATTTTCAATTCGTATCAGTTTAGCAAAATATATAACCGCATTAACCGAACCGACCATCATTATAAAACATTAAAAAAAAAAATTATATGCTATCCAAAAGAGTACAATTAAGTAATTGAAAACTTTTTTACCTTCTCAAGGCGGCTTCAGCTTCATTGCTAGTTCAATAACCTAGACTAACTATCAACACAACGTGAATAGCTATGTTGGGTGTGGAAGCACCTACTACTATAAGTATATCACATCCAACTTTCTTCAATGAATTTGTACCAAGATGAATTCCATAATCTCGGGTCACATGGAAGAGTCCGACTAGGGTTGGGGGCACAAACAATACCATGGGATTGCTCTAAAAGTCTAAAACCATGTCACAAATAAAATCATTATTCATGATGCAGTCTTTCTCTTTAACAAAGAATGTTATTTAAAGAATGCTACCAACTTTTATGGTGCATTACTTTAACACTTTGTTATATTGTTTTACCCTTTACTAATAATGCTAACCAAATTATCATGCAGTGATAAGTGCGGTTTTAATTTTAATTAGTTTAACTATCTTATTTATAAATATTGGAAATATAATAAACTCGTATAATATCTCTTTAGGATCCGAAGCATATTCCCCATTATAACATGTATAAAACTACAAGTGGAACCCCCAAAGCATATTTCCCAATTCAAAATCAATAAAACCCTAGTAATATTCACACCTATGTATTGATGTGCACCCATCATTCCCACTCTTACAAAAAGCTCGCCATCAACTTCAAGACCAGATGGTTGTTTCAATAACTAGAGAAATAAGTTGCTTTTTAGTGATGAGCTGAATTCAACATCAACATCCACTTCATGACCTACAGCATCAACGAAAAGTAGTGGGTGGGAATCCCATCTCGCAATCCCAATCTCGTTCCATCCCATCCTAATTTTTTATGGGACCTTTTGAAATTGATCAATCCCATCCAGTCCCGATCTAGAGTTGGATGGGTCGGGATGGAGATATTCAATCTCGCCAATCCCATCCCGTCTTGAACTAAATTATTTAATATTTATTATTAATTTTAATATATTTTTAAGACTGCAATTTTTTGGCTTTGCAACAACAATTTGTTTCTGATTTGCAACAAAAAAGAATAGTGTAATTACTTTCTAAAACATGATAAATATGATCGTTTGACAAGAAGTTTTTGTTAAAAGCCACATTTTTGGTCCAATGGGTGGATATGTTTGCATAATGGATTATCTATCACCCATTTTATTTGTTATCTAATAACTTGTGAAGTTATATGTGACGATGGGATACCCAATTAAGATCTTTCCCTTCGAAATGCATTGTGTATATTTAGGTGGGTAAAATATAACTTGGTTCAGATGGTGGTGGAGGATGCTTCATGATGTTCCAAATTTGCATATGTTGTAAAGGAGTTTCAAACTCATCCAGCTCCCTCAATCATCTATGGAATCAGTAGGGTTTTGATGTTTGCTTGATGTCATTTGAAGACCGGCACAACACATGGATAATGAAGAAATATTAGGGCACATGAAGAGCAATCCACAATCCAGCGAGCTTGGTTGCACTGCAGTAGTTGTTTGTTTTATTTCTGTATCTGAACATCAGTTTAAGTAGTATTACCATTTTATCAGTACACTCCACACACCCCACACACCACTACATTCTGTCCATGAGATTAATGGATAGACAGTCTGGCAGAGTTACATGTGTTTTTTTCAACTAAATTTCTTTCATATGGTAGGGTTACATGTATTGCTTTCAACTAAATTTCAAACTTTGTTCAAGGTGATCCAAACTAATTACCATCCATGCTTGAAGTCCACAAACCCCTTATTGTCCCAATAGAATCTCTAGCAATCTAACAAGTTCTCATTGATTTAACTACAACATGCACCTTTAAATGAGGAGTTTTTTTTTTTTACAATAAATATGTATGGTATGGAAGATCTACTTTAAGTACAACAACACTTCTCCTTCAAGCTTGAGGAGTTTCTGATGGGAATTATTTTTTAGTAGTTGCTCATCCCGTTCCGAACCCGATTAGGATGGGATGAGGCCTATTCCGTCCATGCCCACCCACACAACGAAAAGTGTAATTCCCTTTAAAGCATTCAATGGCTTTGTGTCCATACTCTCCACAATTAAAGGATTTCCGATTGACGGCACTGTGGTAGGTTTAGGCGGGTTAACTGGAGGGGGTGCCTTTGCCTATAAGTTAGGGTACCTTTGCATATAAGTTAGTGCTGCATAGAAGATGTTGTATCCTGCATAGGAAATGGAGATGAAAGCAATAGGAACATAAATCTCAATTTCTGACTTTCTTGAGCATGATTTATAGCATCTATAAGCGAACAGATATGAAGAAATGATCAATTTTCTATCTGAATGCGTATTTCCTTTTCTGCAAACCAAACCAACAATGTAGGTGAACCTTTTGTTCCTAATTTCTTTGTCAACTATAACGTTTTATTTTTCTTTCAAAATTCTAAGTGATAAAAAAAAACGAGAAGGTGGTTTGGGGAGGTGCCAAAGAAGTGTATTAGGCTTTCAATGACGTGCGAAATGGTGATGTCGGACATGTGTCCGATGAGTGTCTTAAGTAGGGACACTAAAAGCCTAAACAGAGTACCTCCATCCTGGAGATGAGTTGTAGTGCATGTGAATCTCAATCTTGCATAGCAACAGGAAGAACTACGTCAACATGGGTGCAACTGAAGACACAATCAGCAAAAGGGACTTCCGTAAGTACACCCAACACATACCTCAAAACCATTAAACTTTTGATCCCTTACTTCTCAACTTGTCCTCAAAATAGCTATTGCAAGATTCACCATATTACTGCAATTGAGAGATTGTCCTCCCCTATCCAGTTTTCTTTGCACAAGAAAGTTCCCTTCAAGTATTTAACCCTTTGCCATAAAGAGGAGGCATTCGCATTACTGCCCCAAATGTCCACAATAAGATTACCCAACTTTGAGCACGGAAAAAACAGTATGAAACTAAGAGGTCACTGGACTGCTCGTCGGCAGAGTCAAAATTGTTGAAGATGATAAGCTATGCAGTTAAAACGGATAACGAATTCAGAACGGTCCAGGTGTTATAGGTTATAATGAGATATAACGGGATATAACAGTACATAACATAATGTTTTTTAAATATATTTTTATATCCCCACTAAGCATTAATGTTTATAGTCAAAAAAGCCAATCACGTTCATAACATTAAATTCAAAAACATCAAAATTAACCCCAAAAAAAAAAATTCCCTTCATATGAGATGAGAACGCAATAGAGGGTGCAATCGACGCTTCGTCTTCTTCCCTTCTTCTTTTCTCGTTCTCTGTAGACCAACGAGGTTTTATTCTCTGTCGATCGGCGACGGCGAGCTCTGATCCTTTTATTTCCTCTGAGTTTATGATTCTGGTTTAATCGAGAATGAAATGAGTGAATTTTTTTATTTTTTAATGTATTAGAACAAAACGTTAAAACGGCGTTATTGAAAAAAAAATGTTAATCTCAATAATGGCTATATAACGGTCGTTATATCGGAGCCATGATACCAAAACGTAATTTCAAAACGTAACGGCTCACCTCCGTTAAGCGTTATTCGGAGTTATATCGGCGTTATAACATCATTTTAACCGCATAGATGATAAGCCCTCTTCTTCAAAATAGTCAATAGTCAAAACCCTAGAATGGGCATCGGTCCAAAACAAAAATCAATTCTAGGGGCAACCTGCTTCGTCCAAAACACTGAGGCCGAATTGCCCAACTCGCTTTATGTTGCACAATATTTTTGCACCAATTTTTGTACACCATTTTGCTACTTGACATTAAAGTCGGGGTTTTCATCCCAAAATTTACGATCATCCTAACTAAGCAGATCAATCAACTAAAGAAGTTGCATGAGACTGGTCGTCCGACTCATTTCCCATTCAAAAATACCTCAATGCATCACAGGCCCATGAGTATCTCACCTTTAATGACATTAAATTGAGCCACTAACTCTTTTTTCCTATTTCAAATACCGAAAATCATCTAGGCCCTCCTAAGAAGGCTTTTCAAGAATCCACTTATCACTCCAGAAGTCTGTTCTGATTCCATTCTTAACATCCACACCAACATGATCCACGAAGTTCACCTTAATGTTCATAACTGTTTGCCATCCATATGGAGCTATAACCAAGTTTTGATACCATATTATTACTTCCATTTCCAACAATAATCTTCTTCTAAATAGCCTGATCTTCCATTCCAAATCTCCACAACCATATTGCAAGAAGAGCTTGATTGAATACCTTTAAATTTCTGATATACAACCCATCATTGGCTTGGGTAAACAAGTGGTGTTCTGTTTGATAAGGTGATACTTCTTCGCTGAAACTGAGGTTCCCATATAATATTCACCACCAAAACTGGACTTGTTGAATTAGACAAGGAAAAACAAGATAATCCAAAGAATATTCTTAATAATAGTACTTTCACTTCGAAACAGCAACACATTCTAAATTCATTCTATCACTAGGTTCCAAGTATGTTTACGGAAATGTGAAGCCTAAAGGGAGGATAAGATCAATATTGCAAACATTTTGAGAGCAAAGTGCCCAAAAAAAAAAGAAGTTATTTTACACAGAGCAGTATTTGGGATTGCTTGGGTGGTGGAGAGAGAATGGATGTTACATAGACGCTACCTGCAGAATGAATAATTCATTATCGTTTGCCCCTTCAATGCTCACTTGCTAGCAATGTGCCAATCTCTAAGGCCTAATGTGAGGCATTGAAGTAACCCATGCTTCAAGGTGTTACCTTAAGATTAGAGCTGCAAGGACTAAAGTTTCAGGTATAAATTCTTGAACTACGAATTGTTATAAAACTAGGTACAAAGCATTGTGGCTTGAAAAAACAATTGTGATGGTCCGGATGATTCGATGTAAGACTTGTATGCTCCATAGATCGCTAATGGAAGCATGCAAGCAAGACGAATCAAATGCATATAGAAAAAGGACCTAAAGATGGCAATGTGAGCAGTCATATACGACTTTGGGTATATGGACGGAGAGAAATAATAGAATCCTTACAAGGGTCACAAGGAGGATAACTATGGAGATTGTGTTATAAAATAGGGAGTTGACATATCCTAAGCGGAATGGTACAACGTATTAACACCTAGTGGTACATTGGGAGGATCTACAGAGAAAATCTTTATGGATGTTGTAGAAGGAGGTCATCCTAGTAGCCAAATTTAAGAAGTATGATTATGCAACTCACTATTCACTAAAGCATGCTATTAATAGTAGCCAATATAAGATGAAATATTTATAGCATGATTTTCTATAATTTGTGAGGCAATTATTGGCACGCAAACCTCAAATTCCTACATTAATTGTTAACGTTTAACAGGCAAGTCAATGACTAAAGATAGGTACCATAGCAAAAACCCCTTGCTCCAATTTCAACAAGATGAAATACCAAAAATGCAAAATTGTCATAAAAGAGAGGGCTAGAAGTAATTACCATTACGAACTCAACAAATGCAATACGAGTAGAATGATGGTAGTCCCCAAGCAATCTTAAGCGATAGACCTACATCAGGAAAGTTGATCCTCCTCAAAACCTTCAATCTGAAACTGATACGAGCAATGGGTAGACAAATTCTATAAATTTTTGTCACAAAGTAGGTACAAACCTCTCCACAGACAGATTCAAAGAAAAGTTTGACATCCGCTTGAGTAACCTACACCAATATAAAACAGTTCAGCCTATGCACCTTCAAGACTACATGAAAATTTAGAAAGTACCTTTTTATCAATGTTTGTACAGTAGATGGTTCTTGCACACATCTCACGTTCATCTTCAGACTATAGCCCATTTAAGCAATTAGCATAAAGTTATAACAAGAATAAAACATAATTACAAAGATCTTGAGAAACTGGGGACAGCAAGACCAAGATGGACAATAACTTCTAAAAGGAGCAATCAAGCCAAAATTGAATCAATCATTTCCATCAATAAGAAAAGGAAAACTTGCTCACCCTTGGCAAAAAAGTTGGGTTAACAGGTGCAATTGCAGTTTTTGAGGGCAAAACCCTGACAGGGTAGTATCCGAGCATTGTCCCTGCTAAACTTAGCGCAGCCCTTGCACCTTCTGAATTGGGACAAAATTTAGAGCAGTGAGTATATCATATTTCAAAATTTATTGACAACTAAAAATGAAATTAATCCAAATATCCGCTCAAAAGAAAGTAGTGAGACCATGGCAGCGTACCCTCATCAGTGAATTCAATAAAAGCGAAACGAAGAACGGAATTAGGATCACCGCAGATACGACAATCAACGACCTTGGCACGAACCAAAAAAGTGAAATTTGTTGAGAATTATAGACCCCTTTACCATAAGTCAATACACTTAAAATAACGGACAAATATCAAATTTTTACCTGTCCACAGTTGATGAATAGGGCAGCAAGTTGTTCTTCAGTAACCTGTAAATTAGAGAGTAGAGCAATTCACACCAAATTCCCATAAAATAAAATAAAACCACAAAAAAACCAAAGGAAGGATTTTTACCTGATGGTCAATGTCAGAAACATATACAGTCCTCCTAATTACCTCTTCCCTCTGGGCCAAACTTGTCCTGCTGTTCATTCGTCGCTTTCCTTGACTAAAATTATTCTTCTTCTATGAAATACAATTAAATTAGCAAGATGATAAATTTCAACTACAAAATTGAAAACGTGAACACAAAATTGAATAAATCAATCAATCAAACAATCCTACCCTTCTTCCATTGGTTCCATTGGCATTATCGTTGGCGGCGATGTTATTAAGCATCGAAGAATTGTTATGAAAGAAAGCAGCAGCAGCCGAGTGAGTGATCCCAAGAGAGGGCGGAACGAATTCTTCAGCCATGGGGTTCAATTTGGATAAAAGCTCCTCCAAATCTTTCATGTCTCTGTTAAACCCCTCATCGCTTAGATCACCGTTAGATCGAGCATAGCCGCCTCCTCCTCCTCCTTGCTTCAGTACTCCACCACCCCCTCCGTTCCCGTTCTCAAGAGGAGTAGGTGGAGAAGCCTTGATGTTGTTGTTGTTGGGCTGCTGAAATTGCTGCAGTTTCATTTGAAACGCCGCCGCCTGATCAGTGATTCGATTAGGTCCTCCTCCTCCAACTCCAATTAGGTGATTCTGATTCTGCTGCTGCTGCTTTGTTTCATCAACGTCGCTATTATTTTGGCTTTGATGATGTGAATCGGCTTCGATCATGTTTCGATTCGAGTTACTGACACTGATCCCTAATTCAACGCCAGTACCGTTGTTGTTCTCAACAACCGCCATGATCAGAAGAATAAGGAAAAAAAAAAAAAAAATCTCACAAAAGGACTTTGGTCTCTAAAAATTGAACACTAAACACAAAGAAAGGGAAAATTGAGATAGGTTTGGATCGATCGATCGATCAATCGACCATCTACCTCTACTACTGCTGTAACTCCATTTTTTATTTGATTGGAAAACAAAACCTTCTTTTTTTTTTACAGATTAAAAGCGGTTTCCACTACACAGATGAACCAAGGAGAGAGAGAAGTGTTCTCTCTTTATTTTATTCGGGGTTTCTCCTGATCGCTACAGAGAGAGAGAGCGCGAAAAGTGAGGGGTGGGTGTGATGAAGGAAAGAAAAGAAAGGAGGGTTTGGCTCTTCGGATCGTCCGTTTTCTCTTGCTAGCCTTTTTGGAGCTTCTCTCGAAACAATCAAAATGAATACACACAAACTCTCTCTCTCACACACCACTGTTAGTATCAGCCCTAGTGCACCGTCATCTCCTCCTCCTTATCAAGACGTCACTCCTTAACTCGTATGCCAAGTCAATTTCACCCATCTCTTGGTCCTGGCGTAACTGTTGTTGTGGAGTGCGCATCTCGAGGCCGCTTCAGTGTTGGACTGAGTCGGTCGCTATGACTCCCCCTCCTTTTACTCAGACACATCTAACTCCACTTGTTTTTAGGATAAATGCGCATCTCGAGGTCTGACAAACGCTAGGGTGCATCCCGATGTTAATTTGTTGTCCGATCACTGACATGGTTCTTATTTCAACTTTACTTTTTTAGTTCAAAGGCAAGGGATTTTCCTCAAACAAACGCGCAACATAACACTCTGCTATCATTTCCATCAATCATGATAAAATGATGGGTCTCTTGCAGCAGCAGTTAGCATGCTTACGTGGCATGGAAGGAGCGGGGGTGGACTTGGGACTGGCTGGCAAATACGAAATCCACACGGAACCGCGATGAAGTTAGAACAAATGGAAATGATTCATTACACGCTCCTCCTCCCTCTCACATTTACAACTTCGAGACGAGTGATTCTACACAGCGAGGAAATGGGCGAGGAAATGAGCGAGGGGAGTGAGGTGGCGGGGGTGGGAGCCGTTCACTCCACTCAAGATGCGTCGCTCGTTTCCTCGCTCATTTCCTCGACACTTAGAATTTCTGCTTCGAGACTAAGCCTCGGCACTTTTGTTATCTAGGGTGTCTTTAGTTGTATCGAATCTTATGTTATGAAAATCAATTTGAGTATTATTAAAATTTAACTAAAATTTAAGTTAATTTGCGGATCATTCATCAATTCACTATTAGATTTCGTAATTAATGATGGAAGTATGTGATTCTCATGTTTATGAAAATCTAATGGCGAATTTGGTGAGTGAACCTCATATTAGCTTAGATATAGGTAATCCCCTTATAAATTCTCATAAAATATGATTTCATGCAACCAAACACACCCTTACATTATTATATCAGTCGCGCCAATGGCACTGTCGCACACTTTTTATGTTGCATTAACACATGTACCAGTGTCATGTCTTCACTCTACTTATTAGATCATGTCTTCGACACTTCCCAAATATGAAAACAAATTATGAGTTATGATTAAAAAAAAATCAAACCTATATCATATGGTTTACAAAACAACAAAACATTTACTCATTTCAATATAACAACAAAAGCAATGTAGGCAAATAGGCAGAAATATATAATTGGAGCCTTACTTGTCTTCTACAAAAGAATCAAATTGAGTGCGCACTGATTTGTTATTCACCGTGTACGTAGGAACCCATTAGTTGCAAAAGGGAGAAGAGGATAGACTCTTACTCTACACAAAATAAATGTTGTATTTGTTAAAAATTCGCATTGTTCACATCGAAATTTAGAACAAAAGCAAGAAATTCAGAAAATGGAATACTGACCTATATTCAAAAGTTGAAGAACATGGATTGAGTGACGTCAAACCATGCTATAGTGTAGAAGTATTGTAATGAGACGGCCGATGCGCTTCTCATTTCGATTTACAAATTGAGGCGTCTTTCTAAGCTCTCTATTACAAAACTTTTTTCAATTCACACCCCTTCCCCTGTCCTCTTCTAAAAGCCATAAAAAAAATGGAGAAGTGAAAATTTCCAAATTAATTCATAGTTTAATTCCTATCTAATCAGCAAATCTTTTAACTCAAACTCTCCCAAAAACCAAAATGAAAACCAAATTCAATTTCCCAATCAACAACTCAACCAAATCACTTCTTATTTAAAACCCAAGTTTGCATAACCAAATTAAAAAATACCCAAACATCAATTAATCACAATAAATTACCAAATATGAAAACCCAACCCAAGGGGCATAAGGAAATCGATTAGAAAGACATGCAAAAACCCAAATACTTGAGATCTACAGAGTTGGAGATGAAGTAGAAAGATAAAATGGATGACCAATAAAAGCCATACACAAACATCAACAGGTAAAGCAGAAAGATAAATTGTCATACCTGCCTGTCGAGGTTGAAGAGCTACCGCTCTGCTTAGGTTGAAGATGAAGATTAAACGCCCACACTTTCTATTTCAATCTCAATCAAGCGAGGTGGTGAGAGAGAGATAGAGATAGAGATGGAGAGAAACCCAGATGTTTGTCGTCGACATTGAGGTTGGTGAAGGCGGTAGAAACCGTATAGAACTGTAGCGATGAAACTACGAATTGTATTTGAGGGAGGGGGATACGATGGGAATTTCATGCATTGGACAGGTACATTATCAAAAAATCAGAAAATATATTGAACGCGAGCACTGTTTCTCCATTCAATTTTCATTATAAGTAGTAAGATATTTTATCAGCAATATAAATAGAATAATTAGGAAAATGATAACTTCTACTCATTTGTCTACATTTGTTTGTCCTAATAAGGAAGAAATCTACCATGAAAGAAATGGCTTAGAAAAAATGATCCTACCTACCAAAAATCTAAGAAAAACGTATAGTACCATTTAAGATATGTTCAACTAAATTATCTCCATGTGAGAGGATTCTATTTCTGGGGAGAGGTTTCAGTAGAGTATAAGGTTATTTCTTTGGTGACTTAGACTTAGACAAGGGTTTCACAATTGATAGAGTGTAAGGTAAAAAAAAAAAAAAAAAAAACTACCACATTATAAGCATACGGGATTGATTGAGTAAGCTTAGGCTTTTGAATTAGTGAATTAAAAACCATAAAATGAATAAAAAATCAAAAGTAATGAAGAACATACCTTAACAAATCTCTTGGGGCAAAACAAAAGAAGGAAGATGATATGTTGAAAATCTAGAAAGGGGGCTGAGTGCTAGAGGAGATTTGAACCGTGTCGGCATCACTTGGGGTGGTAGGAGTTAAAGGATAAAAATTAATAATTGATGATACACCAAACCGTCATTTAATCTACACTGTCATGATGATCTCGTCAGTAGGAAAAAAGCGGGCCCAAACGCCCACCAAATATGGCAAGGCCCAGACATCAATAAGCTCATATTGGCATAATCCAAAAGGTTGGATCTAAGTTGCAACGCCCCATTAAGCCCACACGTCTCATGGTAAAGGCCAATACCCGAAAGACCTAATCAGGCAAGTATCTGGGGGATCTCCTAAGACGGGCAGACCAGCAACACATTGGTTCTGACTAGAAAACATATCCCAGAGTATAAATCGTGCAAGGAAACTTCCTTGCATGGACAACACTCCGAAAGGGAAACCTTTCCCGCGGATTTAGGAGCACAAATCGTGTAGGAAAACTCTCTTACATAGACGACTCCCAATTAGGAAAGGATCTCTAGTAAGATATTTTTCCCTAAATTATACCACTGAAGGCCTAGCCGAACAAGGACTCTCGCATTATAAATAAGACACAGGTTTGACAGAGAAAAGTACGCTACAAAACCTAATTTACAGCTTTAAGCTTTCCTCCAACCTTGTCTGACTTTAGCATCGGAGTGTCATCGGCCACCACAACGGTGATCTTTGGCTTGCGTGCATTTCATGTGCGAGTCCAGGTCAAGGTCAAGGGAGAGCAAGAATCAACTACATCAGTTTGACGCCGTCCGTGGGGAACGACAAAGTTCCTTGAAAAAATAGTGATAACACCATGTCTCACAGTACAGAGACATGGTGACCTCAAGATCTCGCAACAATGGAGACATCGTTGAGCCTTCGAACGCTCGTACTGTGAAAGCGTCGCCAGTTTCGACGAATCCGACACCGTGGGAGAAACAAAATCAAACCCTCGCACCGGTTGCAGCAGCAGCGGACCCAAGGGTGGATTTATTGTCAACCTAGATGCAACAGATTACACAAGTGTTGGAAATTTTCACCCAGCAGAACCCTCTACCTATAGAAGGAAAATGGGAGCAGTGAAGAGCCCCGTCCTTGGAAAACTCAAGGGAAGACGTTCAAGAAAGTTGCGCTGCCCTTGCAGGTTCTCAGTGGACCAAAGGCGGAGACCCCGTCCAGGGCTGACGAACAAGCCTCCCATAACCCCATTAGAGTGGGGGCCACCAATTTTGATGTACTGTTCAACCTCACTGTCCCGCCGTTCATGGATCATATCATGAATGAGCCTTTGCCAAAGAAATTCACTCCGCCGAAGCTGAAGTTTTATCACGGGATGACAGACCCATCTGATCACTTGCTCCACTTTCAACCATTCCTTACCAGCCTGATAAAGTTAGTGCTGACCTGGTTCCACAGCATCCCTCTGAGGTCCATTGACTCATTTCGGACATTGGCAAAACTGTTGCTGACATGCTCACCCTCACACAAAAGCCCAACGAAACATTACGAGAATATGTTACACGCTTTAACGATGAGTTGCTTTCATTGACGACTGCAGTAGCGAAACCGCGATCACAACCTTCTCTTCAACTCTGAGAAGGGGCAAGTTCTATGATTTCCTTATTCTGAACCCTCCAACTGATATGTCGGACTTACTGAAGAATTCTTAGAGGTACATCACTCTCGATGAGATGTTGGCCGCCAAGAAGGAGGTGGAGTCCGAAAAGAAACCCTCTGCATCCAGAGACAAAATAGAAGGGAAGAAATAAGATACGATGACACGAAGAGGAAACACAATGATAGCAAACCCGACTTTGGTCGGGCAAGGCAAGATAAGGCTTCCAACTACGTCGATGCTAAATCCATCACTGCCCTCAACTCCAGTCTGTCCGACTAATGCACTATTTTACTGGCACAAAACTTAATACCCTAATTAAGTAGCACTAAGAATAACTAAAAGACAACTAACAACCTAATTAAGTAAATAATTGGGGATTAAACTATGAAAATAACTACGAAAATTACTGTAAAGATAATAAAACTAAAGGGACGACAAAGATGAGAAATTAGCTAAGGGTTTATCTCCACACACCAAACATATGCTCATAAATCAATTTTCAATAATCACTTGCTAACTCATAAAAGACAATGCTCAAGGTTAACCGTGATAACACTGCATTAATCTTATTATTTTTCTAAGTTCGTTGAATTAAACTTAGCTTCGCTTTCAAACTATTTTTATCATGCTATCTAATCAGGAATCGCATGTTAGATAACAATCCAAGATCATTAAATTTTGTGGAAAATATGAACACTGACTAGGCAAGTACAAGTATGATCAACATCTTGTTCTTACCTAGGTTTTTACTTAACCTTACCAACGTTCCTTGGTATTTACTACTTGTGAGTACAAAATTATAACGATTAGGTGAAACTCTCCTATACTCTAGCCTCAGATCTTAGTATGCTTACTAAGTTGGACACCTTAATAAACATACAAAAAAAGTTCTCTATAAAGCAGTTAGACAAAACACGAGCACTAATAGCAAGGAAGGTTAAATTCAATTAATTCATAAAACACATGTTCGGGGCTTCAAATCGACCCTAGCTAAGAGGAGTTTAGCTAGACATATTAATCATGTTCGAATAGCAATACATAATTAAATATCAAACTAAAGAAGAAAAACAGAGGTTTAGAGATGAAAAACGATGTCGCCTGATCTGTGGTGTACGAGATGGTTTTGGGGTGCAGATAGCCTGTGAAAAAAAGAATTTTAATTCCCTTCTTGTTCCTTCTCGATCTGCCCTCTTCTTCTTTATAGTTGTAAATCAGATTGTGAGAGAAAATGGGAGGACGTGGGAGAGAGATGGACAGCGATGCATACAAGGTATGATGGGGAGATGGATGTGATTGGAACGGTGGCTTGCAACGATAAAGAGACTGAGACGAGGGTGTGGAGGCCGTGGTCAATGTGGCTAGGGTTTCCTGATTTTCAATAAACAGAGAGATGAAGAAATGACAGAGTGGCGATGGGTTTTAGGGTTGGCTACGACAGGTTGTGAATGTGAGGGATATGGAGACAGTGAGAGGGGAGTTGGCTACGTGAAAATGCTTGACTGTGGTGTGATGGAGAGGACGATGAAGGTGGGTTGCGATGAGGATGTTGTTTCGATGAGGAGTGACGGCTTGTGGTTGCAATGATGAGGAGGTTGTGGATGGTTTGATGAAGAGGTTGTGGATGGGTTGATCTCTCAAGTATCGTCCCTTTTGTAATCATGTTCTTTAGGTTTCCTTCCCTGTCTAGTTTCCTTTTGCAACAAGTCTTCCTAATTCAAACCAATTTGCACTTCTTAACTTCTATTTTGGAATCTTGTAATTGAAAACCTACACAAAAAACGAAAATAGCAATTAGTACCATAATTAACAAGTAATAGCCAAATATATATATAGAAATATGGTACTAAAAATAACCTAATTATACTCCTATCAAAATTCCCCCACACTTATCTTTTGCTAGTCCTTGAGCAAATCCAAGAAACAAAAAATAAAAGACTCAAATGACTCAATCTATACTTTCCAACATTTGTCTCGGAGATTTTCAACGGATCATGACATATTAAGATTCTTTATAAACACAAGATTAAATTCACATAATTCGAAAATTAATACATGTTCATAGCAATGATATAAAAATTCACAATTAAATCAATCCAAGTGACTGTGAAACTCAAGCGCGTGCCAAGAAGAATTAACCCAAGAATCTCATTGAGTGCACTCTTTTCTTTTTCATTGATTGTTTGGTTAAATCACTCATCTTATTCTAGTTATATGTGAGAGGATTGATGTAAAAGGGAAACAAATAGCTCACGTATGATATAACAAGAGATAAACGCATTTTTGACTTTTTTTTTTCTTTTCAGATATATGATCTCATGGAAGGAATGATACTACTTGAATGCAAAAACTAGTAACACTATATGCTTATACCTCATTCGAATCTCCACCTCGTGACATTGCAAGACACATTCAATCAAAAGGTCTTAATTCAGGTTGTAATGAGGCCAATGGGTCAAGGGAAGAGAAAAAACGGATAAAAAAATTACAAAGGGCTTAAAGAAATGGTGAAAACATGCAATAAGATTAGAGACATTAGCAATGAATCATATGGTTCAAGACATAAGTAGGAAAATGAAAAGGAAAAGGAAGAGGCGGCCTACTGATAATGAAGAATTTTAGCCATTATTTTGTATTTACTGAATGAAAGGAATTGAACTATCTGTATGGTACTGAAATATTGAATGAATATAGACAAGAACTTGTGTCCCTTTTGTAATCTTGTACCATTTTTTTTTGCAACTCTTTCTTCTTGAACTGTCTACCATAAGGGTCTTCCCTCACACTTGCTTTTCAACATACCTTGAACCACAATAAAGTATCTGCAAATCAAATAATGTTCCACTCTTCTGATTAGGTTTGGGATAGAAAATGAGGGTAATGAAAAAAAAAAACTTAATAACATGCTCAACGGGGTCAACCTAAAGGAAATATATCATTGATCAGACTTATTTGGCAATGATGGAAACTAGATGTCTTTATCATGTCGAGCATGTCGTGCAATTCAATATAATGCTTTGAACGAAATTTATACAAGTTCTAATGTTTAATTCTTAATTATGAAAGCAATCCAAGTAGCAACAAAAAATAAACAAAATTGAGATCATGCAACGAATTAATATTGACAAAATAAATGAAAGATGACCTAACTAAAAACTCTTAAAATCAAATGAACAATAGGCTCAAAACTTATATATGGGGTATAATGAGTTAAATTCAATTAAGCATGCTATGAGTACCAATTACTCAGTTGATTACATGTGAATTCACATATGATAGCCATGAATAAGCATTAACCAAATAATAATATTAAACCTTAAATCATGTTTATAAATCACTTTAAAGTCATGCAATTAAAAACCAAATCTCATCATTGTGTTAGAAAATATCCTAAGACTCAAAACAACTATAATTTTTTTATAACATTAATACCAACAAAGAAAACAAAAACTAAATTTTTTTAATGGACTAACACTTTTAAATTTTAAAAAAAATTCAAAATAAAAACAACGTTGTTCCCCCCATACTTAAACGTAACATTGTCCTCAATGTTAATAGATTATAGCACATGCAATGAAAGTTTTAAAAGGAGAAAAAAAAACTACTAACAAACAAAAACAAAAATAACGAAAATAAAATAAAGGGACAGGGAAAACAAATCTGATTGGGTTGTCTCCCAAGAAGCGCTTGTTTTAACTTCGTGCAGCCTGACGATATCTCCAATTAATCCTCATGGAATGATACATCATCCACGTCATGCTCCACAAATGATTCATAATAGGGCTTAAGTCGATGATGTTCACCTTAAACTCCTTACCGGATGTGACACTCTTAATCTGTATAGCACCATGGGGAAAACATAAGTAATAATAAAAGGACCAACCCATTCAGAACGTAACTTACCAGTTCTAAGACACGATTGGAAAAGCAAAACTTTCTTTCCAATGACAAAAGTATTTCCATGGATCATCTGACCATGAAAAACTATGGTGTTTTCCTTATAATTGTTTTTACTATCATAGGCCTCATCCTAAATCTTTTTGAGCTCATTCAACTATAATTTCTTCCACTTCTTTATGTCATAGGGAACTCTATTGCTCTCATATCCAACGACAGTAATGATGGTGGTCTCAAGTTCATCCTCGTTTCTTGGGAACTCTTTCTTCTTGAACTGTCTACCATAAGGGTCTTCTCCCACACTTGCTTTTCAACATACCTTGAACCACAATAAAGTCTCTGCAAATCAAATTATGCTTCACTCTTCTGATTAGGTTAGGGATAGAAAATGAGGGTAATGAAACAAAAAGCTTAATAACAAGCTCAACGGGGTTAACTGAAAGAAAATATATCATGGATCAGGCTTATTTGGCAATGGTGGAAACTAGGTACCTTTATCATGTCAAGCATGTCCTGAACTCTATCAAGAATTTGGAAGAGCTAAAGTTGCCTGCCAAACAACAAGGAGACCCCTCTCGGCGCGATAACAACAAATATCGTTCCTTTCACAAGGAGGGTGACCATGACATTGAGAACTGTTAGAGTCTCAAAAATGAAATAGAGTATTGGATCTTAAGGGAAAGCTCAAGGAGTTCATAAGCCTGAATAAGTGGCAGGATCGGGCAAAGGAAAGGGAAGATTTCGTTAAGGAGATAGGAAAAGAAACTTCTGACATTATATATGTATTTCATGGAGTTAGCTCCAAAGGCGAGCAATCAAACAGTCCCACAAGATAGTGCTTTTCGAAATGCAAACGCAACCCACCTACAAAGTAGACAAGTGCAGTATGCACGTATTCAAAGCCTCATCCCACCGTTGACATGTAAGGGAAATACCTGCTAATGCAAATAATTCCAACACAAGTCCTGGACCTAGGTGGTGATAGTGAATGGCTAAAAACGCTATGCAAGTAATAACAAACAACAACAATATGCAAAAAATAAAGATGACACCGAGATTCATGTGGTTCGACTTTGCCTACTCCATGGACGACGACTCTGTAACTATTTTATTGATATGGAAACACTTACTTGAAGATTACAACGTTGTCAAGCAACGGTCCTTGAGATTACCCAATCTCAAGCAAACAATACCACCAGCAGTTTGACGAAACTCGCAAACGAAAAACACCAAAAATTTGAGATTCCAATCCTTTTACTTGGCTATTGTTTCACACTGCACACACACCGAATCACGCCAAACTCGCAGCCTGTTTCACGCCCTTATCGCAGTCTGTTTCATGCCACACTGCTGCTCTGTTCCAGCGTTGTATTTGCTGCCAATTTGACGCTGCGTTGTTGCTGCGTTGTGTTGCTGCTATTATAATGTCTTATTTTTTTGCACATGTTGATGTATTGGTGTTTTAAAGAGAGAATAAGATCCTTGTTTGTGAAGGACTTTAACTCCCAATAACTACTTTGTCTCATAATCTCCACCTTGGCGAACAATTTCATGCCACCACACAAGCATCACAAACAACCACATAAGCATCTTCACCTTCGCATGAAAAACCGCCAAGACCCATTTCTAGGTTAGAGAATCGTCGTCATGCCCCTAAGGGCCCTACCCCCCTTGAGGCATCAACATTGAGAGAGCCTGATCAAGTTGAGACAATGCTCAAACTTGATCCCTATAACCACTTTTGTCAACATATCAGCTAGGTTGTCTTTAGTACTCACATTCTCCACGAGAACCTCACCATCCTCGATGACATCCCTCAGAAAATGATACCGCACATCAATGTGCTTTGTCTGGGCATGATGAATTTGGTTCTTCGCCAAATGGATAACACTCTGATTGCCACATAACACTGTCACATCATCCTGAGTAACACCCAAATCATTAACCAAGCCTCGAAGCCAGATGTCTTCCTTCATCGCCTCTGATAGAGCCATTTACTCTGCTTCAGTAGTAGACAAAGCAACTGTAGACTGTAACTTAGACTTCCAACTCACCGGACCCATCGCCAATGTAAAACAATAACCTGTAGTCGATCTGCGCCTATCAAGATCACCAGCATAATCCAAATCTACATAACCTCGGATCATATTTGACACATCTCCTCTCTTATATACTAAAAACCAACATCCAGCGTACCCCGAAGATATCTCAATATCCACTTCACTGCCTGCCAATGTTGTTTTCCCGGGTTTGACATAAACCTACTAACCAGACTGACTGCATGAGCGATATCCGGACGTGTGCAAATCATGACATACATATGACTACCAACTGCACTAGCATAGGGAACTTGTGACATGTATTCCCTATCATCCTCTGTGCTAGGAGACAACTTACCCGAGAACTTAAAGTGAGCAGCCAAATGAGTACTTACCGGCTTAGACGTATCCATAACAAAACGGTGAATAACCTTATCTAAGTATTGTTAGTATTGTCTCTGTGACAATGTCAGTTTGCCCTTCTTCCTTATTCACGCTTTTCGCAGCAATGAGCATGTCATCAACATAATGTAAGAGAAACACGAAAGACCCATCCTTGAGCTTCTGTGTGAATACACAAGGATCATACTGACTCCTCACATATCCCTGCTCAATCATAAAAGTATCAAACCTCTTGTACCACTGCCTTGAAGATTGATTCAACCTATATAGTGACTTCTTCAGTTTGCATACATTTTCTTCCTTACCAACAACAGCATATCCATCGGGCTGAGACATGTATATGTCCTCCTCCAAATCTCCATGCAAGAAAGCAATCTTGACATCAAGTTGCTCGAGCTCTAAGTCAAACTGCACTGCTAAAGCCAAAAGGACTCAGATAGAAGTATGTTTTACCACTGGAGAGAATACTTCATTATAGTCCACACCTTCTTGTTGTGCATATCCTTTAGCTACCAATTTTGCCTTGTATCGTATACCTGTACAAGTACCCCTGGAATCTGAAATCCCGTCTTTTATTGTGAAAACCCACTGACACCCAATTGGTCTCTTCCCTTTAGGGAGTGTCACAAGCTCCCATGTATGATTCTTCTGAAGAGATAGCATCCCCTCATCCAAAACTTCCTTCCACTCCTCTTTTTGAACACTCGCAAAACATGCGTATATGTGGTAGGAACATCATCATACCCATCAAGAAATGAGAATGCGCAAGCTGCGCCATCCTCATAACCAAATCTAAGTGGTGCATGTCTGACTCTAGGTTTTCTGCCTGCTGCTAAAGATGGTGTTTGTAGCTGTTGAACCTGTTGTTGTGTAGGATCTATGTCCCCATCAGTAGGAACCTCATCTTCTGCCACTGTATCATCAAACATCATATCAGTATCGCCCATTCCCTCAGTAGAAGGAACATCATGCTCTATATGAAATCTAGGAGGTCCAAGTTCCACCTGCAGAAAATCTCCAGCATCCTCATCTTCATCATAGCTATCACCCCTTCAAATAGGGAAACCATCTTTGCATCTCTCACACTTTGCCTGTAATAAAGCCTCCTTATGGAACTTCACATCTCGACTGATCATAAACTTCTTGCAAGTCAGGGCACCATAATCTATACCCTTTCACATTATTTGGATAACCGAGAAAAATAGATTTCCTGGCCCTTACTCCAATTTTATTTTCCCTAACATGAAAATATGTTGGACAACCAAATACTTTCAAGTTAGAATAATGTGAAGAAATGCCAGACCATACCTCTATAGGAATCTGAGACTCAATAGTTGATAAAAGAGAGCGACTAATGAGATAGCACGCAGTGTTTACTGCTTCAGCCCACCATAGTCTGCCCAAACCTGCATTTAACAACATGCACCGTGCTCTCTCCAACAGAGTACAGTTCATCCGCTCTGCTGCCCCGTACTGATGTGGTGTCGACTTCACTGTGAAGTATCTTCCAATGCCATGTTCTAAACAAAACTGCTTCAAGGGATCATCGGTATACTCAATGCCATTGTCAGATCTCACTACTTTGACCACCCTTCAAGTTTGTTTCTCAATCATAGCTTTCCACTTCTTGAAGATATCAGTGACTTCATTTTTATGTTTCATGGTATACACCCATACTCTCTGGCTGAAGTCATCGATAAAAGACATAAAATACCTGGAATCCCTTTTGGATGCAACTCTAGAGGGTCCCCAAACATCTGTGTGGATGTAATCCATAATCCCCGCGGTGCTTTGAGTAGCATCACTAAAACTGACTCTACACTGCTTCCCATAGATGCAATGTTCACAGAAATCCAGCTTTTCCATTTTATCACCACTAAGCAAGCCGCACTTGTTTAAAATTTTTACTTCATTTTCACCTACATGCCCTAAACGCATTTGCCATAACTGTGTGTGTGTGTCAAACGTTTCTCATCAACAACTGCAGAAACCATAGCTTACCTTCAACTATACTGCCTTGAAGGAAATAAACAGTGCAATACCCATTCTCACCAATATACTTATAGCTCTGAGCTTCAAGCACCCCAAGATAAACCAACCCATTTGAAGGAGTTGGAACATGACATACCTCGGTAAGCTGGCTACATGACCCATCTGCCAACTGGAATTTGACTATACCAACACCCATTGTCTTGCAAAGCCGAGTCATCCATTTTAATTGAACTGCCCTTAACCTCACGACAAGTGTTGAACCATTCCTTTACAAAACACATATGATACGAAACTCTCGTATCCAACATCCAACCGTCATACAAATGGTCATAAGATTTTGCCATCAGTGCATGTGCTAAGTCACCCCAGATTAGAATATCCTCTACCACATCCGGTGTCTCAACAACATTCACTACGCCTTTACTCTCATTTTCTTGCTTATTGTGATTATCCTTCCAGTCTGGACAATTCCTTATGTAATGGCCTTTGTGCTTACATTTGTGACATTCAACCTTAGACATATCTCTGCCTTTTGATTTTGACCGGTTCCTACTGCAGTTGTTCATCTTGTAATTTCTTCCCATTGTCACCGAAAGATCATATGCTTGAAGCTCTTCATTCGAAGCACTCTTTCTGGAAGCCTTTGCAAGTATAGCTTGAACAATATCACTATACACAAATTTCTCTTTCTTCAATGTTGTCATCTGATCAACAAACAGTTCCCATTCCGGTAACAAAAAAATTAACAAGAATAATATTTTCTGACTATTTTCAAATTTGGCTCCCAAACTAACACAATCTAAATATAAACATTTAAATTCATTTATGTGATCAATTTCTGTAGGTACATCACACTCATCTGATTATTCTGAAGATACATAGCCTGAAGCTTATCCCAAATACCCCGAGCCGTCATCTCATCAGCGAAGTTGTAAGTCACATTGCGAGAAAGACAAACGAATCGTACTACATGCCTTCTGATCCATTTTAGTCCACTTCTCGATAACCTCAACCGTCGCCTTATCTGATAATGGTTTTTTTTCTCATCTAGTGCATCAATCTGATCCAAACTAACCAGAATATCTTTACAATCCATCTGCCAAGCTTTAAAATTGTTCCTACCATTGAATCAAACAATATCGAACCCATGAACTTTCACATTGCCATCATCACGTGATGAAGAAGACCTTTCAGCCATTTTAATTGTCACCTTCAAAACACAAACACAAACACCAACTAATTGGCGCTCTGATACCACTGGTAAGGGAAATACCTACCAATGCAAATAATTCCAACACATGTCCTGGACCTAGGTGGTGATAGTGAATGGCTAAAATCGCTATGCAAGTAATATCAAACAACAAGCAATATGTAGAAAATAAAGATGACACCGAGATTTACGTGGTTCGTCTTTGCCTACTCCACGGACGACGACTCTGTAACTATTTTATTGATATGAAAACACTTGAAGATTACAACGTTGTCAAGCAACGGTCCTTGAGATTACCCAATCTCAAGCAAACAATACCACCAGAAGTTTGACGAAACTCGCAAATGAAGAATACCCGAAATCGCTCGATTCCAATCCTTCTACTTGGCTATTGTTTCACGCTGCACACAACAAATCATGCCAAAATCACAGCCTGTTTCGCGTCCTTATTGCAGCCCATTTCACGCCACACTGTTGTTCCATTTCAGTGTTGTATTTGCTACCAATTTGACGATGCGTTGTTGTTACTGTTTTGCTGTGTTGTTGCTGCTGTTATGTTGTCTTATTCTTTGCACATGTTGATGTATTGGCTATTTTAAAGAGAGAATAAGATCCTTGTTTGTGAAGGACTTGAACTCCCAATAAATTGGGAGCCAACACCAATTACATAATGGACTATGAGTCCTTATTTGTAAAGGACTATGAGTCATACTTTGTCTCACATGACGCTCACGGACCAGGACTTTCAGGGTGCTCATTCTCCCCACAATGACACCTTGGTCATCTCAGTCCTAGTTTCAAAGTGGAAAGTGAAAAAGGCCTTGGTGGACACAGGAAGCTTATTAAACGTCATGTTTCTCAATGCTTTCCGCAACATGCAACTCAAGGAGGCAGACTCATCCAATGATCAGGTTCAGTGGAGAGAAATGCTTCCCTATTTGGAAAATCAGCTTAATGGTAGTGGCAGGAGATCCGCAATTACATTAGTACATTGTTCAGGAGTTCATGGTGGTCGATGCTCTGTTTGCCTGCAACATCATCATGGGGAGGCCTTGGCTTCACCATATGGAAGCAGTAGTTTCTAATCTGCACCAGTGCATCAAGTACACAGCAACTAGGACCAAGGAACTATTCGTTGAGATCAACATTCAATGAGACACTGCCACTAGGCAATGTTGAAGTAGCTGGATTGCTTAGCAATTACAGCTTAGGCCCGCAAAAAAGATACATCAGACAACAGGCCCAAATGAGAAGAGAAGATCGCCCCGTGCGGATAGTGACAAAGCTCCGACAACCAAGGCTCAGCTATCCGACAAGCCAAAATTAAACACTAGAAATACATTCTAGCCCAGCACAAAGCTAAGTATTAACACTTCAGCAATCAGGCGCCTCCTCAAAATGCTGACAACCAGTGGGGAACGATGCGCGAAATTCATTCTTCAGTAACTTCGTCAACATAAGCGTTACCTGACGGCCCGCCAAAAGAGCTACGCGGTCTGAGTCAGGACCATTCACGTCTTTTTCATGGCCAAATTAGCTTAGTTTTTGTTTAGAATGGAACTATCTTATTGTTTTGATTTCTTTTGTTTTTTTTTTCAGTTTAGGAGAATATATCGCACAAGACATATTCGAGGAATAAAGTAGATTTTATTGATTGCAATGAAAGTTATTACAAAGCTTGCCCTACTAACTAGTACAACAGTTTATACACAACAAGTATCTAAGTTCGACACAAGTATTTATCTGCTCCAACGCACGTCAAGAATTCGTTCCGCCAATCTGTTTTTGGAAAGGATTCGAAAGTGATACAAAAGTACTTGAAGAAGGCTCCAAGTACAAACATAATTCTTTACTCCGTCAATCTACCTCATGAAGAGGAACAAAAGGAAGAAGAAAAAGGCAGATGCGAATGTCCCCCGAACGAAGGATGACTAGGGTAATACATAATTATAACCTCAAGCCACGACCGTCAAAGCTCCACTCCGCCTATCTGCCTTCCAGCTGTGGCATTACGCGTGAAGCCTATTAGGGACAATACGAGCAAGCCACCCAAGGTTGGATGCGGGTGTTATCTCTGAGATCGAATGGCACGAGACGCCATCGGAGCACCGAAATATGGAAGACAAACTTGGCCCCAAAGGAGTACGAAATATAACAAATTAGTCAGGACATTTAAGTCAGACTTATAAATCTCCTAGTCTGATCACCATGTCAAACCGTGGAGTATACCAAATTAGTCAGGACATTCGAGTAAGATTTACTTACTAATATCCTTGTATGATCATCATGACGGGCAAAGAAGAATATTAGAATTTGTTAGAACAACAAAGTCAAACTAAGTGTCTAAGTAAACAATATTCTTGTTCGACCACCAAGTCGGGCAATTCAACCAGTCAGGACCACATAGTCAAACCATATATCCTTATTTCAGTTCAAGAACTAAGTCAAAAAATAGGAGGGCCGCCAAGAAGGACTACCAAGTCCACACTCATAGAATTACATAATTCTAAACTACTAAGTTAGATAAGAATGTCTACGAAGCCCGGACAAGGAAGCCAAGTTATATTTATTATCTAAGTCTACACCACAGAGTTTGACTACAATATCAATGAAGCCTAGACATTAAAGCCTAACTACGTCTATGGTATCTTCTAAACTCAAGCCTAAATTATCTATCAGAACAGACCTACAAGTCGGACAACGACTATTACGAAAAAGGCAGACAGAGCAACAAAAAGCACACAATATCAAAGGAAGCATATTCGTTAATGATCTAATATATTACATCGGGGAAAGAAGTTACAACAACAAAAGTTGGAGATGAAGCAATTCTATCATCACCAGTAGGGACATCTGGAGGAGATTGAACATTATCTTTGATAGCGTGATTAGCGGGAGGAGATGGAGTATTGTCTTTGGCAGCAGGAACAGAAGGGGTGAAGCTTTATCTACATTAACAGGGTGAGTCGAAAGAGACAAGGCCTCGTCAACAATGGTAGGATCAAAAGGAGGAGAATACGCTAGACCTTCATCAACCGAGTCACTCGGAGCAGGTTCTTCCTCATTTTCAAATTGAGTAAAAACATCCTCAAAGACTTGGTCAGCTATGGCACGATATTTTGACATATCACAACCCTCATCAAACTCAATATAGTCAATGATTTCAATCCTACCATTGACAATCTTACCTCACTCTACTGCCTCTGCAGTAGCCTTAGCCTTGTCTGATAATGCTGAAAGTTCTTGCTTGGTCCGAACAAGTTCCTCCTCAACTTCAAAAAGCTTATTCGAAGATTGCTCCTTACCGCTTCTCTTATCAACAAGTGGTTTTTAACGGAAGCAAGTTCCACAGTAAGTTGTTCAACTCGCTCCTCAGCAGTCTTACAAACAACAAACCGCAAGTCAACAACATGTAATAACTGATCACGAGCAACCTTTTCACCATATAGCTCACTTTCAACTACAGCTAATCGCTATCGCAGGCGATTCATCTCCTCCTCTGCAACAATAAGCTCAAAGGCATACTTATCCCAAACAGATTCCGCGGACTTCAATGAAGCTCGAGTAGCACCAATCACCTTCTCCTGCTCAGCAGACTCCTCTTTCAGTTTATCCATTTGAAACATAGCGCCAGAAAGCTACAACAGATGCTCCACCATTTTCTTCTCCAAGGTCGACACATGATCACGAGCAGTCTGGTACTCAAACCCCATCATCCCAGCATAAGTGAAGCATAAAATACCCAAACTTCATGGAAGCATAAAACCAGGGCCTCGCCCAGAACCTGAAATCATTATTCAATTTCCCCAAACAAGAAGGTGGATGAAGAAAGTAAACACGATTCGTGTTAACCTTAAGCGTCACCACAAAGTGCATAATATTTTCGTTCAAAGAAATACGAGACTGCAGAACTCTCACTAGAGGTTCTTGACACGCCCAAAAATTGTCCTCCTATGAGTTTGACCTGCAAAATAATTGTTAGATTGTAAGGACCACCTTTTTGGTGGCTGAAGGCACTTTGATGCTTAAGTCACTAACTCTGTCAAAAAAAATAAGTAAATTTGGATAAAACTCAATTAAAGTTGCATACCTGTGTCGAATGTTCTCTTTACCTTTTATAATGGTCCTGGTCTCTGCGTGACTTAAGCATGTGAGGCGCAACAGAATGAGATTTTCTTGTAACAATCTCCTCCTTAATGGAGATACATTTGTGGAGGCGTAACTCCCTCCACGACTCTTTTTTTGTGCAACGTTCCTCTTCTTTATAAGAGAATGCGTATCGGGTCTGGACTCGGGCTCTGATAGTTTGGGCCTAGATTCGGGTCCTATTACGTCTCCTCATTGGTGGGCCTCATATGGGCCTCTACAATTTGGTGTTATTCTTCCTGAGCTTTATGAGTTGGCTCAATAGATGGGCGTAGTATTCTCGTAATGGGTCTCTATACCACGCGTATGGCCATGATGATTAGTCCGTTTTGATGTATCATTAGCTACTCCCCCTTAGTTAGTGGGTATGTTGACGTATCCACTAACTGTGTGGCGATTTTATTTTCGATTTCTACATTAATGGCACATGTAGTGCTCTTGCTATCTGTTGTTGTTGTCTCTCCGACGTTCCATTGGCCTGTTTGTTTTGGCACGATTTTTGGGATTTCATGTGGTTATCATGTCTTGCACGTTCTCCCAAAAGAGGTATTTTCGCTGCTCATCCCTATAAAAAGAGATGGCCGAATGCGTTTCATTTCCTTTTGCACCTCCATATTTTCCAGTTTTTTATTCCTTGAGTTCATTCTATAATAATGTCTAATTTCAGAGTTTTGAGCGGCGATGTTCTTGATGCATGTAAAGCTTTCCTTTTGCCTAAGTGAGCAACGTGCGCAACTTTGGACAACATTCATCACGATTATTTGTTACCGGCTAATTTGGAGACCATTCTTCCCAAAGAATGCGACAATCTTTATCGTCCAAAACATGGGTACATTGTTCTGTACCCTGGTATGTTCCACTCTGGTCTCAGGCTTACGGCTCCTACGATCATCTGGGAGTATTTGGATCTAGTTGGTATTGATTCGGCCCAACTCATCCCTAACGACTGGAAAGTGATGATTTCGACCTTAGCAAGGGTTGTCTCAGTTCGTATCCCTATGAATGCCAGGGTTCTACACTCTTTGGTGGGGTTTGTCGTGAACCCCAATCGCACTTGTTGCTTGCGTTTTCCTCTTCGTTTCAAGGAGCTACGAGAAGAGTATGGGTGTTGGTCAAGGTTTTGGTTCTATGCATCCCTTTCTTGTAATCACTTTAGGCTTCGCGGAGATCAAATTTTGCGATCGTTCCGGGAGCTTAAGAAAGTCAAGTTGTAATTGTCTCTGGAAGAACAAGAGTTTTGTAGTCACTTTTGTTCTCTTCCTCGAGTCTCGGTTGAAGATTTTCTCGTTACGGATGTCATTATCTGTAGTGGATTATATTCATCAGGTGAAGCGACACTTTGAAAGTGATTGTCGCGCGTGTTGGTGATGCAAACATCAGCCAATGAGAAGGTTCTACTGACGAGGGTGTAGGTCGAGTCACTTCGATCATTACCCGAGGTTCTGGGGGTGCTGGTTCGATTGTGAGAAAACGTAAAGTTCCAAGGCCTCCCAGCCCTTCCAAGATGTTGGCCGTCAGTTCCGGTCGTGTGTCAATTCTTCAGTTTTTTATGCGGATAGGGTTCCCCTTCGTCTTGTGGTGAACCAAGTTCAAGAAAGGAGTACGAAAGAAGTCTCCCACCCTCTACACAACCGTGAGAAAGATCTTGTTGCTTCTTATGGTTTGCCCACATCTACAGGCCTGTCTATCGATGATTCGCGCATCGTTGAGAATAAAATGCTTCAGCATGGTATTTGGTAGTCGAAGAATCCGAGGAGTACCAAAACTTTGATGACTTCGAGTATGATCCATCAGTAGAGGATCAAGTTGTTGCTCGAGCTCGAGATTTTAAGCTGCGACGAGGAGAAACTTCTTTTTATCAGACGCTGAGAGTGGTCCAACGATATCCATTCCCCATTGTGTGAATGGTCAGGGGCTGCTCATTGGGATCAGATTTTGTCCTGGCTTGTGGGTGTATGGGGCGAATCTTTGGCACTTGTCGCATTTGCGAACTAGCTTTTGATCCGCTTGCATCGTTGGCCAATATTAACCTAATGTGAGAGCTTTGTTGGCCAATGTTCTCCCCTGGATGATTTCGCATGTGCCGTGGTGTATTTCCTGCAGGACGTACTCAACATCTCCTAGTGCAAGGCACCTCAGTAATGGGCTTGTGGCAGATCTCCTATACAGTTTGTCATTGATCATTATGTATCTTGCTGCCCGATTTCGTAGTTTTCTGCCTTCCATCTTATATGTTGGGAGTTCTCCATTAACTATATACGCCAGAATTGGAGTTGTCCAGTTGGTTTCTTGGTTTATGCTGTATGCTTCTTCCGATTGGTTTTCGAGTATGGAGCTTCCTTGTGTCATGACGAGTTGTCTGTCATTATCCTTTGTTGTTGAAGCTTCATTTGCTAGTTCGTCGACTCTTTTGTTCTCTGCTTGTGCGCATTGTTGAATGGTAGCATTTCGAAAGTCTTCTATTAGCTCTGTGGTTTTCTGGTGGTAGGTTTTCATTCGGGTATCTTTGAATTGGAATTCGTCGTTTAGTTGATTGACCACCAGCTTGGAATCGATAAAGACACTAACGTCTTTTATTCCCAAGTGTTTTGCTAATTGTAGCTCTGCTATCACAGCTTCGTATTCGGCTTAATTATTGGAGGCTCTAAAACAAAATTTCATCGCCTACTCTTATGCGATGCCTTCCGAGTTGTACAAGACTAATCTAGCTCCGCTTCCTGCCTCGATGGACGCCCTATCACAACAAAGGATCCATCATTCGGAGGTTGGCTCGAGCTGTTTTTTCTGCTTTCCTTATCCTCCTTTTGGTTGTTGCTTCCTGTGAACTCAGCGATGAAATCCGCTAATGCCTGAGCTTTGATAGCGGTTTTGGGGGCATAGCTGATGTCAAATTATTCGAGCTCTATTGCCCACTTTACCATTGTTCCTGATAGATTTGGTTTGTGTAACACCGATAGAAATGGTTGTTCGATCATAACGGTGAGTGGATGTGCTTGGAAGTATGGTAACAATTTTCTTAATGACACGATTAGAGCGAGCATCAATTTCTCTAGTGCCGAATAGTTGATTTCTGCATCTGCGAGTGTTTTGTTGATGTAGTACCCTAGTTTGCATGCCCTTTTCTTCTTGTATCAGTGCCGAACTCACCGCATGGTTGGACACAGATAGATATAGATGCATTGCTTCTCTTGTGTTCAGTTTTGTTAGTAGTTTTGTGCTTCCCATGTACGTCTTAAGGCTTTGAAAGGCTCTCTTGCATTCATTATTCCACTCAAATGTATTGTTCCCTTTCATGATCTTGAAAAAAGGCAAACACTTGTTTGATGATCTGGAGATAAATTTGTTCAGAGCTGCTATCCTCCTGTTAAGACTTTGAACACATTTTATGTTTGTCGGCAACTGCATGTTGAAAAGTGTTTGTATTTGCTTTGGATCGGCTTCAATTCCTCTTTAGTTGACCATATACCCAATGAACTTCCCTAACTCCACTCCAAAGGTGCATTTTTTCGAGTTCAACTTCATATTGTACTTTTGCAGTTGAAAGAAAGCATGTTTAAGATCCGCGACATGGTCTGCTCTGCGTGAGCTTTTAACAAGCATATCGTCGATGTAGACCTCCATTTTTTTGTTGATCTGATCTTTAAACATCTTGTTCACTAGTCGTTGATATGTCGGTCCCGCGTTCTTTAATCCGAATGACATTACTCGATAACAATGTGTACCCCTTTTCGTCATAAAAGAAGTTTTTTTCTTGGTCAGGAGGGTACATTTGTATCTGATTATACCCGGAGTATGCATCCATGAAGCTCAACATTTCGTGTTCGGCAATTGCATCCACTATCTGATCTATTCATGGAAGTGGAAAGTTGTCCTTGGGACAAGCTTTATTCAAGCTAGTGTAGTCCACGCACATCCTCCATTTTTTCGTTCGTTCTTCTTCTTCTTTACTAGTACCGTGTTTGCCAACCAATATGGGTAGTGAGCTTCTCTTATCATTCCTACGCTGAGTAGTCGGTGTACTTCTTCTTTTTTGTGAGAGATGATAGATGGGTCTATTCCCACCATATCCTTCATTGTCCATGGAAAAACATATTTGTTATCTTTCAACAGCTGGATCAGTTCCTTGGCGAGTTCAGGGTGAATCTTTGTGCCAAACTTTTTTTCTTTGTTGTCTAAGTACATCTCGACCGTTTCTTTTTCTGGTTATCCGGTGTTAGGTCGATCTCGCGGACTGGTTGGAGTTGTATTGTCATTTGGAGAGTCTGAACTCTTTTCATCAAGCTGTTGTGAAGGTTCTTCCAGTCGTTGCAGTAATTGCTATTTACGGGGAGTCTTTATTGTTGCAAAATGACACTCCCGGGCCGTTGGAGTGGAGGAAACTGCGCCCATCTTGTGTATCCATGGTCTCTCGAGTAGCATGTTGCACGCAGCAAGAACGTCGACGATGAAAAAGTTCGTCAGTAATACTCGTTGATTTCTCGGCTCTCCCACTTCGACCGGTAGTTGAATCATTCATAGTGGGTGACACAGTTCCTCACTAATACCTACCATAGATTGATCGCTAGGTGAGAACATCTCATTGGTGAACCACATTCTTTGGAAAGCTGTCAGGTATAAGAGGTTCGCCGAGCTGCCGGTGTCGACCAATACACTTTTGATTTTCCATTTATCTATCATGACTGAGATCACTAAAGCATGATTGTGTGGGAAATTGACCCCATCATCATTTTCGTTTGAGAAGGTTAGAGTCATTTGCATTGTTTTTGCATGCTATGCGGATGGCTCTTGGAATCTGATCTTTGTATGTAAGTTTCTCACTATATGCTTTCGAGATCGATTGGATTGCTCATTTTCTCCCACCGCGCCATGCAAGACATAGATTGTTTCCTTTACTCGCTCCCTTGAGATGATTATTTCACCCTCGAGTTTGATGAATTATCTGAGTCATCCTTCTCTGATATGACGTTCAATCTCGTCCTTCTGACTGTGACAATCCTCGGCATCGTGGCCGTAATCGTTGTGGAAGAGGCAACGTCTGTTCTTGCTCCGCTTCTCCGGACCTCTTCTCATTTTCGATGGCCATTTGACATCTTCCCATCCGGCCATAGCTTTGAAAATATCGATTTGACTCTCTATCAAAATAGAGAACGATCTCTCATATTTAGGCTTTTTCGGTTGTGGATTTTCAAACTTCCCTTGATTACACCTGGAATTATTGTTAGTCCGATGTCTCTTAAGTTGGGTGATTTCTTCTCAATAGTTGTTGCCCTTCATGTCTTAGATGATTCTGTCTACCATTTTGATTACGTCGTTCATCTGGGACATAAGCATCTCTACTCTGGGATCCGAGGGGATTCCCCAAGATGTCAGAGATGTCTGAACTGTTACCCGTTGGAACTCTTTTCCAGCAGGTATGGTTGTTTCGACGGTTGTCATTGGATCAATATTGGGTGGCATGTCGTATCTTTCATTGCCAGATTGAAGATTTGTTGAGTATTCCATTGATCTTATATTGGGTTGGGTGAGCTTTGTTGCTGTGAATCTTATTTTTGAAAGCACACTCATTGTTTCCCATGGACGGCGCCAAACTGATGTGTCCAAAAATCGTCCTCCTGTGAGTTTGACCTGTAAAACAATTGTTAGGCTGCCAATGACCACTTTTTGGTGGCCGAAGGCACCCTAATGCTTAAGTCAGTAACTCTGTTGGAAGAAGGAAGTAAATCTGGACAAAATTCAGTTAAAGTTTCATACCTGTGTCGAATGTTCTCTTTACCTTTTATAATGGTCGTGGTTAACTCTCCGCGTGACTTAAGCATGTGAGGCGCAACGGAATGAGATGTTTCTTGTAATAGTCTCCTCCTTAATGAAGATGCGTTTGTAGAAGCTTAACTCCCTCCACGGCTCTCTTTTGGTACAATGTTCTTCTTCTATATGAGAGAACTCGTGTTGAGCATGGACTCGGGCTCTGATTCGTTTGGGTCTGCTTTCGGGCCCTGTTTAACGTCTCCTCATTGGCGGGCCTCTGCAATTGGCTTTAATCTTCCTATGTTTTATGAACTGGCCCCATAAATGGGCATTGTACTCTCGTGATGGATTTCTATGCAACGCGTATGGCCGTGATGATCGGTCTATTTTGATGTATGATCAGCTCCAACCATGAACCTTCAGCCGTTGGGACCCATTTGAGCAGTAGGCATACCGATAAAATCCAAATAAGCCCAGAAGATCTTCGAAACAGGAAAACAGAGACCAACCTTAAAGGTCTCAGATGAGCAGGGATGCCATCCTTTTTGGGGCAGCACAAGATCCAAGTCGGATGAAATAGAAAACGTCCGACGAACATAATCTAAAGTATCATATGTTGCCAGCCTAGGCTCAAACAATGCCTCGCAGATGGCCAACTTATCAACACTTAGGGTTCTATTGGAAGCCATGACAAAGAGTTTGAGAATACATAAAATAAAAGAAATAAGAAATGTGATCTGAAAATGGAGAGAGCGTAAAGAGGATAACACAAATCTCCGTTCCTTTTATAGGGTTGGGCAAAAAAAAGATAACCAATGGAAAATCGTGCAAGATATGATGGCAGCATGAAACCTCATAAATCAAGCCGAAACCAACAGACTGGTGGCGTAGTGGAATAGAAACCGAATCGATAGTTGTTGACAACGTTTAATGTTGTGCAGAAAAACAATGATGAACTCAAAAAACCAACCGCCAAAGAGTTAGTGGCACAAAAGCATGCCCACTAACTGGGGGAAGTAGCTGATGATACATAATATAGTCATCTAGTCATGATTGTACACGTGGAAAATATAATCCATCATGAAGAACAAACACTTCACTCTAAATACGGATAACAAGCCCGGTCCCAGAAGCCCAAAGAGGCAGGCCTGGTCATTAAAGCCCAAAAATGTCTTTAATAACATACCGTGAACAAAGTTAAAGGCCCAAGCCCCAGGCCCAACAAATCTCTTCCCTTAGCGAAGAGGGACGTTACAAATGAGACAACTTGTGGCGAGAATCACTCTCCCAAGGACGCATCTCAATGAAAGAGACGGCGTTGTGAGAAATGTCCACTTCATCACGCCCTGCATGCTTAAGTCAAGCAAAGAGTTAATTATGCACATTATATAAGGTCAATTTGAGATTCGCGAAAAAGGTATGCAAACATAACACAACTATACTCTGTCAAAATTCATTTTCTCCCACATTTAACTGACTTAAGAATCTGAGTGCCTTCGGCCACCAAACAGGTGGTCTTTGGCGATCTAACCTTGTTTTATAGGTCAGATCTCTAGGAGAATAGATTTCGACACATCAAATAGAACTGGTGGCTGGGATAGGAGTACAACTAGTACATGAGAGGCTAACCCTTTTGATGATAATGACAACAACAACACAGAGCTCAAACTGCAAGAAAATTACCCCAACACAACACCGGGATCAATTTCGATGCATATGGAAACATTATTTTGGAGACCAGTGTTGATAATGTGCCTCCCCCTATTATCATCTTTGCTAAAATTGATTTAGGGGATGTTTTCAATGACAAGATTTGACGATATACATATTTGATGGAGATTACTTAAAGTAGATTCTTGAAATCATTAACATGATTGTTCATAGTATAATACGTTCAAGGCTGGGTTGTTTTGAGAAAAAACGTAGACAATGTTTGAGTAGGCTTAAAAGGATTTGCTACGTGTATGGCGAACTCAATGAGGTATACTTGAATGTTTTAGTTTTTGAAAGCGATGGTTTCATTTGAGGAAAACAAAGCAAAGACTCGAGTAAGTTTAATGAGCTATCTACTTGTGTGGCAAGTTCAATGAAGTATACTTGCACATTTATGTTTTTTTTTTTGCAAATGAGTGAAATTGAAGTCCGATCACTTGAGTAAATCGAACTTCTCTTGACGTAGAAACTTGCGATTGAAACTCATAACATGCTAACAACCTCTCCACAATCTTTCCCATATCTTTCTTCCATCATCTTCAACTATTTTTGCTCCAAATTGAATATAAACCTTCTACCAACTTGGAAATCAACTAAGGTCAATTGAATGATGAGAAAAAAACCAACGTGGGTCAAAATTGTCTTGAAATTAGTTAGAAGGATGGAGAAAATTGAAACTGGTGAGTGTGCCCTAGTGCAACTCGATGGGTTTTCTGGCGAGAGACTACAGAAATTCTATTTTATATGGTGTGGTGGTAGGGTGAAATTTTGGGTGTGTGGTGGTAAGAAGAAGAATTCATGGGTGTAATTAGAAGCTCTCCTAAAAACATCAAAGTGCTTAGTAATAATATGAAAATATGTGAATTCAAGTACTTACTAGTTACATTTGGTATCTCTTTCCACTTGAGCTTTTTCTCTCCTTTCGCAATAAAAAAAAAACTTTGCAAACTTTCTACCATTATTTCTTCTCTGCAACCTCTACAAACTCTTCCTATTATGTACAAACTCTATGGGGATTCTTTAAGAAGTCATTTATGTTGAAAGCGAGTTTATCATGCACAATTTATAAGGAAAAATGATTTGTGTGTGTGTTTTTTTTAATTGTGCAGCATCGGATGGAAAAAAAGTCAAAATTTAAAACGGGGCATGACAAGTTATGGAAGGTATTAAATACATTGATTGTTGACTAAAATATGTTTCTCAATTTTATTTTTTTGGTTTACCTCATATATTTTTGTTGGAGTTTGTAGATAAGAGTCTCTAGTTGGTGAAAGTGGAAGAGTACGTGTGTGAAAGTAGAGAGGTTCAATGGGAAGAGAGACCAAATGTAACTTGTTTTCTTATTTTATTTTTGTTGGCAGTGTTTTTTTGGGGATTGTGACTTAGCTATTTGGAACGAGAATCTTTTTAACTATGTATATTTCATCATTAAATGGTGAAATCGGTGAAGATCAATCTATTAAATTCAATGGTGGAGAGTGTTGATCTTACTGTGTTCCGTAAGGTTAACCTCATTGAATCACCACTCTAATGCTAATGGATCCATGGTTTGAATCTAAATGTTTTCAATATATATATACTTTTTTGATAATTATGTCACCATATATATTAAGAAAATGGTCATGTGTCAAGGTGAAATGGTTCCCAGCAATTGTTGTTTCACAACTTCGAAATGTAAATTCCATAAATCACAACTGTTGATTATTTAAGAAATTAAAATAACAACAATTCTACCCGGCCTGGGTTTTGCGCCTGGGTCACTGCTTGGACCCTCCTGGGCACGTACGCCTAGGAGGGTGTTGGGCACGTGCAATTGATTTTGTGGGAGTGAAAGGAGAGAGAACAAATTTGTTCAAAAATGGGGAAACTCCTTTACGACTCCTTGACCACAGCCATTGCTGAGGTATACCAACCTTCTCCCCCGCTGCCAGCTCTGCTCTAGAAAGAACCCGAACACATCGAAAGCACGAATCTTGATGATGACTTGAAGACTACATGGGAGGGGGTGAGTGGGTTGGAGGACCAGCAAAGGAGATATCTTGAGAGACTATACACAAAAGGGGTTCTTTGGAAACACCCAAATGAGGGTTCATCCATAATATTTCGTCTCTCACATGGCGGAGATGTTGAGGCGGATGGGAACTGTTTGTTTACATCTTCCAAGAAGGCCATGGGGTTGGAGATTGATGCCAGGGAGTTGAGGAAAAGGACGGTGAATAGGGTCTTAGAGGATCTTGAATTGGTCCATGAGGAAGAAAGGGGTTCCATTGATTCGTCAATTAAGCATCTTTATTCACCTGATTTGAAGGTTGGGTGGGGGATTCATGTGGTTCAGGTGGTGAAATTGTTGGCCATGAAGGCTGATTAGTAGATTTTTATATTTTTTCTAATCAATTTGCTTTATAAATTTTCAGTAATTCAAGGCTTTTAAAATTTTTTTGTTTTTTATTTTGTATTAAAAAAAATCTCAGTTGATATTTTATATTTTCATGATTCATTTTGTAATTGTAACATTCCATCTTTGCAGACTCAGAAGGAGAGGTCTTTAAAATGTTTAAAATGCTCAAAGAATGAAAACAAGGGCGAAGGCGAGGCAGCGGATGATTTGAAGCTCAAAGATAGCAAAGATAGTGGTGATACTCATGAAGCTGAATCATGCAGAAACTCTACTTTTTTTGGAATCTGTTTTGAAGCACGGATGCTGAATATCCTTATAAATAAAAAAATAAATAAATAAATAAAGCTAACTCACTATCGTAGGAATCACGATTACATTTAACATATGTAATTAGCCTTTAAACCTCTAGGTTCCTCTAATGGACGAGTTGTAGTCTCGTGAGAGTTTCAAAAAATGATACCCACAAACATTTGTGATACTCGGGACTCGAACTCAAAAATTGGTCAAAAATAACTATTTCTTTATTTAACCTCAGAGAGTTCCTACTTGAAAGTGGACATATCTCTGGTTCACATTCTAGAAAATTTGCTACAACTTCAAATCTCACAAGGTATATAATTACTCACAACTTAATTTGTAATCCTTACAATCAGTCAATTTTTTTTTTTTCTAATTATGATTCAAATTTCATCCATTGTTCACTAAGTTCACCAAAGCTCTTCTCCAAGTATCATTTATGCGTAAAACCTGAAAATTATACCATAGGAGAATGAATAATGGCTTCAAATACAAAGTGTAGAACCAAAGTTTTGAAAATCATTCAGGTTTGGCGAAACAGTGTATTTTTGGAAATTTCCAAGAACTGATAGATCGACTTTGAAAATTCGTGCAGAGTTCAATTCTAGATGAAATTCAGTTTTTCAAATTTCTATGGATTGTTAACAAACCAAAGTTTTCAAAGAAAAATTATTAAAAATCATTGGGCAGCTAGAAGGTTACTGAAATTCAAAGTGAATGAAAAAATAACAGTATGTACACTATGAGAATTCAAATTTTGTTTCAACCATTTCTCCAAATTAATATCCAAAAATGATCTAGAAACAAAGGACAATGTAGAACATGATAGGACTTGGAAATGATAAAAAAAAAGAATCATAAATTAGTAGAAACAAGCCTCTAATTAACACTCATTTTCAGCAATCAAATTCCAGCACATGTAGTCCAACTTCAAAAATTCGGTTCTCACTAACTTTTGATCCAATGAACAAATGGAAAGATGTCTATGAAAGCATAGATCATATATATTTATCAGATAAATAAAAAATAAACAGAAAACATTAGATACTAAAAAAAATGAAAACATGAAGATGTTCAGATTTCCAGAGTACAAAGTGTTAACAAATACTGCAAATGCACCTAAACTATGAAAATGAACCTAAACTAAGCTAGTGATAACCATTCAAAATTGAATTTAAAATAATTTTCCATTGCTCTCCCCGGCAACGGCGTAAAAAATTTGAT
This sequence comes from Berberis vulgaris, assembly GCA_963556465.1. Taxonomy (NCBI): domain Eukaryota; kingdom Viridiplantae; phylum Streptophyta; class Magnoliopsida; order Ranunculales; family Berberidaceae; genus Berberis; species Berberis vulgaris. Next base: position 23,087,090 of record OY747131.1, on the reverse strand, counting down.
CGATCTCAAATCATACCGCAAGCGCACGGTTATCTTTTGAGTTAGATAACGGCAAATACGGATCGAATCCCACAAGGAGAGCTATAAATAAGAAAACTAATATTTAAATCTGTCTTAAAACTTAACCTAGTTAGAAAATAAGTGGTTGATGAAGTGATTGAACTAAAAGCTAAATAAAAACTATGTAAATAAATTACAATCAAATATGGAGATACTTAGGGCTTTAGAGATCACCACAATGGGTTGATGGTTTCCTTAGGCTTATCTCAAGATTTTATTCTTCCAACCATAACTCATCCTTAGATAGGTTCTCACCTCACCTAAAGATGGGAAATTATAAAATGAAACTTATGTAATCAAACCAATTGGATAATCATTTCTAAGATTATAAACATGATCTAAAAGCATATAAGGAATCCATACATAAATGAAATACCTAACATGCTAATCACAAAGTATATGCTAATTACAAAGTTGGTCTAATTTAAATGGAAGAAAATACCTTGAGAATACCTAATTGAGGTCATCCTCCCATGGGGCTCACTTACACCCTCAGAGGGTGTTTAGCCACTCATGGTAAACCTTAGGTTTCTCATGGTGATAAACATAAAGAAAATGGGAAACCTTACAAGTAAAACTCTTCAAGACTCTAAATCTCTAACTCTCAATTTTCTTTTCTTCCAAGCATGGGGTATTTATAGTTCAAGAAATGTGAGATGGTAGAATGGGAGGTGGAATAAAATATGGGAAAAAAAAGAGAATATGATGAGATGGTGGAATAAGGAAAATATAAAAAAATATGGTGGAATAAAATAAGAAAAATATAAGGGAATATATGGAGAATAGATGGTGGAATATGTAGATATTTTTTTTGGTTAGGATGAAGTTGCCATGTTAATGTCCAAATCTTCAAATTAATTTTCTCGAGATCCATGGATGATGGTGCTTTGTGGGCTTGACTTCATGGACCATCACTATCTCCATTTTCGGTCTTACTCAGTATTGAAGTGTAAGCCTATTCAGTCAAATCTGAATCAGTTGGGGAAAAATTTTAAAAGACGAGAATGAGTTTTTCCCAAATCTTTGAATTCACCAAAACATGAAATTTAGGACTTTTGTTTAAATGTGCATTAAGATGCCCAACTGATTTTTTATAGTATGATTAGCCCGTCTCATTGCTTTAAAAAATATTAAAGACATGTAATACATTATAATTTTTTTAATTATGAAATACATATATTTAATATTTTGGCCCTTGTATTGATCATTGATTTTGTTCAAAAGATCTTCAAAAATGCATTTCAACGATACTAAGTTTATCAAAATTTGACAACGATGTAGATAGTTATTATAATTTTAACTTTGCTAAAAAGAAAATACATCATTTTCTTTCTCTGCCACATGTACATTCCACAAACATTTTTCAAAAGTTTTTATTTTTGACATTCTACATGTTTTATATTTACAAATATGCCATTATAGGAAATGAATCTCAACCCTTAAAATTCAATACATTTCCCAACTTTCAATCCTAACAATCTTTTATCTCGAATCCTTTCGATTTGACTTTGTCCCAGACAACAATGAATAGTAAAACACCACTCTGAATTGTAATATAGATGTATTATCGGAAAAAAATAAATTGTAACCATATCACTTTTTTTTTTAGATACTCTTCGTCACCCTCAATAAAAAATACCCCTGCTAAATAACACCACCAATTTCATTGAAGGACACCACCATCCACATTTTTTTTATCTGCTGAATTACACCACTACTATATAAACAAAAAAACAATAATCCATTTTCTCCTCTCTCCCTTTCTTCTCCATCAATCACCACCGCCACCTCTCATCCTCCTCCTCATTTCTTCTTTTTCAATTACCACCACCACCACCTTTCATCCTCTCAATCACCACCACTATCTCTCATCCCACCTCCTTCTTCCTTTTCTTATCTATTTTTCTCATTCGCCCTTTCAGAGGTTTCCCACTTGTCGGAACTTTTGCGTGGGCAAAAAAAATTGTCCCTCGCAGAAGCTCCTGCGAGTGGGAAATCCATACTTGCCCAAATTCTTGCGGGTGTGGGTTCCTACTCGCAGGAGCCTCCGTAGGGGACAAATTTTTTCCCTCGCGGAGGTTCCCGCGAGTAAGGAACCTCCACTCGTAGGAAACTCCATGAGGGTGAAGGAGAAAAAACAGGGGGAGGAAAAGAAGAAGAATAAGAGAAAAAACAGATAAGGAAAAGAAGATGGGAGGAGGTGGGATGAGAGGTGGTGGTGGTGGTGATTGATGAAGAAGAAAAATAAGAAGTGGGGAGGATGAAGGGGGAGGAGGAGGAGAGGTGGCGTTGGTGATTGAAGAAGAAAAAGAAAAAGAAAATGAAGAAGAAGAAGAATAATGGAGGAGGAGGAGGGGTGGCGTGATGGTGGTGGTGTTTGAAGAAGAAGAATATGAGGTGGCGACGACAAGGTGATGGTGGTGAAGGGAGGAGGAAGAGGAGAGGTGGCGGTGGTGATTGATAGAGAAGAAAGGGAGAGATGAAAAGATATGTTAGGGTTTTTTTTATATTGGTGGTGTTCTCTAGAAAATAAGGGGTGGGTAATGTCATTTAGTGAAATTGGTGGTGTTATTTAACATGGCCTAATAAAAATCATGGTTTCTAGTTTTCACAAACAAACTTGTTTTAATGCTATGGGGATGCATTTACTCTTTTTTATCACACAAGCACAAGATTGTGATTTCATTTTTCGATGTTAATTTTGGTATTCTGATTTTAAGAAATATTTCGACATGTAAAGAAAAAACGTAAAAATTTCAAGAATACATAAAATATATATAAATAATTTCAAGGGTATATGAAATATGTTAAAAAAATTAAGATGCAATTAAATAAATTTATTGAACACATTGAATGAAGCCTAAACACCCAGAAATCATTAATTATGAAATCAATATATAATTAGAAAATTCGGGAGTGGTTTTAAAAATTAATATATATGTAGAAGAAATGTTAATTAGAAAATCAATGGATGGTATCAAAAATCAATAAATAATTAGAAAAACCTTGACATTTACGAAAAACCCAAATTTTTAAAAAAAAAAAACCCTTGAAAAAACATGTAATTTTTTATATTTGGTTTTTGTATTTTTATGAAAAAAAACATTTATGGAAACATCTCGAAAATTTTCAAAAAAAACTGTCGAGAAAATTTTATTATTTCTATCGCACTTTTTCTTTTCGTAATTTAATAAACAAAACGAATTTTCGCTGAAATTTCGTGAGATTTCATTTCTTGCACAAGCGTCGAGAATATTGAACCGCTTTGTGGCAACCTACATTACAAGAAGTTATTTGCATGCAATCTTTAGACAAACAAACAAAATCCATAGCAACAGTCAGGGCGGAGTCAAGATTGCTGACAAAGGAGGGCAAAAAAAAAAGTTTAAAGAAACCAACTTACCCTGAACGTGGTTTTCCGAACCAAACGAAGATTTTTTTTTCTTTTTTAACTCCCAACAAACCCACCCTCACCAACCCTCTCACTCTTTTTTTTTCTCATTCTCTTATATTTTCTTTCCCTCACAAACCCTCTCTCACCCTGGAATCTCTCAACTCCGCCTCCATCTCACTCCTCTTATATTTTTACTCTCAATTCGCTCAATTTCGTAGCAGTTGGCTATATCAAACCCTGAAACGCGAACATATTTGTAGCAGAGATTTGTATAGAGGGGGGGGGGGGGGGGGGAGAACCTAAACTTTTAAAATAATCTATAATTTAATTTTTAGTAGAGTCAAGAGCCAAAATTGTATACAAAAGGGGGCAATATAAAAAAATATGAGTAATTTAGTGAATTTTTCAGAAAGATAAGGGGGGCAACTAACCCCTTAGCCAAATGGTAGATCCGCCCATGGCAATAGTTAATTTAGACTTGGCTTCTAAGTTCTAACAACGATCATTTTTTTTTTTTTTTTTTTGATTTTTTTTAACTCAATAGCAATTCAATGGATGTAAATCAAAATTTTGAAAGAGGACTCATGTGACTTACGTTTAGGAGATGTTGGGAGTACGTAGGTATGCCAGTATATGTTGATACAAAGGGTGTTGTGTTCATGACGTTACTTAGAACGGGAATGAGTTACCAATGCAGAGTTTACTAAAGATAGAACAAGTGATGAAATGCAATGCACGCCAAAAATGAGAGAGAGAAGAAAAAGATAATAAAGAGGAAAAGAAAACAATAACAAATCTGACATAATGTGATGGCCCACCCACTTTTGGTATTATCAAGTAGGGTTCGTTAGACATACTCCATTTAGAAGCTGGTCCATCGCCATGGAATCACCCTTACGAGTAATTCTACATGGCCCGTGGTCATGGCCCGTCCCATGGGACGGACCCTCCCAGGCACGTGCCTTTGGGAGGGCGTCTCGTACGTGGTTTGCTTGCAAAAAAAATTTCTCTTGTTTGTTCTTCAAAAAATTTCTCTTGTTTGTTCTTCACTTCAGCTTCTTCACAGAGCAAGAGAAAGCCCTAACCCTTCTTCATCGACTCCTCCTCGCCAACTTCTCGCCTCCTCACTGCTCCTCCTCGCCAACTTCTCGCCTCCTCACTGCTCATCGAATCCTCCACTCCTCCTCGCCAACTTCTCGCCTCCTCACTGCTCATCGACTCCTCCACTCCTCCTCCTCGACTGCTCCTCCTCCTCGTGGCTGCTGCTCCTCCTCCTCGTGGCTGCTGCTCCTCCTCCTCCTCCTCCTCCTCGACTGCTCCTCCTCCACGCGGCTGCTCCTCCTCGCACTACTCCTCCTCCTCCTTCTTCTGGTACGTAATTTCACATCATATTTTTGTTTAACTTGAAAATTAGGGCTAATCCTGCATATTTATCAGTTTTTATTTAACTTGAAAATTAGGGCTAATCCTACATATTTTTGTTTAACTTGAAAATTAGGGCTTAACTTGAAAATTAGGGCTAATCCTGCATATTTTTGTTTAACTTGAAAATTAGGGCTTAACTTGAAAATTAGGGCTAATCCTGCATATTTTTGTTTAACTTGAAAATTAGGGCTTGAAAATTAGGGCTAATCCTGCATATTTTTGTTTAACTTGAAAATTAGGGCTACTCCTGCATATGTTGAAATTATGCTACTGAAATTTTTGTTCAAATTTTTGTATGTTGAAATGTTTGTATGTTCATATTTTGTTAAATTATGTTACTGAAATTCATGATAATCCTCCATATTTTTTGTTAAAAAAAATAGATTTGTTTAGATTTTGTTAAATTTATTTTTTGTATAAATCAATCATAATTTTAGCGTAGTTGTAAAACATTTTAAAGATTACATATCTGATGATAATTACTCCTTTAATAGGTATATAAGGGATGGATAGTGTAGAAGATATTGAATTGATGGAGAATGAAAAAAATTTAGAAGAGATAAGGGATCCTACAGAAGGGATGAAATTTAGCGACATTGATGAGTACAAACGTTATTATTATGATTATGCCTAGTTCTGGGATGCAATCCAACCTTCACAGTCCATTACCGGTTCGTAGCAAAGGCCGGCGCTCTAATTCAAGGATGCAACCCACAGATGAAAAGATTCGAAAAACAGTACAAAGGAAAAAAAAGAAACAAGCAAAAAATGTGGTATGTTCTGCAATATGTTTTATTTTAATATTTAATTACTTAAGTCTAGAATATTTGACACGTGTCATTTGTAGGGTTGTTCCCAGAGTGGATTCGAAGGATCTGAATATTTGACACCGCATTCAATAAATCCAAATACCCAGGTTTGTTTTTAATATATTTACTGACGCGTAACTATCATTTATGATTGTTTACTTATGATTTGTATTTGTGGACTTCAAGACTATTTTATTTTGTACAATATCTGTGTATGTCTACTACACTATTTTTGGTGACTAATATATCCAAAGAGGTCACTAGCTAGTGATTTAACCAAATGATAATTTCAAAATGCATGCAGCATGTGCAAACAGATGGAGGAATGTTGTCCTTTTTTTTTCATTTATTTCTCTATGCAAACATTGTTGGATACTTGGGATGAACCCAAAAACTGAGTTGAGCTAAGCTAATTTTCCTAGATAGTCTAATGTGGTATATTTGAGGGATTTGTTTGATGAGCTTTTAAGTATAACAACCCTCATGGGATCAAGTTATGGTCTTGATGAAACCCCATGACATTCCATTCAATTTCCCATTCCCTGAGATCAAGTTATGTATGATGTTCATGTGTGGTTTTTTTTTTTTTTTGGCAATTTCTTAGGCACTAATGAT